>CM054127.1:135844167-137230001 GCA_028751855.1 Ambrosia trifida
ATGGGATTTTACACCATTGTGAGATAGCCTGCCAAACTGTTTGCGCGAAACCACATGCCACAAACAAATGCTCGCATGTTTCGTGAGCATCCCCACAAAAACTACACAGGTCCGAAAGAATATATATATTCCTTCTCACTAGCGCGTCAACAGTAGGAAGCCTATTTTTGTCTGCCCTCCACGCCACAATGGACACCTTTTTTGGAACCCAATTGTTCCACCCGAATACGAAATCTGGCCGATTATACCTCGCCTCTTGCAGCTGCCCTTTAAGACTGAAAATTGAAAAAACACCTGACCCGTCCAGGTCCCAAATCCATTTGTCACCCGAGACCCCCAACGATACCGATTGTAGCAAGTAACTAAGCTGTGAGAATTCACCCATTTCATCAGGCTGTATCAGGGGCCTTCTCCAAGCCCATGTTATTTGAGTGCTACCATTAGACAGTTTCAACCGATCACTGACCCGGCATGCCTTGGCTGTATCTAGCTGAAATAACACTGGAAAGGACAGAAACAACGGCTGCGTACCAATCCAATTATCTAGACAAAACATATTTCCCACAATCCCTCTCAACTGCTTTGGTAAGTCGAACCCAATCTGAAGAAGGTCGTGCTTCACTCTAAAAATATTTTTCCATGTACCTGCTGCTGTTAATTTTGCTGGGATTGAGCACCAATGTCTTGAGTTGTGATGGAGCGCCCATATCACTTTACGCCATAAACTTTCACCCTCATCTTTAAACCGCCACCACCATTTCGAGAGCAAAGCTAGATTAATATCCCTTAGAGAACCAAGGCTAAGACCACCATATTCAACAGGTGCAATTACGTCTTCCCAAGCTATCCAGCTCATCTTCGCCTTGTCCTCCGTTCCGCCCCAGAAGAACACCCTCCTCAATTTTTCAAGCTCTTTGACAACTTGGGTCGGTGCTTTATATAACGAGAAATATTAGGTAGGCAACGAATTAAGTACAGATTTTAATAAGGTCACTCTACCCCCAAACGAAAGCTGATCAGCTTTCCAATTTGACAACCGTGACTGGAAAGTATCGACAATGGTGTCACACCCTCAAAATCCACTTGCGGAGTTTTACCGCGAGGCGCATGACAAACTAGGATCCAAACCAACGATCACAATAAACAAGTCTAAATGAATATAAATGCAATTTCAAAACATAGTTTAAAATCCCGTTTACAGCGGAAGCTTATTCAAAAACAGTATCTCAACAATGAAATAGTAGTTCAACGTTCAAAAGACCATGCAACCCTAGTTAGACGCCGTGCAGACGCGTGCGCCCTAGTCCAGTCGTGCTACCTTAGCGACCTGAGAAAACATGTAAAAGTTTACGTCAGCACAAAAATGCTGGTGAGTTTACAGGTTTTGTATCCAAGTACCAAGTCCACCTGTCCATACTATAATAATCGAAAACCAGTATACGCTAGCTAGGCGTACGTTTTGTTACTACCACGATTGGAAAACCATTACTAACGCGAATACCAAAAGTATGCCCGATGTAGTTCCTGTTGTTCCTGTTGTTCCTGTTTGAGACAATATGCACCCGCCGACCCTCCAAGTCGACGAGCGGGGTTGGTCACTCCCAATAGCGCTATTCACATTTCCCCGTTGTGCAAACCCGCACATTCATGGTTCCCCCCGGGACTTCCAAAGATCGTGTAGTACACAATAGAAACCCATAGTATGACAGCAGTTACCAAATAATCGTTTTAACACATGTTTTCTCCCCCGAAAGTATAAAACCAGTTTAAAAGAGGGGCCGTAAACTCACCTTAAGTTGCGTTACTCCTTAACCCGAGTAAACTCAGCTGCTATGCTAGTCCCGTAAAGCGGCGACCTAACATACGACAGTTACAAGTACTTAGACTAATAACCCGTAGGTTAATTAGTCCCTAGATGTCCAGACCATAACCAAGTTCGTTTGAAAACACCGTGACTGTTTAACTGACCCAAAGTACAAGACTCGACATCCCATTGGTGACCCGAGACTCCCCGTGTTATGTTTACGCTCCAAAACATACAATAACGCAATTACACTTAACATACGTTAACGCACAACAAGTTATAGCACATCGTTCACGTATCACCGAATTACATCCAAATATATGTTACCAAGTTATTAGACATGTTACGGGGTTCCTGATGTGTTGCCAAATGCATCACATTTATATAGTAGTTTTGTATAGTTTTTAATCGTTTATCATTCGTTTATATCGTGTCTTAGATACTTATTTGTGTCTTGGTGTTAAGTAGGTGTTCGTGGGCTAAAACGAGAGAAAAAAGAGTTTAGTTGGAGAGGAGACGAGCATTCGATGAAATTGGAAATCAAAAAAGAAACAAATCTGGAAGAACTGAAATTAGAGACCCTCTAATTTCAGTAAAAGTTATTCGCGGGTCTCCAGGAAGTAAAATAGAGGAAAAATGACGATTTTACCCTTAATGAATTGTGATAACTACTGAAGATACCCTCGCGTCAGTTTCAGGTTATTGGAGACCCTCTAATTCCAGAAACAGTTGTTCATGGGTCTCTAATAACACTTCAGCCCATAAAAAAGCCCATTTTCGCAATTAAAAACCTAGCAGCCACATGGGGATGTATTCATCGATTTCCAGAGCTTCTAGGGGAGGATTTTGAAGACTTTTTGCAGTTCCATTCATTCCGGTTGATGCCAGAGCAATCCAGAACAAGTTTTGAAGCCGAAATCATGATTATGCAAGGCTAAACATCCTGCGGTTTCTCCGGGTGAACGATTTGGTTATTTTATCAATTGTTTTATGTTTGATACTTATTACTTGGATTAGATTTTGTGAACACCTTAATGTTCTTGGCATCTAATTGTATGTTTGACTGATCTAGACAGTTCGGTTGATTAATATTATTGCATTATGTTATCGTATCTTGGTTTTCTTGCACTAGGATTAATTTAACTTTGCAATTAATGTTATGATAGCTGAATTGGGTTGAACAATTTAAACAAAGTCATGTCTATGTGATTTCCTAGGTAGGGTATTAACATAATTCAGTTGATAATTACCAAATCAGAAACCCGGAGTGACCGTTTTTCCATATTATTGTCTTTTATAAACTCTATTATCAAACCGTTTTGCAGCACTGCAGCACTTTTACATTAAAATTCATAGAATTACTTTAGTTAATCTTAAATTAATTAGAAATTAGTAACTTAGCACTTTCCACAAACTCCCTGAGGTTCGACAACCCTACTTCCTATACTGCAGTCAGTTGTAGCTAAGGAGTAGTTTTTAAAATAGTTTTTGATTAGCACTTCGACACGCGATTAATGTTATGATAGCTGAATTGGGTTGAACAATTTAAACAAAGTCATGTCTATGTGATTTCCTAGGTAGGGTATTAACATAATTCAGTTGATAATTACCAAATCAGAAACCCGGAGTGACCGTTTTTCCATATTATTGTCTTTTATAAACTCTATTATCAAACCGTTTTGCAGCACTGCAGCACTTTTACATTAAAATTCATAGAATTACTTTAGTTAATCTTAAATTAATTAGAAATTAGTAACTTAGCACTTTCCACAAACTCCCTGAGGTTCGACAACCCTACTTCCTATACTGCAGTCAGTTGTAGCTAAGGAGTAGTTTTTAAAATAGTTTTTGATTAGCACTTCGACACGCGATCAGTTCCTAGCATGTTACTACATGTTAAATCGGGTCTCGGAATGCTAATTTACACTTACAACAGCAGTACACGCGATTAGGAAAAGTCAACTAGCAATTAGGTTGGTCAACTAGCAATTAGAAACCCTACTCGCCTCTATTATAGGCAATTAGGGCTATTCACCTGAACTTACTAGCAATTAGGGCTATTCACATGAACTTATAGGCAATTAGGGCTATTCACATGAACTTATAAGCAATTAGGGCTAATCACCTGATCTTTCACACGAGTAGGCCTCTACTCGCCTGTGTTATAGGCGATTAGCACCCTACTCGCCTATAACATAGGCGATTAGGAATGCTACTCGCCTGTAACCTTGCTGTTCCGGTTTTTCGCGCGTTTAACGCTCCAAATCAGATCCAGAACGTGTGTAACCACCCAATATCATCCCAAACACTATCCTAAACATGTTTAACCCAAAATCCTTCGTTTAACCTCGTATAATCAGTCCTGCATGCAACCAAGTAATCCAAACACCATTCACATAGCATGCAACATCATACTAACACGCGTAATCATAACCCTAATATCCAATTACTGAGATTCCTATCATCATACTATCAATATCAATACTGATCTATCATAATAACATATCAAATCATCATCATGAATCATAAAAACCCTAGCTTTCTAATCATACACACCCATAATGCATGCATATTAGTTATAATCCGATTAACAACCCTTATTGACGATTTTCAGAAAGCTTTTTCGTTTAAGAACAGGTCTGGACCATTAGGGATTGATTAAAAACGTTTATAAAGAGTTATGGATGAAAATCAAACCTTAGGATTATGAAAATATGATGATTCAAGCTTGAAACCTTGAGTTTTGATCAAAAATCGCCTTCCAGAGGTTGTTTATGTGTTGGGGCGGGTTATGGGACGACTAGGGTTGGTATAATGAAGTTTAGGAGGTTAAGTATGGTATTTATAGTCGTTTTTAGTCGTCCAGCCCGTTACTAGCGAGTATGCAGCAGTTTCAGGCGATTAGGAATCCTAATCGCCTTATTGTTCAGGCAATTGGGCCTATTCGCCCTTACCTATACACGAGTAGGGTCCTACTCGCCCTTAGGGTTCCCTACTCGCCTCCCCTATAGGTGATTAGGCCTCCTACTCGCCTATAGGGGTTGGTTTTGTGCGTTTTGCGCGTTAAACCCCGTTTTAACATATGTTAATGCATATTCATGTACCGACAAGTCACATAATGATTGTAAACACATAACACAAGTAAATACACATATTTACACTCGTTCACCAATTCCCGGGACTCGAGACTCGTACGTTCCGTATGCCCTGACGATCCTACAAATCGTCACCGTTTGTACACTTGGTTAAGGACTGACATCTATCGAACCTCTAGACCAACATCCAATGATTTTCTAGACCAACCAATAGTTCCCGAACCATAACCCGACTTAACTAACCCAGTTAAGTACAATATACGCGTGACTCGCTAAGGTAGACTTTCATCTAAACAACGCTGTTAACCAGAATTTGCCGGGTGTCACATCATCCCCACGTTAAAAGAATTTTCGTCCCGAAAATTGCACAAGTACAAAAAGAACAAAAGAAATAACGAAGGAAACAAACAAAAAGATAGAAACCAAAAGAAAGATTTACCCGAGTTGTCACATCATCCCCACGTTAAAAGGAATCTCGACCCGAGATTCATTCAGCTGCCGAAGAGACATGTCTCGACTCGAACGCTTCCTTAGGAAAAAGATGAGGATACTTAGACTTCATCTGATCCTCCCGTTCCCATGTATATTCCGGTCCCCGGTCCGAGTTCCACCGAACCTTAACGATACGAATCTTGCTGTGACGCAGGCTACGAATCTTGTAATCAAGGATCTCCACAGGTTCTTCCACAATCCGAAGACGATCATCAACCTTGATCTCTTCTAGTGGAACGATGAGAGACTCGTCAGCCAGACACTTCTTCAAGTTTGACACGTGAAAGACGTTATGTACGTTACCGAGCTCCGTCGGTAAATCAAGACGATATGCCACCGGCCCAATCCGTTCCAGGATCGTAAGTGGGCCGACATACCGCGGATTGAGTTTGCCACGCTTCCCAAAGCGTATGACGCCCTTCCACGGCGAGACTTTTAGAAGTACCTTGTCATTGACTTGGAATTCCAGTGGTTTGCGACGCTGATCAGCATAACTCTTTTGCCGGTCTCGTGCCGCCGCCAACCGATTACGAATCTGTACGATCTTTTCCGAAGTTTCGTACACTAGTTCAGGCCCAGTGAGTTGACTCTCACCCACTTCAGCCCAACAAAGAGGAGAACGGCATTTCCGTCCGTACAGTGCTTCGAACGGAGCAGCCTTGATGCTCGTGTGATAACTGTTATTGTACGAGAATTCTACTAACGGTAGATGAGCTTCCCAACCTTTGCCAAAATCGATCACACATGCCCGCAGCATGTCCTCTAAAGTTTGAATTGTGCGCTCACTCTGACCGTCAGTTTGTGGATGATAAGCCGTACTCATGTCTAGTTGGGTACCCAAAGCCTTGTGCAAAGACTTCCAGAAGTGAGAAGTAAAATGGGAGTCACGATCCGAGATAATAGAAACTGGTACCCCCGTGCTTAGAAACAACTTCCTTCAAGTAAAGACGAGCCAAACGATCCATGGTGTCGGTCTTCTTAATAGCAAGAAAATGAGCTGATTTCGTCAACCGATCGACAATCACCCATATCTTGTCGTTCCCGCTTGGTGATTTAGGAAGTTGTGTGACAAAATCCATAGTAATCCGTTCCCATTTCCATTCCGGAATTTCAGGTTGTTGCAGGAGACCCGACGGTTTCTGGTATTCCACCTTGACCTTAGCACAGGTCAAGCATTTGCTCACGTATGAGGCTATGTCCGACCTCATGTTTGGCCACCAGTAAAGCACCTTCAGATCTTGGTACATCTTATCCGAACCAGGATGAATAGAATACCGGGACTTATGAGCCTCATCAAGGACAAGCTCCCGTAGTCCCCCGAACAAAGGAACCCATATACGTTCTGCGAAATAGTGCAGACCATCAGACCTTCGCTCTAGGTGCTTGTCGGCACCGTGCATAGTTTCAACTTTAAGGTTTTCCTCCTTCAAAGCTTCCAATTGGGCAGAACGGAGTTGATCAGGTAACGACGAATGGATGGTGAGCTGCAACGCCCGAACACGACGAGGTTTAGTTGATTCCTTCCTGCTCAGGGCGTCTGCTACAACATTCGCCTTGCCAGGATGGTACTTAATAGCACAATCATAGTCGTTCAAAAGTTCGATCCAGCGACGCTGCCGTATGTTCAAGTGTTGTTGGTCGAAAATGTGTTGGAGACTCTTGTGATCGGTGTAGATGGTGCATTTGGTACCGTACAAGTAATGTCTCCAAATTTTCAACGCGAATACCACGGCACCCAACTCCAAGTCATGAGTTGTGTAGTTCTTCTCGTGCACTTTGAGTTGACGAGAAGCATACGCAATCACTTTCTCGCGTTGCATCAACACGCAACCGAGTCCATGAATGGAAGCATCACAGTAAACAACGAAATCATCAGGACCCTCAGGTAAAGACAAAATAGGAGCAGAACACAGTTTAGACTTCAGTTCTTCAAACGCTGACTCTTGTGGTTCACCCCAGTCGAATTTCCTATCCTTCTGAGTGAGAGTGGTGAGGGGTTGAGCAATCTTCGAGAACCCCTGAATGAAACGACGATAATAGCCCGCAAGGCCTAGGAATTGCCGCACCTCAGTTGGCGTCTTTGGTGCTCCCCAGTCCTTGATCGCTTCGATTTTAGCGGGATCGACATGAATCCCTAGTTCATTAACCACATGTCCTAGGAATTGAACTTCGCGTAACCAAAAGTCACACTTTGAGAACTTGGCGTAAAGTTGTTCCCGTCGCAAGAGTTCCAAAACTAACCGCAGATGTTCCCCGTGTTCGGTCTCGTTCTTGGAGTAGATCAGAATGTCATCAATAAATACAATGACGAATTTATCCAGATATGGTTTACAGACGCGGTTCATCAAGTCCATGAAAACCGCCGGTGCGTTCGTGAGACCGAAAGGCATGACCAAGAATTCGAAATGGCCATAACGTGTTCGAAAAGCAGTCTTTGCAACGTCAGCCTCCCTGACGCGCAGCTGGTGATAACTAGACCTTAAATCAATCTTGGAATAATAACTAGAACCCTGAAGCTGGTCGAATAGATCATCAATACGTGGAAGAGGATAACGGTTCTTGACGGTCAATTTGTTCAGTTCTCTGTAGTCTACACACAATCGGAAACTCCCATCCTTCTTCTTAACAAATAAAATCGGGGCTCCCCAAGGGGAAGAACTTGGCCGGATGAAACCCTTGTCCAAGAGTTCCTGTAACTGACTAGACAATTCCTGCATCTCGGGAGGTGCAAGACGGTAGGGGGCCCAAGCAATAGGAGCAGCCCCTGGTACAAGATCAATACCGAACTCGACTTGACGATGAGGAGGAAGACCAGATAAATCATCGGGAAAAACATCAGGAAACTCGCGTACCACCGGGATGTCGTCGATCTTCTTTTCATCCCCAGAGGAAACAGATAAAAGCGCCAAGACGGCTGAATAACCCTTTCGAAGACACTTAAGGGCTTTCATGCTAGAGATGATGTTTAGCGGAACACCACCCTTGATACCGTACACGGAAAGGAATTCTCCATCAGGGAGAGGAATCCGAATAACCTTATCGTAACAGACAATCTCCGCGCGATACAAAGATAACCAATCCATTCCAACCACAACGTCAAAACTACCCAAAGGTACCGGCATAAGGTCGATGGGGAACGATAAACCCGACAACTCTAATTGACACTCCCGAATGACACTAGTAGCTTCAATCGTTTAACCGTCAGCTAACTCAATAATATACTTGGTCTCTAATGGTACGGGTACTACATCTAGCAGTCGACTAACATCCATGGATACAAAACTCTTGTCGGCACCAGAATCAAATAACACGCTAACAGAACGATTATTGAGAAGAAACGTACCGGTGACTGTGTCAGGGTCCTGTCTAGCCTCAGCAGCTCCAATGACGAAGGCACGTGCATTTCTGCCGCCGCCCCCGTTGTTCCCATTCCCGTTGTTCCCACCCTGCTTCAGTTTTGGGCAATCCTTCTTGTAATGCCCAGTGTCACCACAGTTGTAGCATCCTTGTTTCCCTGTAGTCCCCTGAGTAGTCGGAGCTGAGCTGTTAGTCGGAGCCTGAGTCGATGGAAGTGTAGCCCGACAATCTTTAGCATAGTGACCTGTTCGCTGGCAGCGGTGACAACGGTTACTGTCGCAGTTCCCTTGATGATGGCGTCCACACTTGTTGCATTTGGGCAGTTTTCCCGCATAACCACCCTGCTTGTTACCCGAAGAAGATGAACCCCCATTATCAAACCTTTTACCCTGCTGTGCTGACCCAGATCCTTTCCCGTCATTTTCCCACTTGCGCTTGTTGTTCTCTGGAGCCTTAACAGTCGAACCCTTCGCAGGCAAAATCCCCTCATTCACTTTTAAGTTGGTCATCCTATGGGCCGATCGAACTACCTCTGCATACGTAGGATGATTTCCAGCAGCCACTAACCCTGCAATTTCCGGTACTAACCCTGAGACATAGTGTTCAATCCTACGATATTCTGGCACGTGCAGATCGGGACACAGCACTGCCAACTCATTCCGCCTCACAGTATACTTCTCAATTTCCGACCCAGTCATCTTGAGGTTCCACACCTCATGCTCCAGCTTCTGTACCTCTTCCCTCGGACAATACTCACGCTTCAGCAACTGCACAAAATTCTCCCATGGCATAGCATATGCCTCCCCAATACCCATGTTCTGGGTGATGCCATTCCACCAAGTCAATGCCACGTCCTGAAATAACGCAGCAGAATACTTTACCCGATCTTCTGGGAGACAGTTACACATCAGAAATACTGACTCCACTTTCTCCAACCACCTAAGCAAGCTCACTGCACCCTCAGTGCCAGAGAATTCCTGGGGCTTACAGTCCCGGAACATCTTGTAGGTGCACATGGGTGGGGGTGGGTCAACAGGACCACCTGAAATGAAACGTATGAGAACTACGAATAACGTAAACAAGGTTCACCAATGAGGCAAAGGAAATGGATAAATCAACTTACCACCACCGTTGTGCCCTAACTGAAAGGCAGCTTGGAGCAAGTTGTTCAGATCAGCCTGCGATAGGTTAATACCTCCACCACGACCACCAGCACCACCGCGACCACCACCACGTCCACCATTGCGACCACCTCCACGTCCTCCACGCACTCCAGACATGATTCTGGCAGAAAGAACGAGAAAATTTAGTTTCGCAGTTAAAGATAACCACTAATGTTCACAAGATCACAGCTAGATCCAATCCAGGACTATCCCTCCAAACCCAGAGTTCACCAGGACTTCCATGCATTTCGGTTTATGATTTTGTGTGCACCCAAAATGATAAACCGCTCTACATGGTCCTCCCAGTGTTCTCCTAGTTCAAAGTTCAAATCACCGAACATAGACTCTTAGCTACACACCGTAATACTACGGTAGTTTATGACAAGTGTTTCTATTGGAGTGCGAAAGGGAGATGTCCGAGCCTTGGACAAACCTCAAGAGCACACGAGTTACCCCAATAGACTACATTGCCTAGAAAACAAGTAACCCAGCCTAAAATAGAACGGATGATGTAACGTAGAAACACCAATGATTTAGAGACACCCCGACAAGACCATACGTAAACCACTATAACGTTTAGTACCATGTGATCGTCTAGTGTGTGCGACTCGGCTATAGACTAGACTCTACATGCAGTCCTAGTTCACTATAACCATTGGCTCTGATACCAATCTGTCACACCCTCAAAATCCACTTGCGGAGTTTTACCGCGAGGCGCATGACAAACCAGGATCCAAACCAACGATCACAATAAACAAGTCTAAATGAATATAAATGCAATTTCAAAACATAGTTTAAAATCCCGTTTACAGCGGAAGCTTATTCAAAAACAGTATCTCAACAATGAAATAGTAGTTCAACGTTCAAAAGACCATGCAACCCTAGTTAGACGCCGTGCAGACGCGTGCGCCCTAGTCCAGTCGTGCTACCTTAGCGACCTGAGAAAACATGTAAAAGTTTACGTCAGCACAAAAATGCTGGTGAGTTTACAGGTTTTGTATCCAAGTACCAAGTCCACCTGTCCATACTATAATAATCGAAAACCAGTATACGCTAGCTAGGCGTACGTTTTGTTACTACCACGATTGGAAAACCATTACTAACGCGAATACCAAAAGTATGCCCGATGTAGTTCCTGTTGTTCCTGTTGTTCCTGTTTGAGACAATATGCACCCGCCGACCCTCCAAGTCGACGAGCGGGGTTGGTCACTCCCAATAGCGCTATTCACATTTCCCCGTTGTGCAAACCCGCACATTCATGGTTCCCCCCGGGACTTCCAAAGATCGTGTAGTACACAATAGAAACCCATAGTATGACAGCAGTTACCAAATAATCGTTTTAACACATGTTTTCTCCCCCGAAAGTATAAAACCAGTTTAAAAGAGGGGCCGTAAACTCACCTTAAGTTGCGTTACTCCTTAACCCGAGTAAACTCAGCTGCTATGCTAGTCCCGTAAAGCGGCGACCTAACATACGACAGTTACAAGTACTTAGACTAATAACCCGTAGGTTAATTAGTCCCTAGATGTCCAGACCATAACCAAGTTCGTTTGAAAACACCGTGACTGTTTAACTGACCCAAAGTACAAGACTCGACATCCCATTGGTGACCCGAGACTCCCCGTGTTATGTTTACGCTCCAAAACATACAATAACGCAATTACACTTAACATACGTTAACGCACAACAAGTTATAGCACATCGTTCACGTATCACCGAATTACATCCAAATATATGTTACCAAGTTATTAGACATGTTACGGGGTTCCTAGCATGTTACTACATGTTAAATCGGGTCTCGGAATGCTAATTTACACTTACAACAGCAGTACACGCGATTAGGAAAAGTCAACTAGCAATTAGGTTGGTCAACTAGCAATTAGAAACCCTACTCGCCTCTATTATAGGCAATTAGGGCTATTCACCTGAACTTACTAGCAATTAGGGCTATTCACATGAACTTATAGGCAATTAGGGCTATTCACATGAACTTATAAGCAATTAGGGCTAATCACCTGATCTTTCACACGAGTAGGCCTCTACTCGCCTGTGTTATAGGCGATTAGCACCCTACTCGCCTATAACATAGGCGATTAGGAATGCTACTCGCCTGTAACCTTGCTGTTCCGGTTTTTCGCGCGTTTAACGCTCCAAATCAGATCCAGAACGTGTGTAACCACCCAATATCATCCCAAACACTATCCTAAACATGTTTAACCCAAAATCCTTCGTTTAACCTCGTATAATCAGTCCTGCATGCAACCAAGTAATCCAAACACCATTCACATAGCATGCAACATCATACTAACACGCGTAATCATAACCCTAATATCCAATTACTGAGATTCCTATCATCATACTATCAATATCAATACTGATCTATCATAATAACATATCAAATCATCATCATGAATCATAAAAACCCTAGCTTTCTAATCATACACACCCATAATGCATGCATATTAGTTATAATCCGATTAACAACCCTTATTGACGATTTTCAGAAAGCTTTTTCGTTTAAGAACAGGTCTGGACCATTAGGGATTGATTAAAAACGTTTATAAAGAGTTATGGATGAAAATCAAACCTTAGGATTATGAAAATATGATGATTCAAGCTTGAAACCTTGAGTTTTGATCAAAAATCGCCTTCCAGAGGTTGTTTATGTGTTGGGGCGGGTTATGGGACGACTAGGGTTGGTATAATGAAGTTTAGGAGGTTAAGTATGGTATTTATAGTCGTTTTTAGTCGTCCAGCCCGTTACTAGCGAGTATGCAGCAGTTTCAGGCGATTAGGAATCCTAATCGCCTGATTGTTCAGGCAATTGGGCCTATTCGCCCTTACCTATACACGAGTAGGGTCCTACTCGCCCTTAGGGTTCCCTACTCGCCTCCCCTATAGGTGATTAGGCCTCCTACTCGCCTATAGGGGTTGGTTTTGTGTGTTTTGCGCGTTAAACCCCGTTTTAACATATGTTAATGCATATTCATGTACCGACAAGTCACATAATGATTGTAAACACATAACACAAGTAAATACACATATTTACACTCGTTCACCAATTCCCGGGACTCGAGACTCGTATGTTCCGTATGCCCTGACGATCCTACAAATCGTCACCGTTTGTACACTTGGTTAAGGACTGACATCTGTCGAACCTCTAGACCAACATCCAATGATTTTCTAGACCAACCAATAGTTCCCGAACCATAACCCGACTTAACTAACCCAGTTAAGTACAATATACGCGTGACTCGCTAAGGTAGACTTTCATCTAAACAACGCTGTTAACCAGAATTTGCCGGGTGTCACAAATGGGCTTCCAATTCCTTATGAGTTTCATGTTGGCTCCCACTTGAAGACCCAAATATTTAAACGGAAACGTCCCAACCTTACATTTCAAAGTTGCAGCCATACTTATCAGATTCCCATCGTCCACTCCAACACCGTAAACACTACATTTTGATAAATTAATCTTGAGTCCTAAGACTAAGTGAAAGCACCTTAAAATTCTGCGGAGGTTTAGTGCATTACTTTGAGTCCACTCCCCAATAAACACCACATCGTCTGTATTTATTTTTTTCGATTGGCCAACATAAATTCCATTCCATCAAACTAGCAAGGGGCTAGCACCAAATATACAAGCACCAAAGGAAGTCTCCTATTAACCGGTCAAAGTTGAAAAGATACATAGCACCAAATATACAAACACCAAAGGAAGTCTCCTATTAACCGGTCAAAGCTGAAAAGATACATAAAAACACACACTTTGTAGAAATGTAACAAAGTTTGCTAACTGTTCCAATTAAGTCACTCAAACTTTTTTTGTCTCTATAAAGTCACTCAAGTTTCATTTATTGTTTCAATACTATGTAATTATCAGGTTTCCAGGTTAAAGTGATGATGTGTCAGGTTTTAATATTTTTTAATAAATTTTTTTAAATGTGTAAAATTTAAAATAATATATATATATATATATATATATATATATATTTGAAATCTTCATTTTATAAAACCCACCTAATAAAAATAATATCCACATAAGCATTAAAAAAAAAGAAAAAAAAAAGAAGGTGACCTGATGACCTGGTAATTACATAGTATTAGAACAATAAATGAAACTTGAGTGACTTTATAGAAACAAAAAAAGTTTGAGTGACTTAATTAGAACACCAAGCAAACTTGGTTACATTTGTGTGACATTTCTCCCTTTATAATTCCAGTAACTTATAAAAAAATTATAAACCCTAACATTTTTGTAAGAGTGAACAATAAGATCGTAAACAACTCTGATACATAAGTTTATCTATAATCTATAATCTATAATACATTATAAAGGAGGAGTGATGACCAATATGGTCATTTTCATCTCCGTACAACTTAACAAGCACCATGTACAACATATTTAAGCAAGAAATTTAAGGGTATTATGGGGAAATTTGTGACAATTAAGACACTTAAGAGGGTAATATAGACATTTTACCCACCTCCTCCTTTGCAATATGAAAATTTTGTTCCAATCTTGTCCTCTCATCTCTTCCCTTTCATCTTCTCCTTCCTGTAACCGACCTATCAATTGAAGCCTTGAAGGTGCAATGAAACATCAGAATAAATTATGAATTCAATGCAAAAACTACCGCCTCCTTAGATGCTCGCCTACGCATCACCGATAATAATCCCATTTAAATTTCAGTTTTCTGCCTTCTTATACTCTAACCTACGATCAAAAGATGGATACGCAGAGAGAAGAAGAGAGAGATGGGGTTGTTCCTGGGGCATCCTAGGAACCGCTATTCTTGTTTCTGATGTTTTTGGTAATTCATTTACTCCACTTGTTATTTTATTATTCATCCGATTAAGTTAGTATGATTCTCATCTGGGTTATTTATATTTTGATTCATTTGATTAAATTTTAATTCTTTAATTGATCTTAGTCTTACTGCATTTTTTATATGCTGATGTGATTAATTAGAGCAGTAATAGTTGCAGTCTCGTAATATTTGATTAAATTTTAAATCTTTAATTGAAAAGTATTTTGTTGATTTTATTGATCTTGGAATTGCTACTGCTTCCCTCATTGTGATATTGATTTTTATTCGCATATTGTATTGAAGGACTATGTTAGATAACGACCGCAGTCTTCACCTGATACGCATAATGTATTGAAGGAATATGTTAGATAACGACCGCAGCTCTGTTGATGAATCTGCCAAAGAGAAGCTAGGACAGTTTACGTCTTTAAAAGGTGACGAGAACTACCAAAGCCATGATTTTGAAAAGGTACATTTATTTTTTTAATACCATTTTATAAAATAACATAGATAACTTTAATGAATTAATAATCTTCTTATAACCTACAGGCATCCCAGCAAGTTGCAAAACCTGAACATGATAAAAAGGTTCAGTGAGGAACTTTAGTTCCCAACAACTGGGAAACATGTACAGTGCATCTTTATATGTTGCATTTGCTTCCCTCATTCACAATAAGACTAGCTCTCTGTATGTTTCACTTGACAAATTTGCCCTAATTAACATCCCTATTTACAGACTCTGAACCTTTTCGCTTTATTTTCACTATTTTTAGGATGGGAAACGTGTCATGATGTTCTCGTACGGGAGTGGGTTAACCGCCATAGTGTTTTCACTACATCTTACCAAGGGAAAGGCGCCTTTTAGTTTGACAAACATTGCAAAGGTCATGAGTATTGAACATAAGTTGAAGACAAGGACCGAGGTATGCTATTAAAATCCTTGAAACATATATATTCAACGGTTTGTGTTGTATTTGTTTAATAATGGTCAGATTTAATACATTAATATTTAGAAAACTAAAATTGTGCTGAATGCCCTGACCTGACCCGTTACCCAACTTGTTTGATTTGTCATCTTAAATATTGGATCACATAAATACCTGCCCACCCCATTTTTACATTTCCTGCTATGCGTCTAATCATATGACCCTACATCTTAACTCCCATTTCAGAAGATTGAGGTAGAAATATAGCTCACATGACGGTTTCATATAAACCAAACAAATACTAGAAGTTTTTATATAGTATGGGGTTATGTGGGTTAATGAAATACCCTATTGGTCTGCCCCGCCGCAAAGCGCGGGTACATCAATGCTTCACAAACGCTTTAAGTCCACCAAATGGTAAAGATTCATAAATATGATTTTGTAAATTAGTATGTGGGAGATTTGTTTTTTACCATGTTTTTGTTGTTTTATTGATTTAGTAAAACGTTGATGAAACTAGCTACATCTCGGATTAAATTGATGAAAAATAAGTGTCGACGCCCCAAACTTGATCCATACTAAAAAAGACCAGTCACCCGGTGCTTCAATTCTTAGTTCATGTTATTACTTTGTAATTAAACAGTAATGCGCAGACTAACTTCCGTTCATATTAATTTTAGGTGAATGTCCAATTAACCCGGGTGGGTATTTTGTCGTGAAAGGACATGAAAAGGTGGAACCTTCATTTTGTGTTGTTTTATTATGTTTTTATCATTTATTACAAATATCCTTGATCATTTTTGGAGTTTAATATTGTGTAATCATGTTGATGTTACTAATGGTATTTTATTGACTGTTGTGATTTTTTCAGGTCATTTTAATTCAAGAACAAAACAACATGCTATGTAAAAAACATCGAACATACATCAAATTAAAAGGTACCTTTAATGACAAATGATAACATATGTTTTGGATGTATTTAGAAAAGATAGAATGTACTAACAATAGACTTGCTTGTTGTTCTATCTGTGCTACATGTTAACAAAAAAAAACACAAAATTAAATTCCAACGATTGGGCTGTGATCCTTGGGTTCCTGCTGTTGGGCTTGCTGTTCGTGGGCTTAAAGATTAGGCTCCATAGTTGTCTGGATGAGAGTTTGGTCTTAAGACTCGGTGTGGCCCGCTGGGGTTTATAAGAAAAAAGACACTTCCAGAAACCCTAGCTCATCTCATTCAGACACTCATACTCTCTATCTAACAACTTTCTCTCTCAAAAACATTATTATCAATGGGTAAATAATGTCTCTGTAACCTCTTTTATTTTTCACTTGTTCATCTGAAAAGACTAAGATCGGAATCAACGGTACATTTTTGAATTATTATTTGTAATGTTTAGATCTGTTTTTTGAGTTTGTGTTTATGGTTATTGATTAGTTAGATCTGAATGATATGTTGTAGGATTCGGAAGAATCGGTCGTCTGGTTGCTAAAGTTGCACTTCAAAGAGATGATATTGAGTTCGTTGCTGTTAACGATCCGTTTATCTCCGCTGATTACATGGTACTGTTTTTTATTTCTTTTGTTATGATGCTAAGGCTAGGGTTTGTATTGTTTTGGATCTGTAATTTGTGATATCAGATTTCATGGTTACAAGTTAAAACCTTTTTGATTTCTTTTATGATATTGTTTTGGATCTGTAATTTGTGATATTGTTTGGGATCTGTAAATCGTGTTTATTGATCCTTGATTTTCAAAACCCTAGTAATATAAAGTGAAATTTCCAGTTTGATTATTAAAACTTGTTACGCTGAATATTAACCCACAAGGATAAGAATTCAGCATTATATGTTTCTTGTAAACCAATAACTTTCGGTATAATGTTTCAGTGAAATCAATTTTGGGTTACAATCCCTAATTACAAGTTTATGTAATTATGCTTTGATTAAATAATTGCATGTTTAAAATAGTTTTTCAGATGATTAATTTGAAATATAAGACAAACATGGAACTATTGTGTTAATAACAATAGGATCAAGGAATAAAGTGATCTGATTAAAGGTTTATATAAAAACTATATAAAGTTTTGGATGGTAATTTTTTTTCGATAGGTATAGGTATAATTGGTTATACAATTGTAAAGGTGAGATCAAAACTTTTGGCTTAAATATTGTTTTAACTACCTAAAATAATAGTTTTGTTTACATGTTTTAACTTGCAACCATGAAAGCTGATATCTTCAAACCTTTTTTATTTCTTTTATGATATTGAGCTCGTTGGCTGATGTATATATATGTTAGATAGTTGATTGTTTTGGTAACTTTCTTTCAGGGGTGCTTAACGGGTCGGGTAACCATTTTTGTAAAAACCCTAGCGAGGCGATTCTATTGCTGTGGATCCAGGTCTGCCATCGGGTCGGGTTTAGACCCGGACGGGTTTAAAGTATATGGATTATTTTATTTATTAAAATAAGTAAAATTTTAAATTATAAATTTATTTTAAAAATCAACTTTAAACATTTAAATTTATAAAGTTAATTTTTACTCAATACATTTTATATAAAAACCTTTACAAGTTTTATTTTACACCAAAATCTTAATAAATACTTTGAACCCAACATTGAAACCCAGTCCATTAATCAACCCTAAACCCACCAATGTAGGCCCAATCATCTAAGTCCAGCCCAAAAGACCCCTGTGGATCCAGGTCTGCCATCGGGTCGGGTTTAGACCCGGTCGCGACCCACCCATCACCCAGTTGTGATTGAATCCTTATAGTTTTTAAAAATTAGATATAGTAACTTGAATTTGACATTAAAAGTTAATGATACAAAGCTTGCTGTTTGATGCCTTTAGCATGCTTGTTACTGAAAATTAAAATAACAATGTTTGACATAAAAAGTTAATGTCTTCTATTACCTTTGCAGCGTTCGTAGCGTTCGGCTCATGAGTAGATTCATCCTGCTTTTACAACAAAGGTAACAGAATTGTAATGTAAACAATATGTTTCATTGGTTTTGTATGATAATAGAAATAAAAATATTAATTTTACCTTTGCAACGTTCGTAGGTTTTGGCGCATCAGTATATAAGATTAATAATATCCTGCTTTTACAACAAAGGTAACAGAATTGTAATCTAAACGACTAAACGACATGTTTCATTGGTTTTGTATGATGATAGAAATAAAAATATTAATTTTACCTTTGAAGCGTTCGTAGGTTTGGGCTGATGAGTAGAGTCATCATGCTATAGATATAATCTTGAAAGTATTGATCTGCAGGAAACTTAAAGAAAGTGCGAGTAGAAAACATAACATAACAATCATTAGATTTGTAACATATGCACAATGTTGAAAAGTTTTACAGTCATGCTAGTTGTTATTTCCTTCTTTTATCAATAATCTAACCAGATTTTCTATCTGCATCTTAGGAGTTTTGATGAACTACCTAAGGAATGCTCTCGTTTAATGTGTTTGAGTTTACTAAACTGCAGTTTATATGTATCATGTTTTCTTTTCTTACCTTGCAATACTTTTCTTCAGGTTGGTCTGCAGCGTCACCAGCATCTTTGGCTGCAGTTGGTAGAGTGGTGGTGAGAGGAAGGAGGCGGTGGGGGCTGTCATTGGATTTCATGTTTGTCTGTTTCTGTAGTGAATGTTGCTTTTGTGAAGAGTGTAGAATAGAGAGATAAATGTGAATTTCATATATACCCATTAACTACCACCCATCCCACGTCCCTTTTTTTTAGGAGTGGAGTGGTAAAGTTTAAACTGCATTTACAAAACATAAACTGCCAAAAATATGAAAAAACTGCCTATTTATAATGGTTGAGATTTAATCTCATCAATAACTACCTTCAATCAATGGTTAAGATCAAGTTGAAAAACAGTTTTTTGTGCAAATGTTGGTAGTTAATAGGTGGTGAACAATATATTAATAATTTGTTAAAAGTTGCCTATTATTTAGCAAAATGTATTCAGGGCCAATGTGAGCATTTTAACCCATATCAACATTACGATTAAATGTTCTTCAAAACCATCCAACAAAAAGAAAGGTAATCAACAACAAAAAGAAAGGTGTTAAACTTTCAACAAGCTAAACCAGTTAGACCTTTATCTAAACCTGGTGATGAATTAATGTGCGCACATACAGTTATTAAAATATAAAAATACAAATAACATAAATAATGTAACCTGAAATATCATGCACATATACAAATACAATGTGTAGAAGTGATAGAAACTTTTGACTGAAAAATGAATTCACAAGATCTAAAATTATTTTCATTAGTTTTATACTTCTGTTACAGTTAAATTATAGAACATTAACTCATCCCAATTCCTAAAGGGTACAATGATAAGATTTAATAAACAGCCAGACTCATGATTTAGAGGCTTCAAACAATCCCATTAAGTGATATATAACCAACGCCTCACCAAGGTACCTATTAATATCGAGCAACAGCCATAACCATTTGAGGAAAACAAATATAAAGGACTACATCTCGATAATTTGAACCAAAACTACACAAAGACTCACGTCTTTATCTTTTTCAGTGAGTTTAGGCAGATCGATATGAATTTGGGAGGCATGGAGAGTGAACGAAGCACCAGCTAGGGAGGGTTGCAAAAAATCTTTATGTTGCAGTGAACATCCTGCTCAAGTCCAGCCATGAACAAATCATACTTTGTCTCTTGACAAATGACAATATTTATGTGTGGAGATTTTTCTTGACATGTTGTGAATTGGTAAAAAAGCACATAAGACATCATACATGTACTTAAACCAGTCCAGATGAGCAGCAAACAAAAACTATGTTTTCAAAATACATGATTAAAATAATAAATCTTAACTCTAGCCAAACAGAGGTGGTTTCACTTCCTATGAACAATAGCTTGAAAATACCACATAAACAGTGTCGAAAGCATATACGGACCACTAAAAGACTAAAACGGGTATTCTGTATTCAACCATCTGTAAAGGAATATAGGTTTTGATGTTAATCGCATTTGTAGCAGGATAGAAATATGTGTCAAATTTGCTAATAAAGTTAGCGTGTTCGAAAATGGCGGTATTGCATACCAATCAACTGCAGACATAAAAAACAATCTGCCGCAAACCCGCTGAGGTAATTCATTAAATAACCAATTCCAAACCTAAAAAATAGTGTTTTACACTAACCTAAGGTATGTATTGTCATCCTAAACCGCACTATATACTAATGAATACAATCAACTACCAAACTATTAACTAATAAACAATAAACAAATAAACAATACCCAATTAACTAATAACTAAAACTGACCCATACATGCAAAAACTCAACGATCAATTACCAGGAGCAACCGACCATCCGTACTTTACTCCACCAAAAGCTGAATCACCACACCAATATACTCCCAGAGCCTTGTGCAGCAGACCAACGAACAACAGTATCCTGAAAGTTGCTGGTTAGAAGTGTAAATTAAAGGGATTTTAATTTTGAACTACCAACAGAATGTATGATTATAAATTATAGTATACTAGGTTAGAGTCCCGTGGGGACCCACGGTTCACCCGAAAGTAAAATGAAAAAAAAGTAGGAAAATAAGAATTGTATTATACGATTTGTTTTGGTTACTAAATGTTTGATAATGCAATATGTATGATTTTTGATGTTAAATGCAAAATGTCATCTGACAGTTTAATGTAACGAAATGATGGATATATCGAGTAAGTAAAGTTTAATTTGACAACTGCAAACTACATAGCATACTATCACAATATCACACATTACATCATTTGGGTAATATCTATATTCTAATCATAACTAAGCTTAAGCATAGAACACTTATCATTTAGTTGGGGCTTAACGAACTTCAACCAATATCACACATTACATCATTTGGGTAAGGGTAATATCTATATTATAATCATAACTAAGCTTAAGCATAGAACACTTATCATTTAGTTGGGGCTTAACGAACTTCAACCAATGGTCCATTTTCATTACTTCAATCAAAATCTTCCAACTCTTGCTCATTGATAGCTGATTTTTCACCTTCGAAATTGTTATAATCATAACTAAGCTTAAGCATAGAACACTTATCATTTAGTAATATTAATATAAATAAATGAGATTAAAAATTCGTAATAAATAACATTCAATTCGGTCAATTATTATTAATTTCAATTAGTATTAGTAATATATTCGGTCAACAATACTATTATTACAAATAGTAAAACTAAAATCGTAATATTAAAAATAAATGAGAGTTATTTCGTTCATAAATGAAGGTTAAATTGATTAATAATCAATCATTCATAATAAAAAATAAATGAGGCTTCTTATGGTAAATTGAAATTCATATTAATATTAATATAAATTCGGTCAATTATTAAAAGATAGTAATAAATAACATTAAATTTGGTCAATTTTTATTAATGTAAATAAATAACAATAATTCACATTCAAATTTCAGATTAAATGACATTAAATTCGGTCTAATATTACAATAATATTAAAATAATTTCGAAAAACAGTAATATAAATAAATGTGATTAAAAAATTTTTGAAAAACAGTCAATTATTACAATAATATTAAACATAAATTCGAAAAACAGTAATTCAAATAAATTACATTAAAAACATTAAAAATCGTACCAACCAAGATTGTCCTTCGTATGTGGTAACTGTAACGTCCCTGTTATGTATGTTTTTAGACAACAAAAATTTGTTCATGGCCTTCAGCACAATCTGGGATTGACACGTTAAAAACAACATTAAAAAATAAAGAATCATTTTTGAAAATTAAATAGGCATATGTACATGAAAATAACAAATATACCAAAACTGTTGCCGAAGGGTCATGCAATACCTTAAAGAATTGAGAACCATTATGATAAGACATAATAGCGTTTGTGTCTTCGGATCAAATCCTGTTTTTCAAATGTTAAAATATAGCATTACTAAATCCGATCGAATAGTAAATCCGATTCAATATATGTCTAAAAAAAACCGTGATGACAATAATAAAATTAAAATAAATCTGATTGAACGCAATCCTTATTATCCCTTTATCACAAATCCGATTGAATATGTGTTTATCACAAATACGTTCATCACAAATCCATTTCATTAGAACATGTGATAAACACAAGAATGATTTCAAATGGTAATTAGATTATGAAATATTAAAAAGAATAAAAAAAGTAACAATAGGAATCTATAGTATCTTTGTTATCCCTTTATCACAAATCCGATTGAATATATGTTTATCACAAATCCGTTTCATTAGAACATGTGATAAACACCAGAATGATTTCAAATGGTTATTAGATTAGGAAATCTTAAAAAGAATAAAAAAATAACAATAGGAATTGATAGTATCTTTGTTATCACTTTATAATAAATCCGATTGAATATGTGTTTATCACAAATCCGTTTATCACAAATCCGTTTCATTAGAACACGTGTTTAAGAAGAATGATTTGCACGTAAAAGAATAAGAATTTTCACTCGGTTTGATTTGTTCTTAATAATGTTAACAATAAAAAAAGTCAAAATAATAATAGGAATCAACATTAGAAGAGTAGTATGGATGTTTACCTTTAATCAGTTGTGGATAATCAACAAATGATGCAAGGTGAAGAAGAAAGATTGAAAGATTTGTTAGGAATTAGGAAGAATAGGAGAGTTTTGATATGGAGAATGAAAAAAAAAAAAAAAAAAAGGTTTTTATAGTCATAATTTGGAGCTCCATATTAGTTGTTGGATCATAAAGGCCCTCTCTAAGACCTTGATTCAACCCAAGTGACCTCAATTATTATATAGATAGATTGTATCTTTTAAGCTAATAAGCCAGACAATAGTAACTCGATGAAATCTTTAATAATATCAAGAACATCCATTTCTTCCTATGAAGGAAACAATCATGACCAACCAGCTAGCCAGAACTTGATACAAGACTATTTGGGTCAGTTTGTGATGAATTTTGTAATATATTTTCTCCAAATGTACAGTGTTTACCCTATATTATTATAACAAATGGAAAATATTAGAATAATGTTATGTTTTAAAAGTAAATAAGTAGAAACGATATAGGATCTTACCACATGACGCCATGTTGGTGGACGATGAGGCACACAAGTGAACCCCATTCGTTATGCAAGTTTCATTAATTTTTTTGCGAAGTAAAGGACTACGGGTTGCAGGGGTTGACTTTTTGAAGACTGATGTGTCATTCCGAAAAGGAGGAACAATATCAAGTAATACTTCCCGAGTTCCCGGCTTCGTCTAAAATAAAGATCATAAGGTAATGGCAAAAAAGAATGTTAAAGATTGATAAATAGGAACAACAATAGTTCAAGGTAACATGATGAGAGATTCAATAACAGACTATGAAAATAGCAGCAATAGTTTCTATAGCACCAAGTAATCCAAAATGATGTAATGCATCTTTTGTGGAAGATGATAGAACTTCATGACTCCATTCAATAAAACTGAAAAGAGATAGAATAACATATACACAAAGCAAAAATCTTATATCTTGCATTAATATACAGGCGAACAAAATAAAAAAAATTGGTATTTATTAACTGAAAAATCCTACAACTAACCTCTTCAACTGAATTTTGATAAATAAAGTACATGTCTAGTAAATCCGAGCACAAATACTCAAATTTGGCCGTGGTTAGTGTGGTGTCAATATGTTTCGGATGATCTAATGTTGTTGTAATAAAATGCAAACGGCAAGAAGACGAACAATAATCAACAAACAAGAAAAAAAGTAACAATCTTGGTTAGTGGGGCATACCTAATACTCGTCTGGGTCAAAGTGGAAAGCTCCATTTTTGCTTTCTCCCCGGTCTCGGTAAGACGTTGAAGAGCTTGTTTATCTTTGAGTAGATCAATACCCTCATCTCTATTGAAACTTTTAGCAAGACAATCAACAATTCTAAACTAAAACAAATACATGTAAGCATACTCGAAAGTAAAACAAATTAAGCTGAAAACAAAACATAGAGCGGGTATATGGATTAACATAAATATATTAACCAACACTAATCTTAGAAAATAAAATTGGCAATGGGTTGAGGGGAAGATGGAGGAAAACGAAGATTGAACCTGGATCTTGTTAGATTTAAGTTGTGATGATTTGGAATTATAAGGATTGAAGAGCGCTGATCTTTGGAATTCCCAATTGAATGAAATATGGATTCATTGAACGGTTAAATGGATTGATGCGATCATCTATACATGTGAATGGCTACGAAGGGAGTGGTTCATAAACGCACGACGCTTTATTTGCAAGAGGATTTGCGAAACCAAAACTGGGAATTAAATGTGCATAGCATTAGACCACTCGGTACGGGGCTCGGCATGGGGCCGGCATTGCCACGCCGGGCCGGGCTACACCGCCCCCTGGCTCGGCAACGGCATGCCCGGCATCCCAAAGCCGTTGAAGCCGGTCCATATTTTCCTTGGGGGACGTGCATTTGAACGTTGGGGGGATTGTGACCGTTTAAAAAAAAAAAAAAAAAAAAAAAAATTTCTTTTTAAAAATCTATTTAAACAACCATATTTTACCATTTTTCATTCCAAATCAACACCACTTTTTATACCAAACACCACCATTTTATAAAAACTACTTTATACATTTTTCAATGGATCCCAACCAAAACAACCCAAACCCGAATCAACCACCACAATATAACCAAAACAACCCGAATCCAAACCCGTTCACGATGCCAATGGATCCATCTTGGGCTACTTTTGCGGGTTTCCAACAAACTCCCAACCCTTTCACCCAATATCCTCAAATGCACCAAAGCCCTACTACCTTTAACCAATTCCATAATATGCAAATGCATCATAACCCTCAATCTTTTACCCAACTTTTACAAACTCCGCCATTCCGTCAATCTCTACCACCACAACGACAACCCAATTTTGAACTCGAAGATGAAGAAGATGAAGAGGTGGAGGTTGTCCCCGAAACACAAGTCCAACGTTCGAAGGGGAAGGCGAAGGCGAGTGCGAGTGCGAAGGGGAAGGGGAAAAAAAAGCCAACCGAACGAAGCCTTTGGACGAAATTGGAAGAAGAAGCGTTAGCGAAGGCGTATCTGGCTAGTTCGAAAGATCCCATAGTTGGTAAAAAAATTTAATTTTTTTGTAGTATACAATAAAAAAAATTTATTTTTTTTATTCTCTAATATATGTTTTATTTAAATGTAGGGACTAATCAAACGGGCAATAGTTTATACAACCAAGTGCGAGATACATTTCACCAATTGATGGAGCAAGGAGAGTATCGGGGGCATGAGGCTTTAAGTTCTAAATGGAGGAAAATGAGTACTACAATCGGGAAGTTCATCGCCTTTTATAATCCGTTGTATGTGAACCCTCCAAGCGGGTTTAACCAGGAAATGATTTTCAAGGAGGCGATGCGAAAATATGAAGACAAGTATGGCCATGTTTTTCCTCATGTTCGAGCTTGGACGGTGTTGAAGTCATCTTGCAAATGGCAACCGGTTCCAAACGAGGTTGCAAGCGCCAAACGAAGCAAGACTTCGGAGTCGGGCGATTATAGCGTGGGAGGCGGGTCGACCGGTCATTGTCAAATAAATATAAACGATGACCCAGACCCAGAGTTCGAGGATACTCCGGTTCAAGAGGAGCCACGACCCATAGGGAGGGACAGAGCAAAAAAACAAGCGGCGGCTGCAAAAAAACAAGCCGCGTCAGGGAGCGGGAGCGGGTCAATGTTGGACGGTTTGGTCGCTGAATTGGCATCCTTCAAAAATACTTTTAGTGAAAGTCAAGCGGAGAAGAAGAAATTGAAGGAACGGGAAGTCGAAGAAAAGCTTCGTTTGAAGCAAAAGAGGGTGGAGGAAAGCATTCGCCAAAAGAACGAGGATAGGCAAATAGAAGAATGGCGAATAATGACGGCAAACATCAACGACTACCCCGAAGAAGACCGTCCCGTTTTGTTGAAGATGAAGGAGAGCATCGCAAAAAAATATAATCAGTAGTTTATGTTTTTTTTTTATTTAAGTGTTTGTTTTTATTTGAAAATTGTACTTTTTTTTATTTAGGTGTATTTTTTTTTTTAATTTAAGTGTTTGTTTTTAATTTAAATACATCTTCACATTTTATATTAATATGATAATATTATTTAATTAAAAAAAAGAAAAAAAAAATGAAATAGCATTAAATGTTGTTGGGCCTCCTCCACACCCCTAGGAGCATCATCCTAAGGATGCTCCTACCCCACGCTGACGTGGCAGGTGAGGTGGAGGCAAGGCATGGATGATGGGCCTCTACCACACCTAATGGTCTTAAAGTGAAGGGTGAAGAACTTCTTAATACTGAAGGAGTGGAGGATGAATTAAATGTGCAGAACAGACGTGAACAATTTAGGTTTTCAATCGATTAAGAGGGTGTTTGGGATTGAGTTTGGAGATGCAAAAGTGCTTTTGGCCAAAAGTGCTTATTGACTTATGGCTTTTTGAAAAGGAGTTTCTGAAAAAGTGTTTGGATTAGCTTTTGTGGTAGGAAAAGTCAATAAGTCAATAAGTTGTTTTTTAAAAAGTGTTTGGCTTTGCTTATTATTGTAAAATGACTAAAAAGGACATTTCTTATATATTTACTACTTTTACTTGCAAAATCATATATGCTTAACATTTTTTTTTTCAAAAATTAACTTTAAACAAACAAATAAAATTAGGAAATATATAGTGAAAATTTCTTTTACAAATTTTATAATTTCTTAATTAGACGATAATAGTTTTACGTTCATACAAACAACAAATACTCCACTAAAAATACCAAATAATGTCATCGTACATTCAACGCCGCGATTCCATTATATCTTGTGCAATAATATCTCGTATCGCTGCCATATGCATGTCGTCATTATTTGTACGACGTGTACTTGGACCTTCTTCATGAACTTCATTACTAGTATGACCTTCTGTGGGATTATATGATTCTTCTTGAGCCATGTTAAATGCTTCATCAAACCTACCAGCCTTTCTAATAAAATTATGGATTGCCATCGATGCTATCACAATACTCACTTGGTTCTTGTACTTGTAATTAACATGCATATCTTTCAATAACGCCCACCTAGCTTTCCACACTCCAAAAGTTCGCTCAATAATATTTCGTAATGATGAGTGATAATAGTTAAACGTCTCTTTCGGTCCGCGAGGAGCACGCATAGCACTAGTCTGTCCACGTTGAAAATCCGGTAGGTGATAACGAATGTTCGTACCTTTATATGGAGCAAGATATCCTTTAGTATTTGGGTATCCAGCATCAACAACGTAATATTTATCTGAAAATAAAACAATTGTTATTCATTTCAAACAAGTATTAAAAACATAAAACTCGCATTTCTTAAAAATTATACTAACCACCCGTTGGATGTGGAAAATGAAGATCTGGCCTCTGTAAAGCTTCATTGAAAATTCTTGTATCATGGGCGGTCCCCTCCCATCCGGCCCATACAAATGTAAAGCACATGTTAAAATCACAAACAGCCATTATATTTTGTGTAGCATATCCCTTTCGACCAATGTACTTCGCTTGATCGCTCTGTCGAACTGATGCCCTGACGTGTGTCCCATCTATAGCACCAATGCAATCCTACAAATACAAAAAGATATCATAATTATATCATTTGTTAAAGTTTGAATACCATCAAATAACCGAAAAGATTGGATAATACCTTGAACATTGGATAGTATCGAGGATTATCTAATATATATGCGGGTACATCATCATTATAGTTTGCGGCTGGCTTGATGATGTCGGCACTCATCTTAAGAACGGCCGCTAACACTCTATGGAAATGTCTGTGAATGGTTTCCCCAGAATGATTAAAAGATTCTTGCACGAACCTATTTGTACATCCATGAGCCATAGTCATCATGAGTCGTTGGAAACATAAAAGCTTCACGATTTTGCTTTTTGGTGAGGACACGCAATGCTAGTGAAAACCCTTTGGAACCTTCATTAAAACCGGGAAAAGTAGTGACAATGTTCATGCAATCTGGTATTGTTGGAGAAGGATTATTTGGTGGATAAGTTTGTGTGCTTTTTGTTGATAAGGCATCCAATACAACATCTAGTTTTTCCTCAAAACATGAAGTTTTACTCTTGGTTGAACGATTGTTGGCAACATCCTTAGACTTCTTCCGTTTAGTCAAACTAGTTTCAGCAATACTAGGAAAAACATGCTCATCATCACCTAAATTAATTTCATCACTATCTCCTTTGCCCTCTATATTTTCTTCATCAAGACCATCATTCGGATTGCTGTTGTTTTGAAATTGTAAAGGAGTCATAGTCTGATCTCCAGTGGCAACAGTATCCCGAAATAAAAGGGCATAATGCGTCTCGTATATGTCCAAATTTGTGTCCCTAAATTTGGCATAGGTTTTATCTTCCTACAATATAAAAGGATTAATTCATAGATTTCACGATACAATTGTAACTACAAATGATTAAAAATAATATTAGACCTTACCTTTATTTTCTCATCCCACCACTCAGGCGATGCATTAATCAAGCTTCTCGTCCCACCAATTCCAGTTTCAAGCCTCATTAAGCGGTTATAAACCTTCCATTCTTTTTTCAAGTTGTCCCATTTGTTTTTAAGTTGTTTTTTATCAAAAATTTTGCCCGTTTTTTCAGTCATGGTTTTTTCTAAATTCGCCCACCCAATCTTATTGAAGTGAGTACCAGGTCTATTCCCTTTATCAACTTCACTCACGCAAGCGTTGATAAAGTCCATGAGTGTAGCATTATCCCACACAAATTTCGATCTATTCTTTTTATTTGATGTCTCACAATCAACGTCATGAAGATGGGTTTCATCCATTATCTGATAATTACGTATTACAATAATGGAGTAAACATTAATATATACACACCAGATTCAAAAATTAGGCCCCAAAAAATCTAAACTACGTAATTCCTATCTTAAAGGTTTAAATACTTGAATGAATTTCTCATGGCCTAATGTCATACATGTTATAATACAAGGTTGCTGTTTGTTAACCCCACAAAAAGTCTATTCCTTTGAAAACCCCCCACAAAGAAAATTCACCATAAAAAAAAAAAAAGCTTTCTGTTAACAAACAGCTTAACATCATCGTCCTTATCTCCTTTATCTTCTACACTAGCAACCATCTTTCACCATAAAAAAATTCCCACCACTAACATCATTCATTAATCGATGATAACAGTGTGTAATAAAAGAGAGAAATTACCCGGTCAGATGTCGAATCGCCGGTGGATTGCAGTCGATTCCCGTTGTTTCCGTAAGTTTTTCTCTCGTTTCCTACTTTTCTTTTACCTGTGAAATGAATGCAACGAGTGTATGGTTGTTGGTATTTTGAATGCAACGGGTATTGGTTGTTGAGCAGGTTGTGGGTAGATATTTGTAATGAATGCACAGGTCGTTGTTGGTTTTGAATGCACAGGTTGTTATGAGAATGCAGAGCTGAACAAAATGTTTGTGGGTGTGAAGATTGGTTGTATGGATGGGTAGATTTGTAATTTGTATTCTAAAAGTCAAAAGCCAAAACCAAAAGCCAGGATTTGTGACTTTTAGAAAACAGCTTTTCAAGCTATATCAAAAAGCCAAAACCAAAAGTGCTTTTGTGGTATTTTGTGGTAGACAAACAGCTTATTGACTTATTGGCTTTTTGAAAAAGCCAATAAGTCAATAAGTTGTTTTGTAACTCAATCCCAAACACCCACTAAGATGCCAAACACATTGATTATGGGAATAGGTTTTCAATAAATTAAGATGCATAAGGGTAGGGATGGAATATGTTTTTAGGATGTGAGTATGAGACCATGTTAAAATTACATTGCTACCCTTTTAGGTGTCTTAATTGTATAAAAAGTTCCAATTATACCCTTATCATATAAGCCTTATTCTCTTATACTTGTTGCTTTAAAAATTGTACTCATGTCAAAATTCCAATATGGTACATCACTCCTCCTTTATAATGTATATTATAGATTATAGATTATAGATAAGGAGTGGTGGGGGGAAAGAGGGGGATGAAGCGCCATGTGGCACTTGTGGGACCCTTGAGGGGGGGGGGGGGGGGAATAATTGTGGGGAGTAGAAGGGGGAAGAGGGGAGGAAGGAAATAATATTATATTGTGTTAAAGTTTAAAAAAAAAAACTGACCAATAAAAAGCTGCCATGTGTCACACTATCCTGCCCCTACCGGCGGCGGTATTCCCCCCCTCTCCCGCCCCCACTCCGCTTAGTCTAAGTATTGTTGTCGCTGCATTTTGTCATACTCGACTTGATCATCCAGGAAGTTGTTTCCTAAACAAACATTCTTTATATTATTGTAAATATATGATACGGAAGAATTTTTGTCTCCTGATAATGCTTGTCATACTTCGAAAACCACCTTCAAGTTACATGTTTCCGGTAGTAACTTCCTTTTATATGTGCACATTCAATTGTTTATATCTTATTTCTTTGTTATCGTCAAGGGTTATGGATTTAAATACCTCAATTTTCATTTGTTGACTGCCCCGGTAACACTACTAACTAACATATTGACGTGTAACTTATTTTTTTCCACCCCTTTCAAATCAACTTAACCTTAATCCAGTTAGTTTTCTTGCTGATGACCTGATGTGTTAACTTTTTTTTATTATTATTTTTTATTTTTTTATTTTTACTGATGTGGCATGTTTGTGTAATAAAACATTAACTTTTAAAAAATATATGTATTAATTTTAAAATAAAAAAAGATTTTGTTACAAACAATAACTTGTTGACCGACAACACTTCTAACTAACGTATTGACGTGTAACTAATTTTCCACCTATCCCAACAACCATCGCCACAACCATTGCTACCACCATCACTATCCTCTCTCTACACTCTTCACCACCACCACTCTCTTCTCTCTACGCTCTCCACCACAACCGCACCTGCAACAACCATTCACCTTCATCTTCATCTCCAACCCCCCTCCACCGAACCACCACAACCTCCATCCATCATCACCACCATTAAACTTGAATTCCACCACTACCAACCCCATTCGAAACCCTACCATCGTCACCAACCACATCATCGTTCGCCATTATGGTGGAGAAAAAGAGAGATATGGAGGGGGGGGGGGGGGAGTCACCTGTAGTGATGGTAATTGTGCTAATGGTCAGATGGTAGTGGTGGAGAGAGAGGGGGGGGGGGGGAGAGTTACCTGTGGTGGTCGGGTGGTGATTGGATGGCAGCGGCTAGATGGTTGTGGTGAGAGAGAGAGAGAGAGAGACACCTGTGGTGGTGGTCAAGTAGTGGCCACTGACGGTCGAGAGAGAGTCACCTATGGTGGTGGTCAAGTAGTGGCCACTGCTGGTCGAGAGATAGATAGATGGATACGTGTGTATATATATATATATATATAGAGAGAGAGAGAGAGAGTTAAAAAGGGGATAGAGAAAGAGAAAGGGAGTTAGAGAATGCCACATCCTTATAAATTGCCATGTCATTATTTTTTTATTTTTTTTTCATCAAAAGACGGCGGCCTCATTAATTGCCACGTCATTAAAAAAGCCACACGAGCAAAAAAAAAATTAATTGGGTTAGAGTTTGGTTAGATGGGGAGTGCTAGATGAAAAATAAATTGAAAGTTACGAGTGATCGAAGGCATTTAGTTAATTGAGGGTGTTGGCAACCAATAAGTTAAACTTAGGATTATTCAAATCCAATGAGTTATAGTCATTGATGATTTTGATCATTTAATATGGATTTATTCTTTTGCCACCATTTTTCAAATATTGAAGACATCTTTTCACTTAAAGGATCATAGTGAATATCTTTTGTCTATCAAAATACAATATTTTCATGTGACGTTCCCTCGAGCTTATTGAAGCAAATACAATCTAACAATATCCTATTTTTTTCTTCTCTATAACCCTTAAAAACTAGGTTGCGGAATATAAGAATCAATATTTTTATGATATGGCAACAATACTTTACATTCTTAAACCAGTCTTTTCAAATATTTTTGAATTGATACGTTTGCTAGAAATTATTGTCGCGTTAACCATGATCGTAAATTCCACTTCCCCTCTTTCTATCATCTCAACTAGTTATCCGTTTTGCACGTATTTTTTGTTGTTAATGCTATCCTAAATCTTGATGATTAGTTGTCCACATATATTTTCATCAATATGTTAAGTGCGTACATACATACATACACTGTCTTGAAAAAAAAAAAAAAGAATATATTAATATTATTGTGATTAGTCAACTTCGTTTCTTTATTCGACCTGAATTTAGCTAGGAAAGTTCCTTTACTTGGTGTTGCAGACCAATTCCCTCATGATCCTTGTTTCAAGGACCATACATTTGGTCGGTATAAATCGCAGGCACGAGGTTTGCATTAATTTCCCGCATATTAACTTGTCGCTGCTTCACTTATTCTAATAGTATTTTGCAAACACAAATTATTCAAATTATCAAATATGTGAATTTTGATTATTACTTGGTGTAGGTCTCAACTGATGTACTCAATTATTTAATAATACTTTTAATTCAAGGTCTCAATTGTAGTAAGCAAGATAAATTTATAATTACTTTATTAATTAATATACATCATAAGTTTTACATACGAAATAAATTTACGACAACCGTGACTTCACGATTTGCCGACTCACATTATCTTTTTTATTTTTATTTTCGAGACCATGTTTGCGTATGCAATATTGCGATAGCGGACGCTGATGCAAAAAAGATGTAGTCATAGTATTGGGTCTTGGGGTCAAGTTATTCTACACAGTGTAACAAAAATGAGAAGAGTGAGAAGGATACAAAAAACACAATAGTTCATGAAATATGACACAATGAGCCACAAAATATAACACAGTGCCGAAAAATATAACACAATGCTGAAGAAAAAAGACACAATGAATTGAAAAAATGACACAATGATGAAAATAAGAAAAAAAGGCACAATGCTACATAAAAGACACAATGATATAACGTATATTCTAAAAATTACAAGCTAAAACCCCAAAAAACTAAGACCTAAAAACTCACATCGTAGGATTTGATGAGACGGTTCCAATGCCGCCTGAATGAGTTCAATCAGAGTCTGTTTGATACCCTTCCTACGACTTCCTATTTTTCTTTCATTGTGTATTTGATCCTAACCCTTGGGTCTTGTTTAAATAATTCAAAGTAAAATATTGAGTACCAACGAAAGTTAAATTGTATGATGTTTGGTGTCACAAATTGTGTTGGTTTCGTGTTTTAGAGTATAATCTCACTATCACCATCATATTAAAATATTTCTATTGTATGAATTGTTAATCGGACAAGACATAACAATCTTCAAAAACAATATAACTTTTTGCGAAAAACGAAGTTCTAATAGATTAATAGAGAAAAAGTTCGAATCACTTACTGCGGTGGTGAACGATGATGATTGTTGTTGGTGGTTGACCATCTCGTCCACTCTAGGGATTATTCAAGTAACAACCCAACAAACCACATGAAACAAAAATGTAATTTCGAAACGTTGAGGATTTAAGGTGAAATTCGATCAAACCACGTAGACTATCCAAGCGACCAAGCATTTTTCTCTTTTTATATAGTTTTTGTAAACCACATTTTTAATTAAATCTTAATTAAGCTTAGATATACATTTTTTTAACCGTGCTTATATATGCATTTCACACATTCTTATAAGTTATATATAAACACGCTAAAAAGGTTTTGTCTTATGCATATAGCTTTCAAGATTTTCTTTTAATAGAATATAATATACGTGTGTACATACAGCGCGCTAGAGATTAATAAATAAGAATGAAGATACTATTAGCTTATAATAAAAGGATTATGTTGGTTAATATTTTGCTCGTCAACCTATATACAGCCAAAGAATAAAATATTTTCTTATGCTACACTCCCATGCATGATACTTTAATAATACTTTATTGTCGCCAATAACATATTACTATATATATTAAGCGAACAGGGAATTGAGGATGAAATGGTAATTTCACCAAACCTACTAGTTAACATTATTGGTTGAAAAATGTTATGGTTTTTTGTTTAACGGCTAATTTTCTCTCATGTCTTTTACACCCTTTTATTACACATTTTTTTCATCCCTTTCAAAAAGACCCTATTTTACCTCTTGTGAGACTTGCCTATGTTACATTGCAAAAGTATCGTGTATAACACCGACCATAGTGGTCATTTAATTTGGCGCCCCTCCCTCTTTTTTCATTGGCTAAACTAAATCGTAAGAAATCCACGCCCAAATGCGCTAAAATTTTCATGCCACAAACCAAAAAACACATTTACCCCGGGGGCGGTGTGAGGGACGCGAAAATGCCTTTTAACGCCCAATTAACGGACCACTACACATGGTCTAATGAAATGATTAATATAAAACGTCTTTATGTGCAATATAACTGTACTTAACAGTAAAATTAACGTCCGTTAGTAGAAAAGACCAAAACTGTAAACATATTAAAAATATAATGGACAATTTATGACATTTCCTTAGGGGGATGGGACACCATGGGGCTTGGGCATGGGGCTTCGCAAGCCACTTGGCTACACTGTCCCGAGTTGTTTGGTTTCGAAAATTGGCTTCGACTTGGGGCTTATCCTAGAACACTCGGCTTCATCTATCCAACGACCAAGTGACCGTTACAAGCTTCAAAAAAAACTTTTTATCTTATTTTAAACATTATATAAACACACTAAATTTCACACCATTTCATACCAAATTTCACACCATTATCTCATACACAAAATTTCACACCATTCTCTCATACCAAATTTCACACTTTCACAATTATCTTTTCAAATGGCAAATAATGCCTATGATTAATATTCCACCAATGGAGTCGGATGACGATATTTCAAACGATGGCAGTCTTCTTCTTTTTTTTTTTCAAAGATGTGATCGAGCAAGTTGACGAGGAAGACACGACATCATAAAAAAGTCGTTAAACGTGATCGTGAAAAGGTAACCAAATCCTTATGGACGACTATTTTGTTGCCGAACCCAAATATAATGATGATATTTTCCACTATCGGTTTCGTATGTTGAAACAATTGTTTTTAAAAATTGTTGACGACATCAATGTCCTCCAAACTTCTCCTACTTTTCTAAATGAACGGAATGGAACGACGCCTAAATGTCCATTTATTGTCAACGGGCACACATACAAATGTGGGTACTATCTAACCGACGGAATATACCCTACTTGGGCGTTGTTTGTGAAAACATTTCCACATCCAATGGATCCCAATGAAAAGAAGTGGAAGAGATTGCAAGAAGGCGCAACAAAGGATGTTAAACGCGCTTTTGGAGCTCTGAAGGGAAAATGAGACGTTTTAATTAAGGCGATCCATGCGTGCCTACACGGTGGACAAGATTAGAGCCGTGGCGTATACATGCATGATATTGCATGATATGATCCTTAATGACGACGAAAATGCATTCTCGCCGTTTCACATTAGGGATCCAGTTATTCAACCCGTTTTTTTACGAGGACGTGCGTCCTTCGTAAAATTATGAATCCACACACGCATTTCTGACTTCGCATTGACCTTATCGAACATGTTTCAACTCAAGACCTACCATATCTCGAAGAATCCGACGACGTTGCATAATTTAGTTTTTTAATATTTTTAGTTGTATTTTTTTTTATGTTTTGTATTTTTTTTATTGGATTTGCATGTATTTTATTTTATTTAATTAATGTACATTTGGTTTTATTTTGTTTTAATTAATTAATATTAAAAAAAATAGTTTTTGGCTACTTTAGGCTAGGATATTTACAGTGTTGGAGCTACTTTGGGCTACTACTTCAGGGTAAAATGACGTGATACAGTTTCATTAGTTAGGATAAGGCTACATGAAAATTGCAATTCACTCTATAAAATTTGTGGATGTTATCGTATGGCATACAATACAAAAGCATGATGTATGACGACATTGGTAGTCAAGCCCGACTGAAGCATAAGTATTTTAAAGTATATGCTTTAGGTCTCATAATTTTTGGGGCCCTAATTTCTCTTGGTTTAAGCCTATATTTTTATTTAGTTAGGGAGGCATAGATTCACATAACATAATTCAGAATAGGAGAAGTTGTAATACCATTGTACTTCATAAATATCAAGTTTATATATTGAAAAACATGCTCTTGAGAAGAAACATCGAGTTGGCTTAAAACTAAATCGATTACAACTTAACTAAATCACAATAAAATTAAAAAAAAAAGGCTCCAAATATATTTTTTGCTTTAGGCCCTCAAAAGCGTTGGGCCGGCCCTGTTGGTAGTTATGAAGACATTAATCTCAAGTTATGTAGTTTAACGATTAAGGATGGTCCACGTGTTATTGTTAGTACATTATTTGTGTCCTCAGCTAGTAATAGGTCATCCACTACTAGAAAATTAGGCTTTTATCACCACATTTTCGGTCACATAATGGTAGCAATTGCTCTGTAGCCACCATTTTGTAACCGAAAATGTGGTAGCAAAAACACCCGTGTCTGTTGCTCTAATGTCACCAAATAGCTACCACTTTTGTATTTTGCTACCATATTTTTGTCACCACAAAAACGGTTAAAACTATTGCTAACGCTCCTATAATGTTTTAGGAAGGTCTTTTGCTACCGTTTTGGTACCATTTAGCCACCAATATTGCCACCAATTAGACACCATTTTTATTAAAAATTTGCACCTTTTTTTGTAACCGTTTTTGTACCATTTAGTTTGCAACCATTAAGTCACCGCTTTCATTGAGAATTTACTACCATTTAGCCACCACTTTCATTGAAAGTTTGCTACCATTTAACCACCACTTTCATTGAAAATTTGCAACCATTTAGCCACCACTTTCATTGAAAATTTGCTACCATTTAGCCACCACTTTCATTGAAAATTTGCTACCATTTAGCCACCACTTTCATTAAAAATTTGCTACCATTTAGCTTTGCTACAATTTTTTTTTCTTCTTTTTAATTCAATTACATTCCAAGAAAACTATATTATATATAAAACAATCAAATAATACAAAATCTCAATTTATATAAAACAAATTTGTTACAATTTTTCCAATTTTAAAATCTTATAAAAACTCAAATAACCGAAATTATCCATGAAAAACTTCAAAACATTCATGTCTAAGGGGCTGTTTGGCAAGTGCTGAATCAGTAAGTGCTGAACCAGTAAGAGGTCTGGAAGGGTAAGAGGCTCTGAACCCATAAGTGCTGAACCCGTAAACTGTTGTTTGGTGAAACTTCTGAATAAAATGTAAAATTACTATTTTACCCACCCCACCCCACCCTACCTCTAATTTTTCTTCTTATCTACTGTCCTCCTTCTCATCCCCAAGTCCCAACCACCTACCAACCCCATTTTTCTTTTCTCTTCTTCTCGTTAACATCACAACACCCTTTTTTTCTTTTTCTTTTTTCTTTTCACAAAACACACACACTACTCCCTTTTATCATCATCATCATCAATTCATCATCATCTTCTTCAGGTGGTGGTGAAGAAGGGAGATGAGAAACCTTGGGGGTTTTCAGGAGGAAAGAGGTAGGGCGGCGACGGTCTGGGAAGGAGGAGAGGAGATGGCAAAAGGAAGGAGAGGAGATGGCAAAAGGAAGGAGAGGAGGTGGCTGCAGGGAGGAGTGAAGGTGAAGGGGCTGTTTAGAGGTGAGGGCACAATTTGTCCATTTTTTCATTCAGCATCATCCTAGAACTGAATCATTCAGTCTTAGTGGTTCAGTTCAGAGGACAAGTTTTTTGCAACAAAACACCACCGTGCCTCTGACCGATTCAGAGGTTACCTCTGAATGAGCCATTCAGAGGTAAACCAAACAGCCCCTAAGTGTTTATAGCCTATTTTTGACCCATAGCTGTCAGCATAGCTTCAATTTGTGCCATTCTATTGAGCATAGCCTCTTTATCCGCATTATCTTTTTCTTTTTCAGCCACAAAGCCCACAATAATTCCTTCAAACCTTTCTTTATCTTCATCTTTTTCCTTAACAAGCTCTTTGATAACCAAGTTCAACTTTTCAATCTACAAAACAAGCAATGAACAGAATCAAGAAGTCGGAATTAACAAAAACTAATAACGGGTCAAGTGAGTTACACAATAACATAATCCAATTGTGAGTAATTCTAGTGCTAGAAGCTAAATAACATGTTCTGATATATTTACATACTATTACTAAGAATAAAATTTTACTTAAACAATTTGCGGAGATTGTCTAATCAACTCAATAAGAAATTCCTAAACATTCTCAATACATCAAAGGCGAAATATATTTATAAGTAATAAGTAATATCCAATTAAACGCGAAATATATTTATAAGTAATAAGTAACTAGATTGATCCCCTACACGCGACATATCAATTGTAGGACATTTGAGGGATTTTTTAAGTTTTAGTATCATAATATATGTAACATGCTTTTTGGTGCATAGGAAAAGGCAAAAACAAAAAAGGTAGTGCATACAGAATTGCCGCAATTACATGGTTGGCTATTTTAAAAATTAGGATTAGTTGATGTCAAAATAAAGTCAAGAAAGGATTTAAATTGTTGTTAAATTGCGGCTAAAAAATGGGTCAAACTGCTATTAAAAATGGACAAAAAAATGCAGCCAAATTGGTGACAAAATTAACGTAAAAATGGATTCAATATTTCTATAAAAATGGGCTTACAATGCAACCAAAATGGTCTCAAAATTGGTGTCAAAATGTATGCCAACAATGGATTAAAATGACCTGGTGAGGCTCATGAATATAAACTTTTAATCAACCCAAATCATGAACAACCTATGATAGCCCTACTCATAAACGGCCCTAATTATGACAATTGACAACTTGCAAACTATCGAAACTGCCATAATCATGACTAAAAAATATAACTTACATATTTTCTTGTGTGTGTCATCGTAGTTCGCGGGTTGGTTGTCTCATTAGGTTAAGGTATCAAGAATCATCAACATCTATGATGGACGATAATATACTTTATAACTCTAGAACATACAACCCTAGATTTGTGTTAAAGCAAGGAATCAAGTTCATGACACTAGAAATTGGCACAAGATCAATTAACTAAAATGACTTCAACATAAGATTAATCACAATTCAACACAATTGTTTGACATTCAAAAGCAAATAAAAGATAGAATACCCAATATTTAGAACCCTAGAATCAAAGTTTACACACGGATACGAATAGAAGTTTTAGCCAAGCATGGCCATAGATATCATCAAATGTTGTGTTCTTAGGTCTTCAATCTTCAAGATTATAATGAAAAAAATGATAAAATTCATAGGTTGAATCATTAGAGATGAATAGCAATGATGAAGATCCCCCTAAGTTCCTCCTTGCAGGCCAATCATAGCCCTTAGTCAAAGTCCACCATTAATTCTTCCTTAAAACAAGCAAAGTTTGAATTCTTTTTCCTTGATTTTCACTTTTACGTTTTTTATATTATTATTATTATTATTATTATTATTATTATTATTATTATTATTATTATTATTATTATTATTATTATTATTATTATTATTATTATTATTATTATTAGTAGACTTCATGCATGTTACTTGGTGCTCGGGTCTCGAATATAATTTCTAATTTTTTCGCCCTGCTTCACAAGAGCACCTACCAAAAGTATAAAATAAATAAATAAATAAATAAAGTAACCAAAAAGTAATAAAATACATACAATACTAAAATAATAAAGTACAAGCCTAAAACTAATAAAAATACTATCTAATCAACTAAAAAATATACAAAACTGACAAATAAATGTGATGCATTTAGCAACACATCAAAAGGCCTCTGAGTTAGGTCCCTATATCATGTTATCGTGACTTATATTGTATCATAACGGACAATAACAAGTGGTACATGCCCTAGTGACCATTATTGGTTTAATTAACTATCATTGGAGATAATTGACCATCATTAGATCTAATTAATGATCATTGGTTCTAATTGACCATCGTTGTGCCTATTGAGCATCATCGGGTCTAATTCACCATCATTGGGTCTAAATGACCATCATTGGGTCTAAGTGACAATGATTGGATTTAACTGACCATCATTGGCCCTAACTGGCCATCATTGGATCCAACTGGTGATCATTGGTTTAATTAACCATCATTTGATCTAATTTATCAACATTGATCTAATTGACAATCATTGGTTCTAATTGACCATCATCGGGCCTAATTGACCATCATCGGGTCTAATTGGCCATCATCGGGTCTAAATGACCATCATTGGGTCTAAGTGGCAATGATTGGATCTACCTGACCTTCATTGGGCCTAATTGACCATCATTGGATCTAATTAGTCATCACTGGGTGTAACTGACCATCATTGGATCTAACTGACCATCATTGGGCCTAACTGACCATCACTGGATTTAACCGACCATCAGTGGTGTAATAACCTGTGACATCCGTCACTTTTTTTTTTTTTCGTATATAATAATAATAATAATAATAATAATAATAATAATAATAATAATAATAATAATAATAATACTAGCCTAGACCACTCTTGAGCCCAAAACAACAACCCAACCATTCCTTTTTCGGAGCCCATATGAACCCAAGAAGCAGCCCCAGCTTGTCTTCCTGCTGCTGCTCGGCCCAGTACACCCGGCCCATCAACCAGGCCCAACTCCCCTCTCATTTCCCCTTTCTGTTTTAAACAAAAAAAAAAAAAAGAGTTGCTCCTACCTGGACTCGAACTCGGGCAAAGAGCCGGCTCAAACACAACACAAACACACCACAACCAACTGAGCTAAGGCTCATATCTGATTATATCTCAACCATCATTATATAAAAGCCCAAAAAAAGAAAACCTCCTCTTCTTTCCTTCCTTGTCTGTGTTCGACGTGCAGCAACCCACCAAAGAAATTAAACACAGTCAACATATTGACCACTTTAATTAGGACTATTTTGATGGAATCTCGTAAATGATTTGACCAACCACATTAAACGCATTAAAACAGCCCCTAAGACTCATGTTTTCAGCTCGATTTCGAGCATGATTGACGCGTTTGACCAGTCACGAGGTCAAACCTTTGATCCTTCCATTTTAATCACGACACTATAAATTGTACCCACCATCCTACTCAGAATTGGCCGAAACATCTCTCCTTATCTCTAAATTCTGTTCTAAATCATTATACGAAGCAATTGGGTTCGAGTTTGACTTCTCAGTTGACCGAACATTCAAACACGAATTCGTAACTGTAACCATCGTTTTCTTTGTGGGTTTTGTTCTTCGACAATCACACAACAATAACCCTATGATTAATTGGGTTATTGTTGTGTGGATCGTGTGATTGTAAAATCTAGGGCTCGATCATTCATTTGGGGGAAGAACACGTTTGGTACTTGGTTTTATATTTTAAATGAACTGAAATCAAACACAACCACTGATCTTGATCAAGTGGTTGTGTCTGATGTTTGTTATCATATACACGCGGGTTCGATTCCGAGCATCAACAATCATTTTTTACAACATTTAAGCTTATATATATTTACTTGCATTTTTAAAATTAGTTTTAAAATACTAAAACAACTTTATAAATTCTATAAAATTTATTCTAAGTCAGTTTTATGATGAAGTTTAATATCCAACTTTTAGTTTTCCAAAAATTATTTATTTAATATATATAATAAATAATCCAAGTTTATTCTATTTTATTTATAGAATTCTATAAAAATATCAAACCAATTATATAAATTTCCACAAAAATTATTCTGAGTTTATATAACATTAAATATTTCTGAAATAGTTTTTATTTCAGAAAAATCGTTTATTTAATATTTTTTAATCAATTTTTGTTAGTTTTAATCATAAATAAATCATAATAAATTCATTTTACAATATTTTTGTACCAAAATTTTATATAAATTATTTCTATCCATTTAGAACAGAAATACAATTTTTAATTTAAAAAAATTCTTTAATTTTAATATTTTTAGATATTAAAGTTACATTTTGATAATTTGAAATAAATAGATTAAATATTCTATTTTTGAGAAAATAATTTTATAAAAATTATTTTCACACTTAAAACTTTATGTTGTGACCATCTTTGATTTAAAATTTACAAAAAGACTTTTGTTTATTTATTTATCAAATTTCTCTTATTTATTAAACGTTTAATTTATTAATCAAACGAATACTTATCCCCAATTCGAAACCCTAGAAAATACTTATAGACTAGATAGACTTAGACTTATTTGCTACATTATACATAGGGTGATACTTGGCAACGTTGGATTACACTTATTCAATTCCACAAGACTTACCACCTTGCTAAGGTGAGTATTACTTATCCCCTTTTTCGTTTCTACACTTTTGGGGTGATTCATGCACAAGTATACACAACGTTCACATTCAATTACACATACATTTTTATACATTTACAATTCATATACGTGTCTTGTTTATCTTTGTGCTTATGTTTGAACATGAACGTAGCTTACATACAAAATCGTGCATCTAGACATAACTTATGTTACGGTGCTCATTTAGACATAACTTATGTTATGGTGCTCTTTTAGACTTGACACGTGTTAGGGTGCTCATTATCAATTTCAACTTATCAACTTTACATTTGATCTTTGTCTTGTTTTGTCACACCCTCAAATTCCACGTGCGGGGTTTTACCGCGAGGCGCGTGACACACCAGGATCTCAGTCAACGATCACAATAAACATACAACAAACATGCATTCACATATATTTTTAAAACCAAAATATCATGCTTTGAGCCGTAAACCAGCAGCGGAAGCATTTCTTGTTTACAACCAAAAGACATATCATTGTTTACAAAACATTGTTTAATATGCTTCAAAATACTAGACGCTGTGCATGACTCCGTGCGCCTAGCCCATTGACTGCTACCTTAGGTACCTGAGAAAACATGCCAAAAATGTCAACATATAATGCTGGTAAGTTCACAGGTTTTCTTTTATAAAAGTGTTGTCACAAGTTCACAAAGATCATTCCCGTTAATACTACGTCATAAGAACATTAGCTAGACGTTAAGTGTTTTTACTACTACAGTTGGGAACCCATTACTAAACATGAACCAAAAGATGATACCAGCCCAGATGACTGGGCTACCGATGCCTTGATAGCCTGATAGGTAGAGACAATATGCACCCGCCCGGCCCCGCCGTCGAGTGGGGTTTGTGAGGCCCAATAGATCTATCCACATTTCCCTCGTTGTGCGTTCCAACACATTCATGGTTTCCCCCTGGGACTTTTCATAAAAGCCGTATAGTAACATAAAGTGCCCATAGTATAACGTGACCTTTAAATAGTTCGTACGAAGCATGTTTCTCCCCCGAAAGCAAAACAGTAAAAGTGGGGCTGTGAAACTCACCTCGGTTTGCGTTACTTGAAAACAGTTAAGTAATTATGCTATGATAGCCCCAAATAGCGGCGACCTATCATAAGATGTGTATAAGTATTCGGACTAATAACCCGTGGGTTAACTAGTCCCCGAATGTCCAGACCGTGACCATAAACGTTTGAAAACATCTTTGACTGTTAAACCGACCATACCAGACAAGACCCGACATCCCACGTGTTAGCTAAATGCAAAGTATCATGCAACATATGAAGTTAAACACTTAGCACGCGCAAGAGTTCACCTAGTCTAGCATAACGCATATTTAAAGTACAATTGAGTCCGAACACGTGTTACCAAGTCATATAGCATGTCTCGGGGTTCCTATCATGTTCCTAGATGTCAAATCATGCTTCGGGATGCCAAAATACGCTTAAAACAGCAGTACACGCGATTAGGAATTTAGCATGCAATTAGGAAAAGTCAACTGGTGAGTAGGCTTGGTCAACAGGTGATTAGGGGCCTAATCACCTGACACTTCAGGCGATTAGGGGCCTAATCGCCCCCTAACATTCCTAATCGCCCCCTGCATCAGGCGATTAGGATTCCTAATCGCCTGTTGCAGCTGTGCAACGGATTTTCGCGCGTTTAACCCTCCAAATCAGATCCGAAACATGAAAAAACACCCAATATCAAACCTAAACCATTTACCAACCCATTCCAAGCAAAAACCCCCATTTTATCACTGATCTAACATCCTTTATGCAATTATTTCCAAAAATGGCAAAATACTAGGTTTCATTAACTAACCTTATCTTTCCTTAAATGGAAACAATCAGATTTCATCTCCTACAAGTTTGCAAATCAACATTTCTCTGTTTTAACACCTCCCTAGTGTAAATCCTAACAACATTCCATCATTAATCATACCATAATCATCCTAGATCTTCAAGAATCATTCAAATGGGTCAAAATACACATTTTCATCATAACACAACAACAATAGCTCAAACTCTTAGATAATCATCCTAATAACCCCTACATAACAGAAGTACAACCATTTCATGGAAACATTCATGTTATAAACACCAAGAAGATCAACATATGCATGTAAACTTCACATATAGCAAGTATTATGGTGTAGACTTGTTTTAGAACTCTTTTCAAAGGGTTTTAAAGACACAAACTTAGCAAAACAAGGTCTGGACTTTTGGGGAACCAAAACAACAACTTTACAAAGGTTAGAGATGAAGAACACACCTTGGATTTTATCAAAGAAAGGTGTGTAAGCTTGAAAATGGTGATTTTTGTAGCAAAACAAGTTCCAGAGGTGTTCTAGGGTGTGTGGGTGGCTTAGGATCAGTTAGGGTTGCTCTAAGGGTGTTTGGGGAGTTAAGGGTTCTATTTATAGGTGTTTTGACCCGTGCCATCGGTTGGGGTGTTACATAACCATCATTGGATCTAATTGACCATCAATGGATCTAAATGACGATCATTGGTTCTAATTGACCATCATTGGATCTAACTGACCATCATTGGGCTTAGTTGGCTATCATTAGATCCAACTGACCATCATTGGTGTAGTTAACCATCATTGGATCTAATTTACCATCATTGGATCTTATTGACGATCATTAGTTCTATTTGACCATCAACGGGCCTAATTGACCATCATCGGGTGTAATTGACTATCATTGGGTTTAAATGACTTTCATTGGGTCTAAGTGACAATGATTGAATCTACCTGGCCATCTTTGGGCTTAACTGACCATCATTGGATTCAATTGATCATCACTGGATGTAATTGACGATAAAATATTTAAAGTTACTAGTGTTGTTTCTTTTAATTGGAAGTGTGGCAGGGTAGTTTTAGATAAAGTGTAATTGTAGGCCTATTTTGGCGTAGTGTTAATTATCGGGGCTAATATGGTAGCAATTTAGTCTCAAAATTTACCACTGATTAACTACCATATATATATATAGGGTAGGATTCCTGCGAGAAAATTGATTTTTGTAGGAAGGGTAGGAAGTGTTTTAAACCGTTAGATCTTGGAATCAATGGCTTAGATTAAAAATGCAGATTTAATTAATTATTATGTAATTTTACTAATAGCTAGGGGTAAAAAGGTCCTATAAGTGTTTTATTTGAGGGTATTAACGTACTTGTCATTCTTTTAAATTTAGAAATCATTCATCTTTCCTAAAAATATGCGCCCTACCTTCTCTCTCTTGGTATAACTTCTTTTAATTTCCTCCTGTAACAAAAAAAATCATCATTCATAAGGTTCTTCACAAAGAAAAACCCTAAGGTTCTTCACAAAGCCATTGCACAGACCTCTCAATCGGAGCAGATTATTGGTTCTTATCGGTTCTGATTTATAAAGTTTTAGATATTCTTTTTCTTACAGTTCATGTAAAGGTTATTCGGTTTGTGGGTGTTTTTTTTTTTTTGTTCTTATCAAATATTTAGTTCGATTTATAATGTTATAACAACTATGCATTTTTTTAATGTGTTTTTAACTCAGCTGATATAAAACACTCCTTAGGTTAAGCCTATGATAACTGATGTAAACAAAGCTGTTATAAGACACTCCTGTGATAGAACAAATCTGTTATAAAACACAGTTGTTATCAAAACACAACTATTAATGTATTGTGAGGAACTGTCTTTAGGACACGTATATTATAAAACACGCATGATGTCAAAAACACTCTTGGTGTACAAGTAACTTTTTAAAACACTATTGACATTATAACACACCTTGAAACATCCCTAATGTTATAAAACACTCTTGGCATTATAACACACTTTGTAAAAATTTGATCGAATACAAAAACTAACAGCAAGCCAAACTTTTGTGGCAAATAATTATTATGGATAATGATATTGACATTTTGATTTAATATAAATATAATAACTAAAAATAAAACGCATTGATTTAATCTAAATAAAAAAGAAATCGACAGTTATTGAAATTGGGAGGTTTGGATAATCTGCACATTAATTACAAAATCAAAATAGAGAAAAACATGGGATCATCCAAAATTGAAAATAGAGGGAAAAGTCTATAATGCCCTTGATCTTGATTTTTAATCCAATGGTCAAGATCCTTTCCTACAGTTCCTACACAAAATAATTTTCCTACCGGATCCTCTACCTATATATATATATATGCATTACGCTTTAAAATAGGTCCCTAAATTTGATACCGCTAAGGTGGTCACAATTCAATAGGTTTGTTGTTTTTTTATAATTTTTTTTTTGCTTCTTTCTTATTATTTTTCTAACGAATTTACCATAAAAAATATACGGTGTCAAAAGTTGCCACTGATTAGTTACCTTATCTTATAATACATATTTTGGTGTAAAACTGGTTTCTAAATTTGCTACCATTTTTCTAGGTAGCAACTTTTGGTGACAATAGTCCAATTTTATTGTGGCTAATATGGTAGCAATTTAGTCTCAAAATTTATCACTGATTAGCTACCATATATATTTGCATTATATTTGCATTACGCATTAAGAAATAGGTCCCTAAATTTGCTACCGCTAAGGTGGTCACAATTCAATAGGTTTGTTGTTTATTTTATAAATTATTATTTTTTAGTTCGTTCTTATTATTGTTCTCACGAATTTACCACCAAAAGTAAACGGTGTCAAAATTTGCAACCGATTAGTTACCTTATCTTATAATATATATTTTGGTGTAAAATCGGTTGCTAAATTTGCTACCATTTTTCTAGGTAGCAACTTTTGGTGACAATAGCCCAGTTTTCTAGTAGTGGTCATAGGTTGTTGACTAGTTTAAAAGAGTTGTTTCTAGCTCGTTTGTATGCTAGGGGTATTTATGTAATTCTGTATAGCGAAGAGGTTAGGTATACACAAAAGGCTCATCCCTTCGTGTAGGGTTATAGGCGAAGGAGTTCTTTCCTCCCCCTACCTCTTCGTGTGTCAAACCCCTTCGCTTAAAGGCCTGAGACGAAGGGGTCTCAGCACTATATATAGAATGAGATGGTTCGCTAGTTCTTTAGTTGTTCACTTATTCATTTTAGAGAGAAACCTTGGTATTTGATGATTAGATTGGGTATTCTACTTTTTAATCAGGGTTGAGTTATTTTACAAAGGCTACAAAAAAATGAGAAGGGTGAGAAGGATATAAAAAACACAATAGATTATGAAATATGACACAATGGACCACAAAATATACCTCAGTGCCAAAAAATATAACACAATGCTGAAGAAAAAAGACACAATGAATTGAAAAAATGACACAATGATGAAAATAAGAAAAAGACACAGTGGTACATAAAAGACACAATGATATAACGCATATTCTAAAAACTATAAGATAAAACCCAAAAAAACGAAGACCTAAAAAACTAACATCGTAGGGTTCGATAAGACGATTCCAATGCCGCTTGATTGAGTTCAATCGGAGTCCGTTTGATACCCTTCCTACGACTTTCTATTGTTCTTTCACTGTGTATTTGATCATAACCCCTACTTTTTAATCAATTTATGACTAATTACTATGAACGATAAGGCGATGATCACCCTTTATGATCTTAGTTTATGTTATTTATATTGTTAGTACTAATTAAAACCAGGTCAAACATAACATAGAAAAACACTCTAGAAGCATGTGGCACGTGCATGTTTATGAAGGTTGACTTTCTACTCAAATATTTAATCGAAATATTGTAAATCTTTGCGAACATATTCAGTGAAAAAAATCGTTAAATTTTCTCTAAATCTAGAAGCGTGAAGCATTGTAAAAAATTTGGTATAACTTCTTGTATGGTTAAAATATATTTATACAAAAACACAACATTATCTATCAAAAAGTTTTAATCAACATTACGTAAAAAAGGAGTTTGATGGCTCTCTGGAAACGCTCTTTATATTCTCAGAAATACAGGTAGGGTTTGTCTACATCCATCCTTTTCGGACCCTGTATTCAACTTTGTTATTTTGTAAGATTTACTAAGTATGATTGTTGTTTTACAAGCTGTAAAAAAATAAAGACTCTTAAGATATTTATTAAAATCAAGAAAAATGTTTAAATAATTCATGATTCAAAAACAACTATTATTTTACGTGTAGAACATTTTATATTTAAAATAAATGATGTAATTTATTATACTCAACTCGCAATTACTAATGTGACAACTCCCTATATAAACAACATTAACCACTTCAACATCTACATCTCAAGAACATTTGTTCAAACAAAATGGCACATACATTCCTCCCTCTACTAGTTCTCCTTCTGACCATATTCACCTTAAACCCGACGGTCAAGTGCGGTTCTCGAGCTCGGGCATATGTCGAGCAGCAATGTCGTCCAACGTTATACACTAACCTATGTATACGCACCCTTTTACCCTTTGCTAGCAAAACAAATACACCAGACCCCGAACAACTAGCCAGGATCTCACTCACCACATGCCTATTCAAAGCTCGGCTCACAAAGGCGTATGTGAATACAGTCGCCAAAGCATTCAATCAATCAAAGAATGCTCCATACCATGAAGCCGTGACCGATTGCTTATCCCAAATAAATGATGGTGTGAACCAAATAACGCAATCGGTTAAGGAGCAAAAAAGAATGGTGCACGATGCGGAGAAGTATTTTTCGTGGCATGAAAGTAATGTGCAAACATGGGTTAGCACGGCGTTAACGGATGTGACAACGTGCCTTGATAGGATATCGGATAAGGCCATCGGGGGCAAGGAGAAGGGAGTGATTAAAGCGCGCGTCTTGAATGTTAAACACCTTGCGAGCAACGCACTTGCGTTGTTTAATAGGTTTGCCACAAGGCACCGTGGATCTCGTAGGATCAGGACTCCATGAAATCATGTGTAGTTGTTTGAAGTCTTGTTATGTTACAAATCAATTGTTGTTTTTTTATGTATTTTTGTTGTTGACACTATGTGTTTTTTGATGATAAAATTAATGGATATGATTCTAAATTTCAGATCTGGACCTGGCAAGAAAGTAATCAGGCCTCATAGTTAAATTAAATCTATATTAATAAGTCAATCATGCTTGATGGGTGGTCATCACATTGCGCCACATCATTTCATTAGAATCTATCATATTCCATCACATTTTATTAGGGTTGGTTATCACACCATCACATTTTACTAGGGGTGGTCATTACACCTTTGCAAAACATTCGAGAGTGGAACCCGCCGATTCAAACGAACTAGATAAGTCGAGTGGAAATAAAAGGCCTTCCATTTGATATTTTTTTTGGTTCAAATGTGTTATGCGTGTATTGTAAGTGTTTATGAATTGTAAATATGGTTGTATTTGGTTCAAATAAAAGTTATATATAGGAGAATCGGATTTTAATAAGATAAACTATTCAAAATTAACCGTTGGCACCTCAAACTAAAAAATTAGTCATATATAACTATACTATTAACATATTGGATTCTGGCACCCAATTTGGGTTAAGTCACTAACCCAATTAGTGTTTTGGCTGACGTGACACCCCCAATATGACGTGGCATCCCCAATCTATCTGGGTTAGTGACTTAACCCAAAGTTGATGCCAAAATCCAATAGGTTAATAGTATAGGTTATATATGGTTGGGGAATTGGATTCTAATAACCTAAACTATTTGAAATTAGCCATTGGCAACCCCAACTAGAAAATTGGCCACATATAACCTTTTAATTAACTTATTAGAATCTAACACCCAATTAACTGACGCCGTTAGTGGGTTGCTGACGTGGCATGATGGTGTGTCAATCCATGTGGCACCAGTTGCTGACATGGCATGCTGACGTGGATTGACACATCAGCAACTGGTGCCACGTAAGCAACCCACTAACGGCGTCGGTCAATTGGGTGTTAAATTCCAATAAATTAATAGTTCAGGTTATATGTGGCCAATTTTTTAGTTGGGGGTGCCAATGACCAATTTTAAATAGTTTAGGTTATTAGAATCCAATTCCTTTATATGGCTAATTTGCTAGTTTAGGGTGTCAACGACCAATTTCAAATAGTTTAGGTTATTAAAATCCACTTCCCCTTATATATAATGTGATAAAAATGATTTTTATTTAAATCAACGGTCTTATGACCATTGGCAACAGCCCTCATCAGATGAAAGACGATAAAACAAAGTTGTTAAGCGACAGTGATGAAGATGATGAACCTAGGGCTGTTCATGATCTGAACCGAGCCGAGTCAGGTCAAGCTTGCGCTCGGCTTGGTTATAAACCGAGCCAGCTCGGTTCGGATTTAAAACTGAGCTAAAAATCAAAGCTCGAGCTCGGCTTGGTTTGGCTCGAATTTAAAAATAAAAAAAGAAAAATGGCTTTCAAAATTCAATAGTTTAAAATATTATTCAATAGTTAAAAATAACATATTTAAAATAAGTTCAACCTAATACATTACAAGCAAAAATCAAGTTCAAGCAAATACAAAATAAGTCTCAAATTTCAACGGAATACAATATAAGTTCATCAATATACGAATTAACCCTCTAAATATGCAATAAATGCCTGATTGAACTCTTAAATACCGACCTCTTTGAAATCAAAAGCAGTATAAGTTTGATAACTTGAGTACTTGGACAATTATCATTATGCCATGGTTTATTTAAATAACTTGATTAGCTGTAAATTCAATCCTAAGTACACAATCTCCATGCTACTATTACCAAATATTAAATATGTAACATGTTCCTTATCTTTTTTAACATTTTTATACTATATTATACATATATAAAAATATATATTAAAAATTAGAATTATCCAAGCCAAACTGAGCCAGCTTGGCTCGTTACGAATCGAGCCGAGCTTGGCTCACTTTCTAACTGATCCGAGCCGGCTCGGCTCAGTTTCAAACCGAGTCATATCGAGCGAGTTTTTTTCAAGCGAGATCCAAGCCACAAGCTTTTTGGACAGCCATAGATGAACGTGATGATTGCATTTTTTTTAAGTAATGAGGAATTCGAGAGTGAAAGAAGGTGTTTCTGTGGAGATATAGGTTGTGGTTAGTGGATTTATAATTAGATTTTTTTTTTATTTTCTTTTTTGAAAGAGAAGTTAAAACGGCTAATTTGACCACCCATCACAAGCCGTCACATCACCACCCCTTGCCCCACGCCTGTCGGAATTCCCATGGCCTTTGTCCCATGCCCGGCGGTATCCCCATGGCCCTTGACCCACACCGGCTTCCACGTCATAAGGGAGGCGGAGGTGTTGGTGACATAAAGGGATTTCACAACCCCTTTCGACGCCCTACAACATACAATCTAATAATTAAATATTTTGGAAAAACGTAAATGTTGTGAATAATTTGGCTTGTTCCATATATTTTAGAAACGGACGGTGAGAATTTAATGCAACTATGTTCATTAAGGGACTTGCATGTGTGATGTTTTGCATGTAAAGAAATTTGCATTGACTTAATATAGAGTTTACTAGGTTAGAGCCCCGCGTGTACACGCGGTACATGTCCATGTTAAATGAAAAAAAATTCTATAAAGATTGTAGTATGCAATTTTATTTATTGAAAGTTACGTAATACAAGTCGTATGAATTTTGGTTGATTGTAAATTATCATAAAAAAATTTAATGTTACCCAATAACAAATATATGAATCAACAAATGTTTGATTTGACGTGATTTAAAAACAAATAATGAAATGAATAAACATATATTTATTGTAACTGCATGCAAATGAAGATTAAATTCAAAGTAAATAAATGTAGTTTAACAAATCATACAACGAAACAATTATAAAAAAATAAACGATTTATGCAAAATATGATCGCATACTTATTAACAAACTTCAAAATATTATTTTAGAGACAACATTTGCTATTTGTTATTAAAGTTGTCATCTTTATCCAATATTAGTATCTTCAGGCCATCTCTACTCTTGTCACTTGGCAGCGACATACAACTGCCCATGTGTAAAAATAAGATCTTTCAAATACAGACCTACCCTAAATAGGGTTTGTCCTTGACTCTTATTTATTGTCATTGCGAAACATAAAGTAAGAGGGAATTGTCTTCTGTTAAATCTGAAAGGAATATTCTTATCAGATGGGTACAGCCTAATTCTTTGGATAAAAGTTTGCATTCCAATGTTACTCCCTGAAATTATTTTAGCTTCTATAACACGGTTTGATATGGCAAGACGATTTGGAACATGTGGCTTTGAAAAGAATTTACGTCCACTTATAGGATCCCTGAACCATTAGAATAACAAAACAGTAAAATTTGTCAAAAAAAAAAAACCTCTGGTGAGGAAAAGAAAGGCATTTGCCATTGTAACTGTATTATCATCAGGAATTTAACGCAAATATATCCAGAAGACCCTAAACTGTTTTGACGGTTTGACTCATAACCAATGAACTAAAAATCAAGCTAAAACCATAGTGAAAAATCAATACTAAACCCACATGAGAAACTCGTTAGGAGTAAAGATAGCAACGTGGATGGGTTGAATAATATGTCAAAGTAGAAGGTTTTTTATAGGGCAGCCTTTTATCCATTTGACCTGTTTCAATGCTTCCACAATCGGAATATTGTGTCTTGAATAATTCTAATCGAATAAGTTGGACCTATTTATATAATTGAATTATAAAAATGGAAGGATTGGTAATTTACGTGAGTTGGTCAACGACGCTTAAAATTAGCACAATTATTACAATCATGATGATGGTTAGCGTTTCACGACAATTTATTAAAGGACAATTCTTTGTAAACATAATATGATAACGTTAATCTGTCAAAGATATTTAAATTAAAGGCGTAATATTCTTATTCTTAGTATCACTGAAATGATATTTAGTTAATGTAGTCAATGATGGAGGATTTCATGACAAATGAGGTTTTTTTAATGTTATGAATCACCTTTAGTTAATGTTGTTACCGATAACGTAAAATGATATTTCATTATTAATTTCGTTACTAATTACTAATAAAAGTATTGTAAGACATGAAAAATAAATAAAGTCAAAGAATTGACCTCCATCAAAATATCAAAAACGTAAAAAGTTTTTACGTTTATTGGTCAACAATATTAAAATGAAAGTCATTATAATAGTAATATCATTGAAAACTATTTTGAATAAATTATAAATTTTAGGAAATTGTTAAATAGATTTAAATTATTATTATTAAAAGAATAGATTTAAATTATATTTATTAGATACATTATGTTTACCAAAATTATTACATGAATCTTTCTGTTATCATTAATTGAGTTTTTTTAATAATTTTTGAAATAATTTGAATGTTATTAATGATCAAGGGTTCAATGACAAATGATGATTTTTTATATTGATATTAAGTTTATTCTTTATGTTAATAATTGTAATAATTATTACTATTAATAGTAATAAATGGATGACAAAAGTTAACTTAACAATTTAAATTATTTACTAATTTATTAAGTTAATTGAAAATTATTTTGAGTATACTATATATTTTAGTAAACTGTTAATTAAGGAAAAAAATTATTTTATTAATATACAATTGAATGATTGATTTATTTTATTAATAGTAATAAAAACGTAATTTAAATCTAATTAACAGTAATAAAGGCGTAATTTATTACTATTAATAAAGACGTAATATTATTAATATGGTTAAAAAATTTTTATTAATATACAATTGAATGATTGATTTATTTTATTAATAGTAATAAAGACGTTATTTAAATCTATTTAACAGTAAAAAAGACATAATTTAAATCTAATTAATAGTAATAAAGACGTAATTTATTAATAGTAATAAAGACGTAATATTATTAATATGATTGAAATTTATTTTATTAATATACGAATCAATGATTGATTTATTTTATTAATAGTAATAAAAACGTAATTTAAATATAATTAACAATAATAAAGACGCAATTTATTTTTTTCGTTAGTGACAAAATTTATTTTATTAATATACAATTGAATGGTTGATTGAATTTATTAATAGTAGTAAAGACGTATTCTAAATCTATTTAACAGTAATAGTGACATATATTAATAATAGTAATAAAGACGTAATATTATTAATATGATTGAAAATTATTTTGAACATAGTATATATTTTAGGAAACTGTTAATTACTGACAAAATTTATTTTATTAATATACAGTTGAATGATTGAGAAATTTATCATTTGTTTACAAATGAATTTCAAGTAAATGCTAATTAATAAATTATAATTTTCGTAATAATTATATGATATATATTCATCTCTGCCAATAAAGTCCAATCAAAATTTAAAATTTTTTATTAACGTCAATAAATAACATTAAAACTCTTAATAAATAACTTTAAAACTGCTACAATCTCAATAAAACTTATTAATTGCAATAAAGTCCAATCATAATTTAAAAATTCTTATTAATGTCAACAAATAACATTAAAACTCTTAATAAATAATATTAAAACTGCTACAATCTCAATAATGAATCATTCAAATCAACATCTTTAGTAATCATTATTAATTGTGATTGAAGTAATATAATTCTTTAACAAAAAGTAATATTTTTAAAATTTATATAATCATCTAATTTCGTTGTTAAAATAGGTTCAAAATTGTCGTTTCATTAAGTATCAATTGTCGTTTCATGACAATTGATTAAAGGAAAGTCGTAATATCAAAATTAAAGTCGGTCAACAATATTAAAACTAAATTCGTAATATTAGTAATATCAACAAATAAGATTAAAAGTCTTAATAAATAACATCAAAATCATAATCAATCATTAAAATTAATGACATTAAAATAATCTGCCTCACAAACTGCCTTAACCATTATCTACAAATTATTATTGTCATATTAAAATTAGGAAACTAAAATTAGCATACGAATTTGAGACCATGATGACTTGAATAGTGTAATTGACAATTGATTAAATAAAATTCGTTATACCAAAATGAAAGTCGTTCAACAACATTAAAAGTAAATTCGTAATATAAGTATTAGTAATATCGATAAATAAGATTAAAAATATTAATAAATACCAACAAAATCATAACTAATCATTTAAATCAATGACATTAAAAACATCCGCGTTTCAAATTGCCTTACCAATTATCTACAAATTATTATTGACATTCTAAAATTATCACACTTATTGAAATGATTTTGATGATTAACGTTTAATGACAATTGATTAAAGGAAACTCATAGTATAAAAATTAAATTCGTTCAACAATATTAAACCGAAATTCGTAATTAGTAGTATCAACAAATAACATTAAAAATCCTTAATAAATAATATCAAAATCATAATCAATTATTCAAATCAATGACATTAAAATCATCCGACTCTCAAATTGACTTAACCATTATCTACAAATTATTGTTGTTATTTTAAAATTATTACATGAAAGAACCTTTTAATATATTGAATAAGGAAATCATACATTAGTTATGATTTTGTTTTTTTTTTTAAAGATGAGTATGTTAAATATATGTATTATTACTCAAGGGTGATTTATATAAATTAACATACGTGTATGTAACATCTATGAAATTTCACTACACTGATAATATAAAGCGGATGGCTTTTTTTATATATAGGAATATTGATGTCGTATACTTAATGATATATGAGTATTTAAAATATATTTGCATATGGGATATAGTTTAATATTTGAAATTTGAATTCTTAGAACTTGAGTCGGTGACTTTTCTAACTCAGCATAAATTATGGTAAGCTTAAATTTCGGGTTAAATTGATTCATAATCAATCATTCATACAAAAAAATAAATGAGAGCTATTATGGTAAACCGAATTTCGTATTAATTGTAATATAAATTATTAAAAAATCATAATAAACAACATTAAATTCGGTCAATTATTATTAAAGTAAATAAATAACAATCATTCAGATTGAATGACATTAAATTTGGTCAATTATTATTAATGATAATAAATAATATTAGTTATGATTTATTGTAAATCATAAAAAATCACATATATATTAGATGTTAATATACAGAGGTTTTTAGTTTAAATTAAAAAAATCAACCAATACATTAGTTATGATTTTGTTTTTTTAAATGTGAGTATGTTAAATATATATGTATTATTACTCAAGGGTGATTTATATAAATTAACATATGTGTATGTAACATCTATGAAATTTAAATACACTGATAATATGAAGCGGATGGCTTTGTGTATAGATATGAATATTGATGTCGTATACTTAATGACATATGAGTATTTAAAATATATTTGCATATGGGATATAGTTTAATATTTGAAATTTGAATTCCTGGAAGTTGAGTCGGTGACTTTTCTAACTTAGCATAAATTATGGTAAGCCTAAATTTTGGGTTAAATTGATTCATAATCAATCACTCATACAGAAAAAATAAATGAGAGCTATTATAGGAAACTGAATTTCGTATTAATAGTAATATAAATTAATGAGATTAAAAAATCGTATTAAATAACATTAAATTCGGTCAAGTATTATTAAAGTAAATAAATAACAATCATTCAGATTGATTGACATTAAATTGGGTCAATTATTATTAATGACAATAAATAATATTAGTTATAATTTATTGTAAATTATAAAAAATCAACCTATACATTAGTTATGATTTATTGTAAATTATAAAAATTATAAGTCTTTTATGCACATTATAAATGTGTAGTAAATCGAAATTTTTTAATTAAGTTTTTTGAATGCTTTAAAAATATGGTCTCAGAGTAAAAGGTGCAAACGAAAATGATTCAATAATTTAGAAAAAGAATGAGGAATGTGTGGAACGATTTTTATAATGATTGAATGCTTTAAAAATATGGTCTCATATTTGTTTATGAATTTTGCATATTTATGGCATGATTGGTAATCCATTTTAGTAATGATTGATTGATAATTTAATGTCTGAAATGGTTAATTCAAATTTGTTTCCTAAGTTAAGTGTAGGCTAGAAAAACTTTTCTAATTTATTAGTTGATGAGCATTTGTTCGGTACGTTTGTGTATGGCATGTTTGGTGAATCCAGGTAAAAGAGTGACGTTGGGCATAATTGGGCCAGTTTAATTGGAATCGGTTTTGCATTTTTTAGGTTCAAAGGATCCGTTAAATTTTATTAGTGGTTTTAATTTGTTATTTTTTTTGTATTTGTGTTTAAGGTTATTAAATATATTTAATTGAAATTAATAATGTTGACTAAACTTAAATTTAATTTACTATTAATTTACATATGGTGTGTATATTAGGTAATTGTCAACTTTATTTCAATCAAATTTAAATACATAGGTAATTGTCGCTAGGTTTATCAACTTTATGCTTACATTTATCCTGAAATATATATTTGTAAATAAGTTCAAATGATTACCGAAAATATTCATTTTTTATACAAACTTTACAAAAATAATATAACTAACCTCTATATAATAAATAAGACTTATTATGGTAAACTTAAATTTGTATTAATGTTAATATAAATTCGGTCAATTATTAAAACATAGTAATAAATAAGATTAAATTGGGTTAAAATATTATTAATGTAAATTGATAACAATAATTAAGATTCAAATTTCAGATTAAATGACATTAAATTCGGTCAACTTTATTAATGTAAATAAATAACAATAATTCAAAATTAATGAAATTAAAATTGGTCTAATATTATTAGCTGAATATGAAATGTAGGATTGAATAATCAAAATTAACATAAGAAAATTGTCGATAGTTTAATGTTTAAAAAATATTGTTGACCGATTGTTGAATGTTAAACAACATCTTCCAAAAAATTATGGGTCGGTTTCTTGTGTCCTATACAGAATCCGAATCAACTTTATGCTTACATTTATCCTGAAATATATTTTTGTAAATAGGTTTAAATGATTACCGAAAATATTCATTTATTTTATATACAAACTTGACAAAAATAATACAACTAACCTATATGTAATAAATAAGGCTTATTATGGTAAACTTAAATTTATATTAATGTTAATATAAATTCGGTCAATTATTAAAAGAAAGTAATAAATAAGATTAAATTGGGTCAAAATATTATTAATGTAAATTGATAACAATCATTAAGTTTCAAATTTTAGATTAAATGAAATTAAATTCGGTCAACTTTATTAATGTAAATAAATAACAATAACTCAGAATTAATGAAATTAAAATTGGTCTAATATTATCAGCCGAATATGGAATGTAGGATTGAATAATCAAAATTAACATAAGAAAATTGTCGATAGTTTAATGTTTAAAAAATATTGTTGACCGATTGTTGAATGTTAAACATCTTCAAAAAAATTAAGAGTCGGTTTCTTGTGTCATATACAGAATCCGAAGATTCAAACGAATACAATAAATAAAGAGAATCGATAGACTCTTGAAAAGGATTTAGACAATAAATAAACAAAACGGTTTTATACATACAAAGTTGGAGCTCCATATACCTAATTGGATTCTAGAATTTGTGTCTTCGGATCAAATCCTTTTGTTCAAATGTTAAAACATAGCATTAGTAAAACCGATTGAATAGTAATAAAATTAACAAAAATCCGAATGAATACATGGGTATATTACAAATCTGTTTATCACAATCTGATTGAATATGTGTTTAGCACAAATCTGGTTATCACAAATCTAAATGAAAATATGCTTTTAAAAAAATATGGTTTCAAATGAATCAAAATACGCTTCAAATGATTTCAAATGAATGAAAATATGCTTTTTTAAAAAATCCAATTGAATATTTCTATATTACCAATTTGTTTATCACAATCCTATTGAATAGGTGTGGATAATCAACATTAGAAGAGTAGTATGGATGTTTACCTTTAATCGGTTGTGGATAATCAAAAAATGATGCAAGATGAAAAAGAAAGCCTCTAATATTTGTTAGGAATTTGATTCGGAGCTTTGATATGGAGTAGTATCAATAGGAATTAGAAGAGTATTATGAGAGTTTTGATATGGAGAATGAAAAAAAAATGAAAGAAAGAGGTTTTTATACTAATAAATTCGGAGCTCCATATTTGTTGTTGGATCCTAGAGGCCATCTCTAAAGCCTTGATTCAACCCAAGTGACCTCAATTATTATATAGATAGATTACAAATGCATGTGACACTCTTCTATATAATCCCTCTCCCCTCTTTACCATTTTTCATATCTCAAAACACAAACAAAAACTATCACAAAATGGCGCAAACTCTTCTCCCTTTCATATTTGTTTCGTTCACATTATTCGTCTGTTCGATCTCCGTTGAGTCTCGTTCTCGTGCAAGGATGTATGTCGAATCACAATGTAAATTAACAAGATATCCTGATACATGCGTTCAAACTCTTTTACCCTATGTGAGTAAAAGAGGACTACCAAGCCCACAACTACAAGCTCAAGTTTCACTAGCATCATGTCTATCAAAAGCGCGGTTAATGAAGACCTATATGAACATGGTGGCAATGAAATTGAACAAAACATCAAATTCTAGTGACTCTCAAGCGATGGAAGAATGTCTTCATCAGATAAACGATGGAGTGAAACAAATTACGCAATCTTTTAAGGAGTTGCAACAAATGGGAAAGGATGGGGATGAAAACTTTATGTGGCACGAGAGTAACGTGCAAACTTGGGTTAGTGCAGCCTTGACGGATGCCACCTCGTGCGTTGAGGGGATCTTAGGGAATGGGATAAGCGATAGCGAAAAGGCTTTGATTCAAGCGAAGATTTTGAAGGTGAAGCAACTCGCTAGCAATTCTCTAGCGTTGTTTACACGTTTCACGACAAGATATCGAGCCTCCCATGGTATCAATGTTCCGTAAATGGAGTGTATTGTTCGCTTGTATTTCTTTCTATTTTCTTGGTATATTTTTTTAAATCGTTGTAAACATTATATATTGGATTCTTCTTTCAAAATTTAAATTTATTTGCTTCTATGAACATAGAGCTTCCACAATGAGTGAATGGGGGTGGTGGTTTGGAATTTCAAACTATCATGTCACAATACCATGTCATCACGTACTTTTCTCTTTACTTAATTTATACCCACAAACAGAAAAAACATTTTTTTTATTCATAAAGTACAAAGGGAGCCCACAAATTCAGTTCAAGACTCGTCCCTAGAGCGGACCAGACCACTCTAGCATAGTAGCATTCCCCCTATTTTGATATGATGATGCGTTAGTAGTAGCTTGGGTTGCTACAGATGATGTGTTGATTGAAACATGAGTTGCTATATATGGACTGTTGATAGTAACTTGAGTTGCAACAACAGTGCGTCAGGAGACATTTCCACAATGCACGAACATGATTATGTTTCGGTACACATGGTGGTGTTCAGTGGCGGATCCATGATTTTTTTCTCTATGGGTTACCTTTTCTGGTGCACTCTAGCCATGTTGCTCTAGTAGGTTAAAACAATGATTGAGGTGAGCTTTTTTAATGATAATGGCAAGAGGACAACCTGTGTAAAATTGACCCAAACTTGGAGGTATTATAGTCTAATAAAATTTTCCTAATAATGAAGTTAAAGTTTTTAACGCTAATGTAAAAGAAACTCAAAATCATCGTTAAACACTCATGGCTTAAAAGAAGAATAAACCAACATAAATATAATTCTTACACTGAGTATCATAACTCATTGGTTAAAGGAGGAATCCATCAATGCAAAGCTTCAGGATGTTCAAAATCGGATATCCGAACCGAATTTCGGATATCCAAATTTTTCGAATAGTTGGTTTCACTATTCGAACCCGTATCCGAAATTTCGGATATCTCATCGGATAGTGATCTGAATATCCGATTTTATTGTGATATATTTTATTTTATATGTTTTATATATAAATTTTCGGATATTCGGATATTTCGGATATTCGATAATTTTAAAATCATCATCCGAATCCAAAAATTCGGATATCCGAAGGTTTTACGGATATCGGATATTTCGATTCAAATATTTTTGAACACCCCTACAAAGTTTAGTGTATGTTTGCAAGAAACTCGACCGTGAATTAATATTCATAACAACAAAAATAGCAAAATTAGTACATGTAAAAATCAGTATTATGGACTAGAAATTGGGAGAGGAGGTGGATGTGGAGGTGGGAGGCGAGAGGACAGCCGATGTCTTAATTTTAACCCTAAATCCTTAATATAGGTTTTACATTATAAAAAGGGCGCATAAAAAATAAAGCATCAGAGGACATGGCTCGAACTCAAGATCTCAGGCTTGGAAAGCGGGAGCTACACCACTAGAACACTTTGGATGATTTATTATGGGTTCCCCGTAATTTATTTATGGGTTTATCTTATTTTTTCTTTATACATTAATACAAAAAATTCCAAACAGATTAGGTTCCTGAGAACCCAGTCTTTGAACATAGATCCGCCCCTGGTGGTGTTGTGTTAGTCTCGTGCGTTTTCGCTACTACAATTTTACATTATTCTTAGTTCGCATCCTAATGGTTTCTATGCTTTTCAATGTATTAACAATTTTTATAGTTTCAAAATTTTTGGAGGTCGCTTACATATGAAGATAATGTAGTTTTTAGGTTTATTGCATACATATTTTAGAAATACATACATACATGCATACTTTGATCAAGGTTAAATAGCTAATTAAATTAGTTTATATATCACTAGGTTATCTCCCGTGAATTTCACAGGCTGAAAAAAGTTTAATATACATTAAGCATAAACTTTAGTTGAATGTCTCAACCTTATTTTAATAACGTATAACTTTAGAGGTGACTGTCCACTATAGCACATATTCTACACCAAGCTAATTTCCCCATCAAATTCAAGTTAATTGCAGGAGTAGCCATATAGGTATACAAGTTGATAAATGTTATGCTGTTTTAGTTAGAAATAAAAAAAGTTATGTTTTAAAAATACATATGAATTGCACGATAAATAAACCCGTGTGTTATACAAAGTTTAATAATATAAAGGATAACTGGTCATATGAAGTTGCTCGCCGTGCGAGAAATCTATACTAATATAATATTGTAACGACAAGATAACCCATTTTGAAAGGTTCCAAGGCCGAAGCTTCTGGGATCTTCCTTCGACCCTCAAGTCACCATCTTCATCCTATAGTATGTAGTAGTGTGTGGTGGGGATGTTGGGATTAATCTTGATTTAATTGTTTTTTGAATGTATGTTTATCGGTTAAAGACGGGATAAATTTAGTTGGTATATTTATTTAGTTAGGAGTCATCATTTGAGTAGAATATGTAGCTTGGTGATTGAAGAAGTAAATACCTCTCCGAGTAGACAAGAAATAGTGCTCCAATTATAAACAACCTATTTAAGTGGGATCCGGATGCCTGCAAAACAAAACACCGTTAGGACTCGTCACAGGAAAGGGGGGTTTCCTGTGACCACCCTCCGGCGTGAGAATAAGTATGGGTTTCTGAGGTGAAAGTAAAGCAATAGCTTTTTGTGAGTGTATATGAATTGACGTACCTTTTACCTGTATTTATAACCTTTCTCGTAACCGCCTTATTGAGCCTATCTCCAGGAACTAAGTCCCCGGTTCTTATGGAGATAGGCCTTATCTCTTCTATTGAACCCTTCATCCCCCATTGTTCGGGGAAAAGGTTGGAGCTTATCAATAGCCCGGAACATGACCGCCTTGGCCCATCCGGCGTTAGTCTGCCATTGGGCTGGCCTTAAGACAATGTGGGCCTTTAGTTGGAGTTGGGCCGATCCATCTGGAGTGGGCCTACCTCGTCATGTCCCCCCAAGTCTAGTGATAAGCAGGTTTGGTTATGACTAGGCTTTAATCATAAGCTGTATTGATCTTTAAATAATGACGTGTATGCCAAATAAAAATCTTCATAGAATGTAGCGCCGCATGGTTAAAGCACGTGATATGACGTCACCCTGAGTTGTCACCTCAGCCGTTTCAACAGTCTGAGAAACTCAAGGGATGTGACTGTTGGCGGGTGGTTTTCAAAAAATTTTGAAAACGTGTACTAACACCACCTATAAATTAGCTGGTTGCCATTGGGAACTTATTCCATAGTATAGAATCCCTCATTTTTACCTACAATGGCTCCCAAAACCAGCACATCACGAACTACCATGAGTGTTGCCCAGATTCATACCAGTTGGTCGGTAACGGCACTACAATCTTTCTTGTCCGAATGGCGTATACTGCCGGAGTGGAATCCTGTTTGTCCAGGACCTACTGATGTTGCTTTTCCCTTGAAACCTGGGAAAATTACTTTGTACGCCGAATTCTTCAAGTTCTGCCATTTCCGGTTACCGGTGACACAATTTCTTGTGGAATTGTTGTCATACTATAAGGTGAACATTTCTCAACTCCATCCGTTAGGGTTAATCAAGGTGAAACACTTTGAGTTCTGTGCCCGGGGACTGGGTATGTCCCCCCAGTTGGATGTATTCCGAGTCTTTTATATTCTTGTTTACAAAGGGGAGTATTTTACCTTTGACCGTCGTCCTGGTGCTCCTTCTTGTATCGAAAACTTTCCTCCTAATGTGCAAGACAAAAACTGGAAAAAGAAATTTTTCTTTATTGATGAGGCCGTATTGCCTGTTGTTGCACCGGTGCAAACGCCTGAGGGGAAAACAAGGTTTGCCGATGAGAGCCCTGCTCCTGCCGTATTTGAGAAGCTTCCGTTGTACACGGCTCTAGTAAATCATCCTACCCCCTGCACACATATTCCGGAACGAGCCCTTGTGGCTGTTGGCATGAGCCGGATCTGGGTTGACGATACCATATATCCCGAGTACCGGAGAAAAGACCAAGGCAAGTTCTTTCCTTAATTTTAATATGTTTGCAAAGGATGTGTATTTAAATTGTTGTATTTGGTCGCAGATGAATGGCATTACTTTGATGCCATAGACCCGCAGGCCATTCCCCATCTCGAGGAGCATGACCGTTTGTTGGGAGACGACGAGGCGGACGTGCTCAGTCAAACGGTAAAGAATTTTGTAATTCCTGCTCGCCCTGTACAGAGTCTTGATAATCAGCCGGATACTTCTGCTCCGGTGAACTCCGAGGCACCCGTGTCTCCTCCGCTCAACCCGGATCCTCTCAACGTTGCTGAGCCTGCTGCTACGACCAGTGAGAAGAAAAAGAAAATCCGGAAAAGGAAAGTCACCACGCCGGATGTGTCGTCTTTTATGGCCAAGCGTCGTGAGCTGTTGGCCAGTAAAGAAGAAAGGCTTGGTGGGTGTTTTTGTCTTGCTGGGTCTGTGTTAGGTTTTAATTTTTCTCTTGTTATTATAACGATCCGTTTACATGTTTCCAGGGGCTCCTCTTCCGGATGAATCCACGTCTGCACAACAAGCTGGAGTGGCAAATCCTGCTACTGCAGCCATATCCGAGCAAGTTGTTGATGACCTGGTGGTCACTTTGCCAACCGCTCCTCATCCAGCTACTGAGTTTTCCACGGCTATCACCACGTCTCCTGTTGCGGCTCCGCGTTTGGAGATCGTAGAAGAACCTAACAACACCATATCAGTTGGTGTAACCTTTTCCTCAACTGTCGTAACCCCTGCTGCTTTAGCGGCTGGTCCTTCAAGTGCTCCATCAGTGGCAACTTCTTCAAGTACTATTTTGACCCCCAGCAGTACCACCGTGCCTTCAACTGTTATGACCGGGTTGTATGCTGGTGGTTCTAGTAGCAAGGCATTTAGGGATATGTCCCAGGTGAGCTTCACCGAACTGTTACACGATGTTCAACATCATCCTATTGCATTCCCTGGGGGTGTAAGGTCCGGGCAGACACCGTTTAGCGTGGACCCTGCTGAGTCAGAGAAGATGATCTCTCATGCTTATGTTCCGGGTATTCATTGGAATCCTTCTCTGCCAGATACTAAATATACTCCCAAGTGGAAAATAGCTCAGTCTACCCGACTGATCGGTCCGGATATTATAAGGCATTGGGTTGATCATGCCTTTCCCCCGGCCGAGCGGCACTATCTTCAGGGTCTGGACAACGCTCAACTGGCTGAAAATGCCCTAGGGTCCGGTGTGAGCTCACTTGCTTCTATGTATGAGGTGCTACGCCGCTGGCGTTCGGATGTTGGGGATTTATATGACATGCATGTGTCTCACGGCAAGTTGTCCGTGGAGGCTGAAGGAGTATTGCAATCCTTAACTGAATGCCGGAAGGAGCTTGCCGAGATGTCATCAATTCGTGACAAGTATGAGCGAGATAAGACTCGTTTGATCAACACCCACAATGATGAGAAGCTGGAAATTCTTCGCTCTCATGATAATCAGACCCGTTTGATAACGTCCTTGGAAAACCGGGTGAAACAACTGGAAAAAGATTTGCAACTGGAGAAAGATGCTGCTTCCAAAGCCAAGGCAGATCAAGAGAGATATCAACAGTTATCTGCCGAGATTGAGGGCTATGAATCTCGTGCTCGAAGAGCTGAGGAGGATAGGGATGCCATGCTAGAGCAGCTGAATACCCAAAAGGCCGAAGCTGAAACTGCTACCAAAAATGCTACAAGCTTTTCTGAACAGTTGACGGCTGCTCTTGCCCGGGTGAGTGTGCTGGAGATGGACCGGGATTGGTTAATATCGAAGGGATTCCAGGCTTCGTGGGGCCATATCAGGGGAGGAGGTCAGTATCAGCAGAGGCTTAACGATTTTTATCGAACTGCTGTAGAGTCCGGGTACCAGGATGGCCTTGTGCATGGCCACCGTCACGGGATGTTGGGGCGCAAACTCCCTGAAGCTACTGACCATGAGAAAGAAGTTGAACAACGAACCTCTAAGGCCTTGGAAGCCTTAAGTAGTGACTCCCTAGAAGAACTTACCCAGTTGCAGTCCCAAACAGGTGACGAAGGCATGTCAAATGTCCGGGCCATTCTTGAGCCTGTTATTGCCAGTTCTTCCGATGACGAATGATTGTCTTTTGTGTTATTGAATTCTAGTTCTTGTATGTCGACACGCCCGGAATGCTTTATGTAATCCCGGACTTTAAATGTTTTGTGTGATTGTTATAAAACATTATGTTTTGTTAATCATTTATTTAATGTTTGTAAAAAACGCAAGACTCTGCCAAAGGCCACTTGGCGAGCGATATCTCGAAGCGTCGTGTCGTCATTAATGTTAGTAATGATGTTGCTGACGCCAGCCTTTCAACTTGACCGTCCCATCCACGTGTCAGGCGGCTCTTGTCAGTGTAATAATTACAGAGTTTTTTTTTTTTTTTTAAACTCCCAAGGACGATCTTAACCGTCACATTCATCCATTATATAAGCAAGGTGTCCTATCATGCATCAGTAATCAACTCGTTCAATCATGCCACGTAAATTTGTCTCCCTCAAAAAGTACTTGAAGGAGCTGGATGCTCTGGAAGGGTTAAGGGAACTGCAGCGTCAGTCCCAAACGTTTGAGCATCATCCTCCTGCTGATGAACCCACTGAGCTTCGTCCTCCAAGGGAGTGTCGATTGGTCTATCATCGGCGGCCAAGGGCTGTACCACCACCCCCGCCTGTTGTTGCAGATGACATTGGGGGAGATCGTGGTATCCCCATTGTTTTGCCTAACCTGACGAGAGTCGAAGATGACGTCAGAGTGCAGTCAACCAGTATCCCAGTTCCTGGACGTTTTGGATTGGTCTACCGGCGAGGCGCTGGTCGTCAGCCGTCCCCCTGGATACCCTTGGGGAAGGATGTGGTGATTGATCAGGGAGTGGACCTGGTTGGGCCTTCCCATGCGAATGAGGACCCGGGGGTTAGGTCATTTGATCTCCAGTTAATGAAGATGTATGAGGAATGCTGGGTCCTCCCCCCTACTTGCAACCCCCCTGGCGATGTGTTATATACCCCTGCAGAGGTGTTTGCCATGTTGGATGGTTGCAGTTCTTAGTGCTTGCAGTTTGAACAAGGCTTTAGGAAAATAGCGCTATGTATAGTTGGTAGGAAAATTATTATTATTGGCTTTGGATTTTTGTCCTGCCCCTACCTTTTTTTGTAATTATGCTTTGTCAAGCATTTTGTTTATAATGGAATATAAGTACTGAAAGTGCCATTATCGGCGTTGTTTTATTGATTGTAATAAATAACAAGAAAGATAAAAACTTGATTGACCGGGGTGTCATGGTGTCCGTCCGGTCAATGTTTACAATGGCCTAAGGCCCTGAATTTTTGTGTTACATGTAGCATTTTCTGAGTTGGGCAGCATTCCAACTTCTGGGTACCGGCGTCCCGTCCAGTTGTTTTAGTCGGTATGCTCCCTTTCCCAGGCTTTCAATAACTTCATATGGTCCCTCCCAGTTGGGACTTAGCTTTCCCGGGGGCTGTTGTCTGCTTGCCTCATTATCCCTCATGACCAGGTCGCCGGGCTTGAATGAGCAGGTCCGGACTCTTTTGTTGTAATATTTTTCCATCAACCTCTTGTACCGGGCTTCCTTGATATGGGCTTCATCACGCCGGGCTTCTATTGCGTCAAGATTGAGTCTTAACAGCTGGTCATTGTCAGCATTAGAGTCGGCGTATCTGGTAGACGGCAACATCACCTCTGCCGGAATCATCGCTTCTGATCCGTAGGTCAGGCAGAAAGGGATCTCTCCATTACTTGTCTTGGGTGTTGTCCGATGGGCCCAGAGAACATGCGAAAGCTGGTCAACCCATGATGTTCCTTCCTGGTCCAAGCGTCTTTTCAACCCGTCCAGTATGCTCCTGTTCGCCCTTTCCACCTGTCCATTTCCTTGAGGGTGAGCCACAGATGTGAATATTTGCTGTATGTTCAGGCTTTTGCACCATTCTTGTATGTGCTTATCCGCGAACTGCGTCCCGTTGTCGCTGACCAGGTACAAGGGAACTCCGAACCTGCATACTATGTGTTCCCATAAAAATTTCTTGATGTTGCTCGCCTCTATCTTGGCCAACGGCTTTGCCTCTACCCACTTTGTGAAGTAGTCGATGGCGACCACCAGGTACTTGAGCTTTCCTGGGGCTAGAGGAAAAGGTCCGACCAAATCAATGCCCCATTTTTGAAAAGGCCATGCTGCTGTCACCGGAATCAAGTTGTTCTTCGGTCGAGTCGTTACCGGTGCATACTTCTGGCAACTAATACACTTCCTGAGTTCTTCGACGGCCATGGTGTGCATCCCGGGCCAGTAGTATCCTGCATTTGTGATCTTGGCCACCACTGCCCGGGGTCCTGCATGAATCCCACACATTCCCGAATGGATATCCTTGATCAAATATCTGGCTTCCGAAGGGGATACACATCTCAGGGATGGCCCTAGGTAAGACTTTCTGTAAAGAACCCCGGCTTGGATTTCATATTGAATGGCCTTGGTCCGAATTTTCATTGCCTCGGCTTTATCTTCTGGCAGACTTCCATCCGTTAAGAACTTATGTATAGGGTCATCCAGGAGACCTCAACTGCGTGCACCAAATGAACTTCTGATATCTGTGTGGACGGGTGCTTTAAAGTTTCTGTGTGGACGTTTGCATCCGTGCCGGACGAGGCCAACTTACTGAGAGCATCATCAATGTCATTCTTGTGTCTTCTTACATGATGTAGCGTGACCTGCTTGAATTTTGCCATCAACTCCTTTGTCTTTTCTAGGTATCTGGCCATAGACTCGTCCTTGGCTTCGTATGACTCGTTCACCTGATTGTTGACCAAGAGTGAGTCCACATGGGCATCTACCCGGGCGGCCCCCATGGCCAGGGCCACTCGCAGTCCCGCCAGTAGGGCTTCATACTCAGACTGATTGTTAGAACATTCAAAGTCGAATCGGAGGGCATAGAGGAACCGTGCACCCTCCGGACTAACCAACAATAATCCTGCTCCGGCGCCCTTGCTGTTGGAGGAGCCATCCGTATAGAGCTGCCACGGGGTAGATTCATCTTCCAGCATATCTTCAATTCTCGGCACTGATTCTTGGATCTCTTCTCCTTCCGGGATTTCCGTCATGAAGTCAGCCAGTACTTGGCCCTTTACAGCCGTTCGCTTTTTAAATGATACATCCAATGCTCCCAATTCAATCGCCCACTTGGCCAGCCGTCCCGACACCTCTGGCCTGTTTAGAATTTGTCCCAGTTGGAAGTTTGTGAGGACTTCCACTTCGTGCGCCTGGAAGTACCTGCGCAACCTCCGGGACGAGTGTACCAGTGCCAGTACCAATTTTTCCAAGGTAGGATACCTGGCCTCGGCGTCTGACAATGTCCGGCTGATGTAGTAAATTGGGGTCTGGCATTTGTTTCTTTCAACCAGCAAAACTGAACTGACGGCTTGGTGCCCAGCCGCCAAATACATCTTCAATACTTCTCCCGGACGAGGTGCTGTAAGCATGGGCAAGTTACCGACGAACGTTTTCATCTGTTCAAATGCTTTGTCCGCTTCTTCAGTCCATTTAAACTTGTTCTTGTTCAGGCAGTCCTTAAGTGTGGAGATAAATGGTAGCGAACGCTCGGCATGCCTGGCCAGGAACCTGCTGATGGCGGCTAATCTTCCATTGAGTGTTTGGGCATCTTTCAAAGTCTTAGGGGCAGGCATATTCCTGATTGCTGCTACCTTTTCCGGGTTGACTCGGAACCCGTCCTTGGAAACTATTACTCCCAGGAACTTTCCTTCTTCCATTGAGTGTTCGAACGCTTGATCCATCAGCCTTTGATAAGTTGCCCCTGCATTCTTCAAGCCGAACGGCATTTTGGTGTAGCAAAATATACCAGCGTCCGTGTGGAAACCTGTCTTCTCCTCGTCCTCCTTAGCCATCTGAATCTGATGATACCCTTTGTATGCATCCAAAAAACACTTGTACTGGAAAGGAGCTAGGGAATCGACCTTGAGGTCTATCTCCGGAAGCGGGTATGCATCTTTAGGACATGCTTTATTCAGATCCTTGTAGTCCACACACATCCTCCATGATCCGTCGTGCTTTCGAACCATGACAGGGTTGGCGACCCATGTGTGATACTTGGTTTTTCTGAGGATCCCGGCTTCTTCCAACTTTTTTACCTCCTGCACTACAGCCGCTCTTCGATCCGGAGCCATGCTTCTTCTCTTTTGTGTGACTGGTTTCACGTTTGGGTAGGTGGACAGCTTGTGTTCTGCTTTTTCCCGAGCAATTCCAGTCATGTCAGAATGTGAGAACGCAAAAACGTCCATGTTGCGCTTTAATAGCTGCTTCAATTTCTCCTGAGTGGCCGGGGCCAACGAGTCTCCGATAGTGACCGTTTGATCCGGGTGTTTCGTGCTCAACACCCATCTCTCCGGGCCCCGTATCCCGGACGGTGCCTGACGGCATGCTGTGCCCTCAGCTGCTGCAACAACTTTTTCCCCGGTCACAGTGGCTACTCCGTGTGGTGTTGGGAACATGAGAAAACCCCTGGCTGTAGATACCAGGGCATCTATTCGTCCCAACGTGTACCGGCCAATGATTAGATTGTACTGTGAGGTAGCTGGGATCACCAGAAAAGTAACAAGGATCGTTCGTTCCTTATAGCCATCGCCGAGTGTGACTGGGAACGTCAGTTGCCCCAACGGCTCTATACATTCTCCCGTGAACCCTTTTACCGGACCGTGGGCCGGTGCTAACATCTTCTGGTCTTCCATTGACATTCTTCTGAAACATGGCTCATAAATGATATCTTCTGAACTGCCCATGTCCACCATGATTCTTTTCATACTGTAGTCACCTACAGCTGCTGAAATTACCAGCGCTTCCATTCTTAACGCTTTGTAGTACGGAGGTACAGTCATCACCGTTTCCATCCACGGCTCGATTGTTTCAAATCGTCTCTTGGAGCCGCCTCTTGCCTCCGGCCGTATTGTATTGATCTCCCTTGGCTTTTTTCCAGTTGCCCTGTCTTCCCAGGTTGTTGTTTCCGGTTTAGTGTCTTTGACCAGATGAGCTAGCTTCCCTGTTCTGACGAAGTACTCTATTTGTCTCTTCAATTGGAAACAATCATTCGTGTCATGCCCGTTGCCTTTGTGGTAATCACAGAATTTTGACTTGTCCTTTGACGGAGAGTCCTTGACCAGCCGAGGAGTGTTCAGCCTTAGGTTCTCCGTTTCTAGTATCTGTGATGGCGTCTTGATCAGCTCCGGGTAATCCAACTTGGGCTTGGAAGCCGTATCTCCTCTGCTGGAGTAGGAGTCACGAGACCTTTCGGATCTTCGCCCCTGCTCGCGACGATCATCTCTCCGCTCCTCCCGGCGTTCGTCCCGACGGTCGTCCCTTGAATAAGGTTGACCCGACCGCCCCCTGTTTCTGGAGCCTCTGGAGTCCTGGTTGTCACTTGTTTTGGTAGTCTCCTGCTTCTTCCGTACTGCATGATTCATGGCAATTGATTTCTCCTGTTTGACATACGCCTTAGCTATTGTCATCATCTCGTCCATGGTCTGAGGATATCCATGGGGACCATGAAGCTTTCTTAACAATCCGTCGTCATTCACTCCCATGGTGAATGCAGTGCATGCCAACTCTTCAGTAAGACCCGGGATCTGAAGCCTTTCTTTGTTGAACCGTATTATGAAATTCTCCATTGGTTCATTGTCTCTTTGGCGGATATGCATTACCTCCTCCCTATACTTGGTGTGTCTGCGCTGTTGACTGAACTGCTGGGTGAATCCCTTATGGATGTCTCTCCAGTTTGAAATAGACCTGGGCGGCAAACTGTCCCACCAGACCCGTGATGCTCCCACTAGGGTCTGAACGAACATGTGGCACCAGGCCTGCATTGGCCAGTCCTTGGATGTGGCTACAGACTCAAAGATGCTCAAATGGTCATCCGGGTCCCCAATTCCATCATACTTACCCACTGTCGATGGGAATTTCAGGTTCTGGGGTAACGGGGCATTGGCTATCCTTTCCGTGAACTTGGAGTACGTTGCCATCGTCGGAGGACGGTATGGCCGGGTAAGGTCTTCATCATCTCCTTGATCTTCACTCTCCTGTACTACCACCGCGTTTTGCTGTCGTTCCTGGGTAGGTCCCGTGGAAGTTCCCGGGCCCCCGGGAGTGGTTTCATAGTTGAGGCGCGTACGAACTTCATTCAATCTTTCGTTCGAGGGTATCCCAGTCTGAGGGTTCCACCCGAGGGGTGGTTGCACCGGGGGATACATGTAAGGATAGGGGTATGTGTACGCCCCACCAGTTGACGGTGCACACATGTACCCATATGGGGACATAGGATAGTAAGGCATGAACGGTTGATTACCGGGAGTGACCGGTGTGTAAGGTGGCATGTTCGGCTGCATGAGAGTTGCTTGTGGTGATGATGTCATGGCTGCCGAGATCGCAGCAGAGAAAAGTGGGAGACTTTGTGCTGCTGTAAACCAAGGCATCGATGATACGGGTGCCGAAACTCGAGGAGCTGAGAAACTTGTACTAACAATCGGTCGAGTGTATGTGGACAATGGGACCGGTCCTCTTGTAGAAGAGAGACGTCCCTGGTGGCCTCCGAGTGACACAAAAGTCTGCGTGTTTCCCGGGAGTGGAGCCGATGTTCCTGGAGAAAACCCCGGAGCCACTCCGTCACCTTCCCCTTCCGAGTCGGAAGCTACTGCACCATCGATCCGCTCTGTTGTGGGAATCAAATTCTGATCGCTTCTTGCCGGGTTGGCGGTAACCATGGCATTTTGGTTTGAAGTCATCTCGGTTCTTCAGGTTATTTAACCGGTAGCTAGTTCCTTGTACGGGTCCCACGGATGGCGCCAATGAAGAAGTAAATACCTCTCCGAGTAGACAAGAAATAGTGCTCCAATTATAAACAACCTATTTAAGTGGGATCCGGATGCCTGCAAAACAAAACACCGTTAGGACTCGTCACAGGAAAGGGGGGTTTCCTGTGACCACCCTCCGGCGTGAGAATAAGTATGGGTTTCTGAGTTGAAAGTAAAGCAATAGCTTTTTGTGAGTGTATATGAATTGACGTACCTTTTACCTGTATTTATAACCTTTCTCGTAACCGCCTTATTGAGCCTATCTCCAGGAACTAAGTCCCCGGTTCTTATGGAGATAGGCCTTATCTCTTCTATTGAACCCTTCATCCCCCATTGTTCGGGGAAAAGGTTGGAGCTTATCAATAGCCTGGAACATGACCGCCTTGGCCCATCCGGCGTTAGTCTGCCATTGGGCTGGCCTTAAGACAATGTGGGCCTTTAGTTGGAGTTGGGCCGATCCATCTGGAGTGGGCCTACCTCGTCAGTGATCAAGTTACGTTTACTATAAAAACAGTTTATTTGTCTTGTAACTATGTGGTGGTTTGATTTATAATAAAAAGAAAACCATCGTAAGTGCGTTTCTCACAAAATCGTTTGTTTTTTTTTTTATTTCATTGCTCAAACAGGGACCTTTCTAAACTCCTAAAGAATTTAAAAGTTTCTTTTATAGATAGATTGTATGGGCTTACTCTAAAGGACTCATCATTGGTGGGCCAGTCCTTAATGAGCTAACAATTTTTATCTACGACCCATCTCTTATGGGTTCATGAATATTGGGACTAAGCCCGAATTGAAGGTATTCTGTATTCTCTTCAGTTACGTAAAGTGAAAAATGGTCAAAAAGTTAAACATAAACTCATTCATAACTGGTTTCCTTTTCTTTACCGGGTTTGATATTGGATACCTACTTAAACAAACAAACTAATCAAAATAAATGAACATTAGCGGACATATGTAAATGATATTAAATGAACTAACGAGACATGTGTTCATGTTTGTTGGGAAATGAACTAAAAATTTTGTTGATGTTCGTTAAGTACATGAACATAAACGAAATTTCCGCCGAATGGTTCACTAAAATGTTTAGTTCATTTTCATGCCTAGAAATCCTATAATTTCACACAGTTAAATGCTTGTAGCGAGAATGCTCTACACACTACATACTACAGGCGTGATTATAAAAATCCTGCCTAGCCTCCGATTAATCACTATTTCGAGATTCACTGAGTAATCACTGATTAATCACTAGTCGATGGCTATCTAGCAATTCCAGACAAATTCCGGCCAAAATCTGTAAATTTCGTTTTGATTCTAGTGAAAACATGCATACTTAAAAAATACATACAAAATGTGTGTGTATATGTACATATAACTGAAAAATGCATATAAAATCACAATCCAATTAATAATAATTAATTCTTACTAATCCTGATTAATTGCTAACCGGTACCTCACCATCCAGCTAGCGTCTAGCGATTTTTATAACACTACTACAGGTAATAAGAAATCGTTGAACATTATTAAGTTTTAAGTTAAGTTTTTTGATCCTCAAAATTCACTCCATTATTCCAGCTCATATAATCGATCATCAATGGCGTTGAAAGTTAAGTATTGTAAAAGTTACGAGTTTAGACTTTATAGGAACCGATATCAAAGGATAATCCTTTTCAAGTTGCCTCTATATTTCAATTGCAGTCATAACAAGTTTCCATAAACATCTAACGATCGTTTCTCTTCCCCTCATAATTCATGGTATGGATATTCGATCATTTATGTTTATGCAAATCGACTAAAATTCCCCTAAGACAAGAAGCCACATTCATATATTATAGTTTTACAATTTCGCAATTAAAATGATTGTATTATCATTACTCAACAAGATTACTTGATTTTGTAAAATGTCAATCGTAATATATGGACAAGTTTGAAGAATAATTGTCAATGCAAATTGCAATTAGTTTCATAAGCAAGTTAATTACGTGTGAGATATTTATGGAACATATAATACACGTAAAGAATTTGTATTAATTTTATAATTGTAGAGTTTATTAAATTAATGCACTTGGGTACTCTATATAATCCCTCTCCTCTCTTCTCAATTTCACATCTCACACACATAATTAAAACTAGAAAATAAAAATGGCACGAAACATTCTTTCGTTTTTGGTTCTCTTCTTGACAATCTTCGTGTTTTCAACTGTCGTCGAGTCTATTTCTCGTGAAAGGGTGTATCTTGAATCACAATGTCGATCAGCATTGTATCGTGATCTATGTGTACGAACTCTTTTGCCATATATGAACAAAAAAGGCGTACCAAGCCCACAACGATTAGCTCAAATTTCACTAGCATCGTGTCTATCCAAAGCTAGGGTAACAAAGACTTATGTGAACATGTTAGCGAAAAGATTGAACAATACGGGTAATGTTCAAGACTACCAAGCCTTAGAAGAATGTATTCATCAAATTGACAATGGTGTGGATCAAATTACGCAATCTTTTAAAGAGTTGCAACAAATGGGAACCGACGGGGATGAAAACTTCATATGGCACGAAAGCAACGTGCAAAGTTGGGTTAGTGCTGCCTTGACGGATATCACCACATGCGTTGATGGGATAACGGGGGGTGGAATTGGTCGCAAGGAAAAGGCTATGATCAATGCACGATTCGTGAATATGAAGCAACTTGCTAGCAATTCGCTTATGATGTTTACTCGTTACACAACACGTTATCGTGCTTCTCGTGGCATCAAGAATCCCTAAATCTGGTTCCAAGTTGTGTTATTGCTAAGTATAATTGTCTTATATTATTGTGTTGATACTAATTAAGACTTTTGCTATGAGTAGGTATGCCATGTATAATCGGTAACCTACCATGGGTGTATTTGTTTTTCTTGTGTACTTTTGATGATTGTATCTGTCATCCATATATAAATAAACACAATTGCTTACGGTGGTACTCAGTGTTTTCACAAATCATTGAACATGCATTGATATCATATTTTTTTTATATTCCTTTATTTATAGATTGTTTGATTGTTTAAACCGGTTTGCAGGATTGATAGAAATCCATGAAGTTGAAAAACTACACGGTAAGCGTGTCGCCCCCTATTAACTTCCACATACAAAAATTTTAACATGTGTAGCTCGTTTTCCTTAAATAATACTAGATTATCCTGTTGTAAAACACCTATGAAATTGATAACAAGAACAAGTAATCGAATGCTTCAAGTTTTACTGATGATTAATGAAAATGAAATACAAAAGGAATTGTAAAAGAAAAGATTGATCACAAACGAATTGATGAGACCTATTTATAAACCCTAATCCCTAATTGAACCGATAAAGTCTGTTGAGACTTTCATTATTAACAGGATTAGTCCTCCATCTCCATCAGACGTTTCCTTATTGACCCAAACTATTATTAAAGCATAAAAGAACTATGCAACTTGTCACAACTAGTCCCTCAACTTTTATTGACTAGTTTGACTTATTGTTTGACCATGATTATGACTCAAATATCCAACAATCTCCACCTTTGAGTCACTAATCAATCACTGAACCATCTTTCCCACAAACAACTGATCACCAAACAACTGTTGACCAAACATCTGATTCAAACTCCTGTCCAAAACTACTGATCAACTACTCATCATCAGTAGTTTCAACATCTGCTCACCATTAGTTGTTCCAAACCTCTGTTTACTATCAGTTGTTTCCAAACATCTGCCATCAAACAGCACCAAACAGCTGTTTTGCTCAGCAGACTTTCCGAGGATCAAACTGCCCTTCCCTTTAACAACTGTTATCCCTGAATCAACACCATCCAGATCTGACCCATGTTGTATAATCTTTTCCACACTTAAACAACATCCAAAGACCTGATAAACTCCACTGGATTTGACCCATTTCCATCCTTTCACTCCTGTTGACTCAGAATCACCACAGAATATGACAATTCTGCCCCTGCAGCCCTCTTTCACATCTTCAACCAGCATAAACTGATCTTTAGAACCTTTAAGCACCAACCAAGTATCACCACTCAATAATGAATAAATTTCTACCTTCATTATCTTCCCACCCTTGATCTTTTTAGCTTCATTCTCAGATTCAACACCAGTCAAAAGATTAACTGCTTTCACCAATGCCCAGTCCCTTTCAACACAGGACTACCTTTCATCAAACCACAACTGAGTAATCTTCTCTGCACACTTACCAGGCAACTCCACCTCAACCTGAACATCATCACCTTGTGCAGCCTCCACCTCAGTCCAAAAACCTTCTAAACACAGCATATCCCTGCTGCCCTTTACCATTGACCTCAAATTACCTAGTCCCTCTACCCTGAACAACTTAACACCTTCAGGAACTCTCATCAACACACGATAACATCCTGATACTGTATTAAACTCCACCTGACTAGAACAATCATACACATTTGAGTCAATCATTTCCAAAACTACCCTTCTTGGAAACATATCTTTTATAACCAAAAGATTATCACAACATCCACCTAGACCCCATTTCACAACCCTATCACACACTTTCCCATGAACCCTTGATTGTCCTTCACCAGAGACCAACATCCTGTGACTCAACTCCACCACAGTCTTACACCTCTCTGTACCAACATCATGAACAACACCATGACTTCCTTTTCCAATCAATCCAATCAAACCCTGTTCATCTGTGTGACACATGAACTTCTTCTCACTAGGCAACACATGACCATCTAGAACATAGACATTACTCACTTGTCTTGTTCCAGTCATCACAACCTCTTGATCTTTCATGATCAAGACCTTACCATCTCTCAACCACACATGGTAAGCTTTCTTCTCTAAACAACCCAATGACAACAAACTTCTATTCAAATCAGGAACATACCTTACATCATGAACTTCAACAATATCACCATTGTCCATCATGAATACAACTGTCCCAACCCCTTGAATCTCACAAGTTCTGCCATCACCCATCTTGACTTTACCAAGATTACCATATTTCAGATCCCTGAAATACCCCTGATCATATGTCATCCCAAAAGACCTACCTGAATCCAAGATCCACTTCTCTGAACAAAACTCTTCACTGGTCACCACAAGAACATCACATTCATCTGATGAATCACCTTCTTGTTGCCTGTGATTATCATACCTCTGTTCACCCTTCTTCTTCTTCTTGAATTCAGGACAGTCTCTCTTCAAATGACCTTCTGAATGACAAACATAACACCTCCTATTGAATCTTGATTCACCTTTGAACCTTGAATTCTTCTGATCAGCCTTCCCTCTCACAAACAATGCATCTCCACCATCTTCTACCACATCTGTTCTTCTTTTCAACTCTTTTGAATTCAGGGCAGCCAAGACTTTATCCATAGTCAATGTCTCCCTTCCATACATAAGAGTATCCATAAAATGCTCATATACGAAGATGAAAATGATGTGAGAAATATGTTGGCCTGATCTTCACCATCCAATTCAACCTCAATATTTTTAAGATCCAAGATAAGTTTATTAAACTCATCTGTATGTTCATCCAGTGTTTTACCAGGGCTCATCTGAAACGTATACAACTTCTTCTTGAGATACAACCTGTTGGCCAATGACTTGGTCATGTACAGGGTCTCAAGCTTTGCCCAAATACCAGCAGCATACGTTTCTTTCGACACCTCCCTCAACACCCTGTCACCCAGACTCAATATGATCAAACTGTGAGCCTTTTCTAACATCTCCTTCTCCTCCTTATCTGTGAGATCACCAGGAATATGATCTTCACCCCTCAATGCACCAACAACAATGTTGTGCACTAACATGGCTCTCATCTTCATCCTCCACAGACTAAAATCGTTTCTCCCATCAAACTTCGTCGTCACCATTCTTGATCTTATTACACGGATAACACAACCGATTTCATATAATTAGAGCAACGAGGCTCTGATACCAATTGTTGTAAAACACCTATGAAATTGATAACAAGAACAAGTAATCGAATGCTTCAAGTTTTATTGATGATTAATGAAAACGAAATACAAAAGGAATTGTAAAAGAAAAGACTGATCACAAACGAATTGATGAGACCTATTTATAAACCCTAATCCCTAATTGAACCGTTAAAGTCTATTGAGACTTTCATTATTAACAGGATTAGTCCTCCATCTCCATCAGATGTTTCCTTATTGACCTAAACTATTATTAAAGCATAAAAGAACTATGCAACTTGTCCCAACTAGTCCCTCAACTTTTATTGACTAGTTTGACTTATTGTTTGACCATGATTATGATTATGACTCAAATATCCAACATATCCAATAATTTATGTTTATTTAAGTTAACTTTCATCTTCAATGACTACTCCAGCTCATCTCATATATGATCATTGAGTATCTTGAAAAGTCAAATCTTGTATAGTTTATTAGTTTGGAGGTACCTTAATGGTAGGATGATGTTTGTCAAGTAATTTATAAGTTTCATTTTCTCGAGACAAGTTTCCTTAAACTTCGTTACGTTCTCTTAATTTCCCTCAACCTCACTTCCATTCGAGGTCAAATCAGATCCGTTTGTTACCGACGTTTAACTTAAACTGATTTGCAGAGGTTGCTACTTATGTGGATCAATATCGATCAATATCACCTTCACGGTGGTTTGGCTAGAAAAACATCCAACGCAACAATTTAAAATATTACAAAAACATATTGCGTAACACTTAAAACACATTGGTTAATATTTTGGCATATATGGTGTATTAAGTTTTAAGTCTAGATACGTTGTTTTGTGTTTTTAATTGTTATGTTTAGTGTTTTCTAGTAAACACAATCTAAAATTAATATCATTCTAAATGCAAAAATTGATGCCTACTTATTAATTTTTAATCTTTTTTTTATATTTCTCACAAAATATTGCCTTTCTACACCAACTTCACCATAATCGGATATAGCCAAAATTAAAAATCCTTTGAAAACATCGGTTTCAGGTTTTATTTCAATATTAAATTTAAGTTGTCTCAAAAGTATAATTAAATTGTCTCAAAATTTAATTATACTTGCAAATAAAATAATGGATGGCAATTGTGTCTATGTATACAGCTTGTGGATTATAATTCAACCTTCAAAATTAGTACAACAACTACTATATATTATAAGTCCATAAGCAATTTGCATGTGCCATATGATACACTTTCTACGTAAAGGGATTTTAAAACATGCAGGTAACAACTCCCCTATATAACCCCTCCCCTCTTATTTCATCTCATTCTCACACCACAAACGAAAAACCACAAACATGACACACTTTGTTCTACGTTTGCTGCTTATAATTTCCATCACAATCTTCGGGTTTTCCACCATCGTCGAGTCACGTTCTCGTGCAAGAATGTATCTCGAGCTACAATGTCGATCAGCCTTGTATTCCGATCTATGCGTAGAAACTCTTTTGCCATATGTGCGAAAAATCGGACTACCAACCCCACAACTATTAGCTCAAATCTCACTAGCTTCTTGTCTATCCAAAGCCCGGTTTACCAAAACCTATCTCAACATGGTAGCAAAGAAATTGAACGAAACCGCAAATAATAGTGGAAACAACCAAGCAATACAAGAATGTCTTCATCAAATTAATGATGGAGTGAACCAAATTACACAATCTTTTAAGGAGTTGCAACAAATAGGAAAAGATGGTGATGAAAATTTTGTGTGGCATGAGAGTAATGTTCAGACTTGGGTTAGTGCTGCCTTAACGGATGCGACAGCGTGCATCGATGGGATCTTGGGGGGTGGGATGAGTAGGAGGGAGCAAGCGATGATCAAAGCGCGGTTCTTGAATGTGAAGCAACTGGCTAGCAATTCTCTCGCGATGTTTAGTCGTTACACGACTAGATATCGTGCCTCTCGGGGCATCAAGAATCCTAAAGTTTTGTCATAATTAAGGTGTTGTTTCTGAATAGAAGTGACTAGATTCTTGTAGTGTACTTGTTTTTGTTTTGTGATTTCTGATTTTGTGTAATGGAAGGCTTATATGTTGAGGATAATAAACTGCCTGTTCATATCTCTGCTTCATGGTATCCGATTCTCAATTAAACATCATTTGTTGCTTATAATCCAATCATTCATTTTGGTGCCGATCCTAATTGGTAACTTTTTTTATTGTTGTCACCCTTTGAAACTACTGACTACCTTAACCAACGATTTTTTTTTTTTTTTTGGATTTTTGGTGGTGTGGCACCAAATTTAATTGCTTTTGGCGTGTGTGACCTGGTGAAGCATTTTAGGTGATCCACTATCTAAGATAGTGGATCACGGTGATATGACAACAATCCCAAACAACTGGCAGCCAAGGTGGAGGTTGATGTGGCTGTTGTATGGTTAAGTTATGGGCGAAACCAAGATATATATCACATACGCAAAGTTATGACCCCATAGAACTTTATATTCATTGTTGGGGACTATTTAAGGATGTAGGAAATTGGGGGGGGGGGGGGGGGGGCGATTTAGGCAACGTTTTTTGGTAACGTCAAATTGGAGGTTTTGTAAGCGATTGGATGTGTCGGTTATACGGTTTGGGACGGTTAAACCCGAGCTTGTAGCTCAATGATTTAGAATAAATGTATTGGTGATTTTGAGATATAGGGATTGACCGGGATGGTTTGTGTGACACAGGGTCGCTTTTGGGGACGTATTTGCGAGACTGTTTGCTTGTGGAATGTAAGATTAACAACCGGTGATTTCTAAGCCCCTTTTTACATGTTTCGGGGGTAACATACATGCTTCTTACATGAGTTTTCATGTTTTATCAAGTAACAAGTTTCACGATTGAAATGTTTATCAAACGTTCTCCTACGAGCAGGGCCAGCTCATTGTCGTTGGTGGCATAAAGCGAGTTCATCAATTGGGGCCCCTATGAAAAGAAAAATGATTTTTTTTTCCATCAACTCTGTAAATGGAGAAAATGTTGCATATATATACCTCTAACAAAAGTGTAAAGCTTGCACCATCAATAATTGGGCTTAATACCCTTTGAAGATTTGGGCTTAATACCCTTTGAAGTGCAGAAATTGGGGGCTTCTAAAACCTGGAGGCCCAAAGCAGTTGCCTTAAATGCCTTGGGCTTGAGTCGGGGTAGGCTAAGAGTCAGCGCATTTAAGTGTTGTGTGAGTTAAAGAGATTTTGGACTTGCCTTGAGTGGGAATGTGTGGTCAAGTAGTTCTCTTTGTAGTTAGGTCATAGTTAGGTCAACAAAGAACCATCATATTTCGATCTAATACAACAATGCATGCATTAGTGATTCCAATTATTTCATTTGTTGTTCTTTTTCGTTTATCGAATCAATTTTCCTATTCTTACTTGCTACTGGACGACTAACCAATTCCTTAAAAGATAAAAAAATATTCCAACAAAAAGCGCTTATACAACTATGAATAACAAAGATCTAAAATCTACTTACAATTGCGGCAATATTCTAATCAATTTCATGAATTATTAGAAATATCAGATTCACATTTTACCTGATCCTTAGTTTATAGCCCTAAACTCATAATGGCGAGAAATTTCTTATTTTCAACTCAATAATTTTCTATTGAATGGGACATTATTTTACATCGACAAATAACAAGTAAAGGAAGAAAGATATTATTTAGCACCTCTTTCCAATACTGATTGAAAGTGCATTGTTGTGTCAGAAGAAGGATAGCTATATTGATTCGGTATACTCTAAAGACGCCCTCGGTACAATATTGGGGTGAAATACCACTCGAACCCAGAGCTAGCTGGTTCTCCCCGAAATGCGTTGAGGCGCAGCAGTTGACTGGACATCTAGGGGTAAAGCACTGTTTCGGTGCGGGCCGCGAGAGCGGTACCAAGTGTAACACCCCGCCCCTCTCATCACCAATATTATCCGCTTTGCCCATCCAGAGCTCACGGATTTGTTTTTTGGTTGCCCAAGTGGAGACTTCCCAGGAGGTCACCCATCCTGAAATTTCTCCCACCTGAGCACGCTTAACTGTGGAGTTCTCCTCTCATCCACTAACATTAAGCCCCAAAACGCGTTGGTGATTTAAGAGGCAAGACATTACTTATGAACCAAGGATCTCTCCTGGCCACGGCCGATGTGGGATTTTCCTGGGGTGTCACATTCACCCCCGTTAGAGTCTCATCGTCCCTGATGAGGTATGCACCCACCATCCCGAATGGCACAGGAGTGGCTCTGATACCATCTGTAACACCCCGCCCCTCTCATCACCAATATTGTCCGCTTTGCCCATCCAGAACTCACTGATTTGTTTTTTGGTTGCCCAAGTGGAGACTTCCCAGGAGGTCACCCATCCTGAAATTTCTCCCACCTGAGCACGCTTAACTGTGGAGTTCTCTTCTCATCCACTAACATTAAGCCCCAAAACGCGTTGGTGATTTAAGAGGCAAGACATTACTTATGAACCAAGGATCTCTCCTGGCCACGGCCGACGTGGGATTTTCCTGGGGTGTCACACCAAATCGAGGCAAACTCTGAATACTAGATATGACCTCAAAATAACAGGGGTCAAGGTCGGCCAATGAGACGATGGGGGATAAGCTTCATCGTCGAGAGGGAAACAACCCGGATCACCAGCTAAGGCCCCTATATGACCGCTCAGTGATAAAAGAGGTAGGGGTGCAGAGACAGCCATGAGGTTTGCCTAGAAGCAGCCACCCTTGAAAGAATGCGTAATAGCTTATTCTGTCTTACTTCAGAATCAAATATTCCTTGTCTTCCAAAAAAATCCTTTATTTCATTCTTAAGAAAAAAAGACGGTCCATTATACTGAAGAATAGATCTTAACTTATTGAAGTTAATAACCTGGGTTTGTGATAATTTGAAAAATACATATTTTTGTGACAAGTAAGATAAATAAAAAAAAAATATGTGACTTCCACTTACTATTTCTAAGATTATCAAAAGCCTTTTTTATAGTCATAGTCGAAATAAAGTTAATTTTATTTTGTTTTGTTTTATTAATCTTTTCTTGATTTGTTTCATTATTGTCAAAGTATTTCTCAATAGTTTTTTTTGTTGATTCCATAAAAAGTTGTAGAGGGATTCTGCGCATATTAATGATACATAGAAAAACATCTATGTATATTTTTTCAATCAAAAATTTAACTATTAATTCAATATTATTTCTTTTTAATATTTTCTAAATTTTGGGGGGTGATTCTCCATTATTCTTTTTCTTTTTTTTTTTCATTATTTCTATTTGATTTTTTATTGTATTTCTTCTACTAATTCTATGTTTCATTTCTTCTTCTGTCTGTGAACCAAGGTTTCTCTTTATATTTATGATAAAGTATCACAAACTCTGGAAATAACTTTTTACTTTCCGATTCAATCTGCTATGAAGATATGAATAAAAAATCCGAAAGTTATTCTTTGTGGCGATAATACCAAAATATCAATCAATTTCTTGATTTGTATCTTCAATTTTTGGAAACTTAGAAAGCTCTTCTGCCAAACCCTAATCAATGAACCTACAAAATCCTTCAAATTGTATCTGATTAAATCCAGGTATTGTGGACATTGCGTCTATCCCGGATTATTTTGAAATTGTCAGTTATTTATATTCATCCATATCGAATAAAAAAAAAAAAAATACCATTTTGGCTGGCTCATTATCCATCAAAGAAAATCCTATAGATATAGCAATGATGTAATTTCGATTCTATGAATCTTTGACTGGAATCTATGAGATAGGTGAAATAAAAATTGATACTGAACTTATTCGCTTTTACTCGAGGGGGTGTTCCTGGGCCAGTGAATATTGCCTATTCTGGTGTTTATCAGTGGTGGTATACAATCAGTTTACGAACTAATGAAGATCTTTATACTGGAGCTCTTTTTCTATTATTTATTTCTGCCATATCTTTAATAGCGGTTGGTTACACCTACAACCGAAATGGAAACCGAGCGTTTCGTGGTTCAAAATGCAGAATCTCGTCTCAATCATCATTTATCTAGACTCTTCGGCGTAAGTTCCTTGGCTTGGACAGGGCATTTAGTCCATGTCGCTATTTCTGCATCCAGAGGGGAGTCCGTTCGATGGAATAATTTCTTAGATGTATTACCACATCCCCAAGGGTTAGGCCCACTTTTTACAGGTCAGTGGAATCTTTATGCTCAAAATCCCGATTCAAGTAGTCATTTATTTGGTACCTCCCAAGGAGCAGGAACTGCCATTTTAACCCTTCTCGGGGGATTCCATCCACAAACCCAAAGTTTATGGCTGACTGATATGGCTTATCATCATTTAGCTATTGCATTTATTTTTCTCATTGCTGGGCATATGTATAGAACTAATTTTGGGATTGGGCACAGTATGAAAGATCATTTAGATGCACATATCCCTTAGGGAGAGCGATTGGGACGTGGGCATAAGGGCCTTTATGACACAATTAATAATTCAATTCATTTTCAATTAGGCCTTGCTCTAGCTTCTTTAGGGGTTATTACTTCTTTGGTAGCTCAACACATGTACTCTTTGACGATCAAAAAATTCCCAACCATGGTCCTTGCGGATTGGATCATCCCTATAATATACAAAGACAAACTCCAGATATTTGAGATCTTTCTCTTTGAATAATATCTCAATTCCAGCGACGGTTCCATTAGATATCTTACAACTAGAATCGCTCTTTTTTCCGATCCAGTCCCTCCACCACCGCGAACCCCAGTTAGATTCAGGCATGCTTGGGAGAACCCAAGTACTCTCTTTCGGATTCAGGAAAGAACTTTCATAGATCTTTTTTCCTTTTGGAAGATACAGGAGCGAAACAATCAACCTATTGATATTGGAAGACCCAACGGATTCTTCCAATGTATCATTTATGGGTCCTATACTCTTACAGATCTATTAACAACAAGTATAGCTACACTAGAAGAATTAATAATATCTCAGGAAAAATTGCTACAAGAAGCCGTGGATGCACTTCTTGATAATGGAATTTGCGGACAACCAATGAGGGATGATCATAATAGAATTTACAAGTCGCTTTCAGATGTAATTGAAGGCAAAGAAGGAAGAGTTCGCGAGACTCTACTTGGTAAACAAGTTGATTATTCAGGGCGGTCAGTGATTGTCGTGGGCCCTTCACTTTCATTACATCGATGTGGATTGCCTCGCGAAATTGCAATAGAACTTTTCTAGGCATTTGTAATTCGTGACCTAATTAGAAAACATATTGCTTCGAACATAGGAGTTGCTAAGAGTCAAATTCGGAAGAGATGTGTCAAATTTGTATTATAGAGCAATTAAATACGAACTTAATAGAGGATATTGATATGTCAATGGGAACGCATGTGTGAGCGATTCCTTAGAGGTAAAGGGGCGGGGTAAATGACGATTAGATGAGACGTGTGGTTAAATCCATGGTGATTTGTAGTCGGTGAGTTTATAGAACTTTTAAGTGTGTCTATATGATTATGTGTAAGATATAGCATCTTTGAGATGTTTAAAAGATGAAGCCTCCTGGGGTAAAAATAAGTCCTTCAGGGTAAGGAGTATATATTGAGATTGAGATTGAAATATGTCGTCGGTGGATGTTCCTAAAGAGGGTTGCCTTGTGGTAGCACTTCTTGGTGATTTGATCAATTGTGTGTTATGTGCATACATATAGACGAATTGGTGGGTGTGTATTGTGTATTTGTTAAAAACGTTAATCTAGAGTTTCTTGTTTTAAATTGTACTTGAGAGTGCCCTTTACAATAAAATAACAACTATAATTGAACTAGTCGTGTGTAACGCTATTGAGTTAAAGAGGAAAGAGTAGGTCTTGTATAAGAGGTTACAGAGTCATAGTTAAGGTCGATTTTGGTGACATGCTAGTCACAGTTATGAGTTGAGTTGCGTGCCAAGTTTTTGAGCGTGTGATTTTGGTTGGGTTGTGACGTGTTTAAATATTAAGAGTTATTGAATTTTGTATGTATGTTAGATTGTTTTGCAGGTGTGTGAATTAAGTCAATGTTGCTCTTGGTTAACAGATGGGATTACCTGTGACAGTGTGGAAGGCATTTGTATGTTTAGAGATTTGGTAACAAATTGGGTTCGTTAACAACTGTATTGTTTTAATTGAACTTCCGTTGCATGTTTTAGCAAACTTAGTTTTTTTAAACAATGCACGGTGATGTGACCTAACTATAGAGTACCTGGTTTGAGGCCCTTACAATGCACCGATTAGCGGTGCAAGTCTTATGAACTAAGAATATCTCTCGGTCATGGTCGTGTGGGATTTTCCTAGGGTGTTACGATCACCACCCCTAATGGATTCCTTGTCCTCGATGATGTTTGTCCCACCATGTGAACCTGGGATGTGGAACTTGCTTAATGTGTCCTCCTTGAACACAATTGAGGACTCACCATCGTTGATGAGGTTTGCCCTATACCCTCGCTAGGGACACACAAGTAGCTCTAACACCATTTGTAAATGACCTGGTAAACCATGCCAGAATATTGTATGTTTTGCCCAGATGGGTTGCCCCTCTCAAGAACTCATGATCAGATTCCTCTTCAACCGATGTGGGACTTACTACCAGAGAGGGCCACTATACTACCATGTGATTCGAGGCTTTTCAGTCATTAATTCGTATACGTATTCAGTATGAATTCTTGATATTTGTTATATGTTATTCATTCTTAATTTTCCTTTTTATTTGGTTTTTCTTATAGTTCAATTCTGTTTTGATGACACAATTACGCTCAGTCCAATGGATTGGTTAGTTAGACACGCTAACATATGTGTTTGGTTTACTGAATTTGTTACATTTTCTTGAATACTACATAAGGAATCTAAGTTTATCTTGAGCGTTGAAAAATCATATCTTATGCCAAGTCTATTTGGTAATAGAATCAGATAAACAATGTTGAGGAAGAGTTGAACGAAGCAACTAATAATATTCATTGTTTCAAATGAAAATACTCTTCTCTACAAAAGGCATTTATTCGAATTAGATTACAAAGACAAAACATTGCCATTATATAAGCTACTTAAAAGCAGAATAATAGGTAAACAAGCCTTATTTACAAACAAAACAAACACACATGGTTGAAGTTTTTAGTTAAAAAACTGAGCATCATCAAAGCTCCAAAGATCCATCACATTAGCTTGATCCTGATTTAGATCTTCTCCACTGATGAAAGCTCCAAGAGATGGCATCTCAAAGAAGAGGTCTAGGTCTAGGTTGAGGTCAAGGCCGTTATCACAATTTGACACCAAATTAACCGATTCTGTTTTCGGGATTTTGACATCTTCCATAGATGAGATTTGGATGAAATCAAAAGAGTTGCTGCCATTATGCTCAGAGCTGAAACAAAAGGCTGATGGAGGATTAACCTGTGGGCTTATAAGTTTCTCTTCCACAAACTCACAAACAGAATTAGAAGTTGCTTTGTCATGTTTGGGCTTCTTATTATTAGCGGGTGTGGGGAAGTTAACCTTAGCCTTGGAACCGCGGATCCTAATCGCTTCAGCATCATAAGCCCTTGCAGCGTCTTCAGCTGTATTAAAGGTCCCGAGCCATACACGAACCCCTTTTCTTGGATCGCGTATTTCTGCAGCCCATTTGCCCCATGGCCGTTGACGGATCCCTCTGTATTAATTTACAACAACATAAGATTAATTCTAAGTTCACGTTGTGAAACTATTGGCATAAATTGTGGACTTTGGCCCATTAGCTAGTAAATAATTTACATTTCTCTTTTATTTTTATTTGGACACTCACTTTTTGTGACAATAAAACTCTAGTCGTTTTTCCTTTAGACATGTTTATTGATTAACGGAAACAAAAACACAAATTACGTAGAGCCAAGTCTTTGGAGGCTGAGAAAGCAAAAGGTGTGTTATCCTTGAATCCCTTAAAGTCGGCTTCGAACCCTTCATCAATATCGGAATTCCAAACAAGATCATCATCAGTCAAGTGACGAGAGCGATTAGCCGAAGGGGCTATGATCCCGGAGAGAATTGCACCACCACACATACTGTAAATTCTTGTGTTTTGTTGGTATGAATATCAACTAAAAAAGGAACAAGATGAAGAGGTCAAGTGTGGAGATGTAGTTTTTTTATAGATTTGAGGAATCACAAAGGGCCAAGAAGACGGAGATACTCCACATCAACTTGCTATAAGAAGATAAGAACAAAGAAAGGCCCATTACTGTCCTATGCACATGATACTTGTTGCAACTTGCTACCAATATACATGAATGTGGCAATAAAATTATGCCAACGTCGCATTCGTCTTAATAAAATATTATATTATTGGATAAATTATCCTATATGTTAATACAACAACTTTCATGAATAGTAACAATGTGGCATGGTTGTAATTTAGCCAACTTTTATAGCTAGAACCGTAATGCGTGTGTCTTGTCCTTCACCCATTCGTTTATCTGGCGGTGATGACACACTCTGATAGCCTCTTCAAGCATGAAAGCTGCATCCTGTCTCTCTCCACTAGCCATTTTTTTCTCTCTCCGCCGATCTCCACCGTCCAAAACTTCCAAATCTCCACCATCCAAAACTTCCAAATCTAAACATTTGTTAACAGCCACATGCACCCTCGGCTGCGAGCACACCTCATTGGCATCATTGTTAACACAATAAAATATTATATTATTGGATAAATTGAAGAAAAAAATGCAATAGAAACAAACTGAACAAGTTTTCTTTATGCCCCCCGGCGGGGGGGGGGGGGGGGGGGGGGGGGGGGGGGGGGCATGAATCACAAAACCAAGGTTAGAAATTGAGGTTCGTTAGTTTACGTGTTAAAAACTCTTTAAATATCACCATAGATAGAAAAAAAAAATCAATTTTACATATGCTTTTTAGAGTTTTTGCATCTAACCATTCAATTTAAAAAAATCATCTTTTTATACATGAATATTTTGGATGGATGCTAACTTACACTACCGAAGACAAACCAAGTTTGATTTAGGATCGAGTGGATGTTAGACTTTATAAATCAAACTAGGTTTCTATGTTTTCATTTACCTTAAACTTGTACATATTACTTGATACTTATCTTAGGTTTATTAACTTTTGTATAGATTAGATATTAATATTAAACATTTGGTTGTATGTTGGTAGTAACAAGAGGCGATGCTTCATAGATTGAAGGGGTGTGAAACATGGACGGTTATGTCCGAAAAGGTGCCACATTGCAACCATTTCTTTCCCGCCAACTACTACCAATAACCGCTGTTTGATAGCATGTATATATAGTGTGTATGTGGTACATTTTAAACTACCAAGACATTAAACAAAATCTTGTTTCTGTTCATCCATATTCGTGCGTTTCAAGTACATAAGATCATCTCATCATCTTTGATCTTCAATTTGTGTGTTAATTATTTGAGTGTTAGTGTGTATGTTTTATATTCGATCAAGGGACAACACATTTTACTTTTTTGTAAACTGTTTTTGAACTTTTCTTATATTTTCAATTTTGTATGCAAATGGCTCATACATGTGCTTATGCAAAACACCGACAACGATTAGGTGAAAAATAATTTTTACATGTAAAAATGATTTTTTTTTTTTTTTTTTTTTTTAGGATTTTTTTGATGTTTTTCCCATGGTGCATCTCTTCTCTACTTTTGTAAGGTTCTCCAATAAAGTTACCCACAGGGGCGGACATACTTCAAGAGTAGGGGTTGCGGACGTTGCGGCTCATCTTCGCGTGCGTAGTGGAAAATTTGGTTTTCTTTTTATGAAATTTAGAAAACGTTGCTACTAAAATGAAAAAAAATAAAAAAAACGTTACTACTGATTTTGTGGCCTAGATGGTCAACGCAATTCATATATTTCTTATTTCATTGACGACGCACAGCCACAAGATAAAAACAAAGATAAAACCCAAAAAAAGGAAAGGGGCAATAACTGAGCTGGACAATAAATGAGCTGATGGTCCGGCAAATTCTATGGAACAGATGTGGCCAAGAATAATGGAGAGCATATACCAAAATAGATAATGAATATTCTAAATTTCAATACTCCCCTCAAGTTGGAGTATGTAGATTTCTAGTGCTCAACTTGCCAAGTAAGAAACGAAGTTGTTGAGTGCCTAAACCTTTTGCGAGTAAGTCCGCGATTTGCATTTTGGCATCAATACGTAAGGGCTGAACTTCTTGAGAGTCGACTCGTTCTCGAACAAAGTAGCAATCCATCTCTACATGTTTGGTTCGTTCATGAAAAACAGGATTTTGAGCGATGTACCTAGCTCCTTAATTGTCGCAGAATAAGGGGGTTGGTTCACTTATGATGACATCCAGCTCCTTGAGTAGCCACCTGATCCACAAAATTTCACTAACCGTGGAGGCCATAGACCGATATTCCGCTTCCCCAGAAGACCTGGAAACCACTGACTGTTTTTTTGTTTTCCAGGACACGGGGGCTCCTCCAAGGAGAAGAAGGTATCACGTTCTAGACTTTCTAGTGAAAGGACATCCGAGCCAATCAGAGTCACAGTAGGCAGTGAGGTTGCATCCACTATCTCGAGGCAAGAGAATGCCTTGTCCAATGGTTACCTTTAAGTAGCATAAGACCCGATGTGCCGCATTTATATGACTCTGTTTAGGGTCAGCCACAAATTGGCTTAGGACATTTACCGAATAGGCAATATCAGGTCTAGTGGCCTGTGGGTAGAGCAGCCTTCCTACCAAGCGACGGTACCGGTTAGCATCAACATTTAGCTCTCCGCTTCTTTTATCCAATTTTAGGTTCTGCTCAAACGGGAAAGGGCTTGGCTTGCATCCTTGTAACCCACAATCTTCAAGAATATCAAGAACATACTTCCTTTGGCTTAGAATGAGACCTTCTGCCGTACGTGCAACTTCTATACCAAGAAAATACTTTAGAGTGCCCAAGTCTTTAATGCTGAAACGTTTGTTAAGATCATCCTTTGTATGTTGTATTTTGCCTAAGTCATTCCCTATATAATGACATCGTCAACATAGATAAGAGATGCCACAAAACAATTATCTTTCTTGAAAGTGAAAAGAGAATAATCTGCTCTGCACTATTTGAAACCGAGTTCGAGAAGGGATGACGTAAACTTTTTGTACATTTTAAACTACCAAGACATTAAAAAAAATCTTGTTTCTGTCCATCCATATCCGTGCGTTTCAAGTACATAAGATCATCATCTTTGATCTTCAATTTGTGTGCTAATCATTTGAGTGTTAGCGTGTATGTTTTATATTCGATCTATTTTACTTTTTTGTACATTCGTCCCATTCCTGCAACTTGAGAGGTGGCAATAAAATAATAAGAGTAAATTTATATCCTATTAATTTATAAGTTTATTATGGACCCACCTTTCAAAACCAGTGAATGGTTTTGAGAAATTACATATATAAATAAATGAATAATGTGTTTGTGAGTGGACGGGACCCTGCATGTGCATATGTGATTGCGTTTTGTACAACCTCCTGAACTGTGACATCCGTCACTTTTCTTTTTTTTTTTTAAATAATAATAATAATAATAATAATATTGAAAATAGAAAAAATTCAGATTATAGATATATATATATATATATATATATATATATTCTTTCTTCTTACCAATCCTAAACCATAATTAAACCACAACCAAACCAAGCCCAAACCCAAACACTTCTTCTTGTGTTAACTGAAACCCATCAAAATCGGCCCAAGTTCAGCAACCCATCAGGCCCAAGTCTTCTCCCTTCCTTTAAGCTGTAAAAAAAAAAAATAATACAAACGCTGACCACGGGACTCGAACCCGGGTCTGCATCCTGACCACAACACGCGTCCAACCATCTGGGCTACACTTTCTTTTTGGTTAAATCTCAACCTAAATTATAGTAATACCTTTCTTAAGCTGATTACCTTTCTTCTTCCTTCTTGTCTGTTCGAACGCAGGAACTAAGGAACAAAAAAAATAAAATCAAACAAGCTGAAATCTTGGAGGCACTCTTTAATATTCTTTTGACCGAATTAAATACACGTCAATCCTTGTGCCTATTACCGCGATCAATCCTCCCTAATCTAATCAATCATCACGCGTTCATAGTTAAACCCGGTTAATCCTTTCCTAAACAACGAATTGGACATGAACACTATAAATTGAACACGTCTAGACCATCACTACTCGCCACTAATTCTTTCTACACCTCTAATTTCTTGTAACAATCCTGCTGTTCTTGAGTTTGGATCAGAGTTGACTTTATCTTTGACCAAATCATTCATCAATCTAAACACTTTGTAAGTTCAATGTTTGTTGTGGGTTTTGTTAATCGGCCCTTATACTCCAAAAGCCCTTTGGTTAATTCAGTTATAATTCCGTTTTATAACTGATTGGAAAATCTAGGGTTCTTGGTATAGAATTGGGGATGAACACTTGAAGCAGTTAGCCTATTTAATTATTTTGAAACGAAAACTACCACCAACTGATCACCCAGATCAGTTGGTAACACAATGGTTGGCTAAATCAGTGAACCGGGTTTGTACCCAGGTTCGACCCCCACCATAAACAATCTTTTTTGTTATTTTTAACCCTTATAATTATAATCTTTATTCTTTTAAAAATCGTTTAAAAAATACTAAAACTATTTTATAAATTCTACAAAATTTATTTTATGTTATTCCAATGATAAACTTTGCTGTCCAATTTTTAGTTTTTCAAAAATCATTTATTTAATATATATAATAAATATTACAAGTTTATTCATTTAAAATTTTAAAATTCAATAAATATATCTAAACGATTTTATTAAATCTCACAAAAATTATCCTAAACTTGTATATTCTTAAACATTTCAGAAAATATTTTTATTTCAGAAAAACTGTTTATTTTATATTTTTAATTAATTTTTGTTAGTTTTAATCATAAATAATTCATAATAAATTCATTTTACAATATTTTTGTACCAAAATTTTACATAAATTATTTCTATACATTTGGAACAGAAATACAATTTTTAATTCAGAAATTCTTTGATTTTAATATTTTTAGATATTAAAGTCACATTTTGATAATTTGAAATAATTAGATTAAATATTCCATTTTCAAGAAAATAATTTTATAAAAATTATTTTCATACTTAAAACCTTATGTGTGACTATATTCAACTTAAGATTTTACCAAGAGACTTTTATTTATTTATTTATTAAATTTCTCATAATTAATAAGCAATTTGTTTAATAAACAAATAAACGTTTATCCCCAATTCGACGCCCTAGAAATACATGTATCCTAGAGTTATTTCCCTTACACGTTATCAAATTCTTTAGGTTGATCCTTTGGGATAATTCCAACACATATCTCGTTGTCCAGTTAAATTTCAAGCTATTACGCTAACTGTGAGTATTCCTATCCCCTTTTTGCTTTTATACATTTTTGGGGTGTTACATGTACACTATTACAATTTCAAATACAAGTTTACATTTTTACAATACAATTCTAGTACTATGTGCATTGCTTACAACGTGCTTTATGCTTAGACATTACATGTGGATTACATTTGTACTTAGTGAAATCATTAACATGGTACAAGCCGACCTTAACATTGGATAGCGCTATTTGGATTGACAACCCGCCTAGATTGATTCTCCCCCTTTTTCATCGGAGAATCCGTGGCCAGTGTTAAGCTTTTTATCCATTTATTGGATAAGTACACTACAGTTCATACAGTACATTATACAGTCACAGGGTTGATTTCGCTCATTTGTATGATACATAGTTTACATAATTGCACTGTAGCTTGCACTTGAATTGTATAACTTTTTAACCTACTATATATATATCAAAACTAGGAATGCTCACCAACATTTCATATGTTGACCAAATCTATTTTGTACATGGTTCAGGTGCAGTTTGATCTAGTGCTTTAGCAAGGAACATTTAGTGCTTTATTTTAATTCAGTTATTCCAACAGTTACATTTCATTTAAGACTTTGTATTTCCATTTCAATGTAAGACAGTTATTGGTTTATTCAATAATATTTACATTTTAGTACCATGTGCTTTTGAACAATCGTCACTACGTGGCACCTCGATGATTCCGCCATCGGTTGGGGTGTTACATGAACAGTGGCGCAACATCATATGAGAAAGGGGGTCGGCGACCCCCCCCCTTCCCTCCCTCCCTCGAATTTTTCGCTTATAAGTTTCGATTCTATAGTATTTGTATAAAATTCTTTTGGTATATATGGTTTTGACCCCCCGTTTAAAAAAATAGTTATATTATATAAACCAAAACTAACGATGTGTGTTTTGTGTCAAGTTATTTCATTGTTTAAGAATTAACGTTGAAAATAATAATGACTTTAGGTAGAAATTAGGGCTTTAATTGGAGCTGAATTTTTTAGAACTTTGGTTCGGAGTAGATAATTGAAGAATCCAAAAATCTTAAAGCTCGAGGGGTTGAACTATAATTATTCGTCCATGTTTTTAGAACTTTGTCTCTTTTTTTAATGTTTTTAGTATCTTCATTCAATTATTTGTCAAACAATACTATAACTTTGATATTTATTGTATTTGATATTTGAGTGAACCTAAATCGAATCACCACCCCTCCAGTCTGAATTCTCAAAAATCGCTGCTCCTCTTGAAGCGTCATGTCATGTCATGTCATGTCATGTCTACCTTTCATCCCGTTAGCGTGTTTCTGTCGTCCCACGTGTCTTTCCGTCATGTTTTCTTTACCTCTTCATCATTCTCTGCACATCGCACCTCTTGTTTGATCATTCCTCTTTCGTAGCATAAGGTAAGTTGAATATGCTTTGTTTATCACATTCGTCATTTTAGGTTTAAATTCGATTTTGGGTTTGGTTGTTAATGTTTGTCAGTTATTTATCAATTACCCTAATTTCCTTACTTGTTACTACTTTTGTTTAATTTTTAGGGCTTTGTCTGGATTTATTTATTATTTTTTATTTATTTGTCAATTGCCCGCGTTTTGGTACACCCACCGTCTGTGGTAATAGAAGCAGATAAACATATGTGTTTGTGTGTCTTTCCGTCATGTTTTTTTGAGCATTGAAAATCATATCTTATGCCAAGTTTATTTGGTAATAGAAGCAGAATAATATGTAAATAAGCCTTGTCTACAAAAGGCAATTATTTGAATTAGATTACAAAGACAAAACATTACCATATATAAGCTAGCTACTTAAAAGCATAATAATAGGTAAACAAGCCTTATTTACAAACAAAACAAACACACATGGTTGAAGTTTTTAGTTAAAAAACTGAGCATCATCAAAGCTCCAAAGATCCATCACATTAGCTTGATCCTGATTTAGATCTTCTTCACTAATGAAAGCTCCAAGAGATGGCATCTCAAAGAAGAGGTCTAGGTCGAGGTCGAGGCGGTTATCACAATTTGACACCAAATTAACCGATTCTGTTTTCGGGATTTTGGCATCTTCCATAGATGAGATTTGGATGAAATCAAAAGAGTTGCTGCCATTATGCTTAGAGCTGAAATAAAAGGCTGATGGAGGATTGACCTGTGGGCTTATTAGTTTCTCTTCCACAAACTCACAAATAGAATTAGAAGTTGCTTTGTCATGTTTGGGCTTCTTATTATTAGCGGGTGTGGGGAAGTTAACCTTAGCCTTGAAACCGCGGATCCTAATCGCTTCAGCATCATAAGCCCTTGCAGCGTCTTCAGCTGTATTAAAGGTCCCGAGCCATACACGAACCCCTTTTCTTGGATCGCGTATTTCTGCAGCCCATTTGCCCCTTGGCCGTTGACGGATGCCTTTGTATTTGTTCAGCCTTTTCTTTGATCCTCCTGTTAATTTACAACAACATAAGATTAATTCTAAGTTCACGTTGTGAAACTATCTATACTATATTATAAAGCATTTGACAATGACTTCTTGAAAAATAAGAAGTACAAGTATATTTGCTTATCATACAATACATAATGCACATTCTAACTACTTTATAGGGGCAAATTTGTCTTTTAAACTTGTCTTTAATTACACCACATTATAGTTAATTAACCATAGTAATATCAAAGACTTTACATTAGTCTTGTATAATTAATCCAATAGTAATATTAAATGGTTGTAAATGATAATATTAATAATTTTTATATGTAAATATTATTTGAATTTAGTATCATCTTATTTAGATATAGTATTTTTTTTATAATAGTCTTGTGTTTAGAAGAAAGAGAATAAGAAGTTCCTTTATTGGTTCTATTTTTATATATGTTTCAATGTAAGCTTCGTTTAAAACAGAGTTGGGTGTGATAATGTAGAAGTCATTTAAGCATAGGCGAACAAGACATTACAGTTTTTTTAGTTTGTTATTTTCATTTTTATGTGGATTTGTTACGGTTTCGACTTACTTAGTTTTTTCTATGATAATTTTTAACTTTTTTTTAAAATGGCAACTAAACTTGCCGCCATGCGTTGCGTGATTCAATGTTTTTTATCTACTTTTTGTTCGGTGTAATGACCCCGCCATAACGTGTGGGTTTCTCACTAGTTGGCATAATAAAGAAGTTTAGTTTATTGTGACTTTGGCCAGTTAGCTAGTAAATAATTTACATTTCTCTTTTATTTTTATTTGGACACTCCCTTTTTGTGATAATAAAACTCTAGTTGTTTTTCCTTTATACATGTTTATCGATTAACGAAAACAAAAACACAAATTACCTAGAGCCAAGTCTTTGGAGGCTGAGAAAGCAAAAGGTGTGTTATCCTTGAATCCCTTAAAGTCGGCTTCGAACACTTCGTCAATATCGGAACTCCAAACAAGGTCATCATCAGTCATGCGACGAGAGCGATTAGCCGAAGGGGCCATGATCCCGGAGAGAATTGCACCACCACACATATTGCAAATTCTTGTGTTTTGTGTTGGAAAAATGGTAGTGGAAATTGATTTTTCACTAATTTTGGACTCAAATAAATGTATTTATATATGTGATATATAAATAATTATTTCCGGGTTTGTGTACTATATTGTGAGAGTATCACAACGAATCAAACCACGTCCAAAATAGAGCTAAGATGAATGAGATATCGAAGCTTGAAAGTTGTAGGTTGGAACAACCAAAGATGAGAAAATGGATTAAGTTTTGTCCCACATTGGTGGGATGACAAAACATAAAGTGGTTATAAGGAGGATCACTCCTTGTATATTGTTTAGCATGAGCCAAACACTAGTGGGGACCCTAAAGGATGCAAAGCACCCTTAACTCGCACACGCACATGCGCGCGCGTGGCGTGGGCGATGGGCGCAATGTGGCGCTTTGTTTGCGCACTTGCCTTTGTATTTTTGACCTCGTGCGCGAGGTCTAGTACATGGCGGAAGACTACTAGTGGCGCGCAGGACCAGATGGCATTCAGGTCTGCGCACGTGACGTTCGCGTGGCGGGTTCTATATGATACGAGTCGGTCATCTGCGGATGACATAGCGTTATGTGCGCAGGGACTATAGTGCGCGCATGACCAGGTAGTGCCAAGCGCCCTGGTCAGCGCGCGTCATTATGTTCTGCGCGCAGCATACGAACGCGAGCTGATGCGTCAGTTCCTACGCAGTCTCAGGTTGTTAGACTGTTTCAACTCGTGTAATAAACCAAACGTAAGTTTCGTTTTGACCACTTTAATTCCATTAATATATTGTGTTAATTATTAGATTAATGTCTAGTTAATTACAAGATTAATGGCAAGGAAGTTTCATCTTTGGACAATATTAATATGAGTTTTGAACTCATATTTGAATAGAACATATTCTTTTAATCCGTGAGTCACTTGAATGTGTTTTGACAAAAGAATTTGAGAGGAGTACTCTTGATAGTTCCAATTTACTTTTCTTTTTCCTATGTTTCAAGAACACAAATAACATGGTGTAATCTTGGGCTCAAGACCATCTCCGGCAGTACGACTACTGTTCCGGTTGTTGTACCCTGGGAGACAGACCGTCTGAGAGGAGGCGCGGAATCTGTTTTAAGGGCCCCGTGTCAAACACGATCCTCAACCAAAAATCGTCTACAACAAGTTTGTTATTCTTGCAGCGGAGTGCTACACAAGATGGTTCGATTGAAGTTTACTAAAGTATTCGACTTGGATCAAGATTCGGTATATGTATTTGTTTTTATTTTCATTTACATTTAGTTTTGTAATCGGTATTGTACTATGTTATTTCCTACGAATAACGAGAGTATCGTTATTATTTCTTTTTATTATTAATTTAATAAAATTGTGAACCCTATTTCCTACAATCTTAAAACAGACTTTCGTGTAGATTGTTGATACAATCTAAAAACCTTCTTATTAAAGGATTTTGGGTTCACGAAAGTTTAAAAATATTAATTGGGATTTTTGTTAAAATCTAATATATATTTGTTTTGGAAATATATTTGTAGTACAAATCGGATTAATATGTATGATTGGAGTACAATCTTTAATCCGAAATACCGTGTTTACAAAACGAAAAGTTTTGATTCAAGTTTTTCAGTTTCATGGGTTTTTTGTGTCGGGTTTCGATAATCCGAAGTTTTAACAAATATTAACATGTATTTAGACGTTTTCAAATACTAATTTTTCTAATGAGCGTATTAGAAAAGACGTAATATTTGTCAACCCATGAAAAATATTTTCTAGAGATTAGCTCTAACGAGCATGTTAGAGATTAATTTTAGTAAAACATTTTCTAATGAGCGTGTTAGAAAATATTTTGGTAACCCATATAGAAACGTTTGGTGTACGTTTTCGATCTAACGAGTGTGTTAGAGATCATTATTTGAAGAAATAGTGATTGTTATCCAATGTGTTGAAACATGTTTATTTCTAACGAGCGTGTTAGAAATAATAATTATTTTTTTTTGGAAAATAATAATTTTCAAAACATGTATAATTTCTAACAAGCATGTTAGATATTACAATTATTCTAAAATAATAAGTTTTGTAACCTTTATTTTCCTAACGAGCGAGTTGGAAAATATTATTTTTGTAAATAATAAGGTTTAGAACATTCGTATTTTCTAACGAGCGTGTTAGAATGTAATTATTTTAGTAAAATATTATTGGTTTCAAAATTTTGATAACATTTAGATTTCTAATGGGCGTATTAGAAATTTCTTATGTAAATAACAAGTTGTTGAAACATGTATATCTAATGAGCGTGTTAGAATTGACGACATTGAAAGAATAATATGTCATCAAATATTTCAAATGAGCATATTAGAAATAAGTAATTACAAAATCATAAGTTATTTTTTAAACTCATATTTTTTTTTCTAACGAACGTGTTAGAAATTGATGCTTTTGTAAAAACGAATAAGCTAGACGTTTAATTTTCTAACGAGCATATTAGAAACGGTTTATTATATTTATATATGAGCCAATAAAATGTTAAATGGTCTTGTAATCGTTTATTTCTAACGGGTGTGTTAGAAATGGTTGTATATATATAAACCAATTAGTTGTGAAACGATTTTGGTAATCGTTTATTTCTAACAAGCGTGTTAGAAACGGTTTAGTTATATAACCAAAACACCATATAACGATTAGCATAATCGTTTGTATTCTAACAAGTATGTTAGAAATGGTTAGTTATTGAAACCGAATATTTTTAATATTTGGTACCCGTATAGTTTCCAATGAGCGAATTAGAAAAGATTTATCATGAAATCCATATACTTTAACAATTTATAATCGTTTAGTTTCTAACAAGCGGCTTAGAATCGGGTTTACTATGATAAACTAATTAAGATGATTGGTAATCATTTTATTTCTAACGAGCGAGTTAGATGCGGTTTTAAGTAATAAAACTATTTTCGAGTTTATGTTTTTGATCTGTAATCAAAGCATAAACATATATAGTTTAATTTTTAAAACAGTTGCAAAAACAAGAAATGTTTTGAATGAATAAAACTTGATTTTGCAATCGGTTCGATACTTGTGTGAGAAGTATCATGTTTTGAACCATATAATGGTCTTGAGAGAATATTTAAAGGAAAACAACCCGATGTTGTTTTTGACATATATACTTGTTCGACTACTTGTGAGTAGTTAATTATAAACAAGCTTATTGTTTTGAGATTTGATGTTTATATATCCTTATGAATCCGTTAAAATATATTTGTAATATATTATATATATTTTGGATTATCGTTTATATTTTTTTTAATAATCAGGTGATTTAAAGTATAATAAACGATAAATGTAAAAGGAAATTACTGATGGTATTTTTTTCTTTGAAGATTTACCTTCGACGGATTTAATAAGGATATTTATTTAACGGGTTATGCAAGGAGTGTCTTGCAAGAACACAATGAGCGGGTTGTGATCATGACTTATGCAATAAGTCACATACCAAACATCAAACGTACAACATGATGAGCGAATCATGACGAACGTGGCAAGTGTATTGAGATTAAATACACAAAAACGAGGTATGTCATCTAATGTTGAGAGCATCAACATGGAAATACACACGTGTGAATTTTTCGATGACTATAACATATGAAAGAAATATATGTTAAGAGTGTAAATTCTTTAATAAAGTTTGCTAGATTTATTGTAAGACATTACAATGGTGATGGATGTGTAGATGTTTCTACAACCATCAATGTTGTTTGACCTATGTGGAGGATTTGTCCTTAGTTTTGGGAGACTTCCCCAATACATGGTTTTAACAAAACAACATGGAAATGTATATATCACTTTAGGCGCATATGTGAATGCTATGTCTTTGAGTGTCAATCTAATTGACTTTGTCTCAAGACTTTAGTGATTTTATACTAGGATTGTTCATCTTGTTGATGATGAATATGTTCATCAAAGTGACTTAGATTGAGACTTATGTTTAAGTTCTTAAGAGTCAATGGTGAAGCCTTGGAGATTAAAGGCAAAATGAGTTTTGATCTTAATAGATGAAATTAACTATGGTTTTGAGACATTTCTAAAACAAAGGTTTTGGAGTGATAAAACAAAATTTCATTATTGTGTCAAACTAAGATGTGAATGTTTGAAAGAGATATTGCGTTATCTCTTAAGGCTGTGAAGAATCAGAATGATGCATCTTCTGTTCACATGCTAGAGTATTGGAGTCTAAAGCATGCTAGACTAATACTTGTTAATGAAACATTCAAAGTGCAAGCAATGTGGGGGGAAGAGCGCCATTTAAGAAACAACCCGTAGGGATGTAAACATGGTAGAACCTTTCATCACCCCATTGGATGCTATCCAATAGCACTTAAATGTGGGGGTGGCTTGCATTTGAAAATGGAGTCAGCAATCGAGTTGATTGGACTAAAATGCCAATTGGTAAGATTCAAAGTCTAGCTAACTTTGAATCACAACACCAAAGGCATAGAAACGTGTTTAGCCATGAATTGAGTTTCATGTCACTCTAAAGACGAAAAGGAAGGTTCAAAGGGTAACACCTACCTATCCTGCTATAATAACCAGATCTATGTTTAGATCCCATGTTATAAGTCTTATGAATTGACAAGATGGCAAACTGACCAGCGAGTCAAGAACACGTTAGAACAACTTATCTCAATGCAAGATGGATCCAACAACCTGATGGTTGATAAGAGATGAAGTTGTATGGAATGAGACTAAAGCCCGTGATAGAAAAGGGACATGAGGGAAACCTAACCTAGTTGACTGGAGATCCCAAGATCTAGGTTCAATAGGACAACTTAATCATGAACTGACGAGCAGTCACTGTAGGGGCATGGCTAAGATATATGTTTATATATAAAGCTAGTATATATGGTTATATACATATCCCCTAAACTACAAAAGGGTGTTTAAATACGTCCTAGTCCATTCCTATAATATCCAGTGACATTGTTGAGAGGTTAAGCATAATATATGGTTTGATGATTAGTGTAAATCATAGTACACCATAATGCTTTTAATGATTTAAGATCACCTATGTTGGAGAGAAGTGTGGTCGCTTCGAATGAAATTGTGGGCACAATTTCTAGAGCTCCCGCAGAACCAGGAAAGTGTTCCATGACCATTATTGGACACGATAATGAGGGGATGGCCAGGCTAGGGGGAGTCTTGTGTGAACGTATATTGTCGTTTACACAAACAGCCGTCAATTCAAAGACATCAAGTTCATATTGACAGCTAGTAAGCTAAGTATGCTTCACAAGGGAAGGTTCAAAGGCTTACACCCACCTATCCTATGCAAGACTCAACTGTCGAGGTTACATCGGAAATTTGTGTGTTTTTAATCGATCTCCATTTATGTGGGGGATTGTTGGAAAAATGGTAGTGGAAATTGATTTTTCACTAATTTTGGACTCAAATAAATGTATTTATATATGTGATATATAAATAATTATTTCCGGGTTTGTGTACTATATTGTGAGAGTATCACAACGAATCAAACCACGTCCAAAATAGAGCTAAGATGAATGAGATATCGAAGCATGAAAGTTGTAGGTTGGAACAACCAAAGATGAGAAAATGGATTAAGTTTTGTCCCACATTGGTGGGATGACAAAACATAAAGTGGTTATAAGGAGGATCACTCCTTGTATATTGTTTAGCATGAGCCAAACACTAGTGGGGACCCTAAAGGATGCGAAGCACCCTTAACTCGCACACGCACATGCGCGCGCGCGTGGCGTGGGCGATGGGCGCAATGTGGCGCTTTGTTTGCGCACTTGCCTTTGTATTTTTGACCTCGTGCGCGTGGTCTAGTACATGGCGGAAGACTACTAGTGGCGCGCAGGACCAGATGGCATTCAGGTCTGCGCACGTGACGTTCGCGTGGCGGGTTCTATATGATACGAGTCGGTCATCTGCGGATGACATAGCGTTATGTGCGCAGGGACTATAGTGCGCACATGACCAAGTAGTGCCAAGCGCCCTGGTCAGCGCGCGTCATTATGTTCTGCGCGCAGCATACGAACACGAGCTGATGCGTCAGTTCCTACGCAGTCTCAGGTTGTTAGACTGTTTCAACTCGTGTAATAAACCAAACGTAAGTTTCGTTTTGACCACTTTAATTCCATTAATATATTGTGTTAATTACTAGATTAATGTCTAGTTAATTACAAGATTAATGGCAAGGAAGTTTCATCTTTGGACAATATTAATATGAGTTTTGAACTCATATTTGAATAGAACATATTCTTTTAATCCGTGAGTCACTTGAATGTGTTTTGATAAAAGAATTTGAGAGGAGTACTCTTGATAGTTCCAATTTACTTTTCTTTTTCCTATGTTTCAAGAACACAAATAACATGGTGTAATCTTGGGCTCAAGACCATCTCCGGCAGTACGACTACTGTTCCGGTTGTTGTACCCTGGGAGACAGACCGTCTGAGAGGAGGCGCGGAATCTGTTTTAAGGGCCCCGTGTCAAACACGATCCTCAACCAAAAATCGTCTACAACAAGTTTGTTATTCTTGCAGTGGAGTGCTACACAAGATGGTTCGATTGAAGTTTACTAAAGTATTCGACTTGGATCAAGATTCGGTATATGTATTTGTTTTTATTTTCATTTACATTTAATTTTGTAATCGGTATTGTACTATGTTATTTCCTACGAATAACGAAAGTATCGTTATTATTTCTTTTTATTATTAATTTAATAAAATTGTGAACCCTATTTCCTACATTTTGTTGGTATGAATATCAACTAAAAAAGGAACAAGATGAAGAGGTCAAGTCTGGAGATGTAGTTTATTTATAGATTTGAGGAATCACAAAGGGCCAAGAAGACGGAGATGTTATCCCACATCAACTTGCTATAAGAAAATAAGAACAATGAAAGGCTCATTATTGTCCTAAGCACATGATACTATGATAGTGGTTGCAACTTGCAACAAATATACATGAATGTGGCAATAAAATTATACCAATTAACGTCGCATTCATCTCTTAATAAAATAATTCTTGGATAAATTGAAGAAAAAATGCAATAGAAACAAACTGAACAACTTTACTTTATACAGAGAGAGAGAGGGGGTTTCATGAATCACAAAACCAAAGTTGGAAATTGAGGTTCACTGGTTTAGATGTAAAAAAACTCTTTAAATATCACCATACATGAAGAAAAAAAAATCATTTTTACTAAAATTTTTTAGAGCTTTTGCATCTAACCATTCAAATTTGACACTACCAAAGACAAACCAAGTTTGATTTAGGGGTGAATGTTAGACTTTATAAATCAAATTAGGTTTCTATGTTTTTATTTACCTTACACTTGTACATATTACTTGATACTTCTCTTAGGTTTATTAATTTTTGTATAGATTAGTTATTAGTATTAAACATTCGGTTGTATATTGGTAGTAACAAGAGGTGACGCCACATAGATTGAAGGGGTCTGAAACATGGACGGTTATGTCCAAAAAGGTGCCATCTTGCAAGCATTTCTTTCCCGCGAAATAACTACCAATAACCGCCGTTTGATAGCATGTATATATAGTGTGTATGCTGTACATTTTAAACTACCAAGACATTAAACAAAATCTCATTTCTGTCCATCCATATCCGTGCGTTTCAAGTACATAAGATCATCATCTTTGATCTTCAATTTGTGTGTTAATCATTTGAGTGTTAGTGTGTGTGTTTTATATTCGATCAAGGGACAACACATTTTACTTTTTTGTAAACTGTTTTTGAACTTTTCTTATATTTTCATTTTTTTTATGCAAACGGCTTATACATAACGATTAGGTGAAAAATAATCTTTACATGTGAAATTAATTTTTTTTAATGTTTTTTTAGATGTTTTACCGTTGGTTCATCTCTTCTTTATTTTTGTATGGTTCTTCAATAAACTCACCTCTAATAAGTAACTAATACAACTGAATGTGATTATTAAAGTAAGCTATTACCAAAAAAAAATGTAACTAGTTAACCAAATTAATCACTCATTTATGCCAAAAGGCAAGGGGCACAAAACAAGTCAGCATGTTGTTGAAGATAAGGGACACAAGACCCAACAATAAAAGTTGAAGCCCTTTCCAAACACCTACCACCTTATCATTCGTCTCATTCCCCAACTTGAGAAGGTGGCAATAAAATAATAGCAAAAGTACATTTATATCCTATTATAATTTATAAGTTTTGGGGTGCAAGGTGCTCTTCTACAACATGCAACGGAAGTTAAAAAAAAAATGATTGTAGACCCACAAGTCATCTTCTCTACTATCCACCTTCATAACCAGGGAATGGTTTTGAGAAATTACATATATAAATATACGAATATGTATATGTGTGTATATATATTATATTATATTAAAAAGTACTATGGAGGTGCTCGCATGATGCGGCGGGGACACAACAAGATGATGGTTCCACATAATGGTGACAACGACATCAGTTCCCGACGTAAATAACAGTTTTTGACCAAAACTGTAAATTTTAAAAATGAAAGAAATGATAAGATAAAACTAAATAGTTTGACTTATATTATAATATAATAAAACACATCAAACAATATTTATGTTGTTAAGTAGAGATTGAATGCACTGGCTTGTCAAAAGATGCAGGACAACAATGTACTATACAAGCTACTATGCATAAAATATTTGTACTAAATGCGTAAAACCTGTTGCAGGGTGTTCGAAATTGATTGAAGATTAGCATATTGTCTTAAAAAATGTTTTTTATAGTGGTATATATATAGACTAATTTGGTTCAAACCATCGTAATGTAGTTGAAATTATTTTAATCAATTATACTAAAAGGCTAAATAATGTCGTATAATTATTAGTTGTACATAATGATTTGAGGCAATTGAATTAGACCATCATATGAGAAAGAAGTAGGATTTGCACATGATTATAAATCATCACCTATAGAACTTGCTAACAACAACATAAACCTAGTTAAAACCCAAATCAATTTTTACCTAACTATAATGAAACAACATTAGTATTTTTTTTTATTTTAGCCATTAAGGTTATAAACTGTTAAATCATGTTACAATAAAATGAGTAACCAAAATTATATATTTTAGACATGAAAGGAAATTTTTTTATTGTTATAAATTTTTATATCATGTTATATTAAAAGGACTAACCTAAATTTACTTTTAGTTCATCAAATGAAAACAAATTCTCTTCAATTTTAAAATCTTCTATCATTTATGTTTGCCTAAGATTTAAGGTTACCTATGCTATCTTTCCCCAATAAAAGTTAAAATGTGTAGCAGTTGTTTCCAACGAACTTCCTCTGCACCTATAATTTACAAAATGTGAAGATGACTGTAAGAAAATCATGGTTGAAAGTTGAAAAATGTTCATATGGCATAAAAGAAGTCATAGAAGTTCATTAGTAAAGAAATAACAGTTCAAAATAACAATCTCACATTTAAATCATTGGGTGACAAGATGATAAATATAATTACAAAAACCTACCACCCACTACTTTAACTTTAACAATATATAGTTTTAGATTCATGTTAAGCACCTTGGTTTTGATAAAGAGGTTGTCATGAAGCGTCAGCATTCCTAAAGCTTCCTGAGTTAGCCATGTATATTTCTAAGCAATAAACAAAGATGGGAAAGCATAAACAAAGAGTTAGACTTGACGGCAAGATGGTCGATAATGCGTAGATGTTCACAACAGTAACATAACCTATTGTGGTGGAGTGGCTTGGATACGGCGATGCTTTCCGGAATGTTGACAAATGGCGGTGAAGGTGGATCACGATTTTGTTGACAACAACAATTGCTTTAATAGTTCTTTATTAATATATTTTTTATATTAATGTGATAAATATCTAATTAGAAGTTTATTAAATAATGTATTAATGTGTCATGAGCTTTAAGGTAAATTACAATAATACTTTCCTCAAATGAAGTTAAATTACTATATTGCCCATCTACAATGTATTATATAGTAGTATAGATATAGATAATAATGTGTTTGTGAGTGGACGAAACCCTGTTTGTGCATATGTGATTGCCTTTTGTACAACCTCATGAACAGTGGCACAACATCATAGAAGAATGGGGGGTCGCCGACCCCCTCCCTCCCCCAAATTTTTCGCTCATAAGTTTCGATTATATAGTATTCATATAGAATTAATTTGGTATATATGGTTTCGACCCCCCTTTTTTTATATAATTATATAAGAATACAATTAGCAAAAATCTATGTGAGGGGGAGTTACTGTAGCAATCTCTACGGTTTATATTATTCCACGTCGCTGCTTCTACCGACGTGCTCTCATCTCCTCACTCTACATAATCCCTAGGTACAAACCCTAACCTTACATCTCTGCAACCAGTGGCAAAGCTTGGTTTTGGAATCGGTGGGGGCCGGACTCAATTTTTTTCGATCGGTAGTGGCAAATCGGTGGGGGCCGAACTCAACCCGGACTCAATTTACCTATGAAAATCGTAAATTTACACCACTGCGCCAAAAAACAGGGGGGCCAGGGCCACCCCTGGCCCTTCTTACCCTTCGTCCCTGTCTGCAACTCTGTCCCAGCCTCTCTTTTCTACCTTTCTTTCCTGCTGGTTGTGGTTACGGTCACGGGTATATACACAAACTGCAACTTCTGCTGTGATGGCGACTTAATGTTTCGATTAATACAACTCTTTAAAGCTTGGTTTTGATGTTGTTCAACCGTGTGAGGTGTTGTCCGCTGGTTCAAAGGCGTCGGTAATGGAGGCGGAGGAGATGGTGGTTTCCGACAGGTCGCATGTTAAAAGACACCGGAGCTGACAACGATAGAGGCGGCAAGCGAGGTATGTGGCGGCAAAAAAAAGGTCGGCCAACGAATCGATGGTGTTGGAATCTCCTGCATCTCCTCTTTGGCTTTCAAAGTCCTTGCCTTCGCCTCTCTGCTTCGATTAAGATGCATGTCTGACCAGTGGCGGATCTAGAAACATTTTTCAGTAGTAACGTTTTTCATTTTTTTCATTTTAGTAGCAACGTTTTTCAAATTTCGTAAAAAAAAACAAATTTTCCACTAATTTTCCACTACGCGCGCGAAGTTGAGCCGCAACGTCCGCACCCCCTACCCATTAACTACATCCGCCCCTGCATGTCTCCCTCTCTGTTATCGCTCTCCAGCCGCCGTAGCTGGCATTGGTGATAACGGTGGTTTTGTCGGGTTGGATTTCGAAACCCTATCTCACGTTCCAGGTTTGCAGCCAACGCCGTCGTCGTTAACATCACCATGTCGGGAGTACAACGCTTGGGATTCAGTCAAATGGATTGAGGCCCCTGTACAATCGTCTGTTGGGTTTCCTTTTCCGGTTAACTAGGTTGTCGCTGGCTTGCTTATAGGGCCTGCTTCATCCGTCAACGGGCTGTTGGTTGAATGTTGGAACTTGGAAGAAGGACTTCCCAGGTACTCTGTTCCACGTTTGTATGTACCTTTAATAGTTGATAAATAAATAGACTGTTTATAATCACTTTGATGTAGCTAATGCAAGTTGCAATAGAAAATTGATAATATATGTGACCAGTATTGTAATTTCCTGCTATTCAAAATTAATAATAAATGTGATCAGTATTGTAATTTCCTGCTATTCCTTTGTGTGTTGTAAAATTACATGTAGGAGTAAAGGGTGTTTGAATGCGTAAATAATACATATAGGTTCTATCGCTAACTACGGGTAACGGCTCGCTTTGTTTTATACATCGTATAACAATGCATCTACGTTAGTGTTATCAATGTAATGCATGTACTGCTTGTACGTTGTCGCCACAAGGTGAGTGTGTTTCCAACCTTAACGTTGGTCCTTTGCTGTTCGCTGTGATGGCGTTGTCTTCTGTTAGCCAATTGTTGATTACTAAGCGCAAATAGGTGAGTGTGTTTCCAACCTTAACTTTGAATTTTGTAGCTGTTTGTTTATTATAGCTCGCTGCTTTATTGATTGGCTCTGTTTCGCGAATGGATTTTCAATTTACCTATGTTTATGGGCGATGATGACAGGATATTTTTCCGACGGTTATAACGACCATCATTGCATTGTATGCTTAGTTTTCTGAATATTATGTTCTTTATCTTTGGTTAATCACCTGTTAGCGTATGTTTGTTTGTGTTGTAATTTGTTTGGGTATATGCTTGAATTTTAGGCCAGGTATATTTTCAAGATGGACATAATCTAAATATATGCATATCAGCATATGTTTAAATTATAATCATTTCATTGTTGCGCAACCGGCCTGAGCCTTTGTGAAACACCTAAAGCGCCATTCGTCTGTGTTTGTGAGTGGAAATTTACCGGTCTTTGTTCGTCTTAATACAACGATGTGCCTAACCTTTTAAATTGTCTGCTCTGGGTTTTGACTTTTGACAATATCTACATGTAAATTTGTTGGCTTCCAACCTTGCAGATCAGGTTCTACTAAAAAAAATAATGCATGAAGCCAACCTTAGATATGAGGTAAATACGATTTTGACTTTTGTTATGAGGTAAATTGTCTTCGTTTTATTTTAGCAAATGTGGCTTCTGGGATAACGAGCCAATGTGTTATTTCTGCCTTTATTTTTTCTTTGCTTATACATTATAGCTTCATAAGTTAAATGAATAAAACCATGAATTATCTACAGATATACATAGCTTTGCGTCTTGAATATCATGTGAATAATGATACATGTCAACTACATTATCAGCATAGGTCATTGCATGTTTTACTATCAAAAAAATTGGTACAGATTTCTGTATATATGCGTGTGAAACTTTGATGAAGGTCTTCTGTTGACGTTAGTCGTGACATGAGATCATGTACGTCTTCTCCCTTAGTTGTGCATCAGGCGGCAAGGTGTTTTACTCGGTTTAGCGCGCCGCAACACGCGCGCCCGGGTAAAACCTAGTTATATTATATAAGCCAAAACTAACGATATATCAAACGATATAATGTTCCCAAATATCGACTATTTTACCGAGTTTATCGTTTTTCTTTGTTTTTTTTTCTTTTATGCCCATTTTGAAAGGTACAACCCAATTTTTTTGGTTTTTCCCTTTTTATTCTTTAAGAACAGCTGAATTAAAAAAACTTAAATAAAACTCTAAACCCAAATAAAACTCCAAAAGCATATCAACCTCTTACTCATCTCTATCTCTCAATCTTGCCCCCACCCTCTCTTTGCATATTTTCATTTTTTTCAAGCCATCAAGGAATCAAGGTACTACTTTATTAATTATTATTATTATTTTTGCAATAATTAAACAATGGATTGATTGTTGATTAATATAAATAAAAGGAATTGATGACACCTATGATTTGGTACGTACTGCTTCGAATCGACATCCATTGTTGAATGGTGGTGTTTTTTTTATATATATTATTCAATCTTGTGTGTTTTGTGTCAAGTTATTTCATTGTTTAAGAATTAGGGTTGAAAATAATCATGACTTTAGGTAGAAATTAGGGCTTTAATTAGAGCTGAATTTTTGCCTTAAAATTGTTTAATTTAATAACTTGATTTAATGATTTTGTTATTAGATTATACTATGGGTATCTAGCAAATAAGATGGTGATTTACATAGAAAAGAAATTGCTGAGAACTTCGATTCGGAGTTCATAATTGAAGAATTTAAAAATCTTATAGATCAACGGGTTAAATCTTATAGATCAACGGGTTAAACTGTAAGTTTTCGTCCAAGTAATGTTTTTAGTATCTTTGTTTAATTATTTGTCAAACAATGCGTAAAACTTTGATATTTATGGTATTTAGTATTTGACTCAACCTGAATCGAATCACCGACCTGAACATAACTCCCGAAACATAGCGATAAAAAAAATTAGGTCCCGTCCCGTAACCGGTAACTACCACCCCTCCGGTTCGAATTCTCAAGCTTCGCCACTCCTCGCGTCGTGTCATGTTTACCTTTCATTCTGTTAGCATGTTTCTGTCGTCTCACGTGTCTTTCCGTCATGTTTTCTTTACCTCTTCCTTTTAAAGATCATTCTCATTCTCTGCACATCGCACCTCTTGTTTGATAGTTCCTCTTTCGTTTCTTAAGGTAAGTTGAATATGTTTTGTTTATGTCATTCGTCGTTTTAGGTTTAAATTGGATTTTGGATTTAGTTGTTAATGTTTTTCAATTGCCCTAATTTCCTTATTTGTGTTCTGCTTTTGTTTAGTTTTTAGGGCTTTGTCAGCATTTATTTATTTTTTGTTTTTGAATTGGGTGGTGTTTGATGTATTTGATGTTTTTGTTCTTATTGTGTTTTGTTATTTTAGTTAGCTTTTCATTTGGTCTGCAATTGGCATTAATTATAGTTGAAGATCCGAAAAGTGGACGAACCTGAAATTAAGCTTATGACAGGGACGAGTGAACTGGATCTTGAATGTATCGAACCTAGGCTTAAACCTGCACAAGGTAGAAAACCGTTAGGTAACTTGTACTATCGGAACTCCAAACAATAAAACTCTAGTCGTTTTTCCTTTATACATGTTTATCGATTAACAGAAACAAAAACACAAATTACCTAGAGCCAAGTCTTTGGAGGCTGAGAAAGCAAAAGGTGTGTTATCCTCGAATCCATTAAAGTCAACTTCGAACCCTTCATTGATATCGGAACTCCAAACAAGGTCATCATCAGTCAAGTGACGAGAGCGATTAGCCGAAAGGGCTATGATCCCAGAGATAATTGCACCACCACACATATTTCAAATTCTTGTGTTTTGTTGGTATGAATATCAACTAAAAAAAGAACAGATGAGTGTTAGCGATAATTGTGCCACACAATTATCACTCAATTATTTTCCGGTCAAAGTCAAGTCAAAGTCAATTATGTTTTAGTCAATGTATTTACTTGTAGCATGTTTGTCTCCCTAGTTCTCTCCCTTTGTATAGTATTTAAGAACAATGTTTGTGAATAGAATTGATTAAGGAATTAAACATTTTACATGGTATCATCCACATAGGGAGATTTCGATCCCCTTCCATCCTTTTTTCTTCCACAGCCTAATTTCGATCGGCTTTATCTTTATTTCATCATTTTATTTTCGTTAATTGCTGCCTACCGAAAACATATTTGGAGTTACTCATGGCCGACAAAGCATCAGCATCAACCGGCGAAGGTGCAGTTGATGATCAATGGAATTTCGACGCAAGTGCATCTTCTCACATTTCTTTAAACAAAAATAACATTGACAATTTTTCTACGTTTGCACCAATAGAGTCAATTTTTCTACGTTGTCCCTCGACCAACGGATGTACCGGTCATACGATGCATGTGGCTCTTCAAACACAAGTTCCACGTGGATGGCTCTCTAGAACGCCATAAGGCTCGTTTGGTTGTTAACGGGAAAAGCCAAACTGTAGGTGTCGACTGTGATGAAACGTTCAGCCCAGTGGTTAAACCTACCACAATTCGCACAGTGCTTAGTCTTGTTGTATTGTGCGGTTAGTCGACCCACCAACTCGATGTTAAAGATGCATTTTTAGACGGTCACCTAAAGGAGACCGTATACATGTTCCAACCACCCGGCTTTACCTCTACATCTCACCCCAAATATGTCTGCAAACTTAACAAATCTTTGTATGGTCTAAAACAAGCTCGAAGAGCTTGGTATCAACGTTTTGCAGGTTACTTACACAGGTGTGGGTTCAAGAGCAGTCTTTGCGATACATCACTTTTCATTTACCATCACGGAGATCAAATGGCTTATCTTTTGTTATATGTGGACGACATTATTTTAACAGCCTGTAGTGATGATCTATTACAAAAGTTAGTTAAGTCCCTCACTGCAGAATTTAAAATGACTGACTTGGGGACATTGCATCATTTTTGGGCATTGTTGTGACCAAACAACCTGACGGGTTATTTTTATCTCAATCTACCTATGCAGCAGACATTCTAACTCGTGAAAATATGTCAAACTGCACGCCCGCAAGCACCCCCGTTGAGCCTGTTTCTAAGCTCAGTGCAGACAGTAGTTCTACTTTTGCTGATGGCTCTCTATATAGGAGTCTAGTCGGGGCTCTTCAGTATCTCATGATTACAAGACCTGACATCGCCTATGCCGTTCAACAAGTCTGTCTCTTCATGCATGCTCCTCGAGAACCACATTTTCAGTTCCTCAAACGGATCCTACGCTACATCAAGGGCACATTAGATCATGGTTTACTTATTTCTAAGTCCTCCTCAACAGAATTAACAGCTTACTCAGACGCTGATTGGAGCGGGTGCCCTGACTCTAGACGATCCACTTCGGGCTACTGTGTGTTTTTGGGATCAAACTTAATCTCATGGTCCTCTAAGCGCCAATCAACAATTTCAAGGTCAAGTGCAGAAGCTGAATACCGTGTCGTGGCAAACACAGTTGCTGAACTCACTTGGGGTCGCAACCTTCTACTTGAGTTGCATATTCCTGTTCGCCACGCCTCCATCATATATTGTGACAACATCTCGGCTGTTTATCTCTCAGATAATCCAATTCAACACCAGCGAACAAAACATATAGAACTGGATATCCACTTTGTCCGAGAAAAGGTCAGACTAGGATCTGTCAAGGTCCTCCACTGTAACACCCCAACCGATGGCGGAAACATCGAGGTGTCACGTAAGAATGAGTATATAGTAGCACATGGTAATCAAGTTTTAATTGAAATTATTTTAAAGTGCAAATATCCAAAATTGAAATACATAATAAGTTTTGAATGGAAATCTAATACATCAGATAAGCATAAACTTCAATTTGTCTTCTCATGCTAACACTCTAGTCTTCACGCATCATTATTTCCTGTTGAGTTGCAAAAATGGGGGGGGGGGGGGGTCAACTAGAAGTTGGTGAGAATACATAAGCCATGTCAAGCAATTAAGTTTAAAAATAAAAGTTTAGCAATTCATATGTCTATCGTAAGTTTAAGTCTACATGAATAAACATGAAATGTTGAATCGACATAATCAAACCTCCGACCAGTTTAGGTCCATCCCATCATCCACGGTTCACCTTAATATTATGTTGGAACGATAACAATCACCCGCGCTCCCCATAAAAGATGGTCAACGAATCTAGGTGGGATTGTCAATCCAATAGATCTATTATTGAGTACCGCCGGCTTGGCCATAGCTAATGATTATGTATTGTTGAAACTTGTTGAAACGAGTCTAACTGTTGTTGTTGTCTAAATCATGAGGCATTAAAGTTTACAACTAGACATGTATGTAGAATTGCTTAAGTATAATGTTGCAAGTATAAAGAATTGCATAAACATGGTTCCGTAAACTCACATTGGCTAAGGTGAATTATCCTCTAAGTGTTGTGAATGTATGCGAGGCGAATCCCAAAGACTCAACAACGTAGCTAGTCCAAATTGAAGAAATAAAAAAAAATGAAGAAGAAAGAATATCAAACTTCCAATTCGCCAATTGCAAGAGCTTATAATCAAAGCTTCAAATGTAGAAGTAATATACTCTAGAAGAAAGGTATGAGGGAGAGTTTAATCGAATTGAAACAATCGATTTAGAGGTGCAAAGTGTAATGGGTCATAGGTGGGTTTTAATACTAGTTTTGGATTCAATTAGCCATTAAAATTGGTCAACACCATAAAGTAAGGTTTTATGATGAATTGACTATTTGACTAAGACTTTGACTGTTTGACTAAGACTTTGACTCCAAGAATTATGTTGTCAAGACTTTGACTCTTGACTCAAGGCTTTATTTTGAAATGAATTTATATCTTCCTTGTTTGAGATTATAAATGTAATTGGAAAAATGATTAGCTTTAAATAAGAAAAAAAAATCATTAGTTTGAATTAGAAAATAAAAAAAAAACACTGTCTTATAAAATGACGATTTTATAAATAGAATTAGGATAGGACATATGTCATGATTGAAGATTTTTTTTTTTAAGTACAATGATAAAAGGAACTTAGAAAAATAGAGTTCACGGATAAAGATAAGAATACTTAGAAATAAATTAGACTTTATATCATGGATTGGGAAATACTTTAATGCAAAATAAATGAGAAAATTCGTGATGTTACAGTCTCCCCTACTTTTAGAAACTTCGTACCGAAATTATAAAAAAAAAACACCGGGTTGACAGTGATTGGGTAGAAATTAGGGCAACTATGGTTTGGAAAATTTGTGTTAAGACATGACATGAATTTTTAGGTAACAGAATAAACTATTTCGAATAATTTGGTAAGAGGTTTGATAGGTGTGGGTTTTAAGGGTTGGATTAGGTTCGTCTAAAATAGCAAGGAGAATAAGAATCTAGCAAAACACTAAACTTTAAGTTTTAGGAATCTTAAAAAGAAATGCATGAGTTAATTGACTATAGAAATACTAAACAGGTAACTAGAGTTTATAATTGGTTATCTACCAAAAACCTTGATAGAATTTCACATTACCTTAACGTACCTGTAAATTCATGATTACGTTCCGGACCGTAATCACCAATTTACCTTACATTAGGGTTTTGTGTCCTTCTATGACTCTAAACACACATGTAAGTAATGCAAAATAACCTTGTGATTGAATCGTATACAATGTATCCAAAAATAAGTCCAACTGTTGAGCAGGAAAAAGACTTCTACCAGTCAGTGAGTAAGAACCTCTACCGATTGTTGAGCAGGTGCGATAGCCTCTACCAGTCGTTGAGCAGGTTGTAGGGCCTGGGCCTCTACCGACTGTTGAACAGGCATGATGACCTCTACCAATCATTGAGTAGGTTATTTGGTACTCTACTAACTGTTGAGCAAGTACTTCATCCTCTATCAGTTGTTTGATTAAGTGCACCAATTATTACACACATGAATTGCAAATTAATAATATTTACATGTAAGCAATCAAGTATCAAGTATATCATACGAGTTGTAATAGAGTTGCCCTAGACAAGGTTAATGACTCTAGGTGTGTCTATAGCAAATAGTTTATATTCCATGCTTTCAAGTATCATGAATAATCAAATGTTCAAGTAGATAAACAAATCCTCATGTATGATAGTTTGGTTGTCATGGGTATCTAGTTCATGTTTGAGAAGGTGAAGGATATGAATCTAATTTTTGAGAGGAAAAATCTTGAAGCAGAATCAAGGTTGTGAGAGACAGTGAATGTGAAAATAGTTGATAAAGAGTTTATTTTATAGTAAGGAGATTATATAGCAGTGTAAATTTTGGGGTCTGGATCAAAGGTCATAGTCAAGTGTATAAGAAAACATGATTGTGGTATATGCCAAAATTTGAACAAGTTGAAAATGAGTGAGTGTCGATGGAGAATTTAGAGACTAGATATTATCCTTATGGAAAAAAAAATTTATTTTCAAAATTGATTTTGTACATAAAGCAAAAGTTGTTAAATAGTACAAGCTAAGTGGGCTTTGATTAAAATATTCCCGTTAGTTGGAGATTTCAAACATGACATTAGGTTTTGAAGATCAATGTTTTATTAAGTGATTTTTAATAGTTTAAAGCATTATATAGAAAATTGTTTGTTACGTCAATAAATAAACAATTGAATTTAAGTTCGAGGACATCTTTTGACAAAAATATGTACTTTGTAAAGTTACTAGGTAATGAAAATACATCAGGATTTAGAAATCTTTAGTTTGTGCTAAGGTATGAGGTTATAGTTTTTAAAAATAAGTAACATGTGGAGAAATGAAATAATATGATTTGGGTAGGGTGTTGAATATTTAATAAGTGGCTAAGATGGTAAGGTGAAGTGTGATTGTGAAATCCATAGATGGTTATGAAATGAGATTGATTTAAGCTGTAAAATTTTGAGATTTTAGAGCTTAGTTCAAGGAAAGTGAGTGTAATCATTTATTCATTAATTAAAATGAATAAACGAAAACGTTGACTTATCAAAACTTCTAGATTCTAATAACATAGTGAAGACATGCTTTAGCCTATAAGTGAACACTCATCCCGAGAATTCCCAGGTAGGCATCCGGGTCCCTCGTCTGATTGGGATATATGCGCAATGCCAGCCTAGAAAGAAAACTCAGAATACAGGCGTTCACCCTTCCAGATTGCACGTGTTCGTTATTAAAATCTAGAACTTCGACGGGATCTTCAAAGCAGTTTAGGTTAAGACTTGAGAATCTCGTCCTATTAGTCTAAGGGTAGATCCAGCGATGGAGAGCAATCTTCTTGTAGGGACTAAAGTAGGGATAAGAAGTAGGAGGGAGATAGAGATTAGAAACAAGTAGGGTTTCAAGTAAAAGGAGCAAGTACTGGTTATAATCCTATGGTTATAGACTAGATTATTTTTCTAATAACCTAATTCCCTATAACCATGGCTCTGATACCAATCTGTAACACCCCAACCGATGGCGGAAACATCGAGATGTCACGTATGAATGATTGTTCAGTAGCTCATGGCAATACATATGTTTAAATAATCCTTTATTACATTACAAATATTGAATTACATTAAAGTCTATATCAAATAATCAACCAAAGCTTAAAACTTCAAATATCTCCTCATGCTAGCTCTAGACTTCAAGCATCAGTATTTCCTGTTGAGTTTGGAAAAATAGGGGGGTCAACTAGAAGTTGGTGAGAATACATAAGCCATGTCAAGCAATTAAGTTTAAGAATAAAAGTTTAGCAATTCATATGTCTATCGTAAGTTTAAGTCTACAATAAACATGAAGTGTTGAATGCACATAATCAAACCTCCGACTAGTTTAGGTCCATCCCGTCATCCACGGTTCACCTTAATATCATGTTGGAACGATAACAATCATCCGCGCTCCCCATAAAAGATGGTCAACGAATCTAGGTGGAATTGTCAATCCAATAGATCTATTATTGAGTATCGCCGGCTTGGCCATAGCTAATGATTATGTATGTTGAAGCGTAAGTCTAACTGTTGGTGTTGTCTAAATCATGAGGCATTAAAGTTTACAACTAGACATGTATGTAGAATTGCTTAAGTATAATGTTGCAAGTATAAAGAATTGCACAAACATGGTTACGTAAACTCACCTTAGCAAAGTATTAAGTCTCGAGACAAGTATAAGTGTAGCCCCAAAGTTGCCAAGTATTACCCTATGTATAAGGTAACAAATAAGTCTAAGTCAATCTAGTCTACAAGTATTTTCTAGGGTTTCGAATTGGGGATAAGTATTTGTTTGATTAATAAATAAAATGTTTAATAAATAAGAGAAATTCGATAAATAAATAAACAAAAAGTCTTTTTGTAAATTTTAGATTAAAGATGGTCACATTATAAAGTTTTAAGTATGAAAATAATTTTTATAAAATTATTTTCTTAAAAATAGAATATTTAATCTATTTATTTCAATTTGTCAAAATACAACTTTAATATCTAAAAATATTAAAATTAAAGAATTTTTAAATTAAAATTTGTATTTCTGTTCTAAATGGACAGAAATAATTTATATAAAATTTTGGTGCAAAAATATTGAAAAATGAATTTATTATGATTTATTTATGATTAAAACTAACAAGGATTGATTAAAAATATTAAATAAATGATTTTTCAGAAATAAAAATCACTTCATAAAAGTTTAATGTTATATAAACTCAGAACAATTTTTGTGGGAATTTATATAATCGTTTTGATATTTTTATAGAATTTTATAATTAAAAGAGAATAAACTTGAAATATTTATTATATATATTAAATAAATAATTTTTGGAAAACTAAAAATTGCATGTTAAACTTTTCTACTAGAATAACATAAAATAATTTTTGTAGAATTTATAAATGAGTTTTAGTATTTTAAAACCAATTTTTAAAAATATAAGTGAATGTATATAAATCATAAAGGAAAAAAAATGTTTGTTTAAGCCGGGAATCGAACACCAGACCAAAGCCGGTTCTGTTAATTAGCACAATTCACCCAACCATCTGCTCTATAGAGCAGGTGGTTGTTTTATTTGATACAGAAATGATTTTGTATGTTTAATGGGTAGAGTCATCTTCCCCAATTCGAATACAATGAACCCTAGTTTTCTAATGCGGTCAATTAGCATCCAATAGCCCCTGAAATGATGGGGCTATTGCTTGTTGACCCCCGAAAATCAAAACCCACCAAGCAAAAAGGACTTACAAAGTGATTTCAGCTTCGAACGAAAAGTCAAAAGAAAAAGTCAACAGAGCCAAATTTGCATATTTTGAAAGTGTTTAAGGATAATTTGGGTATGAGGGTTTGTTTATCGGTGGTTTTAGGTTCTCAAGAAGGGTCTAATTTATAGATTAATAGATTTAATTGTCGAATTGAAAGTCTTGACCAAGGGTTATCTTAAACGCGAAAAATTGGTTTATTAAGGATTGATTATCCGTAATTGAAGGCTAGAATTGACGCGTATGATGATTTGGTCAATCAATTCGTTTATAACATTTCCATAATCGGCACAAAGACGTGTTAATTTGAATCAAATTTGTCGGCTCCCTGGGTTTTGACTTTCGTGGTTTGACTGGGATATTCAAGGGAAGTGTTATCTTTATTAACGTTGGGATATTAACACATATAGGCTTGTGGCTCAGCTGGTTTGTGTGTTTGTGTTAAAAGGTTGAACCGGCCTAGGGCACGGGTTCGAATCCCGGCCCAGGAATTTTTTTTAAACAATTATTTCAATAATATAATAATAATAATATATGCTTATAGTATGATGCTAAGGGTCCAAATGTGTCACGAAACATTTTTAAAGGGCACGATATTGATAAAAATTTGGCGTTTTATTCGATAATAATCGTAACGTACACAAAATTAAATGCAAAATGTTACATTTTACCCATGGTTCATCTCTTTACTTTTGTATGGTTCTCCAATAAACTCACCCATGTTAAGTGACTAATACAACTGAATGCAATTATTACAGTAAATTATTATGACAAAAAGATCTAAATAGTTAACCAAATCATTCACTCATTTATGCCAAAAGGCAAGGGGCACATAACAAGTCAGCATGTTGGTGAAGGTGGGACACCAAAGACCCACCAGTGAAAGTTGAAACCATTTCCAAACACCTACCACCTTATCATTCGTCCCATTCTTGCAATTTGAGAGGTGGCAATAAAATAATAAGGGTAAATTTATATCCTATTAATTTATAAATTTATTGTGGACCCACGATCATCTTTTCTCCTATTCACCTTTCAAAACCAGTGAATGGTTTTGAGAAATTACATATATAATTAAATGAATAATGTGTTTGTGAGTGGACGGGACCCTGCATGTTGCGTTTTGTACAACCTCCTGAACAGTGGCGCAACATCATATGAGAAAGGGGGGTCGGCGACCCCCCCCCCCCCATCCCTCCCCCCCCCCCCCTCGAATTGTTCACTTATAAGTTTTGATTCTATAGTATTCGTATAAAATTCTTTTGGTATATATGGTTTTGACCCCCATTTAAAAAAATAGTTATATTATATAAACCAAAACTAACGATGTGTGTTTTGTGTCAAGTTATTTCATTGTTTAAGAATTAACGTTGAAAATAATTATGACTTTAGGTAGAAATTAGGGCTTTAATTGGAGCTAAATTATTTAGAACTTTGGTTCGGAGTAGATAATTGAAGAATTCAAAAATATTAAAGCTCGACGGGTTGAACTATAATTATTCGTCCATGTACCACCTTTTGTCTCTTTTTTTAATGTTTTTAGTATCTTCGTTCAATTATTTGTCAAACAATACTATACCTTTGATATTTATTGTATTTGATATTTGAGTGAACCTAAATCGAATCACCACCCCTCCGGTCTGAATTCTCAAAAATCGCTGCTCCTCTTGAAGTGTCATGTCATGTCATGTCTACCTTTCATCCCGTTAGCATGTTTTCGTCGTCCCACGTGTCTTTCCGTCATGTTTTCTTTACCTCTTCATCATTCTCTGCACATCGCACCTCTTGTTTGATCGTTCCTCTTTCGTAGCGTAAGGTAAGTTGAATATGCTTTGTTTATCGCATTCGTCATTTTAGGTTTAAATTGGATTTTGGGTTTGGTTGTTAATGTTTGTCAGTTGTTTGTCAATTGCCCTAATTTCCTTACTTGTTACTACTTTTGTTTAATTTTTAGGGCTTTGTCTGCATTTTTTTATTTATTTGTCAATTGCCCGTGTTTTGGTAAACCCACCGTCTGTGGTAATAGAAGCAAATAAACATATGTTTTTGTGTGTCTTTCCGTCATGTTTTTTTTAGCATTGAAAAATCATATCTTATGCCAAGTCTATTTGGTAATAGATTACAAAGACAAAACATTACCATATATAAGCTAGCTACTTAAAAGCATAATAATAGGTAAACAAGCCTTATTTACAAACAAAACAAACACACATGGTTGAAGTTTTTAGTTAAAAAACTGAGCATCATCAAAGCTCCAAAGATCCATCACATTAGCTTGATCCTGATTTAAATCTTCTCCACTGATGAAAGCTCCAAGAGATGGCATCTCAAAGAAGAGGTCTAGGTCGAGGTCGAGGCCGTTATCACAATTTGACACCAAATTAACCGATTCTGTTTTCGGGATTTTGACATCTTCCATAGATGAGATTTGGATGAAATCAAAAGAGTTGCTGCCATTATGCTCAGAGCTGAAACAAAAGGCTGATGGAGGATTAACCTGTGGGCTTATAAGTTTCTCTTCCACAAACTCACAAATAGAATTAGAAGTTGCTTTGTCATGTTTGGGCTTCTTATTAGGGGGTATGGGGAAGTTAACCTTAGCCTTGGAACCGCGGATCCTAATCGCTTCAGCATCATAAGCCCTTGCAGCGTCTTCAGCTGTATTAAAGGTCCCGAGCCATACACGAACCCCTTTTCTTGGATCGCGTATTTCTGCAGCCCATTTGCCCCATGGCCGTTGACGGATGCCTTTGTATTTGTTCTGCCTTTTCTTTGATCCTCCTATTAATTTACAACAACATAAGATTAATTCTAAGTTCACGTTGTGAAACTATTGGCATAAATTGTGGACTTTGGCCCGTCAGCTAGTAAATAATTTACATTTCTCTTTTATTTTTATTTGGACACTCACTTTTTGTGATAATAAAACTCTAGTTGTTTTTCCTTTATACATGTTTATCGATTAACGAAAACCAAAACACAAATTACCTAGAGCCAAGTCTTTGGAGGCTGAGAAAGCAAAAGGTGTGTTATCCTTGAATCCCTTAAAGTCGGCTTCGAACCCTTCGTCAATATCGGAACTCCAAACAAGGTCATCATCAGTCATGCGACGAGAGCGATTAGCCAAAGGGGCCATGATCCCGGAGAGAATTGCACCACCACACATATTGCAAATTCTTGTGTTTTGTTGGTATGAATATCAACTAAAAAAGGAACAAGATGAAGAGGTCAAGTGTGGAGATGTAGTTTATTTATAGATTTGAGGAATCACAAAGGGCCAAGAAGACGGAGATGTTACCCCACATCAACTTGCTATACGAAGATAAGAACAATGAAAGGCTCATTATTGTCCTAAGCACATGATACTATGATAGTGGTTGCAACTTGCAACAAATATACATGAATGTGGCAATAAAATTATACCAATTAACGTCGCATTCATCTCTTAATAAAATAATTCTTGGATAAATTGAAGAAAAAATGCAATAGAAACAAACTGAACAACTTTACTTTATACAGAGAGAGAGAGGGGGTTTCATGAATCACAAAACCAAAGTTGGAAATTGAGGTTCACTGGTTTAGATGTAAAAAAACTCTTTAAATATCACCATACATAGAAAAAAATCATTCTTACTAAAAATTTTTAGAGCTTTTGCATCTAACCATTCAAATTTGACACTACCAAAGACAAACCAAGTTTGATTTAGGGGTGAATGTTAGACTTTATAAATCAAATTAGGTTTCAATGTTTTTATTTACCTTACACTTGTACATATTACTTGATACTTATCTTAGGTTTATTAATTTTTGTATAGATTAGATATTAGTATTAAACATTCGGTTGTATATTGGTAGTAACAAGAGGTGACGCCACATAGATTGAAGGGGTCTGAAACATGGACGGTTATGTCCGAAAAGGTGCCACCTTGCAAGCATTTCTTTCCCGCGAAATAACTACCAATAACCGCCGTTTGATAGCATGTATATATAGTGTGTATGCTGTACATTTTAAACTACCAAGACATTAAACAAAATCTCATTTCTGTCCATCCATATCCGTGCGTTTCAAGTACATAAGATCATCATCTTTGATCTTCAATTTGTGTGTTAGTGTGTGTGTTTTATATTCGATCAAGGGACAACACATTTTACTTTTTTGTAAACTGTTTTTGAACTTTTCTTATATTTTCATTTTTTATGCAAGCGGCTTATACATAACAATTAGGTGAAAAATAATCTTTACATGTTAAATGAATTTTTTTTAATGTTTTTTTTAGATGTTTTACCCATGGTTCATCTCTTCTTTATTTTTGTATGGTTCTCCAATAAACTCACCTCTAATAAGTAACTAATACAGCTGAATGCGATTATTAAAGTAAGCTATTACCAAAAAAAATGTAACTAGTTAACCAAATTAATCACTGATTTATGCCAAAAGGCAAGGGACACAAAACAAGTCATGTTGTTGAAGATAAGGGACACAAGAGACCCAACAATAAAAGTTAAGGGCCCTTTCCAAACACCTAGCACCTTATCATTAGTCTCATTCCCCCAACTTGAGAAGGTGGCAATAAAATAATAGCAAAAGTACATTTATATCCTATTATAATTTATAAGTTTTGGGTGCAAGGTGCTCTTCTACAACATGCAACAGAAGTAAAAAAGAAAAAAAGAAAAAAAAAGAAAAAATTGATTGTAGACCCACAAGTCATCTTCTCTACTATCCACCTTTCAAAACCAGGAAATGGTTCTGAGAAATTACATATATAAATATACGAATATGTATATGTGTGTATATATATTATATTAAAAAGCCCTACGGAGGTGCTCGCGTAATGCAGCGGGGACACAACAAGATGATGGTTCCACATAATGGTGACGGCGACATCAGTTCTAGACGTAAATAACAGCTATTGACCAAAATTGTAAATTTTAAAAATGAAAGAAATGATAAGATAAAACTAAATAGTTTGACTTATATTATAATATAATAAAACACATCAAACAATATTTATGTTGTTAAGTAGAGATTGAATGCACTGGCTTGTCAAAAGACGCAGGACAACAATGTACTATACACGCTACTATGCATAAAATATTTGTACTAAATGCGTAAAACTTTTTGTAGGGTGTTCTAAATTGATTGAAGATTAGCATATTGTCTTAAAAAATGTTTTTTATAGTGGTATATATATAGACTAATTTGGTTTAAACCATCGTAATGGAGTTGAAATTATTTAAATCAATTATACTAAAAGGCTAAATAATGTCGTATAATTATTGGTTGTACATAATGATTTGAGGCAATTGAATTAGACCATCATACGAGAAAGAAGTAGGATTTTGTAACACCCCAACCGATGGTGGAATCATCGAGGTGCCACGTAGTGACGATTGTTCAAAAGCTCATGGTACTAAAATGTAAATATATGATTATTGAATATTGTTTTACAACATGTGAAATTAAATACAAGACAACAATAACAAAGATAATTGATTGGTTTAATCTAAGTCCAAAGTCCTATGTGAAGCGTCAAGCAGCTTATCCTGAAACATGCACGAAAATAATTTTGTCAACATATGATGTTGGTGAGTACTACTTAGTTTTGTACATATAGTATAAGTTTAAAAAGTAGTACAATTCATGTGTCTAGCATCACCAATGCATTATGTAAACACGCAAGTAACCAAACAAGACAAGAATCACATGTAAAGTTGTACAATGAAATTGATAATGAGTACCTCAACACGTGTGAGTCTAAAAGAGCACCATAACACAAAGTTATGTCTAAATGAGCACCGTAACATAAGTTACGTCTGTATGTAAAGAGCACCATAACATAAGTTATGTTTGTATGTATGATTTTGTATGTAAGCTACGTTCATGTTAAAACATAAGCACAAAGATAAACAAGACACGTATATGAATTGTAAATGAATAAAATGTATGTGTAAATGAATATGAAGGTTTTGTATACTTGTGCATGAATCACCCCAAAAGTTGTAAAAGTGAAAAAGGGGATAAGTAATACTCACCTTAGCGAGGTGGTAAGTCTTGTATAATTGAATAAGTGTAATCCAACGTTACCAAGTGTCACCCTATGTATAATGTAACAAATAAGTCTAAGTCTATCTGGTCTATAAGTATTTTCTAGGGTTACGAATTTGGGGATAAGTATTCGTTTGATTAATAAATTAAACATTTAATAAATAAAAGAAATTTGGTAAATAAATAAACAAAAGTCTTTTTGTAAATCTTAAATTAAAGATGATCACAATATAGAGGTTTAAGTGTGAAAATAATTTTAATAAAATTATTTTCTTGAAAATAGAATATTTAATCTATTTATTTCAAATTGCCAAAATATGACTTTAATATCTAAAAATATTAAAATTAAAGAATTTCTGAATTAAAAATTGTATTTCAGTTCTAAATAGTTAGAAATAATTTATATAAAATTTTGGTACAAAAATATTGAAAAATGAATTTATTATGATTTAATTATGATTAAAACTAACAAAAATTGATTAAAAATATTAAATAAACGATTTTTCTGAAACAAAAATCATTTCAGAAATGCTTATTGATTTATAATCTTAGAATAATTTTTGTGGAATTTTACAAAGTCGTTTTGATATTTTTATAGAATTTTATAATTAAAATAGAATAAACTTGAAATATTTATTATTTGTATTAAATAAATGATTTTTGAAATCTAAAAATTGGATAATAAACATTACCATTTGAATGACATAAAATAAATTTTATAGAATTTATAAATCATATTTGGTATTTTAAATCTATTTTAAAAGATTAGAAGGTTAAATGTATAGATAAAGGGGTTTTAAAAAGAAAAGAAAAAAAATGCTGTGTATGGGACTCGAACCTGGGTTCAAACCCGGTTCGATCATTTTAGCCAAACACCTCAACCAACTGATCTGTGAATCATTTGGTGATAAAAATCCGTTTCGTTTTAAACTTAAACAATACGCAACAAAGTCTTCTTCCCCAAATCGTGCCTTATAAACCCTAGCTTTTCAATTACACGATTCACACAACAATAACCCAATTAATCATGGAGTTATTGTTGTGTGATTGCCGAAGGATAAAACCCACAAAGAAGATGATACTTACAGTTACGGATTCGTGTTTCACGCTAGGTCAAACAGAAAGTCAACCACGAATAAAATCACTTCGAATGAGGAATTGATACAGAAATTGAGGATTGTGAAGGAGTTTTCGGCACCTATAGGGTCTCGCAGAAGGTTCAATTTATAGTGTTACATTTAGTTTCTACGATTTGGAAAGATTTGACCATGTTTAATTGTATACGCGTGAATAGGTGAGATTGGGGACGAGTTTAAAGGTAATTGTTCGTGTATGGTATGTAATAGGTTAGTCGTTCAATTTAGGGCATAAATTAGTGATGATTGATGCAAGATTGGTGGCCAATTTCTTGGTCAAACCTGTCGCGTAGCAGCAGAATGGAAAGGGGAGGAAGAAGGTTACAGTTTAGATGGGTTAAATACATATCGAGTTGGGTTTAGATCAGAAACAAGCTCTAGCTCAGTTGGTTAAGCGTGTGTGTGTATGCGGCTTCTGCCCGGGGAGTCCCGGCAGGGGCATTTCTTTTTTTTTTTTTTTTAAACATAAGGGGGAAGGAGAGTGGCTTGGGCCTGATCTAATTGGGCCTGTTGTCTGGGCCGTTTCTCTGGGCTGGTTTAGGTGAAGGCAAGGAGGTGGGTTGGTCTTGATATCAAGTGGGTGTGTTTATAATATAAATCTATATATATAATCTGAATTTTTTTTTATAATTATTATTATTATTATTATTATTATTATTATTATTATATAAAAATAAAAGTGACGGATGTCACAGATTTGCACATGATTATAAATCATCACCTATAGAACTTGCTAACAACAACATAAACCTAGTTAAAACCCAAATCAATTTTTACCTAACTATAATGAATAAACATTAGTACTTTTTTTTTTTTATTTTAGCCATTCAGGTTATAAACTATTAAATCATGTTACAATAAAAGGAGTAACCAAAATTATATATTTTAGACATGAAAGGAAAATTTTTTATTGTTATAAATTTTTATATCATGTTATATTAAAAGGACTAACCTAAATTTACTTTTAGTTCATCAAATGAAAACAAATTCTCTTCAATTTTAAAATCTTCTATCATTTACGTTTGCCTAAGATTTAAGGTTACCTATGCTATCTTTCCCCAATAAAAGTTAAAATGTGTAGCAGTTGTTTCCAACGAACTTCCTCTGCACCTATAATTTACAAAATGTGAAGATGACTGTAAGAAAATCATGGTTGAAAGTTGAAAAATGTTCATGTGGCATAAAAGAAGTCATAGAAGTTCATTAGTAAAGAAATAATAGTTCAAAGTAAGAATCTCACATTTAAATCATTGGGTGACAAGATGATAAATATAATTACAAAAACCTACCACCCACTACTTAAACTTTAACAATATATAGTATTAGATTCATGTTAAGCACCTTGGTTTTGATAAAGAGGTTGTCATGAAGCGTCAGCATTCCTAAAGCTTCATGAGTTAGCCATGTATATTTCTAAGCAATAAACAAAGATGGGAAAGCATAAACAAAATGTTAGACTTCACGGCAAGATGGTCGATAATGCGTAGATGTTCACAACAGTAACATAACCTATTGTGGTGGAGTGGCTTGGATACGGCGGTGCTTTCCGGAATGTTGACAAATGGCGGTGAAGGTGGATCACGATTTTGTTGACAACAACAATTGCTTTAATAGTTCTCTATTAATATATTTTTTTATATTAATGTGATAAATATTTAATTAGAAGTTTATTAAATAATGTATTAATGTGTCATGAGTTTTAAGGTAAATTACAATAATACTCTCCTCAAATGAAGTTAAATTACTATATTGCCCATCTACAATGTATTATATAGTAGTATAGATATAGATAATAATGTGGTTGTGAGTGGACAGAACCCTGTTTGTGCATATGTGATTGCCTTTTGTACAACCTCATGAACAGTGGCACAACATCATAGAAGAAAGGGGGGTCGCCGACCCCCCTCCCTCCCCCAAATTTTTCGCTCATAAGTTTCGATTATATAGTATTCATATAGAATTAATTTGGTATATATGGTTTCGACCCCCCCTTTTTTATAAAATTATATTATATAAGCCAAAACTAACGATATATCGAACGATATAATGTTCCCAAATATCGACTATTTTACCGAGTTTATTGTTTTTTTTTTGTTTTTTTTTCTTTTGTGCCCATTTTGAAAGGTACAACCCAATTTTTTGGTTTTTCCCTTTTTATTCTTTAAGAACAGCCGAATTAAAAAAACTCAAGTAAAACTTTAAACCCAAATAAAACTCCAAAAGCATATCAACCTCTTACTTATCTCTATCTCTCAATCTTGCTCCCACCCTTTCCTTGCATATTTTCATTTTTTTCAAGCCATCAAGGAATCAAGGTACTACTTTATTAATTATATTATTTTTGCAGTAATTAAACAATGGATTGATTATTGATTAATATAAATAAGGGGAATTGATGACACCTATGATTTGGTACTGCTTCGAATCGACATCCATTGTTGAATGGTGGTGTTTTTTTATATATATTTTCAATCTTTACAATGTGTGTTTTGTGTCAAGTTATTTCATTGTTTAAGAATTAGGGTTAAAAATAATCATGACTTTAGGTAGAAATTAGGGCTTTAATTAGAATTGAATTTTTGCCTTAAAATTGTTTAATTTAATAACTTGATTTAATGTTTTTGTTATTAGATTATACTATGGGTATCTAGCAAATAAGATGGTGATTTACATAGAAAAAGAAATTGCTGAGAACTTCGATTCGGAGTTCATAATTGAAGAATTTAAAAATCTTATAGATCGACGGGTTAAATCTTATAGATCGACGGGTTAAACTGTAATTTTTTGTCCAAGTAATGTTTTTAGTATCTTTGTTTAATTATTTGTCAAACAATGCGTAAAAATTTGATATTTATTGTATTTAGTATTTGACTCAACCCGAATCGAATCACCGACCTGAACATAACTCACGAAACATAGCGATAAAAAAAATTAGGTCCCATCCCGTAACCGGTAACTACCACCCCTCCGGTTCGATTTCTCAAGCTTCGCCGCTCCTCGCGTCGTGTCATGTTTACCATTCATTCCGTTAGCATGTTTCTGTCGTCTCACGTGTCTTTCCGTCATGTTTTCTTTACCTCTTCCTTTTACAGATCATTCTCATTCTCTGCACATCGCACCTCTTGTTTGATAGTTCCTCTTTCGTTGCTTAAGGTAAGTTGAATATGTTTTGTTTATGTCATTCGTCGTTTTAGGTTTAAATTGGATTTTGGATTTAGTTGTTAATGTTTGTCAATTGCCCTAATTTCCTTATTTGTGATCTGCTTTTGTTTAGTTTTTAGGGCTTTGTCAGCATTTATTTATTTTTTGTTTTGAATTGGGTAGCGTTGGCTGTATTTGATGTTTTTGTTCTTATTGTGTTTTATTTTAGTTAGCTTTTCATTTGGTCTGCAATTGGCATTAATTATAGTTGAAGATCCGAAAAGTGGACGAACCTGAAATTAAGCTTATGACAGGGACGAGTGAACTGGATCTTGAATGTTCCGAACCTAGGCTTAAACCTGCACAAGGTAGAAAACCGTTAGGTAACTTGTACTATCGGAACTCCAAACAATAAAACTCTAGTCGTTTTTCCTTTATACATGTTTATCGATTAACGGAAACAAAAACACAAATTACCTAGAGCCAAGTCTTTGGAGGCTGAGAAAGCAAAAGGTGTGTTATCCTTGAATCCATTAAAGTCAACTTCGAACCCTTCATTGATATCAAACTCCAAACAACGTCATCATCAGTCAAGCGATGAGAGCGATTAGCCGAAGGGGCTATGATCCCGGAGAGAATTGCACCACCACACATATTGCAAATTCTTGTGTTTTGTTGGTATGAATATCAACTAAAAAAAGAACAGATGAATGTTAGCGATAATTGTGCAACACAATTATCACTCAATTATTTTCCGGTCAAAGTCAAGTCAAAGTCAATTAGTCAAGTCAAAGTCAATTATGTTTTAGTCAATGTATTTACTTGTAGCATGTTTGTCTCCCTAGTTCTCTCCCTTTGTATAGTATTTAAGAACAATGTTTGTGAATAGAATTGATTAAGGAATTAAACATTTTACATGGTATCATCCACATAGAGAGATTTCGATCCCCTTCCATCCTTTTTTCTTCCACAGCCTAATTTCGATCAGCTTTATCTTTATTTCATCATTTTATTTTCGTTAATTGCTGCCTACCGAAAACATATTTGGAGTTACTCATGGCCGACAAAGCATCAGCATCAACCGACGAAGGCGCTGCTGATGATCAATGGAATTTCGACACAAGTGCATCTTCTCACATTTCTTTAAACAAAAATAACATTGACAATTTTTCTACGTTGTCCCTCGACCAACGGATGTACCGGTCATACGATGCATGCGGCTCTTCAAACACAAGTTCCACGCGGATGGCTCTCTAGAACGCCATAAGGCTTGTTTGGTTGTTAATGGGAAAAGCCAAACAGTAGGTGTCGACTGTGATGAAACGTTCAGCCCAGTGGTTAAACCTACCACAATTCGCACAGTGCTTAGTCTTGTTGTATTGTGCGGTTGGTCGACCCACCAACTCGATGTTAAAAATGCATTTTTAAATGGTCACCTAAAGGAGACCGTATACATGTTCCAACCACCCGGCTTTACCTCTACATCTCACCCCAAATATGTCTGCAAACTTAACAAATCTTTGTATGGTCTAAAACAAGCTCCGAGAGCTTGGTATCAACATTTTGCAGGTTACTTACACAGGTGTGGGTTCAAGAGCAGTATTTGCGATACATCACTTTTCATTTACCATCACGGAGATCAAATGGCTTATCTTTTGTTATATGTGGACGACATTATTTTAACAGCCTCTAGTGATGATCTACTACAAAAGTTAGTTAAGTCCCTCACTGCAGAATTTAAAATGACTGACTTGGGGACATTGCATCATTTTTTGGGCATTGTTGTGACCAAACAACCTGACGGGTTGTTTTTATCTCAATCTACCTATACAGCAGACATTCTAACTCGTGCAAATATGTCAAACTGCATGCCCGCAAGCACCCCCGTTGAGCCTGGTTCTAAGCTCAATGCAGACGGTAGTTCTACTTTTGCTGATGGCTCTCTATATAGGAGTCTAGTTGGGGCTCTTCAGTATCTCATGATTACAAGACCTGACATCGCCTATGCCGTTCAACAGGTCTGTCTCTTCATGCATGCTCCTCGAGAACCACATTTTCACTTCCTCAAACGGATCCTACGCTACATCAAGGGCACATTTGATCATGGTTTACTTATTTCTAAGTCCTCCTCAACAGAATTAACAGCTTACTTAGACGCTGATTGGGGCGGGTGCCCTGACTCTAGACGATCCACTTCGGGCTACTGTGTGTTTTTGGGATCAAACTTGATCTCTTGGTCCTCTAAGCGCCAATCAACAATTTCAAAGTCAAGTGCAGAAGCTGAATATCATGTCGTGGCAAACATAGTTGCTGAACTCACTTGGGTTCGCAACCTTCTACTTGAGTTGCATATTCCTGTTCGCCACGCCTCCATCATATATTGTGACAACATCTCGGCTGTTTATCTCTCAGTGTAACGCCCGGATATTTTTAGAAGTAAAAAAAATGTTATATTATATTCGCGTAACCGTTTAAATTTGTTAACGATAATACCTAGTTAACAAGAAATATATTTTTTATTCATTGATAAATTAAATTATTTAATCATACTATATGGTGACGCAGAGAAATTATATACCCAGTATTAAACCAGTAGTCGATTTTAAATCTAACAAATATAAATATATATACATTCCTAATACAAGTTTTAAATCTCGTTATATAAATAATCTATGTAGTGTAACTATCTAAGTGGTTAAACGAGCCTAATTCTAATCAAGACACGAGACAGTAACGGGTTCACATACGCGGTATCTATCTGACCTACACCAAACCCTACCTATTTAAACACCCCATTCTTCCTCCTCTTCTAATTCTCTCCTTCCACAAACCCTAGCCCCCATGACATGCAACCCCTTATCCTTTCCTCTCTTTTTATTTTCTTTCTCTGCCTAGTTCCTCCTCCACGTGAATTCACACTCCAAATGAAATAACTTACTTTTAATATTGTTCTCTTCCTTTCGTTGGACCACAAGGTTTATTTTAGTAATGTTATTAATGCAATTTAATAAATAAAATCTAGTTACAATAATTCCATAAGCTAAATGATATTTTATACAACTTTTTCTAAACTAACGTTTGTAAATTTAGTTTTACAATTTGATAATTTTATTGTCAGACTATAAAGATGTAGTTCAAGTCAATTGTCGACTAAACCAACTACTATCGGTTCGTCAAGTTATAAATACTTTAAGACGAGCATTCGTTCAATGCGAATCTAGGTAGTTTGATAAATTATCTTCACAACCATGAAACAAAATCAGCTCATTTGCATTAGAATTAAGGCTTCGTTTATTTGTAATAGGATACAAGATGTTCAATTAATTCAAGTTCAGACTTTTATTTTGCTAGTACCTACACATTGAATTTCAGGTGAGTTCATACTTGTCCCCCTTTTATTCTTTATTCTTTGGGGCTCAACATGTATCACTATCAAAACTTAAACGATTTCATACTCTTAAACTATCATGCTCAATCTATTAAACATACTTATATGCTATTTGCCATGCTTACGATTCTTGATACTTAAACATAATTCATTAACTATTATTAGCCCACTTAACATGTATAGCGCTATAGGACTAGCACACCGCCCCCTTTATGGGTCATTGTTAAGATTTAAACGGCCTAACATGAATATGTTAGGTATACGCTGTGGTACTCGCGGGTTTGAGTTATGTCTTTTGTATGATAGGTATGTGCAATGCTATAGTATGAGATTCGAGTAAATCATTCTAAATATTATGTATGTAAACTAAAACTAGTATGCTCACCAATACTTTATGTGTTGACGGATATTTTATACATGTTGCAGGAAAAAGCTTGATGAGATGATACAAGAAACATCACTTAGGATTCGGCCTTAGAAACAAACGAAACAATCTTTATTTTACTTCATGTTCAAGTTAATGTATTTTTCTCATGAACAAATTGTATACTTATTGGATCTTAGATACGAATGAAATCTATTTTAATCTATTATCACAATTTAGTGTTATGAAGTCTTTGAACAATCTATCACAAGTCTCACCTCGATGTTTCCGCCATCGGTTGGGGTGTGACACTCAGATAATCCAATTCAACACCAACGAACAAAACATATAGAACTGGATATCCACTTTGTCCAAGAAAAGGTCAGACTAGGATCTGTCAAAGTCCTCCACGTCCCTGTCGATTACCAGTATGCAGATATTTTCACGAAAGGTCTACCGAAGCATTTGTTTCAACGTTTTCGATCCAGTTTATGCCTTCGGTCACCTCCGGCTAAAACTGCGGGGGCATGTTAGCGATAATTGTGCCACACAATTATCACTCAATTATTTTCCGGTCAAAGCCAATTATGTTTTAGTCAATGTTTTTACTCTTAGCATGTTTGTCTCTTTAATTTTCTCCCCTTTTATAGTATTTAAAAACAATGTTTGTGAATAAAATTGATTAAGGAATTTGTTATAAATGAATGTATTATTATGACTATCCATATTCTAACTCCCATATGACATTTACTCTTGTATTAATATTATAGCCCTATAAATATAGGCCTCTTGTATTTGCTAGAACACACTCAATGATAAGACATGTTTATTCTATCTATCTTCCTCTAATCTTTGTTCATAGTTCTTATATTTTGTATGCTAGTAGGCCGTTGTTTTACAACACGTTATCAGCACGAGTTGCTTTTGGAGTTAGATCATATTAACATATGCTAAGTCTACATGTTCTAGTTATTTTGTTTTTGTTCACTCTCTCAACACAATCCATATTGTAATTCATACAATTTTGGGTTAAACGAGATTTATATATATATTACTCCAGTACAATTATAAATTATGTATAGTTAAACAAATCTAATTGTTTTAAGTTAGTTATTTGGTATTGTAATTTTTCTATAAATTCTCGCTTATATCTTCTTTTTTCTATTGCTCATTACTTGGTACTATTCTAAATAAACATAACAAGTTGTGGTTTTTATATAAATTTTGGAGAATTTTAATAAAACAAAACTAGTAACTGGGGTTGATAGCTTTTGAAGGCTGTTGATATTTTCTACCGGTCCATTTTAATGCCCTTACTTTAAACTTACATTTAGTTTTGGTTAATATGTTTATTATAAATTAATCATGAAATTAAAACTCTCCAAATAAAACGTTTCATTTAGTTTTAATGAATATATTGAATTTGAAAATTAATTATAATTTTGCCATGATTATTAACGTTTCATTTAGTTATAATGAATATATTTAATTTGACAATTAATTATTATTTAGTGAGGGTTATTATTCGCTCTAATAAGGCTGACGTTTTACGTTTGCAAAAAGGATAATAACCACACAGGACTTAAAGGAAAGAAAATGTAAACTTTATTTTATATACTACAATAGTATTGTTTAACTTTCAAATTGAAAAAAAAAAATTAATTGCAAAAACCGAACATTATGTTTCCATAATATATTTAGCAAACGTTATGAGATTATATGTTTCTAAAAAGGTTAAAGTGGTTGGATCATATATAAATGAGTATAATTGAGAAAATGGTTAGTATGAAGTTGAAGGATAAATGCAATTTGTTTATATATTCTAATCTAGTGTTGGGATAATCATATTAGACCCATGCTTGAATATTTCTAGATACATGTATTGTATATAGAGATTATTAATACTAGTTTGTTGTCTAGTTATGTTTTATTATTTTTATTTTTAAATAATTGACTATCTTGTATTTTATATGCTATCATTTACTTAGCATTGAACACAACAAATAAAACAAAGTTATGGTTTATTATCACTCTTATGAAAGATTTACATTTGACATCCAAAGTGTCATACACCTTGAATCTCATTATCATGTTATAAAACGCCGTACGATGTCAGGCCGATAATATTTTATGACTTGGACATATAATTACTTCTCCATGGTTGTTATGTGAAGAAAAGTTTATATATGACGGAAATTGGATAAAACAAATTTTGTTTGTTTGTCAAACCTTAAAATATGCTCATGAAGTAGCAAGATTATTAAAGAATATATAAGGTTTGAAATGATCACCATGAAAGTGGTGTAGTTCTTATCCATTCCCTGAAGTGAATGTGATGAAAAATGATCGGTATAAAGGTTAAAGATCATGTACATAACTAAGGAAGTTGTAATGATTCCACCATGAAAGTTTTGTGGTTATAATCCATTCCCTGAAGTGAATGTGATGATATAATGATCAGTGTAAAGTCCATGATCATGGTAATTGAGGAAATATAATTACTTCTCAATTTTATATGGGAAAATTGGATAGAACGAATTTTACTTATTTCAAATACGCTCCTGAAGTAGCAATACCATTAAAAGGGTATGAAAAGTTTGAAATGACTTTATATTCTTATGTTCAAGAAAATAATAAAGCTTGGTTGGTTTTACTCCATTTCTTGAAGTGAATGAGATTATATAATAATAATTGAAATTGTCATGATCATGGAGATAATTGAGAAAGTTGCAATGATGGTCATAATGTGATTTTCCATCAAAGATTATTATTATAGCCAAGTTACTAATGAGATTGATCATCAAAAAATGCAATAATGATCATGTTACTAATGAGATTGACCACCACATGTGGCAAACAAAATGAGTAATTATATAACATGATGGTTTGAACATTGAAGTTACAATACATTCTTTCATGTCATATGTTTTGTATTACATACGTGCAAGTAATACATATTCGATCATAAACTAGAAGTTTAGTTTATGGATCATAATTATTTAATTAATTGGCATGACCGGTAAGACCACACCGAGTCGATCATGATGTGAACATAATTAAGAACTTAAAGATTCTTCAATCTGGTACATAGCATGTAATGTTTGCTCTTAAGCGAAATTATATATTTGCCATATAAAGTAGGGTGAATATCACTATGTATTTTGGAATTGATTAAAGGATACGCATATCCTAACATGATACCATTTAGTAATTAAAATCGATGCATCGTCTAAATGGTTATCAATTTTGCAACCTGAAGTTTGCTTGATTTATGGCTTAGCTAATAAGATAACAAGCATATTATTCTAGATTGGCATATTTAATCAATTCCCAAGATAATAATGATCATTGGAATAAGTGTTGAACTTCATATAGCTTATATTCATAGAAGTATTGCTTTCATTGAGATGATCACTAAAACGTCTACTATTGATTGCAATGTCAATGATCATGAGAGCAAAAGTTCATATTTGACTTTACATGCAGTAACATTTACTCACATCAAGCCAATACGTGGTAATAGTTTCTCCCCATTATAGTTGGTTTTGGTCAGAAACCAAATGTTGCCCATCTAAGATTTTTGTTATGCGACATATATTGAAATTGATCCACCACGACGCACGAAGATGACACTTTAAAAGGTGATTGGGAATACATGATGATTTATAGAGCCTTCAACAAGAGATTTATTTACATCTCAGTTAATTGATATCCATCTCAATGGATTAACATTCCCAACATCAGGGGGAGATAAAAGGCAGTTGGAAATAGAAATGAGTTAGAATGAAATATCATTGATCCTCGTACTAAACACTGTGAACCAAAAAGTTCAAAGGTTAATTAGATTAGCGAATTAATTACCAGACGCATTAACTGACCTAAGTATGATGAATAGCTAATCAAGTCACATATACCAACTGCCAATGCTCCATTTAAGATGAGTGTCCAGGAAGGACAATCGTATATTGGCAACAAGCCTTTTGCACGCCTAAAGCGTGGTAGACTAGTCAATTCCAAAGAATAAAAAAATCCTCTAGAAATTGGAGCAAGTAATAAAGATGGTCAAGTCGAGGTTATAGTAAAAAGGTCTCCTGAAAAGACATTAGACATGATGGTTCCAGAAGAACCCCAGGTACCTGAAAATAAAGAGATCTCATTATATAGTATCATGTCTACGAAATGTATGGAATCGAAATAAAATCGACATCGTTATAAATTTTATGTAATGTAGCGCTTGAAATGAGGATCAAGATTTAAGATCTGCCTATGAATGAATACAAAGAAATGATTGGCCAAAATGGAAAGACGCAAATACGGCAGAGTTGAATTCTCTATTGAAAACGAAAGTTTTGGACCAGTAGTCCATACAACAAAAGTTGTAAAACATATAGATATGAAAAGGTCTTTTGTGCGAATCAACATTTGAAAAGAAAATGATATATGGTAAAATTGGTGGCACAAGAATTTCGCAAAGACCCATAATTGATTATGAGGAGACGCATTCTCCAGTGGTAGATACAATGATTTTTCATTATATTATTAGTCTGGTAATGCGAAGAGAGAATTGAAATGCGTCTAATAAAAATCATGATTTACTTGACACTGGAAGTTTACATGAAAATACCTGATGAAGGATTTAATGTGTCAAAATCTTGTAACGTAAGTTCTCGAGAACGTTATGATCGGAATAAATAGATTCAATTCTGAATACGTTATGTTTGTTATATGATTGAATTGAATATAAGTGGAACTCTTCATGAGTATCCTAAAGCTACTAAGTGCTTAAAAGGTAATATAAAACATCGTAGGATGTAATTATTGTGCACCAATATACCATGGGTAATAAACTAAACCTAGTGATTATGATACTTCAATGTAGAAGATTGGTACTATATATATTGGAGAAATAGATGTTATTGTTCTTCCAATTGAAGAGTTAATGCACTTGCGTAATTGGTCAAGATGGAAAAGTCCTTGATGGATTGATGATGCCTGTAGCATTGATATCAATACCTTAAGAAGTATTATGTAAAGGTAATATAATATGTATGGACTAAAGAAAGGGGTTGAGTGTTATAAAACTCGTGAGATATCCCTATAAAGAGCAACATAAGTTTGATTGTATTATCCATCTTGTATCAAAAGTTTTCTTTTAAAAGTTCACTCGCAGTTTACAGTGTTAATGTCTGAGCATTATCGAGAGACTCTGTAGAACTTTTAAAAGGGGGATTTTTGAAAGTCCTTGACATAGTGCACTTGTTGCTTGACCTACAATTCGAATATATATGTAATGATATGTTTACCAATCCATCAAAGTATATCTTGAAAAGATGGTGGGGAATTTTATAATGGACATAGCTCATATTTAAAGTGCATTAAAGGTTGTCCAATTACTTGATATGGAAAATTATTCATTTCATCTCTTAACAAAGTAGAGATTTTCACTCTAGAAGTACCATAGTTAAATATATATGCACATTAGTATATGTCTTGCTAGTTATGCATGATTATAATATCTTTCACTTGAACTTATTGCCACGATATAACCTATGACAAGCAAGCAGACATTGGAATGAGTTAAGAGGCCGGCTAACGTACAAAGCCTTCTTAACCTACAAAGTGTGAGAAGCCATCCTGGCCCTCCATCTCCCACCTTCTGCGTTTTATAAGGAAAACCTCGTACATTAATTACCCACGTTTGTCATTAATGGCAGTTATCAATTTGAGGGTAAAACAGACAAATTACAAACTAAAATAATTTGAATTTTTTAATCCAGCGCCCAAATCAACCTCATTAATTGACGGTTACTTCATTTTATGTGTGCGATTGATTCTCCAAAAATCAAAACTGACACCGAAGTCCAAAAATCAAAAATCAAAAGACAGAGCATCGGAGAAACACTAAATCATATCAACAAATATGCCTCCAAAACGCAAATCAGGAAAGGAATTGTTCATGATTTTACTTTAATTTTGATCGTATTTTGATCGTATTTTACTTTAATTTTACTTCATGATTTTACTTTAAAAACCTAAAACAGGTGAAGGACGTGAAAAAAGTAAAGGCGTTTTACTGATTAGTATGATGTTTTGGTGATCTATAGTTGCAGATGCGTTTTGAAGTTTTAGTAGAGGCGTTTTATGAATTTAGTAATGCATTAGATAATCAGTGGTTTGCTCATCACGAAAAAGTAAAACGCATGTGTATCAATGTTAAAAAAAAGTAAAACGCATTTGTAAACCCATAAAACGCATGTGTATCAATGTTCATCAGAAGTTAGGCCATCAGTGGTTTTGATTCAGCAGTAGTTAAAACGCATTTGTAAACCCATAAGACGCATGTGTAACAATGTTCATCAGTAGTTTGCTCATCAGAAGTTAGGCCATCAGTGGTTTGATTCAGCAGTAGTTAAAACGCATTTGTAAACCCATAAAACGCATGTGTATCAATGTTCATCAGTAGTTTGCTCATCAGAAGTTAGGCCATCAGTGGTTTGATTCAGCAGTAGTTATTAACTTCTTCTTCAGTAGTTACAAACACTTCATCAGAAGTTATCAATCAACAGTAATCAGTATTTTCATTAATCAGATAAAACGCATTTGTTAATCTTAAAACGCATGTATTTATTTTTTGAATCTTATCAATAACATAATATCACCAGATACATCAAAACGCATGTTAAAATCACCAGATACAACAAAACGCATGTTAAAACATATTAAAACGCATTTGAATGTTATCCTAAAACATAATATCACCAGATACATCAAAATGCATGTATAAAACATACTAAAACGCAAATGATTATCTTCAAATCCACAAAACATCAAAAAATTTTAATGGAATGCTCAACCTCTGTTTTCATCACTGATCTAAAAAAACTTCAAAAACAGTAGAAACTTCATGTTCTTCATCAAATAAGAATTCAGGTTCATTGTTTAGATCTGAAAACACAAATTAAGAGTAAGATCACGATTAATTGAAAACAATAAAAACATGGTGAAGAACTCGGCAAATTGATTATGATTTTTCATAAAAAAAATTGAACCAGTGATCGACGATGATTGTAGATTTTTGAATATGGTAAGAAATGATAATCGTATATTATGGAATCAGTTATGAAATTTGAAAAAAAATTGATGAACGATAAAACAGGGATTTGATAATAAACGTGATTAATTATATGTCCAATTGACTATACTACCCCTCTAATCAGTTATAGAGTTATAACAGACAAGTTCCACGTGGCATCATTTTGTGGCTTCCTACACTTTGTAGGATAAGAGACTTTGTACCCTACACTTTCTCATGAGTTAAAACAAAAAGTACAGGTATGAATGATGTTTGATTTTATTTTTCTAACCCATGGAAACAAGTTTGGTTAGTCTTGAAGATGTTGAGAATGTAACACAACAATAGTGGATCATGTGATAATTATTTTCGAGAGGAGGTACAAGAAAATCTCATATGAAGATTACGCACCATTGCTCAACATAAAGGATTGTACTTCAAGGGATCGAGCAACATTTCATTAGCTACGGAAGCTTTAAGAAACTTTCAAGGAAGATTGACACATGTTACTGAAAGACTATATATTCAAATGAGGGGGAGTATGATACATGTTGCACTCTTTTTCCCTTAACTAAGTTTTGTCCCATTGGGTTTTCTTAGTAAGGTTTTTAATGAGGCAACACACCTGATCCAGAAGTATCATGGAAGAGTAATACGCCCTGCACTCTTTTTCCCTTAGCTGAGATTTTGTCCCACTGGGTTTTCCTGGCAAGGTTTTTAACGAGGCAGCATCACCAAGCGTATACTGCATTATTTTCTTTTGTTATGTGGATAGTCAAGGGTGAGTGTTATAAATGAATATATTATTATGACTATCCATATTCTAACTCCCATATGACATTTACTATTGTATTAATATTATAGCCCTATAAACATAGGCCTCTTGTATTTGCTAGAATACACTCAATGATAAGACATCTTTATTCTATCTATCTTCCTCTAATCTTTCATAGTTTTTATACTTGATATGTTAGTTGCTAGTAGGTCGTTGTTTTACAATAGAATTAAGCATTTTTTACAATGAAGAGGTCAAGTGTAGAGACGATGTTTTTTTATAGATTTGAGGAATCACAAAGGGCCAAGAAGACGGAGATATTACCCCACATCAACTTGCTATAAGAATTAAGAAGATAAGAACAAAGAGAGGCTCATTACTCTCCTATGCGCATGATACTTGTTTGCAACTTGCAACCAATATACATAAATGTGGCAATAAAATTATACCTACGTGGCATTCGTCTTAATAAAATACTATTTTGCTTTGAATTAAAAGTAAAGGCAAACAAAGTAGTATTATATTATTGGATAAATTGAAGAAAAAAATGCAATAGAAACAAACTGAACAACTTTACTTTATGTAGGGAGGGGGGGCTGGTTTCATGAATCACAAAACCAAGGCCAGAAATTAAGGTTCACTAGTTTACGTGTAAAAAACTCTTTAAATATCACCATACATAGAAAAAAATAATCAATTTTACATATATTTTTAAGAGTTTTTGCATCTAACCATTCAAATTTAAAAAAAAAAAATCATCTTTTTATACATGAACATTTTGGATGGATGCTAATTTACCCTACAGAAGACAAACCAAGTTTGATTTAGGATCGAGTGGATGTTAGACTTTATAAATCAAACTAGGTTTCTATGTTTTTATTTACCTTAAACTTGTACATATTACTTGATACTTATCTTAGGTTTATTAACTTTTGTATAGGTTAGATATTGATATTAAACATTCGGTTGTATATGGGTAGAGTAACAAGAGGCGATGCTTCATAGATTGAAGGGGTGTGAAACATGAACAGTTATGTCCGAAAAGGTGCCACATTGCAACCGTTTCTTTCCCGCCAACTAACTACCAATAACCGCTGTTTGATAGCATGTATATATAGTGTGTATGTGGTACATTTTAAACTACCAAGACATTAAACAAAATCTTGTTTCTGTCCATCCATATCCGCGTTTCAAGTACATAAGATCATCATCTTGATATTCAATTTGTGTGTATTTGAGTGTTAGTGTGTATGTTTTATATTCGATCAAGGGATAACACATTTTACTGTTTTGTAAACTCTTTTTGAACTTTTCTTATATTTTCAATTTTGTATACAAATGGCTCATACATGTGCTTTTATGCAAAACACGTTATCAGGTGAAAAATCATTTTTACATGTAAAAATGATTTTTTAAGTCGTTTTTTTTTTTTTTTTTTTTATGTTTTACCCATGGTGCATCTCTTCTTTACTTTTGTAAGGTTCTCCAATAAAGTGGTCACCCCTTATAAGTCTAAAAAGCGATGGTCAAAGCAAAGGTCAAAGCAATTTATATATTTCTTATTTCATTGGGGATGTACAGCCACAAGATCAAAACAAAGAGAAAAGCCCAAAAAAAAAAAAAGGAAAGGGGCAATAATTGAGCTGGACAATAAATGAGCTGATGGTCCGGCAAATTCTATGGAAAAGATGTGGCCAAGAATAATGGAGAGCGTATACCAAAATAGATAATGAATATTCTAAATTTCAATACTTTCCCTTAAGTTGGAGCATATAGATTTCTAGTGCTCAACTTGCCAAGTAAGAAACTGAGACACCCGGCAAATTCTGGTTAACAACGTTGTCTAGATGAAAGTCTACCTTAGCGAGTCACGCGTATATTATACTTAACTGGGTTAGTTAAGTCGTGTTATGGTTCGGGAACTATCGGTTTAGTATAGAAGATCATTGGATGTTGGTCTAGAGGTTCATTAGATGTCAGTCCTTAACCAAGTGTACAAATGGTGACGATTCGTAGAATCGTCAGGGCATACGGAACATACAAGTCTCGAGTCCCGGGAAATTGGTGAACGAGGGTGAATATGTTTGTTTGCAAGTGTTATGTGTTTACAATCATTATGTGACTTGTCGGTATGTGAAAATGTGTTAACATATGTTAAAACAGGGTTTAACGCGCAAAATACATCGAACCAACCCCTATAGGCGATTAGGGAGGCTAATCGCCTATAGGGCATGCATTTAGGGAATCATTACATGCGATTGGGGGCTACTCGCATGTAATGACATGCGATTAGGCCCAATTGCATGTAATGTCATGCGATTAGCAGCCCTAATCGCATGTAACTGCTGCACAATCGCGTGTTACGTGCTGGACGACTAAAAACGACTATAAATACAATGCTTGACCTCCTAAACTTCATAATAACAACCCTAGTCGTCCCATAACCCGCCCTAACACACACACAACCTCTGGAACGTGATTTTGGATCAAAACACAAGGTTTCAAGCTTATTTCATCAAACCATCACAATCTAAGGTGTGATTCTCATCCATGAAATCTTTATAAACGTTTTTTTATTAAATCCCTAACGGTCCAGACCTGTTTTAAAACGTATGAGTCTTCTGAAAATCATTAATAATCATTGTTAATTGGATTCTAAGTAGTATGCATGATGTATGTGGGTTTTCAATCAAAAGCTAGGGTTTTTATGATTCTAGATGGATGATTACATGTTATTAGGTTAGTTTCAGATTAATAATGATGGCATGATGATAGAATCTAAGTAATTGTTCATTAGGGTTATGATTATGCATGTTAAGATGATGTTTCATGCTATGTGTATTATGTTTGGATTACATGGTTACATGCAGGGCTGATAGAACGAGGTTAAACGAAGGATTTTGGTTTAAACATGTTTGGTATAGTTATTAGATTGATATTTTATGTTTACACACGTTCCGGATCTGATTTGGAGTGTTAAACGCGCGAAAAACCGGAACAGCTGGGTTACAGGCGATTAGCAACCCTAATCGCCTATGTTAGGGGCGATTAGGAAGCCAATCGCCAGTATGGACTCCCCAATCGCATGAAGTACATGCATTTGGGGGCTAATTGCCTCTGTTACATGCAATTGTGATCCTAAATGCTAGTTAAGTCCTGAAATACATGTCTTATAGCCCTAATCGCCTATAAACTCAAGATTTACATGTCTTATGACCCTAAATGCCTATATTACATGCAATTAGCCTTCCTAAATGCCAGTTGACCAACCTAAATGCTAGTTGACTTTTCCTAATCGCGTGTATTGCTGCTGTAAGTGTAAATTAGCATTCCGAGACCCGATTTGACATCTAGGAACATGCTAGGAACCCCGTAACATATCTAATAACTTGGTAACATATGTTTGGATTTAATTATGTGATACGTGAACTACGTGCTATAACTTGTTGAACGGTAACGTATGTTATGTGTGAATGCATGATTGTATGTTTGAGAGCGTAAGCATAACACGGGGAGTCTCGGGTCACCAATGGGATGTCGAGTCTTGTACATTGGGTCAGTTAAACAGTCACGGTGTTTTCAAACGAACTTGGTTATGGTCTGGACATCTAGGGACTAACTAACCTGCGGGTTATTAGTCTAAGTACTTGTAACTGTCATATGTTAGGTCGCCGCTTTACGGGACTAGCATAGCTGCTGAGTTTATTCGTATTACGAAGTAACGCAACTTAAGGTGAGTTTACGGCCCCTCTTTTAACTGGTTTCACTTTTCGGGGGAGAAAACATGTGTTAACACTTATGTTTGGTAACTACTGTCATACTATGGGTTTCTATGGTTTACTATACGATCTTTGGAAGTCCCGGGGGGAACCATGAATGTGCGGGTTAGCACAACGGGGAAATGTGAATAGCGCTATTGGGAGTGACCAACCCCGCTCGTCGACTTGGAGGGTCGGCGGGTGCATATTGTCTCAAACAGGAACAACAGGTTACTACATCGGGCACGACATCTGGTTTGCGAGTTAGTAATGGTTTTCCAATCGTGATAGTAACAAAACATGCGCCTAGCTAGCGTACTTTGGTTTTCGATTTGTTATAGTATGGACAGGTTGAACTTGGTACTGTGATTACAAAACCTGTAAACTCACTAGCATTTTTGTGCTGACGTAAACTTTTACATGTTTTCTCAGGTCGCTAAGGTAGCACTACTGGACTAGGGCGCACGCGTCTGCACGGCGTCTAGTTAGGGTTGCATGGTTTTTCAAACGTTGAACACTTGGTTTATTTTGGATTATGTTTTGAATAAGCTTCCGCTGTAATTGGGAATTTTAAACTATGTTTTCTTAAATTACATATGTTCATTTAGACTTGTTTATTGTGATCGTTGGTTGGGATCCTGGTTTGTCATGCGCCTCGCGGTAAAACTCCGCAAGTGGATTTTGAGGGTGTGACAGATTGGTATCAGAGCCAGGTTATAGTGAACTAGGACTGCATGTAGAGTCTAGTCTATAACTGAGTCGCACACACTAGACGATCACATAGTGCTAAACATTTTGATGGATTACGTATGGGCTGTCGGGGTGTCTCTAAATCATCTGACCTTTCTATGTTACATCATCCGTTCTATCCTAGGTCGAGTTACTTGCTTTCTAGGCAGTGTGGTGTATTGGGGTAAATCGTGTACTCTTGAGATCTGTCCAAGCCTCGGACATCTCCCTTTCATACTCCAATAGAAACACTTGCCATAAACTACCGTAGCATTACGGTGTATAGCTAAGAGTCTATGTTCGGTGATTTGAACTTTGAACAAGGAGAACACTTGGAGGACCATGTAGAGCGGTTTATCATTTTGGGTGCACACAAAATCATAAACCGAAATGCATGAAAGCCCTGGTGAGCTCTGGGTTCGAATGGATAGTCCTGGATTGGACCTAGCTTTGATCTTGTAAATGTTAGTGGTTATCATTAACTGCGAAACTAAATTTTCTCGTTCTTTCTGCCAGAATCATGTCAGGAGTACGAGGAGGACGTGGAGGTGGTCGCAATGGTGGACGTGGTGGTGGTCGCGGTGGTGCTGGTGGTCGTGGAGGCGTTAACCTATCACAGGAAGATCTGAACAACTTGCTACAAGCTGCCTTCCAGTTAGGGCACAATGGTAGTGGTGGCCCTGTTAACCCACCCCCACCCATGTGTACCTACAAGATGTTTCGGGATTGTAAGCCTCAGGAGTTCTCTGGCACTGAGGGTGCGGTGAGCTTGCTCAGGTGGCTGGAAAAGGTGGAGTCAGTGTTTCTGATGTGTAACTGTCTCCCAGAGGATCGAGTCAAGTATGCTGCTGCGTTATTCCAGGATGTTGCTTTGACCTGGTGGAATAACATCACTCAGAACATGGGTATTGGGGAGGCTTATGCTATGCCTTGGGAGAATTTTGTGCAACTACTGAAGCGAGAATACTGTCCAAGGGAAGAGGTACAGAAGTTAGAGCACGAGGTGTGGAACCTCAAGATGACTGGGTCCGAAATTGAAAAGTATATTGTAAGGCGTAATGAGTTGGCAGTGCTGTGTCCTGATCTGCATGTGCCAGAATATAGGAGGATCGAACACTATATATCAGGGTTAGTACCAGAAATCGCAGGGTTGGTGGCTGCGGGAAATTATCCTACATACTCAGAGGTGGTCCGATCGGCTCATAGGATGACCAACTTGAAGGTGAATGAGGGTATTGTTCCTGCTAAGGGTTCGACTGTCAAGGCCCCGGAGAATAACAAGCGTAAGTGGGAAAACGAGGGGAAAGGATCTGGGCCAGCACAGCAGGGTAAGAGGTTCGATAATGGGGGTTCTTCTTCTACTGGTAACAAACAGGGTGGTTATGCGGGGAAACTGCCTAAATGCAACAAGTATGGACGTCATCATCAAGGGAACTGCGACAGTAATCGTTGCCATCGTAGCCAGCGATTTGGGCATTTTGCTAAAGATTGTCGGGCTACACTTCCATCGACCCAGGCCCCAACCAATACCCCGGCTCCTGCTGCTCAAGGAACTACGGGAAGACAGGGATGTTACAACTGTGGTGAGACTGGGCATTACAAGAAGGATTGCCCGAAACTGAAGCAGGGCGGAAACAACGGTAACGGGAACAACGGGGGCAGTGGCAGGAATGCACGTGCCTTCGTCATTGGAGCCGCTGAGGCTAGACAGGATCCTGACACAGTTACCGGTACGTTCCTTCTCAATAATCGCTCTGTTAGTGTTTTATTTGATTCTGGTGCCGATAAGAGTTTTATATCCATGGAAGTTAGTCGACTGCTAGATGTAGTACCCGTACCATTAGAGGCTAAGTATATTATTGAGTTGGCTGACGGTAAAAAGATTGAAGCTACTTGTATCCTTCGGGAGTGTCAACTAGAGTTGTCGGGTTTGTCGTACCCCATCGACCTTATGCCGGTACCTTTGGGTAGTTTTGACGTTGTGGTAGGCATGGATTGGTTGTCTTTGTATCGCGCGGAGATTGTTTGTTACGACAAGATTATTCGGATTCCTCTCCCTGATGGAGAATTCCTTTCTGTGTACGGTATCAAGGGCGGTGTTCCGCTAAATATCATCTCTAGCATGAAAGCCCTTAGTTGTCTTCGAAAGGGTTATTCGGCCGTTTTGGCACTTTTCTCTGTTTCCTCTAGCGATGAGAAGAAGATCGACGATATTCCTGTTGTACGCGAGTTTCCTGATGTATTTCCTGATGATTTATCTGGTCTTCCTCCCCATCGTCAGGTTGAGTTCGGTATTGATCTTGTACCAGGGGCTGCTCCTATTGCTCGGGCCCCCTACCGTCTTGCACCTCCCGAGATGCAGGAATTGTCTAGTCAGTTACAGGAACTCTTGGACAAGGGTTTCATCAGACCAAGTTCTTCCCCTTGGGGAGCCCCGATTCTATTCGTCAAGAAGAAGGATGGAAGTTTCCGATTGTGTGTAGATTACAGAGAACTGAACAAATTGACCGTCAAGAACCGTTATCCCCTTCCACGTATTGATGATCTATTCGACCAACTCCAGGGTTCTAGTTACTACTCCAAAATTGATTTGAGGTCCGGTTATCACCAGTTGCGCGTAAGGGAAGCTGACGTTGCAAAGACTGCCTTTCGTACACGTTATGGCCATTTCGAATTCTTGGTCATGCCTTTCGGTCTCACGAACGCACCGGCGGTTTTCATGGATTTGATGAACCGCGTTTGCAAACCATATCTTGACAAGTTCGTCATTGTGTTTATTGATGATATTCTGATTTATTCCAAGAAAAAGACCGAACACGAGGAACACCTGCATTTAGTTTTGGAACTGTTGCGACGGGAACAACTTTACGCTAAATTCTCAAAGTGTGACCTTTGGTTACGCGAAGTCCAATTCCTAGGACATGTGGTTAATGAACTGGGAATTCATGTCGATCCAGCTAAGATCGAAGCGATTAAGGACTGGGAAGCACCAAAGACGCCAACTGAGGTGCGGCAATTCCTAGGCCTTGCGGGCTATTATCGTCGTTTCATTCAGGGGTTCTCGAAGAGCGCTCAACCCCTCACCACTCTCACACAGAAGGATAGAAATTCGCCTGGGGTGAACCACAAGAGTCAGCATTTGAGGAACTGAAGTCTAAACTTTGTTCTGCTCCTATTTTGTCTTTACCTGAGGGCCCTGATGATTTCATTGTTTACTGTGATGCTTCTATTCATGGTCTCGGTTGCGTGTTGATGCAACGCGAGAAGGTGATTGCGTATGCTTCTCGTCAACTCAAGGTGCACGAGAAGAACTACACCACCCATGACTTGGAGTTGGGTGCAGTGGTTTTCGCGTTGAAAATTTAGAGACATTACTTGTACGGTACCAAATGCACCATCTACACCGATCACAAGAGTCTTCAACATATTTTCGACCAACAACATTTGAACATACGACAGCTGTAACACCCCAACCGATGGCGGAAACATCGGGGTGCCACGTATTGATGATTGTTTTCAGTAGCACATGGTATAATATAAATTTTAAATAATTTATTCAAACATAATATCCATAATGTGAAATGATGTCTAAGAATTCAAATACATAAAATCAAATAACAACTTCAATGACTTCAAATAAACTTCAAGTAAAATCCTCATGCTAACTCAAGCCTCAGCTTCGTTGTTACCTGAAACATGTTAATTTTGAAAGTATTTTGGGTCAACATAAGTTGGTGAGAATTACATAGGTTTTTGATGATAAAATGAATAAAATGTTGTGCAATTCATGTGTCATGTTAATCTAGCCCATATGTGAGAACATATTAGAAATAAATCGAGTGCATAATCAACCCTGCTGACTGTTATAAAATGATACATACCATACACTTATGGTCCCAATGAATATGTTATGCGATAACAAACACCCACGTAACCTTTGTAGGAGGCACGTATCCGGGTGGGATTGTCAGTCCAATAGATCTATCAATGTATACCGTCGGCTGATCAATGTTAATGATTATACTAGAATGGTGCTTACTCTAATCATGCTCAAGACATAATGCAACATAGAAAACACATAGACACATTGATGATTGAATTGCAATGATAATGTTATAACATGTTTCACCCCAAAAATGGTGATAAATAAAAGGGGCTATGTAAAACTCACCTTAGCAAATGTTAACTTGTTGAAAAGATGTGATAATTGTGTTGCCCAAAAAGATTCCAAATATCACCCTATAATAAGGTAATATATAATAAGTCTAAGTCTAATTAACTTACAAGTGTATCCTAGGGTTTCGATTTGGGGATAATCAATTGTTGAAATTTAAATTAAAATGTTTAATTAATAAAGGAAAATTGGATAATTAATGAAAGATAGTCTTTTTATAAAATTTGAATTTTGAATGTGCACATTAAAGTGTTTGAAGCATAAAAATAATTTTTATAAAATTATTTCATTTAAAATAGATTTTTAAATCTATTTATTTATAAATAGCCAATATTTAACTTTAATATTCAAAAATACTAAAATTAAGGAATTCTTATTTTAAAAATCATATTTCTGTTCTAAATAATTAAAAATAATTTGTATAAAATTTTGGTGCAAAAATGATGAAAATTGGATTTATTATGATTTAATTATGATTAAATCTAACAAAAATTGATTAAAAATATAAAATAAATGATTTTACTGAATTAAAAATTATTTCAGTAAAGTTTGACTTTATAAAAAGTCAGGATAAATTTTGGAGAGTTTAATAAAATTGTTTTGATATATAAATAGATTTTTATAAATATAATAGTATAAAAATGATTTAATTATTATAAATATTAAATAAATGAATTTCTGAAAAATAAAAATTACAAATAAAACTTTTATCTCAGATTAAACAAATATAAATTTTTTAGAATTTATAAAATAGTTTTGGTATTTTAAAAAGAATTTAAAAGATTAAAAGGTTTTAATATATATATATATTTATAATTGTTGTTACAAAAAGAAAAGAAAAGAATCAAAAACAATGGTCAGAGCCGGGACTCGAACCCGGGTAACCTCTGTGGGGAACAAGGGTCACAACCACTTGGCCTAGGCCGGTGGTTGTGATGTGTTCTGTTTAGAATTTTATAAATACAATACGCGCAAACATGTTTATCCCCAATTAAAATCACGACGAACCCTAGAATCTTAATTGAATGATTCAGACAACCATAGCCCGATTAATGTTAGGGCTTATGTTATGTGGTTGCCGACAAGTAAAACCCACAGAAAAACAAGAACTCACAGTGTTGAATTGATGTTAGAAGCCGGGTCAAGGCAAAAGTCAAACAACGAGCAATATAATGATAATCAGAGTGAATTAGAGAGATTGGGAGGTTGAGAGAGAGTTGTGAGCGAGTAATCAAGGTTTGGAATGCATCTATTTATACTGAGAATTAGGGTTAAGGTTAATTGGAAGGTTTGACTTCTTATTGAATGCATACGCGTATAATTGAATGATTTGTCAACGATTGACGTGTAATAGACGTGTAATTGTGTTGTATTGGGCCGGTAATCACCTAAATTTACCAAAGATAGATCAATTACGAGTTAAAACATTGGATTGATCATCAAGAAATCCCACAGTTGACTTTCCTTGTCAACTGTGAGGATTTAACACGCGTATAAGGTTATAATGTATCCGGGTTATCTCAACAAAGAAGGTCCAGCCCAGTTGGTTGTGCATATGTGTGTGTTTGGCCCGGCCTTTGGCGCGGGTTCGATTCCCGGCCAAGGCTTTTTATTTTTTTGATATAATTATACAACAACACACATATATATAATATTATATATAGTATTAGGGTTCCACAATCGCGACAAAAATAATAAATGCGACGTATAAAATGAAACTTGACGTTTTTTATTAATGTCAATGCGTAACGTACAAGTATTAATTGCGTAATGTTACAACAGCGTCGTTGGATTGAACTTCTGAATGACTATGATTGCGCCATTAAGTACCATCCCGGCAAGGCGAATGTGGTAGCAGACGCCTTGAGCAGGAAGGAATCGATTAAACCTCGTCGCGTTCGGGAGTTGCAACTCACCATTCATTCATCTCTACCTGACCAACTCCGTTCTGCCCAGTTAGAAGCTTTGAAGGAGGAAAACCTTAAAGCTGAAACCATGCACGGTGCCGACAAGCACCTCGAGCGGAGGCCTGATGGCCTGCATTACTTCGCAGAACGCATATGGGTTCCTTTATTCGGGGGACTTCGGGAGCTTGTCTTAGATGAGGCTCATAAGTCCCGGTATTCTATTCATCCTGGTTCGGATAAGATGTACCAAGATCTGAAGGTGCTTTACTGGTGGCCAAACATGAGGTCGGATATAACCTCATACGTGAGCAAATGCTTGACCTGTGCTAAGGTCAAAGTGGAATACCAGAAATCGTCGGGTCTCTTGCAACAACCTGAAATTCCGGAATGGAAATGGGAACGGATTACAATGGATTTTGTCACGCAACTTCCTAAGTCACCAAGCGGGAATGATAAGATATGGGTGATTGTTGATCGGTTGACAAAATCAGCCCATTTTCTCGCTATTAAGGAGACCAACACCATGGATCGTTTGGCTCGTCTTTATATGAAGGAAGTTGTTTCTAAGCACGGGGTGCCGGTTTCTATTATTTCGGATCGTGATTCCCATTTTACTTCTCACTTCTGGAAGTCTTTACACAAAGCTTTGGGTACCCAGCTAGACATGAGTACAACTTATCACCCACAGACTGACGGTCAGAGTGAGCGCACGATTCAGACTTTAGAAGACATGCTGCGGGCATGTGTGATCGATTTTGGCAAAGGTTGGGAAGCTCATCTACCGTTAGTAGAATTCTCTTACAACAACAGTTATCACACGAGCATCAAGGCGGCTCCGTTCGAGGCACTGTACGGGCGGAAATGCCGTTCTCCTCTTTGTTGGGCTGAGGTGGGTGAGAGTCAACTCACTGGGCCTGAGCTAGTGTACGAAACTTCGGAAAAGATCGTACAGATTCGTAACCGGTTGGCAGCGGCACGGGATCGGCAAAAGAGTTATGCTGATCAATGTCGCAAACCATTGGAATTCCAAGTTGATGACAAGGTACTTCTGAAAGTTTCACCGTGGAAGGGCGTCATACGCTTTGGGAAGCGTGGCAAACTCAACCCTCGGTATGTCGGTCCATTTACGATCCTGGAACGGATTGGACCGGTGGCATATCGTCTTGATTTACCGACGGAGCTCGGTAACGTACATAACGTCTTCCATGTGTCCAACTTAAAGAAGTGTCTGGCTGACGAGTCTCTCATCGTTCCAATGGAAGAGATCAAGGTTGATGATCGTCTTCGGATTGTGGAAGAACCTGTGGAGATTCTGCATTACAAGATTCGTAGCCTACGTCATAGCAAGATTCGCATTGTTAAGGTTCGCTGGAACTCGAACCAGGGACCAGAGTACACTTGGGAACGGGAGGATCAGATGAAGTCTAAATATACTCATCTCTTTCCTAAGGAAGCGTTCGAATCGAGATATGTCTCCACTGCAGCTGAATGAATCTCGGGGCGAGATTCCTTTTGACGTGGGGATGATGTGACAACTCGGGTAAATCTCTCTTTTGATTTCTATCTTTTGTTTGTTTCCTTCGTTATTCCTTTTGGGTACTGTGCAATTTTCGGGACGAAAATTCTTTTAACGTGGGGATGATGTGACACCCGGCAAATTCTGGTTAACAACGTTGTCTAGATGAAAGTCTACCTTAGCGAGTCACGCGTATATTATACTTAACTGGGTTAATTAAGTCGTGTTATGGTTCGGGAACTATCGGTTTAGTATAGAAGATCATTGGATGTTGGTCTAGAGGTTCATTAGATGTCAGTCCTTAACCAAGTGTACAAATGGTGACGATTCGTAGAATCGTCAGGGCATACGGAACATACAAGTCTCGAGTCCCAGGAAATTGGTGAACGAGGGTGAATATGTTTGTTTGCAAGTGTTATGTGTTTACAATCATTATGTGACTTGTCGGTATGTGAAAATGTGTTAACATATGTTAAAACAGGGTTTAACGCGCAAAATACATCGAACCAACCCCTATAGGCGATTAGGGAGGCTAATCGCCTATAGGGCATGCATTTAGGGAATCATTACATGCGATTGGGGGCTACTCGCATGTAATGACATGCGATTAGGCCCAATTGCATGTAATGTCATGCGATTAGCAGCCCTAATCGCATGTAACTGCTGCACAATCGCGTGTTACGTGCTGGACGACTAAAAACGACTATAAATACAATGCTTGACCTCCTAAACTTCATAATAACAACCCTAGTCGTCCCATAACCCGCCCCAACACACACACAACCTCTGGAACGTGATTTTGGATCAAAACACAAGGTTTCAAGCTTATTTCATCAAACCATCACAATCTAAGGTGTGATTCTCATCCATGAAATCTTTATAAACGTTTTTATTAAATCCCTAACGGTCCAGACCTGTTTTAAAACGTATGAGTCTTCTGAAAATCATTAATAATCATTGTTAATTGGATTCTAAGTAGTATGCATGATGTATGTGGGTTTTCAATCAAAAGCTAGGGTTTTTATGATTCTAGATGGATGATTACATGTTATTAGGTTAGTTTCAGATTAATAATGATGGCATGATGATAGAATCTGAGTAATTGTTCATTAGGGTTATGATTATGCATGTTAAGATGATGTTTCATGCTATGTGTATTATGTTTGGATTACATGGTTACATGCAGGGCTGATAGAACGAGGTTAAACGAAGGATTTTGGTTTAAACATGTTTGGTATAGTTATTAGATTGATATTTGATGTTTACACACGTTCCGGATCTGATTTGGAGTGTTAAACGCGCGAAAAAACAGAACAGCTGGGTTACAGGCGATTAGCAACCCTAATCGCCTATGTTAGGGGCGATTAGGAAGCCAATCGCCAGTATGGACTCCCCAATCGCATGAAGTACATGCATTTGGGGGCTAATTGCCTCTGTTACATGCAATTGTGATCCTAAATGCTAGTTAAGTCCTGAAATACATGTCTTATAGCCCTAATCGCCTATAAACTCAAGATTTACATGTCTTATGACCCTAAATGCCTATATTACATGTAATTAGCCTTCCTAAATGCCAGTTGACCAACCTAAATGCTAGTTGACTTTTCCTAATCGCGTGTATTGCTGCTGTAAGTGTAAATTAGCATTCCGAGACCCGATTTGACATCTAGGAACATGCTAGGAACCCCGTAACATATCTAATAACTTGGTAACATATGTTTGGATTTAATTATGTGATACGTGAACTACGTGCTATAACTTGTTGGACGTTAACGTATGTTAAGTGTGAATGCATGATTGTATGTTTGAGAGCGTAAGCATAACACGGGGAGTCTCGGGTCACCAATGGGATGTCGAGTCTTGTACATTGGGTCAGTTAAACAGTCACGGTGTTTTCAAACGAACTTGGTCTGGACATCTAGGGACTAACTAACCTGCGGGTTATTAGTCTAAGTACTTGTAACTGTCATATGTTAGGTCGCCGCTTTACGGGACTAGCATAGCTGCTGAGTTTATTCGTATTACGAAGTAACGCAACTTAAGGTGAGTTTACGGCCCCTCTTTTAACTGGTTTCACTTTTCGGGGGAGAAAACATGTGTTAACACTTATGTTTGGTAACTACTGTCATACTATGGGTTTCTATGGTTTACTATACGATCTTTGGAAGTCCCGGGGGAAACCATGAATGTGCGGGTTAGCACAACGGGGAAATGTGAATAGCGCTATTGGGAGTGACCAACCCCGCTCGTCGACTTGGAGGGTCGGCGGGTGCATATTGTCTCAAATAGGAACAACAGGTTACTACATCGGGCACGACATCTGGTTTGCGAGTTAGTAATGGTTTTCCAATCGTGATAGTAACAAAACATGCGCCTAGCTAGCGTACTTTGGTTTTTGATTTGTTATAGTATGGACAGGTTGAACTTGGTACTGTGATTACAAAACCTGTAAACTCACCAGCATTTTTGTGCTGACGTAAACTTTTACATGTTTTCTCAGGTCGCTAAGGTAGCACTACTGGACTAGGGCGCACGCGTCTGCACGGCGTCTAGTTAGGGTTGCATGGTTTTTCAAACGTTGAACACTTGGTTTATTTTGGATTATGTTTTGAATAAGCTTCCGCTGTAATTGGGGATTTTAAACTATGTTTTCTTAAATTGCATATGTTCATTTAGACTTGTTTATTGTGATCGTTGGTTGGGATCCTGGTTTGTCATGCGCCTCGCGGTAAAACTCCGCAAGTGGATTTTGAGGGTGTGACAGAAACGAAGTTGTTGAGTGCCTAAACCTTTAATGCTGAAACGTTTGTTAAGATCATCCTTTGTATGTTGTATTTTGCCTAAGTCGTTCCCTACCATAATGACATCGTCAACATAGATAAGAGATGTCACAAAACAATTATCTTTCTTGAAAGTGAAAAGGGAATAATTTGCCCTGCAGTGTTTGAAACGGAGTTCGAGAAGGGATGAAGTAAACTTTTTGTACATTTTAAACTACCAAGAAATTAAGCAAAATCTTGTTTGTCCATCCATACCCGTGCGTTTCAAGTACATAAGATCATCATCTTTGTGTGTTAATCATTTGAGTGTTAGCGTGTATGTTTTATATTCGATCTATTTTACTTTTTTGTAAACTGTTTTGAACTTGTATGCAAAAGGCTTATACATGTGCTTTTATGCAAACAACCGACAACGATTTGGTGAAAAATAATCTTTACATGTAAAATGAATTTTTTTAAAGTTTTTTTAGATGTTTTACCCATGGTTCATCTCTTTACTTTTGTATGGTTCTCCAATAAACTCACTCATGTTAAGTAACTAATACAACTGAATGCGATTATTACAGTAAATTATTAGGACAAAAAGATTTAAATAGTTAACCAAATCATTCACTCATTTATGCCAAAAGGCAAGGGGCACATAACAAGTCAGCATGTTGTTGAAGGTAAGGGACACCAAAGACCTAACAATGAAAGTTGAAGCCATTTCCAAACACCTACCGCCTTATTATTCGTCTCATTCCCGCAACTTGAGAAGGTTGCAATCAAATAATAACAAGAGTAAATTTATATCCTATTAATTTATAAGTTTATTGTAGAACCACGGCCATCTTCTCTCCTATTCACCTTTAAAAACCAGTGAATGGTTCTGAGAAATTACATATATAAATATATGAATTATGTGTTTGTGAGTGGACGGGACCTGTTTGTGCATATGTGATTGTGTTTTGTACAACATCGGCGCAGCATCATAAAAGAAAGGGGGTCCCCCCCCCTCCCTCCCTCAAATTTTTCGCTCATTAGTTTCGATTGTATTCGTATAAAATTCTTTTGGTATATATGGTTTTGACCCCCTGTTTTAAAAAAAAATAGTTATATTATATAAACCAAAACTAACGTTGTGTGTTTTGTGTCAAGTTATTTCATTGTTTAAGAATTAACATTGAAAATAATTATGACTTTAGGTAGAAATTAGGGCTTTAATTGGAGCTGAATTTTTTAGAACTTTGATTCGGAGTTGATAATCGAAGAATTCAAAAATCTTAAAAGTCGACGGGTTGAACTATAATTGAATCACGTACCCACATTTTGTCTCATTTTTAATGTTTTTAGTATCTTCGTTCAATTATTTGTGAAACAATACTATAACTTTGATATTTATTGTATTTGATATTTGAGTCAACCTAAATCGAATCACCAACCCTCCGGTTTGAATTCTCAAGAATCCCGCTCCTCTTGAAGCGTCATGTCATGTGGTCATGTTTACCTTTCATCCTGTTAGCATGTTTCTGTCATCTCACATGTCTTTCGGTCATGTTTTCTTTACCTCTTCATCATTCTCTGCACATCGCACCTCTTGTTTGATCATTCCTCTTTCGTAGCATAAGGTAAGTTGAATATGCTTTGTTTATCACATTCGTCGTTTTAGGTTTAAATTGGATTTTGGATTTGCTTGGTAATGTTTGTCAGTTGTTTGTCAGTTGCCCTAATTTCCTTACTTGTTATCTGCTTTTGTTTAATTTTTGGGCTTTGTCTGCATTTATTTTTTGTTTTTGAATTGGGTAGCGTTGGCTGGATTTGATGCTTTTGTTCTTATTGTGTTTTGTTATTTTGGTTAGCTTTTCATTTGGTCTGTGGTAATAGAAGCAGATAAACATATGTTTTTTTGTCTTTCCGTCATGTTTTCTTGAGCGTTGAAAAATCATATCTTATGCTAAGTCTCATCATCATGCCAATGATCTTCAGCCTAGCTGGTTTAAGGTGGGAAGGTTGACTTCCTTGGAGGGTTCCTGCCCGGGTTTGGTCTCAGGTTCGAATCTCACGCTCCACCGAAAAAATAACCGCTTGGGTTTGAAAGGTGAAACCCGTGTGGTGCTATGGGATTCGATCCTGGGCAGTGGTCGCTTTGTAACACAGGATTTACCGCTGAAACACTACTTAAAAAAAAAAAAGTCTCATCATCATAATAAAAGCATATAAACAATGTTGAGGAAGAGTTGAATGAAGCAACTAATATTCATTGTCTCAAATGAAAATACTCTGTCTACAAAAGGCAGTTACTTACTGGAATTAGATTACAAAGACAAACCATTACCATTATATAAGCTAGCTACTTAAAAGCATAATATAACATATAAATAGGCCTTATTTACAAACAAAACAAACACAGATGAATTAAGTTTTTAGTTAAAAAATTGAGCATCATCAAAGCTCCATAGATCCATCACATTAGTTGTTTTATCCTGATTTAAATCTTCTCCACCGAGGAAAGTTTCAAGAGATGGCATCTCAAAGAAGAGGTCTAGGTCGAGGTCGAGGCCGAGGCCGTTATCGCAATTTGACACCAAATTAACCGATTCTGTTTTCGGGATTTTGGCATCTTCCATAGATGAGATCTCAGTTAAATCAAAAGAGTTGTTGTTACTATGCTCAGAGCTGAAACAAAAGGCTGATGGAGGATTAACCTGTGGGCTTATAAGTTTCTCTTCCACAAACTCACAAATAGAATTAGAAGTTGCTTTGTAATATTTGGTCTTCTTATTATTAGCGGGTGTGGGGAAGTTAACCTTAGCCTTGGAACCGCGGATCCTAATCGCTTCAGCATCATAAGCCCTTGCAGCGTCTTCAGCTGTATTAAAGGTCCCGAGCCATACACGAACCCCTTTTCTTGGATCGCGTATTTCTGCAGCCCATTTGCCCCATGGCCGTTGACGGATCCCTCTGTATTTGGTCTTCCTTTTCTTTGATCCGCCTATTGGCATAATAAAGAAGTTTAGTTTATTGTGGACTTTGGTAAATAATTTGCATTTCTCTTTTATTGGCATAATAAAGAAGTTTAGTTTATTGTGGACTTTGGTAAATAATTTGCATTTCTCTTTTATTTTTATTTGGACACTCACTTTTTGTGATAATAAAACTCTAGTTGTTTTTCCTTTATACATGTTTATCGATTAACGAAAACCAAAACACAAATTACCTAGAGCCAAGTCTTTGGAGGCTGAGAAAGCAAAAGGTGTGTTATCCTTGAATCCCTTAAAGTCGGCTTCGAACCCTTCGTCAATATCGGAATTCCAAACAAGGTCATCATCAGTCAAGTGACGAGAGCGATTAGCCGAAGGGGCTATGATCCCGGAGAGAATTGCACCACCACACATATTGCAAATTCTTGTGTTTTGTTGGTATTGAATATTAACTAAAAAAAGAACACGATGAAGAGGTCAAGTGTGGAGATGATGTTTATATATAGTTTTGAGGGATCACAAAGGGCCAAGAAGAGGGGGATATTACCCCACATCAACTTGCCTATACATATCTCGACTTTTTTGGTATTCAATTCAAATAATTTTGACAAAAGCTATAAGAAGATAAGAACAATGGGTCATTATTGTCCTATGCACACGGTAGTTGTTGCAACTTGCAACCAAGATACATGAAGGTGGCAATAAAATTATACCAACGTCCCTTTCGTCCTAATAAAATAATTCTTTTTTCTTGAACTAAAAGTAAGGCAAACAAATTAGTATTTTCCAAGTTGTTTTTGCAACTTGCAAGTTGTTTTTGCAACTTGGTAAGCTGGAGGTACAAGTAAGGTCCAACAAAGTTGTTAGTAGTATGAACTCTTTGCTTTAAATGTTGTAAGGTGGTTTTAAGAGTGGTTTATAAAAACTGTTGGCTGGTTCTCAATATGGTGTTTGTGTGTTGTCAATTAGGTGACGTAGCTAGCGCCTAGTAGCCATGTTTATTTTTCTTTTATTAAAATCCACCGGTTCTTTGATTCTTTTTATTTTTAGTGCATTATCACAATACATTACAAGTAAGGCAGTACTGTAATGTAAGACATCTAAAAAAATACCCTTTATTTCTACTATTACATCATAATTTTTCTACCCTATATAATCAAAAATCGCTCATCTTTTCCACTCCACATAGCGTTTAAACGTCCTATGTTTTTACCATATAAAAACCATGCAATACATATCTCTCTAAACAGGGGCGGACCTAGCTCATTGCTAGGGACTGCGCCCGCTGCTACTCAACTTCGCGCGCGTAGTGAAAAATTTTCGTTTTTCTTTACGATTTTTTGAAAACGTTACTACTAAAATGAAATTTACGTTGCTACTAAAATTTAATAAACGTTACTAACTTATTACTAAATGAAATTATACGTTACCACGTTAGGTTACTCGAAAAAATATTTATCGAATCCGACTAATAATAACCCCCAAAAAAATAACTAATCTAATTATAATAATAGTCCACCCATTAAACCCAAGTCCACCATTCACCAACAAGCCCCCCCCCCCCCCCCCCCCCCCCCCCCCCCCCCCTTAATTCAAGTCCAACAACAACAAGCCCACCCCAAGTCCCCAACCCACTTCACCTTCACAAAAAAAATAAAAATAAAAAAATAAACCTTCTGTTCTTTTTCACGCAGCCAAGGAGCAGAGCAGCAGCCAAACATTCTAAAACTTGAACCCTTACCCTACGTCCCTATCTCTGCGTCCCCGTCCCTCCTCCGCCCAACACGAGCAGCTAGAGCGGCAGCCAAGGAGGAGCAGAGCGCCGCCCCTGTCCACAGTCGGTTGTGAGTTTTTTTTTTTTTTTTTAACCTTATGAACCCTTACTCTCTTGTGTTTTATAATTGAATTGCTCTAAGTGTTTTAGGCACATAGTAATGAGTAATTATAAATTGGGTGTTGGATATTATAATTGATTATAGTGCAAATGTTTTGATTAATTGATTAGGTTTGCTCATGTATTTTATAATTTGTGTTTTGGATGTTTTACAATTTGCTTTGTTACATTGTTTGGGGTGGGGTTTATATGTTTATGTTGTTGTCTTTCGTTGGGGTTCTGTATTCTATTTCATATTTCATTCTGATAATAAAAGTGGAAAGATATTCAATTATTTTGGTTGGTGTTGGAATTATGATTTTGATTTCAAAAGATTCATTTTGTTTCTACGAATATGAATGGTACTCGTTTAATTGTCATAGTTCTTTAGCGTGTTGCTAGTTTTAGTTTTCCTGTGTGAATATGAGAGTTTATATTTATGGTGATTTTATAAGACCCATGCGCCCCCTTCTTAATCTTACAACATGCTATGTCTTAATCTTACAATCTACTCTTATAGCCTTACATTCAAATTACCTTCTTCAAGCATATATCAACTTTGACTCCAGGGCCGGCCGGTTGAGTCGACTGTTATGTTCGACTGGACAGCAGGCATTCAAAGGGTTAGTACTGTTAATGTTTATCAATTGATGCATTGTTCTGTCAATCCATTCCGCTTCAACATGTTTAGGGATTTGTTGTTTGTTAATTGATTTAGGCTTAGGAATTAGGTAGCAATCCAGTAGTTGATTGATTTAGGGATTTATTGTTTGTTAATTGATTTAGACTTTAGGAATTAGGTAGCAATCCAGCAGTTGGGTAGGCTTTTTCTGTTAATTGATTTAGGAGTAAACCATAAACATTATAACAATGTCAAGTCAAAACCGAAAGTATGAATCGGGTCACGCAAAAGAGTGATAGCAAGCCATTGTATGAAACTACGGCGAAAAAAAAAAACTTTTTTCAACGTTGCTACTAAAAAAATTTTCTAGATCCGCCACTGTCTCTAAAGATACCATCAATAGGATACACCATATTCATCTTCTTGAAATGTCACCATCCCCCGGCCTCCTATGGTTACAAGGCCCAGAGGCTTGGTTTTGTTGAGTTAGGTTTCTCATACGCCTAGACTACTTTCTAGGATCAGTGTCGCCTTCCTGACCCACTTTCCCCGTAGAACCAAAAAAATAAATTTGATCTTTTTTATCATTCTCCAACATTGACCCTCCGTACCACCATTTATAGGATTATCATTTATTATTTCCGACTCCTCTCCCAATCACCCATGCTTAAACCAACATTTGACCTTCCGTATCACCATCTATAGAAATTTTCACATCAGAGAGGCTATCAATAAAATATTTCCACTACTTACTCTAACTTCTTGCAAAGAGCCGCAGCTCACACTAACAATACCATCACAGTTTTAATTTCTTGTGTATGATCTTTTATCTATTAAAGTAAACGAATCAAATGGGTTTAATGTGTCAAAACTTGTGACGGGCTGATCATTTATTAGCAACAATAAACAACTTGGTCAAGCAGGGGTCAAAATCCAATGAACTTTTTTAAGGCTAGCTTCCACTATGAAATGCTTTTCTTTAACCAGGGGTCCTGCTAGCTCTTGCATTGGAAGGTATATGCTGAAGCCAATTTCCCCTATCATTAAAAACAAGCAAATTACAACATTAACCATGAAGACCAACAACCGAAGACAGGAGATCAACAAACACAATGAAGACTTTGAAGAATTGCGGAAGAGAAAGCTAGAAGAACAAGAGAGACTTAGGAGCACCAAAGAGAGCAAATGGCAGGTTGTCATGAGCAAGAAAGGGAAGAAGAGGGAGAAGGAATTCCAGAATAGGGAGGAATGGATAAAAAGTTGTGCATCCTTCTTCGTCTCTAACTTACCGGAGGACTGCACTGGAAACAGACTGTGGAGAGCATTTGAGCATGTGAAAAACTTAGAGGATGCGTTTGTGCCCAGGAAAACGGATGGAAGAGGTAATAGATTTGGTTTTATCCGGTTCTCTGGGGTGACTCATGTGGATGAGTGGCTGAATAAACTCAGAGGTGTAACCATCGAGGGGGCGGTGGTGGAGGTGTCATACGCTAAGTTTCAAAGAGACGGGACTAAGGTGGCTACTCCGGCCCCGGTCCCGGCTAAATCAGTGTTTGACAGGCTTGGTACCAGGCATTATGCCCCTCCTAAGCCAAGTCTAATCTCTCTACCTGTTGAAGCTGCTTCTAACGGCATTGAAGGTAACAAGACGAGCTGTGGTGGTCCAGAGTTAGTGCTTGACTTGCCTCCCCTCATTTCCTCGGCTAAACGTACTTGGGAATATAAGTCTCTCATCGGAGAAATCAAGAGTTTAGAATTGCTGGAAAATGTGAAGGACTTAATGTTGGAAGAGAGCCTTGAAGGCACTGAAGCCAGATATCTGGGAGGGTTGAAAATTATGTTCACATTCAAGTCCGTCAAGAAGGCCGAGGAGTTTCTTACGGATGAATATGACCTTTGGTCAGTGTGGTGCTCTAGATTGTATGTATGGAAAGGGATGGCTCCGGTTTATGAGAGACTTGCTTGGGTCAAAGTGACCGGCGTTCCGATTAACCTCTGGGATAGGCATGTGTTTAATCGGATTGGGGAGAGGTGCGGCAGGCGGGTCGGTAGGTCTGTCGCAGAAATCAGTGATGGGAACCTCTCGGAAGATAAGATGACTATCTTAGTCAACACGGGAGAAAGAATCAATCGGGTCATCAAACTCAGATGGAAGGGGGAAGTATTTACAACATGGGTGCAGGAGATGGAGGTATGCTGGGAGCCTCCATTCCTTCAAGAACTTCCGGCGGTGGTTAATTGTTCTCCGGTTACGGAATCTGTCGAGCCGGTCAACGATAACGGCTCCCCAAATGTTGCGGCGGATACAAGGGAAGGTGACAGGTCTGGGGAGGCTCACTCAGATGTTGCAGGAGTTGACCTGCGTAGTTTGCGTGAAAAATCCCCATCTAGCAGACCTGCTTGCATGGTTGTACGAGGAACTGATATGTCGCATGTTGATGGGTCCCACCAAGAGAATGTAGACAATTCCCTCTGTGCAGAAGCTGTCGGTACTCCAGGGAGTGTGTGTAGGGCCGTTGAAGAAAACTTACCGTTGGCCCACCCTTTTATTACCACCAGGCCCACAAACAAGGATAAAAGAAAAAAGAAAACCTTTGATAAGGCCCAGCCCATAGCCAACCCCAGTTTTGACTTGAATGTTGACCCGGACCCCTTTGAACTGGATGATATCATCTGGAACAATCAAGATAATCAGAGAGGGGAGACGGTTGTCCCTCAGATGACACAACTCGAGATGGTGGAAGTGATCTGTCCTAGAAATAGCAATCCTCCGAGTGAAAGGAACGATTCGGAGGACTCGCCGTTTGAAGCAGAGGTTCAAGCGTCGTTGGAGTTTGGCACTAGGTTGGGACTCGAGTTGAATGGATTCGAAAACCACATGAAGAAGCTGGTTAAGGGGGACATGGAGACAGTAGTGCCCTTATGAATTATCTGTCCTTAAATGTTAGGGGTATCTCTGGAGCTGAAAAACCGAGCTGGGTCCAGAGGTTGAGAAAAAAGTGTCGGGTTTCCTTTCTGGCGTTACAAGAAACACACCAGGAGGAGATCTCGGATCTGATCATTCGGCGGTTTTGGGGTAACTCTTTATTCTCTTCTTCTTATGTTGGGGCAGTAGGGAGGTCTGGGGGTATTCTTTCGGTTTGGGATCCGGGTGTTCTTTCGGTGGATTCAGGTGTAAAGAACCAGTCGTTTGTTGTGGTCTCGGGGTATATTCAAGGGGTGGACGGCAGAATCAATATCATGAACGTTTACGCCCCTAGGGATTTGGCCAGAAGAAGGGCTTTGTGGAGAGACATTGAATCCATTACGGGTGAATTAACCGGGTTATGGGTCGCCTTAGGAGATTATAATGAAGTTAGAAGGATGGAAGAACGCCTCAACTCGAGATTTGATCCTCATTTAGCGGCTGAATTCAATGGGCTGGTGGATCGTGTTGGATGGTTGGAATACAACATGATGGGGGGTAAATTCACCTATGTGTCGGATAATGGCGAGAAACTTAGTAAATTGGATAGGATTTTCGTGTGTCAAGAATTCATGGGGACGTGGCCAGAGGCTAGCTTCATGGTGCTTGAAAGCGGTCATTCCGATCATAAGCCGTTACTGCTTCAATGTGACAATGTGGACTTCGGGCCTATCCCGTTCAAAATGTTTAATAGCTGGATCGGGAAGCCCGAACTGAATCAGATTGTGGAGCATAATTCAGCCAAGGGGCCGGGGCACCTACATGGGAGTGTTGCTGTCCTAAAACTGTTAAAAGGGATTAAAAGGGGCATTAAGGAATGGAGGTCGTTAGCCAAACAAAAAGAAGAGGAGGAAATGAAGGCGTGTTTCCTTATGATTGCTAAATTAGAGGGGCTAGCAGAATCACAAACCATCTCCAATATTCAGAGACAACTAAGAGTGGCTTTGAAAGATAAAGTGAAACGGTTGGAAGGTGATATGGCTAAGGATTTGAGGCAGAAGGCGAGGCTGAATTGGATTAGGCTTGGGGACGACAATACGAGCTACTTCCATCGGACTATTAAAATCAACCTCGCTCGGAACAGGTTCAATGGGTTGTACGTTAATGGAGCATGGACCAAGAATCCGATAATTGTCAAAGATGAAGTTTGGAGATGGTTTCGCAAGCAATTTGCGGAGCCGATCAGGAGGCGTCCACAGTTCTCTAATTATGGTCTCCCAGCACTTTCGTATTCACAAGCAGAGTCGTTAATAGTCCCGTTCTCCAATTCTGAACTTTGGCAGGCTGTTACCGATTGCCACGGGGAGAAAGCTCCCGGGCCTGATGGGTTCTCCTTCAAGTTTATTAAAGTCTTCTGGAAACAATTGGAGCCGTACTTCTCGAAACTCCTTTTGGATTTTCATCAGACGGGGCTTCTATCCCCCGGCTGTAACTCTTCCTTTATAGCATTGATCCCCAAAGTGACCGACCCTCAAGTGATTGGCGATTATCGGCCTATCTCGCTTATTGGTGTGGCATACAAGATTATTGCTAAGGTATTGGCAAATAGATTAAAATCGTTCATGCCAACCTTGACCTCTCCTACACAGGCCGCATTTGTGGGTGGCCGCAATATTCTTGATAACCCGCTCCTAATCAGCGAGTTAATTTCATGGAAGAAGAAGACGAAAGGGAAGATGCTTATTCTCAAAGTTGATTTCCAAAAAGCCTATGACTCGCTCAATTGGAAATGTCTCCTCTCAACTTTGGAATTCATGGGCTTTCCGGATATGTGGATCAACTGGATTAAAGGATGCTTGACGACGGCCAAGGCATCGGTGTTAGTGAACGGGTCTCCCACCAAAGAGTTTAGCTTTAAAAGAGGACTAAGACAAGGCGATCCCCTATCCCCATTTCTTTTCATTTTAACAATGGAAGTTCTCGTGATGTTCATGAATAAAGCAGTCGACTTGGGGCTTTTTAAAGGAATTCAAACTCCGTTTGCTGGACCGTGTATCTCACATCTTTGCTACGCCGATGACGTCCTTTTTGTGGGTGAATGGGATGAAATGAATATAAGGAATTTAAGCTGGTTTCTTAGATGTTTGAACTTAGCTACGGGCTTGTCCATTAATCATAAGAAGTGTTCCCTTTACGGGGTTGGAGTAGAGGATGAAGAGGTTAGATCGATGGCTGCCATCTTAAAATGTAAGGTGGGCTCGTTCCCGTTCACTTACCTTGGTATCCCGATTGGAGTTAGTATGAACCGGTTGGCTCACTGGAAACCGGTGGTGGATAAGGTTACTTCCAGGCTGTCAACTTGGAAGGCTAGCCTCCTGTCGTTCGCTGGGAGAGTTACTCTCGCCAAAGCCGTTTTGGGTAGCATACCATCCTACTTTCTTTCGCTATTCAAAGCCCCAGCTGCAATTATCAAAAAAATTGAAGGTCTGCGCAGAGATTTTGTGTGGGGAAGGGTGGGGACGCGACATAAAATCAGGTGGGTGCGATGGGAAAAGATGACCAAATCCAAGGCGAAGGGGGGTTACGGGATTGGGAGTATTCGGGACTTTAATTTGGCAATGCTCGCCAAGTGGTGGTGGAGGATTAGAAGTGACCCGAACCAACTTTGGGCGCGTGTTGTTAAGGCCATTCATCATTCTAACTTTGATAATCTCTTGGTGCCCTTGAACAAGTACACTTCTGGTATATGGAAAGGTATAGTGTCCATGGGGTCGGAGTACTTGAAGTTTGGCATAAGCTTGGTGGATAAACTGAGGGTAAAGGTGGGAGATGGTTTGCGGACTAGATTTTGGAAAGATGTATGGATTGGATCGCGGCCTATTAAAGACCAATTCCCTGACCTGTACCGTCTTGCAAAGGATAAAAACGGGTCAGTGGCGAGCCATATTTATCTCAGAAGTGACGTAACTCTTTGGGGTTGGGACTGGATCAGGGACCCGTCAAATGAACAGGAATGGTCCAGGATTGGTGAGCTTATGACGGTGCTGCAGAACTTCACTTTCAAGACGGGGGAGGATTCTTGGCGTTGGGCTGATGATAGGGGTGCAGGTTACTCAGGCAAGTGGGTGCGTAAACAGATTGAGCAAGCTCGGTTGGGGCTGGAAGCGGAACAACCTTTTTCTTGGAACTCTTGGGCCTCGCCTAAGGCAAATCTGTTGTTATGGAGAGCGAGCATGGGAAAAGTGGCTGCAAAAATGCCTCTCATTACGAGAGGGGTACCAATTCCCAACTTGTTATGTGACCGGTGCAATATATAGGTGGAAGATGTGGGGCACGCGTTCACCTCCTGTCTTTTTGCTAGGTGCATCTGGTGGAACATATTTCGCTGGGTCAGAATCCAATGGCCAGGGGACGTGGGTTCGGTTGCGGAGCTGCTGCAAATCATTGGGAACCAACAGGGAGGCAAAAAGTGGAAGAAGCTCATTCTGATGGTAGTCATGGCGACCATTTGGAAAATCTGGCACGCAAGGAACGAGGCGGTTTTTGGAGGAAACTTCATACCTATTCAATCTACGGTCAACTTGATCAAGGAAGAGTCTTTTTTGTGGATTCGACATCGTGCAAAAGTCCCGACACTCACATGGGAAGAATGGAACGAATTTGACATCTTGAAAGTATTGTAATGGGGTTTAGTTTTGTGTTGTGTATGGCTTTTGAGGCCTGTTGGGTTTAGGCCTTGTGTTTTGTTCTGTACGTTTCCCAGTTTCTTGCTGGACTCTTTATATATATAAAGATGTTTTGCCGGTCAAAAAAAAAACTTGGTCAAGCAAGTGTTTCAGATGATGGTTAAAACAAAGAAACAGACAAAAGCCCTCTAGCGAAGAGCTGGATTACGTCACTAACCAAAACATAACGAACAGAATGGAAATGGCAACAAATAGAAAGGAAACAACAAAAAAACAAAAACAAATTGTGACTCAGCTCATACACAGCTAAATGGGTCGGATGCCCACGTCTTTTGGTTTAAAATTTCCAATCAACATGTTTGGATCTTTTTTATCCACTGAAATAGTGTAGATATGATCTTCTCCACCAACTGAAGAGCCAAGTTTTTCACACTTCTAACATTCTGCAGTTTCTCTCATTCCACAGACACCAAGGTGTTGTTTGTTTTTTCTGCAGGAAAAGGTATGCAGTCTGCGGACCACATATGTAGACATCTGCAGGAGAAGAGGTGGACCAAAAGTCTGCAGTCTGCAAGAAAAACTGAAGAAGGTTGTTTGTTTGTTAACATCTGCAGGCTATTGAAATTTAAATAAACTGATTTTTTTACAGCATTCTGGTGGTGAACCGTGGTGGTGGTGGTGGTGGTGGATGGTGGTGGTGGTAGAAGGTGGTGGAACATGGTGGTGGTGGTGGACGATGGTGGTGGTGGTGGACCGTGGTGGTGGTGGTGGGTGGTGGACCATGGTAGTGATGGACGGTGGTGGTGGTGGACCGTGGTGGATGGTGGTGGTGGGGGTGGACGGTGGACCGTGGTGATGATGGTGGTGGACGGTGGTGGTGGTGGACGGTGGTGGATAGTGAATGGTGGTGGTGGGTGAGGAGAAGAGGAGAAGACCTTTGAAGACCTTAGAAGACCTTCAAACAAGTATGCACCAAGAAGAGGTCAGAAAGACCTTTTTGAGGGAAAGGTCTTCCAAAAAACAAACAATCTGTAGACCCCAAACATCTGCGCGCGTCTGCGCGACACAGACCAAAAAAGTCGAAAATGCTTCTGAGCAAAAAACAAACAGCCCCCAAGAGTCGTGTAAATAATGTCATATAACTTCTTTTTTGTGTCATTATATGTATGAGTCATTTTCTATATATCTCACCTGCATAATTAACTCATCAAAGTGGGAAAATCCTGTAAGATCCCACCCGGAGCAAATGGAGATCTTCCTCCACAAGTCTTAGCTATGAGGCACTCCAAGAAGGTATGAATTGCAGTTTCAAGCTCACATGTACACACTTGACATTTCCCCGAGCTATAGTTAATACCATAGAGTAGAAGATTAGCCCCTACCGGATTCCTATTCTATATTAACCTCAAAACAAAGCAATTTCCGTATTAGCCTCAAAACAAAGCAATTGACTTCAATGGGAAGCCAATTCATCCACTCCTGAACTACCATGTTCGGGTTATATAATACATTTTCAAAAACCTTCCTCGATGACTGAACTCAAAAACCTCTCTTCTCATCAGTCGTCCACTTCCAAGTATATGTTTCATGGGTCAAGATCAAATACACAGTGAAAGAAAAATAGGAAGTCGTAGAAAGGGTATCAAACGGCGTCTGATTGGCTCATTCAAGTGACATTGGAACTGTCTCATCGAACCATACGATCTTTGTTTTTACGTTAAATTTTTTTTTTAATTTTTAGCTTGTAGTTTATAGAATTTGTGTTATATCATTGTGTCTTTTTGTTGCATTGTGTATTTTCTTTATTTTCGTCATTGTATCATTTTTCCTCAGCATTGTGTTATATTTATTGGTATTGTGTTATATTTTCTGACTCATTGTGTTATATTCCGTGATCCAATGTTTTTTTGTATCTTTCTCACCATTCTCATTTTTTTATATAGTGCAGCATAACTTGACCCTCTCTTTCATTGCCAAAGGGGAATAGAAGAATCATCTCTTTGTAAGTCTTGAACCACACCAATCTCAACCAAGGACATTTTTTCTCCATGGCCGTAATAATAATCGATGAGTCTCCCCCTGCATAACTTTATCCTTTACCATACAACCTTTGGAGATTTCCAATTCAAAAAACCTAGGAAACACATCTTTAAAAGGTTGCCTACGAAACCAAGTACCCCTCCAAAACCAAGATTGCTATTCCACAAAGAATGACGAATCAACTTATTCGGTTCCACCCCTAAGTCCAAAATCTCTGTTGATGTTCGAGATATTATGCCACGGACCCGCCACATATGTATTATGATAACCTAGAATCAACCTTTTCTTCATCCACGCTAACAGTGGCGATCCTTTTAAGGGGCGGGAGGGGGCGGCCGACCCCCCCCCCCCCCCTCCCTAAAAAACCGCTTTCTTAATCTATTCTCTAGAAAAAGCTTCTATTAACACCTCTTTGCTCATGTCTGATAAAGCCTTCAGGTTGTCCATCTCTAGAGTAGGTCCTTCCTTTCTATATTCTCTAAAGTGATTCCGGAAGTGTCTAAAAATCTCTTTTTTCAACAGACTTGGTTTCAAAACCCATCTCCTATCAACTTCCAATCCCGGAATCGAATTGGAAGCCTTTCTACCGTTCATAATACCGTGAAAAAAAAAGGCTGAATTGTCCTCTCTAGACATCACCCATTTTACCCTAGACTTTTGTTTCAAATCTAGTAATTTATTCATTTCCCATTTGTCTGCACCTCTGCTGCACTCGGTCCAAACCCACAGCTCGTTCTCCTCAAAGTCTCTACTCTCCATCATATGCTCCAACTTCTCTTTCTCCAACCTCAAAGATGCCACTTCCTCTCCTTTTTTTCTTTTTTCAATTACTCTTCCATACTTTAAGCCTGTCATGAACTATCTTTAATTTTCTAGCCAGAATTTTGTCAGGCTGACCAGAATACTCACCTTCGCATAAAGCACTTTTAACAACCTCCTCACACCCTTCTCTTTCTAACCACGAGTTAAAATATCGGAAAGGTTTAGACCCAAAGTTAGAATCTTTAATAATAAGAACCAGGGGTGAATGATCAAACCACCCCCTTGGAAGAGCTCTAAGACATGCAGGTAAACAATTACAAGTGTTAAAGTTTTTAACTTTAGAAGGTTAAATCATTGAATCATTCTAAATTCATAGTATTTTTTTTCATTCAACAAACATCCAATTACAATTACAAGTGACCTGCAGGTAAACGGACCACAAGCTACATTGCTACCCCCTTTTGGATTGCAAAGCATACTGTATTGAAAATAAAACATTGGCCCTTAGCATATAGATAGTTACTTTGCACAACTTTCTTCACATGATCAAGGAGTTTGATTTCTTAAGGGGTCAGTGCCCCAAAGGTATCAAAAGCGAAGGGCCTAAACGCATGTTGATTCTCTAGACAAGTCGCTTCATGTTTATCCAATTTTTTGCTCTCAGCTTTCATGACTACATATCCTGCCACAAAACCATAATCCCATAATCCCACCAAACGGGATACCCTAGTAAGCTCAACCCGTGCATGCTTGCATTGTGCCCGTCTGAACACAAGAACGTTCGTTGGCCTCAAGTTGGACCGCCCGTCAAGTGGGTTCGTCAAGAAATTCACAGGAACCTCTTTTTTGGCTAAAATTCCTGCCCTTCGTAAAACATCCCATAGAACAACCCTAACCAGGTCATGTCTATATTTAAAGCCTAGCAGCTCCTTACAATGTAGGGCGTGTTCTCCAAATTTGTCTAAGCATGCTTGTTTACAAACCGGACACGGTTCGTCAATGGGGAACATGGGAATCATGTGTTTTCATTTTGTAATTAGCTTGGGTTCTTGTGTCTAACTCGTGTTACAGTTTTTGTTAAGTTTATGTGAAATAGATAAAAATAGCTTTTGAGGAACGATTTCTGTAGTTAACTCAAAAGATTTGAACACATAAAGTTCTGATAAAACAAAAATATTAGATTGCACCTACACCATAGAACCATCCCCTATGTTTTCGGCAACCCACACAAGGAACTCCGATGACACCCAAACCATGTCTACTCACCTCAAAACTTAAATAATGAAACATTTGTTACCTCTTTCCAACATATACAGCACATATATGAATCAAAAACCTACAAATATAAATTTCCAAGGCTACCTAAATTCCAAAGCTTGAATAGGACGAATATGTTGTTACTCGATAAATGTACATGTGTATTTGCTTGAATGGGACGTATATGTTGCTACTTGAAAAACATACAAATGAAGTTGCATATGTTTATCATATATATGTATGTGTAGGGTTGTCTGGATTCAAGCATGGTTATTCGAACCTAATTCGAATCATCATGTTGATTTTGTTAATATTCACATTGACTTACGATTTTCATAGAGTTTTTATGGCGACATACAATGAGATAGGGATGTGGAGGGGGTCGTGATTACGTTACAAACCTAAGATGAGATGCTCAATGTAACACCTCAAACCGAATGGGTTGAGGTTGTCACAATAAGTGTATGTGTAGTGGTGTCGTTATACGGCGTTTTAGGCTGCAAAACGCCCCCCAACACCACCCCCCACGGCGTTTTAGGGGTGGAGGGTTGTGAGCATAACGGGCGTTTTCAAATGTTTGGTCTTGGGTTTTGTGCCATTTGACTGTTTTACAACGGTTGTTTCTTTTTTTTCCAACTCTCTTTATATATATATATATATATATATATATATATATATATATATATATATATATATATATCTACTATAATATATAAATAAAACTATTTGTGAGACACTTGTCACAATCTTAGGGCTTCTCTGGCTGTTTTTCCCGCTCATTTTTGTGAGACTTACTTCAGAAGCTACTTTCCTGATTATGCTCACCCAAATACTTTTACATTAAATACTTTTACATGCCTCTTCCTTCCTATTCCTAAACCTCCACAAACCCTAAATCAGAATACGAAGTTTATTTGCTACTCAAATTGGCAATCTTCCTCTCCTTTAATCTACCATCAAGGCAAGTTTAGGTTTTCGTTTCTTATTTTTTTCTAAAATCACAATACGTTTATGTGTTGATTTTTTTTTTACTTTTCTCTCTGGATTCACACTCAACATGTTTGTATTTGATTAGGATTTTGTGATCCTTCTTATAACTGGTGACTCAAACAAGGTGAGTTAATCCTTTTGACGTTTGTGTTCGTGATAAGAACTGTTGATAATACTACGTGCCAATATTTTGAGCAAATTTTGATTTTGTTCTCCATTCTCATAGTTCTATTTGTGATTCATGTAGTTCGAACTTGCAATTCTTAAAATTGGATGCTAGAAGAAGCTCGAAACCGATGATGAATATAAGTTGTAAGCGCTCAATTTGTACTTTGAATCTCGACACATATTAGACTACTAGACTTCGTTGTTTGAATTCATACCCATGACCTGTTTCCTTACCATTTGGTCATCATTTTCTAGGTTTCTTTTTTTTTTTTTTTTTTTTTTTTTTTTTGCGATCTCCAATAAGATCTAACCTTTGCCATTTGGTGTATTTTTCTTTTATTTTGCAGATTGTTTGAGGTTTCTATGGAAAAATTAGTATGTGGGTGTTGTAATTGTGTTAATTGTTTTTAAGCTTTGTGTTGTCGTAGCTTACTTAAGATTGAAAGGTAGATGCAAAGGAATATACATTGTTTTCATGTATAATTAAGCTCCAAGAAAACAAATTTCGGCTAGGCTGTGCTTATTTTGGGAGGTTTATTTATTGATTTCCCATTCTATGTTTTAGGATTATAATTGGAGTTTTGAGTTGGGAGAACTCCCATTGCTTTCCAAATAAGGTTTTAAGAAGATTATAAACTTGCATCAGTTATCAACATGTCTGATATGTAAAAGGCTTTACATGTTATCAGTCATTTTGGATTTTGCATTTTCATTTTCTATTGCTTATGCATTTAATTGAGAGTGCTAATTGGTTTTTGTCAAGTTATTATTACTTTTAAGGTTTCGTGTGGCTTCAATTTGTGATAAACGACACCGCAAATATAAAAGTATTAATGTTCAAATTGGTTGGTTAAATTCTATCTCAAACCCCAAGACAGGCTTCAACTACATCTCCTATTATGACCGTGTTAGTTGATTGTGTTCATGCTAAAAGGTAATTTTTTTTTTACTCTTATCCTCACTAAAGGTGGTTCTATATATTGTGAATTTGGGTGGACCATTGGAATGTTGCATATGTATCCACATTTTAGTGTCTATAGCTAATAGTTTTTACGTATTTAGTGCCAAAAACAATATTAATTGGTTTCTTATGTGGAAATATTGCAATTTTAATATTCACATAATGGGATGGGAGTGAAAATGCCTTAATTTTAGGAGCATTACCACAACCACAATCCGATAAGCAGAAAGAGCATGGCAGGACAAATCCTGACCAGTTGTCATATGAATCAGTTCAGACTAATATATTCTGTTTATTAAGTATCATTTTCTTTGATGTTACATGATCACTGCATTTGATTCATTTAATTTAGGTGTAGTTTTAGCATCTTGATCAGAAACATATGATTTCACTACGTATGAATATATGAGCAGTAAGTTCAGACCATTGTGTACCTTAATAATTTGCGAATAAAATGTGAATGATTATGTGTCTGTGCAAACAATTGTGTTCATATGGGTTCTGAACCGAATATGCAGGTTGTATGCAAATGAAGTTGCCTCAAAATACTTCCAATGATGTGGATCAATGTCTCAGCTGTCACTTTTATCTTATATATTGTAATTTATATAATCATGTGTTCTTCATACCCTTTTTTTTTCCTGACTAACGGATTTCTTCCGTGAAGAGCTTTGAGAAACTTTACTCACTGTTTTGTAGAGCCCAGCATGCGCGTTTGGTTGTGGTCTGAAAGTGGGTGTTTGTAGCAAGTAAGTTTTCATATATATATTGCAACACGTTTCACTTATAGACATGTTTAAAATTTTTTAAAAGGTTTTCAATCAGTAAGCATACATCGAGATACCTACAATCAACATTGCAATTGCTGGATATTTTCGTGCAGTTGCTGAATCCCATTCCAATATTGCTTATTTGGTCGGTCAACATTTTTTATTAGTTTTGTTTGATCATGAATTTTGTTTAAGAACATGAATCATACCATTTTTTTATACAACCTGTGTAATACAGGTTGTCCAATGTATGCTTATATGGATGACTTGCAACTTTTAAATCAAATGGAATAATTGATGTGATATGTAAACTTTCTGTTATTATCAAAAGTGAAGGTATGTTCTTTCTTAATGCAATTTCCAAAATCAGAGGAGAGTAGGCTTAAGGGGAAATGGATGATTGGGGGATGATTAGGTGGTTATGGACTATGGTATTTTTTTTATTTTTTTATTTTTTTTTTTTTTTGTGAATAACATAGTGACATGTTTAAATATTTTTTTTTTCTTGGGAATTATTACTCTCAAATGCATGTTTATGTAAACTCGTGATTTTGTGGTTTTTAATACAAATGTTCAATTATGAATTTGTATTGTTACTATCGTGTTTGCTATCAAGTATAACTCTTATTTTGATGCATTGTTTTCGTTGATGCTTAGGATATTTATCAAATTAATTTTTGGGAAAATGACCAGTATAGCCCGTTGACCGGGCATTTTGCACAAATAGCCCTCTCCACCGTCTTTGGAGAGACGGGACACGGCTCCCAACCAGCCTGAACCGTCTTCTAGACGGTTTGGTTTTATAGCCAATTGCAAGCCAACACGTGGCGTCTCTGATCCCGAGATGTACCGTCTCTCTCCAGACGGGTCAGAACCCTCTCCCAGACGGTTCACGTTTCCCAAGACGGCTGACCCTTCGGTTCAACCGTCTCCCAGACGGTTCACGTCTATCAATGCCGGCTGACTTTTCGGCTCAATCGTCTCAAAAGACGGGTCACATTTCCCAAGACGGCTGACCCTTCGGTTCAACCGTCTCTCAAGACGGTACACATCTACCAACGCCGGTGAGTCCCGATGAGCGGCGACGCTTCGGTTGTCCGGCTCAGCCCTATAAATACCCGTCTCCCGTCCATTTCCCGTCATCCAACCCCGTCTGAACACTATCCACCACCGTACAACTCCGTCTAAACACTATCTACAACCCGACGACCACCGTCCAACACCGTCCAAACAATATCTACCACCCCACCACCACCGTCCAACACCGTCCAAACAATATCTACCACCCCACCACCACCGTCCAACACCGTCCAAATCATCGAAAAATGGCACCTCAAAGATGGACGGAAGAACAAGAGATTGCCTTGATTGCGGCATGGCTTCATGTTGAAGAGAGCACACACCTTAACAACAAATGGTTCCGGATACTGAATGAATACAACCGGCTCGTTGGAGGGTCAGAACGTACCACCGAGTCCCTAAGCCGCAAGTTGAGTGATCTGACGACAAAGTGTCAAATCTTCAACGGCCACCACAACCGGACTCTTTACGACGTACCCTCTAACTTTCCTGAAGACGTGGCAATTAGACACAGTCTAAGGCAGTATAAAAACAGGGAGGGTAAAGAGTTTAAACATGTGTCCGTTTGGCAAATGATAAGACATCGTCTTAATTAATTTGTAATTATATTTTTATTAATTTGTAATGGTTATATTTTTAATGCAATAGTTGGTTATATTTTTAATTTGTCTTTTTGTTTTTATATTTAAGGTAAATATCTCATTAAACGTACTATACTATTACAATCACAAATAAACAATAAATACTATTACAACAACAATTAAAAAACTACACTATTACAACAAACTTCCCGAGAATAAAGAAGCAACAAGTGAAAACTAAGAAGCAACAAGTAAAAAACTACACTATTACAACAAACTTCCCAAATTTACTTCCAGAACTAAGAACTTTGTTTGAAGTAATAGTAATGTCTAACCAACTATTGAGGACTACATCTTAGTGTTAGATGTTTTGTCCTCCACAGCGGCGGTAGTAGCAGTGGTCTACATAGACGTTGTTTCGAATGGTGTATGTGCTCTACACAGACAAGTCCGAAACGTTTCCTCGTTTTATGTAACAATAGTTCTCAGTGAGCACACGTCGAACATCGAGACATAAATTCGGAAAGCGAACGAACTTGCCTAAAATGTAGACCACCACATCATCGATCCATTACACGGGTTGCAAACCACGCGCAGATGGAACAACAATCCAAGTAGCCGTACGCAGATGAAACAACAATCCAAGTAACCGGGACATATTTTCCGAAGCCGGTAGGCTTCGGCTGGGAAAGTCAAAAAGGCTTCGGCTGGGAAAGTAAAAAAACGTCATTGGATTGGAAGATGAAAGCTTAGAGGAGACGGGTGGGTGCATGGAAGATGAAAGCTTAGAGGAGAGGGGTGGGTGCAAATTTCGTTAAGTGAATTGGGGTATTTATATACACTCGTGAGACGGTTCAGACGGTTCAGACGGTATCACAAATTTTGTTAAGACGACTTGGGAAATGTGACCCGTCTGGGAGACGGTTGAACCGAAGGGTCAGCCGGCATTGATAGACGTGAACCGTCTGGGAGACGGTTGAACCGAAGGGTCAGCCGTCTTGGGAAACGTGAACCGTCTGGGAGAGGGTTCTGACCCGTCTGGAGAGAGACGGTACATCTCGGGATCAGAGACGCCACGTGTTGGCTTGCAATTGGCTATAAAACCAAACCGTCTAGAAGACGGTTCAGGCTGGTTGGGAGCCGTGTCCCGTCTCTCCAAAGACGGTGGAGAGGGCTATTTGTGCAAAATGTCCGGTCAACGGGCTATATTGATCATTTTCCCTTAATTTTTTAACTAATAGTTTACACTTTTAATGTTAGCTAACCGGGAATCTATTACTTTATATTTATTTTAGTTGTAATATTCATTTTTTCCTTTTCGATTGTTAAATGCAATAAGCAACTTAATGAAATTGTTCAACCCGTGTATTACACGGGTAGCTAACCTAGTATGTATGTGTATATATATATATATAGGGGAAGGTTATCTTGAGAACGCTAAATATCGTGAGAACCGTGAGAACAAGTACAAAAATCAATCAAAATCAATTTTTTTTAATACAAATCCCATTATAATCAAAATACAACATTAATAAATGAATTTTCTTTTCAAACAATCCATCTTTTCTTGCAAAAACACTTTCAAATTAACTTTTTACACATGTGTAAATGAAACAGTTTACACATGTATAAACAGCAAATTTACACATGTGTAAAAACAAATTATTTCCGTATACGTTTGAATTTTTACGCGTAAATTGTGTTTTTGGGTTTGTATTTTAGTAATAAAGATAAGTGTAAAAAGAAATTTTGAATTTGAATGGTTTTAGATGCCGTTCTCACGGTTCGCACGAAATATAAGTGTTCTCAAAATAACTTTCCCCTATATATATATACACACTTATCTTTATTACTAAAATACAATCCCCAAAACACAATTTACGCGTAAAAATTCAAACGTATACGAAAATAATTTGTTTTTACACATGTGTAAATTTGCTGTTTATACATGTGTAAACTGTTTCATTTACACATGTGTAAAAAGTTAATTTAAAAGTGTTTTTGCAAGAAAAGATAAACTATTTGGAAAGAAAATTCATTTATTAATGTTGTATTTTGATTATAATGGGGTTTGTATTAAAAAAAAATTGATTTTGATTGATTTTTTTTACTTGTTCTCACGGTTCTCACAATATTTAGCGTTCTCAAGATAACCCTCCCCTATATATATATATATATATATATATATATATATATATATATCCATCCATTTAAACATCAAACACCCCACCACACCAACACTAAACACAACCCAAATACAAACCAAACCAATGGCAGCGTGGACGAATCAAGAGCAACTCGAGTTGGTGCGGGCGTGGATGAACACTAAGGAGAACCCGCCAGCCAATAGGGAGTCTTTTTGGCGCAATGTGTTGGTCGAGTTCAACCAAATCACCGGAACGAACCACCGTACCATTGATCAGATCACCAGTAAGTGGTCTGCCATACGAAATAACGTTAACAGATGGCATAGAGTCTATGAAGCGACGATGCAGGCGCACCCTGGGGTTAGCGAACAGATGGCAATTCAGTTGACACACGACGCCTATCGTCAACAATACGACAGCGACTTCTCCATCACCAATCTTTTGTCGTGGTCTCTGGTGCGTTTTCACTATGTTTAATTTTTAATGTTTAGGCTTTATTTTCTTATCCTGACAGGTTGTAATGTTTAAAGTTATGTTTAATGTTATGTTTAATGTTTAGTGTTTTATTTTGTAAACTATGAAACATAAACACATTAATATATAAAACATATAAAAACACATTACATAAATTACTTAATAAAACACTACATAATTCCTAAATTACTTATTTAAACAGTACATATTCTTAAATTACTTATTTAAACATTACATATTTCTAAATTACTTATTTAATCCTAATTTTCTCCACTATGGAGAGTAGTTGTCCCATTCCCCGGGGAGGGTGATGTACTCGGGGGGCACGGAACGTGAGTTATCCCGTCCATCGGATCTCGCATCCGAGGGGAAATAGTAGTACTCACGAGGAGGGGTAGGTCGGCTCCAGAAGAGTTCATCCTCCTCAATTTCCCTGAGGGCTTCCAAGTCCCTCTCAGTTGGGGAAGTCTCGTGGTAGGGGTGGGGGTAGTCTGGTGGTAAGGGGTGGGGGTAGGGATAGTCTAGTGGTAGGGGGTGGGGGTAGTCTGGTGGTAAGGGGTGGGGGTGGGGGTAGTCTGGTGGTAAGGGGATAGCAGCAGGCCGGGGGTGGGGGCCGACAACATTAGTCGGTCCATTTCGTTAACAGCCATGACATAATCCATGGCCCAGACCATTTCCTCATCCGTCCGGTCATCATCGGCTTCAGGAGGAGGAAAGGTTGGTTGTGCAGCAGCAGCAGGAAGAGGGGGATATAACCAATATTGTGGAGGAGGGGGAGGAGGAAGAGGAGGTTGTGCAGCAGTAGGAGAAGGAGAGGAGGTGAATGGTAGTCTCCGGGGGCGGCCCCGTCCCCGGACCCGGCGAGAGTACTGCTAGACATTAGACGGTCCAGCAGCTCCTGGTTGAAAACCGGCCATATTATTCATTGTTTTGAGGATGAGGAATTGGAGGTGTGACTAAAAAATCAGTTTTGATGTTGTATTTATAGGGTTAGAAATATGACCGGTTGGGGGGAAAACATTTGAAATTCAAAATTTGAAATTTAAACGTTTGGGGGGAGAATTTGAAATTTAAACGTTTGGGGGGAGAATTTGAAATTCAAACGTTTGGGGGGGGGGGGGGGGGGGGAATTTGAAATTCAAACGTGTGTGAGGGAAAATTTGAAATTTAAACGTTTTATTATTTTATTTATTTATTATTATTATTATTATTTCTTTTATCAATATTATTATTTAAATAAGAAAATAAATAATTAACCAATGATTACCTAATCATTTATAACCCCCCATAACCCCCTTCTCACTACACCCTCTTTTTTCATAACCCCTCATGACCCCCCTTCTATTATTTTTTAATATTTTAATACCCATAACCCCCCCATAACCCCCACCACTACACATACACTAACACTGGTTTAGAAAAACATTTTCAGATTAAGTCCCTAAGGCTTTATTCTTCTCTCTTTATCCTGCCCGAAGTAACCTATGAAGTTGTGTATAAAAGGTTACGAAATTAGCCAAATGCACAATACGGAATTAAAAAGTTTACGAGATTAGCCAAATGCACAATACGAAATAATAGGCTCAAAATAGAAAATAATAATTATTTATCAAATATGGTCAGGATATAACGTGAAAGACAAGGACCCTTGAGCAAGGGTAAATAAACAGCTAAACTGCATCTCTACATCACAACAACAGCCCCAAGTGATTCAGAGTACATGTGTATTTTAACATGTTTACTTACATTACAAGTGGATTACTTAATGTTATGTTTGCCTTTAAGGGGTCGACTTATGATTACAATAACAGCATATGATTTAGAAACTCAAATTATCACAGAACCAAGTAATCTAAACAAACACAAACCAATGTTCTTATGACAGTGTAAATAGAGATGAATTTTAAACCAAAATTCCCAATCACCTCATTATTAACTCATATCACATGATATATAAACCTCTCCCACTCTTTTCTCTCTTCATACCCAAAAATAATACATTTCATAATTAACTACTGTGTTTCGTCTGCTCAATTCAACCTTTATAACAATACAGAACAGGCCCCCGGTTAATCTAACCACGGGAAAACCTTTGGAGATGTGGGCAGTCGTGCTGTAAGAACTTCTACTCCAGTCTCGGTTACCTACAAGATACCATAAAATTTAAAAAAAATGTAAATCTCAACCGGCTATGAACTTGAATATAAAATTGTCACAAGATGTATCATGCAAATATATATTCTGTGTAAAATATATATTGTTTGATTTAAAGGGAATTTTGGAAAAATTGGAGGATAAACTTTGTAGCTAGCTTACCAAAAGGGTATGTTCAAACTGAGCACTGCGCTTGCCATCTGCTGTAACAGCAGTCCAACCATCAGGCCACATCCTATCACGCCACACGCCTATATTGAAAGTGTTGAACGATACTTTAGTAAAGACAAATAAAGAACTTGGCAGGAACATCATATTTCAAATATTGCTCAAATTACCCGTGTTTATCATAGGTTCAATAGTGAAAGTCTGTCCAGCTTTCATCACACCAACTGCTTTATTTCCTACATCAAGTTAAGGTCTACCATGATAATAACTGGCTAGAGGTGACGATTTCTATAAATGGGCGATTAAGGTTATGTTTTAAAAGTCGCCGATGTGAGTTGCATAAAACCTCCTAAATCAAATTTTATGCAACAAACTAGAATATCACCGAAACTACCAATGATAACACACTTTGACCCAAATCCAATGCTCAATAACCCAACCCACCCATATTGCCAACTCCAAAGTTGCATTTTTATTATGTTATAAACGAGGTTAGACACACATGTACTGCAAACTAAAAAGGCACTCTTAGGATACTCGCATAATGGGGTATGTTTGGTGCACAGTGGAAGAGATCTCCAATACCATGACCACAATAGGATTTCACCTGAATTTAGGAAAATACATGTCAAAATGAATGCAAACAGAAAAATACATTGAATTAAAAAAGAAGGGTGGAAAGACAAATATATAGTTGTATATATTACCACTGATAAACCAGACATTGTCGCATGTCTATTTATGACTTCCCCAATTTCACGAAAGCGTACTCCAGGTTTGACTGGATTGATAAGAAAACAATCAGAACAACAAACTATATTCAGACTTATGTGAACAGTGGATGATGACATACATTGGATCCAAATTATATAGAAAAAGTGCCACTTAAACACTGTAGTTTTTTTATGGATAATACATGAGGTGATAATACTTACCAATAGCTATTGCTTTTTCCAAACACTCATATGTACATTTGACCAGTTGTTGAGATGCCTCATCCACATTACCAACAAAAAAGGTTTCATTTAAGTCACCTGCAAAGACAAGCAGTTGTCAACCAAGTTAACCACTTGGGTTAAAACTTTAAACTTTAAAGACTAAACTTTTTCAAAACCTTTTTTCAAATATATTTTCTTTAGTTTTATGTTCTTCAAAGAGTTCCAGAAATATCTTAGTATCTTACTGGTGTTTCTTCCTACAGGGTAATGTTGGAACATGAACATATTGATAGATTCAGAAAACAAAAGGCTGATTTATTGAATAATTAAGATAGTTCACCTGATTCAAGAGGGGATAATCAATAATACAAGAACACTAGATATTCCAAATAATCAAGACCTAGAAAACTAGAATAGGATACGGCTTAAAGAGAAAATAAAGCACTTACTAATCCTAAATTTAGGCCTCTACATTCAGCCTCTTGACTTTGACTCCCCAAACATTCGGCCCCCACTTCATGTTTTCTTTCCCACCATCCAACACCAGTTGGATTTGACCCTGACCCAGTATTGGGTTCCTATCAATACTTCCTGCCCACAGAAACGACTTGCCCTCATGTCGGGTGTAAGAAAACTGAGCTGTTAGTCCATTGGTGAGCACCTCAAATGGTACAATAGTGAGTTGGCGAAAGGTAGCAGCTTGCTGAGCATAGCATCCGGTGGTATTCCCTGCAGCTTGTAATCCTTACCGTTGATGGTGAACATCATAGACATCTGCTTCCAATTTTCCTTAACTGTCTTGGTTTTAAAAAGCGTGAAGCGCACAAAAGCGACGAGGTCTAAAACCGAGGCGCAAAGCGCAAAGCGCAAAAGCGGTGGGCTTTTCGTACGCGAGGCGCAAGACGATTATATAATTTTTTTTATATATGCTATAGGTTTTTAACATTATTTACTCAAAATATAGATACAAATAAGGTATATATATGATTTAACTTGAATGTACAACCTTTTTAGCTACATGTATAACAATTTTAAGTACAAAAATAGCATGTGTACAAAAAGCGCGCTTTTAGTGCGCTTTTTTCGTGCGCTTTTTTCGTGCGCTTTTAGGGCGCTTTTTGCGCTTTTCTTGCGCTTTTTTCACACTGCTCGCCTAGGGTTACATAAGGCGCACGGGGTTGCGCCTAGGTGCGCTTTGCGCTTAAGCGCGCCTCGAGCGCGCTTTTTAAAACCAAGTTAACTGTGTTAAGAGTTGCTAGCCATTGAATACCATGCACCACATAGCCTTCAATTCATCCTAAAGACCGTTCAAAAACACCCCCAACAAGCAATGATCCGGCCAATCGGTCACTAGTGCGAATCGCTTAGAAAACTCTTCGCCATATTATAGAGCATTACCCGTCTGCTTAATGCTGCAAAGAAACTCGTCCGGGTTCTGAAACTCAACCGGACCAAAATTCTTTTGCAAGGTGTGCTTGGTTTTAAAAAGCGTGCCGCAGGCATGAGGCGCAACAAGGCGCAGACCTTGGGGCTTATTCGCTCAGCACCTAGAGGAAATACAAGAACCTAAAACATTTTTTCGGCATTATCATAGAACCTAAAACATTTTGCGGCAATACCATAGAACCTAAAACATTGTGCGGGTTTTTTCTGGGATTTTTTGGCCTGAGGCGTGCGCCTCATGTACCCAGGATAATTTTTTTCAGCAACATGTTGTCCTTGGGTCTTTTAGCTTGTAACATGTAGGTAAAATCATATAAAAACCTTATTTAGAGCTATACTTAGGGTAGGGGAAGTTAAAAACTATAGGATATATAAAAAATAACTTGCGCTTCACGCCTAGATTTTAGATCTCGTCGCTTTCATGTGCTTATCACTTTTTAAAACCAAGAAGGCGTGGACGAGGTCCTCCCAATAGGCAATAGACTGACCATGAATATAAGTCCAGTGCCTCTCCATCCAGGTGCATAGAAGCCACATCAACCTTTTCGTTGTCTTCAATATCATAGAACCTAAAACATTTTTCAGCTTTAAGGATCCACCCTCGTGGATGACCATTGCTAAAAGAAGGGAAGGTGATCTTGGTGGTAGGACGGTGGTATTGGTGGTGTTGTCGCCCAAAAGGATTCCTCATCACCACGCCCTCCAGAATTGTTACTGGTACTCTCTTAGTGAAACTTCAGGGCTGCGACTACCCCTTTCAGGGATTCAAATTGGGCAGCGATTACCACCAATTGGGCGGCAACTGGGTCAGGGTGAGAGCTGCTGACATCAAAACCGTTTCGGGTCTGCACCATAGTTCCTTCGATATTTCCCGGCAATGGAATCAAATGATGGATACTAGAAAACAAAAGACTAATTTATTGAATAATTAAGATACTTGGCCCGATTCGACAAAGGCTAATGCCGCTAATCTCTAAGACAAGAACACTAGATAATCCAAATAATCAAAGACCTAGAAAACTAGAATAAGAAATGGCCTACATAGAAAATAAAGCAAATACTAATCCTAAATTTCAGCCCCAACATTCAGCCTCTTTGACTTTGACTAACATTCAGCCCCCACTTCCTGATTTCTTGCGTTCTTTCCCACCATCCAATATCAATTGGGTTTAACCCGAGGACAGTATTGGGTTCCTATCACATACATTCTGATGATGTTCAAATATTAAGCTCTTTCAAAACAATTAAAATACACCAGTTTTATTTTTCTAAAATATAAGAGCTGAGTAGTAAACCTCACCATGGACCCCTTTATAATAAAGGGATATATCAACGTTGACGATATCTCCATCTTCTAATTTCCTGGAAGCAATAGTTATAAAGTAAGAAGAAAATTAATCAAAATTAAAACCAAATGGAAGTAACACTAGACCGGATAATACAAACTAGTAAATCTTGATATAGATGAAAAGCAGAATTCCAACAGTAAAGAAAATAATGTTTACAGCATGGTGACATGAACTAGTAACATGACCAAAAAAATTAGCACATCTAGGATGCATATGGTAGATACCTTGCATCTGGAATCCCATGGCAGATTACTTCATTTACAGACCTGGATATTAAGCACTCATGTTAGTGAAAAAGATGATGGCTACAAGAGATTTTAGTATAAAATATACACAGTCAAAAGCACTTACGTGCAGCACGACTTGGGGAAGAAATGATAATTCAACGGAGATGGATATGCTCCTGCAGTGAGTAGTCATAAAAAATTAACTAGAATTTGATTTGGAATGTCAAACAAACTACTTCCATATTTGATGTTAATAAGTACTTCAGTTTTGGGAAAAGAAATAATGGCAGAAGAATAGAATATAAGAAATCATTTTCTTGAATCAATGAATACAATAAAAAACTTTACATACCAGCAGCAATCGTTGCTTCATGAACCACAGCATCAATTTCATCAGTGGTCACACCAGGGCGCACAACACGTGCAGCTGCATCCAAAACTTCCCTTGCTATCTGTGAAAATATGATTCGTTACTAATAGTAAAATAATATAAAGTATTGTATTTCTATACATGTTTCAAAAGAAAAAAAATAAAATTAAAAGAAAAAAACTTACTCTATTTGTTTCTCTCATTCTCGCAATTTTCTCTGCAGATTTTATCTTCAGAAACAAGGTATTTGAAAAGTGCATTAGATCACAACTATGAATAAAAAGAAAAAAAATTCCATCATAGTTGGTAAGACTACCTCAACTACATGCTGCAGATCACTAGCGGGCTCAATTTTTGGAATTCCCTGAAAAGTTGCATGGTTAATATTACCAGTGTTTACTAAGTGCCTCTTGATAAAAACAAACAAGTTGCTTAAAAAAAAAAAAATTAACCATAATCTTGATGACTCACATCAACTGCCCAGTCGGGTAGCTCAATGCCTGCTGGTACTAGACGTTTTTTTGATATGGGATATGGCCTTAATGGCCTGCAAAAAGAATTAATGGAACTTTAAAACAGAGATGAAGACCATTCAGATATATTGATCAAAGATACAAAAACAAACGCAGATCAAGCCACAAGACAACAATAAAAACTATCAGACTTTATTTATTTAAACTAACTCCTTTAAAATCTACTTCACAGATAAAAGTATTCAAATAATCATAATTCGCTTCTACTTTGTCCTTATAGTGGGAAATACTGAAAATAGATGCCTATCCAATTATAAAGGATGATGACAGAGTCCAGGTTAGACCTCTAGTTATATAGGTATCTTTTTAACTGCTTTCAGTGAATTCAGTCATATATAGTTTAAACTTAAACAATAGATCATTCATCCAATAAGAACATTGTCAAGTATATACAATTCAAATAAAAAGTTTTATGTAACTATGTAAGAACCATTCATTTCAGAAAATGTTTTATGTTAATATTGTTTTAAGGTAAACAACTAACTTTTCATTCATAGCATTAATTATCAAGTAGTAGGTATATGTATCTCGAAAATGTTCCACGTTACATCATATATGCAGTTCTAACCTAAAACAAAATCTAGTCAATTGGCATGCAAAACACAGCAGGTGCCATGATTCCAACCCAAAACAGTCAAATGATGATAAGTTCACCTGACTTAATCCTATCATTAGCTTCGATAAGAACCATAACATACCAAAAACAACAACTTTTCCAACAAAAATGAAGCATTTAACCAAAACAATACCCTGTCCAGTCAAAATGAGGCATCTGCGCTGTCCGCGACTGTCCTTTCCTCAAACAATACAACCAACCGTCACTCGGCGAGGCTATATTACTTTCCCACGGGGCGTTCGATCCAATCGATGACAACTTTGCCTTCAAATGAACGGATTTATGAGAACTCCAGGATGCCTTAAAACAGTCCTGAGTACTGTTAACCAGTAACAATTACATTAAAACCTCATACTAACATAATCCAATGATAACTAAAACAGAGCATAACAGAACAGCAACAAACCAGAAAGAAGCACCTTCACGAGGAAGCTTCAACTCAACACACTTAGGACACCTAAAAAATTAATAAAACCTTTCTTTAAGACATATGTATATTATTAATGTTTATCAAATGAATAAATTGAAGGAATTCAAGTAATTAATTGCAAGTAAATCTAACAATCGAATTAATAAACCAATAATAATAATAAATACATACTGAAGATGAGCTGGCTTCCCGCATTTAACACACGATAAACTACTCTCTGTAACATCTGTTCCGCCGGTCATTACTATCAACTGATGTTTATAAATTTAATTAATCCAATTGCAAATAATAATAATAATAATAATAATAATAATAATAATCAGATAATTACGTGATGAATTTATACAGATACAGAGATTTAAAGATACCTTTGAATCGAATTTGGATGATGATTTTGATACGGAGAGAGAGAGAGAGAGAGAGAGAGAGAGAGACTAGGGTTTGCAGAAAATGAAAGAGGATGGGTAATATACCGGCGGCCGCGCCATAAAAGGGTTAGGGGTTTTTGTGAGAATTTGCTATTCTTTGAGGTTCTTTTTGTAACTATGGAATTTTCATATGGCTTTCTTTGAAAAGTTGATGTGTTCAGTATCAGTCCCTCGTATATCTTGTACTTAACAAAACTTTGTTGAGTCCCTCACAGTTTTATGTTTTATGTATCAAAAAATGGAAATGAAAGATTTTTGCCTCTTAATTCTAAGTATTAAAAAAAGTCAAAAAATCAAATAGTGTACTTTTCAGTCAAACAGGTCTTATCGTGTCTTAACAGGTTACCCATTGCCAGCCCTAGGTAGGGCTATAAACAAACCAAACGTTCGCCGAACAGTTTATGAACTGTTCGGTGGAAAGTTCGTTTGTGTTCGTTCGTTTAATAAATGAACGAACACAAACAAAAAATTTTGTTCGTTTAGCTAAATAAACGAATATGAACAAAGGCTGCGTTCGTTCATTTATGTTCGTGAACGTTCGGTAACGTGTTCATGTATGTTTGTTTTTGTTCGATAGTTCATTAGGGTTTTTAATTTTTTATATTTAATTTAAGTATTTCAAATTTCCCAGTGGTAGATTATTTAACATATATTAGTGTATCACATGTTAATATTACTTTAACTATTTTGATTAACGTTTATTTTTTGTGGATTAAAAGATGATTTCAAGTTCAATATGACACCTCTGTGTCAGCACCTAAAAAATGCGAATTTTCTGAATTTAATGTGTTAGTTTGTGATCGATTTTGTTTAGTAATGCCTATTTGTGTTCGTTTACATTCATTTGTGTTTGTTTGTGTTCGTTTTTGGCCGACACCTAAATTTAGCAAATAAATACAAGTGAACACGAACAAAAATCTCGTTCGGTAAGTGTTCATGAACAGTTCGTGAACACGTTATTTTCTTAGCAAACGAACACGAACAAAAAATCTCGTTCGGCAAGTGTTCGTGAACAGTTCGCAAACACGTTAATTCCTTAACAAACGAACACGAACAAGGCCTTGTTCGTGTTTGTTTGGTTCGTTCAGAGCCCTAAGCTCAAGTAGTAGGAGGCCGGCCTTTCCTTTGGAGAGGTGCAGGTTCGATCCCCACGAGTTGCATTTGTGGGACAAAGGCAATGATGGTGATGTGTCTTGACCTGCAGTTAGCGTGGCTGGTCCAGACCTGATCCTGAGTCACTCCCAGTTTTAATCCGACCATTACTCTAGCGACTCAGTTCGTGTGGAGGCGGCACGGTTTCCGAGCGGACGCTATAAGACCAAGTCTGATACTCTGAGGACGCGGGCCCGCTTCAGACAACGTAAGTTCCAAAAGGCAGAGCTTGGTCTGAGCTGCTGTCGTGGCAGTGCGAAATCAATCGTCTACTGTTGTAAATAGTCGTAAAAAAAAAAAAAAAAAAAAAAAAAAAAAAAAAATTGTTGAATCTTTCTTTGAAAAGTTGATGTGCTCATGTTTTTTATCCCTTAAGTTTGAAAATTTTGTCTTCTAGTTTGTAAATCAAAAACTCTTTCTTATTTTATATTTGATTTTTCTTATTATTACGTTAAGTGATGTCAATAAATAAATAAATATTATTTTATAAAACTTGATATATTCACTAAGATAACTTTTAAAGTTTTTTTTTTTAACATTCAATTTTCATTAAAAACGTAAAGAGTCCTTAAAGCGAGGACTTATGCATAAACCTATAACATATACATTGGGTTTTTATAGCATTCCTCTTATCCAAATTTTTACATTCCAACCTATGCCTAAACCACCAATACGTCTTACTTTTAATATTCTCAACCATTTTCGAGGCTTTGGTCGACTTCCGATTGAACACCTTTTCATTGCGCGCCAACCAAATGATCCAAATAGAAGTAATCACTATACCATGTAGTATCTTTTTCCGCTTCTTGTTACCGGCTACCGTTTTGTAAAGGTCCAACAAATCTCTAACATCAAAGCATATATAGGGGCAATGTTACACCACCTTGCTATCCTCACCCACACCTCCACAATCGCTGCGCGCTTGTGATAATATGGATTAGCAGCTTCCTGTTGTTTTTCGCACAATGGACAGTCAACCAAACCTATGTTAAGATTTCGACGCTGTAGCTCAAGTTTAGTCGGGATCTGATGCGACTCAGCAGGGCCGGCTCAACCATTTTGGTGGCCTAAAGCAAAGCACAAATTCGGGGCCTTTCAATAATAATAAAAAACGGGCCATTATTTTCAACTTTAGTCCACGCCTATAAAACTTAACTGAATGTGTAGAACGAAAAACACACACCTGTTGTAGTCCTATAGTTCTAATCAAGAACAAATTATGTAACAAAATCAATATGACCGTAGAACAAAATCATAAATTTGTGAATATTTATAGAATAAAATCTAGATTAAAAAAAAAAGGTTAAGAAAAAGGACGTTACCTATAATCGGTGCTGATTATTTGCTTATTTCCATCGTCGCTTCAGTTTCTATCATCCAGTAAATAGAGCAATCACCATTGTGAGTTTTGGAAAAAAGGAAGTTCTAGAGTGTTGACTTAATCAAAATTGAATATCTATGTTATCTTATTAAGGAGGAGAGATGGCTACATTAGTAATTTTCTATATTTTTTAAGATGACATTTGTAAAGTTCTATGCTTTAAAGCCTATATGTCACATAAATCTTCTCCAAATTACCCTTATTATTGCATTAACAAGTTGTACTATTTAACCCATAAATATCAGTTACTAATGAAACATACGAATTCAATGAAACATCAATGCACAAACTTGAATCCTCCACATCATTATAATCATCATCATCATCAACTCAGGCGTTTTCTTTTGGCAATGAACCATCACTGAAACAGACCCATCATTCATTCGCCATTTAATTCCCCAACTTAATGTCATCTCACCTTGTAATGACCTCCCTTTATATTTGGGGTCGCATTACGATTCCAGAAACATTCTGCGTAGGATTACGGTTCCAAGTATTTGAAGTAACTTTAATTACATTCTTATAGTTTTGTGTGAATTTATTTTCTATACTTTCATTTAATGACATTGTTTGAAATGTGTGTGAATTTATTTGCTATAAATTAACAAAAACCTTACTTCACAAACAGGGGAAGCATATCTCCATCTCAAATCTTTCTGCGTCGGATTACGGTTCCAAGTATACTTGAGGTAAGTTTAATTACATTCTTTAACTTTTGTGTTAATTTATTTGGTATGATTTGGTTTAATTACATTCTTTGAGTTGTGTGTTAATTTAGTTGGTGTGATGGATTCTAATAAGATAAGGAAAAATAATATGTAATACAACATTTGAGATTACTCTTTTAAGAGATTGAAAAAACAGAGGACAGAAGCCGTGTAGGAAGATGAGTCGAAATGTAGTTTCAATATTAAGGAAATTTGACATGTTCCACAAATGATGCGTATATGAATTAATGAGTTTTTTTTTTCTTTTTTTTTTCCTTTTTTATAACTAAAACTTTTTTAAACATTTTTATTGATTTCACCATGTATAGATGCTTAGTCAACAACTAATCCACGTATATGATGATAAAACAAGTTCGACCTACAAGCGTCCTATAATAATGATGATGCTAATAAGGTCCAAGAACTAATACTAGCATGAATGTTAAATCTAGACTTCAAGTCAGTGAGTCACCCAATTTGTTTGAGATGTGTATGATATAAGTGTTCTTTGAAGTTTTTGATGTTATTTTTGTTAGGAATTTAAAATATAAGATGACTACATGTTTGTTTCAGTTCTTATGTGTGCGTGATTTCATAATTCATATAGGAAAATCAAAATCTCGTGTTAGTATATATCCTAACAAAGAGAAGATGGTTGCAAAAGATGGACAACCAGCCAACATCATAGCACAAAAGTTACTTTTCATGAGCTTGCTGCAACAACCAAGAATTTTAGGCCTAAATTTTTACTTGGAGAAGGTGGTTTCGGGCGTGTCTACAAAGGTCGTTTGGCAAGCACAGGACAGGCGATATGCATTTGAAAGTTCATGTATTATTACATTCTTAAACGTTGGCACAGAATGCTACATTTCTACATGATTGGTCAACATGATAATAACATTGTCTTGTGCTAAATTCCCTCTCAATGGATGTTTGGATGTGCTTTTTGTAACTTAGTGTGTGATACTGAATAATCATAATATGATAATAGTCTTTGGACATGCATATGTAAAAAAGCTTTCATTGGATCCCGCGGCAACGCGCGGGTAAACTCGCTAGTACCTATCAGTGCTTTTATTTTCTTTTCCCACCTACGCGGGCCCAAAGACCTAAGCCCAGCTATTAAGCAATTAAGCACAAAATCGAATATACCCATATACCTATTATTATTTTTGATGGGGCCCTATAAAATTGGGGGCCTAAAGCCCTTGCTTGACTTCACTGGCCCATGGGCCGGCCTGCGACTCAGCCCTTCAAGCGTGATTGTTGCACTTTAAAGGAACCCAATTGACCTAGTACATGCCGTAGTCATTCTATTCCAAATCGTGAATCAGAATTTCCTTAGCTACTCCCACTGAAAACTCGTTTTCCCCTTGCCTCAACCCATTCCATTCCCAGCCATCCTTAAACTCCTAGAAGATTTGGTTGTTTAATATAAATCTTGATATTTGAATTAAATCAACTTGTATAAAAGTTCTATCCATCCAATTATTCAAACAAACCTACCAATAATTATAAATTCTAAATGCATATTTATGTATCTAGGAGTTTTATAAACTACTAGAAAGATAATACCATATGATTTGTTCGTTGAAGTCCTATAAATAACTAGAACGAAACAAGTTGTTTGACGAATGACAACTTGCAAGAAGAATGTCAAAATTTTGGTACATAACAGAAGATATACAACTACCAATCTACCATGAAGATTGTGTAATCTTACTTATAGACATAACTAAATATATAAAAGTTATGTTTAAGAAGCTTTTGTTTTTCTTTTGACATAATTTATAGTTGTTCTGTTAAAATATAAAAATGAAAAAAACAAATAGTGTTTCTCATATAATAAGAGAATTTGCTTTTTTTTTTTATTTCATCTGTGGTGTAATTTTTATCTACATGTCGCATATATGGGTTAAATAACTACTCATCCTATTAAATATTTATTATTATTATTATTTTTTGAATGGTAACTTTCCTTCGTTAAGGGGATAAGTAGGTCACACATGCCTCTTGACAGCCCCGCCAATCCACATTCGACCAGACTATGTTGTCTTAACCTGGTCAATGTTGGTATCGGTGTAAGGCTTGGCGTTCCAAGAGAACCTTAACACGTCTGTTCTACCGTGCTAAGACGGAGTGATAACCGTTGTGCCCCCACAAGAACTATGTTCTTTGAGGTAACACTTCAGGATAAAACTCGTGTTGGCTTGGATTCGAACTCGCGATCACAATAATCTAGTTTTTATCTTTATCGCTTTGACCACTCCATCATGATGAAGGTCTATTAAATATTTATTTAAGTTATGGCCATGATGGCTTGAGTTCTTATTCGTAAAAAGTTTTCATCTCAAAGAACATTTTGTCTTTAGTACAAAGGGGTCTCACCAACACCAATATGGAGAAGAAGGGGATATGAGCCCCCCATAGGATATCATGTTATTGTTGATCGTTGACAACCAACCTAGTCACGGTTGTAGGTGAGTTTGACAGCTAATTGTAATGATGATGGTAGATGACAAACTTAGAGAAACCTAGGTGTTTAAAAAATGACAAATGCTAAGAATCGTCTACTCGATTTGTTGGGCGTAATATATGATTATAAAAACTCTATTATATAAAAAAAGAGAGTATATACTAAAAAATTATTCTATTAAACTCAAATTACCAGAAATTATTCCATTAAACTCAAATTCTTCGGGATTATATATGCCTTCTAATTAAACTATAATAATAGACCCTAGGATTTGAACAGTAACTTAAATTTTGATTATTTTTTTTTGTTATGTTAAATACATATGATTTCAAATCTGCATAACAAATGTGGTGTGGCACAGATGGTGGAGCTGGTTTGGGTTGGATTGTGACCGGTAGCCTGCTCAAGTTCGAATCCTCTCAATCCCATACTTTTTTCTTGAAATTTTGTTTAGCATTTTTTTTATTTAAAAAACAAACCAAAGTGGTGTACAGGTGTTTTCTTATATTAAGTACGTGTCTTTGTCTTATTAACTTCACAACACGTGTTTCATTGCCCTCTACAAACACACTCCTCCACCTGCCACACCTTATTCCCTTCTTCTTTGTTTCTAAATCCGCATACAGATTTCAAAATCCACCATGGCTAGGGTTTTGGTGCAGGTTGTAGCTGATCAGTGGTCATACATTTGATGAGAGAGGGGGGGAGAGAGAGATGCGATAAAGAGAGAAAAATAGATGGGTGGTGACGGAGGTTCTCCACCGTCACTACACCGCGTCATGTTTCTATTTTTTTGCATAATCTGTTGGGGCTTTTCTTTTAATTTGGGGGCAATTTCTTCCAGCTTTTGCATCATCTTTCTTGATTTTAGGTAACATTAACTTCTTTCAATCAGTTATTGTATCATAATGAACTGTGATTGTTGTGTTGTATACTGAGTCATAGGTTTTGGGTTTCAATTTTGATTTGGCTATCAGCATATATGATTTAATTACTTTTTAGGTGAATGCTCCTTTTAAACTAGCTTGATTTAAAAAAAAAAATTGCAGGATGAAGTTGCAAGTACCCGTTTAACACATATGGTATGCCAAATGATCACTATCTGGACAGTTTTTAATCTATATTAATATTAACTGTCTTTGATCACTTTTGTTATCTTTGTATAGCTTTATGCAAATGGGGATGAAACTGCAGGCCTTGCGAGCGAATTTCAGGTAACTTGTCATATGCTTTACTAAAAAAATTAGCGTTAGGTTCTTCATTTATTTTATCGAACTATAATTAATTAATTAATTTTGTGAGGTAATATAACTATTTTATAAATTCAGTGCTTTAGAGATAAGTTTTTTATTAACCGGGCAAGTTCATGTTATGGTTTCTGTGCTTTCTTGATCATATTTTTAGAGTTTTGTGTTGGATCAGGGAGTTATTAGAGGGTCGCATTGGAGCCTAGAGTGAATAGGGCTTGGTAGCCCTAGAATGGGCGAACAAGGAAACTCATGAGATGGCATCTATTGAAGACCGTTTAAAGTCTGAACATGGGACCGAAATGGGCTGCCATGGAAACTAGTGAGAGGGCTGAAAATGACCGTTTAATGTCGCGACTTTACCAAGTAGAATCCTCCACATCAAATAATTGTCTTTATTTGGCGCCCAGTAGTTCCATTTGTAAATGAAGGCGTCCTGGTCCAGAGCCCCTTGCTGCTGATGCCAGGTCCTTCTGACCCATTTAGCTGAGAACCTGAAGTTCGAATGAGAATCCCAAACCTACCGGTCAACATCCGGTCTTCTGCAGAAACCTTGTAACACACACAGCAGCGAATCAGACGCTACAGAGGGCATGGGATGGGCCGAATCAGTAAGCCAATGTAAACTCCAATCCTGCAACCCCTCATCATTCCTGTCACATGCCTGAGTGGCCGGCACCGGAGCCTTCTATCTATGTCCTTCTATGAAGGCCGCGACTGTGGGATCACGATGGGATAGGATCAGGTAGCACGGGCGACGTCTCCGATCGGGGAAGAGGCTGCCCTTATGTCTAAGCGGCTGATGTTGTTGGTGTCTACAATAATGAGAACTGAGAAGCAGAGGTGAGAATGAGAGGTGGAGCTCTTGTGTAAAACTGTGGTGAGACACGTGTAGATGAGGTGGCCTTACAGAAACGTAACCACTGTTGACAGATCCGTCTTTAGGCAACGCCAATCTATATTTTTTAGACTCTATTATGTATCTACCTAAACCTGTTCGCTTTTGCAGGTTCAATGCAGTGGGCTTTTAAGGCGATTTGATGGTGGCGCTGGTTAGTTGCTCACTGTTTTTGGTGGTTTGTCAATGGTGGCGTTGGTAACTGTGGTTCGTCTTCCTGATCAGCTGTAGTTGTGGGTGTTTGATGGTACAGACGCGAGATAGAGTATGTGGACAGTCGATTGCAAGAAGATTTAGAGGTAAATTCCCCACCGTTCCTCCGTGCTATTCTGATTCTTCAAGCCCGACATTTCTGTATAGATTATACGTTCAATCGTTTAGTGTTTTTCTTTTCAAATTTTATATACAGATTTTTGTACGCTGATTCGCTTTGGCGATTATCACCCAACTTAATGGCTGACCGAAATGTTGGAATGAGGAGTTTTTAAGATCAGGTCCTATTCGGTCGTTGCATCTTGAATTTCTTTGCCGGCTATGATGATGTAGGTGTAACAACCGGCAAAATTAAGGTAATTCCGTACTAATTAATTAAACGCGATTAACGTAATTAAACGTAATTATGTGCTGACTGCTTAACTGAGGCCTTAGAAAGATAGAAGTTCCCAAATAATGCATAGGAATGCATAAGTTTAATAGCAAAGCATGATAGGATCATGCGCAAGCAAATCTATCCGGTATGGACACTGCGATTACCCGGTAAAAATTAAATAAGCGAAACGAACTCCGGACACCCGGAATATAAAATAAATAATATTTTCACAAAATATAACGAGTTTTGGAAACCCAAAGCCATACGTGAAAGCTTATTGTACAAATCTCCCGGTAACGAATAAAGTGCGCGTACCGCACCCGATACGCGCGTAGCACGTAATTTCACCCGGCAAAAGCCGAAATAAATTATCAGTAATTTAACTGGGCAAAATTTAAGGAATATTAATGGTATTTTAATATTCGGGTGACACACGGTTAAAAACCCAAGAATACCCGGACGGTACCCGAACAAGATTAACTTAAACATAATATTAGATGATATTTAGCAAAGTGGACCCTACCAAACACCCCATGGGGGCCGGCCATGGCCCACTCAAATGAGTAATATCCTTTTATTTTCTCATTAACATCTTCATCTTCTTAATAACCCAATTATTAAGAAACTAATCATAAGGTTGCATGAGATTATATTGGGTAAGAAAATTCACCAAATCCCTCACTCTCTCTCTCTCTAACTCACGGCTCCAAACACCCTCTATAATCTCCCATTGATTTTGTTTGTAATCTTACATAATATCTTCCATAATCTTTCCATCCAATCCAAGCAAGATTGCATAATCTTGGAAGATTTGAAGGTGAGATTATAACCCACTTGAGAGCACTTAAACAAAATCACAAAAACTCTTTCTTTCTTCTTCCTCTTGGCCGTAAGTTTGCACCTCTACATTAACAATTCTCTTTCAATTTTTATACTTCCAAATCATCTCTAGATCATCATCCTTCAAAACCCCCTTTGTGTGTTCAAGAGCTTGGAGCTTAACCCATTGGAAGAACACATTAAACCTCACCCAAATCCAAGATTTTTGTCTTCCCTAGCCTTGAGCTAGTAGTAAGTATTACATTGTTTTTATTCTTAAATGTTCATGTTTTGTGCTATTGAAAGCAAGTTGTACATTAATGGGTAATAAAATGGATTTTATAAAGTTAATGTGTTTTGTTAGAATAAAAATGGAAGAATAATAATAACTTAAATGAATCTTGGATTTATATTAATAAATGTAGTATTTGGAGAAAATAGGATGAAATGCACATACACTTGAGAAAGATGATGATTTGGGTATGATTAATGAGAAGGACTTGAATGAGATGGAAGATGATTTTAATCATCATAAGATGATATGTTAATGACAAAAATGGATTAAAATGGGTTAAATAACCATAGATGAAAAAGTTCCATATTCAAAGTCCACTCACTTGAATAAGTGAAAAATTGATGTTTTGGATAAAAGTATGGAACAAACATGTTAATGGCATCTAGGATGGATTATAAGATCATTAAAAGTAAAATGAAGTAAAAACAACTAAGCATTAAGAAAATGGCTCTTCAAAGTCCACTAATTTGGGTGAAAAATGCTAACTTTGGAAGTTAGAGTAGAAAAATGCAACATTTGAAAGTTAAGGGGCTAATGTTGTAACTTTGAAAGTTAGAGGACTAAAATGAATATTTTAGAAACTATTAGTCCAAAAAATGCAATAATGGAAAGTTTAGTGTCAAAAGTTTAAGTAATAATTTTCCAAGGTTGATTTGGTAAATACTAGTAACATACTTGGGTATTTTGTATAAAAAGTGTATTTTTATAAAAGTGGAAGTTATAAAAATATGGACTTGTATTAACATAAGGATTTTTATAAAAATAGAGATTTTTATAAAAATGTTGAACAAAGGTTAAAACTTGAAAAACTTGTACAAAAATGGATACTTTTATATAAATGGGAATATAAAAGTATCGGAAACATTTTTGGGTTACAAGTTGGACAAGTTGGGCTAAACATACAAAGTATATTTTTCCAAGAAATAAACGTTCGGAATCGAAAGTAGGAATAATACTTCCATAAGAACGCGCAATGGAAACAAATATGAAAAACGCTAACTAACGAACTTAGTTACATGAGCTAACGTAAACGGACATATGAGAAAAATGCCATTACGACAAGATAAAAATATACATATATATTTTAAGGAAATAAAATATATATAACAAGGGTGAAACGTGCGAAACACTTTCCTAAGTGTAGAAAGAATATTCGTGGGGAAAGGAAAACACAACGTAACGAATTAAAAACGCTAAACGACACATGAACTTAACAAGTAGTATCCACGCGATGGTATATGTACATATGCTCGTTTTCGACGAAATTCTAGTATATCTATTTGAATGGGAAAATAGATATGCAAGAAGGAAAACCGAGACGAGTAGGTGAAATATACCTGCGAACGTGTGAGTGACCGACAAGATCCTAGTACATTTATTTAAATGGGAAAATAAATGTACGGTGTGGTGAGTCTAGTCTAGTCGGGCGTTAAGAATATGTTAACCGAACGACAAGAACTTAGCATATTTATTTGAATGGGAAAATAAATATGTGGCAAAGTGAGTCGGGTCGGATAATAAGAAATCACATTATATCGAGCGAAACGATCCTAAGTATAATTATTTAAATGAGAAAATAATTATACGTTGGGTGGAGTCGTGTCGAGTATAATAGTGTACAAGTCCCAAAGAATATTAATAAGAATAATATATGACTTGTAAGGAAAGGGTAATCCATCGCCATTAAACCTAGGATACAAAACTATTAAACAGGAATTGGGATAAAGACGTGGTCGGGAAGTTGGGTGTACAACTTGCCAAGGCACATACGCTATAGGTGTAGTGACTTATACGCCTAGAAACATTTGTAGGTGCGGGATCACAAACTTTACTATTTTCTTCTTTGAGCCGAGCACAGTTACAGGTGAGTCTCACGGCCCCATTTCTAAACTATTTAACGTTTTTACGGGGGAAAGATATGTTGGGATTTGTATGACGGGTTGGATACTTGAGTTAAGATCGCCACTCGGGGTTGAGACCTCCCCACTATAATCATTAATTCAGGAAAGAGAAACCAAAGGAATATTTGGATAGTACTATTGGTGCCTGACAAGGCCCACCCCTAATCGATAGCGTCGATTATGCATCGGCGTATTGTAACACCCCAACCGATGGCGGAAACATCGGGATGTCACGTATTGATGATTGTTCAGTGGCTCAAGGTGAATAATGAATTTCATTAAATAATTTAAATAAGTTACATACAATGTTCTAAGAATTTGTACATCAATTTGAATAAAACTATGCAAACATCTTCAAGCATCAATTCAAATCTTCAAGCAAATAGAACCTGAAACATGTTAAGTTGAAAATGTTTTGGGTCAACAAAAGTTGGTGAGAATTACATAGGTTTTTGATAATTGAATAAAAATGTTGTGCAATTCATGTGTCATGTCAATCTAGTCCATATGTGAGAACATACTAGAAATAAATCGAGTGCATAACCAACCCTGGTGACTGTTATAATGTGGTACCTCCCATACGCTCATGGTTCACCTAAATATGTTATACGATAACAAACACCCACGCTACCTTTGTAGGAGGCACGTATCCGGGTGGGATTGTCAGTCCAATAGATCTATCAATGTTTACCGCCGGCTTGTACGGAGTTAATGATTATGCTAGAATAGTGCTTACTCTAATCATGCTCAAGACATAATGCAACATAGAAAACACATAGACACATTGATGATTGAATTGCATAAATGATGTTGTAACATGTTTCACCCCAAAAACGGTGGTAAATAGAAAAGGGGCTATGTAAAACTCACCTTAGCAAAATGTTATGTCTCGTAAAAAAATAGAATAATGTGTTGTGAATGTATGCGAGGCGAATCCCAAAGACTCAACAACGTAGCTAGTCCAAATTGAAGAAAACGAAAAAGAAAGAATATCAAGCTTCCAATTCGCCAATTACAAGAGCATATAATCAAAGCTTCAATTGTAGAAGTAATAGACTATAGAAGAAAGGTATGAGGGAAAGTTTAATCGGATTGAAACAATCGATTTAGAGGTGCAAAGTATAATGGGTCATAGGTGGGTTTTTATACTAGTTTTGGAGTCAATTAGCCATTAAAATTGGTCAACACCATAAAGTAAGGTTTTATGATGAATTGACTATTTGACTAAGACTTTGACTGTTTGACTAGGACTTTGACTAGGACTTTGACTATTTTGACTCAAGGCTTTATTTAAAAAAAAAAAAAATCTTGTATGTGAAAAAAAAAAAAGAATTTAGAATCATATTATTATTATTATTATTATTTATATACATTTATGTATGTATATAAGTTGTGAGTTAGGATAAATAAAGACTTAGGCACATTTGTATAATATTAATGATAAAGGTGTAATAAAATATATATATATATATATAAGGGCTTTTTATGTATTAAAATTTTGGGGAAAATTTTGCGATGTTACACGTATGCCTGGGGTGCACGTATTCTGAAATCAAGTCGTAGGAATACCGAGTAACGACTTGGGGCGGGGGCATTGTTAATTGTCTTGGTTTGGTTATAGGCTCAAGTAAATTGTAGGACCTTGCAACTCCTATAAATGTCATAACAAGGATATTCCCACTTAATAAAGTTTTATTAAATCAAAACCTGTGAACTCACCAATATTTATATATTGACGATTTTCAAACATATCTTTCAGGTAATTGATTGATGAAGGTTAACGTGGCAAGCAGGGTCGGGGGAATCTCCAAGTCGGGCGTTGGAATGTCATGAAGGGGTCTCATCTCTTTATCCCATGGACTTCGGGATATAGGAAGGAGCCTCCTTATTTATTTCAAAAACAATTTATGATTATGTACGAATAATTTGACATGATTTTCGGCGTTGAATAAATGCCCGTTTGTTTAATTATTATTGTGGTTTGCATTAATCTTGGCTTAATCCTCTTGAACCGTCGCGCCACGTGTTTCCGCCATAGGTGTGGTGTGACAGTAGGTGAAAGAAAATCAGGTTTGACGTTGCATAACAAGGATGGCGAGTGCACTATTTGCTAATCACAACCTGTTATGCCGCCATGATAACCACTTTACCTGTTCTGAGCCGTTAAAAATACCGAAACAAGTACAAATCTGGTAGACTGAAAGCAAAGGTATATCAGAATGGAAATTTGTTCGCTTCAAGATGGTTTCTTCTCATTGTCTAGAATAAATTGTGGCTTGCTGATGACGATAATAGCATACATATTTTCTTTGCTTTGATGGAAAAGAGCTACGATGATGGTTGTGGCTATGTTGTCAACCTACCTGGTAATACTAAACCATGATGTTAACCCAATCCTAAATCACAGTTCTGAAATTACATTGCGTCTATTCCTACACTTTTGTAATTCTGCATGCTAATTATGTATAACCTGCATAATTAATTAGGTTGTTATTTACTATTTGGTTGTCGCAGGTTGCAGGAGTCAAAGATAGATCAACAATGATGTTTATCGATATACCAAGTCGATAAAGAGTGTTGATGCTCTTAAATCTGCAAAAATGGATAAAGGTACACTTCCATTCATGCAGATCACCTTAGAGGTTGTTACGCTTGCTAAGTAGGTAGACACAAGATAAATTGAATCAATATTCTTTAAACCTTCAAAATTTATGGTGAACATGTTGATTCAACAACGTAATAATTCTACAGGTTGGAAATTTGGAAAAAAAAAATTATGGTGAAAGAAAGTTGATGGAGAAATGCTATTGAATTTGTGTTCAAATAATTCAATAAAATTTTAGGATATGTCTTCTTTCAAAAATTAGTATGTTGTACTTGAAAGTGTTTGATTGCAACTCAATTGCAATATTTCAGGGTTGTCATGGTTGAGAAGAAGCATATTTGTTTGGTGTAATCTTGTGCTTTATTATGCTTTATTTTGTGCAGGTTGGTGTCTAATATCCTAGAAACCACAGTAGCACGTATTGGTGCGTTTTCGTATTTCATTTCAACAAAGTATTTACATTGTTTACCACTATTGTATCATTAAAGAACCGAGCCTTTGATTTTAGTTGAAGCATTTATCACAGTCAGGCCACTAAGAGGCAACAGATGAACATGATGCAACTATTAAGTTGTTTTTACAACTTAGTAACCATAAGGTACACACCAATTTGCTTCTTTTTTGGGGTCATTATACTCTATGAATTTGATTTATCTACATAACATCTCAGAGGACTATGCAAGAGTGTATATCTATGCATTCATTTGGTATCACAAATACTTGGAAGATGCGGCTGCAAAAAGGAAGTAGGCGCGGACAATTATCATCGTCATGTGTTGGGCGATTTGGAAGGCGCGAAATGATTTGATTTTTGCAGGAAAGGGAACAACCATTGATAAGATCTTTTGTGAAACTCAAGCGATGCCCTTTTTTGGTTGAAGAACTGGTCGAAAAGAAGCGAGATCGATTAGGCGATATGAGTTTTCTGCTAGCGTTTTCTTTTTGTACGTTTTGGGTGATGATTGATGAATGTCCTAAACAAATTTCCAGTTGTTGAATTTCAATATATATTGGTTGCTTTGATTGATAATAGCTTCTTAGCGTTTTGGTAACAACCGAATAACAACGTGCGTCTGCTCTAATCGCTCACAAACATAGTCGAAAGTCGCGCCGCAACGCGCGCACCGGATATAAAAGCTAGTTAGAATATTATAGACTTACTTTTTATAATATTCTAAACTAGCTTATACCCCGGGAGCGTCCCGGGTTGAGAAATCTAAGTAAAGTGAATAAAATTAAAAGTATCTAAACTATAAAAATGGCATCTATGTATCAACTTACATAAGATACTTTAAAAAAAATACCAAAAGATCCATTTCACCTTACAACATCAACACTAAAACACAATATTAAGATCCCAAGCACTCAAGGGGACATAGATTGTTTAGCACCAATACATTCAGTCAAAGGTTTTAAACTGTATACAATAAGATTTGAGCTATTTCAGAATATGGTAGAAAAAGAAAACATAGCAATTACCTGTTGGAGAGCGTCCCGGGTTGAAATATCTAATATGACATAATAAAATATCTAACATGACAACATAATTGATGACTTGCCAATATATGATTAATGAATATTATTATTATTATTATTATAAACAAATCTCTGCCATAAGTTATCATATTCTAATATAAAAAAAGGGTAATTGGGTCGGGTATCACCTAATCCCAGGCCCGACCCAAACCCACAATTTTTTTTAAACTAATTCCAAACTTGACACAATATCTGTCGGGTTACAAAAAATAGTTGTTTTTTTTCTCCGTTTTTATATAGCACTATGGTACTCGTTGGAAAGATAATAAAACGCTCGTTAATTTGGTGTAATTTTTTTCTTTAAAAAAATTCGTGTATAAAAGATTTTAACGTTTAAAAGTTATGGGAAGAAACATTAAAGATAAAAATGGTACTCATTGGAAAGATAATAAAACGCTCGTTAATTTGGTGTAATTTTTTTCTTTAAAAAAATCTCGTGTATAAAATATTTTAAAGTTTAAAAGTTATGGGAGAAAACATTAGAGAAAAAAATCTAATTTTGTTTTTAAATTTTAGTTATTATTTTTCTAAAATAAAGGCCTTGCCACATGTGATGACACATGACACACTCAATAAATAAAATACCCTCTTTGAATGTCATGTCATTAAAATGACTTTGATTTATTATATGTATAGATAGATAGATAAGTGATTATGCCTTTTGATTGACCAAGAATATCTAATAACCATATTTTCCTCAATAAAACATCCTAATGTTTTAACTATTGGTATAAACAGGATGGTAATACCAGGCTACCAGCTATCGGATATGGACCCGGTAAGATAAAGACTAGTAAAACCATAATACGGTATGTGTTACTAATACGAGTCCATTGTGACCAGTTCAACACAAAATCAAACCACGTTCTCCATCACTGCATTAGTTATTAAATTATCATGTAATTGCATTAGAATAGGAACACACGTCTACCATTAAGCATGCATTTTCATTTTCATTTTCATGTAGCCATCAATTGCATTAATTTAGGAGTATGTTTACTATGTTGTGGCAGAGTTCATCACAACCTCTTAGAAGGGGATCTCCTAATCACTCTACAATAGTCAGACTATATTGTCTTAATCGGGTCCACGCTAACGTGAGAGTGGCTGGCCCACAAGCGAGTCGAGGCTGCACATAAGGGGCACTAAGGCGAGAGTGGCTGGAAAACTTCCTGCCACCTGCCACTTGACAGATGTTGCACCCTCCACAAGAGGCAAGTCTCTCTGGAGTAAATACACGATAGAAGAAAACCAGGGGGCCATCATAATCGAACCTGACCTCTCCGAGGAGGGTAGGCTCAACCATCACTTGGCAAAATATCCATCCATAAATGATGGGAATGGGGATCGAACCTGCATCACATAAAGTGAGTACAAGCCACCCATCACTATAAGCAGATAGGGAGCATGTTTACTGATTTCATATATATGTATGTATTTTGCATTGAGTAAAAGAAGAAAAACATTTGCAAAATATTGTGCTTGATCTCTATTCTTTTCTTGAGTTCTTGAAAGTTTTGTAGGGTATGGTGTTTTCATTGAGCCTTAGCCTCCATGCTTTGGAATAACTCAATGATTCTATCTCGATTCACCAGTTCGGATCCGGCATGTTGGCTTTGTAAGGTTGAATGGTTCTTTTCCTTGTATGCAATTTATGAGGAAGATCGGTTTGCTTACGTTGTTGAGTACTTCGATGACAGATCGTTTTCTTGGTTCAATTCATGGTATCGAGGGCCCGAACGCCTCACTTAGAAGTTTTTCACCATCGCAATACTTCATCATTTCCGACCACCACTAGCGAAAACTGTGACACCCGGCAAATTCTGGTTAACAACGTTGTCTAGATTAAAGTCTACCTTAGCGAGTCACGCGTATATTATACTTAACTGGGGTTAGCTAGATAGCTAGATGGGACATACGTGCATTGTTGTGAGTTAATATGTGATTACATGATTAGTGAACCTCGGACGTTGGTGAATAACGAACTTATGTGTCTCTGTGATAGTTGATGAACTTATGTGAAAACCATACGTGATTATGTGAACCTAAACTGAATACGTTAATAAAAATCACTAAAAGTGGAGTATGAGGTTGATTAGGGTCTTAACGCATGGGGTTGCGCTTGTTACGGTCCGAAATAACGAAAACGTCAAAGGATAACGCGTCGGGTGATGAAACGAGACACGAACGAGGGCCTCGGGCCTGTGAGCGGCCGCTCACAGGGCCCGAGCGGCCGCTCGCTCATGTCTGACGGGTTTAAACCGCCTTAAACTCTTATTTAAGCATCCTTAACCCACATGCAACCCCTAAACTCAACCCTAATCGCCCCCTTTCTGCCCCACACGAATTATTAACCCTAAACCACCTGCTAAAGCTCAAGAACATCAATCGGGAAGCTTGGAGAGCGTTCGGTTGGTTGTTTTGGAGTGTTTGTGGTATAATCTTCATTCCCTTATGTTTTAATCTTCTTTAAATTGTTTTAAAACATCAAAACCTTGTTTGTCCAGGTCTGAAAGTATTTTATAAAAGTTAAAACATGATGATTACGAAGATTAAAAGGGTCAAGCACATTGTTATATTATGAATGTTATATGTTTTGCATGATTATGCATGTTCTTGATGTTTTAGACTTCTAGGGTTTGTGAATAATGATGTTTGTGATGTATAATTAGGGTTTTGATCAGATGTGGTTCTTACTAATGTTGTATGATGATTATTAGGTGTTATTGATTGATAATATGCAACTAGGGTTTGATATAATTGATAATATTGCATGATTAGAATCTGGACAGATTCTGAATGTCGACTTGTAGGGTCTGTTTCGTGGCTTGAAAATAATTGGTTTGATCGATTCTTTGCATGAATAGATTGTACATAGTCTTAGCTTTTTAGAATGGGAAAATCATCTGATTTGGATGTCGTTTGATATGTTTTTGGAATTTTCATTTAAAATAGGTCAGGTCAGAATTTCGGGTATCAAACTGAGTCAACTTTGAAACATCATAAATCAAGTTTTATAAAGAGTTGGGTTGTGAAATTTTTACAGAAGGTTAATATTGAAGTAATATGAGTTTTCCAAGTGGATTCATCCCGTTTGGATGAATACACAATTTTTGGGAATTTATCTACCAAACTGACCTGTTAGGAAGGTTTTCTGAACATAGATGTATTAGACGAATTTTAATATTTTTGTGTTTGGATTTAAGACAAAACAAAAATAGGTATTGTTAAGTGAATCCCAAAGAAAATTCATTAAAACTTTGGGAGGTTAACTCACTGATTTGCTATTTTAAATAAATTCGTTTTGATGGGGCACAATCTGTCCTGAAAACACAGATTGTGTATTATGTGCTTATGTGATTAATTGAGGTCTTAGGTGGTATGGAATTGACATGTAACTGAAGTACACTTGTCTGAGACACATACGGAATGTAGAAACTAATTGTAACCAACGTATTCACCAACGGGTCCGTAGGATTTACTTATGCATGTAGAATCACTAGGTGTCACTTACACGCTTTTGAACATTTAAAACGCCTTGGACAAACGAGTTATATGGTGTAATGATATTACGCCTATACTCACTTAATGACACTGTTATTAGGGTGTCGGTAGCATATATTACTTGCTGTTCGGATTCTTTGCTGGCACGTTAAGGTGAGTTTACGGCCCCTCTTTTACTGGTTTCACTTTTTGGGGGGAGAAAACATGTGTTAAACTTATGTTTTGGTAACAACTGTCATACTATGGGTTTCTATGGTTTACTATACGATCTTTGGAAGTCCCGGGGGAAACCATGAATGTGCGGGTTAGCACAACGGGGAAATGTGAATAGATCTATTGGGAGTAACCAACCCCGCTCGTCGGCTTGGAGGGCCGGGCGAGTGCATATTGTCTCAAACAGGAACAGGTTTACTATTCGGGCACGACATCTGGTTTGCGAGTTAGTAATGGTTTTCCAATCGTAGAAGTAACAAAACATACGCCTAGCTAGCGTACTTGGTTTACAAATTGATATAGTATGGACAGGTTGAACTTGATACTTTGATTACAAAACCTGTGAACTCACCAGCATTTTTGTGCTGACGTAACTCTTACATGTTTTCTCTGGTCGCTAAGGTAGCACTACGGAACTAGGGCGCACGCGTCTGCACGGCGTCTAGTTAGGATTGCATGGTTTTCAAACATTGAATAATTGGGTTACTTTTGGATTATGTTTTGAGAATAAGCTTCCGCTGTATTTAGGGATGTTAAACTATGTTTTTGAAATTGCATATGTTCATTTAGATTTGTTTATTGTGATCATTGACTTGGATCCTGGTTTGTCATGCGCCTCGCGGTAAAACTCCGCAAGTGGATTTTGAGGGTGTGACAGATTGGTATCACCCCAGGAAAATCCCACATCGGCCGTGGCCAGGAGAGATCCTTGGTTCATAAGTAATGTCTTGCCTCTTAAATCACCAACGCGTTTTGGGGCTTAATATTAGTGGATGAGAGGAGAACTCCACAGTTAAGCGTGCTCAGGTGGGAGAAATTTCAGGATGGGTGACCTCCTGGGAAGTCTCCACTTGGGCAACCAAAAACAAATCCGTGAGCTCTGGATGGGCAAAGCGGACAATATTGGTGATGAGAGGGGCGGGGTGTTACAGATTGGTATCAGAGCCATTGGTTATAGTGAACTAGGACTGCATGTAGAGTCTAGTCTATAGCCGAGTCGCACACACTAGACGATCACATAGTACTAAACATTATGGTGGATTACGTATGGCCTTGTCGGGGTGTCTCTAAATCATCTGACCTTCCTATGTTACATAATCCGTTCTATCTTAGGTCGGGTTACTTGCTTTCTAGGCAGTGTGGTATATTGGGGTAAATCGTGTACTCTTGAGATTTGTCCAAGGCTCGGACATCTCCCTTTCATACTCCAATAGAAACACTTGCCATAAACTACCGTAGCATTACGGTATATAGCTAAGAGTCTATGTTCGGTGATTTGAACTTTGAACTAGGAGAACACTTGGAGGACCATGTAGAGCGGTTTATCATTTTGGGTGCACACAAAATCATAAACCGAAATGCATGAAAGCCCTAGTGAGCTCTGGGTTTGAATGGATAGTCCTGGGTTGGATCTAGCTTTGATCTTGTGAACGTTAGTGGTTACCATTAGCTGCGAAACTAAATTTTCTCGTTCTTTCTGTCGGAATCATGTCTGGAGTACGAGGAGGACGTGGAGGTGGCCGCGCTGGTGGGCGTGGTGGTGGTGGTGGTCGTGGAGGTGTAAACCTAACACAAGAAGATCTGAACAACTTACTGCAAGCTGCCTTTCAGTTAGGGCACAATGGTGGTGGTGGTCCTGTTAACCCACCCCCACCTATGTGTACCTACAAGATGTTTCGGGACGGTAAGCCCCAGGAATTCTCTGGCACTGAGGGTGCGGTGAGCTTGCTCAGGTGGCTGGAAAAGGTAGAGTCAGTGTTTCTGATGTGCAACTGTCTCCCAGAGGATCGAGTCAAGTATGCTGCTGCGTTATTCCAGGATGTTGCTTTGACCTGGTGGAACAATATCACCCAGAATATGGGTATAGGGGAGGCTTATGCTATGCCTTGGGAAAATTTTGTTCAACTACTGAAGCGAGAGTACTGTCCAAGGGAAAAAGTTCAGAAGCTAGAGCACGAGGTGTGGAACCTCAAGATGACCGGGTCAGAGATTGAAAAGTATACGGTAAGGCGTAATGAGTTGGCAGTGCTGTGTCCTGATCTGCATGTGCCAGAATACAGGAGGATTGAACACTATATCTCGGGGCTAGTACCAGAGATCGCAGGGTTGGTGGCTGCGGGGAATCTTCCTACATACTCAGAGGTGGTCCGATCGGCTCACAGGATGACAAACTTGAAGGTGAATGAGGGTATCTTGCCTGCTAAGGGTTCGACTGTCAAGGCCCCGGAGAATAACAAGCGTAAATGGGATAATGAGGGGAAATGATCTGTGCCAACACCAGCACAACAGGGTAAGAGATTCGATAGCGGGGGTCTTCTTCTTCTGGTACCAAACCGGGTGGTTATGTGGGGAAATTACCTAAGTGCAACAAATGTGGGCGTCATCATCAGGGGGACTGCGACCGTAATCGTTGCCATCGCTGTCAGCGACTTGGGCATTTTGCTAAAGATTGTCGGGCGACACTTCCATCGACCCAGGCCCCAAGTACTACCCCGGCTCCTACTGCTCAAGGAACTACGGGAAAACAGGGTTGTTACAACTGTGGGGAGACTGGGCATTACAAGAAGGAGTGCCCGAAACTGAAGCAGGGCGGGGATGTGAGGGATAGAAACGGTAACGGGAACAACGGGGGCGGTGGCAGGAATGCACGTGCCTTCGTCATTGGAGCCGCAGAGGCTAGACAGGATCCTGACACAGTTACCGGTACATTCCTTCTCAAAAATCGCTCTGTTAGTGTTTTATTTGATTCCGGTGCCGATAAAAGTTTTATATCTATGGAAGTTAGTCGACTGCTAGATGTAGTACCCGAGCCATTAGAGGCTAAGTATGTAATTGAGTTGGCTGACGGTAAAAAGATTGAAGCTACTTGTATCCTTCGGGAGTGTCAACTAGAGTTGTCGGGTTTGTCGTTCCCCATCGACCTTATGCCGGCACCTTTGGGTAGTTTTGACGTTGTTGTAGGCATGGATTGGTTGTCTTTGTATCGCGCTGAGATCGTTTGTTACGACAAGATTATTCGGATTCACCTCCCTGATGGAGAATTCCTTTCTGTGTACGGTATCAAGGGCGGTGCTTCGCTAAATCTCATCTCCAGCATGAAAGCCCTTAAGTATCTTCGAAAGGGTTATTCGGCCGTTTTTGGCACTTTTAACTGTTTCCTCTACCGATGAGAAGAAGATCGACGATATTCCTGTTGTACGCGAGTTTCCTGATGTATTTCCCGATGATTTATCTGGTCTTCCTCCCCATCGTCAGGTTGAGTTCAGTATTGATCTTGTACCGGGAGCTGCTCCTATTGCTCGGGCCCCCTACCGTCTTGCACCTCCCGAGATGCAGGAATTGTCCAGTCAGTTACAGGAACTCTTGGACAAGGGTTTCATTAGACCAAGTTCTTCCCCTTGGGGAGCCCCAATTCTGTTCGTTAAGAAGAAGGATGGAAGTTTTCGATTGTGTGTGGATTACAGAGAATTGAACAAAGTGACCATCAAGAACCGTTATCCTCTTCCACGTATTGATGATCTATTCGACCAACTCCAGGGTTCTAGCTACTACTCTAAGATTGATTTGAGGTCCGGTTATCACCAGTTGCGCCTAAGGGAAGCTGACGTTGCAAAGACTGCCTTTCGTACACGTTATGGCCATTTTGAGTTCTTGGTCATGCCTTTCGGTCTCACAAACGCACCGGCGGTTTTCATGGATTTGATGAACCGCGTTTGCAAACCATATCTTGACATGTTCGTCATCGTGTTTATTGATGACATCCTGATTTACTCCAAGAACAAGACCGAACACGAGGAACACCTGCGTTTGGTTTTGGAACTTTTGCGACGGGAACAACTTTACGCTAAGTTCTCAAAGTGTGACTTTTGGTTACGCGAAGTCCAGTTCCTAGGACATGTGGTTAATGAACTAGGAATTCATGTCGATCCAGCTAAGATCGAAGCGATCAAGGACTGGGAAGCACCAAAGACGCCAACTGAGGTGCGGCAATTCCTAGGCCTTGCGGGCTATTATCGTCGTTTCATTAAGGGGTTCTCGAAGATCGCTCAACCCCTCACCACTCTTACTCAGAAGGATAGAAAATTCGCCTGGGGTGAACCACAAGAGTCAGCATTACAAGAACTGAAGTCTAAACTTTGTTCTGCTCCTATTTTGTCCTTGCCTGAAGGCCCTGATGATTTCGTTGTTTACTGTGATGCTTCTATTCATGGTCTCGGTTGCGTGTTGATGCAACGCGAGAAAGTGATTGCGTATGCTTCTCGTCAACTCAAGGTGCACGAGAGGAACTACACCACCCATGACTTGGAATTGGGTGCAGTGGTTTTCGCGTTGAAAATGGGAACGGATTACAATGGGAACGGATTACAATGGATTTTGTCACGCAACTACCTAAGTCACCGAGCGGGAATGATAAGATATGGGTGATTGTTGATCGGTTGACGAAATCAACCCATTTTCTCGCTATTAAGGAGACCGACACCATGGATCGTTTGGCTCGTCTTTATCTGAAGGAAGTTGTTTCTAAGCACGGGGTGCCGGTTTCTATTATTTCGGATCGTGACTCCCACTTTACTTCTCACTTCTGGAAGTCTTTGCACAAGGCTTTGGGTACCCAGCTAGACATGAGTACCGCTTATCACCCACAGACTGACGGTCAGAGTGAACGCACGATTCAAACCTTAGAAGACATGCTGCGGGCATGTGCAATCGATTTTGGCAAAAGTTGGGAAGCCCACCTACCGTTAGTAGAATTCTCTTACAACAACAGTTACCACACGAGCATCAAGGCAGCTCCGTTCGAGGCACTGTACGGGCGGAAATGCCGGTCTCCTCTTTGTTGGGCTGAGGTGGGTGAGAGTCAACTCACTGGGCCTGAGCTAGTGTACGAAACTTCGGAAAAGATCGTACAGATTCGTAACCGGTTGGCAGCGGCACGGGATCGGCAGAAGAGTTATGCCGATCAGCGTCGCAAGCCATTGGAATTCCAAGTTGATGACAAAGTACTTCTGAAAGTTTCACCGTGGAAGGGCGTCATACGCTTTGGGAAGCGTGGCAAACTCAACCCTCGGTATGTCGGCCCATTTTACAATCCTGGAACGGATTGGACCGGTGGCATATCGTCTTGATTTACCGACGGAGCTCGGAAACGTACATAACGTCTTCCATGTATCTAAGTTAAAGAAGTGGAGGAACCTGTTGAGATTCTTGATTACAAGATTCGTAGCCTACGTCATAGCAAGATTCGCATTGTTAAGGTTCGCTGGAACTCGAACCGGGGACCAGAGTACACTTGGGAACGGGAGGATCAGATGAAGTCTAAGTATCCTCATCTCTTTCCTAAGGAAGCGTTCGAATCGAGATATGTTACCACTGCAGCTGAATGAATCTCGGGGCGAGATTCCTTTTTAACGTGGGGATGATGTGACAACTCGGGTAAATCTCTCTCTTGGTTTCTATCTTTTGTCTGTTTCTTTTGTTATTCCTTTTGGTACTTGTGCAATTTTCGGGACGAAAATTCTTTTAACGTGGGGATGATGTGACACCCGGCAAATTCTGGTTAACAACGTTGTCTAGATTAAAGTCTACCTTAGCGAGTCACGCGTATATTATACTTAACTGGGGTTAGCTAGATAGCTAGATGGGACATACGTGCATTGTTGTGAGTTAATATGTGATTACATGATTAGTGAACCTCGGACGTTGGTGAATAACGAACTTATGTGTCTCTGTGATAGTTGATGAACTTATGTGAAAACCATACGTGATTATGTGAACCTAAACTGAATACGTTAATAAAAATCACTAAAAGTGGAGTATGAGGTTGATTAGGGTCTTAACGCATGGGGTTGCGCTTGTTACGGTCCGAAATAACGAAAACGTCAAAGGATAACGCGTCGGGTGATGAAACGAGACACGAACAAGGGCCTCGGGCCTGTGAGCGGCCGCTCACAGGGCCCGAGCGGCCGCTCGCTCATGTCTGACGGGTTTAAACCGCCTTAAACTCTTATTTAAGAATCCTTAACCCACATGCAACCCCTAAACTCAACCCTAATCGCCCCCTTTCTGCCCCACACGAATTATTAACCCTAAACCACCTGCTAAAGCTCAAGAACATCAATCGGGAAGCTTGGAGAGCGTTCGGTTGGTTGTTTTGGAGTGTTTGTGGTATAATCTTCATTCCCTTATGTTTTAGTCTTCTTTAAATTGTTTTAAAACATCAAAACCTTGTTTGTCCAGGTCTGAAAGTATTTTATAAAAGTTAAAACATGATGATTACGAAGATTAAAAGGGTCAAGCACATTGTTATATTATGAATGTTATATGTTTTGCATGATTATGCATGTTCTTGATGTTTTAGACTTCTAGGGTTTGTGAATAATGATGTTTGTGATGTATAATTAGGGTTTTGATTAGATGTGGTTCTTACTAATGTTGTATGATGATTATTAGGTGTTATTGATTGATAATATGCAACTAGGGTTTGATATAATTGATAATATTGCATGATTAGAATCTGGACAGATTCTGAATGTCGACTTGTAGGGTCTGTTTCGTGGCTTGAAAATAATTGGTTTGATCGATTCTTTGCATGAATAGATTGTACATAGTCTTAGATTTTTAGAATGGGAAAATCATCTGATTTGGATGTCGTTTGATATGTTTTTGGAATTTTCATTTAAAATAGGTCAGGTCAGAATTTCGGGTATCAAACTGAGTCAACTTGAAACATCATAAATCAAGTTTTATAAAGAGTTGGGTTGTGAAATTTTTACAGAAGGTTAATATTGAAGTAATATGAGTTTTCCAAGTGGATTCATCCCGTTTGGATGAATACACAATTTTTGGGAATTTATCTACCAAACTGACCTGTTAGGAAGGTTTTCTGAACATAGATGTATTAGACGAATTTTAATTATTTTTGTGTTTGGATTTAAGACAAAACAAAAATAGGTATTGTTAAGTGAATCCCAAAGAAAATTCATTAAAAATTTGGGAGGTTAACTCACTGATTTGCTATTTTAAATAAATTCGTTTTGATGGGCACAATCTGTCCTGAAAACACAGATTGTGTATTATGTGCTTATGTGATTAATTGAGGTCTTAGGTGGTATGGAATTGACATGTAACTGAAGTACACTTGTCTGAGACACATACGGAATGTAGAAACTAATTGTAACCAACGTATTCACCAACGGGTCCGTAGGATTTACTTATGCATGTAGAATCACTAGGTGTCACTTACATGCTTTTGAACATTTAAAACGCCATGGACAAACGAGTTATATGGTGTAATGATATTACGCCTATACTCACTTAATGACACTGTTATTAGGGTGTCGGTAGCATATATTACTTGCTGTTCGGATTCTTTGCTGGCACGTTAAGGTGAGTTTACGGCCCCTCTTTTACTGGTTTCACTTTTTGGGGGGAGAAAACATGTGTTAAACTTATGTTTTGGTAACAACTGTCATACTATGGGTTTCTATGGTTTACTATACGATCTTTGGAAGTCCCGGGGGAAACCATGAATGTGCGGGTTAGCACAACGGGGAAATGTGAATAGATCTATTGGGAGTAACCAACCCCGCTCGTCGGCTTGGAGGGCCGGGCGAGTGCATATTGTCTCAAACAGGAACAGGTTTACTATTCGGGCACGACATCTGGTTTGCGAGTTAGTAATGGTTTTCCAATCGTAGAAGTAACAAAACATACGCCTAGCTAGCGTAGTTGGTTTACAAATTGATATAGTATGGACAGGTTGAACTTGATACTTTGATTACAAAACCTGTGAACTCACTAGCATTTTTGTGCTGACGTAACTCTTACATGTTTTCTCAGGTCACTAAGGTAGCACTACGGAACTAGGGCGCATGCGTCTGCACGGCGTCTAGTTAGGATTGCATGGTTTTCAAACATTGAATAATTGGGTTACTTTTGGATTATGTTTTGAGAATAAGCTTCCGCTGTATTTGGGGATGTTAAACTATGTTTTTGAAATTGCATATGTTCATTTAGATTTGTTTATTGTGATCGTTGACTTGGATCCTGGTTTGTCATGCGCCTTGCGGTAAAACTTCGCAAGTGGATTTTGAGGGTGTGACAGATTGGTATCACCCCAGGAAAATCCCACATCGGCCGTGGCCAGGAGAGATCCTTGGTTCATAAGTAATGTCTTGCCTCTTAAATCACTAACGCGTTTTGGGGCTTAATATTAGTGGATGAGAGGAGAACTCCACAGTTAAGCGTGCTCAGGTGGGAGAAATTTCAGGATGGGTGACCTCCTGGGAAGTCTCCACTTGGGCAACCAAAAACAAATCCGTAAGCTCTGGATGGGCAAATCGGACAATATTGGTGATGAGAGGGGCGGGGTGTTACAAAAACCCTCACTAGAAACGACCCAAAAGACTCACATCCACCACCGCCACCATCACCACAAATGATCTCGCCGCCATTGCCACCAACACTACCGACAACAAGTTTGTGCCATACCTTGAAGTCGGGAAACCTTCCTTTTCATAAATTGACAACATTGGCAAATACATATTCTAATGGCTTTTCAAACATGATTTTAAAGAGTGTTATGGGTACTCGTGGTCCACCTTCTTTGAAACACACGACACAACAGGAAATATTCCATGTGTTTTGTTTCCATGGGAAAATTGTACAAGTTAACAATGCATTCTTATATTACGGTTTTAAGGGGGGGGGGGGGGATTCTTCTCTAATTCATGGTTTCAAAATTTCATCATTAGTGGCACCGAACGAAGATGTAGTTAGAAGACACGATTGGCGCCAACCGTTTTTCTTGTCTCATGAGACTAAACCTAACGTTGTTGCCCACCGGGAATGGCGACCCCCACAACGTTACATGAACTGGCCCAAATGCCATCGTACGAATCGAGTGGCATCCACCATGGAGTTACATTAAGACATCCCCGTATGCGGTTGTCCGAATCAAATGGCAGCCACAATGGCACGTTGTCGAGACCGCACCAAATGTCGATGAAAGATTCGAGTGGCAGCCACCTTGGTGCGACAACAACATTTTTTAGGGCAGGAGTATTGATACGGATCCATTGTGACCTGTTTAACAAAAAATCAAACCACGTTCACCTATCACTACAATAGTTATTAAATTATCATGTAATTAGAATAGGAATACACGTCTACCATTAACCATGCATTTTCTTTTTCATGTAGCCATCAATTGCATTAATTTAGGGAACATGTTTACGTTTGATTTCATATATATGTATGTGTTTTGCATTGAGTAAAAGAAGAAGAAAAATATTTGCAAAGCATTGTGCTTGATCTCATTTTTGTCTTGAGTTCTTGAAAGTTTTGTTGGTTTTCTTTGTAAAACCTATCAGTTATTTGTGGGCAAAACGCCCCATTACGGATGGTCTTACATACCGTCGATAAATCCAGTTCTACCGGTTCTATATTAAGATAATGCCAACATTCCATATTTCAGGTAGTTAAGCTAGTGTTCCCAGTTCCTGCGTACGCTATATTACGATCTTCCATATTCCATCGTTGTTGCAAAATCTCAAAATACAAGTTGCGTTCCAAGTTTAAATCGATTATTCAAATACATGCATGCATTCAATCAATATATAGTTTTATTTTTTCTACTATGGATTAACTTTTGGATTATATTTTTTTGTGTGGAATTATGTACTTTTTGATTACATTTTAAGTAAAAATTATATTTTTATGAAACTGTAGGGTTAACATGGTTGAACTATATTCGGTACAGCCAATTAAACCATTTCCAAGCTAAACGTGGTACAATTTAAAACCGGTTTTAAAACACTAGACCACTTATTGCTCAATCGACATGTTAAGTCGAGTATCATATTCATATGTTAATCTGTAGAAAAAACACAGTAAAATACAAAAAATCCACAACACTATATACTTTTTTTTTATTTAAAGAAAATTATGTGGGAAACTTCCTTTGTAGTCAATTTTGGACCAGCCATTATATAGTTAGCCATAATTTGACTTCCTCCCAATATTAAAATTTGTAGTATTGTACATGCAAGCATGAAGCATATACATACACTAAAAGAAATTATTGCTGTTTCTAGACATAGAGGCTTTAACGGTTTAATCTATTAAATTCCTATCTAGACTCGTTAAATCCCCGATCCTAGAAACCTAATTACGTCCTCACCAAAATCATTAAAAACTAAAATGTATGTTCCAACTTCCAACGATCTTTAATGAAGAAAAAAGAAATGGTTATTAGGTCACTTTTGTTCAATCAACATAAATGAATAACTAGCCAAAAAATCAAAAATAAATGTTTAATCAAATATCCTTTAATAACTAGAAAATTGGTTACATCCGCATAAAATTTCAGATAAATTTGGACTTCGTCGGAAAATTGTTGGAAGTTTGCGACTAAACGTTTTGTCAGAACTCTATCAGAATAGGCGTAGGAAAATCGTTTGAAGTAATTTTCCTACGGGTATTTTTGCTATTTTTTTTGTCAAAATGGTCGAAATTTTTTTCCAACCGATTTCCGATGATAACCATAGTCGCAAATCGGGAAATCTTCGATTTTTTTGGCGTAGTGGTATAAAATTGTGATTTTCGTAGGTAAATTGTAACATCCGGCCCCTTCTCACCACCAATATTGTCCGCTTTGCCCACCCAGAGCTCACATATTTGTTTTTGGGTGCCCTGGTGGAAACTTCCCAGGAGGTCACCCATCCTGAAATTTCTCCCACCTGAGCACGCTTAACTGTGGAGTTCTCCTCTCATCCACTAACATTAAGCCCCAAAACGCGTTGGTGATTTAAGAGGCAAGACATTACTTATGAACCAAGGATCTCTCCTGGCCACGGCTGATGTGGGATATTCCCGGGGTGTCATACAAAGGTCCATGTTAATCTCCCAGAAATCAGTACTGTTACATAAATCGAGTCTGGGTTGAGTCCGGCCTTCTCCGATTTGCCACTACCGATTGAAAAAAATTGAGTCTGCCCCCTTCCGATTCGAGAACAAGCTTCGCCCATGATTAAAAGTATATATAATATATTATTTTATGATTGACATATTTAAATAAATAATCTTTCTAACCAATATTAGATTTCAAAAACTAACCAATAACTTGAGTTTCTTCATGGTTGAGATCTCGCACCAAATCAAATTTATGTAAGGTTGAATTATGTAACATCCAATATTTCGTACTATCAATATTGTTCGTTTTATCCACAAAGAACTCACAAATTTGTTTTTTTTGTTGCTCTTGTATAAGTTCGCATGAGATTAGTAGATTACCCATCTTAATACTAGCATGCTTAATTAGTGAAATCTTAGGATCTACGACCAATGCGCTTATCATCTAGTATCTCTTTTGTCGACATAATAGAACACAATATATATGGTTGGTGTAAGGTGTTACAAATTATCTATCAACTATTATGGTTGTCATTATGTCATAGAATACGCAGACGATGTCTATCAGAATGAGACTTCAATGGTTTTCACTAAAATAATGCATAGGACGTGGTAGCATCATATGTCAATACCCTACCAACCTTTAAATATTAAATTAAAAGAACATGCAAAAGGCTTCTTTCATACCACAATAATTAATTTAGTTTCGTTATCTAAATGAAACTTATATTATGCAAACGCGTTTAGCATTTGCGTGCCCACCATAAATTCTTACGTAACAAGGTCAACTAGCTTAATTGCTTTCATCTATACATTTTTTAACAACCAAAGCTTTCATTTAGACGTACACAATACATTTATACTAATTGCTTTAAATGTTATACACAAGTTAGTTATATATAATCGTCTATGTTTCATTTTTTTAAAAACTTAATTCAGTGGAAATCCTTATACAACCTTGACCTAGCGGTCCCAAATTCGAATCCCTACCCACACACTGGTGTCCTCCTTGTCTATGTTTCTTTCTCTAACTACGTTTAATAATCTTTTATACATTATGTGGTTCTTAAAAGAATGTGTACCAGATTATAGCACTCCCATATTATAAATTTGAAATATATTAGAAAAAGATAATAATTGTTAATGAATAATTATGTAACTACTTTACACTTTTTCATAAAGCAATTATTTTATTATCTGCGAAAGGTGTGTATGAATCGAAGAGTTACATTTTTTTTTCTTGAATAACGAATTAGAATGCATGCAAAACTTTATTGCAGTGCAACTCAGTTTTAGACGTTTTGGGTAATTTAGACGTGAAAGAATATTATCTCTGATGTTAAAAAAAAAAAATGTAAATATGTTAAGGGAAAATATGTATGTTTTTAAGAGAAAATATGATCATAAACCGAATGAAGACTTGCTCTTTAAAAGCGTTATTATATTATTTAAAAATACAATCTACTTTATAAATTTACACTGTCATATTACTAATGGAAATATTCTGGTTTTTAATATATATAAAACAACATTTTTGCTTTGCAACATCAGTGGTTTTTTTTATTAATTTGTAGATCTTGACTAATTATATTAGACTATATACAATCTAGCTTGAAAATCATAATTGATGGGTTTAGAGCAAAACTTTTATCTTTTACTTCTGATCAGTTGTGATATATAGGGAAGATCGCACATTAGGATCAAAACTATCATCATCGTTTACTCATGAGTCGTTATAAGGACGGTCGTGTCTTGAACTTTGTCAATCGTTTTACAAATCTACTAATTTAATTTTACATCACCAATAAAAAGAAAGCTAACATTTTTCTAACTCTTGTCATATAGTCCTGGTGTGCGAGAATAATGCCTTTTTTTCCATCTACCATATTACTTTTATTTATAAAAGTCCTTGAAAAGAAATAGTACTATAAATATAACGTTGTAAACTTATAATCGATTCGATCTACCTGTTTAGTTTCTAGATCCAACCAAAAAAACATATAAAAGTTATAAATAAATTCTTTGGGTTGTTGAAAACTAAACCCTAACCTATGATATTCGATAAGGTTGTAATTAATAAGCAAGATGTACAACTTGTAATGCATTAAACCCAAGTTAATATTTTAAACTAATACAAGAATAATTGGTTGGAGAAAGGGAATAAATATACACATTTATAATTTACAATTGGATATGTACACAAACACAAATAGAAACTGGTGTGTTGGTGCCTCCCTATTGTTGAATTTTGCTTCCTATAAAAGGTGGCCAGTAGTATGCCATAACCCACACAATCCTAATTTTCTTCTTCTTTCTAATCTTTCTTAAGCTTCTAAAATGAAAATACTTTTATTTTTATCAACTTTGGTTGTGGGTGCTTTCTTTTTGGGAGTGAATGGCTACACAAAGTCTGAGGTCACGTCTTGGTGTAGCCAGACACCGCACCCACAACCATGTGAGCATTTTTTAGGAACTAACTCTAATTATCGTGGTTCGATAAAGCAAAAGCCAGACTTTGTAAAAGCGTTGTTGAAGGTCACGTTAGAACGTGCTGAATATGCAGGGTCCCACACTCTAAAGCTCGGCCCAAAATGCCGCAACCAGCGCGAGAAGGCTGCTTGGGCCGACTGCTTAGAGCTTTACGAGGAAACCATCATGAGGATCAACAAAACTGTTGATCCTTTAAAAAAGTGTAGCCAGGTCGACATGCAGACCTGGCTCAGCACTGCACTCACAAATCTTGAGACTTGCAAGGCTGGGTTTGAAGAGCTAGGAGTTAGCGACTATGTGTGGCCGTTGATGAACAATAATGTTTCATCTTTGATTAGCAATACTTTAGCAATGAGCAAAGGTGGGAACACTTCATCATATGGTGCACCTAATAGTCAGAAATTTGGATTCCCGGGATGGATGAAGCCGGGCGATAGGAAGCTCTTGCAATCGTCGAGCCCACAAGCCAATATCGTGGTGGCTCAAGATGGTTCGGGCAACTACAAAACGATTGGTGCCGCCATAGCTGCCGCGGCTAAGAGATCGGGGAGCGGGAGATATGTGATTCGTGTGAAGGCAGGTGTTTACAAGGAGAACATTGAAATTGGTAAAAAGATGAAGAACATAATGCTATTAGGAGATGGTATTGGAAAAACAATAATAACCGGTAGCAAAAGTGTTGGAGGCGGCACCACCACCTTTAAATCAGCCACACTCGGTAAGCCGATCACAAACCTTTATGTCCATATCTCATAATGGAATTTGTTAAATAAAATTAGAAGAAAAGATTTATCATTGCTAAATAGGTTGGTTAAAAAAATTAAGAAAGAATCATAATGAGTTGATTTAGAAAAAGTCTAACAAATATATAATGAGTTGATTGAATAAAAAGAATATATGAAAGTATAATGTTTTAGTTAAAAAACAATAACAAAATGGATAACGATTAATGATTGTAACAATAGATAAAAAAAAAAATTATTTTCGTAAATATTTTTTTAACCATAATATTTTGGTAAAACAACTCCAAAACGCATAACAAAATGGATAACGATTAATGATTGTAATAATAGATAAAAAAAAAATTAGTTGGGTCATTTTCGATTTTGTTTAACAACTTTACAATTTATGTTATTTATGTTACGTTGTAATAAAAATTTGCCGTTAAAAAAAAACACTAATATTATTTGGATTTATCAAGCAATATTTTCAAACATTGAATTCCAAGATGTAACATTTTTTTTTTATTTTTCTCATGAATTACAGCCGTGGTTGGAGATGGATTTATCGGCCGAGGCTTCACCGTCAGAAACACCGCAGGCCCACAAAACCACCAAGCCGTGGCGGTCCGAAGCGGCTCCGATCTCTCAGTATTTTACCAATGCAGCTTCGAGGGGTACCAAGACACGTTATATGTCCACTCAAACCGACAATTTTATCGCGAATGTGACATATACGGTACAGTTGATTTCATTTTCGGCAATGCAGCCGTAGTCATTCAAAATTGCAACATTTACGCACGTAAACCGCCAAACAAGACCAACACGTTAACCGCTCAAGGCCGAACCGACCCAAACCAAAACACAGGCATTTCGATCCACAATTGCCGTGTCACAGCCGCTTCTGACCTAAAAGGTGTGTCGGGAGTTAAAACATACCTAGGCAGACCGTGGAAACAATATTCGAGGACGGTTTTTCTTAAATCGAACCTAGATAGCTTGATTGATCCTGCAGGATGGATGCCATGGAGTGGCAATTTCGCGCTTAATACGTTGTATTATGGTGAGTATATGAACACTGGGGCGGGTTCATCAACCGCGAAACGGGTTAATTGGAAAGGTTATCATGTGATCACTAGCAGTGCCGAGGCTGGGAAGTTTACTGTTGGTAACTTAATTTCTGGAGGTTCTTGGTTGCCGGCAACTAATGTGCCATTTACGTCTGGTCTGTAATTTAATTGTTTATATTTTGTAACTTTTTTTTTTCCTTCTTTTCTAATTTGTTGTGAAGCTTCTTGAATTGTTGTATTATTGATTATTTGAATATACTTTGCTGTTAATAACACACTTTGTGCTTACTTAATTTACTTTGGAAATGTACATAGTAGCTTTTGAAATTACTTGTATGAATGAATTTTTTTTTTTTTTTTTTTTTTAAATATTTTGCTATTAGTTTTGGAAAATAAGTATGCATGATGGTGACAGGAAGTTTATTGCATAATATTGATATTGATTATATTTATAATGTAACAAGCAAATACAAATGAGCTTAACTTATTAGATATTAGATATGAGAAATGAAGAGAGATTTTTTTTTTTAAATTCCCAACTCTTTAAACATGTTTTGTAAATGAAAAATATAAAGAAACAATATTTTATTTTTGTATAATTACTCTAGTAGAGTAATTACCGTAAATACTCTACAATTATTAAAGTAATTACACTACAAATTGTAGAGTAATTATGCAATTTTTTTTAGATTTTAGGACTAAAATACGTGTTCAACAAGATGGAAAATTCTTTTATCTTAAATAATTTTAACATACTTTCTTTTAAATCACACAATAAAAATCAAAATTTATTAAAATCATATGATTATTGTTATTTGTTTGTAAATGACGTTTTAAAAGATCTAATACACTATTGATTGAAATGATCCATTTAACATTGTTATAACGGTGGTCGGTGTATCAAACATGTCATTTTTGTGTCATTAATTTTATATTGAGATTTGATGCACTATAAAGCAACGATGAGTTAAATTGTCTAGCAGTCTAGGCATGATGGATAAGCAAATTACCAGTCCCCTTTACAATGACGCGTCTAATATATTAATATATTATAGTGGGTCTAACCTTGTGTGTATTGTTTTAAAAAAAATGCATGTACATGTAGCTAAATCAACACATTTAGCTTACCCTTGGTTGTGTCCTAGAACTTTCCCACTCTTTGTATAAAAATTATTTTTCAAAGGATCCTATCAATAAGAAAAAGTGAAAAGGTGCACCACATAATCGTAAGTTGTCTTGAACACACTATAGTTGTATGCATAGTTGGGCGTGCATAATGTATTTATATATCATATACGATAAATATAAACTCACGGTGTGTAGTAACGGTTAGAGACAATTGCTATTGAGTTAATTAGTTAAACACATCATTGAACATGCTTAAATGCAGCATTAAAAAATGTAAAGTTAATAAAAATTATTTGTAAGTATTTGATAAAGCATTTTCTTTATGAAAATGCTAATATGTGTAAACTTTTTCCTGTTATTAAAATATAAATTGACAAAACATATACGATCTATGATTGAACTAAAGGAAGATTCATACCTTAAGGGTTAAGGGTATTGTTCCCAATTGAGCTGTTATTATGGTTTGTTTTCTATATCTATAAAGGCAAGATTCCTAGTTTTTTGACTTAAAACTAATATTTTACAACTACAGTGGAAAGCCCGTGTTGTCGCAGGTTAAAGTTTTCTTATTTTGTTTGAGGTCTCACAAATGGATTGTTAGACGTTTTAATAAACTCATTTTGCCATATATGTGATCTATAAATAATGTGATTATAAAATTTATGTTCATCCGGAATTTAGTTTTAACCAAATATTTGAAACATAGGCAACGGTATATTGTATCATTGTATCATAAATGGCACGATGCGTTTATTAGTTAAAAAAATGAAGTTTAAGAAATTGTTTGTTGCTGCTAAATAAATATGGACTTTGTAATAGTCAGCCTACTCAGTTTCTATCATAAAGGGTGTAGTCGAAGATGATTACGTCTATATTGGTTGCGAACCATTCTTGTTCGAGACGTTGTCCACATGTTTGTACTCCACGATTGTCTGTATGGTTTGTCGATGGTGGTGTGTTGCATCCATGAGTGTTTTGGTTTATTTGCATGATATTTCCTTGATCGGTGCATGTTGGTGTTACCCCTCGAGGTATGTTTTTTTTATAATAGCAAAGATGAGGGTAATGTATAGGTAAGTCATATGAATGAATATTGATATGTAATGTCTGCTTACCGTTCAAAGCGTTTTCCGCTTTCTTCTTCAATGATTTTGGGGGTAGGTATTGAACAAGGGGGTGGGATTTGGGCTCCTGCTTCACCTGAGGTGTGATTGTTTCATTAGGACCTGCGTGTTAGGAATGTTAGTAACATTAAGTGCGTATTGTCTAAGTAGTTGATATGAAAAAGTTGAAAGGTGAAGAGTGGTTGCCATGCAATGTGATTTTTGTTGCGCTCTTGTTGATTTCTTGGGGTTTTCATTTTGTTGTACACATTTTAATGAAGTTATTAATACCGACTGTCCTTCTATTGTACGTGCATAATGAGGCGTCGTTAGTTTAAGAAGTATGAATGCACAGCTTATCAACTGATCATATAGTGTGTAACCACAAACCTCAAAGGTTTTTAGGTCTAGCCACATCCATATATACGGTGTTGGTGTGTGTTATTTCTGGATTTTAACATCGGTGCATTGGCGTCTTCAGTGGTTGTTTTTTGCTGAGACAACAAACTTTCAGATATTGTTGAAATTGTTGATGCACCAGCTTGGTCTGCAGAAGGAGTGGTATTGTTGCGTAATTGTTACGATTCTTCTCATGAAGTGTAGTACCGCTTGTTACGTTCTTTAAGCAGTTGACGTGAATCTTCCGGATCACCAAGTCGCTTTTAAGGGGAAGCAAACATTCTGCAAATACCATAAATTAATTCTGAAATCTTTGTCACAAAGTGTTAATATACTTTGCACGCTTACTTATACATATATAACAAAATAATAAGAACCATAAACAAATGTTTTAAATAAAAATTGGGAGCATGAACTTTACAAAGCAATGTTGGTTAGTCACATGAATACTGTTTATGTTATGTTACATCACTAGTACACAAGTCATTTGTTGATGCTATGGGTTTCTCTTTTGTTAAAATGTTATAGTTCAAAAGTATTGAACGTGTGATATTTATTATGAATCAGATTATGATATTGTGTTATCTTGGGCTTATACGTTTGTGAGTATTCTCAGGTTTTAGCCTGTTATGGTTGGCCCATTGGTCAAGCCCATAATAAGGCCCATGTGCACGATCCAGTGTGTTAGTTCGAGATGATGTTATCACCGTTGGATTGATTTATTGTTGATCGTTGGATCAAGGCTGTTGAGAACATTCGAGAGGATCATATATAAGGAGAAGATATTTCTGATTATTATTATTATTCTCATTTTGTTTTCTTTCTCAGCTTGTATTAGGGTTTCTCTTATTTTCTCTGTATTGTCTCGTACAATCTCTCTGTAAGTCTTGTACGATTATCTTCTTATGTCTTCATCTGCTGATCTTGATCATCAGCAGCTGATAGACAACTTTGTATTGTTCTGAACTCAGTGATTTGCTGAGTTCTTTGGGTCTTGGTTGGGTACTTTTCTGGTTTGGGTAACTAATAGATTTTGTCACCGTTTTGTCGCTATTGGCTCTTGTTCTTTATTGTGTTTGATGTTTGTGGTTGTATTAGTATAGATTTATCTTTTTCTACATGGTATCAGAGCCCTAGGGTTCTGTTATCGTGGTGGTCTTTGATTTTGGAGTCTTCCGCTGTATAGCTGAGTTTTCTGTTCTTTCGTGTCTTGATCTTTTGTTTCTTCTCTTAAAGTCTTTAGATCTGATCTGATCCATAGATCTGGTCTTTATTGTTCAAAATAATAGATCTGATCTTCTTATAGATCTTGTCTATTATATTATTACTCGATTTTGATATCAGGATTGTGGTGTCAACTATTGTTGGCGTGGACGTTGACTGCTGCTGTTCTTTGGAATTGGAATAGCTTCAATTGCTCTCACAACTCTATACCCTAAGTGAAGGTATAGGTTGTGAGTTTGGTGAACCCTAACTTGGGTCCCCCCCTCGGTGAGATTGTTCTTGTTTCTGTCTTAGTTGGTTATTGTCTGTATCTGGTCTAGGTGTCTCTGGCCGGGTTAGGGTGGACCGGCACTTGATATTGTCTGATTGATTGTCTATTGTGTATCTCTGTTTGTTTGGTATTGTTTGTCTGGTGTTCTATTATATACATATATATACCTAGCTAATAAAGAGCTCCTGTGTTAAGATCTGCGTGGGCACCTATGAGTGATGAACCCATGATCTGAAACACTGACACAGTTTCGCTCTCTTAGGTCTATATCTGTTGGTCTTATTTGTCTGGTTATCTTGTGTGTGGTTTTTGGATTGTTGTGATTATTTGACATGGGTGATGTTGTTAATCCTGGTGGTGGTGCACAGGGATCAGAAGCCAGTACTCTAATTAGCAAATTAGATATTGGTGATCCTCTGTACATTCATCCCAGTGACACTAGTAGCCTTTCAATTATCACTATTAAATTGAAAGGCACTGAGAACTATTCTGCCTGGGCAAGTTCCATGAAACTTGCTCTTGAGGCTAAGAATAAGTTTGGGATTATAGATGGAAGTATTACTAGGTCTGTTGATAATGAAGTCTTAGGAAAGCAGTGGGATAGATGTAATTCTGTGGTCCTGTCTTGGCTGCTTAACTCTGTTAGTGAGGAATTATTCTTAGGCCAAGTATTTTCTAAATTGGCTAGGGATGTATGGATAGACCTTAGAGAGACATATGACAAGGTTGATGGATCTGTTGTGTTTAACTTGTACCAAAAGATAAACTCTATAACTCAAAATGGTAGCTCTGTTTTTGAATATTATCATAGGCTTAACACAATGTGGAAGCAATTGGATTCCATAATCCAACTGCCTTCATGTTCCTGTTCAGCTGCAAATAAATTCAATGATTTCAATAGCTTAATAAAGTTAATGCAGTTTTTAATGGGACTAGATGATATGTATCAACCTGTTAGGTCTAATCTTCTAATACAAGATCCATTACCCTCTGTCAAAACTGCCTTCTCTATTGTCTCTAGAGAAGAGTCACATAGAGGGTATACTAATAGTTCAAAAGGTCAGAATATGTCTTTCCTATCCAAGACATCTCAACCTTTTGATAATAGGAAAAAGACTACCAACAGAGGACCCAACCCTTTCTTGAAATGCACTCATTGCAATATGTTGGGTCATACTGTTGATAGGTGCTATGAGTTGGTTGGATATCCTCCTGGTTATAAAAAGAAACCAGTTGGACAGACTCCCAGGTCAAATTTATCCAACAACTCAGGCACTAGTGGTAAAGCATCTATGTCTTCTGCTTCTGTTTCTGGTTTGCCTTTTTCTCCTGAACAGATCTCCAAGATTATGAATCTGATCAGTGAGAAAGGGAATAATGATCCTCAGAGCTCCAATTCAGGAGGTAAAAGTGTTGTTATTAATGGTTTCTCTGGTGTTTCAAAGATATCAAATCTAAAAAACTTGTTTAAAAATTTTTCAAACTGTTCTAAAACTGTAAAAAGGGCCATCTGTTTTGGATGGATCACTGATTCAGGAGCTAATCAACACATGACTAAAAGTGATGAATATATGTTTAATTGTGTTGATGTGTCTTCATACAATGTGCTAGTTAAACATCCTAATGGCACTTGTGCAAAAGTGACAAAGATTGGTGATGTTAAACTAGCAGATGGAGTTATTTTGTATGATGTATTCTTGGTCCCTGACTACTGTGTCAATCTCCTATTTGTTCACAAGTTAGCCAGGGACAACAAGCTTAGTGTCTTATTTGATGAGCACCATTGTTATATCCAGGATTCCAGATCAAAGAGAGTCCTGGTGACTGGTGATCAGAGTGATGGTCTTTATTTTGTTGGTGAAAATGTGAGTGTAAACTTGTGTTTTAATAGTATAAGTGATTCAAATTTATGGCATAGTAGGTTGGGTCATCCCTCTGATCAAGTTCTGGCCATCTTAAAAAATGATTTGAAACTAGGGAAAATTAATTCTGAGCCTTGTGATATATGTCACAAGGCTAAACAAGTTAGGTTACCCTTCCCTATTAGTGAACATAAGACCAAATGTGTAGGTGATATTGTTCACCTAGATGTTTGGGGACCTTATAAAGTAACTAGTAGAGAGGGCTATAGGTATTTTCTCACAGTTGTTGATGATTTTTCTAGAACAGTATGGTGTTATATGTTAAAAAACAAAGGAGAAGTGTTTGAAAATTTGCTTGTTTTTTATGAACTTCTCAAAACTCAATTTGAAAAAAGAGTGAAAGTATTTAGAAGTGATAATGGTAGTGAGTTCATTAATAAGCAAATGGATTTGTTTTGTAAAACAAATGGTATTATACATCAAACCTCTTGCACTTATACACCACAACAAAATGGTGTGGCTGAAAGAAAACATAGACACTTATTGAATATGGCCAGAGCATTGTTATTTCAGAGTGGATTACCACTTACTTTTTGGGCTGATTGTGTGTTAACTGCTACCTATTTGATAAACAGGGTTCCCTCATCTGTCTTGTTAGGAAAGAGTCCATATGAGGTAATGTTTGGGTTCCCCCCTTACCTTGACCACTTAAAAACATTTGGGTGTTTATGTTTTAATACAGTCCTAGATAACAATGATAAACTTTCTATTAAAGCTGAAAAATGTGTATTAATTGGCTTTTCAAATTTTAAAAAAGGATATAAGCTTTGGTGTCTTGACACCAAAGAAGTTTTGTTTTCTAGAGATGTAAGGTGTTATGAAGAAATATTTCCTTTCAAACAAACTGATTCTTATGATAAAAGTGTTTTACCTAATAATAATAGTCTTACACACTTAAACTTTTTTGATTGTATTGAGTCTAACACCCAATCTGTTTCACAAGTGGTTGAGCCTATACTTCCCAATGATGAAGGGGAACCATATGTGTCTAATGATGTTCCTACTAGTATGCAATCAGGAGATCCTCCCAGGACTACTGGGGGGGTAGACTCTGCTGTTGCTGGACAACAGAGTCAGCAGCCTGGTAGTCCAGGTAGTAGGTATTCTGATAGGGCAGGCAATGATGTGGGAACATCAAGTGTTGAAACCAACCCATCTGAGGGAAGTAATATCAGAAGAACTGATAGAGTGTCTAACTTGCCTAGGAGGTTTAGTGATTATGTGGTTGAAGGCAAAGTTAAATATGGGGTTGAAAAAGTGGTAAATTATTCTAAGTTGTCAACTGAAAACTTTTGTTTTGTGTCTTTGTTGAATAAAACTGTTGAACCTACTTCCTTTGTTGAGGCTGCCAAGGATCCCATGTGGGTTGAGGCAATGAACTCTAAAATGGAGGCCTTACATAGGAATCAGACCTGGATTCTTACAGACTTACCTGTAGGAAGAAAGGCAATAGGATGTAAATGGGTTTATAAGGTTAAGTATAGGTCTGATGGAGAGGTTGAGAGGTATAAGGCTAGACTAGTTGCAAAAGGGTTTAACCAAAGGGAAGGTTTAGACTTTGGGGAGACAATCTTTCCAGTTGTAAAAATGGTCACAGTAAGATGTGTTTTGAGCATTGCAGTTCAAAACAACTGGCCATTGTTTCAACTTGATATCAACAATGCATTCTTGTATGGGTCGATATCAGAAGATGTCTATATGACCTTACCCGAGGGTTATTACTCAAAAAATGAGACAGAAGTTTGCAAACTAGTTAAGTCATTGTATGGCCTTAAACAGGCTCCTAGGAAATGGAATGAAAAGTTAACAAATGTCTTACTTAATATGGGTTTTGTACAAAGTGTTTGTGACCACTCCTTATTTATTAAATCTGATAAGGATGTGTTCATTGTCTTACTTGTATACGTGGATGACATTGTTATAACTGGGAATTGTGACTCAGAAATTAACAATGTCAAAACTGTTCTTAGATCAAATTTCCAGATCAAAGATCTTGAAAAATTGAAATATTTTTTAGGGATAGAAGTATTATATTCTGATCAGTCTGTGTGTTTGTCTCAAAGGAAGTACTGTCTTGAATTGTTGAGTGAATTTGGGTACTTAGGGTGTAAGCCAGTAAGTACACCAATTGAACAAAGCTATATAGTGTCAGGGAAACATAAAAAGAGTGAAGTTGCTCTTGAAAATGTTACTGGTTATCAAAAAATGATAGGTAAACTAATTTACCTATCATTAACCAGACCTGACATTAGCTATGCAGTTCAATTTCTCAGTCAATTCATGCATAAACCAACTGAATTTCACCTTCAAATTGCATTAAGACTTCTGAGGTATTTGAAAATGTCACCTGGAAAAGGTATTGTGTTTAGGAAATCTGATCAGTTTAATCTTAGTGCCTATGTTGATGCTGACTGGGCAAAGTGCATTGTCACTAGGAAATCTGTTACTGGCTATTGTGTCTTTTTAGGTAATTCTCTTATATCTTGGAAAAGCAAGAAGCAGAGCACAGTCTCAAGGTCCTCAGCTGAGGCTGAGTACCGAGCCTTGTGCTCTACAACTTGTGAGATCATTTGGCTAAAGAACTTGCTAAGTGAACTCAAGATTAAAGTTGAGTTACCTGTATGTCTATATAGTGATAGTAAAGCTGCAATCTCAATTGCAGCTAACCCTGTGTTTCATGATCGTACCAAACACTTTGAGATAGATATCCATTTCATTAGGGAGAAAATCTCAAAGGGTGTTGTAAGTACAATTAAAGTGGATTCTAGCAATCAGGTTGCTGACATTCTAACAAAAGTATTAGATGTCAAACAACATAATGTGTTGTGTGACAAACTTGGAATGCTAGATATGTTCAATACTTGAACTAAGGGGGCATGTTAAAATGTTATAGTTCAAAAGTATTGAACGTGTGATATTTATTATGAATCAGATTATGATATTGTGTTATCTTGGGCTTATACGTTTGTGAGTATTCTCAGGTTTTAGCCTGTTATGGTTGGCCCATTGGTCAAGCCCATAATCAGGCCCATGTGCACGATCCAGTGTGTTAGTTCGAGATGATGTTATCACCGTTGGATTGATTTATTGTTGATCGTTGGATCAAGGCTGTTGAGAACATTCGAGAGGATCATATATAAGGAGAAGATATTTCTGATTATTATTATTATTCTCATTTTGTTTTCTTTCTCAGCTTGTATTAGGGTTTCTCTTATTTTCTCTGTATTGTCTCGTACAATCTCTCTGTAAGTCTTGTACGATTATCTTCTTATGTCTTCATCTGCTGATCTTGATCATCAGCAGCTGATAGACAACTTTGTATTGTTCTGAACTCAGTGATTTGCTGAGTTCTTTGGGTCTTGGTTGGGTACTTTTCTGGTTTGGGTAACTAATAGATTTTGTCACCGTTTTGTCGCTATTGGCTCTTGTTCTTTATTGTGTTTGATGTTTGTGGTTGTATTAGTATAGATTTATCTTTTTCTACACTTTGTTGATGGGGTTACAAATTCTACCGCACTTTTAAAAGATTAGTGAATTAATGATGGTGTTGATTTTATTTGTTGGTGCTACAAGGGAATGAGTTGTAACCAACCATTTAAGGATGGTGTTGGTTTTTTTGATGGTGCAGTCAAATAACAAAAAAGTCAAATAACAAAATTAGTCCTAGGCCTTGGAGGGAAATTTTGGCGCCTTAGGAAAAGGCTATAGCTATGAAACTTCCTCAGACAATTATTTTGTTTTCATTTTTACCAAAGAAGATGGAAAGATACATGTGAAAAAAGAAGAAGGAAAAAGCACATTTTGTAGAGGTGGTATAGCGAGGAAATTTGGTCCCAGGCATTTAAAATTTGTTTTTTTTAGCAATTTGATTTAGGGCTGGCATAACAGGTTACACGAACCTGTTAAAATACGAATACAAAACCTGTAAACATGAACACGACACGAAATCTGATCGTGTCATCCTTTTCAAACACGAACCTGTGTATAGCATGTTAACACGATAAGACACGATAAGGAACACCTAGTAAAACAGGTTAACACGACAATACATGATAAGACACGACAAGACACGATAAGACACGAACACGAAACAGGTAAACACGAATACGACATGAAAATAAGCAGGTCTTAACGTGTTGACCTGTTATAGACACGAAACCTGTTAAGGCCAAACACGAAACCTGTTGAAATCGTGTCGATTCGTATCAGGTTGTCCCTGTATATAAGCATTTATTTTTAATTTTTTTAAAATCAAGTTCTTTTTGTGACTAAATGATACGACTCCGTTTAGGACATGCTATTGTGACTCGACGCTACACGTCACACCTAGTTTCGGTTGTAAATATCATAAACTTTTTAATAGATATTAAATTTAAAAAATGTGGTCTCAAGTTGGTTGTAAAATTTGTGACCGCCTAGTTTCGGTCATAAATATCATAAAAACAACAAAACCATACCCAGTATATCCCACAAATAGAAATACTATTGGTAGGGTCTGGGGAGGGTGGGATATAGGCAAACCTTACAACCATCTCTAGGGTAGAGAGGCTGCTTCCAAAGAGACCCCCGGCTCCAAACAGAAAAGACTGGGTATATATATAAAATAAAGACTACCAAGTACCAATAATCTAGTAAGTGGTGAAAAAAAATAACATGACAGACAAAGGAACATATATAACATGGTACACAACATATATGCAAGCATTGTTACTGTAACAACCGGCAAAATTAAGGTAAATCCGTACTAATTAATTAAATGCGATTAACGTAATTAAACGTAACTATGTGTCGATTATTTAACCAAGGCCTTAGAAAGATAGCAATTCCCAAATAATGCATAGGAATGCATATGGTTAATGACAAACATGATAGGATCATGTGCAAGTAAATCTATCCGGTATGGACACTGGCGATTACCCGGTAAAAATTAAATAAGCGAAACGAACCCCGGACACCCGGGATATAAAATAAAAGATAATTTCACAAAATATAATGAGTTTTGGAACCCCAAAGCCATACGTGAAAACTTATTGTACAAATCTCCCGGTAACGAATAAAGTGCGCGTACCGCACCTGATACGCGCATAACTCATAATTTCACCCGGCAAGAGCCAAAATAATTTATCAACGCTTAAACTGGACTATGTCTAAGAAATATTAAGGTATTTTTAATATCCGGAGGACGCGCGATAAAAACTCGAAAAATACCCGGACGGTACCCGAACAAGATTAACTTAAAAATAATAATATTGGGTATTATTTAGCAAAATGGACCCCACCAAAACACCCCTTGGGGCCGTCCTATGGCCCACCCAAGTGATCAAAATCTTTGTTATATCATTTAAACTCTTCACCTTCTTAATAATCTAATTATTAAACACTAATCATATACATGCATGGGATTACATTGGCCAAGAGAATTTAGCTAATCATCTCCTCTCTCTCTCTCAAAAACTCACGGCCAAACACCCTTAACAATATCCCTCAAAAGATTTCCATAATCTCATAAAATCCCTTAAATCTTCCATAATCTAAGAAAGATATTGAGTGATCTTTGCAAGATTTGAAGAGATATTATATACACACAAGTAAGAACACTTGAATCAAAACACAAAAACTCTTCTTCCCCTTCTCCTTGTGGCCGTAGCCTTACACCCATCCATATACATTCTTCTTACAATTTTTACACTACCAAATCATCTCTAGATCATTATCCTTCAAAACCTCATTGTGTGTTTCAAGAGCTTGGAGCTTAACCCTTTGGAAGAACACACTAAACCCCATTCAATCCAAGGTTCTTGTCTTCCCTAGCCTTGAGCTAGTAGTAAGTTTAACCTTGTTTTGATTGTTAATGTTCATATTATGTGTTCTTATGAGCAAGTTGTACATTGATGGGTAGAATGTAGTTTTGAAATATAAAAGTTTAATGTATCTTACAAGATGAAAATGAAAGAATAATAATATGGATGAAACATGGATTTGATATTAATAATGGGATATTTCAAGAAAATGTAAAAATGTATACATACACTTAAGAAAGTTGATGATTTGGGTATGATTTTTGAAAGAGACTTGAATATGACAAAAGATGGTTTTAATCATCATAAGATGACTAGTTAATGTCTAAAATATATTAGAATTTGTTAGATGATCATGGATGAAAAAGTTACATGTTCAAAGTCTACTCACTTGGATGAGTAAAAATTTGATAGATTGGATAAAAACATGAAACCCACATGTTAATAGCATTAATAATGGAATAAAAGTCTATTAAAAGTGAAATGGTGTAAAAATAACCAAACATGAAAAATATGATTCTTCAAAGCCCACTAATTTGGAAGGAAAAATGCTAACCTTGAAAGATGAGATGAAAAATGCAACAAGTATAAGTTAAGGGACTAATATTGTAACTTAGAAAGTTGAGGGACTAAGTATGTATTTTAGAAACTTTGGTCCAAAAATGTGTTCACGGAATGTTCGGTGTCAAAAATGTAAATAATAGATTTTCCAAGTATAGTTTTGATAAACATAAGAAACCTACTTATGTATATTTTGAAAGAGGTATTTTTATAAAAATAGAAGTTTTATAAAAATAGGAGGCTAAGTTAACATAAGGATTTTATAAAAATAAAGGTTTTATAAAATATTAGTAAAGACTTGGGAAAACTTGTACAAAAATGGATACTTTTATATAAATGGGAATATAAAAGTATCGGAAACATTTTTGGGTTACAAGTTAACAAGTTGGACTAAAATACAAAAGCACATTTTTCCAAGTAATATGTGTTCGGGATTGGAAATACGAACAATATTTCCATAGAACGTATATGGGAAGAAAATGTGGAAAAAGCTAACTAACGGACTTAGTAACATGAACTAACGATAACGGATAAACAGACAAATGAGAAAAAGGATGCCATTGCGGCAAGATGAAAATATATATATATTTTAAGAAATAAAATATATATAACAAGGGTGAAACTTATGTAACACTTTCCAAAGTGTAGAAAGAATATTCGTGGGAGAAAACATAACGTAATGAATTAAAAACGCTAAACGACACATGGACTTAACAAGGAAAATTCACGCATTGGTATATGTACACATGCTCGTCTCGACGAAATTCTAGTATACCTACTTGAATGGGAAAGTAGATATACGAGAAGGAAAACCGAGACGAGTAGGTGAAGTATATCTACGAACATGTGAATACCGACAAGATCCTAGTACATTCATTTAAATGGGAAAATAAATGTACGGTATGGTGAGTCGAGTCGGGCGTTAAGAATATATTACCGAACGACGAGACCTTAGCATACTTATTTGAATGGGAAAATAAATATGCGGCAAAGTGAGTCGGGTCGGGTAATAAGAAATCATATTATATCGAGCGAAACGATCCTAAGTATAATTATTTAAATGGGAAAAATAATTATACGTTCGGTAGATTCGTGTCGAGAATAATAGTACACAAGTCACAAAGAGTAATAACAAGAATAATATATGACTTGTAAGAAAAGGGTAATCCATCGCCAATGGACCTAGGATACGAGACTAATTAAACGGGAATTTGGATAATACGTGGTCGGGGAGTTGGGTGTACAACTTGCCAAGGCACATGCACTATAGGTGTAGTGACTTATACGTCTAGGACGTTTGTAGGTGCGAGACCGCAAAATTTGCTATTTTCTTCTTTGAGCCGAGCACAGTTTCAGGTGAGTCTCACGGCCCCATTTCTAAACTATTTAACGTTTTTACGGGGGAAAGATATGTTGGGAATTGTTTGACGGGTTGGATACTTGAGTTGTGATCGCCACTCGGGGTTGAGACCTCTCTACTATAATCATTAATTCAGGAAAGTGAAACCGAAGGAATATTTGGATAGTACTATTGGTGCCTGACAAGGCCCACCCCTAATCGATAGCGTCGATTTTGCATCGGCGTATGCCTGGGGTGCACGTATTCTGAAATCAAGTCGTAGGAATACCGAGTAACGACTTGGGGCGGGGCATTATTATTTGTCTTGGTTTGGTTATAGGCTCAAGTAGAATTGTAGGAACTTGCAACTCCTATAAATTGTCATAACAAGGAAATTCCCATGAGATAAAGTTTAATTAAACTAAAACCTGTGAACTCACCAATATTTATATATTGACAAATTTTTAAATATATCTTTCAGGTAATTGACAGATGAAGGACAACATGGCAAGCAGGGTCGGGGGAATCTCTAAATTGGGTGTTGGATGTTTTGAAGAGGTCTCGTCACTCTATCCCAAGGAAATCGGGATATAGTTGAGGAGCCTCCTTATTTGTCTTAAGAACAATTTTCAATTATGTATGAATAATCAACATGATTTTCGACGCTTGAATAAATGACCCGTTTCTTTAATTACTTGTGATTTGCATTAATCTTGGCTTAATCCTCTTGAACCGTCGCGCCACGTGTTTCCGCCGTAGGCGTGGTGTGACAGTTACTAACACAAAACAAGTCCAACGGAAAGGTGGACAGTCCCTAAGAATCCTTAGCTTTAATTCTACGTCTCCACGAACTCCTATCTTGGACCATGACCTCATAGAGGTGCAACTCTATCAAATCGTGTTCAATACGCTTATCCTAGGTCAACTTGGGTCTACCTCTACTCCTCCTACCCTCAATAGTCAACGCTTCCACTACTCTAACTATCGCTGACGTCTGCCTTCTCCTCACATGCCCAAACCATCTCAATCTCCACTCCTTTATCTTCTCAAACATCTTAGCCAATCCTAACTTATCCCTAATGATGGGATTGAGTACTAAATAGACTATTCCGCATACCCAACCCCGGAAAAACACTTACTGGAGGAAAGAAGAAACAAGACAACCTATCTCCGGTAGATCCGGACGAGTAACATGGTGAGAGAAACATGGTGAAGAAACAATAACTGCTAGGTAGTCGTAATGACTCTAACGTACAGACACAAAAATGGTGTTGGAGAAAGTGTACAAGTGAATGGAGATTAAGAAGTGAATGCAAACAGAGATGAAGGGGATCTAATGATGATATTGTTGATCCTACTAATGAAATACATGAAGAGGAAGTTGACATGACGGGATTTAATGTTAATTGTCAATCTAAATAAAATAAATTATAAGAAAATAGTTGAAATGCAAAATCTATTTATCTGATTATCTCTAGAGTTATAAGTAGACATACGTAGAGCAGTCGGTGCTAGGGCTGATATTGAAGTTTAGGCTCGCGAGCCTAACGAGCCCAAACAAATTTTATATTATTATAATTTTATTTTATTTATAGTATACCTACCATTTAACATTGGTAAAGCCGAGCTCTAGCTCGTTTAAGCTATCAAAGCGAGCTCGAGCCGAGCTTTTAGCTGCTTTAAAATTGCTTTAAAATTATTTCGAGTCGAGCTCGAGCTTTTGGGTTTTACTTTCGAACCAATGGGTAATAATAGATCGGATATGTCTTAAAGGACCATAATGGGCCTTAATGGATCATAATGGGCATTAGTATATCATAATATGTATTAATTGATATCGGTCCTCAATGGATCTCAATGGACGATAGTTGATCACATATGTCTTTATGAATCATATTGGGCCTTAAGTGTTGATAAGTTCATATGTTATCTGTATGCTCTATTTTACAAGTTGAAGTTGTGATAATAAATTTATTGTGTTTGGCAAATTATATTGATCTTCATTGTTAATAGTTGTTATTTTTTAGTGATTTTGGTGATTTTTCCCTTTTGTTTTATTTGCGTTTTTTTTTCCTCAGGCCCACGTTTTTTTTGCGCTTCTCACCTAGGCCACACGTTGTACCAAAGCGCCTTCAATGCACTTTACGCCTTTGACAACCATGCTATAGGAGGGCTGCAGGAGGGCTGCAACATTCTTGAGTGGACAAAGATACATAATCGGTTGAAGGAGCCTACTATCTTTCTTTGCAAGGGGAGTTAAGTATGTCATTTTACCAAGTTATTATTCTTTATTCTAATTGTGTGATTTATATCGCCTCTTATAATTTTAATTTGTTTCCCTTCTTTAACGGGAGTTAAAGTTTTGTGTTCTTTGAAGATTGGACATAAGCTACAAGATTTATGGACCGATAAAGATAAAGATCGGTATGCATTCTTACTTTTTGATGTTTTTTTTCTTTGATATGTTTTTTTAGCTCCTAATATGGGTTATAATATGGATCATTTAGCATATTGGGTTCTTTTAGGCGTTAAATAGTTTACCAATGGGTTGGGATGGATTGAATTTGATTGAAAGAAAATCCCACGAGTCAAGATGGGTGAGGAAACCATATCTTACGGGTCAGGAATTCATGTGCGCCTTTCTTAAAAAAAACCTTGCTTTTTTTAGCCTTGCGCCTAGGCTTCGGGTGAGACCTATGCGCCTTGAGCGGGCCTTGCGTCTTTGATAAATAGATTTATTCTATGACTTTTATTTTTGTAGCGGACATTGGTCGCTGATAATTCTTCATCCTACTTACCAACATGGGTATATTGTTAATTCCAGAATTGATTCACAAGGCGTTTAATGGTCTAGAATGAAAGCGTCTCAAGGTTAGCCCAAAATTTACACTCTAATAGTTAATTTATCTCTAACGGGCCAATAAAAACTCGTTTAAATATGTGTATGTAGTATAAATATATTTAGACATCTAGGTTTTAATGATTGGCAGTCCCATATAAACTTTGTAGTCATTGTGGCATTACCAGAGTGGCTGTTGACGTTATGGCTTAGAAATTGGCGGTTTTCGTAAAGTTAGCGCAATTCCTAGAAAGTGCAGCTCGCTTAACTTGTGCAGCCTGGGCGCTAGTTTTAGACCAACAATAGGAACCCAAATGTTGTGTAGGATGTTACATTGAATATGTTTTGTTGATGGTATCCGTAGATTAGTATCATGTGTAGGCATCATAATTTATATAGCTACATGTGTATTTTAGCAGTCGATAGTATTTTTTTAAGCTTCATTTTGTTAATTGTCACATTATTTTTTGTTAGGCAGTTTCTACGGAAGGTTTGAAGAGTTCGATTTGGGTTTCAAAGAGTATCAAGTGGATGGGTCAACATTTGAAGTTGTAAACTTTTTTGTGTTTTATTTAGAAAACGTATGTTTTTGGAAAACTTAATTCATATTAGTTGGCCTTTTTTGGTATGTTATTTATAACTTTTGCATATATGTATATACATAATATTTGTGTGATTTGGTGGTAAAATGGAAATGCAGTAAACTGGAAAGTTTTCCAGAAAATTTTAAATTAAAAATAATATTTTATTGAATGGTTATTTGGTGATGCGGCTTTGGAAGATAATTGTATTCCATTTATTGGTGCAGTCTTAAGGTGTTGGTGCAGTTCAAGGATATATTTGTTGGTGCAGTTCAAGCATTATTTAGGATGGTTCAAACAAACAACATCATCGGAATTCAAATTTGATGATGCTATATGTATTAATGCTGTTCAAATAAAGCATCAAAAAATCATTTACACAGCACCTTATAACCAATTCTGTACTAGTGCATTGTTATGTATATACTACCATTCCGTACTATCGACGACATCGGAACCTATTGTAATGTAACATGACAGCTTAGTACAAACACTTTTGAGAACCAAAATTTGAATTACTCACCCCTTTCTCATGGAATCATCATTTACATCCAGGGCCGGCTCAACGTTACTCGAGGCCTAAAGCGACCATAAAAATGGAGGCCTTTTTTGCTATATTTTTTTTAGGAGTTTAGCATTTTTATTATCTTTTACACTGACACTTCATCTAAATAACATATCAACACAGAGATTAGACACTATTTTCTAACTTTTCATTTAACATATTATTCTTATTCCAGTTTAAGAAAAAATGGGGTAACGAATAGTGCTTTGATATTAATTTTTATTTATTTAATACCAACGTTAAATGAAAATAAAAGGTAAGGAATACAATTATGTTTTTATTTAAAATTTTTGAATGAAACTTTAGAAAAAATTAGTAAAAGCTGCATGGGGAAAATAAAAAGAAATAAAAAAATATTAATTTAGTTTTGAGTTGCACCTTGTATTCTTTTTTTTTGTCTCTGTCTCTGCACTTCTTCTTTCCTACCAACGTTACACTTCTTCTTCCTTACCAACATTACACTACTTACAGACGAAAAGATTCAATATAAACTTTGTTTATTTCCCTTTATTTTATTTGGTTTACCAACAATTTAAAGGGTCAAACACTGAAAAAAACACGAAGAAACAAATTAAACATTGGATCTCCGGTGGAAAAAGCTATTCGGCCGGAGCGTCGGACCTTCCAGTTCAGCCAATGAATAGAGGCCCTTAAAATTTTGGGGCCTAAAGCCCTTGCTTCATTTTACTTATGCTAGAGCCGGCACTGTTTACATCTTTACAAGAATCTAAACGCACAAACATTTTACCTTTGTTGCGTGATGAATCGTTAAGCAAAGACTAAAGCTACACTTAATATTATTGTAGGAGTTATATTAAAAAAACTTTGGGAAAACTTCCTTATCATTTAAGCCGGGAGAGGGACTTAAAAGATATTGACTGATAAGTTTTTGTCTCATTGGCATTTGCTCTAACTAATATCGAAATTATAACTTTTGTTTAACAATATCAATATTTCAATACCAGATACTGGCTTACACAACAAAATCAGAAAGAATTAGGAAATCATTTGTAGGATTGGTTATCATCTGCCTTAATGTGTTGGCCCTAATCTTCTCTATTGATGGATTGTAATAATAATGAAACAAAAGCAAAGAAACAAGAATGAAAGTGAACAAGAACATTGATTTTTATTGCTTGAAAGAAACTTAAATGTATGATTACAATCTATCTATTTATACTAATCTAAAAGATATGATATAGATATGATCCAACAAACATATCCCTTGATAAATAGATGTGTCGATCTCTTCTTGCTTGATCTTGGCCATTGATTAATCACCATGTCTTTTGATGAAGACGTGTATCTCCATGAAGTCACAACTCTTGATGTATGTGGCGCTTATTCCCAATCAACGTGTCCCTTCGTTTAGTGCCAACTTTCAAGTTGTGTGTCCAGATACATTGTATCTCCTACTTTTGTGGAGTGGCGGTTACCAGTTTTGGTTCTTGTCACATCTAGTTCGTCTGATCCAAACTATTCTAATTACAACCAAACTAACTATTGTGTATTTACAACAAGACACTTACACTATCCAATGACCCGTTTGATGATTAACTCGATCATCATAATGATCCAGCTGTTACTTTTTGTGAAGAACTTGACTAATGCATATATTTTATTACTTCCTTTGGGTTTTATGGAACTCATATTTGAGCACATAAGTCCTTTCTCAATCAAACTATATAAGTTGGTATCATGGAAGACCAAGACTTCTATATAACATGGAAAAGGAAGCATGATTTAGCAATGGACTGTCAACAACCATATATATATACCTCATGATGTTCGAATAATCATATCCATTTCAGTAGAATATGAGTTAATTCAATTTAAGTTTGTTGCATTTGATTAATTGAATACAGCAAAATCACAGTACAAATTGTTTAGGTGATATATACGTCTCTATCTTGGCATACGTGGGCAGCATAGTAATGTTGAATACTAAGATTACAGTTTGTACAAAGCCCAATTGTAAATAAGCATAATAGACGTCCCCACGGAATGGTTAATTTAAGAATCATAAACCAGATAGGCTAGAAAAAATATCAAACATATGGATGAACAGTAGATAACATCTTACATAGATAATTACAAGAGTAACATCTATAGTAAGTATGGTGTCTAAAAAAGTAGGGTAACCATGAGTTGGGAACTAAACTAAATACGTGGGAGATACGGCCGTTGGTTGAGACAAAACCAATTCGTAGCATAGAAACACTCCAATGGTTTGCCACCGTGTGCAATGCAGTGGGTGATGATGGTCAACCAGGTTGATGATGTTACTTGGGGGTTGACGACGAACAGAAGTGTGGCAAAATGAACTACATCAAAGCATCCTAGATGGGCAATAAGGTAATTTAACTTCATTATAGAAGGACATCATTGTCATCAAAGCATTAATACACATTAATTCATTATTTAATATAAACTTCTAACTAATTAATACTTTATTTAATAAACTTATATCTAATTAAATGAACTAAATGCCTCAACAATAATTTTTATATTTATAAATAAAAAAATAAGGTAGATATACATAGATAATTAGAACAAAACAAAATTAAAGAAATTTATAAAAACAAAATAAGTGATAGTATTATGTTATTATATACCGTTGACACGACACATAAAATTGAAAATATTATATTCTTTAAATTAAAATAACATTATTAATTATATGTAATAAGAGTAAGGTATTTAACAGTTTATCAAATGCATTATATTTCTTTAAATTAAAATAACAATATTTAATATGATATGTAATAATATTAAGTTATTTAACTGAGTATCAAATGTTTAAAAACTATAATTTGTTGACTAAATCCAACTATAGATTATACTTCGTTTTCTACCGGCGGCCCTAAAAAGCATTGCATTACTTAATAAGAACATTATATAAAAAATTACCCTTGCACAGAATATAATTTGAAGGTACGTGAGGAGATGAATTCGTTGCAATTATTACTGGATATTCATATTTGTTCATGTTTTCTATTCGTGCTTCCGAATAAATAAAGTTGTTGATACTAAATGGATATTAAAGTGTTTTTTAAAAAACTTATATTTCAACATCTTTGACAACAAAATAGAGAAAAAAAAGGCTCGAAAAGTGTCCATTATATTAAATTAGCCTAGAGATAACCCTTTTTTTCTCAAACCAGTTTGGGTTTAAAACAAGTTTAGTTTCTTTAAGTTCTTTGGTCAAATCGACACGGGCTAGAAACCACGTTGGGCCAAAAATAAACCAAACCTCCTAGAACTGATTGACGTTGGGGAAAACTAAAGAATTTTTTTATTTTTACAATATTTTAGTTTTAGGTTTTTTTTTATTAGTGTTACTAGATTATACCCCGGGAGCGTCCCGGGTTGAGAAATTTAATATGATACATCAATTTTACATATAAAATAGACTGATGTATAACTCTAATATTAATATTTAACCTAAAACAAATTAACAATGTACAACTCCAATGTTAACACCTAACCTAAAAGAATGTAGAAATTTAATGTAACTCTAATATTAACACATATCCTAAAGACTAAACACCTAACTTAAAACAACGTATAACTCTATTAACCTATTCGGTTCTGGTTGAAAAAGAAAATTCATATTTACTGATTTGAATATAAATAGTGACTTGCCTATACATGATTAATGATTTACCTAAACACTTTGTGTTTTTTTTCCTGTATGAACAAAACCTCACAAAAAAAGTTCTCCGTTTTTTATATAGCACTATGGTACTCGTTGGAAAGATAATAAAACGCTCGTTAATTTGGTGTAATTTTTTTCTTTAAAAATCTCGTATATTAAAGATATTAACGTTTAAAAATTATGGGAGGAAACATGAGGGTGAAAAATCCAAATTTGTTTTTAAATTATTTTTTCCTAAAATATCTCAATACCACATGGGATGACACATGGCACTGATGCAGGAGCATTTTAAAAGAAAAGAGATCAAGTTCATCTTTTAAAAGGAAAAGATCAAGACTATTTTTTATTTATTATTTGAAATAATTTCCATGTTTATCTTTTAATTTAGTACTAGATCTTTGCCCGCGTTACACGCGGCTCACCAACGTACAATTATTTTGAGCGGTAAGACGTAAAAAATATAGTAGAAATATTTTATTAAAATTTAAAAGAAACCAACACACATTTTATTTAAATATCATTAAATATTTCTTTATACACCACATTTTTTGTTTTAGTCTACACCTTCTCATCAGCATCAAGTATAAGTAACTTCACACATGCCCTGCTTTTAACTCTTGACAGTGCGACATAAAGCTGGCCATGTGAGAATACAGGGTCTCTTAAATACAATCCAACTTTCGATAGAGACTGTCCTTGGCTTTTATTGATGGTCATTGCGAAATTAGACTTCAAGATCAAATGCACAAATTTTCAAAATAATAGCTAATTTTTTTTATAAAAAAATGAGAAGTTAAAATGAAAACAGTCTCGTTTGACTTTTAAGGCCTTATAAATTATAGGAGCTATGTTTAATAATTAAAAGTAACCAATGAAATTAAGTCAGAGATGATGTAACAATAAGTTGTGTAAAAAATAAATGAAAAAATGAATAGGTAAAAAACTTTATTACCGAAAATAAGTATACATAATTGATTATATAAAAGGTAAAACAGACGTATTAATTGTGATGAAAAAAATTCAAATTTAACTTTGTTTATAAATGTATTTATATATGATTAATAATTTCGTGTTTAGAGGTTGTTAATGAAATGGTAATCATAATTATTAACATTAGATGTTTCCAATATTTTGTAAATCATGATAAATGCTACATATACGCTAAAAATAGTAATGTGACAAATCAAAGAAATTAGGCATTTATTTTGTGTTTAAATGTCTTTAATTTTAAAAATTGGATTTTTTTTAATTTTGATTTTGAATATTTAAAAATAAAGTAATTCAAATAAAAATAGGCGTATTAATTATGATGAAAAAAATTCAAATTTAATTTGTTTATAAATGTATTTATATATGATTAATAATTTTGTGTTTAAAGGTCATTAATGAAATCATAATCATAATTATTAACAGTAGATGTTTCCAATATTGTGTAAATCATAATAAATGATAATTATACGCTAAAAATAGTAATGTGACAAATCAAATAATTAAGCATTTATTTTGTGTTTAAATGTCTTTAATTTTAAAAATCGGATTTTTTTTTAAATTTTGATTTTGAATGTTTAAAAATAAATTTATAAATGTATTTATATAATTTTATGTTTAAAGGTTATTATTGAAATGGTAATCATAATTATTAACATTAGATGTTTCCAATATTGTGTAAATCATGATAAATGTTAATTATACGCCAACAATAGTAATGTGAAAAATCAAAGAATTAAACATTTATTTTGTGTTTAAATGTATTTAATTTTAAAAACCGGATTTTTCTAAATTTTGATTTTGAATGTTTGAAAATAAAGTTAATCAAATGAAAATATGCGTATTAATTATGATGAAAAAAATTCAAATTTAACTTTGTTTATAAATCTATTTATATTTAAATATGATTAATATTTTTGTGTTTAAAGGTTATTAATGAAATGGTAATCATAATTATTAATATAGATGTTGCCAATATTGTGTAAACCATGATAATTGCTAATTATACACTAAAAATAGTAATGTGACAAATCATCGAATTAGCATTTATTTTGTGTTTAAATGTCTTTAATTTTTATAACCGGATTTTTTTTAAAATTTTTATTTTGAATGTTTAAAAATAAAGTAATTCAAATGAAAATAAGCGTATTAATTGTGATGAAAAATTCAAATTTAACTTTGTTTATAAATGTATTTATATTTATATATTATTAATAATTTTGTGTTTAAAGGTTATTAATGAAATGGTAATCATAATTATTAACATGAGATGTTTCCAATATTGTGTAAATCATGATAAATGTTAATTATACGCTAAAAATAGTAATATGACAAATCAAAGAATTAAGCATTTATTTTGTGTTTAAATGTCATTAATTTTAAAATCCGGATTTTTTTTAAAATTTTTATTTTGAATGTTTGAAAATAAAGTAATTCAAATGAAAATAGGCGTATTAATTGTGATGAAAAACTTCAAATTTAACTTTGTTTATAAGTGTATTTATATTTATATATGATTAATAATTTTGTGTTTAAATGTTATTAATGAAATGGTAATCATAATTATTAACATTAGATGTTTCCAATACTGTGTAAATCATGATAAATGCTAATTATACGCTAAAAATAGTAATGTGACAAATAAAAGAATCAAGCATTTATTTTGTGTTTAAATGTCTTTAATTTTAAAAACCGGAATTTTTAAAAAAAATTATTTTGAATGTTTAAAAATAAAGTAATTCAAATAAACATAGGCGTATTAATTATGATGAAAAAAATTCAAATTTAACTTTATTTATAAATGTATTTATATTTATATATGATTAATAATTTTGTGTTTAAAGGATATTAATGAAATGGTAATCAATAACATGAGCATGGAGTAACTAAATAAAAAAGATTAGAAACTCTACCGTGAGTTTTTACCGTCTCTGGGATTGAAGCTAATAATAGCCCGTCCTGTATATCGAGATGAAAAAACTCGTGTATTAAATGATGAAAGCATGAATATATTTAGATAATAGGTAACTGTATCAAAATCAAGGAAGGTCGTAATATTTTTTCTTTTTTAGGTTTTCAAACATTGTCCATACATTTGCATACGAAACATTTCCATACGTGCTTACTTGAAAATCTAAATAAAATGACATTATTCAAAAAATTAATTCATATAAATAAGCAAACATGAAACATCAAACAAAAGAAAAATCAAGCCCAAGAACAAAATTTCAAACAAACTGTTTGTTTATAAAAACTAACTAAAGATTTCAAAATCAAAAATCAAACCTTGATATCAAAAGCATGTAAGCAACAGTCGCTCGGGTACAAATCTGAAACAAATGGATATACGATATATACAAAAATAAAAAAAAAGTAGGATTCTTTACCATGATCAAATATAAACGAATGTGAACCAATTAACACTTGCACTAAACAAACCATTGATTATTTTCCTTTAAATTGCCGTCTTTACGCCTTGGATCCACAATAACACACAATACATACAGATTGAAACCTAAATCATTAAAATCGGTAAAAAAAAAATATAAAGACACAAAAACATTAATCGCCAAAAACAAATGAAGATATAAGATATCAGAAAGAAACATAGATGAAATCAGAAAGAAACGTAGGAGAGGCGATAGACGAACAATGATTGTGTTACAGGAGAATGGAATGATAATACCTTGAAGAAGGATCGCCAAGGATGGAGAATGATCGGTTGCTTCGTTTGATTGTTTTAAGGTTTAGAAGAGGATGGAGAATGATTTGTTATGAGGATGATTAGTTTTTTAGGAATGATAATATGCTTGACCAATTTTTACCAAAATAATCTTCAATCACCAAAACAATGTTTAGGAAAGTTATTAAAACACCTTGACCGATTTTGACTAAATTAATAAATGATTTTTGATTTAAAAAAAAGAAAATTTTATTAATTCTCACATTGTGCCATGATGGATGAGCATTAATTGCTAGGGGCCTAAATGAATGACAAGTGTCAAAAATTGCTCCTAAATATTATATGTATAGATAAGTAGGGCATCTAGGGTTTATAGTTTTTCAGTTTTTGAGCATTGAATATTGTAAAGACACCTTTAAGGTCTCTTTGAACCATTCGGTTCGATTTATGGCGTTTGATTAACCATATAGTTTTTGAGCCATTTGATTGCATGTGCAAAACTGCATCAGTTGGTATCAGAGCTTTGGTTTCCAAATGGCTCTGTGTGAAGCGAACTATGTTTTTCTCGTCGAATCGCCGACCGAGGCAACGATAAAATCATGTTCGGTTCGCAAGTACGTAAGATCCAGGAAACTGACTCAAAGGATGTCATCTGGGATGAGATCGTTGGGAAAGAGGAGCATCCTGAATTTTGCGATAGTTACAAGTTTCTGGAAACCGACTCAGAGGCTTTCATCCGGGATGAGAACTGTGGGAAGGAGGAGTATCCAGGGAATTGTAACATAATCTATCCGTCACCTCCTTGTTTTGATGAATACAGGGACGAGGAATGGTATTGTTGGTTTACCGGTGGTTATCAGAACTTACCGAGTGATGAATCTGGTTTCAAAGTTTGTAATGTTAAAGGTGTTAGAAGAGTAGAAAATGGTGTTGTTGTTGTGGCTTTCGGTGGTGGGGCAGTGACTAGTGTTGGTGTTGCATCGACAGAGGTGGTGATGAATCTCCGGTTGGATCTCTTGCAAGGTCAGCGCAGTATCAGGAAAAAAAATCGTGGAAGGATTCTACGTTTCACAAAATACGGAAAGTTTGAACGTTGATAAGCACAAGGTATTATCTCTCAAGTATATGCAAATTCAAATTTTAGCAATTATAGTGGAGGGGTCCACCCGTCGTGATGCTTTACAAAATAAGGACCCAATCAAAATGCCAGATGGCAATTTAAATGAGAAGAATGCAAAATCTTACGTGGGTTTACAAATTTGTGATGGGCCAATTTTGGCTAATTCAGAATTAATTGGTGGGTGTGTGGTACATAGTCCATCAAAATCAAATGGGATGTACGGTTATTATGTGGAAAGTTCTAAAAAGCAAACTGTTGTTTGTACTAGAGTTCAATTACTTGAACTATTTGAGTGGGTCAAACTGATAGTGATCAGGAAGCAACATAATGCTCCATTCGACCCAGGTGGTACAAGTCTAGCGTTGGGTGAGAAGACCCCTGAAGTTAAGTTGTTTAGGCGAGTCATAATATATGAGAATCGGGTTGATGTCCCTTTTGATCCAGGTGGTTTTGGTCTTGAAGCAAAACTCGAGGACGAGTTTTTTTCGAAAAGAGAGAGTATGATGCAGGAGCATTTTAATAGAAAAGAGATCAAGTTCATCTTTTAAAAGGAAAAGATCAAGACTATCTTTTATTTATTATTTGAAATAATTTCCATGTTTATCTTTTAATTTAGTATAAGTAGGGCATCTAGGGTTTATAGTTTTTCAGTTTTTGAGTATTGAATATTGTAAAGACACCTTTAAGGTCTCTTTGAACCATTCGGTTCGATTTATGGTGTTTGATTAACCATATAGTTTTTGAGCCATTTGATTGCATGTGCGAAACTGCATCAGGCACACTCAAGGAAGAGAATGCCTCTATGAGTGCCATGTCATTAAAATGGCTTTGGTTTATTATATGTATAGATTATTACTATTTTGTCTACATTTTCATTTAACTTTTATCCAAAATTGGTTTGTCCCGCCGCATAGCGCAGGTTCACTTCTAGTGTATATTAGTGGATCGTTGTAACGAATTTTGACCTATCTATAATACATTATAAAGGAGGAGTGATGTACAACAAGGTAATTTGCATTTCCGTACAACTTAACAAGCAACATGTACAACATATTTAAGCAAGAAATTTAAGGGTATTATGGGCATAATTGGGACAATTAAGACACTTAAGAGGGTAATTGTGACACCCGGCAAATTCCGGTTAACAACGCTGTCTAGATTAAAGTCTACCTTAGCGAGTCACGCGTATATTATACTTAACTGGGTTAGTTGAGTCGTGTTACGGTTCGGGAACTGTTAGTTAGGATCATTAGATGTCAGTCTAGAGGCTCATTAGATGTCAGTCCTTAACCAAGTGTATAAGGGGTGACGATTCGTAGAATCGTCAGAGCATAGGGAACATACAAGTCTCGAGTCCCGGGAATTGGTGAACGAGTGTGAATGTGTTTGTTTGCAAGTATTATGTGTTTACAATCATTATGTGACTTGTCGGTATGTGAAAGTGTGTTAACATATGTTAAAACAGGGTTTAACGCGCAAAATACGCAGAACCAACCCCTATAGGCTATTAGGGAGGGCTAATCGCCTATAGGGGGCGAATAGGACATGTATGGGGCGAATAGCAAGGCTAATCGCCTATAGGGAAGGCGATTAGCAACCTATTCGCCTGATGCTGCTGCATACTCGCCTATAACGTGCTGGACGACTAAAAACGACTATAAATACAATACTTGACCTCCTAAACTTCATATTAACAACCCTAGTCGTCCCACAACTCGTCCCAACACACACACAACCTCTGGAACACGATTTTGGATCAAAACACAAGATTTCAAGCCTATTACATCAATCTATCATAAATCTAAGGTGTGGTTTTCATTCATGCAACCTTTAATAATGTTTTTATTGAATCCCTAATGGTCCAGACCTGTTTATAAACGTATGTGTCTTCTGAAATTCGTTAATAATCATTGTTAATTGGATTCTAGTTATTATGCATGTTGTATGTGTGTTATAATTAAAAGATAGGGTTTTTGTGATTCAAGAAGGATTGATAACATAATATTAAGGTAGTTACAGATTGATGATGATAGCATGTTGATGAAAGCTGAGTAATTGTTCATTAGGGTTACGGTTATGCATGTTAATGTGATGTTTCAGGCTATGTGTATTGTTTTTGGGATACATGGTTGCATGCAGGGCTGATAGAACGAGGTTAAACAAAGGATTTTGATTGAAATATGTTTGATATGGTTGTTTGATTTATATTTGATGTTTACACACGTTCTGGATTTGATTTGGAGTGTTAAACGCGCGAAAAACCGGAACAACTGTGCTATAGGCGAATAGGAACCCTAATCGCCTATACTATAGGCGATTAGGAGGCTATTCGCCTGATGGGAAACCCTAATCGCCTATAGTATAGGCGAATAGGGGCCTAAATGCCTTTACTTCATGCATTTACGATCCTAAATGCTAGTTAAGCCCTGAATTGCATGCCTTACGACGTAATCGCCTATAAACTCATGATTTGCATACCGCATGACCCTAATCGCCTATAGTATAGGCGATTAGCCTTCCTAAATGCCTGTTGACCCACATAATCACTAGTTGACTTTTCCTAATCGCATGTACTGCTGCTGTAAGTGTAATTTAGCATTTCGGGACCCGATTTGACACCTAGGAACATGCTAGGAACCCCGTAACATACCTAATAACTTGGTAACATGTGCTCGGACTTATTTATGAGATACTTGAACTACGTGCTACAACTTGTTGGATTTTAACGTATGTTAAGTGTGATTGCATGATTGTATGTTTGAGAGTGCAAGTATAACACGGGGAGTCTCGGGTCACCAATGGGATGTCGAGTCTTGTACATTAGGTTAGTTTAACAGTCACAGTGTTTTCAAACGAACTTGGTTATGGTCTGGACATCTAGGGACTAACTAACCTACGGGTTATTAGTCTAAGTACTTGTAACTGTCATATGTTAGGTCGCCGCTTTACGGGGCTAGCATAGCTTGCTGATCTTATTCGTATTTCGAAGTAACGCAACCTAAGGTGAGTTTACGGCCCCTCTTTTAACTGGTTTCACTTATTGGGGGAGAAAACATGTGTTAAACTTATGTTTTGGTAACAACTGTCATACTATGGGTTTCTATGGTTTACTATACGATCTTTGGAAGTCCCGGGGGAAACCATGAATGTGCGGGTTAGCACAACGGGGAAATGTGAATAGATCTATTGGGAGTGACCAACCCCGCTCGTCGGCTTGGAGGGCCGGGCGAGTGCATATTGTCTCAAACAGGAACAGGTTTACTATTCAGGCACAACATCTGGTTTGCGAGTTAGTAATGGTTTTCCAATTGTTGTAGTAATAAAACATACGCCTAGCTAGCGTACTTGGTTTACAAATTGATATAGTATGGACAGGTTGAACTTGATACTTTGATTACAAAACCTGTGAACTCACCAGCATTTTGTGCTGACGTAACTCTTACATGTTTTCTCAGGTCGCTAAGGTAGCACTACGGAACTAGGGCGCACGCGTCTGCACGACGTCTAGTTAGGGTTGCATGGTTTTCAAACATTGAATAAGTTAGTTTACTTTTGAATCATGTTTTGAGAATAAGCTTCCGCTGTATTTGGGGATTTTAAACTATGTTTTTGAAATTGCATATGTTCATTTAGATTTGTTTATTGTGATCGTTGACTTGGATCCTGGTTTGTCATGCGCCTCGCGGTAAAACCCCGCAAGTGGATTTTGAGGGTGTGACAGATTGGTATCAGAGCCAATGGTTATAGTGAACTAGGACTGCATGTAGAGTCTAGTCTATAGCCGAGTCGCACACACTGGACGATCACATAGTACTAAACATTATGGTGGATTACGTATGTATGGGCTTGTCGGGGTGTCTCTAAATCATCTGACCTTCCTATGTTACATCATCCGTTCTATCTTAGGTCGGGTTACTTGCTCTCTAGGCAGTGTTGTATATTGGGGCAAATCATGTACTCTTGAGATTTGTCCAAGGCTCGGACATCTCCCTTTCATACTCCAATAGAAACACTTGCCATAAACTACCGTAGCATTACGGTGTATAGCTAAGAGTCTATGTTCAGTGATTTGAACTTTGAACTAGGAGAACACTTGGAGGACCATGTAGAGCGGTTTATCATTTTGGGTGCACACAAAATCATAAACCGAAATGCATGAAAGCCCTAGTGAGCTCTGGGTTTGAATGGATAGTCCTGAGTTGGATCTAGCTTTGATCTTGTGAACGCTAGTGGTTACCATTAGCTGCGAAACTAAATTTTCTCGTTCTTTCTGTCAGAATCATGTCTGGAGTACGAGGAGGACATGGAGGTGGCCGCGCTGGTGGGCGTGGTGGTGGTCGTGGTGGTGGTGGTGGTCGTGGAGGTGTAAACCTAACACAAGAAGATCTGAACAACTTACTGCAAGCTGCCTTTCAGTTAGGGCACAATGGTGGTGGTAAGTTGATTTATCCACTTTTGCCTCATTGGTGAACCCTGTTTACATCCTTCGTGGTTTCTCATGCGTTTCATTTCAGGTGGTCCTGTTAACCCACCCCCACCTATGTGTACCTACAAGATGTTTCAGGACTGTAAGCCCCATGAATTCTCTGGCACTGAGGGTGCGGTGAGCTTGCTCAGGTGGCTGGAAAAGGTGGAGTCAGTGTTTCTGATGTGCAACTGTCTCCCAGAGGATCGAGTCAAGTATGCTGCTGCGTTATTCCAGGATGTTGCTTTGACCTGGTGGAACAATATCACCCAGAATATGGGTATAGGGGAGGCTTATGCTATGCCTTGGGAAAATTTTGTTCAACTACTGAAGCGAGAGTACTGTCCAAGGGAAGAAGTTCAGAAGCTAGAGCATGAGGTGTGGAACCTCAAGATGATCAGGTCAGAGATTGAAAAGTATACGGTAAGGCGTAATGAGTTGGCAGTGCTGTGTCCTGATCTGCATGTGCCAGAATACAGGAGGATTGAACACTATATCTCGGGGCTAGTACCAGAGATCGCAGGGCTGGTGGCTGCGGGGAATCTTCCTACATACTCAGAGGTGGTCCGATCGGCTCACAGGATGACAAACTTGAAGGTGAATGAGGGTATCTTGCCTGCTAAAGGTTCGACTGTCAAGGCCCCGGAGAATAACAAGCGTAAATGGGATAATGAGGGGAAAGGATCTGTGCCAGCATCAGCACAACAGGGTAAGAGGTTCGATAGCGGGGGTTCTTCTTCTTCTTCTGGTACCAAACCGGGTGGTTATGCGGGGAGATTACCTAAGTGCAACAAATGTGGGCGTCATCATTAGGGGGACTGCGACCGTAATCGTTGCCATCGCTGTCAGCGACTTGGGCATTTTGCTAAAGATTGTCGGGCGACACTTCCATCGACTCAGGCCCCAAGTACTACCCCGGCTCCTACTGCTCAAGGAACTACGGGGAAACAGGGTTGTTACAACTGTGGAGAGACTGGGCATTACAAGAAGGAGTGCCCGAAACTGAAGCAGGGCGGGGATGTGAGGGATAGAAACGGTAACGGGAACAACGGGGGCGGTGGCAGGAATGCACGTGCCTTCATCATTGGAGCCGCAGAGGCTAGGCAGGATCCTGACACAGTTACCGGTACGTTCCTTCTCAATAATCGCTCTGTTAGTGTTTTATTTGATTCCGGTGCCGATAAAAGTTTTATATCTATGGAAGTTAGTCGACTGCTAGATGTAGTACCCGTACCATTAGAGGCTAAGTATGTAATTGAGTTGGCTGACGGTAAAAAGATTGAAGCTACTTGTATCCTTCGGGAGTGTCAACTAGAGATGTCGGGTTTGTCGTTCCCCATCGACCTTATGCCGGTACCTTTGGGTAGTTTTGACGTTGTTGTAGGCATGGATTGGTTGTCTTTGTATCGCGCTGAGATCATTTGTTACGACAAGATTATTCGGATTCCCCTCCCTGATGGAGAATTCCTTTCGGTGTACGGTATCAAGGGCGGTGCTCCGCTAAATCTCATCTCCAGCATGAAAGCCCTTAAGTATCTTCGAAAGGGTTATTCGGCCGTTTTGGCACTTTTATCTGTTTCCTCTACCGATGAGAAGAAGATCGACGATATTCCTGTTGTACGCGAGTTTCCTGATGTATTTCCCGATGATTTATCTGGTCTTCCTCCCCATCGTCAGGTTGAGTTCAGTATTGATCTTGTACCGGGGGCTGCTCCTATTGCTCGGGCCCCCTACCGTCTTGCACCTCCCGAGATGCAGGAATTGTCCAGTCAGTTACAGGAACTCTTGGACAAGGGTTTCATTAGACCAAGTTCTTCCCCTTGGGGAGCCCCGATTCTGTTCGTTAAGAAGAAGGATGGAAGTTTTCGATTGTGTGTGGATTACAGAGAATTGAACAAAGTGACCATCAAGAACCGTTATCCTCTTCCACGTATTGACGATCTATTTGACCAACTCCAGGGTTCTAGCTACTACTCTAAGATTGATTTGAGGTCCGGTTATCACCAGTTGCGCGTAAGGGAAGCTGACGTTGCAAAGACTGCCTTTCGTACACGTTATGGCCATTTTGAGTTCTTGGTCATGCCTTTCGGTCTCACAAACGCACCAGCGGTTTTCATGGATTTGATGAACCGCGTTTGCAAACCATATCTTGACAAGTTCGTCATCGTGTTTATTGATGACATCCTGATTTACTCCAAGAACAAGACCGAACACGAGGAACACCTGCGTTTGGTTTTGGAACTTTTGCGACGGGAACAACTTTACGCTAAGTTCTCAAAGTGTGACTTTTGGTTACGCGAAGTTCAGTTCCTAGGACATGTGGTTAATGAACTAGGAATTCATGTCGATCCAGCTAAGATCGAAGCGATCAAGGACTGGGAAGCACCAAAGACGCCAACTGAGGTGCGGCAATTCCTAGGCCTTGCGGGCTATTATCGTCGTTTCATTAAGGGGTTCTCGAAGATCGCTCAACCCCTCACTACTCTTACTCAGAAGGATAGAAAATTCGCCTGGGGTGAACCACAAGAGTCAGCATTTCAAGAGCTGAAGTCTAAACTTTGTTCTGCTCCTATTTTGTCCTTGCCTGAAGGCCCTGATGATTTCGTTGTTTACTGTGATGCTTCTATTCATGGTCTCGGTTGCGTGTTGATGCAACGCGAGAAAGTGATTGCGTATGCTTCTCGGCAACTCAAGTTGCACGAGAGGAACTACACCACCCATGACTTGGAATTGGGTGCAGTGGTTTTCGCGTTGAAAATTTGGAGACATTACTTGTACAGTACCAAATGCACCATCTACACCGATCACAAGAGTCTTCAACATATTTTCGACCAACAACATTTGAACATACGACAGCGTCGTTGGATTGAACTCCTGAACGACTATGATTGCGCCATTAAGTACCATCCTGGCAAGGCGAATGTAGTAGCAGACGCCTTGAGCAGGAAGGAATCAATTAATCCTCGTCGCGTTCGGGCGTTGCAGCTCACCATTCATTCCTCTCTACCTGACCAACTCCGTTTTGCTCAGTTAGAAGCTTTGAAGGAGGAAAACCTTAAAGCTGAGACTATGCACGGTGCCGACAAGCACCTCGAGCGAAGGCCTGATGGCCTGCACTACTTCGCAGAACGCATATGGGTTCCTTTATTTGGGGGACTTCGGGAGCTTGTTTTAGATGAGGCTCACAAGTCCCGGTATTCTATTCATCCTGGTTCGGATAAGATGTACCAAGATCTGAAGGTGCTTTACTGGTGGCCAAACATGAGGTCGGATATAGCCTCATACGTGAGCAAATGCTTGACCTGTGCTAAGGTCAAGGTGGAATACCAGAAACCGTCGGGTCTCTTGCAACAACCTGAAATTCCGGAGTGGAAATGGGAACGGATTACAATGGATTTTGTTACGCAACTACCTAAGTCATCAAGCGGGAATGATAAGATATGGGTGATTGTTGATCGGTTGACAAAATCAGCCCATTTTCTCGCTATTAAGGAGACCGACACCATGGATCGTTTGGCTCGTCTTTATCTGGAGGAAGTTGTTTCTAAGCACGGGGTGCCGGTTTCTATTATTTCGGATCGTGACTCCCACTTTACTTCTCACTTCTGGAAGTCTTTGCACAAGGCTTTTGGTATCCAGCTGGACATGAGTACAGCTTATCACCCACAGACTGACGGTCAGAGTGAACGCACGATTCAAACCTTAGAAGACATGCTGCGAGCATGTGTGATCGATTTTGGCAAAGGCTGGGAAGCTCACCTACCGTTAGTAGAATTCTCTTACAACAACAGTTACCACACGAGCATCAAGGCAGCTCCGTTCGAGGCACTGTACGGGCGGAAATGCCGGTCTCCTCTTTGTTGGGCTGAGGTGGGTGAGAGTCAACTCACTGGGCCTGAGCTAGTGTACGAAACTTCGGAAAAGATCGTACAGATTCGTAACCGGTTGGCAGCGGCACGGGATCGGCATAAGAGTTATGCCGATCAGCGTCGCAAGCCACTGGAATTCCAAGTTGATGACAAGGTACTTCTGAAAGTTTCACCGTGGAAGGGCGTCATACGCTTTGGGAAGCGTGGCAAACTCAACCCTCGGTATGTCGGCCCATTTACAATCCTGGAACGGATTGGACCGGTGGCATATCGTCTTGATTTACCGACGGAGCTCGGCAACTTACATAACGTCTTCCATGTGTCCAACTTAAAGAAGTGTCTAGCTGACGAGTCTCTTATTGTTCCACTGGAAGAGATCAAGGTTGATGATCGTCTTCGGATTGTGGAGGAACCTGTTGAGATTCTTGATTACAAGATTCGTAGCCTACGTCATAGCAAGATTCGCATTGTTAAGGTTCGCTGGAACTCGAACTGGGGACCAGAGTACACTTGGGAACGGGAGGATCAGATGAAGTCTAAGTATCCTCACCTCTTTCCTAAGGAAGCGTTCGAATTGAGATATGTTACCACTGCAGCTGAATGAATCTCGGGGAGAGATTCCTTTTTAACGTGGGAATGATGTGACAACTCGGGTAAATCTCTCTCTTGGTTTCTATCTTTTGTCTGTTTCTTTTGTTATTCCTTTTGGTACTTGTGCAATTTTCGGGACGAAAATTCTTTTAACGTGGGGATGATGTGACACCCGGCAAATTCCGGTTAACAACGCTGTCTAGATTAAAGTCTACCTTAGCGAGTCACGCGTATATTATACTTAACTGGGTTAGTTGAGTGGTGTTACGGTTCGGGAACTGTTAGTTTAGTATAGAGGATCATTAGATGTCAGTCTAGAGGCTCATTAGATGTCAGTCCTTAACCAAGTGTACAAGGGGTGACGATTCGTAGAATCGTCAGAGCATAGGGAACATACAAGTCTCGAGTCCCGGGAATTGGTGAACGAGTGTGAATGTGTTTGTTTGCAAGTATTATGTGTTTACAATCATTATGTGACTTGTCGGTATGTGAAAGTGTGTTAACATATGTTAAAACGGGGTTTAACGCGCAAAATACGCAGAACCAACCCCTATAGGCGATTAGGGAGGGCTAATCGCCTATAGGGGGCGAATAGGACATGTATGGGGCGAATAGCAAGGCTAATCGCCTATAGGGAAGGCGATTAGCAACCCTATTCGCCTGATGCTGCTGCGTACTTGCCTATAACGTGCTGGACGACTAAAAACGACTATAAATACAATACTTGACCTCCTAAACTTCATATTAACAACCCTAGTCGTCCCACAACTCGTCCCAACACACACACAACCTCTGGAACACGATTTTGGATCAAAACACAAGATTTCAAGCCTATTACATCAATCTATCATAAATCTAAGGTGTGGTTTTCATTCATGCAACCTTTAATAATGTTTTTATTGAATCCCTAATGGTCCAGACCTGTTTATAAACGTATGTGTCTTCTGAAATTCGTTAATAATCATTGTTAATTGGATTCTAGTTATTATGCATGTTGTATGTGTGTTATAATTAAAAGATAGGGTTTTTGTGATTCAAGAAGGATTGATAACATAATATTAAGGTAGTTACAGATTGATGATGATAGCATGTTGATGAAAGCTGAGTAATTCTTCATTAGGGTTACGGTTATGCATGTTAATGTGATGTTTCATGCTATGTGTATTGTTTTTGGGATACATGGTTGCATGCAGGGCTGATAGAACGAGGTTAAACGAAGGATTTTGATTGAAATATGTTTGATATGGTTGTTTGATTGATATTTGATGTTTACACACGTTCTGGATTTGATTTGGAGTGTTAAACGCGCGAAAAACCGGAACAGCTGTGCTATATGCGAATAGGAACCCTAATCGCCTATACTATAGGCGATTAGGAGGCTATTCGCCTGATGGGAAACCCTAATCGCCTATAGTATAGGCGAATAGGGGCCTAAATGCCTTTACTTCATGCATTTACGATCCTAAATGCTAGTTAAGCCCTGAATTGCATGCCTTACGACGTAATCGCCTATAAACTCATGATTTGCATACCGCATGACCCTAATCGCCTATAGTATAGGCGATTAGCCTTCCTAAATGCCTGTTGACCCACATAATCACTAGTTGACTTTTCCTAATCACCTGTACTGCTGCTGTAAGTGTAATTTAGCATTTCGGGACCCGATTTGACACCTAGGAACATGCTAGGAACCCCGTAACATACCTAATAACTTGGTAACATGTGCTCGGACTTATTTATGAGATACTTGAACTACGTGCTACAACTTGTTGGATTTTAACGTATGTTAAGTGTGATTGCATGATTGTATGTTTGAGAGTGCAAGTATAACACGGGGAGTCTCGGGTCACCAATGGGATGTCGAGTCTTGTACATTGGGTTAGTTTAACAGTCACAGTGTTTTCAAACGAACTTGGTTATGGTCTGGACATCTAGGGACTAACTAACCTACGGGTTATTAGTTTAAGTACTTGTAACTGTCATATGTTAGGTCGTCGCTTTACGGGGCTAGCATAGCTTGCTGATCTTATTCGTATTTCGAAGTAACGCAACCTAAGGTGAGTTTACGGCCCCTCTTTTAACTGGTTTCACTTTTTGGGGGAGAAAACATGTGTTAAACTTATGTTTTGGTAACAACTGTCATACTATGGGTTTCTATGGTTTACTATACGATCTTTGGAAGTCCCGGGGGGAAACCATGAATGTGCGGATTAGCACAACGGGGAAATGTGAATAGATCTATTGGGAGTGACCAACCCCGCTCGTCGGCTTGGAGGGCCGGGCGAGTGCATATTGTCTCAAACAGGAACAGGTTTACTATTCGGGCACAACATCTGGTTTGCGAGTTAGTAATGGTTTTCCAATCGTTGTAGTAATAAAACATACGCCTAGCTAGCGTACTTGGTTTACAAATTGATATAGTATGGACAGGTTGAACTTGATACTTTGATTACAAAACCTGTGAACTCACCAGCATTTTGTGCTGACGTAACTCTTACATGTTTTCTAAGGTCGCTAAGGTAGCACTACGGAACTAGGGCGCACGCGTCTGCACGGCGTCTAGTTAGGGTTGCATGGTTTTCAAACATTGAATAAGTTGGTTTACTTTTGAATCATGTTTTGAGAATAAGCTTCCGCTGTATTTGGGGATTTTAAACTATGTTTTTGAAATTGCATATGTTCATTTAGATTTGTTTATTGTGATCGTTGACTTGGATCCTGGTTTGTCATGCGCCTCGCGGTAAAACTCCGCAAGTGGATTTTGAGGGTGTGACAGTAATATAGGCATTTCATCCACCTCCTCCTTTAGAATATCAAAAGACTTTTACAATACTACCCTCCTTCTTCCATCCATACCCTTCAATCGTTTGCCTTCTTCCTTCATAAATATAGATCATTAACCTCTTGTCCCTTCAAGTTCCATAACCCTAAGGATCAAATTGAATGAGATTGATTGTGAAATTCAAGTCCTCCTCTTATAACATTCAATTGAAGGCCTACATGAACTATCTTCCCTTCAAAAAAATGCTTATGTAAGAACTATTACTTATTTTACTATTTGCATTGTCTTTGTTTGTTGCACAAAGTTTGCAATGTTTTATATTGTTTTTTTATTTATGCACCTAGATTTGGACAAGCACATTGCAACGAACAATTTTGACTGCAAATCAAATTGTTGGATTTCCCAAGGTTAGTTTTACATGTCACATAAATTGCTTCTTTGATCACTTATCATTTGTAAAATTTGTGTACTTTCTTTACGTTATAGATACAATGGCATGCACTTGATGAGATAAATGTTGGTGTATGTGACGGTATAACGTATGAAAAAATAAAGAAGAACATTCCTGAAGAATACGAGTATGTTAAATATGAAATATTCGATTTTTTTTTTTATAATTTTATACCTTTCCCTTCAATACTTTTTTTTAAAGGTCAAGGAAGAAAGACAAACTCAGGTATCGATATCCTCGTGGAGAGTCGTATCTTGATGCGATACAAAGGTACTGAATTCAAATACAAGGAAAAATCTCTGTTGAAAATATATAAAGTAAATAATTAAAGTTTTGGTATTTTATGCAACGTCAAAAGTTTGCAGGTGTGTATATAACATGTTGGAGCCGGTTATTATTGAGTTAGAACGACAACGCGCGCCGATTATTATTGAGCCGGTTATTCCATCATTGCCCTTTAACCATACCTATCTCTTTCAATTCCCTCCTTTACTTCTTTATTACTTCTCAGACAACTCAAAGGTTCTTGCAATTGCAATTGAAGCATTTGTCAGTTACCCACTCATCATATTCCTGAAGGTGTGCCTCGGTATTAAGAGATCATCCTTCCAATTTCTTACCCTCATAACAAATTAGCCGTATTACAGGTAATTGTTTTCTCAAGTTATTGGTAATTTTTCATACTTTGTGGTTATTTTAGGCTTTGTATTGTTTGTTTTTAGTTTATTTGCGGTTCTAAATTCATGGTATTTATATGATGATGATGAAAGAAAACCCACTGACCTACATAGAATTCAACGGCCAGTTTTGAAGTTCTTGTAGGTTAGTTTTTTTTTAATCAACTATCCGTTTTCCAAATTCGTGTTGATATTGTTTTATTTTTATACTTTTAAAACTATTCATGTATATTTTTATTACTTGTAATTGATAATTAGATTGTTCTGTGATGATGATGTGGTACAGGGTTAGTTTCTATAATTTATATAGTTTATAATATTAACCAATTACTTAGTTTTGCTTAACTTTAGTATTTGTTTCTACATGTTGAAACTATAAAAATTTCAATCTTGATTCATAAATCATAATAGGCAACTAATTTCGTTTATTCATTCCACTTAAAATTTTTCATTCGTATGCATGCTTAAGCTGTAGTTTTTTGTAATTTGTAGTTGCTTGGTTGTTGGATTGATCTTTTTTAGTAACAATGTGAAAAACTTTTATGATTAAATCATATTTTTCTAAACTCCGTGGAAAGTAGATGGTGTAAAAAACCATTTAACACTACATTGAACTAGAAACATGTTGAGCCTTAGCTATTTCCGTCATAACAACACTCACATTTGCAGCCTGCTCGATACACCCAACCTTATGCAGTTAATCTGTAAGTACAACACAAGTATTAGGATACACATGACATCAAATAATTTCGCGCGACTCCCCTTAAATATCCCATGCTTTTTTTTGTATATGCAGATGTTCTTTTATGGATTAGTAAGTGACATGCTTTGCATCTCCATTGAGCTTTCTGGCACATTGGGTTATTTAGCTTATGGGTATCTTTTAGATGCTATGACCAAGTAATCTTGAACTACTTAAATTTTACACAAAACAAATTTATGTTAAGACATTTTTTATTAAATTGCTTTTTTTTTAAAAAAAATTTGATGGTATGTTTTCCTTGTACAGTTCATGTTGATGCTGCTATCGAAAAGTTTTTTAATTTTAAGACAACAAGCCCATAAGCTACAATTATTTAGATATTCGTGTAACTTGGTAGAGCAAGTCTTCGTCACATGAACTTTATACATACATCTAAAAAGAACTAAGAGTTATCACAAGTGGAAAATGTATTATATAGCCATATGACATTAAAGTAATCAGCACAAGGAATAACAATTGCAATTGAAGCATTTGTCAGTTACCCACGGGTCACCAAGTTCGAGGCACCTAAGGCGTCTCCGATGAGGCTTCTCGTAAGTCACTTGGTCAAGTGGCTATTTTCGCGATTTTCCCTTTTATAAATATAGTTTCAATAGTCAACTGTTTTCTGGAAAGATTGGCATATAGATATCACATGTAGAAGAGAATATCTATATTTTGTGTATACATTGAAGTTAAATATAAGGCATTGATGTTAGAAACTTCTTTCACATTTAATGTTAGAAGTAAATGTGTGTTAATTAGTTTTTTTTTTTTGGAAGGCAAATTTCATTAGAACACAACACAAGCGGGATCTCCAAGTCGAAGACCCATCAAAATCAAAAGATTGCCAATCCTTCCAACCCATTACACCCTTTTTACTTCTACTAGAGAACCAAATATATCCAATAGCTTTAATTTCGGCAACCAATTTGACCACATTCCAATTCGTATCTTGGAAAATCTTCTCATTTCTAGCCTTCCAAATTCGCCAACACGTAATGATCATCATCCCGTAAATCACTGTCTTCTTTCGCGCCGGCCAAGAGTTATCTTGAAGAATATCGAACCTCGAGAAAAAGAAGAATATAGGCAATTTCATCCAAGTCGTTATACCTTGCCAAACACCAACTACTAGACCACAACCTGTAAATAAATGGTCCACCGTCTCGTCCTGGACTTCACAGAAATTACACAAAGGATTACCACAGTCAATATTTCTCCTTAAAAGCGCATCCTTAGTCGGAATCCTATCACGTAGCATCCTCCACATAAATATGTTGCATTTTATTGGAACCCATCTACACCATTTAAAGGAGGTAACCTGCTGTAACGGCTGCTCTGTGTCTATCCACTTCTTTACTTCTTGAACAGAAAAGCCATTATTTGAGCCATTATCCCAGTATCACGAGTCATCTCTAGCTTCCAATCGCTGGCCAAACAGTAACGCGCAGCAATCAAAAAGCTGCTGGATTTCAGCATCCGAATGTGGAGAACTCCTCCACTGCCACTGCAGTCTTAACCCGCTCGCACCATCCACCATACGATCCCGCACTTTACAGAATTTATGCCCCTCCAATCTAAACAAATCCGGATATAATCGCTTCAGCGGAGTTCTATCAATACACGGATCCACCCAAAACATAATATCCGAACCGTTGCCAACCCGGCCTCTAATTAATTCCATGCTGTTGTGATTACCAACTTTCAGCCGAATAGCACTCTTGATAATACAAGACCATGTACCATTATATCGAGCATTGTGAGGATATGCATCCCATTTGCGACTAGAACCATGAATAGCGTCCACTACACGTCTCCATAAAGCATTATTTTCAGTTCTATATCTCCATAACCATTTCACCAAAAAAGCTTTGTTGCACTCACCAAGCTTACGAATACCCAAACCTCCATATTGAATTGGTTTTGTAACCTCATCCCAACATACCCAATGAAGCTTCCTACCATCACTATTACCTCCCCAAAGAAACTTTTTTATTAAGCCTTCCAACGTATTTATCACACCAATAGGAGCTTTAAAAAGCGAGAAATAATACGACAGGAGACTAACCAAAACAGATTTAATTAACGTCACTCTACCTCCAATCGACAATGTCTTAGCCTTCCACCGGGTTAATCTACTTTTAACTACATTTATAACCGGCTCCCAGCTACTAATTCTATTCATATTAGAACCAACCTTTATCCCAAGATAGGAGAAAGGCGCGTTCCCCGTTTGACATCCCATCTCATTCGCCTTAACGCCCACCTCTTCAATACTTTTACCCACCCCATATAGTGTAGACTTATGGATGTTAATCCTTAAGCCTGAACACATATGGAAAATACGAAGAATACGCCTTAAACACACCAAATTATTTTCTGACCACTCTCCCATAACCATCGCGTCATCCGCATATAGTAAATGGGAAACCACCAAACCACCATTCTGAAAACGAACTCCCCTAAAAGCTCCAACATCACACGCCTTTTTAATAAGACCCGAGAACGCCTCCATGACCATAATAAACAAAAAAGGAGATAGAGGATCTCCCTGACGAATACCCTTTTCACAATTAAATTCAAATGTCGGGGAGCCATTCACCAAAACCGAAGATCTAGCCGATTTGAGAATACCATCTATCCACCTGCACCACAACTCTGGAAAACCCATCTGCCTCATAACCGAGATAAGAAAAGCCCAATTTACATTCTCATAGGCTTTTGCAAAATCAATTTTAAACAAAAATAATTCGGCACCAGATTTTTTTGACCAAGATAGAACTTCACTAATCAAAAGAGGGCTATCCAAAATATACCTGCCTGCTACAAAAGCCGATTGAGTTTCATTAATAATGGAATTCATAACCGGCTTCAACCTGTTCGCCAAAATCTTTGATATGACTTTACTGATCACACCGATTAAGTTGATCGGTCTGTACTCCTCCAACCTCACCGGTTCTTTTACTTTAGGAACTAACGTAATAAAAGATGATGAAACACCCCGACTAATCTCTCCGGTAACTGCAAAATGATTCATAATAGCCATAAAATCCGAAGAAAATAGATCCCAATACCTCTTAATGAACCGGAAATTAAAGCCATCCGGACCAGGAGCTTTATCATTGCCACATTGAAAAACCGCATCCTTGACTTCCTTCTCGAGAAACGGTATGATAATCTCCGTAGCCTGAACCTGATTCAGCGACTTCAAGTCATGACAATTAAGATACGGACGAGTATAGCATTCCTCCACAAATTTCTCCCTATAAAACCGCAGAACATTTTTCTTAACTTCATTCGGCTCCTGTATCCAACCATCACCCATGAATAACCCCACAATAGCATTCGAAACTCTCCTATTATTGATAGACCCATGAAAAAACTTCGTATTCTCATCACCCTCGCTCGACCACTTAACTCTAGACTTTTGTTTTAAGTCTTTAAGATTATAATACTCTACTTGCTTTATCCTCTTTTTAGCTTGTTCCAAGACCCACACCTCTTCCTCTAATAACTCCCTACCTTCCATGATTAATTCGAGATCATTGACCTCCTTGCAGAGAATCTCAATTTCCTCCGACTCTTTAAGGCTCATTTGATGCTTCCACAATGTAATCTTCATACGCAACTTTTTGAATTTCTGCATTAGCGCAACATCCGGAGGCCCTGTACATACAAAGCCATCAAGCGCACCTTTTACAACCTCGTCAAAACCTTCACGTTCAAGCCAAGAGTTAAAAAACTTGAATGGCTTCGCGCCAAAGTTAGACGAACCAATCTTCAAAAGTAGTGGAAAGTGATCCGAACCATCACGATCAAGAACCCGATATACCGCATTCGGCCACCTATTAAGAAACGTCCAATCTATGAAAACTCTATCAATCCTACTCATCTTGTTGTTAGCTAAGTATGTGAATTTCCTGCCTTTAAGACCAAACTCGAACAACTCAGCTTCCTCCAGAAAGTCATTAAACTCCCTAGAATCTGCCGAGTCAAAATTAGAATTACGACGTTCTTCCCGGTCTCTAACACTATTGAAATCTCCCGCCACAATCCACAACCCATCCCCACCCGCCTTCATTGAAGCTACCAACTCCCACACACGTCTTTTGTCTTGAATTCTTTGAGGACAGTAAACATTCACAATAGATAATTTAGACCCGTCACTTTTGACCTTACCCGAGACCACAAGCAAGTTCCGATCTTTGAGCACAGATTCTTTAACAAATAATTTCGGGTTCCAAATAGTAATCAAACCACCTGACCGGCCTGTCGCGTCCACGAAGTCGAACTCAAACTCCCCCGGACCCCAAAACCTACCAACATTAACCGAATCCAACGAGCCGAATTGCGTCTCTTGAATTAAAATTGCACCCACCTCATTCTCCTTTTTTAACTTTCTACACCATATCCCCTTACCCTCCTGCCCAATCCCTCTGATATTCCAAGAGATAATATTCATTGATTCACAACTTGAAATCCTTCTTCCGTAATCTCCTTGGTCACCAATTCTCCAAAAGATTCAAACTGCTCGACTCCTAGAGACGTGCCCAACTTAACCGTTTCTCTAACTTCATCACTAATCACCTCTATGTTCTCCTCGGCTTGAGCCATACCCGAATCTACATTCTTTTCCACAACCTGTTTGCGTATGGTCACATTATCAATAGATTCACTACCCTTTAAAGCGTAAATGAACCTATCGATATCAAATAAATCCTCCCCTTCTCTAGCTCTTTTCTTAGGCCTTTCCTGACCCGTTGGAGACGAAGACTTTTGTGCCCTCGCCTTTTTACGGTATCCTTTATTCTTCTTGCTAACAATGTTCGCAGCTTCAAGAGCAGCCCCGACATTCTCTCCAACAAACACTTGTTCCTGATGTAAGTCTTGATTACGAACTTGTTCTACATTCTCTTCTACAGCATCCACCGGCGTCTCCTGTTGTTCCTGCACATACTCATTACCAGAATCTTGCACCATGCAGTCTTCACCATCAACCATAACCTCCGGTGGTGTACTTCGTGTTTCAGATTCAACATACCCCGAACAGTCATCTATACACTCCGGCACCCACTCCCCCACCTCTTCTTCTATAAACACCGGGAAAACTTCATCGTTCCAAGTTACCCGAATCTGTTCATTAATCCTCGGCCCTGAATCACGCAAGACTCCAATCAACACATGAGACAAATCCACCGTTGCTTCGTCACACTCCGGATGTTGAATTACCTCACCAAACTTGCTACCAATTTCCTGGAACACATTAGCGTCGTATAATCTTAAAGGCAGACCGTATATCTTTAGCCATGCAAGTCGTTCAACTCGTACCACCTGCCCCTCCTATCTTTCAAGACTATCAAAACACACTCTCCAAATTGCTGAAGCCTCAACAAACGCTTCCATGCAAACCCTTGAATCAAACAGAAGAATAACCCGTAGACCTCCCAAGTACCGTATACCCACCTTAACATGGCCTAACAAATCCAGCCAAACACGAAGCTTCGAAAGTTTCTTGAGATCAGACAGCCTTCCTAAAGCTCCACACCCTTCCCATAACATACCCCTGTTGGCAGTAACATTGATGACAATCTCCGTATCAGATTTCGGACGTTCAATATTTAGCAGGGTATCCCTAAACGTGCGTCCATCCCCTTTATTCGTTCCCACATTGACCTCTTCCGCTACTTTATCAACCTTAGTACTACCCTTATCCGGAACAACATCAGATTGATCAGTACCCGTAGGTACCCATTGTTTTTTCCCCTTCCTGACTACCTTCTCCCCATCCACGAAGCGAGCCAAAACCACAAATAACTTATACATACCAATCCACATGTCCTTCACATAGTTTCCAACTCACCCGGATCCCTAACATTAATAAAAGACACGAAACCAAACCGTTTCCCCAGTTTATCATACTTACGTGCAATGTAGGAACCTTTGATTGCCCCAAAACCTTTAAAGACGGCCATAAGATCCATAGACGAACAGCCCTCCGGAAGGTTTGAAACAAAATACTTCGTAACCCTTTCTTCTCTCTGATTCTGTCGATCCCCATGCTCCGATCTTCTTCCCTTTCTGGTTGGAGCATCATACCAAGTGTCTACCTTATACCGTTCCCTTCCCGCCATGCTAGCCGAATGAGAAGACCTTTACGCCGCCGTTGTGTGTTAATTAGTTATCATTTGAAGGGTTTAATAGTTATGGGGTTTTACTTTATTATATTTAAAGTTGAAGTTATGTGTTATATAGTTATGAAAATGATAATTGATTGTCATAATCATTAGTTTGTAACTGATTCAACATTCAATATTCTTTAATTATCTTGTTCTTCATCATCTTAATGGTAATAGCTTAGGGAAGGCATCATCTGTTTATATAAAAGTAAAAGAAAAAAAAAATAACTAATAAAATTTGTTGTACAAGAATGGGGAAAATAGAATAATAATCAATAAATCTATATTTGAGATCTGTCAACACATTTGTATATGTCAAGTTTTAATATTTAGGTTGTAATTATTTACAAAGAAGCCGGTTGACGACTCCACTGACCATCAAGGCTATAACCTGATGTGAGTATTTTTCATGCATTGCGTCTTGGTTTAATAAGCCATCTTTACTATATGTCAAAACCGACCGGGTTGGCCATTGCAAATTCTTGCCCCACAATGCTTTAATTTTTTTTTTGTAAGGTTTTATTTGGATCCCGCGGCAACGCGTGGGTAAACCCACTAGTAAGTATATAACTAGTGAGATACCCGTCCGTTGGGACGGGTTTTTGAATGGGGATTAGAAAACGTGAAAGTTTATTAATCCATGTATATAATATCTCAAATTTAGTTATATAGCTGGCGCTGTAGATAAAACGACCAACTTACATCTAAAACATACAATATTCAATACGGGTCGGTTTGGATAAAACAGCCAACATACATATAAAACATACAAAATTTCATACGGGTCGGTTTGTATTTAATTATGGAGCGCTTGACTCTGCCGTATCCATATAATATATAATTTATTTAACCATATATATTTATATTTGTTTACAAGTAGGCATCAAGATTGGTATGGATGATATATTGTTCAACTGGGATTAGTAGGCGTAGAAATTGCTTAATTCTTATACATGTCAACTCAATTTTTTTTTTTTAAATTTTGTTGGCACAATTTAAAGGCTTGGCACACTCAAATAAACGAAAATTTTGTATCATAGGAATTACCTAACCCAAAAGTTAAACGTTAACTGGAAGATCCTAGAAATTGATACACGATCCAACACGCTATGCAACTGTTACAAGGCGTAAAAGGAAGATAACATCTAATCGTGTTGGTGTTTCATTTAATCCAACATTTTCAATTCCATCTTGTTGTTCCAGGCTTCCAGCGGTCTCTTAACTCTTACACAACTACAAAAAGCAAATAAGTATTTAATCAAACACCTTACGGGGCGCCGTGCCCAAGAATCGACTACTCGACCTCTAGCAGCCCCCGCCTTCTCCCGATGCGCGGAAACCCGAGCCCCACCCGCCCGAAGGCACGACAGTGTTATAGAACTCGGTAAAACCTCGCCGCCCGTCAGATTCGAACCGGCGCCACCCGTATTCGATCTTCACCCGGATACCAAACCATAAATATTAGAAGTGGGAATTGAACCTTTTATCACATAGGTGAAACAAAAGCCACTCCACCACTATGGATGGATAATATTTTAGTATCTAACTACAATAAATTCGATTTCACTTGCAAATTTCAAATTAGATTGTAAACTTAAATTGCATTCCTCCAATCAGGTTCAAGTTTCAAGCATCGTGTACCTAAAATGTGATGTAATTGAACCATGAGGATTGTCACACTTGTAGCCTAGTTGGTTGAGGGCCCAAAGTTTCTTATAGAAGGTTTGGGTTCAATTCCCACTAGCTACATTTGGAGGGGAAATGAGGGATGACCCGGCCATTAGCTTGGTTTCGAGTCCTGATCCCGACCGGTTTACCGACTATTTCACCGTCGTGCCTTCGGGCGGGTGAGTGGTCGGGTTTTCCCGGGAATTGGTGGCAATTGGTGGCCCGGGTACTCTTGAGTACCTGATTCGCCAAAAGGGTGCCCGAGAGTGCTTGGAATTGATTCGTTGGCCGTTCAAAAAAAAATTGAACCATGAGGATTGATAAATATAAGCAACCCAACCCATCTCAAGTGCGAAAAAAAATAATACCCTTTTGACTACCCATTTGACCCATTATCCAACTCAAAAAGAAAAATAATACCCATCTTAATTATAAATATAACCCTTTTGACTTGGACCAAAAATAATTGTTATAAAAACAACCGGTGTCACATAAAGTTATACAAGTTTTGAATGTGCAGACAATGAAAAGAAATCAAAGTATTGTACTTTAAGAAACAAAAATACATTAATAATAGGTTACGAAATAGGTTGGACCTTTTCAAATAGGTTGAGAAAATCTTAATTGTCTTCAAACTCCACTTTTACCTTCTTAGGGTATGTGTAGTGGTAGAGGGTTATGTTGGGGTTATAGGATTAAAATATTAAAAAGTAATAGAAAAGGAGTTATGTGGGGGTTATGGAAAAAGAGGGTGTAGTGAGAAGGAGGGTTATGTGGGGGTTATAAATGATTGGTAATGATTAGTTAATTATTGTTTTTTAATTAAATAAGAATATTTAATACTTAATAAAATTTCATTAAAAATAAAAAAGTTACAAATACTAAAACCAAAAATTACAAATACTAAAAAAAAAAAATACAAATACTAAAAAAAAATTACAAACCCTAAATAAAAGATAAAAATACTCAAAGGTTATATTTTTTTTCGATTTTCGCCTTTTGGTTCAAGCACATTTCCAAGGCCTTGCCTTCTAGGTGGTCGTGCGGTGCCGTGTAAAACGCAAAGTCGCGTTCAAACTGTCGTTCCTTCATGATGTCAACCACCTCTCAGTTTTCTTGGATACGCTGAGCCCCGATATCGTGCAAGTCTTGGAGCCGCTGGTTCATTTCAGCAAATGCCGGGACTAACTTATCAACCCCCGACGAAGACTCCGTCCGTGCGGCTCGAGCAGCCCGTCGACCGGCGGGACGAGGTAGCTCCTCCGCCCTCTCCTCCCCTACAAAAAAATGATTTTCTTCTGGTGAGTTGAGGTCGACATAACGCGCGTCAGACGTAGGCGTTTCGGGATCAACCGAGTCAGAGGTCCTCGACTTTTTTGAAGGCCTCGTATTTTTGGCCCTAGATGAAGAAGTTCCAACCGTTGGGCGGACGGGGTGCCATTTGGTGCAGTCTTTCAGCACGCGCCAACATTTCACGTACGCGAAATTCCCGTACGTCTGATTGTATTCTTCCAAAGCCGCCACAAAGACATCCTCGTCACTTTGCCCACTTTTCCACCCGTACTTGGTGCGCTGATAAATGCCCTGAAAATTTGTGCATTTTTGGTTGATATCGGTCCACTTGCCCGATATCGAATCGTTCTCCCGGTAGCCCTCTCCTTTACCAGAGAGATCAAAAAATATTGCCCGTACTCTTTTCCAAAAATCGCCTTTGGATTGATAGTTGGCTGAAAAAAACATACCAAAAAAACATTACCAACAAATATAACATTACCAAAAAATATAACATTACCAAAAAACATTACCAAAAAATATAACATTACCAAAAAAATATATATCTTACCAAAAAAATATAACATTACCAAAACAATATATAATTTCTTACCGACTTCAGGATCCTCCGACACGTCAACCCACGCTCGAGTTAACGAGTACAACTCGTGGTCGGTCCATGGTATAACGTTTTTTTTGGCACGACCGCCCGTCTCTTTTTTTGTGTGCCGTCGCGCGGGTGCCTTGCCTCGCCCGGGCTCTTCCTCTGCAACCGGGCCTTGTGTCTCCGGAACCGACTCTTGCCAAGCATTTGAAGAGCCGAACATTTGGGATGACCCATACACTTGTGTTTGGCCAAACCCACCTCCTATGGGCATCCCAAAACTCCCTCCCATGTTAACATTATACATGTTTGGGTCCCAACCATACGGTTGGTTTAACAGGTTAGTGAAACTTTGCGTGTTTGAACCTAAACCCGGAGCTATAGGTCGGGTGTTGTCGCCACTGGTTTGGGAACCAAACCCGAAACCTTGACCGAAAGGATTCATCTCTTCCCTCACAAGAAAATTTCAAAGTGTGTGTGTGTAGTGGTTGTGCAGCAAAGTATGAAGGATGTATATGTGTGTGTGAGTCTTGTGTTATTATGTATATTTATATAACAATTTTTTTTTTATTAAATGCTTCGAACAACCCCCGGTCAAAGAGCATTCAAATCAATTACTCTCCCCAATGCCATGCAAAACGCCAGTTATGTGGGTAAATATTCCAACCCAAAACGCCCTATAGCGCCTGGGGGGCGGTGTTCCCCGGCGCTATAGGGGCTATAGCGCTGCACAACGAGGGCCACTACACATGCTCTTATTGCCGTTGAAGAAGACACCAAATTTATATGACATAAATTTAGATTGTTAATTTAATAACCACCAGTTAATCATCAATAATGAAAATTAGTAGTCAAACATTATACATCCAAATGGACCAAATCATAAAAACTAGCAAATGGCAAGTAGACAAAAAATATGAAATTGGAACAGAAGATTGTGGCATCTAAGTACCTCTTGTTCTAAATTAAAGAGCGAATGAAATGTGCTGCAATCGTCTGGTTTGGAGCTCAGCTGTTCTAACTTCACTAACAGGACTATTATGCCTTTGTGCGTCAATTAGGCACAACAATCTGAGAAAGTGCCATGGGCCATGTAAGCTTTCTTTTGTTTTTTTTGGCACTTCCTACAATCATCACAATGAAAAGAGTCATACAAATCACACACAAATCATGAGGAAAAAAATAAAGATGTCTGCCTAAAATCTAATAGATTCTTTTCTTAGAAAATGGTCAAATGATCTTAGGTATTCATTTCTATGTTCATGTAGCTTTTAGATATCAAATGGTTTAGCTATCATGATTCAACCAAACAACTAACATAAACAATGACACTATATAAGGTTAGTGAATGTATTCTAGCTTCTTTAGACGCCCAAAAGAATAAAGATGATATTGAGTTAAATAGAATACATCACAAATTGCAAAAACTTTGATTGTTGCCCACTAGCTGCTGCTACGAAAGTATCCAGTTTCCATTCATTTAAATTGACCTACAAACCATAAACATCACCTATGACATGCATAGCAAAATATGTGTACTGAGACATATTTGTATTAAAGGTATCAAACAGAACTTCATTTGGAAATTATTATCATCAAATTGCTTAAATGCATTAGTTTGGCATAAACAGATAGGTTTCAGTTTTGTTTATAAACGGGTCAAATTTTGTTAATGGGTCAGATAAATTGAATAACTTCAGAATGGTTAATCTAACACAAACAATGCAAAAGGCCCTTGAATTTTACTTCGTTTTCGGCCTCTTAAATGGTTTGATATAGACGCATTATTATTTATAAAAACAAAATATATAATAATATTGGACAAAAGGTTTATCAAACCAACCAGTCCCTGTTTTGACCCATACAAACCTCTTGTGTTCTCAAGGCTTTCAAGTTTAACATGTCACCTTTTTCGTGGTTTGGCAGCCACCATAACCCAAACAGATTCCCATTTTGACATCTTCCCAAATCGGACAACCTCTAACTTAAAATTGTATACCTCTAACTTAAAATTGCATAAGCAAATTCATTCACTCTATGCACTCACTTTATTCGACATCCAAAAAATGCATTCATATTAGTGGCTTCAAGATTCCCACAAATTATATAAACTATTGAGGATGCTCAACCATGAAAAGTCAATCAATTGCAACATACATTATGAATTATGATTCTTACCAAAGTATAATTAACTTTCCACAATAGTAATTAAAGAGACGCGAGTAGTACCATATGATGTATTGAATGATGAAAAATAATAGTATAAGGTGATTCTCTAGAATCATGCTTTATATACTAAATTGATTTTTAGATGGAGAAAAAGGTATAAAAATACCTGAATATGTCGCACCATATTGCACTTGAGCTTGAAGGTTTTGAGATATTTCTTCACATATATGATTATATATTGCTATCTCTTTTCTGAAAATATCCATGTATGATCATGTGGTGTATCATGCAGCCACCCCGACCCTCTTAAGCGAATGAATGTAAATGCAAAAAAAAAAAAAAAAACATTAGTGACTGAATTTGTTGGGCCTGATGAGTGTGGGGATAATACTACCTCACGGTTTCAAGTGACAACCCAAACATAAATATATCACAAGTAGAATTAAGCACACCTTCCCCAAACATAAACATAAAAGTTTGCCCTACAAAGATTTTTTTCATCTACTCGTATAAATGATAAAACTCATTAATCCAAATATGGTAGATGTGTTTTTCGATGTACTATCTCATCAATTGATCTTAACACATAGAAGAGAATATCAATTATTTAGCACAACACAAACTATAAGAAAGTAATGAACCTGAGATTCAACAATTTTGTCGTTTGGCGTCTTCAAGATGACATCCCATTATAGCCCTTCAGCGAATATACGGATATTGGAATCATTTCCGGCCATTAATCTGAACAATCAATATTACTTAACGAAATAACAAACATATAATTCACGAACTATTCTTATAAGGCATGCATAGGAAATTAAGCACGCAACTTTCAACAACTAAAAAAATACAAAATCATAACCCATAAAAAAAGTAAAATTAACTTTGACTCACTGAATGCCACATGGGTGTGGAACAGCAAGTGTCTGTTTACATAATTCTTCATCCCTCTACCAAAAAAAATTTATTCCCTGTAAAATATAGGAAAATGTTGCTTTAGGAAACCCTAAGATGTCAGGTAAATCTTCTGTCTCCCACTCTTGGGTAATCACAAGTCAGGTATAACATTTGTTATGAACAAACAATATGTAAAAAGTTTAGAGACACCTCCAAACACGCCTAAAGTATGCAACTTTTTGACATACCCAAAAGAATATCTTCAGTGAGCAAATATAAATTACATGTTTACATTAATTAAATGCAATAACACCATGAACTTGCTGAGAAATAACCAACAATGAACTAAATACAATAGATAAAATTTCATACCTGATTTCAAGAGCGCATGACTCACCCTTCCAAATTGCCTGAACCCACTTGATCCATCATCACCTGGAAATCAAATCCCTTAACTCTGTAAATCCACCAATAATAAACCCAAAAGTTAATCCATGTATACAATCACAAAACACACATGTGCTGTGGTGTTTATGAATTTTATTGTCTCATGTGTTGTGTTTTTGCAAGAATTGATAAAAATATTTTTTTTTTTGTCAAATTCTAAAGCAGAGAAACCCATTTCAAATAGGGGTATTTGTAATCAATAGAATGTAAACGAATTTATGAAAATTAAACCAATAAAAATAGAACTATTATCAAGTTTTGGGGAGGCTGCTCACTTATTCCAATTGGCCATAGAAAGACCTCGGACTTAACCTCTTCAAACTTAAACCTCTATAAGTACAAATACATGAAAGTGCAACAAATTAGAGCAAAAGCATTGGAATCTAGATAGAACAATAGTTGCTCGATTCAAACACAAATAGGAACCATTTACTAAAACATAACGGTTCGAGTTGGGGTACTTGTTACCTTGAATTGCGGTTAACATAGAATCGATGATAATGGAACCTATAAAAAAAAAGTTAGGGTTTTTTCACTTTAGATCGCAAGCAATAGAATTCAGACCACGATGATGGTGTACCCTTTAGCTTCAGGCATCGATGATAATGGAACCTATACCCTCTTCGACGGTTGAGACGAGATACTGCTATAAAATCAAAGGTTGGAACTCGACAGAGGGAAGTTGGACCTATTGTGAAAGCAATGAGAGATTTTAGGGAAGGTAGAGATGTAAACGTTATCCCAAAAGAAAATAGGAGCTAGTAACTTGAATTGGAAAAATGTAACTGCCAAAATTTTGGCATTTGGATGGTTGAGATTAAATTTAGACAATAACTGCTTATTTATTGTGGTTAGGATTTAACAAAAAAATAGTTTTTTATGTGTTGAATTGCAGTTTATGTGTGGTGAATAATATAATAATAATGTATGGCAAACTTTTACAAAACCCCTCCAATTTACACGTTTCATATATGTTATCCTATAATGTGTTTTTGATGCACACCTTCAGTTCATACCATTGTGTTGCGCCATACCAATTAGAACGACGCCGTAAACTTTGTGGAATTTGATCACTCTTATAATGATTTTTGATGGAGAAATTTATAATAGTATATGAAATCCATTACTTCGACGTATCCAACATTGCAAAAGTTTGATGCATTATCGTAATAAGTTTTGACTTTTGATGCACAAATTTATACTCTTGCGTCGAAAACATTTACCGCACATCAAACTTCGTAAGTTTTAATTGTTATAATGAGTTTTTATTCATAGGTATACAGAGATATGTAAAATTCTTTATAGGATTAAGACCTGTTAGGTAGCCTCTTAATAAGACTCTGAACCATTTAGCTCTGAATGGTTCAGCATTCAGACTGTTTGTTTCAACTTAAAAAAGACTCTGAATGAAATGATTAAGAATTGAACCTAAAAAAAACTTTGTGCATAGCTAAACCATTCAACACTTAATCATTCAGAGCATCATAACCATTCAAACTTTTTAATAATTCAGCACTTAATCAAACAAACAACCCCTAAGTCATAGCAAATGCTTAATGATATGAAAATTTTCAAACAAATCCAACAAACACCAACAATTCTAAATAAAGGAAAAAAAGAACAAATGTTTGATGAAACTCTTTCTAAACTTATACACATCAAACATTTTTTTTTTGTTTATTTATTTATACACAATATATTTGATGAAAACTCCTTTGCAAGCTAAAAATTTAACACGACTAGTAGGAATGCCCGCACGTTGCAGCGGGTATCCCATTTGATATATAATTTAATTATAATGCTTGTTACAAACCACTTCCCATTTCGGTTTCTTACATTGTATTCCATTCAACGACTTTGTAATATTTTTCCTTCATTTGAATAAGGTGTAAAATGATGCATGCATGAAATTTAAATATAAACAAAATAGCACATTTTACATCAGATGACCAACTTCATTTTTCATTATCTTCATGACTTGTTTCTAACACCTAATCCCTTATAAGTTTTATGTGCAAATGCCCACTGGTTAACCTAGAAGTTGTTTACGTTTATGAAAATGCCCCAACCCGTATAGAAATTTCCTGTAGTAGGTTCTTGTACACCCCTGTCTCCTGTACGAAAACAAAATGTTACAAAAAAAAATTCAATATATGAAGCAACAACGAGCATGAACAACAAAGTAGAATCAAACTTGACATTTAAGGACTATGAAAAACACACCATCCTAAGTCACCAGGAAAACATTGTTTGAAGCATAAGTGATCATTTAGGAACTAAAACACAAATATAAAATGAAATGTCCTATATGTTGTAGGTCTATCTTTATTTTTAAGAATTGGATAAACTTCACTATCAAAGAAACCAATTGGTGGTAGTGAACCCATTATTTTACCAATTCTTGTGCATGTAAACCAAAGTTCACATAAGTTGCTTAGCTATGTTATACAAAGATTTAAATGTTGGACAACTGAGCATGAGAACAGTGTTCGAAAGTAATTGTTTAATACTTATTTTTTGGTTGTAAATTTATAATTTTAGAGCACTAATACGAAATAAAATAAGATATATTAATTTAAAGTTAAATGGATGGTTTCTTGTCAACTCATGAACCTCGTTAGTCACATTCAGGTTTTATTTGTTTTCGCGTTCTGTAACATCATCATGGTATTGATTAATGTTAAGATGTGTTAATGTACATACACCAATAGGTTTGACTCCCCCATTTGACCCATTGTAAATTATGAAAATGTAAAAACAAGTGTAACATACATCAAAATGGAAATAGTTTACATTTTAGTGTCTCACTCTCTTCTCTATCTATCTAATGCACTATTACTGTAATACCCGAAAGTTTAAAAAAAAAAAAACCTCTATATAAATAAATAGTCAATTTATTATGTCGGATCTTAAATGAGTTTAATACATTGTTGAATCGAATAAATGATTATCATAACTAACCGAACATTTTATATAGTAATTATTAATTATTAACTAATAGTATTGTAGTTTATAAATGAAAATTATGATTTTTTTTTTATTTTATTTTTTTGGAAAAGTGAACTTCATAAAAAACATACACCCGGTCCTCAAAGGACCGATGGCCAAAAACTACAACATATATAACGGACTCAATCTCCAATCGTTCCAAACAATCTTTTTAAATCTTGATCTAGCTCTAATCTACATAAAAGACAAAGACTTAACCTTAGCCACAATCTCGCCAACTGTAACAACCGGCAAAAATAAGGTAATTCCGTACAGATTAATTAATATATGATTAACGTAATTAACTGCAATTATGTGTGATTTAATTATCAAGGCCTTAGGAGATAGCAATTTCCAAACAGTGCATAGGAATGCATACGTTTAATGGTAAAACATGATTGGATCATGTGCGAATAAGCTATCCGGTATGGACGTTGGCAATTACCCGGTAATAATTAAATAAACGAAACGGATCCCGGACACCCAGGATATAAAATAAAGGGTATTTTCATAAGATATAATGAGTTTTGGAACTCCAAAACCATAAATGAAAACGTCTTGTACAAATCTCCCGGTAACGAATAAAATGCGCGTATCGCACCCGATACGCGTATAACTCATAATTTCACCTGGTAAAGGCCTAAATAACCTATCAACGCTTAAATTAGACTATATTTAAGGGTTATTAAAGGTATTTTTAATGTCCGAATAACGCGCAATTAAAACCCGAAAAATACCCGAACGGCACCCGAACGACGAGGGATTAAACATAACAAATAATGGGTAATTATTTGGAGTTGTGGACCCCACCAAACCCACCCAAGGGGCCGGCCTAAAGAGGTCTTGGGGAGTCCATGCACATGTTTATAATCATAAGCTAGTAACCTAGGGGACAAGGCATGCATTACTAAAGACAAAAGATGTAAGAAAGACATAAGTACAAAGCATGCTCTCCTTTTGTCCCCCTCCCTTGCATATTTCGGCCCTTAGGCCCTATAATCCAAGACAAGACCAAAGCTAATGATACACTCATGTGCACACATGCAAGTATAATATCTAGTGAAAGGTTATGATGGGTCACAAATACTTAGCAAGATTTGCAAGCAATCCCTCACCCCTCATCAAAACTTACGGCCAAACACCCTCTTACACAATCTCCCAAGATCATTTTAGCACAATACATATCTCATAAATCTTTAGTCATGATCACATGCAATCCATGGAAGATATGGTGAGCTTATATATAACATGTGTTAGATACATGAGTTAACAAAGCAAAAACTCTTCTTCTCCTTTCTTATTTGAGCCGTGAACTTCACCCTCCCCATATACATTCTCCTTTCAAGTTTTTACATCTCCAAAATACTTAAAATCATCCATCATCCAAACCCCTTTTGTGTGTTTCAAGAGCTTGGAGCTAAACCACTAGGAAGAACACACTAAACCCCTCTCAAATCCAAGGTTTTTGTCTTCCCTAGCCTTGTGCTAGTAGTAAGCATCCTTAATCTTGTTTTTGATTGTTATTATTCATGTATGTGTTCCTAGTAGCAAGTTGTACATGAAGGGTTTAAAAAGAGGTTTGAACATAATCTTTAATAGGTTTTACATATGTAAAATGGATGATTAAAGATATGGAAATAAATCTTGGATTTGATGATGATGGAGATATAACCTTGAAAATATGTAAAGTTTACATTTAAAGCTAAGTAGGATGAGGTTTTGGTTAAGATTTTGGGATGAACTTGAATATGTTAAAGATAACTTTAAATCATCTTATTATGATCATCTAAGTTATAATATGTGGTAAAACATATTAGAAGTTCATGAATGAAGATGATGGAAAATCTAAGTTAGCTTACTTAGATGAATGATATTTTGTTAAAATGGACAAATACATAAAACACACACATAAGTAGTCTTCCACATGAAATACAAGACTAACATAAGTATTTTGATACAAAAATAACTTACCAATAAAAAGTTGAATCTTCAAAGTTTACTATTTTGAGTGGAAAAATGTTAACTTTGGAAGTTAGAGTGGAAAAATGCAACTTTTGGAAGTTAAGGGACTAAAGTTGTAACTTTGAAAGTTAAAGGACTAAAATGGATATTTTAGAAACTATTAGTCCAAAAATACAAGTATGGAAAGTTCGGTGTCAAAAATGTAAGTAATAAAGTCTAAGGATGATTTTTGTAAATACTTGGGTATTTTGTATAAAAGTGTATTTTTGAAAGGTATAAAAATACAAAGGGTTTTAAAATAAGGATTTTTATAAAATAGAGATTTTATAAAAATGTTAATCAAACTTGAGAAACTTATACAAAAATGAATACTTTTATATAAATGGGAATATAAAAGTATTGGAAGCATTTTTGTATCTAAGTTAACAAGTTGGGCTAAAATACAAACCTTCCAAGTAACATGGGTTAGAAATGTGGATAATATTTCTATAAAGCACATGTTGGGAAAGACTTGGAAGAATTAACTAATCAAGTTAAGATATCGAACTAAGACGCGTTAACGAACCATACACGGACAAATCATGAGAAAAATGCCATTGCGGCAAGATGAGAAAATATATATTTTTAGGAAGTAAAATATATATATATACATGGGTGAAAACTAACAAACACTTTCCTAAGTGTTAAGGGAATTATTCGTGGGAGAAAGGTATAACATAAACAAATAAGACGTTAAACAAACGTATATACTTAACAAGAAAAATTACACGTTTATATATATGTACGCTCGTCTCGGCAAAATTCTAGTATATCTACTTAATGGGAAAGTAGATATGTGGGAAGGAAAGCCGCGACGAGAAGACAAAGATATATATATGTGTATGTCGTACCAACGAGATCCTAGTATATTTATTTGAATGGGAAAATAAATATACGGTATGGTGAGTTGAATCGGATGTTAAAAATATACGATCGAACGACAAGATCTTAGCATATTTGTTTAAATGGGAAAACAAATGTGTGGCAAAGTGAGTCGGGTCGAATGTTGAAATATATATTATATCGAGCGATGCGATCTTAAGTATAATTATTTAAATGGGAAAATAATTATATGTTAAGTGACGTCGAGTCGATGATAATAAGATACAAGCTAAGGAAATATTAACAAGATTAATATATAACTTGTAACACGAAGGGTAATCTAACGCCAACGAAACCTAGGATACGCGCTTAATTAAACGGGATTTGGAATAACTTGCGGTCGGGAGTTGGGTGTACAACTTGCCAAGGCACATGCACTATAGGAATAGTGACTTATACGTCTAGGACGTTTGTAGGTGCGAGACCCTCTATGCTATCTACCTAGTGAGCCAGACAGTGTTCAGGTGAGTTTCACGGCCCCATTTTTCTGTTTTAACTGGGGGAAAGATATGTTTGTCAAATATTGTCACATGTTGAAAAGGTTTTCAAAGGATAAAATGTGATAAGTGGCTTGATGAGTACTTGAGCAGTGATCGCCACTCGGGGTTGAGTCCTCTCTTCCGTAATCATTAATTCAGGGAAATGAAACCGAAGGAATATTTGAATAGTACTATTGGTGCCTGACAAGGCCCACCCCTAATCGATAGCGTCGATTATGCATTAGGTTATGCCTGGGGTGCATATATTCTGAACTTAAGTCGTGGGAAAACCGAGTAACGACTTGGAGCGGGGCATTATTATTAGTCTTGGTTTGGTTATGGGGCTCAAGGGACTGCTCATCATTATAGTTTGTAGGAGCTAGCTACTCCTTACAAAGGCCACAAGTTGTGCAGGTTTCGCACAGGTTGTAAAAACAGAATATCGATCGACAAGATCCTAGTATAATTACTTAATGGGAAAGTAATTATACGGTAAAGTGAGTCGAGTCGATGGTTGTGAAAATGTTATTGTTGCGTAACTAAAACCTGTGAACTCACCAATATTTGATATATTGACGTCTTTTTAAACATATCTTTCAGGTAACTAAGTGCTGGATAGATATGGGGCTAGTGCGGTGGAATTCGGAATGTCGGATACTGGACGGGGTTTCATTCCTTGTTACCATCGGGTTGGAACATAAACGGAAATACCCCACATTGAAAACTTAATGATTATCGTTTTATGTAATGCATTGTGCAATAATGGAACGAGATACTCATTTTCGACATTCTAATAAATTGATCTTTTCTAATTAAATATAGTTTGTGTTAATCTTGACTTTGATATGCTTTCGAGCGTTGCGCCACGTGTTTCCGCCGTTGGCGTGGTGTGACAGAAGTGGTATCAGAGCCAAGGTTGTAGCGAACTAGCATTTTTGAAAAATCTAGACTATAACCGGTTTTGGCTCGAAAACGAAGTTTTCAAAAATAAAACACAACAAAATATTTTTAGAAAAGAAAGAAATTGTACATGGGTTGTACAAGGGGAAATTCCGACCGACTAGCCATGCGTGTCAATATATGAAGTATTAGAAAATGCGGATAGGATGTCTATGTTGCATAGGAATCCGATTTTCTAAGATTAAGTTAATACATATACGTAGTACGGATATTTTGCCAGTAAGGTTGTTGTGTCACGCTTCACATTAGTCCACACTCCTGCACCGATCACCGGTACCAGCCAAGAGGAAGGATACTGTGGTCTACGAGGAGCCTACCTGCTTGCCTGTAGACGGGATGATCGGAAGGACTAATCTCTATCGCGTTAATGGATGTCGCCACGTTGTTTATGATTTGGAGGCGAAACTAGATCAAGTCTCTTGTTGTATGAAATCTCGGTTTTGGATCAGGAAGCTCGGAACTAGCGGGCAACAAGATTACCTGGCGACACAAATTATCATTACGGGTGCACACGTAATAATAGTTTGGGGTGCACGGTAACCTTGGTGGGCGCTAGGGCCGGGATTGGTGATCACTCCTTGTCTTCGTTGTTCTTGTTCTTTAGATTCGGTCTTAGTTTTGATCGACCAATGGGTTAAATGGGAGGTCTCGCCGATGTCCCTTTATTTTGATCCTAGCTAACCTAATAAGCTTTCTTCGGCATCACCTTTAAGGTACGAGCACGGAAGAGCTCGAACGTCTACTCATTTGAGCAATCTGACGTAAATCTTCGCATCGGATAGAGATGGGAGACGAAAACATCCTTGCATGGGAGTTAAATGCCTGGAACGATGCGAGGAATGCTAAACTTGGAACCCAGTGAAGACTTAGGGTGCGTCCCTGCTAGACTAGTGCGTCTAGAGAGCGGGACCCTGCGTGGATTAAATATGAGACTCGTGGCCGTGTGCTGCGGTGTTATCATGGTGAATAAGTCATGTACGACCTAACGCATGCCCAGGTTGTCTTCAAGGGTTGGATGTTTTTCCTCTCCGGTTGGAAGACAGAATCGAAGTTACGGGATTAGGAAGCTTGATCATTGTTACCCTGAAAGCTCGGTAGCCCTTGTCTGAAGCAACAGTATTGGTTGTTCCCATGCAGTCATGGACTGCTGATGAAAGCAGCATGCCGCATTGCACAAGACATGAGCGCTTTGTTAAACTCTGATGATGTCAGAATTCCGGCCACTAATCATGACTGCGACATGGTTTGCCAGTAAAAGGATGACGGCGTATAGTAGAACAAGCAAGCCCCAGTCGGCGTTTGACAATGGACTCACTCGGAAGTGCATACGATTAACTCATGGGAAGCCACTGCTTGATGTATAGAGTGTTCAAGTATGGATTAACACCCTTTGCAGTAGCGCTGGATCGTATTCCGGAAGGTGATTTGTGATGGGCTTAGCATATTGGTACTTACGTTATAGTACTTTCCTGAGGAGCAAAGGTTATCATAAGACTCCTCTATCTACCTCCTGTTTGTTTTCAAGGATTGGTGGTGGTCTCGCTTCAGTCGAGAAACGTCAGAGTAGATTCATTACATGTACTGTGCCTGAATCCGTCATAAATCCTAGAGGGTGGAACCACACTTTGGGAATCGTAATCGTAAGAGTGTTCTGTGATTGTCAGAATGTTGCAAGACGCTTATTGCTGACATTAAATTCCCCCTCGAAGATCAAGTGGCGGACTACTAAATGCGGTCACGTTATTCTGTTAAAAATTAAACTTACCCATGGGACGACAATTCCATTGCCCTTGTTGCAATATTGAATGTCCATCACCGTCATCGCGGTATCGAGACTAGTTAATTATTGGTCGACGATTGATGGAAAGTGTTTTGTCAATCCCCGAAGTTACTGAGACGTTGCGTCCTCTCGTTACGGTGATCTATAAACTAAGGTTGCAAGGTCCATTCGTTGTGGACACGGTGACCTGTCTAATCTCTTGCCATATTTCGAAACTCTCACGGCATGGCTTATCAGGAAGAAAGTTCCCCGGCCTCGCTTGAGTGACAGAGAGGCATTCCGGCTAATTCCTATCGGTGCTAGATAGCATGTAAGGAGACCCTATTGAGAAGAATGACTCGGCTGGTTTGCCAGAGTCGGTATCGTGTTCATTTTATCGTGGTGTATCGATAAATCGTGATCCTTCTGCCTCTACTTGCTATGCTCGTTGTGACCACTACCCTTGTATCGGGAAAGATGTAGGTTGGTTTCCAGGTCCCATGGATACCGGTCACCACGCATATAATAGCTACGACGAGTCTAAGGCTCCAGTCGAGCCTGACGTTGTTACTCCTGTTATTGTCCTATGGCTCAAGCGAATCCTGTTGACGCTACTAAGTGTAGCTCTTGCTGAGTTTGTTGTTGTCAGTGGTTCGATAGCACTTATCGAGCTTGATGTCATCGTTCTATATTTATTGTTGAGTTCATTGTTGTCGTTGTCCGTACAGTTAGGTTGGGCTTGATGATGTTGTTCGATGACTCTGCCCGGATTGACATTGTTGATCTATTTAAGGCTCCTGCAGAAGTGAATGATATTAACGAAGACGTCTCTATGACCCTTTCCAGGCCGCTATAACCAGCTATGTATCTTTGTGGAGTTTGTTGTTATTAATTCCATTCTCTTTGAGGCTTTCATTGAACTACTAGTTATCATTCCTTAGGCTTTTAGGAAGCCTAACATTGTCAATGGTTCTCAAGCCTCAGTGGAAACTGTCGATGCTTCTGTTGCCATTGTTTGAGTAACTCATAACAAGCCTATGGTCGTCCTCTCCATGAACAATATCGGCTTGAGAAGTCAGCTAAATTATGTGGAACCCGTCATTCCCATTCATGTTATGACGATTGATGCTCTGGCCAATCTAACCAAGTCCTACCATTGAGCCTATGGAGGTTAGGCTCAAGACCGAGGGTACGAATGAAATTTCCGCCTCCACAAGTGACCTGAGGCGCACGGAGATGCGTGCTCACCAGAACAGAATTTTCTGTTGATGTGGACTGTGGATTCTCCATGTTAAGCGTCATATTGTCGCGTGCATTCGTGCTGCTGTGTTACCCCCCAGCCATTGTGCATGCTTGCAGTTGCATTATTTTGCTAGTTGTGTATCCAGGTGGTTACGCTGCATTGTCAATGATGCATTCCTGTTGTTTACTGCTCCTGCAGTAGTGTAGCCTTGCCGTCGTATTTCTCTGTGTCATGCGGTCCTTGTTGCAGTGTTGCCTTGTCGTCATGCTTATCGATTTTCGTGTCACTCCAGGACAGTGTTCCCTAGTTGATGTGCTTCGTGGATACGTTGCTGGCATTGCCATGTTGTTTCTACTGTCGTGTTGCTCAGAGGGCGTATTGCTACAGCTGTTGGATTACCTCGACGACGTGATGAATTGTCGTTTGCATCGCTCTTGTTTCTCTCGGAATGGAGACATCACCTAAACCCCTCGTGCCGTCATTGTTCTATTGGTTTGATTGTGTAGTGCCGACATTGATTATGTAGGATTTCAGGTGTCCAACGGACCTTCTAAAAGTCGTGCTCAGACACTCTAGTCGTAGTAATTGCATGTGTATTCCCCTAAAGTCCGAGTCTCGTGGTCGTCTGAGTAATTGACCGAACCATGTGTCGACCCCCGTATATGCTCACGCAGTTCGTGAGCGGTACATCTTCAGAATCTGAGGCACCAGTGACGCTATGTCCAGCCCTAACCTTTCACGTACAATTTGGTCGCCCAGCGATCGGTTATGCAAATCAATGTCGGGAAGAAACCCTGTGATCTGCACGTGACAAGGCGAGACTTACCTTTGTGATAAGGGATTTCGAATACGTCTCGAACCTGAAGGTATCGAGAATTTATGAGCGATATTATGATCTATACCTTTGGGACTAGCAAGAGTTGAAAGGTTCAAATCATTTATTGCTCGCACCAATGGATTCATTTGGAGTCATACGTACCATACCGATGGTTATGGGAATACCATTGTAGACCCACCCATGGGCGTGCATTAGTGAAGTCCCCGGTATATGAATCGGAGAGTTTTATGAACCCCGAATCCAGAAGGGCGTGTAGCATTATCTACTCTATAAGGGTACTACCCTATCATTATGAGATGGTCGATCAGCTCGACCCTTCGATTAATGTTGTCATTCCTCTAATGGAAGGTTTATCTTATCTTGGTGTCATTGAGTATATTCTTGGAATAGCCGAACTCTATCGAGCTTGGGTCGATAGTGGTGTTCCCAGTTATACTTTAACTAGCATTACTCACGCTAGAGTAAAATACTCGGTCCTCAACAGACACTGTGGAGACACCATAGTGATACGAGCTGCCAGGTCAGGGCGTATGGCACCAGGCTAAGCGGGACAAGCTTGAAGGCTTACATATTCCGCCCATATGTGTGACTACTGAGGCATTGAATGGGATGCCTTATGGGAAGGCTCAGGACTATTACTTGAGGTACGATATCAGTCGCTTGCTTGTTTAAGTAACGACTTGAGCGCATGGAGCCGTCAAGCCAAATGTGAAATCTATGCATGCACCTATGGCCCGATTTCACCATTTACATAAAAAGATTCCAAAAGGATGAAACCTTCGATGAATGAGGGTTTTGGTTTCAGGACTCCTTTCACTCAGATCTCTGCATAAGATCTGAAGGTCAATGTAAGGGCATGTGGCCTGCACTACTCGGAATTGATTTACTAGGTTGCTATTGACGATAGAACACTAGTGCCCATGAAGCACATATAACAGAACGGGTACTGGATACCCATGGTTGGGTAGCTACTGGTGTTCTGTATACTTGTCGCAATGGGGGCCAACGTGTTGATATGTCATAATAAACCTTATACGTTGTTCATTGCGACAACAATTTATGATGTTGCATATATCTCTTTTCGGTATAGACCTATGTGCTGGAAGCATCTTAGCGTTGGTGTTTGAGTCGGCTAGTAATACTCGAGGATTGTGGAATTGTACGGCCCGGGCGCCATGTATACACTGCTTAACGTAAGAGAACTGAGGGGTGAAAGCGACGCAAAAACTTTCGACCTCCATCAGTCCATAATAAGCGTCCTAGTACCATTAACCACAATTACTCAGGAGGAAAGCAACAATTCAATACCCAGAGGATTCTACGGAAATAAAGTCCCAGTTTGAATATGATTGTTCGGTCGACAAGAACCTAGTATATTTATCTTAATGGGGAGGTAAATATACGGTAAAGTGAGTCGAGCCGAAGGATAAATAAAATGGAATACCCGACGAGGTTTCCAAGGGGACTTTTATGTGGTGAGGTAAGATCACCTGTTTGACATCACCACGACACCCGAGGTGTCCCGGGGTCAGATGTGACCCAAGTGATGATTGATTATTGTTTGGAACCCTCTCATTCCGTACTCATCTGTGGCTTCGAGATGAGGCATACGGACAGTTACCTATACTCTCGGAGAGAGTGGTGATTAGACACCGAATTGCCAACTCACAGTATATCAGATTGTAGTAGTCACTCTACCTCAAGTTCGACAAACTTTGTACACAAGCAGGGGATGCTCAATTTGAGACGAGTATGGGTTGTCATTCTCGGACAAATTGAATGTACTTGACGGAATTGTTCCGTGTTGACACGATTGATGTTCGTGGCAGATCAAACCCATGAGCTTCCTCACCAAAATTTCCTATGTGATAGGAATTAGCATCCCAGTGTTCGAGGCATACTACTCAAAGCCCTTGGAGGGCATACGTGTAAATCTCCAGTGCGTCGATTGACAGACGGAGATAGATACATAACCTGGTTTAGGTTATCCGAGAGATGGCCAGTAGATCTTGCAGGTTAAAGACTGCTTGGAGGAGATGCGAACCTATTAAGAAGTCATACAGACAAGGCATAGGCCTTGAGAACTTCGGTCTAATAATAGGTTTTCACGGAGAATCATACTCCGAGAAGGTGTCAATAAGCTTAGAGATTGTGGTAGACCAAGTTCCTAATACTTCGGTGATACGGAGATATCAATCGAAATTGGTCTCGTTATGATTAAGCTCAGACTATCGTAAGAGCTTGGTGGGACTCTAGGTGAATCCTGCAAGCCCAGACTGAGGAAGTTTTGGTCAATTCCTCGATCGGCGGAAGTCCGGTTGACGATAAGCTCTACTATTTCGGGAAACCGATAGATGTGTCAAGGTGGGATGACCAAGGGCTTAGTCGTAGTTGAACTATGACATTGTGTTTGTTAGAACACTAAGCGTGAGCCAAGCATGAATCTGGGCTCACTAGGAAAACAGGAGATCTCATGAAGCGCAAACATCCCGCCCTGTTCAAGGATACTATTGTGATGAGTAACTTGAATTGAATTCCGGGACGGAATTCTCTTAACGGGGGGAGAATGTAACAACCGGCAAAAATAAGGTAATTCCGTACAGATTAATTAATATATGATTAACGTAATTAACTGCAATTATGTGTGATTTAATTATCAAGGCCTTAGGAGATAGCAATTTCCAAACAGTGCATAGGAATGCATACGTTTAATGGTAAAACATGATTGGATCATGTGCGAATAAGCTATCCGGTATGGACGTTGGCAATTACCCGGTAATAATTAAATAAACGAAACGGATCCCGGACACCCAGGATATAAAATAAAGGGTATTTTCATAAGATATAATGAGTTTTGGAACTCCAAAACCATAAATGAAAACGTCTTGTACAAATCTCCCGGTAACGAATAAAATGCGCGTATCGCACCCGATACGCGTATAACTCATAATTTCACCTGGTAAAGGCCTAAATAACCTATCAACGCTTAAATTAGACTATATTTAAGGGTTATTAAAGGTATTTTTAATGTCCGAATAACGCGCAATTAAAACCCGAAAAATACCCGAACGGCACCCGAACGACGAGGGATTAAACATAACAAATAATGGGTAATTATTTGGAGTTGTGGACCCCACCAAACCCACCCAAGGGGCCGGCCTAAAGAGGTCTTGGGGAGTCCATGCACATGTTTATAATCATAAGCTAGTAACCTAGGGGACAAGGCATGCATTACTAAAGACAAAAGATGTAAGAAAGACATAAGTACAAAGCATGCTCTCCTTTTGTCCCCCTCCCTTGCATATTTCGGCCCTTAGGCCCTATAATCCAAGACAAGACCAAAGCTAATGATACACTCATGTGCACACATGCAAGTATAATATCTAGTGAAAGGTTATGATGGGTCACAAATACTTAGCAAGATTTGCAAGCAATCCCTCACCCCTCATCAAAACTTACGGCCAAACACCCTCTTACACAATCTCCCAAGATCATTTTAGCACAATACATATCTCATAAATCTTTAGTCATGATCACATGCAATCCATGGAAGATATGGTGAGCTTATATATAACATGTGTTAGATACATGAGTTAACAAAGCAAAAACTCTTCTTCTCCTTTCTTATTTGAGCCGTGAACTTCACCCTCCCCATATACATTCTCCTTTCAAGTTTTTACATCTCCAAAATACTTAAAATCATCCATCATCCAAACCCCTTTTGTGTGTTTCAAGAGCTTGGAGCTAAACCACTAGGAAGAACACACTAAACCCCTCTCAAATCCAAGGTTTTTGTCTTCCCTAGCCTTGTGCTAGTAGTAAGCATCCTTAATCTTGTTTTTGATTGTTATTATTCATGTATGTGTTCCTAGTAGCAAGTTGTACATGAAGGGTTTAAAAAGAGGTTTGAACATAATCTTTAATAGGTTTTACATATGTAAAATGGATGATTAAAGATATGGAAATAAATCTTGGATTTGATGATGATGGAGATATAACCTTGAAAATATGTAAAGTTTACATTTAAAGCTAAGTAGGATGAGGTTTTGGTTAAGATTTTGGGATGAACTTGAATATGTTAAAGATAACTTTAAATCATCTTATTATGATCATCTAAGTTATAATATGTGGTAAAACATATTAGAAGTTCATGAATGAAGATGATGGAAAATCTAAGTTAGCTTACTTAGATGAATGATATTTTGTTAAAATGGACAAATACATAAAACACACACATAAGTAGTCTTCCACATGAAATACAAGACTAACATAAGTATTTTGATACAAAAATAACTTACCAATAAAAAGTTGAATCTTCAAAGTTTACTATTTTGAGTGGAAAAATGTTAACTTTGGAAGTTAGAGTGGAAAAATGCAACTTTTGGAAGTTAAGGGACTAAAGTTGTAACTTTGAAAGTTAAAGGACTAAAATGGATATTTTAGAAACTATTAGTCCAAAAATACAAGTATGGAAAGTTCGGTGTCAAAAATGTAAGTAATAAAGTCTAAGGATGATTTTTGTAAATACTTGGGTATTTTGTATAAAAGTGTATTTTTGAAAGGTATAAAAATACAAAGGGTTTTAAAATAAGGATTTTTATAAAATAGAGATTTTATAAAAATGTTAATCAAACTTGAGAAACTTATACAAAAATGAATACTTTTATATAAATGGGAATATAAAAGTATTGGAAGCATTTTTGTATCTAAGTTAACAAGTTGGGCTAAAATACAAACCTTCCAAGTAACATGGGTTAGAAATGTGGATAATATTTCTATAAAGCACATGTTGGGAAAGACTTGGAAGAATTAACTAATCAAGTTAAGATATCGAACTAAGACGCGTTAACGAACCATACACGGACAAATCATGAGAAAAATGCCATTGCGGCAAGATGAGAAAATATATATTTTTAGGAAGTAAAATATATATATATACATGGGTGAAAACTAACAAACACTTTCCTAAGTGTTAAGGGAATTATTCGTGGGAGAAAGGTATAACATAAACAAATAAGACGTTAAACAAACGTATATACTTAACAAGAAAAATTACACGTTTATATATATGTACGCTCGTCTCGGCAAAATTCTAGTATATCTACTTAATGGGAAAGTAGATATGTGGGAAGGAAAGCCGCGACGAGAAGACAAAGATATATATATGTGTATGTCGTACCAACGAGATCCTAGTATATTTATTTGAATGGGAAAATAAATATACGGTATGGTGAGTTGAATCGGATGTTAAAAATATACGATCGAACGACAAGATCTTAGCATATTTGTTTAAATGGGAAAACAAATGTGTGGCAAAGTGAGTCGGGTCGAATGTTGAAATATATATTATATCGAGCGATGCGATCTTAAGTATAATTATTTAAATGGGAAAATAATTATATGTTAAGTGACGTCGAGTCGATGATAATAAGATACAAGCTAAGGAAATATTAACAAGATTAATATATAACTTGTAACACGAAGGGTAATCTAACGCCAACGAAACCTAGGATACGCGCTTAATTAAACGGGATTTGGAATAACTTGCGGTCGGGAGTTGGGTGTACAACTTGCCAAGGCACATGCACTATAGGAATAGTGACTTATACGTCTAGGACGTTTGTAGGTGCGAGACCCTCTATGCTATCTACCTAGTGAGCCAGACAGTGTTCAGGTGAGTTTCACGGCCCCATTTTTCTGTTTTAACTGGGGGAAAGATATGTTTGTCAAATATTGTCACATGTTGAAAAGGTTTTCAAAGGATAAAATGTGATAAGTGGCTTGATGAGTACTTGAGCAGTGATCGCCACTCGGGGTTGAGTCCTCTCTTCCGTAATCATTAATTCAGGGAAATGAAACCGAAGGAATATTTGAATAGTACTATTGGTGCCTGACAAGGCCCACCCCTAATCGATAGCGTCGATTATGCATTAGGTTATGCCTGGGGTGCATATATTCTGAACTTAAGTCGTGGGAAAACCGAGTAACGACTTGGAGCGGGGCATTATTATTAGTCTTGGTTTGGTTATGGGGCTCAAGGGACTGCTCATCATTATAGTTTGTAGGAGCTAGCTACTCCTTACAAAGGCCACAAGTTGTGCAGGTTTCGCACAGGTTGTAAAAACAGAATATCGATCGACAAGATCCTAGTATAATTACTTAATGGGAAAGTAATTATACGGTAAAGTGAGTCGAGTCGATGGTTGTGAAAATGTTATTGTTGCGTAACTAAAACCTGTGAACTCACCAATATTTGATATATTGACGTCTTTTTAAACATATCTTTCAGGTAACTAAGTGCTGGATAGATATGGGGCTAGTGCGGTGGAATTCGGAATGTCGGATACTGGACGGGGTTTCATTCCTTGTTACCATCGGGTTGGAACATAAACGGAAATACCCCACATTGAAAACTTAATGATTATCGTTTTATGTAATGCATTGTGCAATAATGGAACGAGATACTCATTTTCGACATTCTAATAAATTGATCTTTTCTAATTAAATATAGTTTGTGTTAATCTTGACTTTGATATGCTTTCGAGCGTTGCGCCACGTGTTTCCGCCGTTGGCGTGGTGTGACACCAACTCTAACTTCTTTGTGTCTAAAGATGTTCTCATTTCTCGCGTTCCATATGGCCCACATAGTAACTGTCAATCGCTTAACCTTATGATATTTTGGAAACTAAAACTATCAATCGATGCGTGTGTTAAGTTGAAAATTTATTTTAAATCAAGTTGTTAATGTTAATGTGCCTTACTCCTATACGTCCAGTAAGTGACGAAATTTATACAATATTTATTTCCGAAACCGTTGCCGTGATTATGAATAATATCAAGTGCTTTGTTTTTTTATTATTTAAAACCCCATGGCAAAGAAGTTTCACACAAAAACTCACACGATTCCAAGTCAACACATCTGCTCACGACAAGAGGGCAGAGAGGTAGTGCAGGGTATGCCATTGCAATTATGAGTTTTCTTCTAAATTGGTGACTTGATGGTGGAATATGATCGCGTGACAGCATTGATGGCACGATAATACTCCAGTGTTCCGTGAGTGATTCCAATTTGTTGGCCGTTCAAAAAAAATGTTTAGGGGATCCACATAGGTAGGGGTTGCCCAGAAAAAAAACAATTCCCAAGGTTTGTATTAGTATCAGAGATGTTAATTAAATACATGTAACTGGTAAGTTGCATAATGTAAGGCACCAGCAAAGAATTAAAATTAGGGTCATCATTTTCAAAGCTGCACTTTATTGCAACCAATGGAAACCTGTGAAAAAGAGATTATTGTGGCATTTATATATCACATTATCACTTGTAGTATTTCAACAATTTAAGATGATGATCGCACACATCATATATAGAATGTCCAAATAGTAACAATTTACCACCTAGTACAAAAACGGTTCAGGAAAAAAGTATATGTATGGTCTTTGTAATTGCTAAATGCAAGAATGATATACTGATCTCTTTATTTCCAAGATAAAGACATTCAAACTTTTTTTTTGAAAAGCAGCAAATATATATATAGAGAGAAGCAACCTGCCAGGAGCTGGGAATTACACCATAACCAAACACTACAGCAGCCCCAAAACAAAATACACATCAGGAACATGTACTTATGACCCATGAATCCCAGCTCGGACACAAACGGAAACTAAAAGTAGAAAAAATGCAGCCAACAACAACGGCCAAGACTACAACTCGGTTACATCAAACGAAGACCATTTATCCCACGCAGGGGAGATCTGTTTTGCGCGCTGACTAACCCAGACGAGCGCATCCTCCTTTATCAGCTCCACTATCTTCGGGACTCGTATAAAGTTATCCTCAAAAACCTTAGTGTTTCTGGCTTGCCACAGTCTCCATACCGTTGCCAAGGCCACCGTATGGACGATCTTTTTTCACCTCTTTGAGCCCGGACTGTCCATCAACACCTTGATAATGTCATTTAGGTAGTCCAAGTTATCAGGCACAGGAACTTTAATCTAGACGAAAATGTTCCACCACACGCATTTGGCCAGCAGACACGCAACAAGCATATGATCGATGTCCTCATCCCCATATCCGCAGCGGTCGCATATGGTAGAAGTGACATACACACCTCGACAAACTAATTGTGACTTAGCAGCCACCTTCCCCATGCTGGCTCTCCACAAAAAAATAGTTTACCTTTAAAGGGGCCCAAGTATTCCACGGGAATTTTTGGACAGCCACCTCGGCCGCTTGTATCATCTGCAGCTCAAGGCGAATGCTCTTAACTGAGAAACAGAGACCAAAATCATTAGCCCAAGTCCAGACAACTCTGTTTCTGTCAAGTTATATTTGATTCAGCAGGTCCATGAGGGCGCTGAGCTGCGCCCATTCATGAGTCGAAGACAGGTTCCTGGACCAATCCCAACCCCAGGTTGTGTTAGTGCTATCACAGTAGAAAGTCTATTAACCATTAACCAAGATATCAATCAAACTGTATAACCATTAACCAATATATGATTTCGTAGCTGATCACTGTAGCCAAACAATTTTTGTACTCAAGGTAGAATTAAGCAACACTATAATAAATAACGGGTCAAAATAGGCAGCACGATAAGACACAATGGCAGATACGGGCAGCCGTCAAAACAAGCCTTATTAGTTGGATCAGGATTATGCAAGGAAGTTATCAACTCTAAAACCAAATTAGCACTACAAAACCCTTGAGAAACGATTATGTTCATGCTCATTAGCCACTTGTACAGTACAAGTTGCTGATGTGCCGATTTAGAGCTCTAAACTATTATATCCCAGGATATTCATTATTCAACAAACAAGTATCACAAAACACATAAAACTTAAATTGAAATTTACATAATCAAATCAAATACACGTAATCTGGATTATTCAATTAGAATCTGAGAGTAACAAGATCAACTAATACTGTTAATTAAATAACTAACTAATGCAAAAGAATAGCGAGAAGAAACAACTATGTTATTAATTCTTAAACTTACACAAAAGACACCTAAAATAGCCATACGTAACATGCTTCTTTTATTGCCAATGTTTAGCGCTCTCTTTAAAGAAAAGCATTATATAATATTGAACCTTGTTTATTTTTATACTATATATAATACTGCAATTGACAAATTTTAAATTATAATAATAGAATGATAATCCATTTTCAAGGTTTCAGGTATCCTTTTCCCTTCATCATAGCAGCTTCCAACACCTATGTAATATCATAAACTATATGATTACAAGCGTCACAAAAACAAAAATGTACAAAGCTAAGTAAAATCATATAAATTTCAAATAATGGTTCACCTATTGGATTCACATGCCCCCAGTAAGTCTCCTTTTGAGGATGCTCAAGCGGGTCCCCATAGACCTTGTTGGTGCTTGTAAGCAAAAATCTTGCCCCAATTCTGTTGGCAAGTCCCAACATATTTAAAGTACCCATCACATTGGTCTTGTAATCACATTAGTTAAGGAACCGCAAATCCATATTACTTCAAATTCACGTAACAATTCTAAAACCATACCTGAACGCTAAACAAAAACAATATCAAACCCATTCCGTCGATCCAATCTTAAGAAAAGCAAAATAATATTATAAAAAAAAAGCAAAATAAGAATAGCGCTAGAGATGACAGACGATTCCATATTCTTCTGCATCTCAATTGCAAAATATAATCGTTCTTCGCAGTTACCAACCTTATTTCCACCTTCTTTCCGCAGCCTCTCACATCTTTCAGCAGCCTGAATTTTATGTAATCATCAGAACAAATTGTATACGAAGGTGTGCGTTGTGTGTAGAAGTGGTAGTTTTGACCCATTTTATGTGTAAATAGGTTTCTTGTCTTCATGGGTCAAATATGTAAATTCTCTTAAAAACAAGTTATCAAAAATTCAAAAATAGCTATTTATAAACCACAAGAAATAAAAAAAAAAAAACTGTTTCCAGGTTGCAGCGACCCAATGTGACACATGCTAAAAGATACTCGTTTTGACCGACCCAACCCACCTATTTTTCCACCAAATACCTATGAGATGGGTTTACCTCAAGTAGGGCAGCAGTGCGACTGTTGGGATCAACAACTCCAAATGTCCAAGCAGCTAGAACAAAGAAAAAAAATCACTACAAGAGTAATAATTATAATCAGTAACCTGAAAAAATGAACACCTTCGCCAAGTGGTACTCGTGTCTGCTTGCCTGTGGTGGCGTCCAGCGGCACTATAAGACTAAGGAGAAAGTGTGACCTGTCAATGCTGAAAAGATGCAATCTGATGCTAGACGAATAGAACTTAGAAGTTGCTGTTTATTCAGCTCCTATACCATTATTGCTGAAACTCCACGAAAGCATACCACTATCTTAAATACATGTTTTATAAACAATTGCATTAATTAAACTTATATTGTGGTCCTACATACATATTAAACCTTTAATCTCAAAGATTTAATTGATACGAGAACAAGTATATTTCTTATAATTAGTTGTTTGACATGTGCAGCACATTTAAATATATAAATACACCATATAGCCAAACTATTGTTGTCAATAAAGTACAACACTTGCACACCAGCCACTTTTAACAGAAGAAAATGTAGCTACAAGTTTTTGTTTGCACCTAACTGTGTAATCTTTCCATACACAGAAAAGATACATAAAGCACATCATAAATGAGTCATTATTACCTTTGCTCAAGTAAACTCTAAACTGCATCTTCATTGTTGCTCCTCTTCCATGATAAATTGTGTGAATGGATGACAGTTAAATGATCCATATGATGAGATGTACCAGCACCAACAATCAAATAAAAAACCATAACCTAGTTATACTAACAACTGCAAAATTCCATTTCAACTTAAAAATCAAACATTAAAAAACACATTTGCCCTACTGCATCAGCAACTGTACTAATAGGTACACAACCCCCCCCCCCCCTCAAATCCAATCCAATTCAAGAAATCAACTCAAAATTACACAATACACATACCAATTTTTAGGCTTTCAGCCGATTTTCAACTTGACGATGTCGTTCAACACAGAGGAAAAAAAACAGGGTTGGATTGCCCTCTTTATCCATAACCAAATCGACCACTATCTCTTTACATCCCAACCATAAATATGAGAAGCGAATTTATTGTAGATTCAATCTGAACGTTTCTCCTTCTAGCTTTGTCTCTCTCTCTCTTCGTTTTCCTGATCATTGAGTAGGGTAAATGGGTAATGTAAGTGATAAGAAGGAAAGAGACTTAAGAGAAGAATACAATCAAATCAAGCTTGTTATTATTGATATTATGATAGGTATTTATACACAAGCTAAGTAACTACTTTTCCCGCCTAATAACAGACATTCGAATATTACACTTTGACACAATTAACCCTCCATCTATCTATTCTATTACAATAATACCCTGCCCTCGTAACAATACTCCCCTCCCACACAATTCTTGACCCAAGAATTAAAACTCAGGAAATCGAAGTTTAAACTCAGCAAAATCTTCCAAAGTAGCTTCAGTAACAGGTAAATCTTTCCAATGAACTAAAACAGTTGTTGCCATTCGATTTCCCTTCTTGACTAACTTCTTATCCAATATAGCCCTAGGTTGAAACATGAATCTGGGTTCTGATGGAAGAGGCACAATCTGTTGATGATTCCCATGAGCAGCCTTTAATAAAGAGACATGGAATGTATGATGAACCTGAGAATCAGCTGGAAGGTCTAATTGGTAAGCCACTGCCCCAATCTTCTTTACAATTAGAAAAGGGCCATAGTATTTAGGGCCCAGCTTGTGATGTTGATGCCCCTTGAGTGATTTCTGTACATATGGATGTAATTTGACATATACCCATTCCCCTTCCTTGAATTGTCTTTCAGATCTCTTCTTATTTGCATGCTGAGTCATCTGATTTTTCGCCCTTTCCAAAGACTGCTTTAAATTTTTTATCTTCAATTCCTTTTCTTTAAACAATTGTTCCAATGAATCCACCTTAGTATCATCAGGGATATAGGGAATGTGCAGTGGTGGTGGAATACCATATAATGCCTCAAAAGGAGACATTTTAATGCTGAATGCCAAGTGGTATTATACCACCATTCTGCCAAGGTTAACCACTTTGGCCACTGCATAGGAGTGTCCATAATCATGCACCTAAGATAAGATTCTAGGCACCTGTTTAAAACCTCAGTCTGCCCATCTGTTTGTGGGTGATAGGCAGATGAAAAATTTAATTCCACACCTTGTAGCTTCATAAAATCAGTCCAAAAATGGCTCAAAAACACAGGGTCACGATCAGACACAATAGTGCTAGGACTGCCATGTAGCTTGAAAACATTATCAAATAAGACCTGGCCACCTGACTTGCTGAAAATGGATGTTTAAGGCTCATAAAATGAGCATATTTAGTAAACCTGTCAACTACTACCATGATAGTGTCCTTTCCCATAGTAGTAGGAAGTCCACTAATAAAATCCATTGAGATATCCGAAAAATGGATTTAGGAGTGGGTAAAGGTTGTAGCAGTCCTGGGGTTGCAATCCTTTCATACTTAGCCCTTTGGCAAATCACACATTCCTTGATATACTGCTTAACATCAGCATCACATTTTTTCCAATGAAACATACTTTTTAATCTATGAAGAGTGGGAACATAACCTGAATGACCCCCCATTGCAGATGAATGGCACCAGTCCATAATCTGTTTTTTCAATTCTTGATTATCTCCCACCACCAATTTTCCTTTCCTTTTGAGAACTTGATTAGACCATGAATAATGCTTGACTGGTTGTCCTTGAATCAACATTTCAATGATTTCTTTAGACTTAGGGTCTTCTTCCCAACTCTCCTGAATTTTATTCCATAACAAGGGATCAGTAGAGCTAACATTCAATTGAAACAAACTCATGCCTTCCACTCTAGATAGAGCATCAGCAGCTGAGTTTTCATTACCCCTCTTATACTCAATGGTATAATCATACCCAATGAGTTTAGCTAACCATTTTTGCTGTAAAGGGGTATTGATTTTCTGTTCAAGGAGGTACTTTAAACTTCTCTGATCTGTCTTAATAATAAAATGTTTAGCTATAAGATAGTGATGCCAAGCTTTGACAGCCATCAAAATAGCTAATAATTCCTTTTCATAGACAGACATGGCCAATTGTTTCCCTGAAATTCCTTTGCTTATAAAAGACAAAGGATGGCCATCTTGCATAAGCACAGCCCCTAGTCCTTTAGCTGAGGCATCAGTCTCTACCACAAAGGTTTTAGTGAAGTCTGGTAAGACTAGAACAGGGGAAGTAGACAAAGCTACCTTCAATTCTTCAAATGCCAGCTGTGCCTCATCAGACCACTTAAAGGCCTCTTTCTTTAACAAATTAGTGAGTGGTTTAGCAATACCTCCAAAGGATTTGATAAACCTCCTGTAATACCTAGCTAAGCCCAAGAATCCCCTTAGTTGTTTGATGTTTTTAGGGACTGGCCAAGATGTGACTGCTGAAATCTTGGAAGGATCAGTTGCTACACCTTCCTTAGTAATTACATGACCCAAATATTCAACTTTTGGTCCAGCAAATGAACATTTAGATCTTTTGGAAACTAGTGTATTGTTTCTCAATAATTGCAGCACCTTTTTCAAATCTTTCACATGTTGAGCAATGGACCCACTGTAGACCAGGATGTCATCAAAAAATACTAATACACACTTCCTCAACAATGGTTTAAAAGTAGCATTCATTAGGGCCTGAAATGTAGCAGGAGCATTGGTTAACCCAAAGGGTAAAACCAAAAACTCATAGTGACCCTGATGAGTTCTGAATGTTGTTTTGAATTCATCTCCCTTATACATCCTGATCTGATGATAACCAGACCTTAAGTCTAGCTTAGAAAACACAGAACTGCCCCCTAACTCATCCAACAGCTCATCAATAAGAGGGATATGAAAGCTATTCTTGACAGTTGCTTCATTAAGCTTCCTATAGTCCACACACATTCTGTTAGACCCATCTTTCTTTTTGACTAAAACAATAGGGGCTGCAAATGCACTAGTACTTTCCCTTATTACCCCTGAGTTCAGAAGTTCCTGAGTCATCTCTTCTATTACATTCTTTTGTGCTGCTGGATACCTATAAGGCTTTTGAACAATTGGTTGAGTCCCTTCTTTCAAAATAATCTTGTGATCACAATTTCTCTCGGGTGGTAATGATGTAGGTATTGCAAACACATCATCATACCTTTGCAATAATTTCTCAATCTCAGGTATCACCTGTTGCTCAGTCACTTTAGGAGTATGCTGAGCACCCCCCTCAGTATCAAATTGAAGACTGAACAAGTGAGCATGAACTATCTGTCCTTTAAAAGACAGAAGTTCTTGCATTCTCTCTGAAGAACACAATGTGATACCCTTATCTTTTCCCCTTTTAATTCCACTAATTTCCCATCCAAATGAAATTTCATAGTTAACTCCTTGAAATTCCAAGTGATATCATTCAGGTTGTGAAGCCACTGTATTCCCAAGACCATGTCATAATTTGACAATGGAATGAGGAAAACATCAGCTGTAAACCAGATCCTTTGCATTGACCATTGCAAGTTTTCAATCATCATATCACACCTCATCTGATCCCCATTAGCCACCATAATGTCCATTGGTTTAATTTTTTTTAATGGAAAAGCCCAATTTCAAGGCAATGTTTAAATCCAAAAAATTATGAGTAGAGCCTGAATCAGTAAGAATGTGTAAGATTTTATTACCTATCACTCCCCTGATTCTCATTGTTGAATAAGAAGGTAAGCCCATTATTGCATTCAAAGAAATGTGAGGCTCTTCAGGGAAAATAATCTCCTCTCCTGTATCAATCTCTTTCTCTCCTTCTTCTTCTTCATCAAAAATCTCTATTGAGAACAGTTGTTTGTTCTTACACTGATGAGTAGGGGTAAACTTCTCTTTACAACCAAAACATTCCCCCTTAGCCCTCTTTTCAGCAATTTCTTTGGGGTTTAACCATTTAGTGGTAGTGTTTCTTGGTTTAATAGTTGGTGTTGGTAATAAGGATTGGTTTGAAGAAGTGGTGTTTGATTTCAAAGGGTAAACATAATTATTTTTTTGGTAATTGGTTTGATAGGTTGATTTTGGTTTAATTTGCTGAATGGCACGATTTGATTCATCTTGCATCCTGCACAACATGTATGCTTCAGGAATATTTTTGGGTCTCAGAATTCTTACAGGATATCCAATCTCTGGATTAACAGCCCTAAGGAATAGGCTAACTGCATATTCATCACTCAATGTCACCTTAGTGAGACCCAGATCAAATTGTTGACATAATTCTTGTAAAGATCCAAACATTGATTGTCTTAATGAGGCCAAAGCCCCTAATGCATCTTGAACCATTGTCTCAGCAAATCTTGTGGAAATGAATGATTTATATTCATCCCAAAACAGTCCATCAATAGACCCTCCTCTGGATTTCACAAAAGATTGATGCCAAAGTAATGTTGCTTCTTCTAAATGAACAACAGCACACTTGATTTTAAGATGATCAAGTGTCTCATCAATAGCAAAATAATGTTCAACCCTGCAGATCCAGCCTTCTACATTAGAACCACTAAATTTAGGAAAATCCATCTTTGTCAATCTTTGACTGATTCTTGGTAGAGGTTGATCAACTGAATCACCACTGCTAACATTTGTTCGTACCCCAGTGTGATTGTTGTTAACATTGTTTTTATTCATTTGTTGCAGGTTCTTGAGAATTTCATTCAGTTGTGACTTCATTTCAGACACTTGCATGGAATTTTGATTAGCAACTGTCTTCAAATTCTCTAATTCAGTTAAGTTTTGACCTGTAACCTTCTCTAATCGGTTTAAAGATGAATCATGGTCTTGAATACGCTATTCAATGGTTTGGTTTCGTGTAGACATGTTATTGTAAGGAATTGAACGAAAATTGATAAGAATTCAAGGATGAAAATTGGAATTGGAGTAATCAGATTGCAAATCAATTCTTAGCTAAAAAAATAGAAAACAGAGCAATAGAAACAAAGTAAAGTAAGAATTATGAATTGGACTGAATTGATTGGAAGAATATGTGTTTTACTGGTAGAAATGGAAGAGTTATCGATGGAATGAAGGTGGAATGAAGGTAGAAGATGACGGCAGTTATGGTAGTTATTTCGGTTAACGACGGTTATAACAGAGTTGTCCGAGGAAAAGGACTGCTCTGATACCACTTGATAAGAAGGAAAGAGACTTAAGAGAAGAATACAATCAAATCAAGCTTGTTATTATTGATATTATGATAGGTATTTATACACAAGCTAAGTAACTACTTTTCCCGCCTAATAACAGACATTCGAATATTACACTTTGACACAATTAACCCTCCATCTATCTATTCTATTACAATAATACCCTGCCCTCGTAACAGTAAGCCATCAATGCTCCAGCGTCTTAAAGTAAACAAAGAATCAGTTGTTTCAGCTGTTGCAACTCAATCGTTGATTTCATTGAATGGAAGTTCAAGAAATTGATTATTCCATTGAATTTCCATAGGAGAATGAATGAGGTATTAAATCCTATGCTGCGTATGTATTGAAGGACTGGTTGGGGTGAGATTAATTGTGAATAAGGGTAAAATAAGGGAATTAAGAGGGTAGGAATGGAATGAAATTTTAGGCTTTAACTAACATCAAAAGATAAAATTACATTAATAACCTTGTAAGTGTCTTAATGTACCTTTAGGTGACTAATTTACCCTTATCAATTAAGCTTTATTAAGTTGTATATGTAGCTACAAAATTTGTACCCATAACAAAATTACAATCTTAGCCATCACTCCTCCTTTATAATGTACTAGTAGGAATGCCCGCGCGTTGCGGCGGGTGCATCTGTTTTGCCCTTTGTGCATCGTGTTTGTTGGTTATTCGTTATGATGAAGTAAAAAACAACGATGCAAAAATATATGTTATTAAAAACTAAAACTCATGAGTATATCTTCTGAATATTTTAAATGGGTACATCACAATAGGCTGTACTATTCCTTGCAACACCCTTAAATTGGCCCACGTCCTTCGGTGGGACACTTTTATGTATCTCGAAGGCAGATAAGTATGCCATCGTAGAGCGGTGCTTAGCATAGTGAAGTGGCGTTGTATCTCTTAATGACCATAAGATTGTAGTGGAAGTGATGTAATTACTAAAATGCATTTTGTAGTGTGCAACATATTTCTATTATTTTAGGGCACCCGCGAGATGCAGCGAAGTCAATGATTTGCATAAATACTCTCGTTTTATGTTAGTTTGACAAGCACCATAACAAATATATTTGACCAAACAAATTAGTAATCAATATAGTTAAAATTACCAAATCGACTGATAAGAACTTGTCTTCTTTTGGATATGTAAACAATTGGTGACTTTGTGAGGTCAGAAACTTAAATTATATTCCTAAAAGCTTATAGTAGCAGAGAAAACAAAACACCACCGAGGAAGATGATGACGTTGCTCATGAAGTATCTCTACCATATTTGCTTGTATAAACGTCAAGCCTACATATATCGCTCACTTTAATTGGTTGAAACATGTCATGGGTTGGGTGTGTTGGCAAACTTCAAGCCTACATATTCATTTGTGTGCAGAAGTGTCACATCATACGATTCTGCAACCAGATAAATTTAAAAAGAAGATATAATTATATAATATATAATGTAATTTATTTACTATAAACATTGAAAGATATGTAAGTTATGTATGTGTTGAGTCACCACATTATTTATATACCAAATACATGACCACTATTTATAATACTAATAACATTGACACAAACATAATAAAGACATGGAGGTTATGAATGTAAAGAGTCACCATTGTTAATTTCCTCATCAATTTTATAATTATGTTTAAATTAATTTGTTCAACAATTTAATATTTAGGTAGAAAGACAATTTTACCCCCTAAATGACTTCAATAAGCATTGTACTATAAACAATAAAGGTTGTATTAACTTAAATTTTGAGGGTATCATTCACTGATACTTTATAATATAGTATAGAAGATAAAGATTCGGGTTGATTCATTAGCGTGAGTGTGAATTTATGGCTTTTCGATTTCTTATTTCTTAACACAAATAACATAAGTAATTAACACATAGTTAAGTTTTTGTTTTCTCTTTATGCTAGTGTTTTATTTCTTAACACAAATAATATTGTGAACTACACTTCATACAACGTTTAACAAGAACATTAAATAGATCAACAAATACCTTAAAAGTCTTCGAACAAATATAGTTTACGTATAAAGTTATATTTGAGCATGCATATATAGATTTATAGAGTTAACTATTTCATAGCGTTTAAGAAGACCATGTTGATTGAAATTGAAGAATGTCTCCGTACCCTTCTCCAACCATCCTCTCCATCATCTGTTCTTCATGTCCATTTGTTCCCTGCAACATCAGTTTTCATCCCATGCAGTAAGTGGAAGTAATATTTATAATATATTAGAAACGTATAACAAAATCTAGAATGCTATATTTATAATTTTGTTCGTTTTATTTGGTTAACAATATATATGATTCAAGATACACAACTTCTTAACAAGGATAGTTAGGAAAGCCATCAGTTACACCTTCATAGGGGCCATATCATTCAATTCAGTAGAGTTGGGGTCAATAGGTCATAAATTTAAAAAGAAGATATAAATACATAATATATGATGTAATTTATTTACTATAAACATTGAAAGATATGTAAGTTATGTATGTGAAGAGTCACCACATTATTTATATACCAAATACATGACCACTATTTATAATACTATTAACATTGATACAAACATAATAAAGACATGGAGGTTATGAATGCAAAGAGTCACCACATTATTGTTAATTTCCTCATCAATTTTATAATTATGTTTAAATTAATTTCTTCAACAATTTAATATTTAGGTAGAAAGACAATTTTACCCCCTAAATGACTTCAATAAGCATTGTACTTTAAGCAATAAAGGTTGTATTTACTTAAATTTTGCGGGTATCCTTCACTGATGCTTTATAATATAGTATAGAAGATAAAGATTCGGGTTAATTCATTAGCGTGAGCGTGAATTTATGGTTTTTTGATTTCTTATTTCTTAACACAAATAACATAATTAATTAACACATAGTTAAGTTTTTGTTTTCTCTTTATGCTAGTGTTTTATTTCTTAACACAAATAATATTGTGAACCACACTTCATACAACGTTTAACAAGAACATTAAATAGATCAACAAATACCTTAAAAGTCTTAAACCAAATATAGTTTACGTATAAAGTTATATTTGAGCATGCATATATAGATTTATAGAGTTAACTATTTCACAGCGTTTAAGAAGACCATGTTGATTAAAATTGAGGAATGTCTTCATACCCTTCTCCAACCATCCTCTCCATCATCTGTCCTTCATGTCCATTTATTCCCTGTAACATCAGTTTTCATCCCATGCAGTAAGTGGAAGTAATATTTATAATATATTAGAAACATATAAGCAAATCTAGAACGTTATACTTATAATTTTGTCCGTTTTATTTAGTTAACAATATATATGATTCAAGATACACAACTTCTTAACAAGGATGGTTAGGAAAGCCATCAGTCACATTTATAGGGGCCATATCATTCAATTCAGTAGAATTGAGGTCAATAGGTCATAGAACATGTTGGCTTCTGAAAGCTTCATGGAGAGAAACTAAAAATGCACAAAGAAGAGAAAAAACTATACTAATTAATTTTGAAAAATATTTTCTCATCAATAATTTTGAATATTATTTGTTTATTGTTTTAATTGTTAGTTGCACAATTATATTACCTCAATTTGATTCTGCAACGATCCAACATAATTGATTATTACATCAAACATCACTGGCATTCCCATTGTCTATAGCAAATAACTAAATTTAAAAGGAGCAAAACAATGATACATTATGAAGATAATTTTTTTGTAATTATCAAAGAACATATGAACAAGTAGAAAAAAATGTATATATGTATATAAAGATTAACTCATATCTTTATACCTTGTAGCATCCGGGAACCATATCTTGCAAGCGTCTTAACTTCTCATTGATTTTTTTTCTCTTTCTATCTAATGAAGACATAAATTTTTTGGAGAAAACAATGTTTCAAATCATGAAATTAGCTTTAAGATTTTGTTTGGGGTTATGAAAAGACTATTAGCATTCAAGAAATTGATTATAATGAAGTATATTTAATAATATAGATGAGGGGTTGAAAGGTCTCACATTTAAAATGTATCATAGGTTAGGTTGTATTTTGTGTTATAAAAGTTGGACATAAGGGCATAATTGGGATAAGATTTTAGGATGTGAGGTATTGGATTATGTTAAATTTACTAATCTACCCTCGTAAGTGTCTTAATTGTCACAACTATGCCAATAATACCCTTAATTTTTTTGCTTAAATATGTTGTACATGTTGCTTGTTAAGTTGTATAGAAATGCAAATTACCATGTTATACATCACTCCTCCTTAATAAGATAGTATAGATTATAGATAAGTAGCGGTCCTAAATGTTTTTTTTACGTTTTAGTATCTCTTGATTTCGGCCCAACTCATACCCATCAACCAGTTGTAGGCCCATTGGTTGTTTAGATCTGGTCAGTTAGGGCTTAGGCCATTGATAATCATTTTGGTTATAGATACATGTTCCAGTTGTATACTTCTACTTCAGTTAGGGCTTAGATAAATTATTTGAAGATTTAGGGTATCTTTGGTAAGTAGCTTTTAAGAGTTTTTATAGGGTATGTTTGGCAAAATTATCTGGTGGCTGATAACTGGAAGCTGGTGGCTCGTAGCTCGTAGCTGTAGCTGGAACCTTGTATGCATGTTTTTTTTTGTTTTTTGTTTTTTTTTTATGATAAATAGGTATTTGTGTAATTTACTCATTAAAAACTTGTAGCTAGTAGGAGTTTTTACTTAAACGCTAGTACTAGCAGTTTTTCAATATAGAGTTTTTTTTTTTTCTCATAACCTAAAAGCTTCAAGTTCATTCAACCAAACAAGGCTTTTTATTGATTATGAGATTTTTCTTAAAAGCTTCTAAAAGCTCATACCCAAACATACCCATAAGCTTCAAGCTTTTAAGAAAAAACTACTACTTATAAAAAGCCTTACTAACTACAACTTTTTAATGAATAAATGACAGAAATACTCATTCTATCATAAAATAAAATAAAAAAACATGCATACCAATTTTTAGTTAAGGCCCATTTTGGTCATTTTATACATTTTATTAAAAGCTCTAGCTACTCTGCTAAACACCAAAATATATTTAAAAAAGTACAGCTACCAACTTCCAGCAATCAGCTAGTTTTGCCAAACATATGCCCTTAATCTACACTTTCATTTTCCTATTGACAACCAACCAACTTACAAGTTAATTTGCAAAACTACTAATTTACAACATAAACTTAGGGTGTACAGAGTCCTTCGACGAGTTTGGATCGGTATCATTCGGCATGCTCAACGTCTTTGGCATAGTAATTCCATGAGATGCTGGCGAGTATGATTCGGTGAGTTTGCTTGAGTGTGGCTTGCTAACCAAATGCCAAAGGAATCGTTTGATGTAGCCGTTCAAATGGGGTTCCATTCACCCGTATGTGAGTTATATATTAAAATTTATTTTAGATTTTTAAATTTAAAAATTGGTTGTGGCTAGGAAATGTGTAGGATTTCCGATGACTAGCCAAGTTGTGGCAAGTAAAAGAAAAGTAGTTAAAAAAGCTAATATAACATTAATGTGAATAAGAGATGGGTTATAATGAGTTTTGCAAGTTTAATAAGATACCTTACACCGTTAGGTTGCGAAGTTGTGACTAAAACATGGTTCAAAGCAGCGACGGATTTGCTTTGATTGCAGGGCGGGTCAATGCCCACCCTACGGGGCTAACTTAATTGTTATTTTATCTTTTAGGTAGTTTAGCTCAAGGGTCTATTATTCATGTTAGGTAGGTTGAAGTTCCAACTCCAGGCACTTAAGTGATTTCCTATTGGGTAGTCTTGTTTTGACCCTAAGATGGTTTGGTAAAGTTTATTATTAAGCCTTACGGTCATACGGTGTAGTTTTTTAGTTGATTTTAGGAAATTAAATTTGAATAAGAATTGTTAATTAATTATCTTTTAGTCTACGATATTAATCATATATTATCCTACTCAATATTCACAATTCCATTAATGCAACCGTCTACAAGGGGATGATGATAATTTTAGGCACATGTTGGGTTATTTGGATTGCACGAAATGAAGCGATTTTCAGTGGAAAGAAAACACATTTACAAGGGCTTTTTAGCGAGATTCAAGCTATAACGTACACGCGGGTGAAACACAAAGCTAAACAAGTGGCGTGTACATGGGAAAAATTTGTCGCTTTTGATGTTCCAATAACTTGGAATTTTTTGTTTCTTGTAACCTGGTGATGTAATTCGGTTGGTGCTAGACTCTTTTTAGTCACAACCTTGTAAATATATTTGAGTGAAATGAAACGAAATTTGCCGATAAAAAAATCATATATTATCCTTTAGTCTATAAATTATCTATCATTGCTAATTTACATAAACATAGATTTTAAATTATGATAAATTGCTATGTTTTGAGAACTTGGTTATTTGGTGATGTCTTCACATAAAAAGGCAAGATGCATCTTTATAACCCGACTTATAGCATTATTTGTTTTGTTGAATTGGGTTGATTTTTTTTATCTTTTTTTTTTTTTTTTTTGTTAAGACATATTTTCAACCGATTCGTATTGTGTCCCTCAAAAAAAAATTCATGTATTCACCACCTCTAGAGAAAAGCTTTTGTTGCTACAAGAAATAATGGATTAAGGATAGTTATGGGATCTCCAAGATAAAAGGGTTAAAGGTTTCAGTTTGCCCAACATAATATCATCATCATCATCATCATCATCATCATACTCAGTTAATCCCACCTATAGCAAAGCTAAGGTAGGGTCTAAAGAGGGTAAGATGTAGACAGCCTTACCTCTACCCATAAGAATAGAGAGGCTACTTCCAGTGAGACCTCCGGCTCGATGTGGTTTGGTATCAAGCCTTGGACATAAGGCACAGAACACTTAGCAATCGGGACAAACCCGATCGGTGCATGTACCCCTTTGTCTTTTGGCTATCCACACAACCACATGATGCATAATTAACCGTCCGTTGTTTTTAACGTTATTTTCACGAAATTAGTAAAATAACGTTAAAACTAGTGCAACTTTACTTTTGCCCCCCCTAAGGGCCACACATATATACATTATATGCGCACACCGTAACTAGAGCGTAATAGATACCATAATATGAAGTAGGAAAATTGGATTGTAATAATCCCAACTTTGTGTTGTTGGCCAATAATAATCCCACCTAAGTTTATTCTTCCCACCAGTTCCCACTTTTAATTTATTTTTTCTCATTGCACCCGCTGTTAAGTCACACTAACGCCGTTATACATGGTACTAGTTATTTTATACTAGCGTAGTTTTTGTAGAAGTTTATGTATGGTAGATTTACACTAGCGTAAATAATTACACCAGTGTAAATCATCCTCACCAGATTCATTTTTGAATATGGGTTATTTTTTGTTTTAAAAAAGTAAAAGAATTAAAAAAATAAAAGAAAGCTAAATTCATACTACACCATTGTAAAAAAAAAAAAAAAAAAAAAAAAAAAAAAAAAAAAAAAAAAAAAACCCAACTAAATTCATACTACACCATTGTAAAAAAAAAAAAAAAAAAACCATCATCATCAACATCTTTAACAGTTGTAATTATTTACGCTAGTGTAAATCTACCATACATAAACTTTTACAAAAACTACGCTAGTATAAAATAACTAGTACCATGTATAACGGCGTTACTGGGGTACAAAAGGTTGATGTAGCTTTGAAGCTTATCTTGTTTCATCAAAAGCAGCTTCATGTTTAGCTCCAGAGTCCAAATCATATAGACCGTGGTGGTCACTACAAGAAATCAGGCTTATTTATGGCAATAAAGTTTATTTTTTTTTTAAATAAAACTTTTTTAAAATATGTGTCAAATTTTTAGCGTGACCCCTATGGAGACAACATGTTGTCGCTATAGGTCAGCCTATAGCGATGAAACAAAGGATCTAATACGACGGAACTATAGGGGCGAAACTATTGCAACTACATTTCGTCGCAATAGCCTATAGCGAGAAAATTTCATCGCGAAAAGGCTTTTTTATTTCGTCGCTACAGGCCCGAATTCTTGTAGCGGGTGGTGGGAAGGGGGGAGGTGGAAGTAGCGGTGGTGGTGGTGGTGGTGGTGGTGGTTTGTTATATAAATAATAATATAAACACTAAAATACCCCCAACATTCAGTGTAAAATATGGATTTAAGCTTCCTTCCGTCTAATGTTTCAGTACCGGACTGGATGTCGAACCGGACACCCCACCGGGTCACCAGTCCGACCGGTCAGTCCCGGTCCATGAACCGGTCTACAAGTAAAAAAACGAGAAAAATTCTTTAAAAATCAGGTCCGACCCCTCATTTGACCGGTCCGACTGACCGGGTTTCCTGTCCGACCGCCCGGTTCACAAGTCCAATGCCGGTTCAAGCTTTGGTAAACATATACGCCTCGAAATCTTTCCAACTTCAATAAGTTTGTTACAAAATATACTTTATTTACTATAGCTATTCACTAAAATATTAGGGTACGTTTGGTTCGCATTAATTGAATGGAATTCAATGTAATTGGAATTTGAATTCCAACTCCTTAGGTGTTTGGTTCATTGAATTTGTTGGAATTGGAATTTCAATTCCAATCTTGTGTGTTTGGTTAACAAAGGAATTAGAATTGGAATTTGGTATGAATTCCTTCAAATTCCTTTACCTAAGAGAATTCAAAATCCTTCCAATATTAGAAGGAATTCAATTCAATTTATTGTAATCTTCGAACGGTTGGCATCATTTTGACACGAACCGATTTGAACCATGCCATTTCAACGCGAACCGCTTAGATCCGAACCAATTCAGACCGTACCAGTTTTGACAGGTATCGTTTCGACCCGAACCGATTCAGATCGTACCCGTTTCGACCGGTACCGTTTCGACCCGAACCGTTTCGTACTGTACCAGTTTTGACCGGTACCGTTCGACTGGTACCGTTTTGACCCGAACCGTTTCGTACTGTACCAGTTTTGACCGGTACCGTTTAGACCCGAACCGTTTCGTACTGTACCAGTTTTGACCGGTACCAGTTTCGACCAGTATCGTTTTGGACCGAACCGTTTCAGACCAGTTTCGACCGATACCGTTTCAACCTGTACCGTTTCGCCCGTAACGTTTCGGACCGAACTGTTTCGGACCGTACCGGTTTCGGATCGTACCGGTTTCGGACCAAACCGTTTCAGACCATTTCCGTTTCGTCTATAACGTTTCGGACCGTACCAATTTTGATCGGTACCGTTTCGAACCAGTTTCGACCGATACCATTTCGACCGGTATCGTTTCGACCTGTACCGTTTTGCCCGTAAAGTTCCGGACCGAACTGTTTTGGACCGTAACGTTTCGGACCGTACCAGTTTTGACCGGTACTGTTTTGGACCAGTTTCGACCGATACCGTTTCGAACGGTATCGTTTCGACCTGTACCGTTTCGCCTGTAACGTTTCGGACCGAACTGTTTCGGACCATACCAGTTTCGGTCGGTACCGTTTCGGACCAGTTTCGACCGATACCGTTTTGACCGGTATCGTTTCGACGTGTACCGTTTCGGACCGTACCAGTTTCGACCAGTACCGTTTTTACCGGTATCATTTTGCCCCGTACCAGTTTCGATTGGTACCGTTTTCGACTCGAACCGGTACGGGTCGAAACGGTGCACGTTGAAACGATACAGGTCGAAACGATAGAGGTATCAACAGGTCGAGTCAAAACGGTATTGGTCGAAACGGTACGGGCCGGTATGAGGCGAAACGGTTCGGGCCGGTACGGGTCACAACGATGCGGGTCGTGGGGGCAAAGGTGATAGATTCCAATTTATTAATCAACCAAACACAATAATATAGTATTTGAGAATCCAATTCCAACAATTTCCAATTACTTTTGAAATGTTTGAATTACAAATCCAATTCATTTCAATTCCAATTCCTTCACAAATTACAATTCCAAACAATTTCGTGAACCAAACGCACCCTTACAAAATCTTGACGTAATTTAAATCATGCTTAGACATTTAGAAAGGATTTGAATCAATTTCAACTCGACCAGACTCGTTTGTCTAAAAGTCTTTAATATCAATTGAATTTCACCACCAGATTGGTAAGATTTGTCTTTTTTTTTTAAATAACTTTTGACTTTATTTCTTATATTGTCAAGTTATATCAAAATAAAAGGTAGACAGACAACAAGATGCACAGCTACCAATTTCTGAATTGCGAACCCTAATCTACCAAATACAAACCCCTACCCCCTGGAGATGAACTATTGTTGCGGATAACTTGTTGGACCTTGATCATGAAACGAATAACTTCTAGTGCTATGGAGCCAAAAAAATCAAAGGCCAAGGGGACAAAGAAATGTTGGTTCTCTGCACAAGCTTTAGCGTTCTTATCCACTTTCTTCGATTCTGCATTTCTCGATATTTGTCCAGCTATAAACTTATTTTCCCTTAAACCAATCAAAGGAGATACCCACGTGAGGTTCACACATGCATGTTTCCCACAACCCAACCAAAGACGAGCAGATCCGCAGGTCACAGAGTAGATGTCTCTTCTATTTCGTTTTTGTGAACCTACCTAAAGCTGAGTTAAATTTCGCTTTCACTTTCACAAAGGATGTCATGGTGGATCAACACCACATAATATTTGCTAATTGTTTGGTTCCTTTTGTAGAGATGTACGTGTCCTGTAATTTGCCATTTGTGTCAATCAATTTAGACGTAAGCATGAGGTGATTATTGGGTAATGACTTGACATGAATGTATAAAGTGTGTTGCAACATAAAAAGAGACATGTTTGTTCGTTTCTAATTAAATTTATGCTGGGGTGTGGGGCTCGTCCTCGGTAGGTCTTGCCTTGTCTGGGACGGAGCACACCACCCCAGGGCCGTTCTCCGTCTCAAACATTTTACTTTGAACGTTGGGGACGGGCTTCTTACATTGTTTTTTTTTTCCTAAAAGCTTTTACCCGGAGAAGAAGGCGGTGGTGGTCGCCGGAGAAGGAGGTGACAAAACCGGAGAAAGAGTTGCCGGAACCGGAGAAGAGGGAGGCCCGTCACCACACCCTAGACCCGTCACTTGGGAGCTCCGGTAACCTCGTCGATGACGTGGTGGCGAACATGGCGGCCCGTCCTCAGAAACGGTCCGTCACCACACACAGTAGCCTTAGGCTATAGGGTGTGGAGGAGGATCATCCTTGAGGAAGGATGATCCTTCACGTCACGGTCATAATTTCAAACAACCGCCCCGTCTCCATCGGCTCATAACGGACATTTGGGACGATGCCGCACCCAAAACAGTCTTGGGAGCGGTGTAGCCGCCCCAAGCTGGCCGTCGACGCAATGCCGCTCCCCCCACCCTACCGCCTTATATAATTTTTCATCATTTGCAGTCTTCTAGGTAGATGAGATATGTAGGCAGTTCCTATCAAATGTCACCTTCGCTTTATAAAGGGCCTTTGATGTCTATTTGCTTTTACAAGTATCAAAAGAAATCAAAGGCAAGTTATTATTCTTGAAACTGTGTGATATTTTGGAAAACCGGTTTAACTTATAGAATCTTTATTTAAACAATAGAAAGAAACTTTATTCATCACCACAAAATACATTAAAGATACCAAGTTCCAGCCACACACCCACCACAACAATACAACCCATACCCATATATGCCCATAACCCAAATAGATTACAGCAAGAGACACATCCCTAACCAAATTCCAAATCTAAAAATGGATTCCAATTTGTAGGGGTAATTACAGCCGAGCTTGAGCTCGAGCTCTGGTAAAACATTTACACCCCATACATACAAGTTTATAAGAGACGAATTTTAAATTACTTTCAACCATAACTTCTGAAGAAACTACAAGTAAATGCGTATGAGTTGATTCTAAATATTTGTGTATAAATACCAGTCACATGTTAATATTACGTCTTATTGTCTAGGTTCACAAGACACAAGGTCACAAGTATCGGTCACGAAAGGTGGTGGTGGGTCTGATTAGGGAAGAAGACAATGGGGAAGAATATGAATTTATATGTGGGTTGACCAAAATTGCCCCTGACTTAACGTCAAAAATTTGACTGGGTTAAGTCCTTGGACTGCTTTGGCCTATTTTCTCAAAATCCAGGGACTGTTCAAGCAATTTTTAAAACATTGGGCTGGAGTGGCAAATTTGACCAAACTACATGGACGGTCTTAATAATTTACTCTTATAAAAAACAATAATAATCAAAATCATACATATATACAGTGGCCACTTGATAGTAAATATGCCATATGCTGCTAGCATGTGCTCTGCATCTATGAAAAAAAAGTGTGATGTATAAATGATTTTTAAGATAGTGATATGTTACAACTAATGTTACTTGCTTACTAAAGGCTTTTAAGATGAACTACAAGTCACTTGCATGATTTAGCGGATTTCATTACTTAGAAGTTAGAACACGAGTACAATCTATCACACATTTCTTATGATTTATCTGTATGAATTAACTTAAAAACTATGTTATTTCAAATTTCCAATGGATGTGATTGGGCCTACATCGTAGTTAATGTTGTAATTGAATCGAACGTTCAGCGAACAGTTTGTGAATCGTTCGGCGGTAAGCTTGTTTACGTCCGTTTCTTTAATAAATAAACAAACATAAATAAGAAATTTTGTTCGATTAGTTAAATGAACGAACATAAACCGAGTTCTTGTTCGTTCAATTCAGTTCGCGAATGTCCGATATATGTGTTTGTGAATGTTCATTTATATGTTGTTCATTGAAGTTTTTTGTAAATTTATTTTATCTAAATTTTCTATGTTCTTTAATTTTTATTTATTTTAGGGGAAATGGATTTAAATACTCCCAACTATCGCCTATTGGCGGATAGCACTCCCAACTATCACTTTGGCGGATAGCACTCTAAACTTGCAACTTATTTTCCATTATCACTCCCGGACTTAACACCGTTAGTTTTCGTTATCCTACGTGGCATTTTTGATGACGTGGCTGTCTGACTTGGCAATAGTTGTTAATAAATAAACATTTTCCCTCATTTTACAAACTTACGTCTTCACCAAATTGAAACCCTAGATTTTGGGGATGAAACCCTAGAACGATTCAAGCACCTACACTCGATTCAACAACAATTCGACTGAAGAACAACCACTTCAATACACGAACGAACATCAATCATGAGCTCGTCTTCTACTTCGAACTCAATTGGAACGAGAAACCCTAAGTTTAAAGTCGATTTGGATGGGAACCTCTATTGCCAACATGACGTTCCTGCAGTACTTCGAGTGGCTGGAGTAACGAGTCTTCGACAAGGTGAACAATTTTATGGTTGCTCGTATTGGCCGGTTAGTACCCACCCTTATTCAACGTTTTTGTTGTATGAACAATTATTAACTTAAAAATTTGTAATTTCAATAGAAATGTGGCTGCAAATTCTTCGTGTGGAAAGAGGATGTAGATAGAATGTTTAAAGAACAAGCTTTGAAGATTCAGAACTTGGATGGAAGAAGCAGGACTGTCATGTCAGATAGTTATGAAGATTTGAAGATTCAGAACTTGGATGGAAGAAACAGGGCTGTGATGTCAGATAGTTATGAAGCTTTGAAGATTCAGAACTTGGAATTACAAAAAAATTTGTTAATTGAGGAGAACAAGAGGTTGCAAGAAAGGATTTGTGACAGAGGCTACAAATGGAAGAAGAAGAAGACATATGTTTTCAGTGTCTTGATAATAATTGCAATTTGTATGTACTTGTCCAAGTAGGTAGTTAGTTTAGTATGCTCTGAGTTTGAGGTTTGAGATGGATGAAATGTTTTGTAGATCAATTTGCATGATGTAGATTGATTATGTGATATGAATGAAAATGTTATTAAGCAACATTTGCATGAACATTTGCATGATGTTTGAGTGAATTTGCAGGAACCAACTTGACCCATTTGTTTAACTAAGCTGCAGTACTGAAAATTGACCCATTTGCAAACAGTTTCTAACCTGTTTATACATAAACACACCATGCAAACTGAACCTAACCAAAATTGACCCATTTGGAACAATACTAATGCAAAAAGAACCTGATTACACACTATATTACCAACCAAACTGAACCTAAACAAATTGACCCATTTCATCAACAATCATAATGGTCATTTAGTCATAACATTCCCAAAACATTCATAACATTCATATAACATTCTTAATAGTCATAACATTCCCAAAACATTCATAAGAGTCATAAAACATCCATAACTAGATCCTAACCATACAAACACCACTATATTACACAAAAGGTGGTGTTAAGTAGTAGAACATCATTAGTTTAGCATAATTAAAATCAGCAGCCCCTTCCAACTGCCCTGAATGCTCCCCTTCCTGCTCCCCTGGCCCTTCCTGCTCCCCTGCCCCTTCCTACTGCCCTGCCCCTTCCTGCTCCTCTTCCTTGAGCCACAGTAGATTGCTGTGTTGGCTGACTTGGACCTTGGGTGGTCTGGGTTGACTGTTGGGTTGGCTGACTTGGACCTTGGGTGGTCTGTGCTGCTTCAGTTGGGACTTCTTTTCTTGGCCTACCCATCTTTTGTCTTTTAGGCTTAGGGGCAGCTGCAAAACAAATAAAATGAAGTTAAATATGTAACATATGAACATTACTAATAAATGTAAGACATTAACATTACCTGCAATCATCTTTCCCTTTTCAGTACACTTCCTCTTGTTATGGCCTTTTGACCCACAAATGCTGCAACTCATAACCACACCATGCTTTGTAAGCTTCCCTGGCCTCTTAGGGTCTTCATGAGGATCCCTTCTTCTCTGCTTTTTTGGCCTTCCAGGAGCTGGTTTGATTGGAGGAGGATCCATAGGATAAACCACCTTAGGCCAATACCTTTCACTTGGCAAAGGTGGGATTGAGAACTCATATGCTTTCATGTATGTTTCTTTATGATAGCATTTATCAACATAGTCTTCAGCAGGCTTTCCTAAGAACCCAGCCACAGCACATACATGTTTGCAAGGATAACCTCTCAAATCCCATTTCCTACATGTACAAGTCCTATTCACCAAGTTCACCTGGAGGGGCAGTTTGAAGCACAAATGTTGATGTGGGATTAGCTTTCCTTAGAACATCCAAATAAGATCCAATCTTGCTATAATGATCCTTCATAGATCCATGAAGTTTCTGATGGGCCATTGCCTTAGCCTTATAAGCAAACCACTTGGTAACTATCATTTTATACTTCTGCTTCACTGCTAGGCATATTTCCTTTGCAGACCAATTAGGCTTTGCTTTAAACAAAGGCATGAACTCCTGGGCTACAAACCTAGTAGTCAACTGCCTGTTCTTTATCATGCTTCTTTGACAATTATGTTTATCTTTCACAGACTTAATCATATAACACTCTTTCCCCTTATGTAATGAACAAAATATGTAAAAAGGACAACCTTTTACACACCTAACACCTATACGACCTTCTTTCTTTGAATCACTCTTAGCAATTACCAAGCTTCTACCTGTTGTTACAGCATACCTCCTAACAGCATCTTTAAATGCATCTCTAGTTGCAAACCTTGTTCCTACTTTCCAAGTCCACTTCTTCCAATTTGTGTTTTCATCAACAACAGGAACAGGTTTTTGGTACTTCTTGCCTCTTATATCATCATCCTCACTTTCACCAGGTGTGAGGATATCACCATCAGACTCTTCATAGCTGCTATAACCCTCTATATGTGTGTCTCTATTATCAAGTGATTCAATCAAGTTACCTTTTTCAGTTGTTGCCAAACACTCTTCTAACAACTTCTTATGAGCTTCACTTTCTTGATGATTTGCTTCTTTAATAGCTTTAACATATTCTACCCACTCATTGTCTTCATTGTCTGACCCAGATCCAATAACTTCATTCACCACTTGTTCAAATACTGCATTATCTTCATTGTCTGACTCAGATGCAAATACCTCCTCATCATCATCTTCACTTGTTTCAGATCCAAATACCTTCTTGTAATCACTGTCTCTACTATTATCACTTTCAGATTCAGACTCAGATGCAAATACCTCCTTATCACTTTCAGATCCAAATGCCTCTTTATCAGTTTCAAAGACTTCTGTACCCTCCTTTCCTAGTTCAAATACTTCAGCATCATCTTTTCCTAATTCAACAACTTCTTTTCCTACTTCAACAACTTCTTTTCCTACTTCAACAACTTCTTCTGCTACTTCAACAACTTCTTCTGCATCATCTGTTCCTAATTCAAACACTCCAGCTAACAGATCTAATTTTGAAGTACCAGCTTTAACTGGCTTTGATGGTGAGTATGGTGTTAATCTAGAAGCAGAAGCTTTGGTTCTCCTGCCCTCAGACACAGGACTCATTGTTGACTGAAAGTTAAGCTTGGGAGGTGGTTCTCTATTGGGTTGGGCTACAGTGATGGGTTGGGCTACAGTCATGGGCTGGGCTTTAGTGGTGGGTTGGGCTTTAGTAGTGGGTTGGTCTAGGGCTGATGTTGGGTTGCTACAATACTTCAATGTTGCTTTACTCAAGGGTCCAACTTGAACAAATACTTCAATAAAAGCCTTAGAACTAGTTTGTACCTTAATTGCCTGGCATCCAACATCCTTGTCGTCCCTCAATTGCTTCAATAATCCGTCTTCGGGATCAAGGCAATACATGTCAAAATCCTTAGATTCGTAGCACCCTGTTTCCATTACATTACCCACGAGCTCAAAGAATGAGACATGGTCTGGATCAATACGATACATCTTCCAATCACCACCAATATACTTCAACGGACCTAACCCTACATCAAAGCCCCCACCGTAATACACCTTGAAGGCGATTTCATCCATTGAAAGGTTCGATTGTGAAGAAATCAGTGTTTGATTGTTTCTTTGTGAAGGGATTAGGGTTTGAAATGGTAGAACGATCGTGAGAGTGAAGAGTGAAGAGTGAGAAGAGTGAAATGATCTGATGTGTAAAATTAGGGTATAAGTAAATTTTTTTTTCCACGTAGGTTATGCCACGTCATACTCCGTTAGCCACGTCAGCTTAAAACTAACGGTGTTAAGTCCGGGAGTGATAATGGAAAATAAGTTGCAAGTTTAGAGTGCTATCCGCCAAAGTGATAGTTGGGAGTGCTATCCGCCAATAGGCGATAGTTGGGAGTATTTAAATCCATTTCCCCTTTATTTTATTACCCTAACAATTAAAATAGGAATCCTCATTACCACCTTGTTTATGCATTGTTCCCTTTTCCTTTCTTATTATTTACATTGGCGCATACTATTGACCTCCATTCCAACTTTAGCCTCCACCATGGGCGAAGCTTGGTTCTCGAATCGGGAGAGACCAAACTCAATTTTTTTCGATCGGTAGTGGCAAATCTGCGGGGGCCGGACTCAACCCGAACATAATTTACCTACGAAAATCGTAAATTTCCACTACTGCGCTAAAAAACAAGGGGGCCAGGGCCACCTTGAACCTGGCCGGCCTGCGCCGCCTTCACCGATTTTCTTTGTCTTCGAGAACACGTTCATTTCCTTAACGAACGAATACGAACATATAATCTTGTTTGATAAGTGTTCATGAACCCTTCTTGAACATTTGTTTCCCTCACTAACAAACACGAATAACACCTTGAATTTTAGAAAGAATAAACATAAAATCTCGTTAAGTAGGTGCTCATATATTTTTTAAACTTGATTTAAAATACTATACCCACTGTATTAAAAATTGGAATTTTAGAACATAGAAGGAGGCCCCGAGAGGAATTTTAGAACATATATTTTTTAAACTTGATTTAAAATACTATAAAATCTCGTCAAGAAGGAGGCCCCTATAAACTTCCTCTCGGATCCAGCGGAAGGGAGATCCACCCTACAACCAGCAGATCTCCTTGTCTTTGGGTGGGCCGGGGGGAAGCATGCTTGTGTTGACCTGACGGGTGTATCTCCCCTAGTTGGGTTGAGGGATAGTGGCTTTGTTGCAGGGCAAGCGGTCCGGAAAGCAGAGGCAAAGAAGGTAGAAAAACATGCTAAAGCCTGCGAGGAGAACCAACACGTTTTTGTACCTTTGGCTTTTGATACCTTTGGCTCATTGGCACCGGAGGCTACCCGTTTCTTGACCAGGGTCCAGCGGGTTATTCACAGTAGTGTCTCGGCTCCGGGTGGACATGGTTATGTTTTTAGTAGATTAGGATTTGCTATCCAGAAAGGGTGGCGGCGCAGCTTGTTGCCCGCCTGCCCGCTATCTTAATGTAATTTTCTTTGTCCTGAAATGAATCAACTTAAACTGGTAAAAAAAAATTTTAGACAGATAAAAAAATGCATAATACATACAAGGGAATATGTATAAAATTACTCCTTACTTTTTTTATTTCCAGTTACCCAATTTTTAAAGGTGGACGCGTTAATAAGAGGGTTTGTTTGCTTTCAAAAAAATGGACCATGTCCAAAAACCTTGTGGTGGGAAAATGCTAATCAAATATTTTAAGTCAAAATCTGGATGTAGGTTCACATTTTTATTATCAAACTCTTTCTAATATCCTTTGTGATACTGACACATGTGGTGATAATTCTAGGCAAGGTGTTTCTGAGAATAAGATCATCTTTAATTATATAAATAAATTCCCTAAAATTATGCGGTAATAATGCATCATGTTTTTCATATAAATAAAATTTTCTAATGAAAAGCCTGTTGGGCTCTGTCATATCCAGTATTTTAAAAACCGGTATATAATAGCCGGTTATAACGATAATACTAAATGCCGGATGGTATCTCGATACGAAACACCCCGGTAAAAAGGAAAAATACAAATCAAGTTCGTACCGTGAGTAAAATATGGTATACCGGTTTGAACCGTTATACTGACACCGGCCCAAGGTAAATTTCTGGGTTTTTAATTATGGTTACTTGTTATAAATGTTACTTATCTTAATTTTAATATGTTATGTGATTATTTGTAGCTAAAACTTCTTATTTAATATTGTAGGAAATGAAAAAAATAGTTATATTGTAGATGTTGAGAAAGACAATGATAGTAAATTTTATCTTTTAATCGATCATAAACTTGATGTATTTAACACTCTAATGACTTAAACATTTCATATACTTTCATATAAAAGAACTTTGTTGGACAATTCTATACTTTTGAATTATTTTTTTATTATGGATTAACTTTTCAATTATGGTTTAAAATGTAATCATGCACTTTTATATTATTTTTTTAAGTTGATGTAATTTATAAAGTTAACTAGTCAAACCAGTTGAATCACTCGGTACAACCCAGTTCAACCGGTCAAACCATTTTTTTAAACCGGTTTTTAAAACATTGGTCATATCTTATTTTCCAAAGTTATATCCCAAATTCCAATGCCACTACATATGTACCGCCGAAAATCCTCAGATGTTAGATATAGTGTGGTGCTAAGATGTCTCATTTCTATTTGTAAGGTTTAGATTCGCAATGTGTATGTATAGACGTATTATAAGAGTATATTAGTTTGTTATTCAATAAATGTAATTAACGAGAAGAGATTAATTTAGTAAGACCGTGATGGGCTTGCGGATGTCAATAGATGAGATGGTTGTTGCGGATGTAGAAGAGAGAGGAAGACCGCAAGATCCTTGGCTACATATCGTCTATAATGTACACCCCTCATTTACATTACACTGAAAGAAAGAGAAAATTGAGTGATATGCGAGAGAGGAGAGTGAAGTTCAGGTGAATCGGTTATGTATACATCACAAATACACACACATCAGAGCGGCATACATAAATATATACTTCAATTTTGGATATATATATATATATATATATATATATATATATATATATATATATATATATATATATATCGCATTTATACATATACATTAAGGCGAAAAATATTTCAAGAAAAATATATTGTTATTTTTATAAATAATATTTTTTTAATATTGTATTAACATTACATGAAATCGATTACAATAACACGTAAAAAAATAATGAAAAGACTAAAAAAGAGGATTGTTTTATTTTTTTCCGTTAGCAATACATATATATTGGATTGTTTTTATAAATTACAGTTTTTTTCATACGTTATCAATCCATTAATAAGTCATGTTCTAATTAAAATACAAACGGTTCTTGTGGTTCTTATATTAGAACCATGGGTTTGGAACCGACCCGACCCAGAACCGATAATTCATATAAATCTAGAACCGTGAACCGACCCATATATTTAAAAAGGTTCATGTCCAAGGTTCTCGCAGATCGGGTCTAAGGTTCTCGTGGGTCCAAACCACGAAATGCTCACCCCTGGGAGAGGTCATGGGGAACGCAAAAGTACATTAGAGGAGGATTGAGAATAAAATTTACTTTTACTTTTACGGTGGAGTGGTATGGAGGCTCAGTGATAGAAGACTTATGGCTGAAATGTCACGGGTTTGATTTTTAAAAGCATCGGGTTTTACCGATTATTTCATTGTCATGCTTTCGGGCGGGTGGATGGTCGAGTTTTCCCCGGAACTGGTAATTGGTGGGCTAGGGGCTCCGTCCATCTGGGTAAAGGCCGGCTAGGGCTCCTTTGGCAATTGTGAGTCCGTACGGAGTACCCGGCTTCTACTTAGTTGTACGTTAAAAAAATGTGATTATAAATATGAAAATATTTAGTTGGCGTGATATCAAATTTGTTATAGAAATCGCTATGAAAAAAAAAGAAATTTAAAGTTTTGGCCGTGGTCCGTAAATTAACTAGGCTTGTAAATAAGGTAACGGTCGTTTTACGAAATAGAATGAAACCTAGAAGGAATTGGAATGTATGTCTCGTTTCTTATATTGTTCGTTTCAGCAAAAAAAATGGAATTGAATAACACCATATAGACGAAATCTACATCCCAATTTCATTTGGATTTCATTTCATTTCATTCAGTGAAAGTAACACAACTACGTTCCAAATCAAATCTCAGTTCCCGCATAAACCAATTCCAATTCCATTACATTGCATGAAACGGAAGCTACCTAAGGGTATTTTGCACGGGAGTGTAAGCAAGCTACAAAAAGAAGAACAAGATACAAGGAAGAAAGGTTTTTGAGATGTATATGATGATCACATAAGCAAAACTGATAAATGATTTTCTCATCAAATCATGCTACAATGCCTCCAAACCGGACACATTGCAGCTGGACATTGTTACATAATAAAATCTAAAGGATTATGAATTCTCAAAAATACTCAATGGAAATTAAATCAATAACATTAGTAATCATTCAAAGTCGAAAACATTAATTAAATAAACAGGAACGGATGCATGCAACCATAATCACGAGTAGCAACACCGGCCAACCAAGAGTATCCAAGACTCAAATCGTCCACCTGCAATCAAACTAACATACATGCACAATGTTAATGCAATGTGTGTGACAAGAGATTTCTAGATAGTTTGTCGTATTTTGTGTTTCAATGTAATCGTTTATCGGAATTGGTTTGTCTAGTTAATGGTTTAGGGCTTGTTTGGTAGCCTCTTAATGAGGCTCTGAACCATTTAGCTCTAAATGGCTCAGCATTCAGATTGTTTATTTAAATCTAAAAAAGGCTCTGGATGGAAGGATTAAGAGCTGAATCATTCAGACTTGGTGCATAGCTGAATCATTCGGCACTTAATAGTTCAAAGTCTTTTTACCATTCAGACCTCTTAATAATTCAGCACTTAATCAACCAAACAACCCCTTAGACGATCATGGTTTAGGCGAAGAAACCCATTGGGCAAATAGAGGGATTGGACGACCTTGGCTGAGTTTGCTCCAGGCCCAGCCCAACATGCATGTTAGATTATTGATGTGCTAAAAGTAGTTTAATAAAAATAACTAAATTAAACCTAAAACTAGACACCTAGTAATACTCTAGACTCTCTAAAACTAAACTACTGACAGGCAAGTGAACCTATCGACCCTAGTATAGCTAAAGTAAGTCCGGATATCGAACCCACGAGACTCTAATGGAAAACGAAAACTAGACTCGATTACTTATCTACAAACTGACTAAATAATGTTTTGTTGCTTAAAGGGGGGCTTTGCTAATAAAACTAAACGCAAGAAAATAAAGATTAACTAAAATAAATTGAACTGAACTTAATACGCGAACTGAGCTGGACTGAATTCAAATGATGGTGAAGGTACTACCTAGGTTAAAATCCTACTCATGACTGACGAACTTCTATGGATATGGAACTAGCTATGGAACCGGGATCTTCAGATACTAAACTTACAGGATAAACTAGAGGACCCTCGACCCTTCTCAAGGAGAAACCTAAAGGTTACCTATAAGCCGTTAAACTACCGATTGAGAGGTTACCCTTACAGGCTTACCTACTCTGATGATAAAGTACCCGCTAGACAGTCTACCTTACAGCGCGAAAGCCTCACTACACTAAGAGTGCAAGGGGTAACTATAGAAAACCTGACCTGACTCAATACGCAAGAAGTGCTAAGGAAACTAGGAAGATCTTCTTACAAAGCATCTAGATCTAGCAATTTAACACCCTAGACATATCGACAATCCCGCACCTTACAGCTATTGGAATTGGAAGAACACCTAGAACTACCCAATCAACAAAAACCACTCCTATGGAAAACACTAGCAATTTACCATAAACTAGTTGCTAACACACAGTCCACAACCTAACACGTATTCATACATGAAAGACATTCACAAAAACGCATGTGGAGTAAATAATTATCAATTGAACAAAACTAAGTACGCATAAACACCAGATCAAAAATAATCAAAGTCTTTACTAAATCATCAACCCATAGTCTAAGTTCCAAAAAACCATAAAAAACGTTCATTCAATCATGAGTATTCATCATAACCTAAGTAGTAATGAAAGTATAGCCAATAAACATGTTCAAAACAGGAATAAAATCAATTCTAAGTTCATGAAACATAGTTTGCAATTCAAAAGAACAAAGGAACGAAGAACCCGAATGATTAAAACCCGAAACTCTCGATCCCAATGCTCAAAATCTTGACCCTTGGCCTTTCTCTCACCTCCTAGTGCTCCCGAGCAGCTTCTTCTTGTCAAAAGTGATGATAAAAACGATTCATGGCCGTTCTAGGGTTTTTAATATCGAAATTGGGCCAAAAACCAAGTTTTTCACGTTTTTACTCCCGTCACGTAGCGTGACGGGCTTCAGGTGATGTGGTCACGTAGCGTGACCAGCTTCAGGATCAGGGGGATCCGTCACGTCGCGTGACCAGATGTGCTCTTTCCCGTCACGTAGCGTGACGAGACATAATTTTTCATTTTTTTTCTTTTTTCGACTTCCCGATCAACCGCGACTCGTCCGGAGGCTCGTTTTTTCTCGTTTAAGCTCCATTTTACTTCCTTTCTTGCCCGGACTCCTGTGCAACACAAAATACTAAATAGAATACGAAAACACCACAAAAACGACACAAACTGACTCGAAAATAATATAAACTATAGACCGAAAACAGATGTATTTTGCAATACATCAATTATAAATAGAACATGTTGTTTAGGAATTCATGCTAGTTTTTGGCATTGCGAGTTCATGTGAGCTTTGATTGATTGTAATACTTTTGGTATAATCAAATCGTTACCTCTACCCTGTAGGAATAAAGAGGCTGCTTCCGGTCCCCCCTGCTCGATAGTAGTTTTGCATCAAGCCTTGGACATAAGCCACATAACACTTGGCAATCAAGACAAATGGCGATTGGTACATGTACCCATTGTCTTTCGACTATCAACACCATCACATGATGCATGATTAACGCCCGACGCTTTTATTGTTATTTTCACAAAATAAGTACAATTTCATTCTTGCCACTGAAGGGCCCACACACACATACATTATATTATGTATGTATGTGCACACCATAATCGAAGCATAAACAATATGAATTCATATTTACAAAAATACATCCTTTATAAGATGATACAACTGATGCTCTTACTCAGATACTATCACAAATACATACGTCGACGTCCAAGGGTATAAACATAATACACCTTCCACATAGTAATCTGTTTTTACGTCGACATTGGGTATGTTTGGCAAGAAGCTTTTAGGAGCTTCAAGCTTTTAAGAAAAAACTCTTAATCAATAAAAAAACCTTGTTTGGTTGAAGAGCTGGAAGCTTTTAGGTTATGAGAAAAAACTCTATAGTGAAAAGCTACTACTACTAGCTTTTAAGAAAAAACTTTACTAGCTACAAGCTTTTAATTAATAAATGACACAAATACTCATTTTATTTTAAAAACAAAATAAAAACTTTCCTTACAATATTTTAATTATGCCTATTTTGGTCATTTTATGTGACACCCGGCAAATTCTGGTTAACAACATCGTCTAGATGAAAGTCTACCTTAGCGAGTCACGCGTATATTATACGTAACGAGGGTTAGCTAGATAGCTAGAAAGGACATACGTGCATTGTCTCGGGTTTGAGACAACTTACAAAACGTTTTCTAGTCCGGTTTGGACATCTAGGGACTAATTAACCTGCGGGTTATGAGATGCTTTGACTCCTTGTGTGGGTCGGGTTCTGACTCCTTGTGTGAGTTAACATGTGATTTCATGATTAGTGAACCTCGGACGTTGGTGAATAACAAACTTAGGTGTCTCGGTGATATCTGACAAACTTATGTGAAAACCATACGTGATTATGTGAACCTAAACCGAACACGTTAATAAAAATTATTAAAAGTGGAGCGTGAGGTTGATTAGGGTCTTAACGCATGGGGTTACACTTGTTACGGTTCGAAACAACGAAAACGTCGATGGATAACGCGTCGGGAGGCGAAACGAAACAAAAGCGCGCCACCCGGACCTGTGAGCGGCCGCTCACAGGCTCCGAGCGGCCGCTCGAAGGGCACTGACGGGTTTAAACCGCCTCAAACTCGTATTTAAACATCTTTAACTCCCATGCAGCCCTCATACTCAACCCTAATCGCCCCCTTACTGCCCCACACGAATATTTCACTCCAAAAACACCTGCTAAGGCTTAAGATCATCAATTGGGAGGCTCCAAGGCGCGCGATTGATTGATTTGAAGAGCTAAGGGTATAACTCATGATTTCTTATGCTTTTTACTTTATGTTTTATTGTAAAAATCCTATAACAAGTTTGTCCAGGTCTGATTGGATTTAATAAACATTAAAACATGAGTCTTTTTGAAGATTAAACGGATTAAACCTATTAATAAACGCGTAGTAACATCATAGGATGCTTGTTGTGCAAGTTATTGGTGTTTTGATCTTAAAAGCTTTGATCTTGACATGTTTGATAATAGGATCTGATGGGAATAGGTATTAGGAAAGTTGTATGATGATTATTAGGTATTATTGATTGATAATATGCAACTAGGGTTTGATATAATTGATGATATTGTACGATCAGAATCTGGACAGATTCTGAAAGTCGACTTGTAGGGTCTGTTTCATGGCTTGAAAACAATTGATTTGATCGATTCTTTGCATGATTGTAACGTACAAGGTCTTAGCTTTTCATAATGGGCAAAACCATCGAATTTGGACGTCGTTTGAGTCGTTTTTGGAATTTTAATTGATTAGGGGTCATATCAGATTTTCGGATTTGTAAATTGGGTTAACTTTAAATGGTCATAACTTGAGATTTATAAGGAATTAGATTATGAAATTTTTACAGTAGGTCAATACTGGAAAAATAGAGCTTTTCCAAGTGGATTCATCTCGTTTGGATGAATACACAATTTTTAAGAATTTTCCTACTAAACTGACCTGTTGAGGAGATTTTCTGGACCTAGCTGTGTTGTACGAATTTTCATAATTTTTGTGTTTGGAATTGAGACAAAACAAAAATAGGTATTGTCGAGTGAATCCCAAAGTAAATTCAGTAAAAATTTGGGAGGTTAACTCACTGGTTTGCTATTTTAAATAAATTAGTTTTGATGGCGCACAATCTGTCCTGAAAACACAGATTGTGTATTATGTGCTTATGTGCTTAATTGAGGTCTTAGGTGGTATGGAATTGATATGTAACTGAAGTACACTTGTCTGAGACACATACGGAATGTAGAAACAAATTGTAACCAACGTATTCACCAACGGGTCCGTAGGGTTTACTATTGCATGTAGAATCACTAGGCGTCGTATACACACTTTTGAACATTTAAAACGCCTTGGACAAACGAGTTATATGGGTAATGATATTACGCCTATACTCACTGAGCGACACTGTTATTAGGGTGTCGGTAGCATATATTGCTTGCTGTTCGGATTCTTTGCTTGCACGTTAAGGTGAGTTTACGGCCCCTCTTTTAAACTGGTTTCATACTTCCGGGGGAGAAAACATGTGTAAAACGATTATTTGGTAACTACTGTCATACTATGGGTTTCTATTGTGTACTACACGATCTTTGGAAGTCCCGGGGGGAACCATGAATGTGCGGGTTTGCACAACGGGGAAATGTGAATAGCGCTATTGGGAGTGACCAACCCCGCTCGTCGACTTGGAGGGTCGGCGGGTGCATATTGTCTCAAACAGGAACAACAGGAACAACAGGAACATACATCGGGCATACTTTTGGTATTCGCGTTAGTAATGGTTTTCCAATCGTGGTAGTAACAAAACGTACGCCTAGCTAGCGTATACTGGTTTTCGATTATTATAGTATGGACAGGTGGACTTGGTACTTGGATACAAAACCTGTAAACTCACCAGCATTTTTTGTGCTGACGTAAACTTTTACATGTTTTCTCAGGTCGCTAAGGTAGCACAATGGAACTAGGGCGCACGCGTATGCACGGCGTCTAGATAGAGTCGCATGGTTTTCATATGTTGAACAATTGGTTTACTTTTGAGATACTGTTTTGAATAAGCTTCCGCTGTAGACGGGATTTTAAACTATGTTTTGAAATTGCATTTATATTCATTTAGACTTGTTTATTGTGATCGTTGGTTTGGATCCTGGTTTGTCATGCGCCTCGCGGTAAAACCCCGCAAGTGGATTTTGAGGGTGTGACAGATTGGTATCAGAGCCAATGGTTATAGTGAACTAGGACTGCATGTAGGGTCTAGTCTATAGCCGAGTCGCACACACTAGACGATCACATGGTACTAAACGTTATAGTGGTTTACGTATGGTCTTGTCGGGGTGTCTCTAAATCATTGGTCTTTCTACGTTACATCATCCGTTCTATCTTAGGTTGGGTTACTTGTTTTCTAGGCAGTGTGGTCTATTGGGGTAACTCGTGTGTTCTTGAGATTTGTCCAAGGCTCGGACATCTCCCTTTCGCACTCCAATAGAAACACTTGTCATAAACTACCGTGGCATTACGGTGTGTAGCTAAGAGTCTATGTTCGGTGATTTGAACTTTGAACTAGGAGAACACTTGGAGGACCATGTAGAGCGATTTATCATTTTGGGTGCACACAAAATCATAAACCGAAATGCATGGAAGCCCTAGTGAGCTCTGGGTTTGAATGGATAGTCCTGGATTGGATCTAGCTTTGATCTTGCGAACGCTAGTGGTTACCATTAGCTGTGAAACTAAATTTTCTCGTCCTTTTTGTCGAAATCATGTCTGGAGTGCGAGGAGGACGTGGAGGTGGCCGCGCTGGTGGGCGTGGTGGTGGCGGTCGTGGTGGTGGCGGTCGTGGAGGTGTGGAACCTCAAGATGACTGGGTCTGAGATTGAGAAGTATACGGTAAGGCGTAATGAGTTGGCAGTGCTGTGTCCTGATCTGCATGTGCCAGAGTTCAGGAGGATTGAACACTATGCCTCGGGGTTAGTACCGGAAATCGCAGGGTTAGTGGCTGCGGGAAATCATCCTACATACGCAGAGGTGGTTCGATCGGCTCATAGGATGACCAACTTAAAGGTGAATGAGGGTATTTTGCCTGCGAAGGGTTCGACTGTTAAGGCCCTAGAGAACAACAAGCGCAAGTGGGAAAATGACGGGAAAGGATCTGGGCCAACACAGCAGGGTAAGAGGTTTGATAATGAGGGTTCATCTTCTTCAGGTAACAAGCAGGGTGGTTATGCGGGAAAACTGCCCAAATGCAACAAGTGTGGACGTCATCATCAAGGGAACTGCGAAAGTAACCGTTGTCATCGCTGCCAGCGAACAGGGCATTATGCTAAAGATTGTCGGGTTACACTTCCATCGACCCAGGCTCCGACTACTAACTCAGCTCCGACTACTCAAGGGACTACGGGAAGACAAGGATGTTACAATTGTGGTGAGACCGGGCATTACAAGAAGGATTGCCCAAAACTGAAGCAGGGTGGAAACAACGGTAATGGGAACAACGGGGGCGGCGGCAGAAATGCACGTGCCTTCGTCATTGGAGCCGCTGAGGCTAGACAGGATCCTGACACAGTTACCAGTACATTCCTTCTCAATAATCGCTCTGTTAGCGTTTTATTTGATTCTTGTGCCGACAAGAGTTTTGTATCCATGGATGTTAGTCGACTGCTAGATGTAGTACCCGTACCATTAGAGACCAAGTATATTATTGAGTTGGCTGACGGTAAAACGATTCGGGTGTGTCGATTAGAGTTGTCGGGTTTATCGTTCCCCATCGACCTTATGCCGGTACCATTGGGTAGTTTTGACGTAGTGGTAGGCATGGATTGGTTATCATTGTACCGCGCGGAGATTGTTTGTTACGATAAGGTTATTCGGATTCCTCTCCCTGATGGAGAATTTCTTTCTGTGTACGGTATCAAGGGTGGTGTTCCGCTAAACATTATCTCTAGCATGAAAGCCCTTAAGTGTCTTCGAAAGGGTTATCCAGCTGTTTGGCACTCTTATCTGTTTCCTCTGTTGATGAGAAGAAGATCGACGACATTCCGGTGGTACGCGAGTTTCCTGATGTCTTTCCCGATGATTTATCTGGTCTACCTCCTCATCGTCAAGTCGAGTTCGGTATTGATCTTGTACCAGGGGCTGCTCCTATTGCTCGGGCCCCCTATTGTCTTGCACCTCCCGAGATGCAGGAATTGTCTAGTCAGTTACAGGAGCTCTTAGACAAGGGTTTCATCCGGCCAAGTTCTTTCCCTTGGGGAGCCCCTATTTTATTTGTTAAGAAGAAGGATGGGAGTTTCCGATTGTGCGTAGACTACAGAGAACTGAACAAATTGACCATCAAGAACCGTTATCCTCTTCCACGTATTGATGATCTATTCGACCAGCTTCAGGGTTCTAGTTATTATTCCAAGATCGATTTGAGGTCCGGTTATCACCAGCTGCGCGTCAGGGAGGCTGGCGTTGCAAAGACTGCTTTTCGAACACGTTATGGCCATTTCGAATTCTTGGTCATACCTTTCGGTCTCACAAACGCATCGGCGGTTTTCATGGACTTGATGAACCGCGTTTGCAAACCATATCTGGACAAGTTCGTCATTGTGTTTATTGATGACATTCTGATCTACTCTAAGAACAAGACCGAACACGAGGAACACCTACGTTTGGTTTTGGAACTCTTGCGACGGGAACAACTTTACGCTAAGTTCTCAAAGTGTGACTTTTGGTTACGTGAAGTTCAATTCCTAGGACATGTGGTTAATGAACTAGGGATTCATGTCGATCCAGCTAAGATCGAAGCGATCAAGGACTGGGGAGCACCAAAGACGCCAACTGAGGTGCGGCAATTCCTAGGCCTTGCGGGCTACTATCGTCGTTTCATTCAGGGGTTCTCGAAGATCGCTCAACCCCTCACCACTCTCACGCAGAAGGATAGAAAATTTGACTGGGGTGAACCACAAGAGTCAGCGTTTGAAGAACTGAAGTCTAAACTGTGTTCTGCTCCTATTTTGTCTTTACCTGAGGGTCCTGATGATTTTGTTGTTTACTGTGACGCTTCCATTCATGGACTCGGTTGCGTGTTGATGCAACGCGAGAAAGTGATTGCGTATGCCTCTCGTCAACTCAAAGTGCATGAGAAGAACTACACCACTCATGATTTGGAGTTGGGTGCCGTGGTATTCGCGTTGAAAATTTGGAGACATTACTTGTACGGTACCAAATGCACCATCTACACCGATCACAAGAGTCTCCAACACATTTTCGACCAACAACATTTGAACATACGACAACGTCGTTGGATTGAACTCCTGAACGACTATGACTGTGCGATCAAGTACCATCCTGGCAAGGCAAACGTTGTGGCAGATGCCTTGAGCAGGAAGGAGTCTGCAAAGCCTCGGCGTGTTCGAGCTTTGCAACTCACCATTCATTCTTCCTTACCTGACCGGATCCGTTCGGCTCAGCTGGATGCCTTGAAGGAGGAAAACCTTAAGGCCGAAACGATGCACAGTGCGGACAAACATCTTGAACTCAGGTCTGATGGCCTACACTACTTCGCTGGGCGTGTTTGGGTCCCTTTATTCGGGGGACTTCGGGAGCTTGTCTTAGATGAGACTCATAAGTCCCGGTATTCTATTCATCCTGGTTCGGATAAGATGTACCAAGATCTAAGGGTGCTCTATTGGTGGCCTAACATGAAGGCTGATATAGCCTCCTACGTGAGCAAATGCTTGACCTGTGCTAAGGTCAAGGTGGAGTATCAGAAGCCATCTGGTCTCCTGCAACATCCTGAGATTCCAGAATGGAAGTGGGAGCGGATCACGATGGATTTCGTCACCAAACTACCGAGGTCACCAAGTGGTTGTCATACGGTTTGGGTGATCGTCGACCGGATGACGAAACCGGCGCATTATATACCTATTAAGGAAACGGATGGACCCAAGCGGTTGGCTCGACTCTACCCTAAGGAGGTGGTTTCTCGGCACGGGGTGCCTGTTTCTATCATTTCTGATCGTGATTCCCGCTTTGCTTCGCGTTTCTGGAAGGCTCTTCATAAAGTTTTGGGTACTCAACTGGATATGAGTACGGCTTATCATCCGCAAACTGACGGACGGAGTGAGCGGACAATTCAAACATTGGAGGACATGCTGCGGGCATGCGTTGTCGACTTTGGTAAGGGTGGGGAGGCTCACCTACCGTTGGTGGAGTCCTCCTGCAACAACAACTACCACTCCAGCATCGGGACAGCTCCGTTCGAAGCTCTTTATGGACGGAAATGCCGGTCTCCCTTGTGTTGGGCCAAGGTGGGCAAGAGCCAGCCCACTGGCCCGGAACTGGTGTACGAAACCTCGGGGAAAATCGCACAGATCCGTAACCGTTGGCAGCTGCGCGGGATCGTAAGAAGAGCTAGGCCGATCGCCGTCGCAAACCGCTATTGTTCCAGGTTGGGGACAGGGTGCTTATGAAAGTTCCACCATGGAAGGGCGTCAAACGCTTTGGAAAGCATGGCAAGCTTAACCCTCGCTACGTCGGACCGTTCGCAATCCTGGAACGGATTGGACCGGTGGCGTACAGACTAGATTTACCGACGGAGCTCGGTAATGTCCACAACGTCTTCCATGTGTCTAACTTAAGGAAGTGTTTGGCTGACGAATATCTTATTGTTCCACTGGAAGAGATCAAGGTTGATGATCGTCTTCGGATTGTGGAGGAACCTGTTGAGATTCTTGATTACAAGATTCGTAGCCTACGTCATAGCAAGATTCGCATTGTGAAGGTTCGATGGAATTCGAACCGGGGACCTGAGTACACGTGGGAACGGGAGGATCAGATGAAGTCTAAGTATCCTCATCTCTTTCTTAAGGAAGCGTTCGAGTCTAGATATGTCTCCACTGCAGTTGAATGAATCTCGGGGCGAGATTCCTTTTTAACGTGGGGATGATGTGACAACTCGGGTGAATCTCTCTCTTGGTTTCTATCTTTTGGTACTTGTGCAATTTTCGGGACGAAAATTCTTTTAACGTGGGGATGATGTGACACCCGGCAAATTCTGGTTAACAACATCGTCTAGATGAAAGTCTACCTTAGCGAGTCACGCGTATATTATACGTAACGAGGGTTAGCTAGATAGCTAGAAAGGACATACGTGCATTGTCTCGGGTTTGAGACAACTTACAAAACGTTTTCTAGTCCGGTTTGGACATCTAGGGACTAATTAACCTGCGGGTTATGAGATGCTTTGACTCCTTGTGTGGGTCGGGTTCTGACTCCTTGTGTGAGTTAACATGTGATTTCATGATTAGTGAACCTCGGACGTTGGTGAATAACAAACTTAGGTGTCTCGGTGATATCTGACAAACTTATGTGAAAACCATACGTGATTATGTGAACCTAAACCGAACACGTTAATAAAAATTATTAAAAGTGGAGCGTGAGGTTGATTAGGGTCTTAACGCATGGGGTTACACTTGTTACGGTTCGAAACAACGAAAACGTCGATGGATAACGCGTCGGGAGGCGAAACGAAACAAAAGCGCGCCACCCGGACCTGTGAGCGGCCGCTCACAGGCTCCGAGCGGCCGCTCGAAGGGCACTGACGGGTTTAAACCGCCTCAAACTCGTATTTAAACATCTTTAACTCCCATGCAGCCCTCATACTCAACCCTAATCGCCCCCTTACTGCCCCACACGAATATTTCACTCCAAAAACACCTGCTAAGGCTTAAGATCATCAATTGGGAGGCTCCAAGGCGCGCGATTGATTGATTTGAAGAGCTAAGGGTATAACTCATGATTTCTTATGCTTTTTACTTTATGTTTTATTGTAAAAATCCTATAACAAGTTTGTCCAGGTCTGATTGGATTTAATAAACATTAAAACATGAGTCTTTTTGAAGATTAAACGGATTAAACCTATTAATAAACGCGTAGTAACATCATAGGATGCTTGTTGCGCAAGTTATTGGTGTTTTGATCTTAAAAGCTTTGATCTTGACATGTTTGATAATAGGATCTGATGGGAATAGGTATTAGGAAAGTTGTATGATGATTATTAGGTATTATTGATTGATAATATGCAACTAGGGTTTAATATAATTGATGATATTGTACGATCAGAATCTGGACAGATTCTGAAAGTCGACTTGTAGGGTCTGTTTCGTGGCTTGAAAACAATTGATTTGATCGATTCTTTGCATGATTGTAACGTACAAGGTCTTAGCTTTTCATAATGGGCAAAACCATCGAATTTGGACGTCGTTTGAGTCGTTTTTGGAATTTTAATTGATTAGGGGTCATATCAGATTTTCGGATTTGTAAATTGGGTTAACTTTAAATGGTCATAACTTGAGATTTATAAGGAATTAGATTATGAAATTTTTACAGTAGGTCAATACTGGAAAAATAGAGCTTTTCCAAGTGGATTCATCTCGTTTGGATGAATACACAATTTTTAAGAATTTTCCTACTAAACTGACCTGTTGAGGAGATTTTCTGGACCTAGCTGTGTTGTACGAATTTTCATAATTTTTGTGTTTGGAATTGAGACAAAACAAAAATAGGTATTGTCGAGTGAATCCCAAAGTAAATTCAGTAAAAATTTGGGAGGTTAACTCACTGGTTTGCTATTTTAAATAAATTAGTTTTGATGGCGCACAATCTGTCCTGAAAACACAGATTGTGTATTATGTGCTTATGTGCTTAATTGAGGTCTTAGGTGGTATGGAATTGATATGTAACTGAAGTACACTTGTCTGAGACACATACGGAATGTAGAAACAAATTGTAACCAACGTATTCACCAACGGGTCCGTAGGGTTTACTATTGCATGTAGAATCACTAGGCGTCGTATACACACTTTTGAACATTTAAAACGCCTTGGACAAACGAGTTATATGGGTAATGATATTACGCCTATACTCACTGAGCGACACTGTTATTAGGGTGTCGGTAGCATATATTGCTTGCTGTTCGGATTCTTTGCTTGCACGTTAAGGTGAGTTTACGGCCCCTCTTTTAAACTGGTTTCATACTTCCGGGGGAGAAAACATGTGTAAAACGATTATTTGGTAACTACTGTCATACTATGGGTTTCTATTGTGTACTACACGATCTTTGGAAGTCCCGGGGGGAACCATGAATGTGCGGGTTTGCACAACGGGGAAATGTGAATAGCGCTATTGGGAGTGACCAACCCCGCTCGTCGACTTGGAGGGTCGGCGGGTGCATATTGTCTCAAACAGGAACAACAGGAACAACAGGAACATACATCGGGCATACTTTTGGTATTCGCGTTAGTAATGGTTTTCCAATCGTGGTAGTAACAAAACGTACGCCTAGCTAGCGTATACTGGTTTTCGATTATTATAGTATGGACAGGTGGACTTGGTACTTGGATACAAAACCTGTAAACTCACCAGCATTTTTTGTGCTGACGTAAACTTTTACATGTTTTCTCAGGTCGCTAAGGTAGCACAATGGAACTAGGGCGCACGCGTATGCACGGCGTCTAGATAGAGTCGCATGGTTTTCATATGTTGAACAATTGGTTTACTTTTGAGATACTGTTTTGAATAAGCTTCCGCTGTAGACGGGATTTTAAACTATGTTTTGAAATTGCATTTATATTCATTTAGACTTGTTTATTGTGATCGTTGGTTTGGATCCTGGTTTGTCATGCGCCTCGCGGTAAAACCCCGCAAGTGGATTTTGAGGGTGTGACATTTTATACATTAGCTATTCTGCCAAACACCAAAATATATTTAAAAGGCTTCCAGCTACCAGCTACTAGCCTCTAGCTAGTTTTGCCAAACATACCCATTATATCACGACTTCATGAGGTACACACACCTTCGTAACGAGGTTGGCAATTCGATGATCATTTAAAAGATACGTAATCTGCAAGCTGTTCCCACGTTTGACCTTAACAGAATCACATTCTGTATTGTTTTTCATTTTCTTCACTACAAGGATCACATTGTTACAACAAGTATGATGATGGCAAGTTGTATACTTTTATTATGGGTCTATTTTTATTTCATTAATGCCTCTTATTAAGCAATACGAAACTGCTAAAAGTATCATATACGACCGACTTTTTCTTAAAGTATGATAATAACCCATCCAAAAAAATCTTTCATTTGAACATTCGCTATACACGTTTTTATTCATATTCTCACATAATTGAAAAAAAAAACGCATAATTGTAAACCTCACACTTCATTTTCCGTTTGTATCTTATTATCTTTATAATTTTTATTGAAAGAATTTATTTTTTATTTTTGATGGTTACTATATCACATACATTTAATCCATTTCACACTTATCTATATTCATACGTAACTACTTTCAAGATATTACCTATTTATAGTAAAAAGGAATAGAATTTAGTAACAATCAAACAAATAATAGATGAGGGTAAGATGAAGTAGTAACCCCCTTGAAACCAATAAACCCAAACAACCTCCTTGACCCAATTTTGGTTAGGTGGGTTAACTATTAAACCCTTGAAACCACACAACTTTTTACAAAGGAAAAAAAAAGTGATTTAAATATGATTGGTTGGAGGGGTTGAAGCCGCAATGAATTTTGCGGCTTCTACGACCCAGCCTGAGTTTGAGTTTCTGAACCCAATTTTGTAACCCGCATTTGATTCAAATACGATTGGTTGGAGGGGTTGAAGCCGCAATATATTTTGCATCTTTTACGACATAGACCGAGTTTCGCAACCTAAATTTATAACCCACAGAGGTAAGGGCGATTATCCCTTGAACCCACATGAGCTCGTTCGTGAGCTCTAAGACTAAATAAAACGATTCTAAACTTTTATATGTGTAAATAAAACGATTCTAGACTTTTATATATTTATTTATTTATCATGTCCACAATTAAAGGAAAAACAAAACAAAACAAAAATAAGTAAAGTAAATAAGTAAATGACTCTAAACTCTAAATTCTAAACCCTATCTCTACCGTTATCTAACGGTAATTCAAACAGGGCGCTTCCACAGCACCTTTTTCCGGCCACCGCACCCGGCGGCGATCGTACTCTTCACATTCTCAAACTCCGATATCCGGCACGGGATCGTGATACCGCCAGCATGATCATGACCGTACTCCTCCTCTGTTTTCCTCAACAACTGCACAAACAAAGGATGATTAATATAAATAACCGGCACCAGCACCCTCTCATAGTCTCCATCCTCCTGTCCAACATAAACCGCCATCTTCCCTTTCGGTACCGTCCCATACGACGTCGTTGTTAGCCCTGTTTCCATCCCCTCACCACCTTCCTGTAAACGCACATAACCCGAACGATAACCCGTACTTTTCGAGCAAATTGCTCTTGCTTTCGCCTTAATTCGAGAACCCCACTTCAAAAAACGTGATATTGATCTGTTTGATTGGTTTAAACGACGGTATCCAGCTGCAGATGAATGGTATCTCCGGCGAATACGACGGAACAGAGAGATTACTCTGTTTTTGATCAAAAAGCCTCTGAATTTCTTCATTTTTTTCAGGGGATTTAATAATTGGAGTCAGGGAATGAAAGAAAAAGATGGGATTAGAAGGAAAAGCTTAAGGGTTTAACTGTTTAAGGGATTGTTGGGTTTATGAAAAGGGCCAAGGGTCTGCAACAGACATGACTAGACGAAACAGAGTAAGGCAAACTTCAGAGAGAGAGATGGGTATGTTTGACATGCTGTTGTTGTGTGCTCCTTTTATTTAGGATCTATTGATGATATTTGGATCTTTCTATTTCCATATTATCAGTTTTTTTTTATAAATTTGTGGAGTGTGGAAAGCCAAGCACCGAGTTTGATGATGATGGAGAGAGAGAGAGAGAGAGAGAGAGAGAGAGATTTGGAAGGCAATCAATTGAGGAGAGAAATGAGGAGTCAAATTTATAGGGAAAATGAACGATCAATTGGCAATAGATGTTGGTGTCCACGTGTTACGGTGCTGGAAAATAAATACTCTGTTTTTTAATCAATGTTTTTATCTTGGGAAAAAATGTTTGGTGAAGGGATAGGGAGCATAATTCGTGTGGAGGTGGCGTCTCTATCCCTCTTCAGGATATTCCGCAGGATCACCACGCGGAAAACCACTCTACCAAAAAGAATAAGACTGCACATAAAGCAGTCTTACCTGCATCAACTCAGAAGATCACACGCTCGTCGGCGGACGCGCGGAATATTCCTCAGTTCACCAGATTTTAGTACGAGGTACGGAAGATCAAGGAGCAGGAAGATCCACCCACAGAAGATAAAAGATGTCGCCAGTCAAAGGGCGACACGTGTTCGCAGTGGTCCAACTACCACTGACACCAACAGTGACTTGACTACTTCTATGCTTCGACCATGCTGCTTCTACAGTACCAAGCATGCATGCTTACCTGCTGCCAGACGTCACATCAGACGCCAGCAGGTAAGTCAACCATGCTGTTTCAGAACAACATCCCGCTGGCGACCAGTCAGACGCTGCCACGTGTCCACCAGGCAAGGTAATCCCAACTGCCGATGATGTCAGCAGCATGGTCGTACCTTTTCCCGCCCACTTCATGGGCCAAAAGCATTTCGGCCGGAGCAAAGCCCAAATCAACCAAGACTCCTCGTGGGCTTTTTCCAAAGCCCACGACTTCCACTATAAATAGAAGACACCAACTCCTTTGCAAAGGATCTGAAAATTATCATTTGTACAATAGAGCTAGTTTCTTCTTGTAATACTTTGTAAACTCCAAAGTAATAAACAACCGGCTCTTCACAGTGGACGTAGGTCAAGCTTGACCGAACAACTTACATCTTCGTGTCTTTACTTTCATCACACACTTACTCACTCATATTTCACGCTCGAGCTAAACCAACGGTTTGGGTAAATGATTGTACTTGAGTAGACGTAAGTAAAACCCCTCGGTGATTATTGATAATCTTCGAGGTACTTATTGTTTCTTCATTTGGTAATTGGTAATCCATGTACCTTCAATGGACTAGTGTAGGGTTTTCACGAGCAGAATCAAGTCAAGCCAGGAAAACCTTGGGCTCAGATTTAAAGCCAACCTGAAAATTTAAGCTTGAGTTTGGTTTGGTTAGGCTCGACTTTATAAAGAAAGTTTGAATACTAGTTTTCAAAATTTAATAGTCAAAAATATCATTTGATGGCTCAAAAGAATATATTTGAAATAAGTTTATCTTAATATATTTTACAAACCGAAATCTAAGTTATACCAAATCTATCTATATCTATAATAAACCAAAGCATTTTTGTTGACATGTCATACTATTATGCAATCTCTCTTTTAAGAGATGCCACATAGGATGTGATGTGGCAACTCTAGACCAATTAAAAAAAAGAATAAATATGGTTTAAATATGTTTAACATAATCTATTAAATAATTAATCTACTAAATGTAAATATTAAAATTTTATTATTTTATCTCTCATGTTTCCTCTCATAACTTTTAAACGTTAATATCTTTTATATACGAGATTTTTTAAAGAAAAAAATTACCCCAAATTAACGATCGTTTTATTATCTTTCCAACGAGTACCATAGTGCTATATAAAAAACGGAGAAAAAAACGACTATTTTTTGTAACGCGACAGGTATTATGTCAGGTTTACAATTAGTTTAAAAAAAAATTGTGGGTTTGGGTCGGGCCTGGGATTAGGTGATACCCGACCCAATTACCTTTTTTTATATTAGAATATGATAACTTATGGCAGAGATTTGTTTAAAATAATAATAATAATAATAATAATAATAATAATAATAATAATAATAATAATAATAATAATAATAATAATAATAATATTCATTAATCATATATTGGCAAGTCATTAATTATGTTGTCATATTAGATATTTTATTATGTAATATTAGGTATTTCAACCAACAGGTAATTGCTATATAGATGTCATTTTTATAGTTTAGATACTTTTAATTTTATTCACTTTACTTAGATTTGTCAACCCGGGACGCTCCCGGGGTATAAGCTAGTATAAAATAAGTTAAATTATGACGAAAAAATTCAATATGTGCTCATTAACATCCTACTTAATACTCAACCTTAAATATGTCATAGATATTTATCTATATTTGTAATACATGCAAATAATAACCATATTTTTATAATATATTATGTGTATAAAAAATAAAACATATTGTAAGTAAAACAATTTGAACAAAACCAAACCGACGAGCAAGCCAGTTCGACTCATATCTTGCCGAGCTATGCTCGCTTTCTAACTAAGATGAGTCGGGACAACCCTAGATTAAAGTGCCTTGTTATGCGGGTTGACATGTCTACTGAGTTGGTTTTTTTGCTTTAAAGGCTAAACTCGACTTGTTTCCCGTTTTATCTTCTACACACTTCAACTTATGAGTAATTAATTAATTTAATTTTTCACTTGTGTAATTATTCTTTTGTATATTTTAAAAATATTAACCTATGAAAAAATTATTGCCATTTTAAAAATTGTAAGGTAGTTGGTTTAAAATAAGATGAAAAAAAAAATGTAACTATTATTTATATAAACAAAATTTTAGTAAAGTTGAGGGAATTAGAGTGTAATTAATATAAGGGTTACACTTTACTAAACTTTAATTCCCGCAACTTTACTAAACTTTTGTTTATTTAAATAAGAGAAAATTGCTTGTATAGTCCCCGTGGTTTGTCCCGATTTCACCTGTAGTCCGCACATTTTCAAAATTACAATCCCAGTCCCCATATTTTGACATCGTTTAACTCGGACAGTCCCCAAAGTATATGATCGTTAGTTTATCCAGTTAAGTAGGTGTGAAATGACTAAACTACCCTTGTAATTAAAATAATAATTAAGAAGTTATGTAAGGCCCACTAGGGCTGGTATAACAGGTTACACGAACCTGTTAAGACACGAACACGACGAAATCTAATCGTGTCATTTTTTTTCAAACACGAACACAAACCTGTGTATAACGGGTTAACACGATAAGGAACACCTAGTAAAACAGGTTAACACGACAAGACACGATAAGACGTGACAAGACGCGATAAGACACGACAAGACATGATAAGAAACACAATTAGACATGTTAAGACACGAACACGAAACAGGTAAACAGGAACACGACACGAAAATAAATCTAGATAAACCACAGGGACTATACGAGCAATTTTCTCTTTAAATAATAGGGATTATACACCCCCTAAGAGCATTCACATCCCCTCCCTCGATCTCTAAAATTTAAAAAAAAAAACCTTACTAAAAACACCATACATCACATCCACCATTTTATGCCCCATATTTATATTTTGAAAAATCCATCTTCTAGCTTTTTATATATAAAAAACTACTATTCACCTCCATCAAATTACTGTAAGTGTATTTTAACGAGGAATATAATAAAATAAGTGTTTGTGAGTAAGATAAAGGTAAATATGATGGAGTGGATGTGGAAGCTTTTTAAATGAGAGATAAATTTTGTAAAGTATGATTTTTTTTGTTATATTATAGGGTATAAAATGATGGAAGAGATTTGAATGCTCTAATTAGGAAGCATATACCCTGACCCACATCACACACTAATAGAAGGCTGCCATATACCCCAGAATAAGATGTCACATGGTATATGAAACCTAGAACCCTTATTTTAACCAGCTACCTGACCATTTTTAAATGACCATAATTATTTTATAGTTTTATACTTTTCAAAAAAAAAAAAAAAAAAAAAACCATCAATGTAATGTTAGAAACACGCATTTTATATTCTTTAATCGGTTTATAGCATTGCTATTACTTTTTTAGTTTAAAACAATTGATGCCTTAGGTGATTAACAATATATAGGGGATAAGTAATAACTGAAAATAGATAAAACCAAACTAAGCAATTAAAAACTAAATTAATAAAAAAACAGATTTAACTTAAAATTAGTTATTGGTTTTTTTACACTTAGTTAACAGAAACCGAATAAATTCTATATTAATATATTCTTAGCTTTCATACCTCTATTTCTTGTATTTATACCTACATTTCATGTACTTTCAAGCAAAAATTTTAACGTGACTGGGTACGAGACGTTCTTAGGGATATTTTAAGACATGTCGGGATCTCATCCAAGAAAGATGCCTCTGAGAACTTTCTTTCGGACCCCACATAAGTGATATACTCTCTGCGTCCAACCGATTTGCTTGTCTTTGGTTGGCGCGGGGGGAGCACATTTGTGTGGACCTCACGGGGGTATTTCTTCTTGCTGGGTTAAGGATAATGGTTTTGTAGTTGGGCAAGCGATAAGAAGGACAGAGATTAAGAAAGTGGAAAAACATTCTAAAGCTTGTGAAGCGAACAAAGATGTTTACGTTCCCTGGCTTTTGATACCTTCGGCTCCCTGGCCCCGGAAGCTATCTGCTTCTTGACTGGGGTCCAACGAGTTATCATAGTAATGTCTCTACTCCAAGGGGCAAGGGTTCGTTTTGAGTAGATTAGGGCTTGCTATCTTGATGTAATTTTTCCGTTTTGAGGTATTTGGATTATGAGCGATGTTAAAAAAAATTAACTTTACCGCACTAAATAGACAATCTTACAAAATAAACTGGCCCAGTTAACTGATTGATTAATTAGATCGATTAACCGATTACTTTAGTTTCAGTTGTTAATAATAACCGAACTGAACCGAACCATGTACACCCAATATTTTATAATGGGTGAAAAAGAAAAAAACGGTGAAGAAGATGGAGGGGGAAATTGAAAAACTAATATTAGAACTTTTAGGGTATGTTTGGCAAAACTAGCTGGTGGCTGGTAGTTGGTATCTGCAAGCTGGTAGCTGGAAACTTTTTAAATATATTTTGGTGTTTGGCAGAGTAGCTGAATCTTTTAATAAAAATGTATAAAATGAGCAAAATGGGCATGATTAAAAGCTTGTAAAGAAGGTTTTTATTTTATTTTTAAATTAGAATGAGTATTTGTGTCATTTACTAATTAAAAACTTGTAGCTAGTAGAGTTTTTTCTTAAACGCTAGTACTAGTAGTTTTTCACTATAGAGTTTTTTGTCCTAACCTAAAAGTGTTTAGTTCTTTCAACCAAACAAGATTTTTTATTGAGTAGAAGTTTTTTTTCCTAAAAGCTTGAAGCTTCTAAAGCTCTTAAAAGCTCCTTACCAATCATACCATTATTCTTTTAACATTTGACCAAATTAAATAATACTAAAAATTTATCATTGACATTAGAACGAATTTTCAACGATATATTTTGTCACTGAAAGCTCAGCAGCAAATTAAACAATTAATTGTATATCTCTTAGTCAATAATATTGACATTTAAAAAAACTAATAAGCCAAAAAACTTTTATACCAGGGATGTGTCGACGTATTATAAGTTATTTCAAATTAAGTTATTAAGTTAGTTGTAAATATGTAATAGATTATGTTATGACTTCAGGATAATGTTTATATTTGGTTGTGTTACTATTATATTGTTAATTCTTTATAAGCTAATTTTGATAAACTTAGTAACCACTAACCAAGAGATGATAGAAAATTTATTTTTTATTTATCAAATCAAAGTAAAAATATGAAATTGCAAATTTAAATTTTCTTACAATAAAATAAACAATTTCATATTGGATATTGGATAGATTGTCCAATTTAATCGTGTGGCCCATAAATGAGTAGAAAAGCACAAGGAAATACATTTCTTTCAAAGAACAAAAATATATTTTTGACTCATGTATGGGTTGGAACTCCAATTGATTGAAATGTATCGGTTGGATCCGTAAGTTTATAAGTAGTGGTTTAACTGCCGATCATGATTAGATCGGTCTGTTTTAAGTAAACTATTTTTCTTACAAAATAAAATACAAATATGCATGTTTTCAATTATATCTTTGAACTTAAGAACTATTACAAACATATTAGAAAACCAGTGCGGTGCCCGCACGATGTGGTGAAGGACATACATTTACGTTGATGTTTTATGGATGCGGGGTGTGCCTGTGTGATTCGCTGGGGGCTCGAGTATGACAACATTGACAAGAATACCAAAATGTTAAGAGGTTAAGTAAATCATAAATGAAAGAACAACATTACATTTAGTTCATATGAGATATCACCACAACCCATGATTAAATCATAAGCAAAAGAATAATATAACTTTTGATCCATATGAGATATGCTAATTGCCACACGAGTAGTATGACCTCTGAAAGTGAGAGATTTTCTGGTTTTCAACATACAGTGCTTCTTTACTACCAATTTAAGTAGTTCCGAAACCGATTTTCTTTCACGTATTTGAATAGGTTGGTTGTCTGACCCAGACGCAATATATCATCCATGTTTGGCACATCTTACACAATTAACCAACTTGAAATGATCATGATGCGTAGCAAGAAGTTACAGTGTGTAGGATATTGGAACTTATTTCTTGTCCCAGATCCTTACCTACAATATGAACAAATGTTACAAACATTTATGCATTCAAACAAATTCCAAAACCTTACCCAAACTCTTATTAAAAATAGCAACAAATAATTGTAGTAGTGGTGGTGGTATTCGTGGTAGTGTTTGCGGTAGTGAATAGTGATGGTGGTAACACCGACATCAACAACGACTGTAGTAGGAGAAGCAGTAATAGAAGTAGTAGTAGTAGCAACTACAGGAGCAGTGCCAATAGCAGTAGCAGGAGTAGCAGTAGCAGTAGTAGCAGCAGTAGAAGTAGCAAAAGCAGCAGCAGCAACAACATGAGGGGCAGTAACAACAATAAAAGTAGCAGCAACAGTAGTAGCAGAAGTAGCAACAATAGTAATAAAGGTTTAAGATTATAATAGGGATCAAAGTGTAATAGCTTAATTCAACTATTAGAACATCATAAAGTTGTCATGGGTTGTAAAAGTAAAAATCTGAAGTATCAAAAAAGAAAGTAACTAAACATATAGCAGTAGTTGTAGTAATAATAAAAGTTTAAGATTATAATAAGGATCAAAGTGTAATTCAACTATTAGAACATCATAAAGTTGTCATGGGGTTGTAAAAACGTGAAGTATCAAAAAGGAAAATAACTAAACATATATAAAAATAACTACAATCATACAATGAAGAAACAACCAAAACCGATTATGGTAATTGCCAATCAATAAACAAGATTCAGGGAAATTTATAACTCCCTATTTAGAGCATTCACAACCCATCCCTCATTCCCTCCCCCATTCTTAAAATGTAAGAAAATCCTATAAAAACTCACTTTATCCTAACCTTTATCATCATACCCCATTTCTAAAATTTGCAAAAAACTATGTTGAGCCCCCATAAATGGGGTCTTCCATACTTCCCCCATCTCATTTAATAATAATAATAATAATAAAATAATACAAATTAAAGGTGGAGTGGTTTGATGTTGGTTGTGAAAAAAGAAAATAATAATAAAAAAACTTATAGGGGATATGAATGGGGAATGGGATGTGAGAGCATTCACATCAGCTTCTCCTTCCCCTATTCACTTACAACCAATAACAACCACATATTATATTAAAAATCATTATAGTTTCTCTCTCCTCCACTTACAACCACTTTTAACAAATATAAAAAATAAATACAGTTTTCTGTTTTCCCTAAGAGATTCCCAAATAATCCCCATTATACTAATCAACAGTAGATTCCCCATTTTTCTTCATTCACAACCCCTCAAACCCAGCCCATATAATTTGAGGGACACTCTCACAGAAAAATGAGGGAGCTACTGTGAATGCTCTGAGAGACTTTGAAAAAGTTGAAAAAGTGAGAGACAAATTTAAAAACTATAATTTTTCTTTAAATTATATGATTGGGGATGAGAAACGGGCTCCAAATGCTCTTAGACTCTGCAGTTAGTAACTTTATTGCATGACAAAGTTACCCTTTTATTAAAAATTACATATACGACATTCCCTTCTTTGTTTCACATCACATTTTAGAACTGTAATCTATAACTTATAATAAAAGAATTGAAGATTAATGAGTTGTCATTCAATGAAAACTTAAAAATGCCATTTTAATGGCATAGCATTCAAAGAGGCATTCTCCTCCTTGAGTGTGCCATGTGTCATGCCATGTGGCAAATAAAAAAAATAAATAATAATATAAAAACCTAATCTATTAAATTTAAATTGAGTTATTTTATGAAATAAGAATTTAAAAACAAATTTAAATTTTTCTCTCTTATGTTTCCTCCCATAATTTTCAAACATAAATATATTTTATATACGAGATTTTTTAAAGAAAAAATTTACACCAAATTAACGAACGTTTTATTATCTTTCCAACGAGTACCATAGTGCTATATAAAAAACGGAGTAAAAAACGACTATTTTTTGTGGGGTTTCGTACATACAGGAAAAAAAAACACAAAGTGTTCAGGTTATTCATTAATAATGTTTTTTCTTTTAAACCGGGTTCTTATCTACGATATTGAAATTCAGCCCAATCGCCATGCTTTCATTGGAATTTTACTCTTTTAAAGATGTATAGGTATACTTCATCAAGAGAAGCTATGAGAAAGAATCGCACAACACTGCAACATATGGTGTCACCTTATAGCAATGTTATTTTTTTTATTTATTTAATTACAAGAGTAATAATTATTAGTATTAGACCATGCGTAGTGGGGGGGCTTTATATATAAAACCCCCTTCCTGATTGGTCCACGTGGCTGCTGAGTCAGCGTGGAGAGAGAAACTGAAAAAGGGGTGTAGTGGTGGGGCTTTATTTATAAAGCCCTTGATTGTGATTGGTTGATTTTTTTATTATTTTTTTTAATCTTTTAACTCAAAATAATTAAAATAAAAGACAAATAAATATAAAAAAATTACAAATAATAATAAAAACACACAACTAATATTAATTAAATTAAAAAAAAACAAACAACTTAAAAAAATTACAATACCAAATTAAAAAAAAACAACTTAAATAAATTACTGGAGGTTATATTTTGCAAGGATTTGTTGCCTATAATGTATCGCGAGGAGTAGGGCTTCTCCCTCGAGGTGGTCGATCGGTTTGGACAAAAACTCAATGTCCTTTTCCCTTTGCCTCGCCTCTTGAATGTCGATTAACCTTTTATTCTCGGCCACTCTCTGGTCTATAGTTTGCAAACGTCTTTGGCCGAGGTCGCGAAGATCCTGTAGTCGTCGATTCATTTCATCAAACTCCTCCCTCGATGCACCACCTCCTGTCGAAGACGACTCCGCCTTGCCACCCTTTTTTGATCTTCTACCGGGTGGTCTTGGAATATCCTCCTCCTTCTCCTCTTCCTCCAAATCAACAGGATCATCTAAACTCACAAAGCGAGCATCGGATGTCGGTGTATCCGGATCTCGCGACGTGGAGGTGGTTTTGCTTCGTTTTGATGGTCCTCCTCCTCCTGATCCTCTTCCTCTCCTAATCTTGTGCCCACTACCCGACCCCATAGGCGGTACATTAGCCCACTTAGGACTATGTCTCAACATCTCCCAAATCCTCAAATATGGGAACGGCCCGCGGGTATCTCTCATCTCGTCCAAGGCCCTTGCCAACAAACCGTCATCACCTTCCCCACTGCCCCTGTTGTCCTTGCAACGTTGGTAAACCTCCGCAAACGAGTGACATTTATTATTAATGTCCGACCACTTTCCAGATATCGAGTCGTGCTCTCGATACTCCACTCTACCCATGGCCGCAAAAAACATCTCTCGAATCCGTTGCCAAAACAACGGGCTATGTTGATAGTTTGCTGCAAAAAAAATATCATACGATTAAAAAGTATATATATATGTAAACACAAAAAAAATACTAACCAACATTTTAAAGTATATATATATATATATATATATATATATATATATATATATATATATAAACACAAAAAAAATACTAACCAACATTTTAAAGTGTATATATATATATATAAACACAAAAAAAAAATACTAACCAACATTTTAAAGTATATATATATATATATATATATATATATATAAACACAAAAAAAATACTAACCAACTTCGGGGTCCTCGGATATGTCGAGCCAGGCTCGCGCTAAAGCATACTCCTCATCTCTTTCCCAACGTTCCTGTTGCTTTTTTTGACGAGGAGCGGTAGCATCTTTCTTTTTATGCGAGCGTCTCCCGCGCCCGCGCCCCCGTTGAGAACCCTAGGGTTCGTCTTGAGTTTCTTGTACGGAATCGGGCTCCTCTTGAGAAGGTTGGACATAGTTTGGTGGAGGAAAAAATTGAGCGGGCATGTTTGGTCCCGGATAAAATTGACCGGGCATGCCAAGATGTTGCGCGTATTGCATTGTGTTCGCGTCAAACTCGCCCCAATTGGGTGGCAGCGGAGTAGTAGTGTTTGGCCTCGTAGTGTTTGGCCTCGCACCCGGTCGACCCGGGACCCCAAACGGTGAACCATATGAATACATGTTTTGTGTTTTAGTTTGTGTGTGGTGTGTGGTTTTTAGTTTTGGTTGTGTTTTTATAAAAAATATTGTGTGTTTGTATATATATATATATATATATATATATATATATATATAGTGGGAAACAAAAAATAACCGTTCAAAATTAAATGGAGGGCAACGGTCAAAATTTTTGACCATTTGATGTCTGATCTCGTGCCACGTGTCGTGTCTTGATTGGTGTAAGCTTTTGAATATAGGCGTTATAAATATAAAGCCCCGACCCAAAAAATGGATATAGCGCCGGGGTGTTTTGGTTTTCCGGGCGCTATATTCAAAAATTTTTGACAAATAACGCCCCACTACGGAAGGTCTTAGTATTATTAGAATTGTTATATTTTTAACTTTTAGATGTCATTTATGAAATACATTATAGATTATCACTATTATGTAGAGCCACATGTTAGACGCCTCTTGAATGTCAAATTTTGAAACACAAGTATTGACCAAATGTTTTTTTTTTGTTTCTCAATATTGGTATACGCCTTTCCTCTACTCTCTGGCATTCACAATAGAGACCATATTTTTTTGGGTGATAAAACCCTATAATTTTTTTGGGGGTTGGAATTGGTTGTGAGTGAAGAAAATGAGGATTCTACAGTGTGTTGGTATATATTGGGTTCTTTGAGAATCTTTTAGGGAAAACAGAAAACTGTATTTATTTTTTAATATTTGTTAGAAAGTGGTTGTGAGTGGAGGAGAAAGAAACTTTAATAAGATTTAATGTAATACTAGTTTTTATCCCGGAAGCGTCCCGAGTTGAAATATCTAATATAACATAATAAAAGATATTATTATTATTATTATTATTATTATTATTATTATTATTATTATTATTATTATTATTTTAAACAAATCTCTGCCATAAGTTATCATATTCAAATATAAAAAAAAAACGAATCTCTGTGCCGGGGTATAAATCCAGTGCCATTACAAATGAATTCAGAAGTTTGTAATCGATCATTCTAAAAATAACTAACATGAAATAAGAAAAAAAAAGTTAATTATTCAAATATCGAACACATTAGTCTAAGGGTTATGTGATGCGTTAAAAAATTCATGGGTATATGATCGGGTATGTAGTTCGGGTATTTGGGTATGTTGTTTCGGGTGATCGGGTCGGGTATCACCTAATCCCAGACCCGACCCAAACCCACAATTTTTTTAAACTAATCCCAAACCCGACACAATACCTGTCGGGTTACCAAAAATAGTTATTTTTTCTCCGATTTTTATATAGCACTATGGTACTCGTTGGAAAGATAATAAAACGCTCGTTAATTTGGTGTAATTTTTTTCTTTAAAAAATCTCGTATATAAAAGATATTAACGTTTAAAAGTTATGGGAGGAAACACGAGAGATAAAATAATAAAGATTTAATATTTAGATTTAGTAGATTAGGTATTTAATAAATTAGGCTAAATATTATAATAGATTATGTTAAATCATATTTATTTCTTTTTTTTAATTGGTTTAGAGTTGCCACATCATATCCTATGTGGCATCTCTCAAAGGAGAGATTGAATAAGAGTATAACATGTAGGATTAATCCCTTTGCAATATATATATATATATATATATATATATATATATATATATATATATATATATATATATATATATATATATATAGGGGAAGTATCCTTAGTAAACTCTAAAAATTTGAGTAAACCTTAGTAAACCCAATGAGTGGCTATGGTTGATCCATATCACCCACTTTCAAATTTATTAAAATGAGGGGGAAAGGGTAGTTTAGACATTTGTTAGAATCACACTCTCTCTCATGATATAAATATGAGGTCCTTTCTCTCTCTCTTTAATCTTTTCAAAAATCTTGATGCACTCTCTCTCCTCTCTCTCAAAACTTCCCCCATCATCATCATCATCATCATCAACCTCACCATTGTGCCACCATAAAAACAACCGTCCACCGCAAGACACCCACCTCCTCCACCACGACGACCACCATCCAACCCCCCATCTGGTGCCGCACCCAGATCTGTTGTGGTCAGAGACAATGATAGTGACGAGTGAAGGTGGAGATTTGGAACATCACCACCACCGTCGCTCCCATGATCGAAACAACCACCACCAGCATAATCAACAACAACCACAGAACCATTTTCGAATCATAACCTGTAAGTATTTTCGATTTTTTTAGATTTTAATTTTTAGGTTTAATTAGGCTTTAGGTTGAAATAATTTTGGGGTTTTTGTTTGAACTGATTATAGATGTTGAAATAATTGTTTTTGAATGCTCTGTTGTGTATAATTTATTATATTAGCTGGGCTATGAATGTAAGTTATTTGTTTAGATTTTTGTTGTTCTGATATTTTTTTTTAAAGTTGAGTTTTTGTTGTGGGTTTATTCTTAATTTTTGTTGGGTTTTTTTAATAAGCTGGGTTTTGTTTAATTTAAATAATTGATGGTTAATTACTTGTAGTAGAAGTAATTGAAGTTTGAATGAAAATGAAATTAAATGAGATCTGTGTTGTTTTTAAAGTTGGGTTTAGTTTTTTGTTTATGTTAGATTGGATGTTTAAAAAAATCATATTTTTTGAATTGGGTAAATGTGTTTTTATTGCATATTTTTTTTGTTTAAGGTCTGTTAGTTCTGAATTAGTAGTTGAATCTATCCTAATTAACATGTGTTAGGGTTTAATTAACATGCATGTGTTAAATAGCAAATGGGTTTTATTTTCTTGGTATAATTTTAATTTGTTTCTAATAGTTTAATTAACTTTTTTTTTTGTTTCTTGGGGTATATGGTGCCTACTTATGAATCTATTCCGGTTGACATTTGTTAGGGTTCAATTAACATGTGTCACTGATGCTAACACCTGTTAGTATATGCATAATATAACTTGGTATATCACTATTTTTTTTTCAAATATGTTATTCTGTGTGAAGGTTTTGAATTTTTGTATTGGTGCTTACTGATGTGTTAGGGTTCAATTAACACCTGTTAGTGATGCTAACACATGTTTGTATTGGTGCCTACCGATGAATTTATCCCAATTGACATGTGTTAGGGTTCAATTAACATGTGTTAGTGATGCTAACACCTGTTAGTATATGCCCAACTAACACGTGTTATGGTTCACTTTAACATGTGTTAGTGATGCTAACACATGTTTGTATATGTCCAATTAACACCCAAATTGACCCAGTTAACATTTTCTAGTGATGCTAACACATGTTAAAAATAATTAATGTAGGAGTATCTATGAATAACCACCGGAGTTCGAGCCGGCTACTCCGCCCAAGGATCGACTAGAGATGTAGCGCTAAGGATTGAAACATGAAGCTGAAGATGCCTAATAAGGAATGAAGCATAACGCCGAAGACGACTATTAAAGAATGAAGCATAATTTTAAGTTTCATGTGTTTTTGTTAGTTTATGATAGTTTTGTATCATCTTTTTAATTGTTTAGATTTATATGAAATTAATTTGTTACACTCAATGTTGATTGCAATAAATTTTTATATACATGTGTTCTTTTATGTTGTTATACTAGTCCAAAATTAACGTGATAATTATTTGAACCAGTTACATGTGTTAGTGATGTCTGTGAAATGAGTTTGTTTGAAGAGACCAAGTAACATGTGTTAAAGGGCTCGTGTGGCATACGTTATTAATAAATCTGGATTTTTAAATTAATATATGAAATAAGTGGTAGAGAAAAAAGTAGGAGAGAGAAGGTGGAGAGAGAAAAGATGGAGAGGGAAGATGAAAAGGTGGAGAGAGAATGTGACAAGATGGAGAGAGAAGGTGCATCAATTTTACCTTTATACCCTTTTATTACTTTATATGTATTATTTTAATAAGAAAGTGGACCCAAAGGTGGGACCATGAATCACATCCATTGATCATGCTTGATCAATGGTTGTGATGGAGTTTATTGAGTTTACTCAAATTTTTGAGGTTTACTCTAGAACCATCCCCTATATATATATATATATATATATATATATATATAGAATATAGATATAGATGTGGTTGTGATTGGTTGTGAGTGGATATGGGATGGAGATTCTATTGTGAATGCTGATTGAGAAAGAAAGGATCTCCCCATATTTTGGGGTGCCCATTAAAATAAATTTTTTAAATCGGATTCTTGTAAATTGACATATATCATCTGGTTTTCGTATATGTAATATATATTCAAATCTGAAACCAAATATTTAGAGCGAGAATTTATATAATGTGTATAGGAGAAAAGTAAACTTATACGAAGTATATAAAGGGCCATGAAGTTCCTCTTCTTTTCATATTTTCTAAAAAACCCTAAGTGCTCCGAGTATGTCAGAGGACCAATGACGGCAGACCGAGGAAGATTGGCAAGATGCACCTACAAGGAAGGGGAGGAGAGGATCTAATCAACACGGCAACAATACCAAGGTAATCTCTAAGTTTTTTGTTTCCAACATCCCTCCGAAGTGTACGTCTTCGGATCTGAAGGAGAAGTTTGCGGGTTATGGGTTGTTCGAGGGTTCATATATTGCTAGAAAACTGGATCGTTGGGGGAAAAGGTTTGCGTTTGTATCGTTTAGGGATGTTGATGATGTAAAACGATTAGAAACAGATATGGGAGATGTGTGGATTGGATCGTATAAACTCTTCGTAGCGATTGCGAGATTTGTTGATGGGAATGTAATGGAACGACCTGTGGAGGATAGAAAAGGAAAGACAAAGCAAAGCAACACACATGCCCATGCAAACCCTAATGTAGGTGGAGTGGAGGGTGATTTACGAGGTAATGGAGATGAGGCAGGATCGAATGAGGTGGGAGGAGGAAGATCTTTTTTGGATTCACTGCTTATTAGAAATAAGGTTGAAGTTATTACGGTGGAGGATAATATAGAGGCTGTCGAGTTTGATCGGTGGCATGGAGTGGCTTTGAGAGGTGAAGTGGGGGATTTTGACGCGTTGATCTCTTTGAACAAAATTGCCTCTCGGCAGGGATGGCGTTTGAAAAGTATCAAATACATGGGAGGTTTTCGGGTTTTAATGATTTTTCAGAGTTATGCCGACGCTTCTCGCTTCTTGGAAGACAAAGATGGTTGGGCTTCTTGGTTTGTAGAACTACTGGCTTGGGATAGAACTGTGAGAGATGGGGAGGATAGATTGGCTTGGTTACAAATTCACGGGGTGTCGGTGCAATTGGGTCTTGAGCAGGTTTTTGCATTGATAAGGGGTAGATATGGCAAAGTTGTTAGGTCGGAGAGTTTGTCGGGCGAGGATAACGATTTTTCGTATGTGTATATTGGCGTTTTATGCAAGAATCTTAGCCGTATTAAAGACCGAGTGGATATTCGTTGGAGAGGAGCTACGTTTAAGGTGTGGGTTGATGAGGATGCTAGAGAGTGGATTCCGGATTGCGTTGGGGAAGTGTTGAGTGATGAAGGTGCTTCGGATCAAGAGGACGTGAGGGAAGTGGAGGTTACTTCTGTTGACAACGAAAAAGACGATGATGAAGTGGAGGAGGGGGAGGTTAGAGCGGAAGACATTGTTAGTACGGAGGGGGATGAAGGAGGTCACGGTATAATGAATAAAGGGGATATGGTGATCACAATCCAGGCTCCGGTGCAAGCGGGTAAACGCAAGAAGTTTCGGAGGAAGTCTTTGTTTCAAAATAGGAGTGGTTCTACGGGTTCCCTTGATCGGCCAAAGAAGCGTGTCAGAGAGGATAATGACATGTTTGGATTGGATAAATTGATTGGAATTTTATCTCAAAGTGAAGAGACTTCGTCGAACGGGCACGAGGTAGAGGAAGAGGCTTTTGTCACACCGGTGCAGAATATTTCTATGGTTAGTTTCGGGGCTGAAGACCCACCGGATGTAGGGGATAGTAATGATTTGGGCGCGGCAGTCCAGTTACTGACCGTTTACAGCCGACTGAGGTTGCTCTTGATGAGACGAAACAAACTGTGGAGTTGGGGATTGCTTTGGGTGCTGAAGATTTGGGTAGATTTATTCCAGATGTTCAACAGGTATTGCGATCAGAAGGTTATCAAGTGGGTGGATCATGAATATTCTGTCTTGGAATATTCGTGGGTTGGGGAATGTTAACAAGGCGGATTGGATCAGGGGCGTGAGGGTGCAAAAGGAGGTTAATTTCATGTTGTTTCAGGAAACGCAGTTTACTTCGCTGGATTCGGTGGATTTAAGTAGGTTTTGGGGTAACACTGACTTTATGTTTGACTGGGTTCCTTCGGATGGTAGATCGGGTGGGTTGCTTTCGTTGTGGGACCCGCGTATTTTTATCAAGGAGGAAGTGGTGAAATCGGATAATATGTTGCTTGTCTCGGGTAAGTTTAAAGGGTGCGGGGAGATGACCCAAATTCTTAACGTATATGCCCCGCAATCTATAGTGAATAAGAGGTTGTTTTGATCGGAGATTGGAGAGTTAGTGGGCGATGGGGAGGGGTTATGGATTGTGGCGGGTGATTTTAACGCGGTTAAGAGCGATGATGAAAGACGTAATTCGGTTTTCTCACAGACAGAGGCTAATGAATTTAATGAGTTTATTGACGAGACGAACCTTCATGAATTCTCCTTAAAAGGGAGACGTTTTACTTTTGTTGCACGTACAAAGATGAGCCGTATCGATAGGATTTTCGTTAATTGGGACTTGTTTATGAAGTGGCCGAGTGCAGAGTATATGGCTATGGAGAGACACATATCTGATCATTGCCCCCTTGTGTTGAAGACGGTGTCGAGAAACTTTGGGCCTAAGCCGTTTAAGTTCTACAACTCTTGGCTTGGGCGTGAAGGTTTTGGCGAGCTTGTCAAGAATGCGGTTCGTTCCGGGGTGTTTGTGGGGGATCCAGATTCGATTTTGGTTCAAAAATTAAAACATCTTAGGGAGTGTATAAAACCGTGGGTGGCTGAGTGCAAGAAAAAAGAATCGGAGGAACGAGATGTGTTAGATCAGGAATGCAAGGAGCTAAAGGGCATTTTGGAGGTCCGGGATCTTACGGAAGTAGAGATGTGGTCTTTGGAAGAAGTTAAGAAGAGACTAAAAGAGCTTGACTACTTGCGCCAAAGTGATTTGAAGCAGAAAGCGAGGTGTAATTGGGCGTCTTATGGGGATGACAATACGAAGTTTTTTCACGGTTGCATCAATAAGAGGAAGGCGTCTAATTATTTGCCGGGTCTTATGGTAAATGGTACTTGGGAAGATAAACCGCATGTGATTAAACGGGAAGTGCTTGGTTTTTTCAGGAACAAATTTAAGGAGGTCATGGAGGCTAGGCCGAAGCTGATTTGCTACGGCTTGATAAAGCTTTCCAACGATGAAGCTGGTAGTCTCGTGGAGTCTTTTACGGTTCTAGAAGTTAAAAGGGCAGTTTTTGATTGTGGTGTGGATAAGGCTCCAGGGCCGGATGGGTTTAATTTTCGGTTTCTTCGCGCTTTTTGGGAGGTTTTTGAGACTGATTTTGTGGAGATATTGAATAGATTTCACGAAAAGTGCCGGTTTAGTTCGGGGGTCGCGTCATCGTTCATTACATTAATTCCTAAAGTGGGAGATCCGGAGGGGCTTGGTGACTTTCGTCCGATTAACTTAATTGGTTGCATTAGTAAGGTTGTTTCTAAGACCTTAGCTAATAGACTGAAGACGGTTATGGGTAATATAGTTTCGGAACATCAATCGGCTTTCTTGGCAGGGAGGTATATATTAGACGGGCCTTTAATGACCAACGAGATCATCACGTGGGCAAAGAAGAGAGGTAAAAAATGTTCCTGTTTAAAATTGACATTGATAAAGCTTATGATAATGTCAATTGGGAATTTTTGATATCGGTTATGGTTCAAATGGAGTTCCCCTCTTTATGGTGCGAGTGGATTCGGGGTATTTTGATGTCTGCTAGGTCCTCTGTCCTTGTGAATGGTTCTCCTACATTTGAGTTTCGGTGTCAAAAAGGCATTAGACAAGGAGACCTGATCTCGCCTTTCCTCTTCATTATTGTTATGGAGGCGTTCTCAGGGTTGATGAAAAAGGCGTGTGATATTGGTGCTTTTGACGGGTTAAGACTTCCCAATGATGGTTCGATTCTTTCTCACCTTCTGTATGCTGATGATGCGATGTTGATGGGGGAATGGTCGGCCTTTAATTTCATGAATATGAAGCAGATTCTAAGGATTTTTTATTTGTGCTCCGGGTTGAAAATAAACTTACATAAGTCGGTTTTATATGGTTTAGGTGTTAGTAGTGAAGAGGTAGTGGTTGAAGCCGAGGCTTTTGGGGTGTAAACCTGGAGTTATTCCGTTTATTTACTTGGAGTTAAAAGTGGGAGCTAATATGAATAGGGTGGCGAATTGGGAGCCGGTTGTCACTACTTTTAAGAAGAGATTATCGAAGTGGAAAGCTAACACATTATTGATTGCCGGCTGTTTAACATTGATTAAATCAGTGCTCGATAGTTTACCTACGTACTATTTTTCTTTATTTAAGGCGCCAAAAACGGTTATTCAAACGCTAGAAGGGTTGATGAGGAGATTTCTGTGGGGAGGATCTGATGAGGTGCGAAAGCTAAGTTGGGTGGCGTGGGATACTGTTATAAAGGGTATTAAATACGGCGGGTTGGGAGTTGCAAAATTGGACGTCAATAATAATGCGTTATTGGCTAAGTGGATTTGGAGATATTTAAACGAACGGCAAGCTATGTGGCGAAAGGTGATAGTTTCGTTTCATGGGTCTAGTCGTGGTTGGGGAGTGGTCCCGGTTACCTCATCCTTTACAGGGGTGTGGAAGAATTTGGCTACTTTTTGGAATTCGTATAAGGTCGAAGGGATGGGTCTTAACAGCATGATCACAGTGCAGGTTGGCAACGGGCATAATGTGAGGTTTTGGTTGGATTCTTGGATGGGTTCGCAACCGTTAAGGGATGTTTATCCGGAGGATTTTAGCCTAGAACGTAACAAGCGAGTTTTGCTGAAGGATCGGTTAATGGTGGATGGAGGTCTTCGGAGATATAGGTGGGAGTGGACTCGGGTTCCAAGTACAGAATTGGAGGTCGTGCAAAGGCAGGAAATTGAGGAACGGCTATCACAGGTCATGTTTGATAATAGCATTGATGTGTGGAGGTGGGATGTTGGAAATGCCGATGGGTTCTCGGTTGGAGGGGTAAAGAAATGGCTATTGGGTCCGGTTAATTCGGGAGAACATTTTGGTTTCAAGTGGAGTAAGTGGGTTCCGAATAAGTGCAATATTTTCATGTGGAGGGCGTATTTGGACCGGCTTCCAACGAAGGTGGCGCTTGTTCGTAGAAGTATTTCGGTAGATAATCCCATGTGTCCTTGGTGTGAATGTATCCACGAGTCTATAGAGCATATTCTCATGGGTTGTTGGTTTGCCACTGGAGTGTGGAATTTGATAACCAGTTGGTGCAAGATTCCAGGGTTCTACTTCTTTCATGTAAAAGATCTTGTTGAGATGCACGATTACTATGGCTTGACTGGGAACAAAAGGTTGGTGCTCAATGGCATTATGATTATTACGAGTTGGAGGTTATGGAAAGCTAGGAACGAAAAGATATTCAAGAACAAAGAGCCGAAGATCATTGATGTTGTAGTTGAAATCAAGACTTGGGGGTTTCTATGGTACAAGAATAGGTTTAAAAAAGGGGTGGTGGATTGGGATAGATGGACTAGATTTGAGATTCTGTAATAGCGATTGGTTGTTTTTGTGGTTTTTCGGCTTCTATTTCCATCTTGGAGATAGCTAGCTGGTGCTTCGTGGTTTAATAAAAGTTATCTTTAAAAATATATATATATATATATATATATATATATATATATATATATATATATAAAGGGCCATGGACATTATCTTTTATTTTTTCTAAAATGACCAAATTCATTAAATAATAGAGAAAACCAATATCGTGATATGATGCAAGCAATACATACATGATTGCAACCATTACACATAGGTTAACAGGAATCAATTAAATTAATTAGTATACTAAATTAATTAGTATACTTTTTTTTTTATCGGCGAACAACTGTGTGGCAACCACCCTTGCGGGGCGCCGTGCCCAAGAATCAACTACTCGACCTCCAGCAGCCCCCGCCTTCTCCCGATGCGCGGAAACCCGAGCCCCACCCGCCCGAAGGCACGACAGTGTTATAGAACTCGGTAAAACCTCGCCGCCCGTCAGATTCGAACCGGCGCCACCCGTATTCGATCTTCACCCGGATACCAAACCATAATGTTGGAAGTGGGAATTGAACCCTTGATCACCTAAGTGAACATAAGGCCTCTTTAGTTAGGAATTTTGTCTAGGGGTTCACTTGTTTAGATGCTTCAATTTCATATGTCTACGCATAAAAATATCGAGGCCAGTTTAACAGTTCAGGTCAGATAATGTTCACCACATAATAAAAAAAACGATAGATAATTAGGAACCTACACCTCATAGAATGTTAGCGGCGATCTGGAAGTAGTAACGTAGAGATTTTCGATTATCAACATTTATCTTCGATGTCTTGACAACTACATTTATATAAGGCTTGGTAATCTTTGTTAGGGTTTGGTCTTTTTTCTTTCTGTTTCCGATTGAAATTTTAGAAACAACGAGTATAACGGTAATTAATACTAATCACCGTGTGGTTAATACTCTAGTTTGCTCAGGAACAATCCTTCACCCAAACCGGAGATTAAACCGTAACCGAGAGAATAAATTAAAGTGAGTGTGTGTGGTGAAAGTACCGAGAGAATAAATTAAAGTGAGTGTGTGGTGAAAGTAAGTGTAAGTGCATGATGTCCCTAGGCTAGTATATATGTTGTTTGGACGAGTTTCGGGGTGTTTGGAGACGTTTATACGCGTTTTGGGGTGTTTGGGTCCCTGCAGGCGATTAGGATGTTGGTATATGCGATTATAAGGCTATTCGCATGTATTACATGCGAATAGTGTTGTATTCGCCAGTTTCTACTAGTGATTACGGCCCAATCGCTAGTTTTTCATGTCTTATAGCTCCTAATCGCCAATACTGGCCTATACGCGTATGGGAGGTATAAATAGGCACAATCATTGCCCTAATCGTTAGTTCTTGCCACACACACTCTCTAAACACCCTCCCCAGGTCTGAGATTGCTAAGTTTGATCATTGTAACACTCGCGCTCTGTTTAATGATATAAACGTGAATCTTTTGACCCATTTGTGTGTTGTAATTACTCGTTTTTCATTGTTTTATATTTTTTTCTGTTATTGAGACATATTCAAGGGATTCCGCACCTTGAATATAGCCCTCGTGATTGTCGGGTGACCCGCTCGTCGATCCTACAAGTGGTATCAGAGCCGAGGCTCTTATCACGAGTGTTTTGATAGCAAAAACGAGTGAAAACAGGTTGGTTTTTGTGTGAAAGTTGTGATTTTTAAGCAAAAACCTGTTTTGAAGTTTGAAACTTTGAGTTTTTCATAAAAACCCTTATTTTCAAATTCTTGGTGTGTGTTTATGGATGAAAACGTGTGTTTTTTATTAGGTTTTGTTCTAAAATTGTTTTGGAAACTTTTCCAATCATTTGGGGTTTAAACACATCGTTTTGGATAAGATTTTGAGGCAAAAACGGTGGTTTTTGAGCAAAAGTGAAGTTACAGATCAGATCTAGCGAATACAGATACTCATCCCTTACAATCGCCTACTATATAGGCGATTAGAAGATTGTATACACGAATAGAAGTCCTACTCGCCAGTTCTACATGCGATTAGGGCTCTAATCACCATTTTCTTATATGGTTAGAACCCTAATCGCCTAAAGGGGTCCTACTCACCTGAAACTTGTATTTGCTCTACTGTTCACTAGCAATTACACCCTAATCGCGTGTAATACTAGTGATTACGACTGTACTCGCCCCTACAAAACCCTAATCGCCATTTTACACCAGAATAGAGTTCCTATTCGCCATTAAGGACCTGAAACTGAAAAATTGACTATGTATCGGACTTTTAACGAATTTAAACATATGGCAAACCCGTGGGGACATCTGAACCAACCAAGGCAACAATATAATCAACAAATGAACAATCAAACAAACGTACCCACGAACCCTTGTCAATTCTCAGCCGAGCGTAACGCGCAACGGATGCAACAAGCGCAAATGCAAGCGAATGTTGCCGGAATCAATCCGTGGGCGCTAGCGGCTCAACAACAGGCAATGAATGCAAATCCTTGGGCACTCGCGGCTGCTGCAAACTCACAAACGAATCATCTGTCTTCCGTTCTCATGAGTGACTTAGAGACAGGTAATTCGAATAGGGCGCCGAAATTGCAATACATGTCCGACTACCATGGATGGAAGGGCAGATTTCAGACGTATGTTGAGGGCATCGATGGTCTCGTATGGTCTGCTATAGAGACAGGGTACAGTAGGCCGATGGTTGAGAACTCGAATACTCCGATCTCACTAGAAGATATGAATGAAGATCAGAGGAAGAAGTATAATTATGAAAAGAAGGCCATGGCAGCATTGAAGCAAGCTCTTCCTAAGGATATACTTCATCAATTCGCTCAGTGCACAACATCACAGATGCTTTGGTTAGCACTTGCTGAGCGAAATGAGGGAAATCTGAAGACTCGGAAGGTTAAAATGGATCAACTCAAGAAGGAGTTCAAGAACTTCAATGCTATCGAGAACGAATCACTAAGAGACATGACTGCAAGATACTACCATCTGATGTCTGAAATGTATCAGTACGGGGTCTTATACTCATTTGCAGACCTTGTGGAAAGATTTGCTGAGGCGCTACCTCTTCATTGGCATCAATGGTTGGACATCCTGAAGTCAAGCAATGCTTATCAGACTCTCACCATCAACGAGTTCATTACCGAGCTGGAGAACAAGGAGATAGAGGAGATCAGGAGAGCAAACAAGGCGCTCATTCCACAGAATCCCAGTATCTATTATGGGAATCCTCTTCAGGACACCAGTGTGGGTAGAACCAAACCACAGACTGCTTTTGTGGTTAACCCGGACCCAGTTTATGCATTTGACAATTTTGGTCCCCCAGCTGATGTTCCTCCTCCGACATATCCTTTCGGACCAAACCAATATCCTTTGAATTTTAATACTAACCATTTTGGTGTTAATCCGTTTTCTCATCTTGCAGCACCAGCGCAGGCAACTGCAAACTTTGGTGGGCCTTCTACTTCAGGTTTTGGTGGGGCTCCAACTACAAGTTATGGTGGATATGGAGGTGCATCGACTTCTAGTCAAGGTGGCTATCGGACCAACCCAGTCCCAGAGCAGCTAAACACCACAGGTTTAGAGAAGGTGACGGTAGAGCTAGCTCAAGAACATATGGCTCTGCTGTCGACCTTGGTAAACTCCTACAGTGGACTGGTTGTTGGACAGATCGGGAATCCTCATCTTACACAGGAGGATTACTCGCAGATCGATAAAGACGACATGGATCTGATAGACATTCAGTGGCACTTCGCAAGTGTAATGAGAAGGGTAAAGGAGTATATGGACAGAACGGGAAGGAGAGATGTTCTGATAAACAACAACACCAAGTTTGGGTTTGACAAAATGAAGGTCACATGCTACAACTGTGGCACAAAAGGGCACTTTGCAAGAGAATGTGACCTACCTAAGCAGCAAGGACATCAGAATCCCTTCAACAACAGAGCAAATCAGAATCAGAGGCAGCAAGCTCAGGCACAACCAAATACTGAGCGTGCTATTGTCCCAGTAAATAACCAGAACCAGAACCAGAGGCCTCCAGCAAACAACAATCAAGGACAAGCCCTGGTTATACAAGCTGATGAAGGTTTCAACTTGAACCATCTGATCACTGGAGAAGAAGCTCCTCAAGGTGGTGCAACATGTTTTGCTCAACAAGCGTCTGAAGCACCAGCCGAAGTTGAAGAATCTTCAAGTCAGTCTGACATCATTACTTCTGAAACCGAAGCGTCTGACTGTTACTCGGAGTGCGATTCTGATATGGGAGAAAATTTGGAGGATTTGTTAGCTGAAGCAGATGCGCTGATCGGTAAAAGATCGTTTCTTGTGGATGCTGACTGCACAGAGAAGAACTTTGGCAAATTCTTTGGAGCTCAAAAGACTGCAGCTCATTATGCATTGATGGCCATTACTGAATCGTCGAATAAGGTAAGTTCTTCTTCTGATTCTAAACTAGAGTGTGTAGAGTGTAATCAGCTAAAATTCAGAATTAAAGAATTAACTGAAGAAAATCTAAATTTAAAAGCTGATGTTGGTCCATTGCAAAGGTCAATTGATTCCTTAAAACAAAAGGAGAAAAATTTTCTAAGTACAATTGAAAATTATAAAAAGGATGTTTCTGAACTGTCAAAAACCTTAGCTAACAAGCAAATTGCTATCAATAATTACATCAATGAGGTAGAAGACACTAAGAAACAATTGGCCATTGTCAACTGCGACTATGAAAAGATCAAGAAGAAACTTGAGAGTTACCTAAACTGCAAGTATGTTCTTGATCACATAGTTGAACACTCTGAAAAGGAAAGCTTTTCCACCAGTCCCAAATATTCTCAGTGTCCACCTCCAGTGAGATTCGAAAATCATAATTTTGATGTCTTGCCGAAGGAGGAACTTGTGGACGTGGCAGCTGAAGCAACAAAAGTTGCAGAGGCGGCCAAAGTTACTGAAGCAGTTAAACCTGCTGATATTACTAAGGCTGCTACTCCTGCTAAAGCTGTCAATCTTAGTGAGAAGGCTGATGATATTAGTGTGTATGATACTGACTCGTCGGATGATGAGCTTGATGAGCCTCCTAGGTATGCATCGGTCAAAACTCAAGATGTTCCTCTTGAAAACCATATTATTACTACTGAAACCTTGAGTGAACTTGTACCGAAAGTGCAAATCGAGGATGGCAGAAGGATTAAGGTGTTCTATAAACTAAAAGGGTCTGAAAAGGTATATGTTGATGAGGAAGTCCCTCTCAAATGTATCGCCCCTGGTCTAATTGCCAAAATTTGGCAAGAATATGTCATTACCGTGGAAAAGGAAACCTGGAATAAAAGGAAGGGTAAGGGTAAGGGTAGAAAAGATCAGGGTAATCAGCCAAATGAAAATAACAAGAAAAATCAAAAGACGAACACCGTTAATCCTCAAAATCATGCTCAAAGAAAAAGTCCGAAAAAGCATGTTACTGAGTTTGTTAGATCTAGCGGCAATGAGAGAAACGACGATCCTCAAGTCGATCAGCAAAGAAAATGCCTTGAGGATCTAAAGCACAAAAACTCATTTGCCAGCTCATCTAGCGAAAAGAACAAAAAGGAGAACAAGTCCGAATCTCCTAGATTTGAAGAATACAGATCCTGTCACAAATGCAGGGAACGTGGGAATTTAGTTGCTACGTGCCCTGAATTGAGACGAGAAAGGATCAAAGTGGATGATCCTCCCAGTTCTAGCAAACCTAAGCAACCCGTTTCCCCTAAACTCTTTGAGAAACAAAAGGGAAAGCAGGTTGTTTATGATAACCGCAACAAGATTGCTATGAACCAAAAGCCAATTGATGGAAGGGGTCCACAGCTGAGGGGGAGCAATGTCCCTACAAAGGTTGAAGCAGCGCCTAAGCCACCAGCAAAGGCTGCAGCTAAACCACAGGGCAACCCCAAAGCTGTTCCATGTACAGTTAAATCTGAAGTGGATCTAAAATCTGTTCCTCCAAAGGAATCTAAGGCTGGATCTTCTAGCCCCAAGGCGAAGAAGAAGCCCAAGCCAAAGAATCCTGAACAGGTTTGGAGACCTAAGTCACCAACCAAAGGTGGAGAATCATCTGCAAGTGAGAACACTGCCGGACCATCGGAAACAACACCAACTCCAAATGGAAAATGGGTTGACTTTCCGACATTAGATGAAGATGGTAGACCCAAGACCGTGAAGGCTTGGGTCCCCCTTAACCACTGAACTTTGAATGTTTGTGCAGGGAGTTCCACGGGGCCTTATCAGCAGCCTCTGGATTGTTGATAGTGGAGCTTCAGGGCACATGACAGGCGACTTATCCCTGCTTTTTGACATAAAGAATATCAACGGGGGGTATGTTGCTTTTGCTGATAATAAAGGGGGTTATATCACAAAAGAAGGCAGTATGAGTAACGGTATTGTAAGCTTTGAAAAGATAAGCTTTGTCAAACAAATAGACCACAACTTGCTGAGCGTCTCGCAGATATGTGACAAGAAGTTCACTGTGTTCTTTGATGAAAATGCATGTTTCATTCTGAAACCTGGATTCAAGATACCGAAAGAGTGGGTCATGATCTCAGCTCCCAGGGTCAACAACTTATACGTCCTGGATATGAGCCGAGCTATGACAGCAAAAGGTCAAGTCACTTGTTTTCTGTCTAAGGCGACAGAAAAGGAATCGATCATGTGGAACAGACGAATGGGGCACATCCACTTAAGGAAAATGAACCATCTGTTTTAGAATCAACTGGTGAAAGGTGTTTCCGTTAAGAATTTTCACCTAAACGACGTCCGTGTCTCATGCAAGAAAGGGGAGCAGAAAAGGAAGTATCACAAGCCTAAGAAGACAAACTCAGTTAGTCTACCTCTCGAACGACTGCACATGGACCTGTTTGGCCCAGTCAATCGGAAGAGCAAGAACGGTGACGTATATTGCTTAGTGGTTACGGATGACTATTCTAGGTTTTCTTGGGTCGTGTGCATGAAGCACAAGAGTGAAACTTTTGATTACTTGAAGAATCTGTTTACTAAATTGGAAAATCTATATCAGCTAAAGATCCGGAGGATCAGAAGCGATAATGGAACAGAGTTCAAGAATCATGCTATGGAGGCGTTATGTGCAGAAAAGGGTATTCATCATGAATTCACAGCACTGTACACTCATCAGCAAAATGGGGTTGTAGAAAGAAAGAATCGGACTCTTATTGAGGCAGCCAGAACAATGCTCGCAGACTCTAACTTGCCTGTGATCTTCTGGAACGAGGCAGTTCACTGCGCGTGTTACACTCTAAATAGGGTTCTAACGGTAAAGAAGCTTGGCAAGACTTCTTACGAGCTTCTAAACCGAAAGAAACCGAACTTAGAGTTTCTGGAACCTTTCGGAGCTCCATGCACCATGATACATCCCGATGGGAAGTTTGGTGCAAAGGCAGAAGAAGGTTTCTTTGTTGGCTACAGCACTCCTAATAAAAGAGTGTACAACAAAAGAACCAACAACGTTGAAGAGTGGCTTAATGTCGATGTTCAACGTTATATTGCCAATGCACCTGGTGTTGGACCTGATTGGTTGTTTGACTATAAGAGTCTATTTGATTCCTTCAACGTGGAGAATTTGGTGGATGATGCTGTAGCGCAAATGTATTACGAATGTGAAAACGCAGCTAGCTCTCCGCTAATGCGTCCGATCGTGGTGAATGCACCTGCGCCTGCACCATCTGATGCCTCTGCATCCACGGGTCCCCCTGGTAAAACCGCAGCAGCAGAAGTTGAGGAAATCTTTCAGGAAGCGTCAGCAGAGGTTCTCGAATCTTCATCTTCAGACGACGATTTTGTAGAGTCTCACGAAACTCTTACTGAAGAACATGCTGGAAATGGTGAATCTACCACTACAGCTCCAGTTAATCCGACAGGAAACAATCAAGCTGGTCCTTCTTCTTCAGCAGCTCCAGGGATGGGTCTTCAGATCGATCTCTCCGGTTTTAATATGCAACCCGCTGCTCCTTCCAGTTCAAGCGCCGCAGAGACAAATTTATCTCAAGGTTTGGAGAACCTTAATCTGCATTCGGATGAACCAGTGCCGGCACATCCAGAATCTCGGATTCACGAAACTCATCCGATGCAGAATGTGATTGGTGATCCGGCTAGCAGAGTCATGACGCGCAGTCAGCTCAGAAATGCTAGTCCAAGTGACAATACAGGTACCTTGGCACTCTACTCGGAAATCAGGAAAGCAGGTCATCAGAACGATTGGTCCTTCGCTCTATATGTTTCTCAAACTGAACCAAGAACTGTGCAAGAGGCACTGAGGGAAGAACCATGGATTAAAGCAATGCAAGCCGAGCTTCAGCAGTTCCAAAAGCTAGGGGTGTGGGACTTAGTTGACTTACCTCCAGGCTCGAAGAAAATTGGAACAAAGTGGGTCTATAAGTGTAAACGGGATGACCGCGGGGTGATTATTAGAAACAAGGCTCGATTAGTTGTCCCCGGCTTCCGTCAAATCGAAGGAATAGATTACAACGAAGTATACGCTCCAGTTGCGCGCCTTGAAGCTATCCGGATGTTCTTAGCTTACGCTTCGTACAAACGGTTTAAGGTGTATCAAATGGACGTGAAAAGTGCTTTTCTGTATGGTGTCGTGAAGGAAGAGGTGTATGTTGCTCAGCCACCGGGTTTTGAGGATCCGCTTCATCGCGAAAAAGTTTACAAATTGAACAAAGCGTTGTACGGACTCCATCAGGCTCCGCGTGAATGGTACCAAATGCTTAGCAACTATCTGATATCTAACGGGTTCAAACGTGGACTCGTGGATTGCATCTTATTCACCAAGGAAAAGGGTGGTGACCATCTTCAGGTAAAGGTTTATGTTGATGATATTATTTTTGGGTCTACTAATGATGTCATGTGCAGGGAATTTGAAAAGCTTATGCAGGATAAATTTGAGATGAGCTCGATGGGGGAGATGCAATTCTTCCTCGGTCTACAAGTAGAACAACAAGAGTCGGGGATCTTCATCCACCAGACAAAATACGTTGCTGACATCTTGAGCCGGTTCCAGATGGAAGACTCTACTCCAGTAGGCACACCGATTCAGACCAATCATGGGATTGGGCCTGACGAGAAAGGACAAACCGTTGATCCTTTTCTCTATCGAGCTATGATAGGCTCACTCATGTACCTCACTGCATCAAGACCTGATATAATGTTCGCGACATGTCTACTATCAAGATACCAGTCAAGGCCGAAACAGTCCTACCTAGTTGCTGTGAAGAGGATCTTACGTTATATAAAGGGTTGTCCGACCAAAGGTCTATGGTACCCTAATGACGATAAGTTTGACCTCATCGCGTTTAGTGATGCTGACTATGGCGGATGCAAGACAGACTTAAAATCCACATCGGCCGGATGCCAGTTTTTGGGACCAAGACTAGTCTCGTGGTAGTGCAAGAAGCAAGCCTCAGTAGCCTTATCCACCTGCGAGTCAGAATATGTAGCAGCATCGAGCTGCTGCTCCCAGGTTCTTTGGATACAGCAACAAATGAGAGACTACGGTTTGAAATTTCTTAATACTCCCATTCACTGTGACAATGAGTCCGCTATAGCTCTTGCTAAAGACTCAGTTAACCATTCCAAGGCGAAACATATCTTGGTTAAGTATCATTTCATACGCGATTGCTATGAAAAGAAACTTATTGATATGGTCAAAATCCACTCGGATTACCAACGTGCCGATTTATTCACCAAAGCTTTTGACGGTCCTCGTTTTGAGTACTTGTTAATCTTAAACGACATTAAAGTTAAGCAGGATTAGATCCTCATCGGTAATCGTTTTTGTAAATAGTTTTCTTTAAAAATTAGAAAAATCCAAAAATATTGTCTTTTCGCAAATTTTTAGATTTTTAGGGGGAGAAAATTCAGAAAAATATAAAAACATCAGAAAATGCAAAAATTAAAAAAAAAATGAGAAAATTCCAAAATAAAAAAAATTGAAAAATGCAAAAATGAGTTTCTTTGGTGAAAATGGGACGATGATATTAACCAATCAGTCGGACTGTCTGGACTCTTATCATCTTAAAAATATTGGAACTGATAGGTAGCCTCTACAATGATGTGTCGGTAGGCTCAAAATCATTTCCAAGTTCGGCACGGTGATATAAACCTAAATCAACTGAACATGTGTGGATCAACGTGCGTTGGCATATGGTTTTGGTACCGAAATCTCGTTTGATAGCATGCCAAAATCCGAGGTTTCATGGTCTTTAAGAGGTTGGTACATCCGGGGTGAACTGGACGTCTCTCAGAATAAATAGGAGTGGCACACGTGTCGTACGTTGGGGTCACAGCCTACGACTGAGACACCTCTATGTCGTTTCCTGAAAAAAAAACAAAACAAAAAATAGAATACATTCTGATCAGGAGACGTCCGGGAATCCTAAAAGAGCAAAAAGATTCATATATGCCAAAACCCTATTCTCAAAGAGAATTCGCTCTAAGGTATCAAATCATCTACCTAAAGCATCGTACCGTGAAAAATCAAATATACGGTATTTGACTTGACCCCTGGTTTGGATCTCACTGGTCTCTCTGTTGCAGCGTTTCTGCAGACCTGATCACCACTGAGTCCACTCCTTGTAAAATACGGATGACAACAGCTTACTCACCGGTTACGAGGAAGCTTTGTGCATGACTTGATACGGGAATGTGTCGCGTGGCGGGGAACACCTTGTACATCAGTCTTAATATTACCATAACGTATCTAAAGTGCCTAGTGATAAAACTTGATTTTGAGTTTAGGTGGACAACAATATCGGAAGTTGTTGTAGGATGCTTATTGGTAATTTAAACTAAAAACTGAAAATATAAGGGTTCTAGTAAAGTTCGTACACTCATATGATTCCCTAACCGTTGAAACTCGCAAAAATATGATATTGTACAGTTAGTTGATCTCCCGTTTTGTTTTATTTATGCTTAGTTTTACTTGTTTAATCATTCTTGATTGCCGATGATGGAATCCTAATCCATTGTAATCTTACTTCTTCAAAAATAAAACGCCAAAAATCAACTAATTGAAAATTGTGTTTGCCGGGTCAAAACCGTACTTTCTCTTAAGTACAGGGGTTGAAAATGAAAGTTTTTCAAAGTCATGAGTCGTCATCAGTGTCATGTGTTGAAACGAGGTGAAAAACGCATGTTTCGAACCTTAACGGGTCAAAAATGTGAGATTTGGTGTTGCAGGGGCAATTTGGTAATTTGTGTGAAAATCTTTATGCATTTAGAGTTCTAATCGCTAGTAGCTTTGGGCGATTATGGCCTATTCGTGTAAAGGTGAAAGCGAGTACATCCTAATCGCTTGAACTTATAAGCGATTAGGACACTTGGCTACTTATAACATACCTGAACATGAATAGCGAATAGGACTTCTACTCGTGCATTTTGTTGGCGAGTAATGTATCTCGTGTGATAGTTCAAGCAAATATAATCCCATTCGCTAGTAAGGTCACGCGAATAGAACTCAAGTATATAACCAACACTTAGTCATTTTGCACTCATTATTTTCAAACTTACCCACACTATACCGTTTCCCTCTAACCCGATCATAACAAAACTCTTGCCCGTGAATTTTTGATCTTACAAACTTGTTCTACACATCAAAGGTAACATCATATCAAATTTTCAGTCTCTATCTCGTTGTTTTGATGGGTTAAATTCGTAGTTTTCAAACCAAAACCCTAGGTTGTACAAAACGGATCAGATAGGCTGTATACGTGTTTGTATTGGGTTTTTTTTTCTTGATGAGGGTTTGTTAATCGGCACATCTAGGATCTTATTACACAAAAATTTTGATCCTAAACATCAAGAATCAAAAAGCCCCAATTTTAAAAACCTAAGAACCCTAAGTTTTCAACCGGTTAATTACCCTTTGATTCTGATCCGTTTGGTATAATAGTCATAGGGGTTCCTTTGTTGGGTATTATAAGTCTTCAATGTGACAAATCCGGACTCGAAACAAGATGGTTGAAGATTGGCTAAGATGTGGTGAACAAGGGTACTGTTCATGCGATTAGGCCTCCTAATCGTGTGAACAGTAACACGAATGGGGAATTTTGGCTTCTAATCGCTAATAAGTACACGCGAGTAGCTCCAATCATCCCTTATTATTGGCGATTACAATCTGTAATCGCCTGATACAGCCTGTTGACCAAATTTTGTCTGTTTTTGTCCGTTTTATACGTATATGATCTGCGTGGTATACTTATTACATGTTTTGATGTTCAGGATGGAGAATTGGAAAACATCTCCCAAGCACAACTGTTGTGCTTTTCTCGGACCCGTTACCATGGATAAATGCAAGATTTTCCAAGGCGTTATTGACTTCTTGAAGCGGTCAAGAATCAACTACGCGATAACCAAGCAGCACGCTGCATACAAGGATATCCTGCTGGAGTTCTACAAAAACGCCAAAGTTGATTATAAAGCTGTTCCGATCGTGATCACCAGTTCGATACAAGGAAAGGAGGTCATTATTACAGAACAGATTATTCGAGAAGAATTACAGTTTGGCGATACTGATGCTGATCCCATAGTATTTGACGCCATTTTGATTTGTGGCGGGTTTCTAAGGATGAAGTATTTGGGAAAAGTCAACAAGCAACATGTAGTTCTGAAGTGCATTGGTCCGAGAAAAGGTACTTTTGATGCTATTAGGGACACGCTGGCCTTGCGATTGTCGCTTTGACCCTCAACAAGCCATTCAACTTCTCCAAGATGATCCTGCATCATTTGAAAGAGATCATATTAACGAAGCCGACGAAGAAGTCTTTCATAGTTTATCCCCGGTTTCTACAGATGATCACTGATAGACAAATACCTGACTTGATGAAGCATTCTGCTGAGTATATGGTGGTTGAAGATATAACTCAGAAAGAAATGAACATGATGAGGAGTTACAAAGGCCGACCGAAGTCTGAGTATCCTCCAAGTAGACGAGTATATGGGCATTTAAAGAAAGAAGATTATGTGTCACCACCAGGCAACAGGTGGAGACATGATGATAGCGATTCAGAGGATGACTTCCGTATTCACAGGTTGGATGATATAGGGCGAGAAACAGACGAGTTAGGAGAGAACGACCCAGGCAGGACCACTGATACAACTGAAGGTGATGAGGATGAGTTTGATCCGAATGTTATAGACTTCTTAGAACCTTCTGGTGCTGCACAAGAACCTGAGGCCTCTCAGTCTGACAGAGGAAAGGCACATGTTGATGAAGACGCACCAGTTAACATAACTGATACAGATGATGACTCAGATGAAACTGAAAGCGATTCCCCCGATACTTTTCTGGAAAACAGCAAAGGGCAAAGAGAAAGGCAGCGGAGGAGTTAGCTAGTGCAGCTGCGATTAGAGCCCTTAATGAAGATCCTACCTATGTTGTGGGAGAGGGGGAATTAATTGCAGACATAGATGCACAGCTTGAGAGGTCACCTCCTGCAAAGAGACATAAGACGACTGCCAAGATGGACAGTGTTCGAGGTAAAAAGATGATGTCTCTTAAACCTCAAATGGAGAAGACTTCAAGGAAGAGACGGCTTACCCTTCCTGAAGCATTTGGGGCTCAAGACACTCAATCCTCTAAAGCAGCAGCAGCAGCAACAACAACAACAACAACAACAGCAACATCATCAGTCCCTATTATTGTTAGTGCAGCTATGTCTGCCAGAGTCTCAATGTCGATGCCTACTTCGGTAATCTTCACTTTGCCAGTCTCAGTTACTGAAGTAGCGACTGGTTCACAGCTTGTTTCCAATTCTATTGGCGACAGGATTAGGAGAATGAGACAAGAAGTCCGACCTACGGCTTCAAAGTCAACCAATCAGACCTCGTCTTCAGCTTCTGCTACAAATGAACAACTTCAACGAAAGATCAGCGAGTTAACTGCCATAGTTGCTACGCAGACACGTGAGATAGCGGAGTTGAGAATGAAGAATGCTAACATTGAAGAGAATGAGACATCAATGCTTGAACTGATTGGGGAAACAATTCAGTCGAACACAGAGCTGAGAGCGACAGTTGATGCACTCACGTTATCTAATCAGCAGGTTATAGAATCGAACAGGCTGCTAATGGAATCTCATCAGCAGCTGATGCAGTCAAACCAAAACACTTTGGAGAGACTTGCAGGTGTAGAGGCCTCAAACAGCGAGCTTCGACTGATTAATGTGAAGAATGAACGAAGGATCACCAAGACTGAGAAAGAGAACACAGAGCTGAGAGCTAGGATAGATGAGTTGACTGGAACTCAACCTAGACTCACTGGTGGTCCTAGTTCAGAAGCAGAGGCTGGTGCTGGTGATGATGATGATGAAGATAATGATGACGAAGAAGATGATGATGAGGATGATGATGATGATGGGTCAGATGATGGTGATGATGATGCTGGTAAGGGTGGTGATGGTGGTGATCCTGGAGCCACAGGTGGTGGCGGATCATTAGCTGGATCTGGATCACAGCGTACGAAGAAGAACCATGGCAGACAAGGCAAGGATCCCGCAGCAGGTTCTTCTGCTCAGGGGGAGCCTGATCCTATGAAGAGCAAGATTCAGCAACTCCGAGATTCACTGAAGCAAGCAATGGTTATTGTAGAGATTGTCGAGCCTCTAAATTGCTATTTTGATTATGATGATGATGGTAACTTGTACGTGCCTCCTGAGTCCTCTGATTATGATTTAGAAGAAGGTGAAATACCTCTTGAGGTTACACCTGAGGATTTAAAAAGATCTTTGGCTTGACACCAGGAGAATCTTCCGGTGCAAGTCACACTCCTCCAGAACTGCATCAAGACAACCATGAGGTAGAAATGGAAGATGGAACCAGTGTCCCTACTCCCGAGTATGTAGTTGGTGATTCTAGCACCGGGATACCTAAGATCTCCGAGGAGATGCTTAATGAGGCTGAAGAAAGGCTCAAGTCTGATCCCACGCCTGTTCCTGACAAAGTAAAAGAAAGACATGACAAGATCAGACAGAAGTATCCCAATTGGTTTCCATCTGGAGGTGAGTCTGAGAAGAAGAAAGATCCAGTACAAGCATCTATCTTCAAGAAGCAGTTGGTGAAGATGTCGGGAAGTGTGATCAGCTGGGCCTACATCAAGCATGCTAGGATGTTGGGAGTGAAATGGCAGGACGGTCTACTTTATTTTCAGCCGTACAAGAAGGTCCTCAGTCTGCCTTTCTGGCATGTTCATGATCTAGTTAGATTGCATTATCCTTTGTATCATGAGGCTATCGGTGATCTTAGAGGTTCTACTATATTCTGAGAAGAGAAAGTGCTGAAGGATGGGATAAGTTCAAACCACAGTACCCTAGATCCATCAAGACAAACAAGCTTCATCCCGTCACAAAGAGTCCTATCTGGAAACACAAAATCAAGCCACCTGAAACCGCTTCGAAGATTCCATTGGTCCCGGTTGAACAAGACTTCTCTTCTAAGTTCTACTACTGGCATTATGATGCAGCGACAACAGAAGTAGTGATAGTCTTGAGCAACTCCCCAAACCAGTGCAGGAAAATCAGGATATGGGATCCGATGTAGCTGATAAACTGCTCAGAGAAAGACGTGGAGACACTGTTCCTGTATCCCAAACAACATTTGAAGGCCGAAGCCGATCAAGCATTGAAGTATCAACGGGTGATTCACTTCTGTCACTCTAACAAAGTTCATGCTGGATGCGACTGGTCAAGACTTTCAGGGATCAGGACAATGTCAATTTGATGAAGACTGAAGATGCTGCGTGTCTTGTTTATGTTATGTTTGTTTTGTATGTTCTCAATTTGAGTCTGTAAAGTTGTTGGTGTTTGCTATAAACGATGTCTTATGTAATCTCTGTACGTATACTAGCCTGGTCCAAGGGGGAGCTGTAAGTGCATGATGTCCCTAGGCTAGTATATATGTTGTTTGGAAGAGTTTCGGGGTGTTTGGAGACGTTTTTACTCGTTTTGGGGTGTTTGGGTCCCTGCAGGCGATTAGGATGTTGGTATATGCGATTATAAGGCTATTCGCATGTATTACATGCGAATAGTGTTGTATTCGCCAGTTTCTACTAGTGTTACGGCCCAATCGCTAGTTTTTCATATCTTATAGCTCCTAATCGCCAATACTGGCCTGTACGAGTATGGGAGGTATAAATAGGCCCAATCATTGCCCTAATCATTAGTTCTTGCCACACACTCTCTCCAAACACCCTCCCCAGGTCTGAGATTGCTAGGTTTGATCATTGTAACACTCGCGCTCTGTTTAATGATATAAACGTGAATCTTTTGACCCATTTGTGTGTTGTAATTACTCGTTTTTCATTGTTTTATATTCGTTTATGTTATTGAGACATATTCAAGGGATTCCGCACCTTGAATATAGCCCTCGTGATTGTCGGGTGACCCGCTCGTCGATCCTACAGTAAGAACACGAGAATATAAGTGGTTCGATCGTTAATGACCTACGTCCACTGTAAATGGCCGAATGTTTATTACTTTGGAGATTACAAAGTCTTACAATGAGTGTACTATTCTTGCTCTTGCATACAAATGATAATTTTTGGATCCTTGATTAAGGAGATGGTCCACGAGGAGCCATGACTGATCCGGGCCTTAGTTGGGCCTATTAATCTTCGGCCCATGAAATTAGCGGGAAAAGGGAGTTCCAGCTTGCTGACGTCATTTGCAGTTGGGTTTGGGGTTGGTCTATCGAAACGACACGTGGCGCCTTTTGGTTTGGCGTCAGCGGTATGTTGTGCTGACACAGCCTGGTTGACTTACCTACTGGCGTCTGATGTGACGTCTGGCAGCAGGTAAGCATGCATGTGTGGTACTGTAGACGGCAGCATGGTGGAAGCATGGGAGCAGTCATGTCGCTGTTCACGTCAGTGATTGTTCGACCACTTTTGTCACGTGTCGCCATCTGACTGGCGCCATGTCTGTCCAGAGTACCTCGTACCAAAAGCTGTCTCTGGGGGAATATTCGGCGCATGTTGGTACGCGCACAGAATCTGTTGGAGTACTGATGTGAATGAAGTTACATCACACTTGAAGTGACCTCCCACACCAATCTAGTTCCGCAGAAGGGCTCCGCGGAGTGAGGACGCTTATCTCTATTTGGCTGCGCTGATTTTCTCGGCGCGTGTTTTGTTGGAAAGTGGGATAGGGATTGCCATCCTGTTAAAAATATAAATGGTTATTATGTTACATTTACATTTATAATTCTCTTATGTCATTTTTATTCTTGTTTCATATTAAATATAATTGGAGTGGACTGGGCTGGATAGCTGTAGACATGAAGGTTAGCTGATGGACTGGATTGGAGACGGGCTGGATTGGATTGTAGATTGCTTGGATTGAAGACCAAAGCCCAATAGCCGGCTGTTGTTGTTGCAGCTCATTATTAACGGATTGTCACGTTGGCAATCCGGGAGATTATAAATCAAAGGCTGAGATGGTCCACAAGTGTGTTTTCTCCTTCTCATCCAACGGTCGAGATTAGCTCAGTTGTGTTTTCTCGAGGCTTCTTTCCTGCACTATAAATAGACTCGTGTTGTCTCTGCTTACCAGTTTCACGAGTCTCGAGTTTTCTTCTTTGTTTTAGTTCTCTCTAAAACTAGGGTTTAGTCTCAGATCATAGGTCAATGATCTGAGAGTCTTATTTGTATTATTCTTGATCATCTGTTAATGATTGTAGAGTAGAGAGTTGGTATCAATCATCTGTTAATGATTTGGTACACGATCTGGTTGTAGATCTTAGTGAGTTTTAGTCAGATCTTGGTTTGATCTTGTTTTCTTTGTAATAATCTTTCCAGTAAAAGTATTGAAGTTGTTTGTGTTCTTGGTTGATTCACTTTTCTTGACATGGTATCAGAGCCGCAGGCTCGATTCATCTGTCCTTCCTCGAAGTGTTAGGGTAGTGTTCTTGGGATCGTTATATCTTCTTGTCGTTGTTTAGAGAAGGATCTAGCTCAGATCTGGAAAATATCTTGGATCTGGTACTGTTCACGGATCTAGGGTTTTACTGAAGAACAAGGAGGTGCTCAGGGATCTTGGAAGCTTTTCTCTTCTTATTGCTCTCTGGTTCGTAACCCTAAGTGAAGGTTACGAACTACGAGTTTGGGAGAAACCCTAACTTGGGTCCTATCCGGTGCGATTGTTCCTGTTCATACGTTTAAATTTCTGTCTGTGTCTAGGAGCATTGACCGGGTTAGGGGGACCGGTATTGGCTCACTATTTGGTCTGTGTCATTGTGTGATTTAGTTCTTGATTAACTAATTGATTAATACTTTAGATTGTCATACTTTTTGGTTGCTTGTATCTAGACTCCTCTGTTAAGACATGTCCAGACACCCTTGAGTGATGAACCTGGAATCTTGATCACTGGTAGGGTTTCGTCTTGTACTAGCTTGAGTCTAACAATCTAATTATATCTTTCAATTGTTAGTTATATTTGTTTCTTGATTGCTGTGTGATCTTGATTGTGTGTAAACATGACTGATTCTAGTAGTGAGTCTGGTGATGGTCGTCTTGGTGGTACTTTGGTTAATAAACTTGATGTAGTGATCCTCTGTATTTACATCCTAGTGATTCTGCTAACTTGTCAATTGTTAGTATTAAATTGAAAGGTACTGAGAATTATACTATTTGGTGTAATGCAATGATCTTAGCCTTACAAGTTAAAAAAAAAAAAAAGTTAGGCTTCATTAGGGGTGTTCAACGAATCGAATAACGAATTTTCGAATTATTCGAATTTTTAATATTTTTACCTGAATTCGTATTCGATTCGTATTCGTTTAAAATTCAATTTATTCGATTCGTATTCGATTCGAATAAGAAACTCGAATTCGAATCGAATTCGAATAAATTCGATTTAGTTCAAATTCACCTTAAATAACAAATTGTTTTACTTTTAGTTTTAAAACTAATACAAACTCATTATTTTTAACATATAAAATACAAATCTACAAAATTGATAAACAATAATATGTCAAATACGAGAATAGTAAAAATAGTAGAGAGTATAGTTTTATAGAGTTTTGTGATATATAAGGTAAATATATAAAACATGGTTATGCTAAAAGTTATAGACACTATGGGTTCTTAGAGTTTGACCAAAATTTAGAAGTTTTTTTTCCAATGTGTATACTTGTGTATATAATAATGTGTATATGTGTATATATATTTAAAAAAATATACATGTACAATTTTTTATTCGAATTTCGAATCGAATCGAATTTAAAATCATAAATTCGTATTCGATTCGTATTCGATTTACTGGACTCGAATTCGAATCGAATCGAATTCGAATTCTTAATAATCGAATCGAATTCTTGGTAATCGAATCGAACTAAATCGAATTTCGAATTTTTCGAATTCGAATCGAATTCTGAACACCCCTAGGCTTCATTAATGGAGAATGTGTTAAATCAACTGATGACCCTGTATTAATAAAACAATGGGATGGATGTAACTATATTGTACTTACTTGGATTTTAAACTCTGTGTCTGAAGAGTTATACATGGGTCAGGTTTACTCTAAACTTGCTTCAGATGTTTGGAAAGATCTAAAGGAAACACACAATAAAATTGATGGCTCAATAATATTTGATACTTATCAAAAAATAAATCATTTTAATCAAAATGGTAATGACTGTTGCAGAGTATTACCATAAACTACATATAATGTGGCAATACTTAGATCAAATTTTACAACTTCCTGCTTGTACATGTGATGTTGCTATACAGTTTAATGATTTTAATCATTTGATAAAATTGATGCAATTTTTGATGGGTCTTGACTCTGTGTATAGTGCTGTTAGAACTAGTTTGTTGATAAGGGATCCTTTACCAAGTGTTAAGGAAGCCTTTTTAATTGTTTCAAGGGATGAGTCTCATAGGAACTCTAATATTACTATGACTAAAGAACAAGGTCCTAATGTAGGATATTTTGCTAAAACTAATCAAAGTGTTGATGTTAGGAAAAAGAATGCTAGGATAAGCAATCAGAATCCAAATTTAAAGTGTACTCACTGTAATAAAGTAGGATACACCATTGACAAATGCTTTGAAATTATTGGATATCCAACATGGATGAAAAATAAAGCTGGTTTTAACAGAAGAGGTGTGTCTAGTAACAATGTAACTAGTGGGACCTCTCTTGAAACAGAAAATAAGAGTTCTACAAGCACTTTGACTGCTTGTAGAGAAGGGTTTAGATACTTTTTAACTATAGTAGATGATTATACCAGGTCTGTTTGGGTTTACTTAATGAGGTTTAAAGATGAAGTATTTCACAACATTCAACACTTTGTAGTAACAATTAGGACTCAGTTTAAAAAGAATGTGAAAACATTCAGAACTGATAATGGAACTGAATTTATGAACACAAAATTGAATGCTTTTCTAAATAAAAATGGAATACTTCATCAATCCTCATGTTTGTATACACCCCCAACAGAATGGTGTAGTTGAAAGGAAACACAGACACTTGTTAAATGTGGCTAGGGCACTAATGTTTCAAAGTAATTTGCCATTAATTTTTTGGTCAGAAAGTATTCTCACTGCTGCTTATTTAATTAATAGGACTCCATCCTCTGTGTTAAATGGTAGGTCTCCTTATGAACTAATGTATGGATTTAAGCCCTTGTACAGTCAACTTACGGTCTTTGGGTGTTTATGTTTTAGCACAATCTTAAATAATAGTGACAAATTTAATATACATGCTAATAAATGTGTTTTAATTGGGTATTCAAATGAGAAAATGGATATAAATTGTGGAATCTTGACTCAAAACAAATTGTGTTTTCTAGAGATGTTAGGTTCTATGAATCAGTTTTTCCTTTTAAAGAACCTAAAGTTTTAAAAGATTCTGATCCTAATGATTATGAAAATGTAAATCAGTTAAACTTTTTTGACTTATTTGAGTCTCAACCTAACACACACCCAACTGACCTAGATGGTCCCAATGATGAACCAAGGGCTAAACAGACATCTAACTATCATGGGTCTCAGCAGCCTGTTGATAGTGCAGATGCTGCTAGTGGTAAGGCTGCAAGTCAGCAACCAAGTAGTTCTAGGACCAACATAGGTAGGGTTGAAGATGATAATTCAGATAAAGATGAAAATAACATTTCTAAGGGACAACCATCATCTAGTAGTCATCGTTCTGTGGTTAGGAAATCTGGTAGATAATCTAATCTTCCCAGAAAGTTTAGTGACTTTATTGTAGAGGGAAAGGTTAAGTATGGATTAGAAAAGGTGGTTAATTATTCTAACCTGTCTGCTGATAATTTGTGCTTTACTTCTGTATTAAATAAAAGTGTTGAACCTAGTTTTTATTATGAAGCATGTAAGGATGCTAATTGGGTCAATGCTATGAATGAAAAGATAGAAGCTCTTAATAGAAATGATACATGGGATCTGGTTGATCTTCCTAAAAATAGAAAAGCTATAGAATGTAAGTGGATTTATAACATAAAATATAAATCCACAGGTGAAATTGATAGGTATAAGGCTAGATTAGTTGCTAAAGGGTATAATCAAAGAGAAGGTTTGGACTTTGATGAAACATTTTCACCAGTTGTGAAAATGATCACTGTTAGAACTGTTTTGACTATTGTTGTTCAGCATGATTGGCCTTTGTTTCAACTTGACATCAATAATGCTTTTTTGTATGGTGATCTATTTGAGGATGTTTACATGAAACTTCCTGAGGGGTATTTCTCTAAAAATGATACTAGAGTGTGCAAACTAAAAAAGTCTTTATATGGCTTAAAACAAGCACCTCATATGTGGAATGCTAAACTAATTAGTGTATTGCTTGAACTAGGTTTTGTTCAAAGTAAATGTGATCATAGCATGTTTGTTATGAAGTCTGATAAGGTGTTTGCTGTGTTGCTCGTTTATGTTGATGATATTATATTAAGTAGCAATAATGTTGAGTTTATAGAATAAGTCAAACATATTTTAAAACCAAGTTTCTTATTAAAGACTTAGGATTCCTTAAATACTTTTTAGGTATCGAAGTACTTAAGACTAGTGATGGTCTATGCCTTAGTCAAAGGAAATATTGTCTTAAGCTCCTTGCAGAATATGGAATGACAGGTTGTAAACCTGTTAAAGGTCCTATTGAACCTAATCATATCATTACAAATTTGTGTAATGATAAAAGTGAAGGTTTAGTTGACATTACAGGTTATCAAAGACTGATAGGAAAACTTATCTATCTGTCTCATACTAGACCAGACATAACATATTCAGTGTATGTGCTTAGTCAATTTATGCATAAACCCACTAAGGCTCATCTTATTGTAGCCTTGAGGGTACTTAGATATCTTAAACAGGCTCCTGGGAAAGGTATACACCTTAAGAAAACATTTGATCTCAGTTTGGTTGGCTATGCCGACTCAGATTGGGCAAAATGTGTTCAATCCAGGAAGTCTGTCACTGGTTATTGTATTTATTTAGGGAATTCTCTTGTTGCTTGGATAAGTAAAAAGCAGTCCACCATCTCTCAATCTACAGCTGAATCGGAGTATCGATCCATGTGTACTGCGACATGTGAAATCATGTGGTTGATAAATTTGTTAAGTGAGCTAAATATCCAGGTAAAGTGTAACAACCGGCAAAAATGAGGTAATTCCGTACTAATTAACTATACGCGATTAACGTAATTAAATGCAATTATGTGTTGATTATTTAACTGAGGCCTTAGAAAGATAGCAATTCCCAAATAATGCATAGGAATGCATATGTTTAATGACAAAAAATGATAGGATCATGTGCGAGTAAATCTATCCGGTATGGACACTGGCGATTACCCGGTAAAAATTAAATAAGCGAAAAGGATGCCGGACACCCGGGATATAAAATAAAGAGTAATTTCACAAAATATAATGGGTTTTGGAACTCCAAAGCCATAAGTGAGAGCTTGTTATACAAATCTCCCAGTAACGAATAAAGTGCGCGTACCGCACCTGATACGCGCATAACTTATAATTTCACCCGGCAAAAGCCTAAATAACTTATCAACGCTTAAACTGGACTATGTTTAAGGGTTATTAAAGGAATTTTTAATATCCGGATGACACACGGTTAAAACCCGAAAAATACCCGGACGACACCCGAACGAGAGGGAATTAAACAAAACAAATAATGTGTAATATTTAGTGATGTGGACCCCACCCAAACACCCCAAGGGGCCGGCCTAGGGCCATCCCCATATGATTAATCCTTCCATTTATTTATTAATCCAATTATAATTAAGATTAATCATGAGAATGCATGGATTTGTATTGGATAAAAATCACCTAATCACCTCCCCTCTCTCTCTCTAAAACTTACGGCCCAAACACCCTCATAATAATCTCCCAAAGATTTTTCCATATCCCACATAATCTTCATTAAGATCTCACACAATCTATCAAAGATTCAGGTAATCTTGAAGGATTTGGAGAAGATATTATAAGCACACTTGTAAACATACTTGAACCAACAAAAACAAAATCTCCTTCTTCTTCTTCCCCCTTGGCCGTAACATATATCCCTCCCACGTACATTTTCTTTTCAAGTTTAACACTTCTAAATCACCTCTAAATCTTCATCTTTCAAAACCCCATTGTGTGTTTCAAGAGCTTGGAGCTTAATCACTTGGAAGAATACACTAAACCCCACTTAAATCCAAGGTTTTTGTCTTCCCTAGCCTTGAGCTAGTAGTAAGTTTTTAACCTTGGTTTGATTATGAATGTTCATGTTATGTGTTCTTAAGAGCAAGTTGTACATGAATGGGTAAAATGTGGTTTTTGAAACATAAGTCTTAATATGTTTTACAAGAGTAAAATGGAAGAGTAATAATATGTAGATGGATCATGGATTTAATACTAGTAATGTAGTATCTCTAAAAATTATAAAAACATATACATACACTTATGAAGGATAATGATTTGGGCATGATTCATGAAAGAAACTTGAATATGTTAAAAGATAGTTTTAATCATCATAAAATGACTATCTAAAGTATAATATAAGATGGAATATGTTAGAAAATCATAAATGAAGAAGTTACAAAATTAAAGCCTACTCACTTAGATGAGTGAAATTTGGATATGATGGACAAATACACCAAACACACATATTAGTAGCCTTATTTATGAAATATAAGACTATTAAAAGTGGAATAATATAAAAATAACCAAACATGAAGAAGATGATTCTTTAAAGTCCACTAGTTTGGAAGAAAAATGCTAACTTTGGAAGTTAGGATGGAAAATGCAACATTTATAAGTTAAGGGACTAATGTTGTAACTTTGAAAGTTGATGGACTAAAATAGATATTTTAGAAACTTTGGTCCAAAAATGCATTAACGGAAGGTTTGGTGTCAAAAGCATAAATAATGATTTTTCCAAGGATAGTTTTGGTAAACACTAGTAAACTACTTGTGTATTTTATAAAAAGTGTATTTTTATAAAAATGGAAGTTTATAAAAATATGGAATTATATTAACATAAGGAATTTATAAAAATAAAGGTTTTTATAAAAATATTGGACAAAAGTGGAAACTTGAGAAGACTTATACAAAAATGGATACTTTTATATAAATGGGAATATAAAAGTGTCGAAAACATTTTTGAAATATAAGTTAACAAGTTGGACTAAAAATACAAAAGTATATCTTTCCAAGTAATATGTGTTTGGAAATTGGAAGTATAAATAATATTTCTATAGAACGCATATTGGAGGAAACTTGGAAAAATTTAACTATCGGACTTAGTTACATAAACTAACTATAGCGAATAAACGGACAAACAAGAGAAAATGCCATTGCAGCAAAACGTGAAAATATATATATTTTAAGAAGTAAAATATATATATATATATATATATAACATGGGTGAAAATTATATAACACTTTCCTAAGTGTTAGAGAAAATATTCGTGGGAGAAAACATAACGTAAAGAATTAAAAACGTTAAACAACGTATGGACCTAACAAGAAAAATCACACGTTTATACATGTATATATGCTCGTCTCGACGAAATTCTAGTATATCTATTTGAATGGGAAAGTAGATATGCGAGAAGGAAAACCGAGACGAGTAGGCAAAATATTCCTATATATATGTGTATACCGACGAGATCCTAGTATATTTATTTAAACGGGAAAATAAATGTACGGCATGGTAAGTCGAGTCGGGCGTTAAGAATATGCTACCGAACGACAAGACCTTAGCATATTTATTTAAATGGGAAAATAAATATGCGGCAGAGTGAGTCGGGTCGGGTATTAAGAATACATTATATCGAACGATACGATCTTAAGTATAATTATTTAAATGGGAAAATAATTATACGTTAGGTGAAGTCGCGTCGAGGATAATAGTATACAAGTTACAAAGGGTATTAACGAGAATAATACACAACTCGTAAGGAAAGGGTAATCCATCGCCAATGAACCTAAGATACGCGTCTAATTAAACCGGAATTTGAACAACACGTGGTCGGGGAGTTGGGTGTACAACTTGCCAAGGCACATGCACTATAGGTGTAGTGACTTATACGCCTAGGACGTTTGTAGGTGCAAGACCACAAATTTGCTATCTTCCTTATTGAGCCAAGCACAGATTCAGGTGAGTCTCACGACCCCATTTTAAACTATTTTATGTTTTTCGGGGGAAAGATATGTTAGGGAAATGTTTGACGGGTTAAGTACTTGAGTTGTGATCGCCACTCGGGGTTGAGACCTCTCTACTATAATCATTAATTCAGGGAAATGAAACCGAAGGAATATTTGAATAGTACTATTGGTGCCTGACAAGGCCCACCCCTAATCGATAGCGTCGATTATGCATTGGCGTATGCCTGGGGTGCACGTATTCTGAAATCAAGTCGTAGGATACCGAGTAACGACTTGGAGCGGGGCATTATTATTATTTGTCTTGGTTTGGTTATAGGCTCAAGTAGAATTGTAGGAACTTGCAACTCCTATAAATTGTCATAACATGGTAATTCCCAAGAGATAAAGTTTTGATAAACTAAAACCTGTGAACTCACCAATATTTATATATTGATGACTTTTTAAACATATATTTCAGGTAATTGATCGATGATGGACAACATGGCAAGCTGGGTCGGGGGAATCTCTCATTTGGGCGTCGGGTGTTTCGAAAGGGTTTCATCTTTATTTCCCAAGGATTTGGGATATACTTGAGAAGCCTCCTTAATGTATTAAAAACAATTTTTGTTTATGTGTGAACATCAAACATGGTTTTTGACGTCTTAAATAAATGACCCATTTTCTTAATTACTTATGATTTGCGTTAACCTTGACTTTGTGCTCTTGAACCGTTGCGCCACGTGTTTCCGCCATTGGCGTGGTGTGACAGAAAGTGGTATCAGAGCCAAGGTTATAGCGAATTAGTATTTTAAAATCTAAACTATAACTGGATTTGGTTCAAAAGATGAAGCTTTCAAAATATATGTATAAAACGCAATAAAGTAAATTATTTCGAAAGAAAAGAACATTGGGTATGAAGAGATTCCGACCAAGCTAGCCATGGGTATTAGTGTGTGCTACGTCAGTATTAGAAGTTAGGAAGAATGCCTTAAATGTACGCTTAACTTTCTAATGAATAATACATAAATATTAGTACGGTTCTTTTGCCAGGGATGTCGGACGCTGACAGTGCCGCGCCGAGCTACGATAGTAGCATTCAGATTTTACCAGCTCCACCGATCGAGGTCGTAGTACTCGACCCGGAGGATGATGACATGGAGGTAGACACCGCCATGGGAGGAGCAGATAGCGACAGCTCCGAGGAGACGGATCCCAGTGAGGACCCAGAGTGGGCCCCCGCTGGAGGAGACATGGCCGCCATAGCAGACCTACCGATAGCAGGGGCACCACAAGCCGATCTGCCTCTCGTGCCACAACCTACCGCACCATTACCACCCCACCCCATTCGCGCCGTCAGGGATTTCCCTGCGGACTGCGCAGGTCCCTCGAGACCCGCCCCCACCCGGTCCGAGACCGTAGAGTCTCCATTCGATCGACATGCCCACGTCGATCGTGAGCCACTACCCGCCCCTCACATTCCCGTTCCCCTGGGTATGAGGCTTATGCCTCTTGCCCGAGGACAGAACGGATGGATCTCAGACGACTCCGACGACGAGTCGACAGCGTCTGTGGAGCACATAGCCATACCTATTCCCCCGGCTGACCTGGAGGAGCCTGTTGCTCCGATGATGGAGGACGCCCCTGCTGCACCTACAGCCCTACTCGCCCTACCGGATCCCGTACCACAGGATGGGCCAGCCTCTGCAGGGCACATCCTAGAGTGTAGTTCAGCCCGTAGCTCTGAGTTACACAGAGCAGGCTTGACGGCGTTCGCTACTGCGAGCCCCACTACCCCCACCGTCATGATATCCGCTCCAGAGTGGACCACTGTTACACAGCCCCTTATGGTCCCATTGGCTGAGCCCATAGCACCTTCCTCAGCACCCATGACACTACCCATTACCACCTTTCCCATACTGCCACCCCTCCCCGAGATACTTACCATACCACCACCTGCACCGTACGCTATGGGTGTAGGAGCCCCCTTCATGATAACACCACCTGCAATGTATACTCTAGGTGCAGGAAACCCGTACCAGATACCACCCCACTTCACCCCTGGATTACTGGGTTTTGCCCAGCCCTTCACACCCCTACCGATACCAGACCTAGTCGGCCCATCCCAGCCGACATACACTGACATACCCGGGCCGTCACAGCCCCACGGGATGGCCCCACTATCCGGACCGGCCTGGTCCACGGTGATCTTGTTAGAGAGCGACTTCCAGATTCTCGCTGACACGGTGCAGCTGTGACATCCGTCACCCTCGTCTTTCACCTAATTGACATTAACAACCCTTCAAATATTTCCATTATAATTGCGATAAGTTTCGCCGTTTTTAAAATTTTAATTTTAAAGCGAATTAAAATTTATTATTTATATTTAATATGGATCGGATAAAGTTTTAATCAAACGCGTATGTTGAAACGTTTTCGGAATGGATTTCTTTAAGTTTTATGAAGTTCAAAAGTGTTTTAGTTAAATTATGTTAACTAAGTTAACTTTTTGTGAAGAAAACTTAACCAATTGATGTTTTAAGTTAACCAAACTAACAGAGGGGCCATTTTTGCCAAACACCAAAACTTTTAAATCTGATTGTCCCTCCTTCCTGACCACGCGTTTCCGGCGACCGGAGTAACTCCGGCGAAGCTCCGGTGGGCATTAAAACGATTCATTTAACGCGTGTAACTGCTGTCTTTCGATCGCCATTCGTTCCCCATCATTATTAACGAGTTTTCGGCCATTAATGTGTCATTAAACGCGTTGTTATCGTCTATAGTATATTAATTTATCATAAAAACTCTAATTCCCCAAATCGACTTAGCAAACCCTAATGCCTTAGACTCTAGTTACCTTAGACCTTTTTAGACACTTCCTTATTAGTATTTTTACACATTATAGGTTGAATTCCTCGGAATTCCCATTACTTAGCTCACGACCGCTTAAGTGGATTTTGATCGCTTTCGCAAACTGTGAGTATATCTTTCCCCTTTTTACTGTCTTACTATTTTGGGGTGACTCATGTACTTACTATCAAGTTTCTATTTCTTTTACTAAATGCAATTCTCATGTGTGTTTGCTTATGTCATTTCGTGTATCTATGACCTATCAAATCATTAACCGTTTCGGCCTGGCATTTCAATGAATAGTACTATGGTATATACCCTTGTGACTCTGTTGAGAGTCCTCGTCATTGCTATGTATTACATTACTACTAGCGCATACTATATATATCTGCTTTCTTTTCTTAGGGTTGATTTGACCCGGATACCACTTATTACATAATTGCAAACAGTATACGACACATGAATTGCTAAACACTTTTCTACTATATTTATTTAAACAGGGTATGCTCACCAATACAATTTTTGTATTGACCAAAATATTTTGTACATGTTTCAGGTTGTTTTGAGATGCATTCTTTATGCTTTCGGAATTATATTTAGATTTTGATTCATTGTATTTCAATTTAGTTGGCAGTTAGAATCGTTGTATTTCATTTCAATGTAATAAATTATTTAATAAAGGTATTCAAATTTGCACTTTAGTCCATGAGCTATTGAACAATCGTCACTACGTGACACCTCGATGTTTCCGCCATCGGTTGGGGTGTTACAGATTGGTATCAGAGCCATGGTTATAGGGAATTAGGTTATTAGAATGCCTTTTAGCCTAGACTATAACTAAGTTTTCTTTCACGAGTCCTCTCGTGTATATTTCTCTCGTTTCTTATATTTTCTTTCAAGATATTTTCGCTATGATTATTTCCCGTTATTCTTTCGATATTTTGCTTGGCGAAGAAGACACTCGTATTTCACAAACGAAACAATATCATCAAGTTAGGAGTGGTATCCATACCTTGGTGATTAGTTTCACTCCTCTATATGTTATTTATCTTAGGGATATAACTTTGAGATAGGAGTGACATCCACACCTCAAAGAGTATTTCCTTCAAAAAGAAACTTAACCACTAAGCTGGGAGTGATATCCTTAACTTAGTGATTGGTTTCATTCCGCAATCGTTTTCAATTTTGAAATACATCTTTGAGTTAGAAGTGAAATCCACATCTCAAGGATCTATTTCTACATCTCGTTGATTATGAATTTTCTTAAATGTTGGTAATCTATTACATACTTTAATCTTATCATTCACGTCATTTTAAATCATGGTCTTTTAAAGCACATTAGAATTACACATAGTTCATGAAATGGTTTCATTTTGCATTTTATTTAAACAGGGTATGCTCACCAATACAATTTTTGTATTGACCAAAATATTTTGTACATGTTTCAGGTTGTTTTGAGATGCATTCTTTAAGCTTTCGGATTTATATTTAGATTTTGATTCATTGTATTTCAATTTAGTTGGCAGTTAGAATCGTTGTATTTCATTTCAATGTAATAAATTATTTAATAAATGTATTCAAATTTGCACTTTAGTCCATGAGCTATTGAACAATCGTCACTACGTGACACCTCGATGTTTCCGCCATCGGTTGGGGTGTTACAGCAGCGCACTGTGAGCCAGATGGATCAGCAGGCCCGTCTCATGTGGGCCAGGATTATCGACGACAGGGATGCACCGGCACACTATGCAGAGGAGCTTCTGCGCATGGACGCACATTGTGGGATCACCGGCGACGCGCACTTTGCGCACCGTCAGTTCCTCTACGAGCGCATTATGACCATCAGCATGTCCATCAGTATGTATGCTCCCTAGTACCAGTACCCACCGCCACCACCACAGTAGACGGGGAGACATCCCCGATATATATGTAGTAGTAGTAACATGTTAGCGTAACAGGGATTACAGCGCTAGTTTGCATTTTTTTCCCAGCCGTGCGGGGTGTGCCGGCATATGACATTATGTTTTTATTTATTTCAAAACGATGTATGAGGGATGCTATCCCCATTTTGTTATTATAAACAAAGCGTTGTACTCGTATTGTTGAAATTAATGAGAATCTTATTGTTATGATGGTAAAATGTGTGATTGTATGACTGTGATTGTCTGTGATTGTTATTACGTACTTTACATATTGAGATCTGTGCGATTGTGTGGTGATGATTTTGTTAATTATTATGTTCATGTAATGAGTTGCTAGTTATGCTTGTGTATGACAATATTTGTATGAATGTCTGTCAAAGATTAGCTTTAATAATTGTTATTGAAGTAAAATGTCACCAACCACAAGAAGCAACAGTGGCAACGACGTATTGCCCACGACACCCGCAGAACTTGAAACATTGGTCTCGGAGCGTGTAGCCCGAGCTATCGCGGAACACGAGGCCGCTCGCACCGAGAGATCGCGGGACAGGACCGGGAGTGATCAACGTGAGAACTCCCCTACTGGTAAGAGGTTTACGAATAAATGCAAAAGCAATAGGAGATTATCATGAAGCTCCTATCCCATAATAACATACCACCTTATTATTGCAGAAACTGCCTCGCGAGAGCGTGGCTGCACATTCAAAGCCTTCCTGGACTGCAAGCCACTCAACTTCAGCGGCACTGAGGGATCCGTTGGACTAGTCAAATGGTTCGAAAAGACTGAAGCGGTAATCCGCATCAGCAGCTGTACCCCCGACAGACCGTTATGTACTCCACGAATTTGTTCCTGGATCAAACATTAACTTGGTGGAACAGTCAGGTTCAGTCACTGGGAGACAATGCTGCATACACCCTAACCTGGTTGGAACTAAGGGAACTCATGATTGCTGAATACTGCCCGGCAAGTGAAGTGCAGAAATTGGAGACTGGATTCTGGAACCTCACCATGACAGGAGCAGACGTAGCGGGGTACACGTCCAGATTCCACGACCTATCACGACTGGTTCCCCGTTTGGTCACACCAGAGAGCAAGAAGATTGAAAGGTACCTATTCGGACTGGCGCCACAAATCCGCAGCATGGTCACTTCTTCCAAACCCACAACCATGCGCGAAGCCATCGACCTCGCTCTAAGCCTCACTGAGGATGCCATTCGAATGGGCACCTTGATCCGGAAGGTGTCAGGACTAAAGATTTCGGAGCCCAGTAGTGTGGAAGGTAAGAATTTGGGTTCAAACTCAGTGGTTGGGTCTAGTGATCAGGGAAATAAGCCAAGGTTTGGGAAATGGAAGCGTAATGACGGGAAGAAGGACGGATCATCAGGAGGTTCGAACAAGAAAGGGAAAGGGTATGTAGCCACAGGACGTGGAAATGGTGGAAAACAGGGTTATCAAGGAAAGAACGAAGTGATCTGTGGTAAGTGCCGCCGCTCTGGGCACAAGACTGAAGAGTGCAGATCTGGAGCACCGAAGACTGGACGAGCAAGGCCCTGCTTCGCATGCGGGTCGCCTGACCATTGGAAGAGGGATTGCCCTAAGCTCAACAACCAAGCACGTGGACGGGCATTTGTGATTGGTGCTGGTGATGCACGACAGGACCCTAACGTGGTCACTGGTACGTTCCCTCTTAATGGTCATTATGCTTCTGTGTTATTTGATACCGGTGCCGATTTTAGCTTCGTATCTGTTGAGTTTAAAAGACTACTTGGGCTAAAAACTAGTAAGCTAGATACACCTTACTCTATAGAACTGGCTAATGGTAAAACTATAGAAACACGAGAAGTAGCGAAAGATTGTAAGTTGGATCTCTGTGGTCACGAGTTTGGCATTGATCTATTACCGGTCGTACTGGGAAGTTTTGATATAGTCATTGGCATGGATTGGTTATCCGCACACCGTGCCGTCGTTGTTTGCAACGATAAAATAATTCAAGTTCCCCTCGCAAGCGGTGAAACTCTATCGATTCAAGGGGAAAAGCGTGGGACGCCATTAAGGATTATTACGTGCATGAAGGCCCGAAAGTGTTTAAGGAAAGGTCTTATCGCATTCTTAGCGCACGTTGTAGATAAGGAGGCCGACGAGCGAAAGTTGGAAGACATTCCGATAGCTAGAGATTTTCCTGACGTATTCCCAGAAGATTTGCCGGGGTTGCCACCACCTCGACAAGTCGAGTTCCGCATCGACCTTGTTCCTGGAGCTGCTCCCGTAGCACGATCGCCATATCGCCTAGCTCCATCTGAGATGCAGGAACTATCCAGCCAACTGCAAGAATTACTGGACAAGGGTTTCATAAGACCGAGTTTCTCACCTTGGGGAGCTCCCGTCTTATTTGTGAAAAAGAAAGATGGCACCTTTCGTATGTGCATTGACTATCGAGAGCTAAACAAGTTAACCATTAAAAATCGCTATCCTCTCCCCAGGATCGACGATTTATTTGATCAACTCCAAGGATCCAGCTTCTATCCAAGATTGATCTAAGGTCCGGCTATCACCAGTTGCGTATCCGAGAAGAGGATGTGCCAAAAACGGCGTTCAGGACTCGTTATGGGCACTATGAATTTTTGGTAATGCCGTTCGGCTTAACTAACGCACCGGCTGTTTTCATGGACTTAATGAATCGCGTGTGTAAGTCGTATTTGGATAAGTTCGTCATTGTTTTTATTGATGACATCTTGATCTATTCACGCACCCGAGAAGACCACGAAAATCACCTTCGTTTAATCCTTGAAGTCCTACGTAAAGAGAAACTCTATGCTAAGTTCTCGAAATGTGACTTTTGGATTCGAGAAGTCCACTTCCTAGGCCACATGGTTAATGAAAAGGGTATACATGTTGATCCCGTCAAGATTGAGGCAATTAAAAATTGGGACGCCCCTAGAACTCCTACCGAAGTACGACAATTTCTTGGCCTTGCGGGTTACTACAGAAGGTTCATCGAGAATTTTTCTAAGATAGCACAGTCTTTGACCATGCTAACCCAAAAGGATAAGAAGTTTGAGTGGACGGAAAAGCAAGAAGCGGCATTTCAAATACTAAAAGAGAAGTTATGTGGCGCTCCAATATTATCACTCCCCGATGGTACGAAAGATTTTGTAGTTTACTGTGACGCCTCTCATCAAGGCTTGGGTTGCGTATTGATGCAACGAGAAAAAGTGATAGCATATGCTTCCAGACAACTAAAGATCCACGAGAAGAATTACACTACACACGATTTGGAATTGGGAGCAGTGGTATTCGCCCTCAAGATTTGGAGACACTATTTATATGGAACCAAGTGCACGATCTTCACTGATCACAAGAGTTTGCAACACATCTTTGATCAGAAGGATTTGAACATGCGACAACGGCGATGGGTCGAATTATTAAACGATTACGATTGTGAGATAAAGTACCATCCCGGGAAGGCGAACGTTGTGGCCGACGCCTTAAGTCACAAGGAACGGGTTAAGCCATTGCGTGTCCGAGCTTTGGGTTTAACTATCCACACGAACCTGACTGACCGAATTCGTGAAGCTCAAATTAACGCTCTTAAAGAATGTCAAAGGTGAAAGATTGCGGAAGATGGTTGATTCACTGGAGCCAAAGGCGGACCAAGCCTTGTATTTCATGAATAGAATTTGGGTTCCAGTGTAGGTGGGTTGCGTGAACTAGTATTGGCCGAAGCTCACAGTTCCCGATATTCGGTTCACTCTGGTGCAGACAAGATGTTCCACGATTTGAAAGAACTTTACTGGTGGCCAAATTTCAAAAGGGATATAGCAGCTTATGTTGCGCGATGCTTAACTTGCGCAAAGGTCAAAGCCGAGCATCAGAGACCGTCCGGCTTGCTCCAGTAACCGGAAATACCTGAATGGAAATGGGAGCAGATTTCCATGGATTTCATCACCAAGTTACCCAGGACAACAAGCGGCCATGACATGATCTGGGTAATTGTTGATCGATTGACGAAATCCGCACACTTCCTCCCAATTCGCGAAACGGATAAGTTGGAGAAACTGACCCGTTTGTACATTAAGGAAGTGGTGTCTAAGCATGGTGTACCTATTTCCATCATCTCCGATCGAGATAGTCGTTTCACCTCAAGATTTTGGGAAAGTTTGAATGAAGCCCTCGGTACTCGCCTTGACATGAGTACCGCATATCATCCCCAAACTGATGGCCAAAGTGAACGAACCATCCAGACCTTGGAAGATATGTTACAGGCATGCGCAATCGATTTCAGCGGCAATTGGGATACACACTTGCCACTGGTGGAATTTTCGTATAACAACAGTTACCACACGAGCATTCAAGCTGCACCTTTTGAAGCTCTATATGGACGCAAGTGTAGATCTCCTCTATGTTGGGCTGAAGTTGGAGAAAAGCAACTTACCGGGCCCAAAATTGTTCAAGAGACGACGGACAAGGCCTTCTTGATAAAAGAACGTCTCAAAGCGGCCCGTGACCGGCAGAAAAGCTACGCTGATATGAGGCGAAAGCCTTTGGAATTTCAAGTCGGAGACAGGGTCCTACTAAAGGTGTCGCGCGCTTTGGGAAGCGCGGGAAGCTGAACCCACGGTATGTTGGACCGTTCGAAATCTTGTCCAGAGTAGGCCCCGTGGCATACAAGCTCAAGTTGCCACAAGAGCTTAACGGTGTACATGACACGTTCCACGTGTCGAATTTGAAGAAGTTCCTATCCGACAAAACCCTCATCATCCCTGCGGACGAAATCCACATTGACGACAAGTTACATTTTGTCGAAGAACCAATCGAAGTAACTGATTGGAAGGTCCAAAAATTAAGGCGCAGCAAGATCAGGTTGGTCAAAGTGCACTGGAATGCCAAGCGTGGACCGGAGTTCACGTGGGAAAGGCTGGACCGGATGAAGCAAAAATATCCCACCCTATTCGAGAAGACCCCTATACCGGAAAACTCGAAATGAATTCCGGGACGGAATTCTCTTAACGGGGGAGAATGTAACAACCGGCAAAAATGAGGTAATTCCGTACTAATTAACTATACGCGATTAACGTAATTAAATGCAATTATGTGTTGATTATTTAACTGAGGCCTTAGAAAGATAGCAATTCCCAAATAATGCATAGGAATGCATATGTTTAATGACAAAACATGATAGGATCATGTGCGAGTAAATCTATCCGGTATGGACACTGGCGATTACCCGGTAAAAATTAAATAAGCGAAAAGGATCCCGGACACCCGGGATATAAAATAAAGAGTAATTTCACAAAATATAATGGGTTTTGAAACTCCAAAGCATAAGTGAGAGCTTGTTATACAAATCTCCCGGTAACGAATAAAGTGCGCGTACCGCACCCGATACGCGCATAACTTATAATTTCACCCGGCAAAAGCCTAAATAACTTATCAACGCTTAAACTGGACTACGTTTAAGGGTTATTAAAGGAATTTTTAATATCCGGATGACACACGGTTAAAACCCGAAAAATACCCGGACGACACCCGAACGAGAGGGAATTAAACATAACAAATAATGGGTAATATTTAGTGATGTGGACCCCCCCCCAAACACCCCAAGGGGCCGGCCTAGGGCCATCCCCATATGATTAATCCTTCCATTTATTAATCCAATTATAATTAAGATTAATCATGAGAATGCATGGATTTGTATTGGATAAAAATCACCTAATCACCTCCCCTCTCTCTCTAAAACTTACAGCCCAAACACCCTCATAATAATCTCCCAAAGATTTTTCCATATCCCACATAATCTTCATTAAGATCTCACACAATCTATCAAAGATTCAAGTAATCTTGAAGGATTTGGAGAAGATATTATTAGCACACTTGTAAACATACTTGAACCAACAAAAACAAAATCTCCTTCTTCTTCTTCTCCCTTGGCCGTAACATATATCCCTCCCACATACATTTTCTTTTCAAGTTTAACACTTCTAAATCACCTCTAAATCTTCATCTTTCAAAACCCCATTGTGTGTTTCAAGAGCTTGGAGCTTAATCACTTGGAAGAACACACTAAACCCCACTCAAATCCAAGGTTTTTGTCTTCCCCAGCCTTGAGCTAGTAGTAAGTTTTTAACCTTGGTTTGATTATGAATGTTCATGTTATGTGTTCTTAAGAGCAAGTTGTACATGAATGGGTAAAATGTGGTTTTTGAAACATAAGTCTTAATATGTTTTACAAGAGTAAAATGGAAGAGTAATAATATGTAGATGGATCATGGATTTAATACTAGTAATGTAGTATCTCTAAAAATTATAAAAACATATACATACACTTATGAAGGATAATGATTTGGGCATGATTCATGAAAGAAACTTGAATATGTTAAAAGATAGTTTTAATCATCATTAAATGACTATCTAAAGTATGATATAAGATGGAATATGTTAGAAAATCATAAATGAAGAAGTTACAAAATTAAAGCCTACTCACTTAGATGAGTGAAATTTGGATATGATGGACAAATACACCAAACACACATATTAGTAGCCTTATTTATGAAATATAAGACTATTAAAAGTGGAATAATATAAAAATAACCAAACATGAAGAAGATGATTCTTTAAAGTCCACTAGTTTGGAAGAAAAATGCTAACTTTGGAAGTTAGGATGGAAAATGCAACATTTATAAGTTAAGGGACTAATGTTGTAACTTTGAAAGTTGATGGACTAAAATAGATATTTTAGAAACTTTGGTCCAAAAATGCATTAACGGAAGGTTTGGTGTCAAAAGCATAAATAATGATTTTTCCAAGGATAGTTTTGGTAAACACTAGTAAACTAATTGTGTATTTTATAAAAAGTGTATTTTTATAAAAATGGAAGTTTATAAAAATATGGAATTATATTAACATAAGGATTTTATAAAAATAAAGGTTTTTATAAAAATATTGGACAAAAGTGGAAACTTGAGAAGACTTATACAAAAATGGATACTTTTATATAAATGGGAATATAAAAGTGTCGGAAACATTTTTGGAATATAAGTTAACAAGTTGGACTAAAAATACAAAAGTATATCTTTCCAAGTAATATGTGTTTGGAAATTGGAAGTATAAATAATATTTCTATAGAACGCATATTGGAGGAAACTTGAAAAAATTTAACTATCGGACTTAGTTACATAAACTAACTATAGCGAATAAACGGACAAACAAGAGAAAAATACCATTGCGGCAAAACGTGAAAATATATATATTTTAAGAAGTAAAATATATATATAACATGGGTGAAAATTATATAACACTTTCCTAAGTGTTAGAGAAAATATTCGTGGGAGAAAACATAACGTAAAGAATTAAAAACGTTAAACAACGTATGGACCTAACAAGAAAAATCACACGTTTATACATGTATATATGCTCGTCTCGACGAAATTCTAGTATATCTATTTGAATGGGAAAGTAGATATGCGAGAAGGAAAACCGAGACGAGTAGGCAAAATATTCCTATATATATGTGTATACCGATGAGATCCTAGTATATTTATTTAAATGGGAAAATAAATGTACGGCATGGTAAGTCGAGTCGGGCGTTAAGAATATGCTACCGAACGACAAGACCTTAGCATATTTATTTAAATGGGAAAATAAATATGCGGCAGAGTGAGTCGGGTCGGGTATTAAGAATACATTATATCGAACGATACGATCTTAAGTATAATTATTTAAATGGGAAAATAATTATACGTTAGGTGAAGTCGCGTCGAGGATAATAGTATACAAGTTACAAAGGGTATTAACGAGAATAATACACAACTCGTAAGGAAAGGGTAATCCATCGCCAATGAACCTAAGATACGCGTCTAATTAAACCGGAATTGGAACAACACGTGGTCGGGGAGTTGGGTGTACAACTTGCCAAGGCACATGCACTATAGGTGTAGTGACTTATACGCCTAGGACGTTTGTAGGTGCGAGACCACAAATTTGCTATCTTCCTTATTGAGCCAAGCACAGATTCAGGTGAGTCTCACGGCCCCATTTTAAACTATTTTATGTTTTTCGGGGGAAAGATATGTTAGGGAAATGTTTGACGGGTTAAGTACTTGAGTTGTGATCGCCACTCGGGGTTGAGACCTCTCTACTATAATCATTAATTCAGGGAAATGAAACCGAAGAAATATTTGAATAGTACTATTGGTGCCTGACAAGGCCCACCCCTAATCGATAGCGTCGATTATGCATCGGCGTATGCCTGGGGTGCACATATTCTGAAATCAAGTCGTAGGATACCGAGTAACGACTTGGAGCGGGGCATTATTATTATTTGTCTTGGTTTGGTTATAGGCTCAAGTAAAATTGTAGGAACTTGCAACTCCTATAAATTGTCATAACATGGTAATTCCCAAGAGATAAAGTTTTGATAAACTAAAACCTGTGAACTCACCAATATTTATATATTGACGACTTTTTAAACATATATTTCAGGTAATTGATCGATGATGGACAACATGGCAAGCTGGGTCGGGGGAATCTCTCATTTGGGCGTCGGGTGTTTCGAAAGGGTTTCATCTTTATTTCCCAAGGATTTGGGATATACTTGAGAAGCCTCCTTAATGTATTAAAAACAATTTTTGTTTATGTGTGAACATCAAACATGGTTTTTGACGTCTTAAATAAATGACCCATTTTCTTAATTACTTATGATTTGCGTTAACCTTGACTTTATGCTCTTGAACTGTCGCGCCACGTGTTTCCGCCATTGGCGTGGTGTGACAGAAAGCTTCCCGTATAGTTATATTGTGATAACTCTGCTGCATTAGCTATAGCAGCTAATCCGGTCTTCTATGACAAAACAAAACATTTCGAATTAGATCTCTTTTTTTTAAGAGATCAGATAGCTAAAGGTTGCATAAAAATTGAACGCATTAAAACGGAAAATCAAATTGCAGATATATTTACAAAAGGATTAAATGTTACACAACATAATCAGATTTGTAATTGGTTGGATTTGATAGATGTGTTTGGGAATAAAAGTGTGGGGGGTGTTAAAAATATAAATGGTTATTATGTTACATTTACATTTACAATTCTCTTATGTCACTTTTATTCTTGTTTCATATTAAATATAATTAGGTGTTTACCCGCCGCGCGTTACGGCTTCGTTCGGTACTCCATTCTACATCCCCGACAGATAAACTCAAGTGGTGGAGATACAAAATTCCAAGAAATGGCTTAATAATAGTATATAACAAAGCCTAAGATATTAAATGAATCAAATGGTACAAATACTCCCAAGAAAGTATGTTGAAAAAAGAGCTCAAGAGAAGCTATTGAGGTAACTTCACAACTATTGGTTCCATCCACTTTTGGTTTCATTTTCATTTGTATTTAACATGCAAATGGAGGAAATAGCTACAGATGTTAGGAAGTCCTGTATTTATAAATATATATGTAAAACTTACTACCTTTCTCAGTATCTAGTGGATGACATAATTATGATGAATTCAAGAAACCATCCATGTGTTATTTTATTATTTAGGTCTTATAAAATTGAGCTAAATCAAGAAAATGCCAAGTTTTCCTATGAAAAAAAAATAGAACTTTGATTTCTTTAAAACCTGGGTTATTATTTTTCCTCCATTGTTTTGCTGGTTACTCAAAATTATAAGCGTGTTCATCATCTTCATCTTCGTTTCGCCATCCCCAACGTCTTATGATTTGTGTCGTCACCAGGAAAAACGCAAACGACACCACCACTATCGGCCGAGTCGACGACTCCTCTTCCATGACTCTACTCTCGATGTGTGTATTAAACGACAAAAGTTTGTCTAATGGTTCCGCCACCGGCATCGAGTTCACCAATGGTTGCACCTCCGCAACCGTCACGAAAATCAGCCTAGCGGGAAGGCCTCAGGAGGTCATCTCTGTTTATGTGCCTCTCTTTAATATCTATATCTATCTAGAAGAAGAAACCTTCAAAGTGCACATTTCTCTCTGTGGTAAACAAAAGAAGAAGATAACTGTTACTAGCCGCGTTAATATCGCCGTTAATTTACTATTCTTTTCTAGATTTATAAATGATAAGCAACAAATGAAGTAAACGCAAATTATACATAATCATGTTACCACAATCTGTAATCAATAAAATCTACAAAGAACAGAGCAATTCGTGAACCAAACCTTAAAACAGAGTAGAATGATTGCACTTTCATACTGCCTTGAAACACCATCACCGTCGTCGAGACGTCGTTAGGGTAGCCAATATAGCGGTTGCCAAACCCTAGATACTTGTTTCCAAAATCGCCGTGACCTGTGGAGGCCGGAGGTGATATCCGCCTTGGCTATACCAAACTCCAAAAATGAACTCTGTAAATCGGACACGACATCCAAAATTTGAACTTTAACCCCAAGTCAAAACCCTAAAACTGTACTTAAAAAATCGTATAAGATACCTGGTTCTGTTGTGATCATCTACTATTAGGATCCTGCAACTTGTTGCGCTCATCGACGACGTATTGAAATCGGGGTAAGGCAAGGCCATCGCCACCGCCGCTAAGGGCTGGCCCATCCAGCCATCTCTGTTTCTCTGATTTGCTTTGGTGGAGATTGACCTGATTTGCAGAAGGAAAAAAAGGAGAAGAGGATTGGGAAATTATGTTGAACAAATGTCACTCTTTATGTCTAGGGTTTTCCAAATTAGGAAGATTCTAGTATGCTGCGAGAGTGGCGAAAAAACAAAAACTGAAAACATGGTGGGTCAAAGTAAAAAAGCTATAAAAGCTCTCTAGCGCAAACATATGTTTGAAATTGATATATATAATAATTGGAGTGGACTGGGCTGGATAGCTGTAGACATGAAGGTTAGCTGATGGACTAGATTGGAGACGGGCTGGATTGGATTCTAGATTGCTTGGATTGAAGACCAAAGCCCAATAGTCGGCCCATGTTGTTGCAGCTCATTATTAACGGATTGCCACGTTGGCAATCCGGGTGATTATAAATCAAAGGCTGAGATGGTCCACAAGTGTGTTTTCTCCTTCTCATCCAACGGTCGAGATTAGCTCAGTTGTGTTTTCTCGAGGCTTCTTTCCTGCACTATAAATAGACTCGTGTTGTCTCTGCTTACCATTTTCACGAGTCTCGAGTTTTCTTCTTTGTGTTAGTTCTCTCTAAAACTAGGGTTTAGTCTCAGATCATATGTCAATGATCTGAGAGTCTTGTTTGTATTGTTCTTGATAATCTGTTAATGATTGTAGAGTAGAGAGTTGGTATCAATCATCTGATAATGATTTGGTACAAGATCTGGTTGTAGATCTTAGTGAGTTTTAGTCAGATCTTGGTTTGATCTTGTTTTCTTTGTAATAATCTTTCCAATAAAAAGTATTGAAGTTGTTTGTGTTCTTGGTTGATTCACTTTTCTTGACACATCCGCGCGAGGATTAGGCTCCATATCCCTTCAAAACCAAATTGCATATCGTTGATTTGTAGATTAGTGTTCGTGTCTGGATGCTTCCTCAGTTGCCTCAAATGCACTTGCTCTAAGTTCAGACTATTATCGATAGTAAATGCATCAACAATAAATGATTAGGTTAATCACGTAAGATAAAACACAAGTGAACGATTATGTTCCTTTTTCTTCAAATAAACAATATTCAAACATAGATTTTGGCCTTTAGCGTTTCAATACGAACAAGGAACATTCAATGGTCCATTTTGATTACTCTTATTATAACATTTACAGAAGAAAAAAATAACATGTAAGACGTTAACTAGAAGATGAAACAACAAATATATAATCTATGTTTGAATCATTCGATTCCACAAATCAGAAGCCCTACAACTTGAAAACTTAAGTTATCCTAACATAAGAATATATCATCACTAACAAACTCAAAACCCTAAAACCAAATTAATGTCATAAAGCCTACTTAAACAAAATAAGAACATTCTTAGTTTAATAGTTTAAAGTCTATACAAACACAACAAATTAAAAATTAAAGAGAAAATGGAATTTAATAATCCCAACTTTGGGGGTTGGAAGGGAGCAGTCCCAACTTGAAAATTGTAATATAACGGTCCCAACTTGTCAATGTTTTTATTCTAATGGTCCCAAACTAACCTCAGTTAAGTTTTTCTGTTAAGTGCCACGTGGCATCACACGTGGCAGTCCTACGTGGCACAGTATGTTCAGCTGGTAAAAAACGTGGGCCCTAATTGTTTTTTCAATTAAAAAAAACTATTTTCTATTTAAAAAAATCTTTAAAAACATGGGCCCCACACCACCCCACCTACACCACCACCAACCACCATCAACACCACCACCAACCACCACCACCACCAACCACCTATTACGAAGAACCCTAATTCTATACTCGATCAATTGACCAACGATTCGAACCTGTTAATCAAATTAATGTTAGGGCTATTATAGAAAAATGAATTCCGAACAAAACTATACTAAATAATCGCACTAACCTGTTCGTTTCGAGGTGTAATCAATTAAAAAGGGTGTTCGGCCACCGAGCATAAAACCAACAAATTAGAGCTTGATTTGGATGTTTTTGATGGGGGGTTTTTGCACAGAATGGATCGATTTGAAGCTGGCAACATGTGGGTATGACCAGATTTGTGATTGGGTTCGATTTGAAGGTGGTGGTGAAGATGAGGTGGTGGCAGGTGGCTGTGATGGTGGTGGTGGTGAAGATGACGGTGGTGGCAAGTGGTTGTGGTGGTGGTGGTGGTGGTGGTGAACATGATGAAGATGATGGAGGAAGAAGGAAGGTGGTGGTGGGTGTTATTATTATTATTTGATTGTGGGTCCCACCTTTTTTTAAAACATTAAATTAAGTTTATTTTACACATGTGCAATCCGGGCCGATCTTTTTTTTTTTTTCTTGACAGATATAACACTTTATGCCACGTAGGACTGCCACGTGTGATGCCACGTGGCACTTAACAGAAAAACTTAACTGGGGTTAGTTTGGGACCATTAGAATAAAAATATTGACAAGTTGAGACCGTTATATTACAACTTTCAAGTTGGGACTGCTCCCTTCCAATCCCCAAATTAAAAGCCTATGAAGAAATTTCGGACACTATAACACAGCAACTTGAAGGAACAAACTAAAAATTAAAGTCTTATTACTTGTTGAAAGACTTTTTTTTTTAATTAAGCCACTATCTTTTCATTAATTCAGCATATAATAACTAAATTACATCTGGATAATGGGTAAGCGAGTAACAAGCTGCGCCGCTATCCCCTTTTTGAATCACAAAGCCTATTCTACTAAATACAAACCCTTGGTTCCTCGGGCTTTGCGAGTCACTGTGGACCACCTTCTGCACTCGCTCCAAAAAGCGAACTGCCTCAGGGGCTAGGGATCCAAAAGTATTAAAGGCAAATGGAATGAACACATGCTGATTCTCTAAACACGCTGTCTCGTGCTTAGCAACCTTCCTAGCTTCCGCCTTCAAAACCGCCTGTCCCGGAACGAATCCACTGTCTCTCAGCCCCACCAGTGGGGACACCCCCGTGAGGTCAACACACGCATGCTTACCCCCCGCCCAGCCAAACACAAGGACGTCCGCAGGACGCAGGGTAGATCTTCCCTCTCGTGGGTCAGTCAGAAAGTTAACACGGGCTTCTTTCTTGGCTGAGATCCCGGCACGCCTAAGAACATCCCATAAAACATCTCTAACCCAGTCATGACGATACTTGAACCCCGGAAATTCCTTACAGTGGAGGGCATGCTCGCCAAATCTATCCAAACAAGCTTTTTTACAAATGGGGCATGAGCCGTCTGGTGGAAAAAGGGGAATCATGAGACGGTATTTAAGGATGGCTCTGTATTCAACTGCTGACATCCGTTGCCCAAGACCTTCAATGGGCACAACAGTCAAAAAATCCTGGGCATGAGCCCCCTTGAGACAAGCAAAAACTGCCTTTTGACGCGGGGTCATATCGAACCGTTCCTTCATATCCTGTGAGTGTTTACCATAAAGAGCACTCGCCAAAGTTTGTTGAGGTTTCTTGGGGGCGGTCTCCTTATCGGTAAAACCACCTACATCGAGGTCCGGAAGAGTTGTTCCAATATTACCAAGCGCAGGGGAGTAGTCAGGATCCACCCCCACAACACCGGCGCTTCGCAAGATGTGGTCCTGCAATTTCCACGACTGGTGTAACACCCCAACCGATGGCGGAAACATCGGGATGTCACGTATTGACGATTGTTCAGTAGCTCAAGGTAAATAATAAATTTCATTAATTGATTACAAAAATTACATACAATTGTTCTAAAAGAATTTGTACATCAAAATGAAAAATACTAGATACACATCTTCAAGCATTAACTCTAATCTTCAAGCAAGCTATATCCTGAAACATGTTAAGTTTGAAAATATTTTGGGTCAACAAAAGTTGGTGAGAATTACATAGGTTTGAATGTTGAATAAAATTTGTACAATTCGAGTGTCATGGCAAGTCTAGTCCATATGTGAAAACAATACTACCCGGTAAATCGTGTGCATAATCAAACCTTGTGACTAGAATATTGTGGTCCATCCCATACGCATATGGTTCACTCGTTTTTGTTGCGATAACAATCACCCACGCTACCCATACTGGAGGTAACGTATCCGGGTGGGGTTGTCAGTCCAATAGATCTACCATAGTAATGTTTAAAACATAACGCAACATAGAATAACACATAGACACTTATGTTGAAATGCAATTGAAAATGTAACATGTCTCACCCCAAAATAGTGAAAAAGGGCTATGTAAACTCACCTTAGGTGCTTAATGAGTTCGTGAGTTTTATTGAGCGTGCAAACACTTAGTAATAATGCCTTGGAAAACTCGGAACTAGCTAGAAGAGATAATGATGGATGAAAACTTTAGTATGTGGGAGATGGGATAATAATGATTTTTTTATTGAATGTTATAAAGAGTTGAATGGTAGGCTATTGTATTTATAGTGTAGAAATTAGAGTTGTAATTAGGGACTACTTTGACTAGGCTAGAATTTAGGAACAACTTTGACTTGACTAGAAGACCTTATTTACTAACACTTTGACTTGAATAGGAGACCATATTTACTAACACTTTGACTTGACTTGACTTGACTTAGAGACTACGTTTGACTTTTCAGGTTTGACTAAGGGACCTTTAAATGGTTTAAGTTTAATTGGTTTTAATTAACATCACGAAACACCAAATGGTGTAGTGGTTTGTGTGGTGTGGTTAAGGTTTAGCCCGCCAGGGACTCGGGTTTGAATCCTGGCTCAGGCAAAAAAAATTTTAATGATTTTAAATCAGAATTTTTAATAAAATCCAATTTAATATTGATTATAAGTCATTATTTAAACAAAAAAATTAATAAAATGGATGGGAAAGATAATGTAAACATGAATCGGATGAATAAACGAGAGAGTTCTATATATATATATATATATATATATATATATATATATATAAAAAAAATTGTGTGATGTTACAGTCTCCCCTACTTTTAGGAACTTCGTCTCGAAGTTTATTAAAAACACAGGGTTGAGGATGATTAGGTAGAAATTAAGTCAACTGGGTTTTGGAAAATTTGGGTTAAGGCACAACATGAATTTATAGGTAATAGAATAATCTGTTTCGAAAAATTTGGATAAAAGGTTTGATATGTGTGAGTTTTAAGGGTTGGATTAGGTTCGTCTGAAATAGCAAGGAGAATAAGAATCTAGCAAAACACTAAATTAAGTGGTAGGAAAGAAATGCATGAGTTGATTGACTATAGAAAGACTAAATGAACTACCAGGTAACTAGAGTTTATAATTGATTATCTACCAAAAACCTTGATAGAATTTCACACTACCTTAACGTACCTGTAAATTCATGATTACGTTCCGGACCTCAATCACCAATTTACCTTACACTAGGGTTTTGTGTCCTTCTATGACTCTAAACACATATGTAAGTAATGCAAAATAACCTTGTGATTGAATCTTTATATCAATGAGTCTAATAAATCTTTGTATCAAATTACATGTATGATGTATCCAAAAATGAGTCCAACTGTTGAGCAGGAAAAGACCTTTACCAGTCAGTGAGTAGGAACCTCTACCGATTGTTGAGCAGGTGCGATAGCCTCTACCAGTCGTTGAGCAGGTTATTAGAACCTCTACCGACTGTTGAGCAGGCATGATGACCTCTACCAATCGTTGAGCAGGTTGTTAGGTACTCTACTAACTGTTGAGCAAGTACTTCATCCTCTACCAGTTGTTTGATTAAGTGTAACAATTGTTTTTTATTTAACACATAAGTTGCAAGTTCGTAATATATACATGTAAGTAAGTTTGTAAATGCATCAAGTATAGCATGCGAGTTGTAATAGAGTTGTCCTAGACAAGATTAATGACTCTAGGTGTGTTTATAGCAAATAGTTTATATTCCATGCTTTCAAGTATCATGAATAATCAAATGTTCAAGTAGATAATCAAATCCTCATGTATAACTAAGAATCAAGTTTGATGCAACGAACAATCAAGTTTTCAATAGTCTGATTATCATAGGGATCAAGTTCATGTTCCAGAAGGTGAAGAATATGAATTTAGTTCTTGAGAGGATGATGAAGAACTCAAAGCATCATCGAGGTTATTAAAGATAGTGAACATGAAAATAGTTAATAAAGGGTTTATTTTATAGTAAGGAGATTATGTAGCAGTGTAAATCGTGGAGTTTGGATCAAAGGTTAGAATCTAGCATATGAGAAAACATGATTGTGATAAATACCAAAAATTGTAAAAGTTCGAACAAGTTGAAAATAATTAGGTGGCAATGGAGATTAAATTTTGTTCATGAGGATGGAAAGATCTTATCATTTTTCTTTTTAAAACTGGTTTCTTATATAAAACAAAAGTTGCTAAATAGTACAAACTAAGTGGCTTTAGATCAGAATATTTTAGTTTAGTCGAAGATTTTAAACACGACGTTAGGTTTTATAGATCAAGGTGACATTATATCAAAAATCCTTTGTTATGCTAATGAATAAACATTTGGATTTAGAAATTAAGTTTGAGGATATCTTATAACAAAAATATGTATTTTCCATGGTTTATAGGTGATGAAAATTTTGACAATATTAAGAAATCTTTAGTGTTGGGCTAGGGTCTACCCAGGTTATGAGGTTACAGTTTAGAAATATGTAACATGTTGAAAAATGAAATAATATGATTTGGGGAGGGTGTTGAAAATAATCAAACATGTGGCTAAGATGGTAAGGTGAAATGTGATTGTGAAATCCATATATGATTAGGAAATGGGATTGATTTAAGCTGTAAAATTTTGAGATTTTAGAGCTTAGTTTTAAGGAAAGTGAGTGTAATCATTTATTCATTAATTAAAACGAATAAACGAAAACGTTGACTTATCAAAGCTTATAGATTTTAATAACATAGTGAAGACATGCTTTAGCCTATAAGTAAACACTCGTCCCGAGAATTCCCAGGTAGGCATCCGAGTCCCTCGTCTGATTGGGATTTATGCGCAATGCCAGTCCTAGACAGAAAACTCAGAATACAGGTGTTCACCCTTTCAGATTGCACGTGTTCGTTATTAGAATATAGAGCTTCGACGAGACTTATAAGGTATTTCAGGTTAGGATCTGAGAATTTTTTCCAGTTATGGAGAGCAAACATCTTGTAGGGACTAAAGTAGGGATAAGAAGTAGGATAGAGGTAGAGAATAGAAACAAGTAGAGTTGCAAGTAAAAGGAGCAAGTACTGGTTATAATCCTATGGTTATAGACTAGATTATTTTTCTAATAACCTAATTCCCTATAACCATGGCTCTGATACCAATCTGTAACACCCCAACCGATGGCGGAAATATCGGGATGTCACGTATTGACGATTGTTCAGTAGCTCAAGGTAAATAATAAATTTCATTAATTGATTACATAAATTACATACAATTGTTCTAAAAGAATTTGTACATCAAAATGAAAAATACTAGATACACATCTTCAAGCATTAACTCTAATCTTCAAGCAAGCTATATCCTGAAACATGTTAAGTTTGAAAATATTTTGGGTCAACAAAAGTTGGTGAGAATTACATAGGTTTGAATGTTGAATAAAATTTGTACAATTCGAGTGTCATGGCAAGTCTAGTCCATATGTGAAAACAATACTAACCGGTAAATCGTGTGCATAATCAAACCTTGTGACTAGAATATTGTGGTCCATCCCATACGCATATGGTTCACTCGTTTTTGTTGCGATAACAATCACCCACGCTACCCATACTGGAGGTAACGTATCCGGGTAGGGTTGTCAGTCCAATAGATCTATCATTGTGTATCGTTGGCTTGTACGGAGTTAATGATTATGCTAGAATAATTGTGCTTACCATAGTAATGTTTAAGACATAACGCAACATAGAATAACACATAGACACTTATGTTGAATTGCAATTGAAAATGTAACATGTCTCACCCCAAAATAGTGAAAAAGGGCTATGTAAACTCACCTTAGGTGCTTAATGAGTTCGTGAGTTTTATTGAGCGTGCAAACACTTAGTAATAATGCCTTGGAAAACTTGAAACTAGCTAGAGGAGATAATGATGGATGAAAACTTTAGTATGTGGCAGATGGGATAATAATGTTTTTTTTATTGAATGTTATAAAGAGTTGAATGGTAGGCTATTGTATTTATAGTGTAGAAATTGGAGTTGTAATTAGGGACTACTTTGACTAGGCTAGAATTTAGGAACAACTTTGACTTGACTAGAAGACCATATTTACTAACACTTTGACTTGACTAGGAGACCATATTTACTAACACTTTGACTTGACTTGACTTGACTAAGATACTACGTTTGACTTTTCAGGTTTGACTAAGGGACCTTGAAAGGGTTTAAGTTTAATTGGTTTTAATTAACATCACAAAACACCAAATGGTGTAGTGGTTTGTGTGGTGTGGTTAAGGTTTAGCCCGCCAGGGACTCGGGTTTGAATCCTGGCTCAGGCAAACATTTTTTTAACGTTTTTAAATCAGAATTTTTAATAAAATCCAATTTAATATTGATTATAAGTCATTATTTAAACAAAAAAATTAATAAAATGGATGGGAAAGATAATGTAAACATGAATCGGATGAATAAACGAGAGAGTTCTATATATATATATATATATATATATATATATATATATAGGGTAGGGTTCCTGTAAGAAAATAGTTTTGTGTAGGAAGTATAGGAAGTGTTTTCAACCATTTGATTTAAAGATGGATAGTTGAGATTAAAATATGGATGATGTTTAAAATCTAATTAATATATTAAAGAATATAAGGGTATGATCGTCAATATGTGTTTTAAATAAGGGTGTCAAGGTCATTTTATATCAATATTTTTAGAAACTGTTTGAATGCTTTCTACATTTATGGTATCTTCCCCTTTTCTATCTCCTAATTATTATTTTCATTAATATAATTCAAGACTCAAACATTTATTTTCATAAAACAAAATCAATTGTGCACCCATCTTCAACATTCATCTTCATCTTATGTGTAAGAAACATGTAACAGTGTTCTTATTTGTTATAAAATCGTAACATCAGAAGTGTTTTATATAAGGCTTTTGTTAGTTGATTATTCTATATGGATAAACATATGAAGTGTTTTATAAAATGTTTATGTATATTAGGTGTAGTTGTTGTTGTGAATTAAAACATTTCAACGGTGTTTTGTTTGTTATAAAACACCTCCAGTTATAAAACACTCTTGATGTTATACTGTTATAAAACACTTTTGATGATATTATAAAACACTCCTTATTAATGCATACTAGTTTCTCTTTCATTATAAAACACTCCTGACGTTATTATAAAACACTCCTGATGTTAACCTTCTGTCATGACTAGATTAATCGAACAAGTGATAGAGATTGGTTTATGTTTGAAGAATCGAACAAGTTTTTGGGTATTGATCAACTTATTTGATATGAATATCTTATGATTCTTATGCAAAATAAAGAATAATTAGTTAATTTAGGATGATTAATCTTCATAAATATCTAGATGTTTGTTGCTAATTTTGTGAGTTTGTAATAAATAAAAGATGGATAAAAGTCTATAATGCCCTTCATCTAAAGATTTAATCAGATTTGATCTAATGGTTGAAAATACTTCCTACACTTCCTACACAAAACAATTTTCCTACTGGATCCTCTACCTATATATATATATATATATATATATATATATATATATATATATATATAAAATTGTGTGATGTTACAACTGGGCCCTGGACGCCACAAAAGCATAGGCGGAGACGTCCTCCGCCGAGATAAGCCCTAAGCCCCCGCAAAGCATAGGGAAAGAAGCCAACCTCCACTGAAGGTCCCCAAAATGCGGTCCCCCGCTGACAACAATGTCTTCAACTGCCCCTCGCAGGCCTGCATCAAAGATAGACACAGCCTCTTTGACATGTTCTGGTTGACAAGTCCGGAGCCCAAACACTAATTTAGCAACCCCCATGCACGAGCGCAACAAGAGGAGCTCACTTTGAGGGTCCCTCAAGTCCGGTAGTCGTTTCATAAGATCAACCGCCCGAAGAGCTCCCCTAGATGCGAAAGACTGAATAAACCCTGCATCCCGACTAACCGTCCCCCAAGGAGTTTAACCCCCTCTGCGGGCCTGCTAATCTCGCTAGGGAATAAACCAGACACTTTCTTCGAACCATTGCATGATGGCCAAAAAATCTTCGTTTTCCGAATATTAAGCTTAAGCCCAAGAGGCGTCCCCTCTAAACGAATAATGTCCAACGCCCTAGCAACTTCCTCTGCCATACCAATGCTAATGCCATCGTCCAAGTACCAAGCATGTAAGGGCAAGGAACAGATGCCCTGCACACGAAGGATCAACGGATGGAGGGTTGGTCCGATGTTAGAGGCTGCTGCGGGTTGCAGTCTGCTGGTCACCGGAGTCAGGGAGGAACATAACGTAGGGGCGGGGATGGGGTTGAGTCGTTGTGGAATACGAACTGTGTGTAGAGGCTTGATGGATAAGTATAAACCATTACTTGGTTTATATTAAAAAAAAACAAACATAACGAAACTAAAAATAACTCAGGGAGGAGATTCGAACTAGGTATCTCTAGGTAAGAAGGGGTGGGATAAACTGTTGGAGCTAGGGCTATAAACGAACCAAACGAACACGAACATTTTCTCGTGTTTGTTCGTGTTTGTTTGTTAAGGTTTCTCGGACATACGAACGGTTCGGGAACACACTAACGAACATAATCCTATGTTTGCGTTTGTTTGTTAAGAAATTCAATTGTTTGTGAACTGTTCATGAACACGGGTCTTGAACACAAACAAACCAAAACAAACATTTAATAATGAACTAACTAAATAAACATTGTGAATATTAACAATTAGACAAAGTACATCCACTAAACGATAAGTCAAATTGTACTAACTTAGACATAATTATATAAAAATACTTAGACATGAATACATAATATGCTTACTTCAAAAGTTCATAATTATCCCTAAAAAAATGTCTATAAAAACAAATATTAATTAGACAAGGATACGTAAACTTGCATTATAACTATGCATTCAAAAGTAATAGCATCTTTAATTGTCTAGTAAGAAACATAACAAAAGGATTAGGTTTTTCATTACTTTTGTACGACGAATAGCTAAAAAAGATTGATGTGTTTTGAATGCAAGAATGATCAAAACATTTAGTTATTTAATGTATATGGGGAAAACGTTTAGGTGGGAAATAAAAGTTAGGAGGGAAATTAAAAGACTAAAAGCTTTCAAGTTTAACTAGTGAACATAAACAAACATACACAAACAGATATAAACTAACGAACTTAAACAAACACATTGTCAAATGTTCACGAAGCAATCGAACGAACGACGCCTTTGTTCGTGTTTGTTCATTTATTAAACAAACGAACATAAACGAACTTCCCGCCGAACGGTTGACGAACCGTTCATCAAATGTTTGGTTTGTTTACAACCCTAGTTGGAGCACTCACAAGATTTGGTTATGGGTTTCCTCATAATATATTTAGTGATTCCTGAAACAAATTGTATATATATTAACACTAAAAATTTTAAACCGAATGTATTATTGGGAACCCGATTTTACACAATAGATCTGCCCCTGAGTACACTTGAATTGATACACCCTGTTTAACTGTAGTTAATATAATCAGGATACACATTCGGATTACATTTGTAGAAGATCAATTATATATTTTAACATGTTAATTTATATTTATATTTGTATACTAGTTTAGACCCTGTGTATTACACGAGTTGAATAAACGTAATTTTATATTATTAAATAATAAAGAAGTTAAATCTTAAAAAAAAACTCGTGTATAACATGTGCTGAATAAATCCGGGAATTAATCCGGTTGAATTGGTATAATGTAATCGGTTAATACTGTAATCGTAAAATATGCCTTTAAAGAATGAACTTTGATGTATTTACTTATTATAACATTTTACTTTTTTTTTTTTTTTGGTTAGAAACATGTGTATTATACAAATTAGATTAATAAAATATTAAATGACTATTCATAATCAAAAATAATAAATTAAATAGTTGAAAAGGTTTTTTTAATAGTAAGTGAGAAAAAATATTATTTATTACTAGAGGGGCAAAATATTATTATTATTATTATTATTATTATTTTATAAAGGAGAGAATGTGAAATTTTGATTTATTATTATTATATATTTAATAAAATAAGGTTTATAGATTTTAACTTATTATATAGTAAAGATTAATATTAAAGTGTGTGTATATATATATATATATATATATATATATATATAAAGGGAGAAGAAATTTAGCGATGGCACATGATATTATTTGTAATCGTTTATTATAACAAACGATAAATAAAAGTTAGTTCTTTTGAGAATAAAAATAGGACCGTTTTAACGATCCAAAGTTGGACGTTATTTAAGACTATATGTTGTGGTTAGAGGTGAGCCACAACTTTATCCTCTAATATTATGCCATGTCAGCATCTACTTGGCACCCTGGTAAAGCTGTTGGTCGGTCGATTGATCTTGTTATGGCTCAAGGTGAGTAATGGCTTTATCCAGATTTTTTTTATTTTATTTTTATTTGTTAGGCTTTCTAAATTTGTATAATTTGTGGTATTAATACAAATATATAATTAATAAAAAAAATGTTAGATTAATGTTAACAAGAATACAAACTATAAAAAACTAAAACTAATCTTATACAAGATCATCGGGACGTTTAGCAAATAAATGCTCGACCAATTCATGGCGAAGGTTTCCGTGTATCTCACGGTTCTTGATATTGTTTATGTTGTCAAGTTTTTTAATATTAGGGATTGTCGGTTGAGCACGTGGGATATCACTTTGGTAATTTTAGGCTTTTTTTTTAAGAACGCTGAACGCTTTTTCAATATCTTTTCTTGCCGACTTTTGTTTCTTTGTAAAGTACTTGCGTTTGTCTTCAAGTTGAGACGGGTAAGCTTAAACAAGTGTCGCCTATTCGTTGTAAATACCATCGACCAAGTAGTAGCCGTACTTGAAATTTACGTTATTAGCATAAAACGATTGGGCCGGCTCAACCCCGTTGATGAGGTCATCGAATATAGGTGATTGGTCGATAGCATTTAGGTCATTATTTGACCCAACAATTCCAAAAAACGCATGCCAAAACCAAAGATCATGCGAGGCCACCGCTTCAAGTATAATAGTCGGCCCAAAGTGATCACCTCGATGAAACCGACTTCGCCAAGCCGTAGGACACATAGCCCAACCAACATGCGTACAATCGAGATTGCCAGGCATTCCAGGAAACCCATGTTTTTCACCATGAACCTTGTATATGCGTTGGATATCATACAATGTTGGTTTATGCAAATATCTTCTTGAGTAAATAGATATGATTCCTACGCAAAGATATATAGTTAAAACGATGTTTGAGAATACAAGTTTAAACAATATGTTAAAGGTAAGTAATATATATATACACACACACACACCCCTTGAAAAAGAAATGAAGCGACTTGCGTGCAACTTTTTGGACATGGCTATATACTCATCTATTGCGTCTGACGAAAGCCCATATGCCAGTTGCCGAAAAGTGGCTATACATTTTTGTATAGAGGTGAACCCTAGTCGGCTCCTTGCGTCTTCTCTTTGTTGAAAAAAAGGATATCAATCCGATAAATCGTTTGATAGACGCATGAATAACTGCATGCCTGCTCATTCGAAAGTGTCGTCTAAATTGTTCTTCATTGTACAGAGGGTCAGGGCTAAAGTAGTGTCGTATCAAATTTTCGTTTGCTTCCTCTCTATCACGATCAAGCGGTGGTTGTCTCGTTAGTGTGGGTTGCCTTTGCCTTCGAGACCGGGCAATCAAGTATTCAACCGTCATCCTTCCCACTTCCATAATCAAATCGTCTTTCTCTGACGAGTCAGGCGAAGAAAAATCATTCCATTACATGGCCATGTGTTGAGAGTGAGAGTGAAAAGTTTGAGATTGTTTGATGTGAAATTTTTTTAAAACTTTCCAAAATAAAAGCCCCGCCGGCCATCGTCCAATGGTCAGCTAGCTAACAGTCGAATTTTAACTCCAACAGCTATATTTCATCCGCTACCACACGTGAGTGTGGTAGCGTGGCCTTGCTCGTAGACACAATCAAGCAAGTGTGTTGTGATGTTCGCGAGCCATGTGATTATGTGAAAGATGTGATTATTCGCGCCTGCTCGCTCGCGGCCCACAATACATGGTGTAAGAACAACAATCATAAATGTAGCTCAAGTGGTCGGCATAAGTGCATAACACTTGAATGCATGCTTTTATCTTTTCGTCATGCTATTGAATGCTGGTTGTTCTTTTCTCCGCAATATTGTGTATTTAGTATTCATATTTTATTACTATAAAAAGTAGAGATAATCTCTTTTCTTTTTTATTGTATAGAAGCTTTTCTAATATACCAATCTATATCTATATCTATATATCTATAGGATTGGGTTCATGTGAGAACCCCCTTGAGTTGAGAGAACCATGAGAACCACTTTAAACCAATAACATGATGACACATATACCTATTATCATTATAATATGGAAGGGTATCATAGTAATTTAACCCCACCCCAACCCCACCCCACCCCAACTGCCCCCCTTTAAAACATTCAGACCCTCCTCTCTCTCTCTCTCTCACTCTCTCACTCTCACACACTCATCTCTCTCTCTCTCTCTACTTTCTCTATCTACTCTCTCTCTACTTTCTCTCTCTACTCTCTCTCTCTCTCAAACACACTCGTCCATCTGAAAACAAGAAGACGATGAAGGTTAGACGGTTTGAAGGTGATTTTTTTAACGGATCTGTGGTTTTTTTTTGGCGGATCTGTGGTGTTTCGATGGTGTTTTGATGGTGGGGGGATACGAATGGCGGTGGAGATGGCAGATCTGAAACAAATCTGGTTGTTGGTGGGGGTAGGGGCGTAGGGGAGGGGTGAACGGTGGCGAGTTTCCGGTGGTTTTCTGTTGAAGATGATGAACATGGTTGGTGGGGGTAGGGGGCGTAGGGGAGGGGTGAACGGTGGCGGGTTTCCGGTGGTTTTTCTGTTGAAGATGATGAACAGGGTTGGTGGGGGTAGGGGGCGTAAGGGAGGGGTGAACGGTGGTTCGATGATGACGACAGGTTTTTTGTTTTCCGGTGGTTTTTTTCTGTTGAAGATGATGAACAGAGTTTTCCGGTCGTTTTTCCGATCGTTTTTCTGTTGAAGACGATGAACAGGTTTTTTGTTTTTTTAATTATTATTATTATTTGTTATTATTATTGTTATTATTGTTATGTTTTGTTGAAGATGATGATGTGTTTGTTGATGATGATGAAGTTTTTTGTTTTTTTTGCAGATTAAGGTTTTGTGGGTTTTTTTTTTTTTTTGTAATGTAAATAAAACAATAGTGTAAAACCTTTTGATTTATGTTTAGTATGAATTTTATAAATGTTTTTGGTTTGTGTTTTACACTGATGTAATACCATTTTTTTGTTTTGATGGTTTTGTGTATGGTAGATTACACCGGTGTAATAACGAATGTACAGATGGTTTTTGGGTTTTTACACTAGTGTTTTTGTGAAGTAGGTTGTGTTGTGGCAGATTTACACTGGTGTAAATAATTACACTGGTGTAAATAATGGTAGGAATGTGTAGATGTTTTTTTGGGGGCATTTTACAGTGGTGTAATACGAATGCATGTATGTTGTTTGTTCGGTTTACACTAGTGTTTTACAGTGGTGCAAAAACACTGGTGTAATTATTTACATCAGTGTAAATCATACAAAATGCATACGTCTGGTTATATATGTGTGTGAAAAACACTGGTGTAATAATTACACCAGTGTAAAAACGAGAGAGAAGACAGAATGTAAAAGTTGATTTTTTGTTTTAAAAAACTAAGTTGGTTTAAAAAAATGAATTAAAAAAATAAATTAAAGTTAAAAAAAGTATAGAAATTAAAAAATAAAATATAGTTAAAAAATCTGATTTTTTGAATTATTTGAATAAAAAAATCATACAATTTTATATTAATTATAATGTTTTCTTTCTCTCTCTATGGTGTTTTTACATAAACACCCCTAATTGTACTTAATTATATTAAATTAACATGTGAAGACAAAATACTTAACATGTGAAGACAAAAACCTCAAGACTTAATCTCAACCATTGGTTTCACAAGATCAATGGCTTAGAATGGTTCCTATGGTTCTCACAACTCACCATGGTTCTCAAAATAACCCAACCCTATATCTATATATATATATATATATATATATATATATATATATATATTGCAAAGGGATTAATTCTACATGTCATACTTTTATGCAATCTCTCCTTTGAGAGATGCCACATAGTAGGGGTGTTCAAAATCGGATAATCCGAATTTCGGATATCCGAATTTCGGATATCCGAAATTTCGGATTCGGATTCGGATCATCCAACGGATAATCCGAAACTTAAAAAAAATTAAAAAAATAATAAAAAATAATAAAAAACGTTCTCCTTTATGCCTAAAACGTGAACCTATTAAAAAAACAAAAATCGAAGTTAGATAAACGAAATTTGAACAACAAATATATAAAAAAAAACTTATTATTTTGATGGAAGGGGGCTGTGGAGGTCAGATACGAGGTGGACGGGGGCTGTTATAGAGGAGAGAAGAGAGAGCAACGGCTATGGATTAGAGGAGTATGGACTAAGAGTTAGAAGGATTAAGGATTGTGTATTGTGTTATGTAGTGTATATAATATTATATATTTATATATATATTTTTAATATTCGGATTCGGATAATCCGATTATCCGAAAATTTTCAAAATCAGGATCCGAATCCGAATCCGAAATTTCGGATAATCCTATTTTCGGATATCCGAAAATCGGATTATCCAAAATTTCGGATAATTCGGATTCGGATTTTCGGATTTTTCGGATTCGAATTTTGGATTATCCGATTTTGAACAGCCCTACCACATAGGATGTGATGTGGCAAGTGTAAACCAATTAAAAAAAATGAATAAATATGATTTAACCTAATCTATTATAATCTTTAACCTAATCTATTAAATACCTAATCTACTAAATCTAAATATTAAAACTTTACTATTTTTTCTCTCATGTTTCCTCCCATAACTTTTAAACGTTAATATCTTTTATATACGAGATTTTTTAAAGAAAAAAATTACACCAAATTAACGAGTGTTTTATTATCTTTCCAACGAGTACCATAGTGCTATATAAAAAACGGAGAAAAAAATGACTATTTTTTGTAACCCGACAGGTATTGTGTCGGGTTTGGGATTAGTTTAAAAAAAATTGTGGGTTTGGGTCGGGTCTGGGATTAGGTGATACCCGACCCTATTACCCGAAACAACATACCCAAATACCCGAACTATATACCCGATCATATACCATGAATTTTTTAACGCATCTCATAACCCGTAGACTAATGCGTTCGATATTTCAATAATTAACTTTTTTCTTCTTATTTCATGTTAGTTCTTTTTAGAATGATCGATTACAAACTTCTGAATTCATTTGTAATGGCACTAGATTTATACCCCGACATAGAGATTCGTTTTTTTTTATATTTGAATATGATAACTTATGGCAGAGATTTGTTTAAAATAATAATAATAATAATAATAATAATAATAATATATTTTATTATGTCATATTAGATATTTCAACCCAGGATGCTCCCGGGATAAAAACTAGTCTTGCATATATATAACAGGGTACTTGATATAAATGTTGTAGTTATAAGAAGATATATATATATATAGAGTAAAGATCAAATACATATAGTTTTTTTGTAAGAACTGTGAGAATCAAAGGGGTTAAAAAAATTATTATTTTTTTTTAGAATTTTTTTTCCTATGTGCTTAAACATTCTTTCTAGATGAATAATAAAAAAAAATTTAAAAATTTTTTTTAGTGTAATTACGTCATTAAGGTAAATACATTAGTTTACACCAGAGTAATTATGTAATTACTCTACACGTAATTACTCTACACCAAATTTTTTTTTTTTAACAAATTATTTTCGTATACGTTTGAATTTTTACGCGTAAATTGTGTTTTTGAGATTGTATTTTAGTAATAAAGACAAGTGTAAAAAGAAATTTTGAATATGAATGGTTTTAGATGTCGTTCTCACGGTTCGCACGAAATATAGGTGTTCTCAAATTAACTTTCCCCTATATATATATAAATATATATATATATATGGTCAAGATCGTGTACAAAGTGTTTTTTTTTTTTTTTGTGAGAAGTGTGAGAAGTATTAAAAATTGATATTTATGCATCATTTTTTGAACTTAGTTATGATGTTTTGGATTGTTTTGCCTATAAAAACACCAAACATAAGAATTAAAAACCGAAAACAACGTATTTTAGGCTTAAAACTAAAAACACCATACTAAGAACATTAGCAGTGTGTTTTAAGCGTTAAGTAGTGTGTTTTAGCTGCTTTTTAAATTTAATGACTATAATACATTGTATTGTGTTTTAGATTGTTGTGTTTGGTGTTTTTCAAGTTAAAACAACCTAAAACATCATTCCTAAATCTAAACATGATGTCTACATGTCAATTCTTAGTCCTTCTCACACTTCTCACGAAAAATGTACTTTGTACAGGATCCTAAACCTATATATATATATATATGTAGGAACACCGTTCACAAAATAAAAGAAATACTAATATTATTAAGGAATTTCGGATTACAATACACAAATGAAAAGTAAATATAATACAAAGATAGAAATTAAAATTACAAGAAAGAGAAATACAGAAAGCGAAAGGAATCTCGAGGTGGCTAAGGCACGTGTAGAACACGTTTCCCTTAAAACAGATTTCGGGCCACCCAGGTGAACCCGTTTGTTTCCCAGGGTACAACAGCCTAAGCAGATTGCACTGCCGGAGAAAACCTAACACCTGAAATAGTACCTTAAACAAGAGTGCCGAGGGCAGCAAAGTTAGGAAAATTATCAGACAGAAGGTGGTGGTTTGTGAACATGTATTCAGAGAATTTTCTATGTGTCTCAACAGAGCTCACAACTCTGTATTTATCAACATAACAGGAAGCATGCCAAGAGTCCATATTCAATACCGAATTCAATAGTACTGAATTACTAGACTTAATGACCCTTGACAGGTTAAGAATATGAAAGGACTTGACCACACTAGTTCACTAGACCTGAGTCATGGACTCGAGCCACACCATTCCAAGCTTGGTTAAAAACATAAAGGCGGCTCTTAAGCGGCTCGATAGGTTGAACAACCTTATCAACCGCTGTTGATGAACTCGCATGAGTTTGTTCTAATAACATTGGGAACTTCTCTTCAAAATAAGTTGCATTTCCTGGCCTTGTTTCTATTATGGAGTTCTTTTGAACATCAGGGTTTTTGGACTCATGCACAAGAAAACGATGTGAATTCCCATTTTGGGCATATCCAATAAATATGCAATCAACAGTTTTAGGCCCAATTCTAAAAGCCTTTGGAGGTGTAGCAATTACCTTGGCCAGGAACCCCCACACTTTCAAGTATTTATAGGATGATTTTTGCCCCCACCATAACTCATATGGTGTTACATCCTTATTTTTGAAAGGAACTTTATTTAACAAAAAATTGGCCGACAAAATGGCCTCCCCCCACATGTCTTGGCTCATCCCAGAACTTATCAACATGGCATTCATCATTTCCTTTAGTGTACGATTCTTTCGTTTCGCAATGCCATTTGATTGGGGTGTATAGGGTGGGGTACACTAGTATATTATGCCATTTTTGGCACATTCATCCCCAATTGGCGAAACATATTCACCTCCCCTGTCACTTCTCACAAGCTTTATTTTCTTATTAAGTTGATTTTCAACTTGAGCTTTATACAAGATAAATTTGTCTATTGCTTCATCTTTACTCTTTAGTAAATACACATAACAATACCGCGTACTGTCGTCAATAAAAGTAATAAAATACTTATTGCCACCTCTAGTGGGAATTGATTTCAAATCACACACATTAGTGTGAATCAAGTCAAGGGGCTCATTTATTCGATTAACTGATTTAAATGATGATCTTGTTTGTTTGGCTTCAACGCGTGTTTACATTTTGATTTCGAGTCTATGGCAAAAGTTGGTACGTAATCTAATTTAATCAAACGACGCATCGAATTAAAACTAACATGACCAAGACGACCATGCCAAACATTAGGAGACTCAACCAAGTAAGCAGAAGTAGTAGCATTCTTATTAATGTTCTTAGTAACAGCCATTACATTGAGTTTGAACATACCATTCTGGGCATAGCCCTTACCAACAAACATACCACGCTTACTTAAAACAAACTTGTTACTCTCAAAGAGTAGACGAAAACCAAACTTATTAAGCAACCAACCCGACACAAGACTCTTACGCAAGTCGGGAACATAAAGCACATTGCTTAGAGTGAGCTCTTTTCCAGAAGTCCACTTCAAGATCACATCACCTTCACCCTTGATATCTGCTGTAGCAGCATTCCCTATGTACAACTTTTCATTTCCCACCACCTCTCTAAACGTACTAAAGAGGGTCTTGTCTGGGCAAACATGGCGAGTAGCCCCAGTGTCCACCCACCACCCTTTTGGGTTGTTAGACACCAAATTAACCTCCTCCATCATGGCAGTGAGGTCTGAAATCATGGCCACTAATGGCATATCATCATCAACAACCATAAGCGCCTTATCATGTTTGGCAACTTTGCATTGATCAGCTTTGTGACCAGCTTCATTACAATTGTAACATTTCTCTTTAAAAGAACTAACCTTCTTTCTCACACCACCTTTCTTAGGCCCAAGGTCACGACCCTTACCTTTTGATTTTTCATCAAATTTGTGGCCTTTGTTGCTCTTATTCCCTTTTGAAGACTGGCCATGCTCAATAATGTTGGCTTTTTAAGTACCTTCAACTTGAGTTCCTTTTAGAGATACTCTGTTATCTTCCTCAATACGCAAGCGAACCACAAGATCTTCAATGGTCATTTCCTTTCGCTTATGCTTAAGGTAATTCTTGAAATCTGTCCAACTTGGAGGAAGTTTTTCAACTATTGCAGCCACTTGGAATGTCTCACTAAGAGTCATTCCTTCAGACAGAATATCACTAAGGATCACTTGCAATTCTTGGATTTGGCTAATAACCGTTTTGGAATCCACCATTTTATATTCCAAAAATCGAGCCACAACATATTTCTTAGTACCAGCATCTTCAGTTTTGTACTTGCGCTCCAAAGATTCCTAAAGTTCTTTGTCAGTCGGTATCTTGCAGCACACATTATACAATGGATCAGACCGTTTCAACCTGACCCGTCCCGTAGCGACCCGGACTGTTTCTACCCGGCCGGGCCCGGTAACGACCCAGACCGTTTCGATCCGACGGGCCCCGGTAACAACACAGACCGTTTCAACCTGACCCGTCCCGTAGTGACCCGGACCGTTTCGACCCGGCCGGGCCCGGTAGCGACTCGGACCAGACCGTTTCAACCTGACCCGTCTCGTAGCGACTCGGACCGTTTCGACCCAGTCGGGCCCGCTAGCGACCCGGACTGTTTCGACCTGACCGGGCCCGGTAACGACCCGGACCGTTTCAACCTGACCCGTCCCGTTTCGACCCGGCTGGTTCCGGTAGCGATCCGGACCGTTTCGAACCGACCGGGCCTGGTAACGACCCCGACCGTTTCAACCTGACCCGTCCCGTAGCGACCCTTACTGTTTCGATCCGACCAGGCCTGTTAGCGACCCGGACCGTTTCGACTTGACCGATCCCGTTAGCAACACGGACCGTTTCGACCCGACCGGGCCCGTCAACGACCGGACCATTTCGACCCGAACGGGCTGGTCAACAGCCCAGACCGTTTGCACTCGATCAAACCCACTAACGACTCGAACCGTTTCGATGAGATCGGTCTCGTTAACGACCCGTATTGTTTCGACATTGCCGTCCGTTAATGACCCGAACGGTTTCGAACCGACTGGGGTATATCAACAAATGCAAAAGATATATTTTTTTGTTTTTATTGACATTGATTTCTAAGAGGCATCAACTTGGGTGAGTTTTAATTTAAATTTGCATATGGTTGTCGAAAAATACCCATCCTGACCCATTTGTTTTTTTTTTTACATACCCATCCTGACCCACTTACTTATTTCCTACAATTAAAATTACTCATCTTAACCCCTTGAAAATTATGCTAAACCCATTTTAACCCATAATGTCAAATTTTAAACTAAAAACAAACCAAACTCAACTAGATGGGTTGAAATTGCCAATTGTAATCAGATAGATGATGTCATTCAGTACCTTAGAAGAGTTTCATTTAAAAAAATTCCACAAGGAGGTTTGAAAAGTGAAGCAGACTCACGTTATCACCGACCAAGATATATAATGGGAAACTTGGATAAATTTTTGACGTTTATTTATGTCATATTTATTGCTAAAAAGCGCTAAACATTTGAGTTGAAAAATATTTTTTCAAAGAAAAATAATAAGAAATGTTCGCGTTGTCACCTAGATAACCGGTTAAGTACAGAACCGTACATGCCGGTCCAATAAAGCCTATAAATTGAATGGAATTGAATTGGTGACATGGGAAAGACGAAGACAGATGCCAGTTGGTCCCCCTCTGGCCCACCTTGGCATGCAATAACACATCATAGGTTTTAACGAAAATTATTTTTCTATTGTAGTGTACGGTTCACATTTTTTTTTAAAAGCGAATTTCTTGCTACTTGTGAGACTTGAACTCAAGACCTCACACTTTTAGAGCATTCACAACTCATCCCTCATTCCCTCCCCCATTCTTAAAATTTAAGAAAATCACATAAAAACTCACTTCATCCCAACCCCTTTCCCCATACCCCATTTCTAAAATTTACAAAAAAACTATGTTGAGCCCCCATATATGAGGTCTTCCATCCTTCCCCCATATCATTTATTAATAATAAAATATACAAATGAAAGGTGGAGTGGATTAATGTTGGTTGTAAAAAAATAAAATAATAATAAAAAAACTTATAGGGGAAATGAATAGGGAATGGGATGCGGGAGAATTTGAAAATTGAGAGGCAAATTTAGAAAACTATGATTTTTTCTTAAATTATATGGTTGGGGATAGGGGACGGGTTGTGAATGCTCTTAGTGTATTAAAAGGTTTTGCCTTACCACTGGACTACCAACCCCAATGGCGTCGTACGGTTGACATGATAATCATAGTTGAAAATGGATATTTTTTTGTATGAAAAACTAGGATGACTTATGGACTATCGGGGTATTATTGTGTTACAAGTGAAATTACCCAATCTTATATATTTTCATTAGGTAATGATGTCTGTACACTAATTCAAAGGGTGGTTATATTTAAACCCCCCACCTTCTATTTTCACCCCCTCAAAGTGTCTCGCTTAGGCCTAAGCGAGGCGCTTTGAACTCAATTCGAGGAGGTCAGTACGAGGGACAGAAAAAACTGATTTTTAAATTCGAAGCGCCTCGCTTAGGCCTAAGCGAGGCGCTTCGAGGGGGTAATTTATTTTGGTAGTTGTTTTGATGTTTTAAGTTGGTTTTTTATTTTTTTTAATTTAATAATTATAAAAAGTTAAAAAAAAATTTAAAAAACAAAGTAATAACCCTAATCATTGTCAATGACTTAAACTTGACAGTTGTTTTGATGTTAATGAATGCGGTATGCGCGTTAAATTTCATTAAATGCGGCAATACTTGGATCCGGTTGGAGTCTAAAGCTTCGTGTGTCATCTGTCATCCTTGTGTTTCCAAGACACAGGCAAGTCCTCGTCTGATCCACACCACAAAACAACTTCAAAATTTCAACTTCTCGTTCAGGTGCTTAAGTCCACCTTGAAGACTGGATTTGGTGCAATCAGAATCTGAATGCGGTATACGCGTTAAACGTCTATATAGGCGTTTTCGATTTCCAAATGAATCAACGACTTAAACTTGACATCATCAACCACGTATAGTCAAAGATTTTAACAAATATATTAAGTTAAGTACTAACGCAGACCTTGATCTGCAATATTTGAAAATTATCATTTCTTGACATGCTTGGTAACAAAGAGGAACAATTTCTTCTTTTGTTGTACAATATTTTTTGTTAGTTGTTAAATGTTTTTATAGTTTTTTCTACTTTTAGAAAAAATAAAAAACCCCGTATAGTCGAATGCGGTATGCGCGTTAAATTTAATTAAATAAGTGAATGATCAAGGGATCCGCTTGGAATCTAAAGCTTCGCGTGTCATCTCAAATTCCAATTCCAATTCCACCGGATACCGCATTCGACAATGGTGGCAGAGGGAGTTCGTACATCTCCACCTATGGAACCGCCAAACCAGGCAAAACCATTTTCTTGTTACTGTTGATTAAAGCCTGGTTTTGAGAATTTGATGAGGCAGCAACAAAGCTGCTTTTAAATTTGATAAACACAAAACTTATTATTTAAAAAGCAACAAAAACACAAATCGTACCGTGAAATAAAGAGAGGCCCATTAGGAGTGTCGTGGAGGAAGATCGTCGGTTTGCTGTAGTCGATGATGGCACAGAGGTTAGCGGTAACTTTAAATTTTGAATGATCGTCGGTTTGCTCTCTATATACCAATCAACAGTCGATCCGACTGTTGATTTCTCTCTATAACCGGTACAACTTTTCAGGCAAGCAAGTAAAATTCAGTTGTTATCGGAGAGATATCGGTCAACGATGAAGGCAAGCTGAAACGACATGAACATTTATAACCTTTCTGTACCTATGGCCAAAAGAACCTGATAAAGGTGTACACGAGTATAATCAAACAAAGGTTGCCCTGAGTTTGATTAGCTTGAATCTCTCTGATCCATGGTATCCACTAACCGTAGCGATCATTACAGTTATTTGGAATGTTTCTGATCATTACAGTAACGATCGCTTTACGACGCCGAAAACAACTATCATTACGCGATTTGTCAGAGGGTCACTATTCATACATAAAGAGTATAATCAAACAAGGGTTGTTATCGGAGAGATATCGGTCAATGATGCTACAACATAACTTGCACCGGCTTGAGATATGAGTTTGATTAGCTTAAATCTCTCTGATCCATGGTATCCACTTTCAGGTTGTCTTCATCGTTGACCGCTATCGTTGACCATGGATCAGAGAGATTCAAGCTATTCAAACTCATATCTCAAGTTGGTCTAACAACTGAATTTGACTTGCTTGCATAGGAATCTTGTACGAAATCATTCTCACATGAATATCCTTTGATGAATGTATTAGGGGTTGGAAACTCTGAAGACCAGATATCTGTCAACGATGAAGGCAACATACTTGAAATCAATGGGAATATAAACAATCCTCATCCACAATGTTCTTACCTATAGCTACCAACCATCCGGTTGTTTTCAGGTTGTCTTCATCGTTGACCGCTATCTCTCGGATAACAACTGAAAAGTTGTCTTCAATGATTGTAAAGAAACTTGAAAGTAATTACAAGAAGATGATCAAAGATGCTACAACATAACTTGCACCGGCTTGAGATATGAGTTTGATTATTATCGTATTTGCAACCTAGTTCCTTTCTCTCGAAAAACAAAAACGAAGGTTTGCGCGTTAGCGCCGATCCGATTGTTAAAAGTATCAAGACTATGAAATTAGTAAAACAACTGAATTTTACTTGCTTGCATGAAAAGTTATTTTGAAAATTATCATTTCTTGACATGCTTGGTAACACCTTGATCTGCAATATTTGAAAATTATCATTTCTTGACATGCTTGATAACACCTTGATCTGTAATATCTGAAAATTATCATTTCTCGAAAAGTAATTAAAAACACTTAAAAATGAATTAAAAACAATTGTTGCGAGTTAGGTTTAGTCAGAGGACCACGTACAATGATTCATAAAAGTTGTACAAAGCTGGATGTTTTTACTAGAAAACCAAAACGAGCAATAAACGAAGCGAAACGGAGAGATATAATTTTCTTGGCTTGGAAACAACTTAAAAGAACCAAAAATGAATTAAAATTATTTTTTGGTGATTAACAAATAATTGTAAAGAATTGATGAATCATTGTACGTGGTCCTCCGACTAAACCTAACTCGCAACTTTGATGAATCATTGTACGTGGTCCTCCGACTAAAAGAGGGGCATTTTGATCATTTTATTTCTCAAACGTTGCCGCCAGATCCATCCAAATGTTAAAGCTATTTCAAATAATCGATACGCAAGGCCCTTTTGTTTTATACTTGGCATGAATCAAGCCCCCAAGAGTTATCCGTGGAATTTAGGGGTGTAATTTTTTTTAAACAATAAAATACTCACCCATCGTACAAGACATAAACATAAAATATGCCCTAATACAACCACCCCCACCCACCACCCCTAATCTTCACCCAAAATCAATATTCAAAATCTGTTCCAGTTTTGAACAAATAATCCTGAAAATTTTGACTGTTTCAGCGCCTATCAATACATTGTCTCCTTAATCTCTTCGACCATTTTAAAAACAGAAGTTGTCACAACTCTAAACACTTTCTCATTCTGAGTTGTCCATAGTTGCCACGAAGGCCAGCTCAGCCCACGAACCATGACAACCACACCACAAAGCCTTAGTCATATATTAGTTGCTTATATGGAAAAGAAATCTTTGGGTAAACGTTGTATAAAAATGAATACCACATTACAAAGGCTAGCCATTCCATACACTACGGCCTGCGGATAAAAGTTTTTATTTTATAAAAAAACATTGATTTTTCGTGGGAGTCACCTTGGTATGCAATGACACGTCATCGCTAGAAATTTTATAATTACTAATGATGTGGGTCTCATGGTTGGTTAGTTGATAAGAACATTTTAAGCACAAGACATGTTAATGTAATTGAAAAGAAAAAGTATTTTCCTCATAGTTGAAAATATTCATAAAAAGATTTGTTTTTCCAAGATATCTATATTATATAACATGTCATTACATTATGCCTCATAGAGTGACACATGACACTAGATGAGTATTTCTTTCTTTATTTACTTCTAAATGTTTTTTTCTCTCTTATTGCCCCCAACAATTTTTAAATGTTAATAACTTTTATATACGCAAATTTAAAAAAGATTACACCAAATTAACAAACATTTTTGTTATCTTTTCAACAAATACCATGACGTTATACAAAAAACGAAAAATAAATAATTTTTAGTGGGTTTTTGATATATAGTAAAGGATAACCCAAATTAAACAATGTTTATTAATTTATAGCTTTCCTCTTTATCTCTAGCTTTATTATTTCTTTATAATATAATAAATAAAAATCTTATGATTGTCTATATCAGGAAGCTCACATGATATAATCCAGTTTATCTATACTACTATATAATGGGTGCTAGATGAACAAAATAGTCATTTCATATTCTTCTTCATGGACAAAATTGTAATTTCATTAAATTGTCAAGACAAATTTAATGCAACAATTAATTAACACATCCAAATTAATAAATTATTATTATTATCATTATTATTGGTCATTTACCATTTTTTAAAGTGGGCCATTAATCTATAGATCAGATAGTGGAAAGACCTAAGTTATCCTTAGGAGACTCATGTTCGATTCTCATCTACATCAAATAGTGAGACAATAGTGTGCAATGATGGTGACAAACCTACCGAGAGGGTTTAATCCTGAGTGTCACCTTGGTTTTCATCCACTTTTACTTCAGCGATGCAACTCGTGTGAAGGCAGTACAGTTTCCAGGGGAACGCCACCAAGGCTGACAAGCCTGCTTGGATCCGATAGAACACGTAGTTCGGTCAGCCTTGGCTGGGTGACGACTTCGATCGGCATCGTGACAATGGGTCACTTATAAGAAAGTCACCGTTCAATTTTTTTTATAGTGGGGTAAAATTGTAGCATAAGAAATTTCCAAAACCCTAAAATAATAAATATTAATTTTTTTTGGAAGGTGTGTTTCAACGGAGAATCCAAACGACGCACAACCCCTCAAACTCAGTTCGAATCCAGGCCAAACGCGGGTGTTGAATTTCTCACCCCTTAGTGCGAGTGGGGGGACTCGAACCTGAGACCAAGTCCGGGCGGGAACCTCCTAAAGAGTAAACCCTCCACTATGTCGATTTTTTATTGAATTAATACACAATGAATTATTATTGTGTTTTGTAAAATAAATAATAACAATAGTATAAATTACTTAGTTTAGAAAAGTATAAAGTTTATCAAAATTTAAAACAAACCATACGGTTGAAAAGGTACAACTATCACTCTACATGCTTTATGGAAAGTCTTAAATTTACATATGATGAAAACGTTTTGTTTGTTTTCTTCTCCTGAAACTCAGGTGAAACCGACGGGAAGTAAAAACGAAGAGGTAATGACTGTTTTTAAAGTCTACTATTTTAAGAACCCGAAACTATCTACATACTTGCAATCGTAGATCAAAAGTTGTAACCGATTATAACTCATGATTGTATATAAAAAGATCATGTGTTATACATTTTCCACTCCTTAAACCTTCAACATCTTATTAGTGTTTCGCACCATCGTAATTCGTCGGCGACTTGAAACTTCTGTTAACAGCGTCGCAAAAACACACACTCCTTCATAAGTCCACCCTACCGTTTTTGTTTTTCGAAAACTATCTTCCAATTTAGACACGGGTTGTGTTCGTCTTTCATTTTTCCAAGTGAAAGTGCTTGCAATATCGGTTCCAAGTAACAAATCAAACCTTTAACTCGATTGCTACAAGCGATCTTTTAACACATGTCACTCGAAACTCATCTAAATCTTTGGGGTAAAAAAAGGTATATCGTAGTGTATATTAGGTTTATGTACGTTGCGAAGAAGATGAAATTTTAAAAGAACTATATTTAATTAAGAATATATTTTATGAATGGACAGATACTAGAAAAAAATATGTGTATATTCTATTGAGAAAAACAAAGAAACAAACAAACAAACAAGTTGGTTAAAAAAATGACCTATCATTTTATACACAATTGTCATTTTTATTAGATTGTTATTGTTATTCAAGAAAATTATGTATTACACTAATATAAAATTTAGCTATATATAAGTGTTATTGCTGGGAATACATATATGAAATACAAAAAGATTAACATGTTCCTAAATTTTCTATAACATTTCTCAAATATTTGAAAGGGTAATAACAGAGGATGAATTAAGAATAAAAGCGTCACTGTAAAATTAATAATAAATAATATTGTACATTCTCCGACATATATTACACATTATCAGTATGTTTATATAACATACAACATGTTGGGTGTGAAGTCCTTGGGCTAGTTATTGCTATTGGGCTTGTTTTATTGGATGTTAAGGAAGCCCATTTAGGTTTTCTTGTTCACCAAGTGTAACACCCCAACCGATGGCGGAAACATCGAGGTGTCACGTAGTGACGATTGTTCAATAGCTCATGGACTAAAGTGTAAATTTGAATACATTGATTAAATAATTTATTACATTGAAATGAAATACAACAATTCTAGATGTCAACTAAACTGAAATACAATGAAACAAAATCTAAATGTAAATCCGAAAGCTTAAAGGATGCATCTCAAAACAACCTGAAACATGTACGAAAACGATTTGGTCAATACAAAATGTATTGGTGAGCATACCCTGTTTGAATAAATGTAGTAGGAAAAGTGTTTAGCAATTCATGTGTCGTATACTGTTTGCAATTATGTAATAAGTGGTATCCGGGTCAAATCAACCCTAAGAGAAGAAAGCAGATATATATAGTATGCGCTAGTAGTAATGTAATACATAGCAATGACGAGGAATCTCAACAGAGTCACAAGGGTATAAACCATAGTACTATTCATTGAAATGCCAGGCTGCAACGGTTAATGATTTGACAGGTCATAGATACACAAAATGACACAAGCAAACACACATAAGAATTGCTATTTTAGTAAAAGAAATATAAACTTGATAGTAAGTACATGAGTCACCCCAAAATAGTAAAACAATAAAAAGGGGAAAGATATACTCACAGTTTGCGAAAGCGATCAAAATCCACTTAAGCGGTCGTGAGCTAAGTAATGGGAATTCCGAGGAATCCAACCTATAATGTGTAAGAATACTAATAAGGAAGTGTCTAAAAAGTCTAAGGTAACTAGGGTCTAAGGCATTAGGGTTCGCTAAGTCGATTTGGGGAAGTAGAGTTTTTAATATAAAAGTTATATATCCAAATAATATTATGCCAAAGTTTGTAAATGTGGTTTAAGTAATATAATCATTATCAATTGAATATTTAGATAAAAATATGTTTGAATAATTAAGACAAAATAATTTAGTTAATTTCTTTAACTAAATTAAAATAAATATAATGATCATAAATGTATAAATAAATAATTATATGTTTCACAATGATCCAATAAATGATAATTAATATTTTCAACATAAAACATTTCTATTTTATAAGAAAAATATTTAAAAATAGATATTTAAATAGTGTGAATAAATAAATGTTCAATTATGTCTAATTAAACATAAATAGGATTAAAAATACAAGACATGATCCATAAATGTTATTTTTATAGAAAATGGATTCTTAAGGATTTAAATCAATGAAAATAATTTTCTCATAATTTTTATAAACTTATTTATATTTAAAACTGATTTAATGAGATTAAATCATGTTTAAATGATTAAAAAAATAGGAAAATTAATAAAAATAGATGCTTTCTGAACCAAATATTTTTATTTCAGTTCAAAATGATTAGAAATAATTTATCAAAAATTTTGAGATTAAAATCATTAAAAATGAATTTTTAATCAATTAAATACGATTAAAACAAATAAATTCAATAAAAATATAAAAATATGACATTTTTCAGAAACTAAAAGTGGGATAATTTTCTATATGATGTCAAGATCCTACTCCTAAATGTTTATAATTTTTGGAGCAAAAATGGATTTATTATGAATATTCTAAGATATATATGTATTATAGATTAAATAAAAGAAATGTAAGTAATAAATAAAAAAACGAAAATAAAACAATGGGCAGAGCTGGGTTCGAACCTGTGTACCATGATCCACAAACACAACTTCTGACCACTATGCTACAAGCCTCATATGTTGAAAAGTTTAGAACTTTATTATATTTAAACACATTTTATAATGTCATCTTCTTCCCCAAAACTATCAAACCCTAACCCTAATTTCATCACCTTCAATTCGTGGGTATTAAAGCACGAATTCAGAGGGGTTTTAAAGGTGGATACGTAAGAATCAAAACGGCATAGCAAAAGAGGACTCACCATGCGTTTTAAGGTTCGAGTATGAAGGTTTAAAGCTCACGCATATATGCGACCAATTGAAGCTTTCTGGACATCATTCTCTACGTTTCTTAGTGGGTTAATAATGTTTAGAGGTGTAGGAATCAAATGGTGAAATCAGTTTATGTAATGGACGAGTAAAATGAGCGTTATGGATGTTTCTTTTAAATCCCGATCGGTTACAAGTTTTGGGTTTAAGAATTGATTAAATCTCTGTTTATTGCTCGTTAATTCAAGGTTTAAGTATAGTAACTGGTTGATAATGATGGAGAAACTTAAATGAAACGATTAAGGTCATTGAAAACGCATAAAAACCGGGTTGTGAGGTTGGCCGGAAAAGATTCCGGTGGCCGGAATCTGGGTCGCCGGAAAAACGAGGGGGGGGGGAAGGGAAGGAGAGGAAGTGTTTTAAAAGTTTTGATATTTGGCAGAAAAGGTCCCTCCATGTTTAACTAGGTTAGTTATTTTTAATTTAGTTAGTTTTTTTTTCTATATAAAACTTAACCAAGTTAATTTTATTTAACCAAAACTTTCTAAAACTTTATAAACTTGAAAATTTTATAGAATCTATTCCGAAATATGTTTCAACCTACTCATTTGATTAAAACTTATACCCGAACCGTAATAAATATAAATGATAAAATTTTAGTTCGTTCAAAATAAATTTTGAAAACAACGAAACTTACAGGGACTATAACAGAAATATTTGGAGGACTGATATTGTCAATTAGGTGAAAGACGAAGGTGACGGATGTCACAGTCTCCCCTACTTTAGAAAATTTTGTCTCGAAATTTCTTTCAAGTGGAGGTTACTGTGGACAAAAGGTGTAGTAAAAGTCAAGTCGATTTTTTTTTTTTTTTTAAAATTCCATCATTTATGATTTGCCAACATTTAAAATAGTTGTCTAATATCCTATGTAAAAGTTTCAAAATCTTTGACAATTGACTTGAGATTAAGAAATTGAGAGTTTAAATGAGAATGGTTTTGGGAATGTGTAACGGATGAGGGGCATAGGTATTCAAGAAGCAGTCTCCCCTACTTTAGAAAAGTTTCTGACTAAATGTTGTTAGAGTATGCAGCAAGTATCTAAATAATCGAGTATGTAAGAGGTACGAGGTTCGTGTTGTATGTGCGGGTAATCAAGAGAAGAACTTTAGGAAGACGTATCGAAGCTCGTGTAAGAACGTTCTTATCGAAAATGCTAGTTATTAGTCAAAAATCTAATGAAGAGATAATCATAAAGTAATGGGTAGGTTCTTGGTCAGACCCCTAGTCCGCTCCCGCAGTATCGTTTATGCTTATATATAGGGTGTACCGCAGCTAACACACCACACTCCCGATACATTGGACTCGTACTGATTGTCTACCAATAGCCTAAATAGAGTTACACACCACCCTCATGTACCTGTAAACCCATGATTGCGTTCCGGACCGTAATCACCGATTTACCTTACACTAGGGTGTTATGCTTTTCCATAACCCTAACAAGAAGTAAATGCGTGCAACCAATATGTAATAGCCACTGTAATGAAATGATGTTCAATCAAGACATGGTTAGAGGTTCTTCCCTTCCGGGTTTTCCATTTAACCGTAATGTGAATAACATGTAAGTATAAGACATGGTTAGCGGTTCTTCCCTTTCGGGTTCACCCTTAACCGGTAGTTTCTGTTTACATCGTTGGCTTTAAACACTCATATTGATAGACTCTGAGATTTACACTGTTCCCCTCGGATTAAAGAAATACTCTAATCCGAGTCGTACGTGGGCACTGGCTTAGATCTCATACGAGTTATCAACTAGTATGTTTATTGGCCATGATGAAAAACAAAATAGTATAATAACAGGGTTTTGCTCAAAAACAGGAAAAATATAGGCATACCAAATATGCGTCAAAGTACATAAGTATAGCATAAAACTTTGATTGAAAGAATGGTATAATATAAATCAAGTAAATCGCACAATTTTCACAAAATGAAAGTAAACGAGTTAAGTTAATGCTCAAAACCAGTGTTGTAAGATTGACTACTAATAATTAACGCGAGAATAATTGTAAATAACGCGTGGGTATAGCCACCAATAAAATAATAATACGAGAATAATCATAAATAAGATAGTACGTGAATATAACAAAATAAAATGATGTAAGAATAAGATAATGATATTTACCGCAAGTGAGAGTGGACGGAACACACATATAGTCTACTGACCATGCGGGTTTAAAATATATGCACTATATGTTAAAAGACATTTAGCAACATTCGGATAAAAAGATATGTCCATTGTTTTGTTAAACCAAAAGTTTTGCAACTGAAAGAGTATAAATGTAAAAGATAAATTTTCGCAGTTTACTCGACTTTGTGATATTGTTGAAAGAATAGTAGTGATGCATGAGAATAAATTTTTAGAAATCGAAGTGTGTTTTAGGTTCGAAACAGGTTCATTCGCAAAATCTTCGTAATTACACATTTTCATGTGTTTACGAAAAGTCGAGTTTAAAAAAAATGTCATAAGGTATTTTATTAGTTGTAAATTTCTCCCGAAAATATATATTGGATACGTCATATGAAAACAAAAGATTTACATTTGGTCTTAAAAATATGCAATACAAGTTTGTAAAATGCAAAATGAAACCATTTCATGAAGTATGTGTAAATCGAATGTGTTTTAAAAGACAGGATGTAAAATGACGTGAATGATAAAATTAACGTATGTAATAGATTACCAATATTTAAGAAAATTCATAATCAACGAGTTGTAGAAATAGATCCTTGAGGTGTGGATTTCACTCCTAACTCAAAGATGTGTTTCGAAATTGAAAACGATTGTGGAATGAAACCAATCACTAAGTTAAGGATATCACTCCCAGCTTAGTGGTTAAGTTTCTTTTTGAAGGAAATACTCTTTGAGGTGTGGATGTCACTCCTATCTCAAAGGCATATTCCTAAGATAAATAACATATAGAGGAGTAAAACTAATCACCAAGGTATGGATACCACTCCTAACTTGATGATATCGTTTCATTTGTGAAATACGGGTGTCTTCTTCGCCAAGCAAAATATCGAGAAATAATCATAACGAAAATACCTAGAAAGAAAATATAAGAAACGAGAGAAATATACACGAGAGGACTCGTGAAAGTAAACTTAGTTATAGTCTAGGCTAAAAGGCATTCTAATAACCTAATTCCCTATAACCATGGCTCTGATACCAATCTGTAACACCTCAACCGATGGCGGAAACATCGAGGTGTCACGTAGTGACGATTGTTCAATAGCTCATGGACTAAAGTGTAAATTTGAATACATTGATTAAATAATTTATTACATTGAAATGAAATACAACAATTCTAGATGTCAACTAAACTGAAATACAATGAAACAAAATCTAAATGTAAATCCGAAAGCTTAAAGGATGCATCTCAAAACAACCTGAAACATGTACGAAAATGATTTGGTCAATACAAAATGTATTGGTGAGCATACCCTGTATGAATAAATGTAGTAGGAAAAGTGTTTAGCAATTCATGTGTCGTATACTGTTTGCAATTATGTAATAAGTGGTATCCGGGTCAAATCAACCCTAAGAGAAGAAAGCAGATATATATAGTATGCGCTAGTAGTAATGTAATACATAGCAATGACGAGGACTCTCAACAGAGTCACAAGGGTATAAACCATAGTACTATTCATTGAAATGCCAGGCCGCAACGGTTAATGATTTGACAGGTCATAGATACACAAAATGACACAAGCAAACACACATAAGAATTTCTATTTTAGTAAAAGAAATATAAACTTGATAGTAAGTACATGAGTCACCCCAAAATAGTAAAACAATAAAAAGGGGAAAGATATACTCACAGTTTGCGAAAGCGATCAAAATCCACTTAAGCGGTCGTGAGCTAAGTAATGGGAATTCCGAGGAATCCAACCTATAATGTGTAGGAATACTAATAAGGAAGTGTCTAAAAAGTCTAAGGTAACTAGGGTCTAAGGCATTAGGGTTCGCTAAGTCGATTTGGGGAAGTAGAGTTTTTAATATAAAAGTTGTATATCCAAATAATATTATGCCAAAGTTTGTAAATGTGGTTTAAGTAATATAATCATTATCAATTGAATATTTAGATAAAAATATGTTTGAATAATTAAGACAAAATAATTTAGTTAATTTCTTTAACTAAATTAAAATAAATATAATGATCATAAATGTATAAATAAATAATTATATGTTTCACAATGATCCAATAAATGATAATTAATATTTTCAACATAAAACACTTCTATTTTATAAGAAAAATATTTAAAAATAGATATTTAAATAGTGTGAATAAATAAATGTTCAATTATGTCTAATTAAACATAAATAGGATTAAAAATACAAGACATGATCCATAAATGTTATTTTCATAGAAAATGGATTCTTAAGGATTTAAATCAATGAAAATAATTTTCTCATAATTTTTATAAACTTATTTATATTTAAAACTGATTTAATGAGATTAAATCATGTTTAAATGATTAAAAAAATAGGAAAATTAATAAAAATATATGTTTTCTGAACCAAATATTTTTATTTTAGTTCAAAATGATTAGAAATAATTTATCAAAAATTTTGAGATTAAAATCATTAAAAATGAATTTTTAATCAATTAAATACGATTAAAACAAATAAATTCAATAAAAATATACAAATATGACATTTTTCAGAAACTAAAAGTGGGATAATTTTCTATATGATGTCAAGATACTACTCCTAAATGTTTATAATTTTTGGAGCAAAAATGGATTTATTATGAATATTCTAAGATATATATGTATTATAGATTAAATAAAAGAAATGTAAGTAATAAATAAAAAAAAAACGAAAATAAAACAATGGGCAGAGCTGGGTTCGAACCTGTGTACCATGATCCACAAACACAACTTCTGACCACTATGCTACAAGCCTCATATGTTGAAAAGTTTAGAACTTTATTATATTTAAACACATTTTATAATGTCATCTTCTTCCCCAAAACTATCAAACCCTAACCCTAATTTCATCACCTTCAATTCGCGGGTATTAAAGCACGAATTCAGAGGTGTTTTGAAGGTGGATACGTAAGAATCAAAACGGCATAGCAAAAGAGGACTCACCATGTGTTTTAAGGTTCGAGTATGAAGGTTTAAAGCTCACGCATATATGCGACCAACTGAAGCTTTCTGGACATCATTCTCTACGTTTCTTAGTGGGTTAATAATGTTTAGAGGTGTAGGAATCAAATGGTGAAATCAGTGTATGTAATGGACGAGTAAAATGAGCGTTATGGATGTTTCTTTTAAATCCCGATCGGTTACAAGTTTTGGGTTTAAGAATTGATTAAATCTCTGTTTATTGCTCGTTAATTCAAGGTTTAAGTATAGTAACTGGTTGATAATGATGGAGAAACTTAAATGAAACGATTAAGGTAATTGAAAACGCATAAAAACCGGGTTGTGAGGTTGGCCGGAAAAGATTCCGGTGGCCGGAATCTGGGTCGCCGGAAAAACGAGGGGGGGGGGGGGAAGGGAAGGAGAGGAAGTGTTTTAAAAGTTTTGATATTTGGCAGAAAAGGTCCCTCCATGTTTAACTAGGTTAGTTATTTTTAATTTAGTTAGTTTTTTTTTTCTATATAAAACTTAACCAAGTTAATTTTATTTAACCAAAACTTTCTAAAACTTTATAAACTTGAAAATTTTATAGAATCTATTCCGAAATATGTTTCAACCTACTCATTTGATTAAAACTTATACCCGAACCATAATAAATATAAATGATAAAATTTTAGTTCGTTCAAAATAAATTTTGAAAACAACGAAACTTACAGGGACTATAACAGAAATATTTGGAGGACTGATATTGTCAATTAGGTGAAAGACGAAGGTGACAGATGTCACACCAAGCATAAACCCTAGATTAGTCTCTATAAATAACATGTCTATGTAATTGTAATAGTGGTCAGAGCTTAATAATAAATCCCTAGTTGCAGCCCGTGGACGTAGGTTCCCCACTGGAACCGAACCACGTAAAATTCTCGTGTTCGTGTGTCGTGCTTTATATTTTCTCGTTTATTATTGCGTGTTCGTTGTGAATCGGTTATTCCGCTGCACCACTTAATCCTAACAAGTGGTATCAGAGCTTTGGCTCGTTGGATTCACGAAACGTTTCGCAAGATTTTTTTTTCGTTCGTAAGTTGTTTGTTTCAGTCCTTTGAAAGCAATTCTTTTTGTGGTACAGGATTACGAAATAGAGGAATATTCTTGGGTTATTTAATTTGGTCAAAGAAAGTTTTGACTAAAGAAAAAGAAAAGAGCAGATAGGAATTTTTTTGTTTTGTCGATCAACAAAAAAAAAAAAAAAAAAAAAAAAACAAATAAAGCATATGCATGTTCTTTTTTTTTTTGTTATAGCGATAAGGTTCTTTTAGGTCGCATATTGTTACCACATGAACTGTTTGGATCGACCCCGCTGATTGTGACATCGTTGTTTATTTCCGTTTACAACCGTCTTTCAGCCGCGATTAGAAGAGATAGGTTCACTCGTTCTTGTTTTCTGATTAGGTTTTGTTTGGGTTGTTGTTCGGGTTTTGGGTGTTCAAGTTTCGAGTTATTATTCGGGTCGTTTGGGTTTGGTTTGTTTGTCAATTTTTGACCAGTTATTATCAACTTGAAACCAGGTTACTTTGATCTTATTTTTTTTCGTTTGTCATTATGGCTGAAGACGGAAAATTAGTGATTGAAAAGTTTGACGGTTCGGATTTTAGTTGGTGGAAAATGCAGATAGATGCATTGTTGGGTCAAAAAGACTTGGATATGGTACTGGAAGAAAAACCGGAGAAAATGGATGAAGCTGACGAAGCTCTGTGGAATGCCAAGGACAAGAAAGCTAGAGGTGTTATTACATTGTCGTTGACGAGGAGCGTTGCATTTAACATCATGTCTGAAACCACGGCTCGTGGTATGATGTTGGCTCTGTCAAACATGTATGAAAAACCGTCTACAGCTAATAAAGTGTTCTTGATGAGAGAGTTGTTCACGATGAGAATGAAAGAGGGAAGCTCAGTGACCGAGCACATAAATAATTTGAATTCTCTTCTGTCCAGATTATCGTCTGTGGGAATGAGATTCGATGATGAGACCAAAGCTGTGATTTTGCTATCTTCACTGCCTGATAGTTGGTCCGGGACAGTGACTGCTGTCACTAACTCAGTTGGGCCTGAAGGGTTAGCATTTGAAAGGATCCGGGATTTGGTATTGGGTGAGGATGTTCGCCGCAGGAATACTAAAGGGTCGCCTTCTGAGATGTTGCATGTTGGCAGGGGAAGGGGGAATAGTAGAAACAGTGGGAGCAGCAAGGGTCGGGGCAGGAGCTCGTCTAGGGCTCGTCCGAGTGTGCGTTGTTGGGACTGCAATGAAAGGGGACATTATAGGAATGAATGTCCGAACAAGAATTCTGATGGAGGATCAAAGAATTCTGGTGGATTGAACACTGCCGCGGTAAGCGATTCTGAGGATGACGCTTTGATACTGTGTGTTGAAAGCAGTGTGGAATCCTTGGTCATGGATTCCGGTGCATCATTCCATGCTACCCATAGCAATGATGGCATGCGGAATATTAAAAAGGGTGATTTTTGGCAAGGTTAGGCTAGGAAACGGTGAATTTCTTGATGTGACTGGCATGGGTGATTTGGATCTGGTTACTACTTGGGGCACTACTTGGACTTTGTGTAACGTCAGGGTTATTCCAAGGCTTGAAAGGAAGTTGATCTCCGTTGGGCAGTTGGACGAACAAGGTTTTGACGTTAAGTTTGGTGGTGGAAAGTGGAAGGTCGTTAAAGGTAATCTCGTGGTTGCTAGCGGTTTCAAGAAGGGGTCGTTATATATGGTGTCTGTTCCGTCTGAGGAAGTGACCGCCCCTGTTAAGACGAACGCCAAAGTCGGGCTCGCCGATTCGACAGTTAAACGAGTCCAGTTTGCAGAAAAGGACTCTGGGACTTCAGGTAATCAGCTTGAGCGTATTCGGAGGTCTGAACATGTACATGATTTTTGTAGCAGTGGGAGCACGGGGAGTGTTCCGACACCGTCTGGAAATCGACGTTGGGTTCAGAAGACCAGGTTTCTGAATGAAATCTCTCCTGAGAAGTTTCTGCTAGTAGGGAGTGTTCCTCTGAGAATCCCTGTATCTGATGGTTTGTGTCTATGGGAATCAGTTGGGATTGAGGATGTGAAGATGGGGTCTTTTGAGACAGGGTTGAAGCCATCTGGGGCTTCAACGGGCCTTTCTGGTTACTGATGATGATTGGCCGGCTGTAACTAGGTTGATTGGGGATACATGGTTTGAAGTTTGGTTTGTTCTTGGGAGCTGGACCTGGAAGACTTTTGTTCCTATGTGTGTTTGAACTTTACGGATTACTGAAGACATGGATTGCTTTGTGCTTGTTGGCGGACTTGGTGTTTATCGCAAGGCCTTCAAGTGGGAGATTGTTGGGTGTGAAGTCCTTGGGCTAGTTATTGCTATTGGGCTTGTTTTATTGGATGTTAAGGAAGCCCATTTAGGTTTTCTTGTTCACCAAGGATAAACCCTAGATTAGACTCTATAAATAACATGTCTATGTAATTGTAATAGTGGTCAGAGCTTAATAATAAATCCCTAGTTGCAGCCTGTGGACGTAGGTTCCCCACTGGAACCGAACCACGTAAAATTCTCGTGTTCGTGTGTCGTGCTTTATATTTTCTCGTTTATTATTGCGTGTTCGTTGTGAATCGGTTATTCCGCTGCGCCACTTAATCCTAACACAACACCCGCAATGTGATTGACCAAACGTAACCGCCAAACATAATGCAGCCCGCCCGCAACATGCGGATTCATGCTAGTTTATATTTAATCATTTTGCATGTTCCTCTCTCCTATTTACTTTCTTTTAGACATGAGGGAGTGGGGCGAGCCCCTTTACGCAAACACATCATCCTCTCTCTTCTCCCATGGAGTTTTTTACGGGCGTTAGTGCTCTTTATTTTTATTTTCTTTTCTTGAATAGAGCATTTTGATTGGTTGTTAATTTTGCCTTTTGTCATTGTGTCTTTGCTTTTCACCACCCCTTCCTTTTGTGGCTTTTCGAAGAGCAAATTCCTCAAGGTCTAATTGGTGCCTACGTGTGGGGCTTGTCCCCTTGCGCTTGCCACTAATAGTGCTGGTAAATTGTGTATACCCGACCTGTTAAGATACGAATACGAAACATGTATACCCGAACACAACACAATAACTTAACATGTACTTTTTTCTAAACCTGAACACGAACCTGTTTATACCTGGTTTACACGATAAGACATGACAAGACACGATAATACCAGTTTATACCAAGTTAACACGATAAGACACGATAATACCTGTTTATAATTGGTTAATACGATAATACACGAACATGTTTTCCAAATCCGACACGTTAAATGGATATCATCAAGCATTAAAAAGGTAGAATTCAATCTATAAAAACGTATAACTCCAATACTCCACCCCCACAACCTATATTTAAAAAAAAATAAAAAAAAAAATCCTTAACATGTCTTAACGGGTACTAAACAGGTAAACAAGTATTTAACCTGTTTAGATACAAAATTTAACAGGTATATTTCGTGTTTACCTGTTTAGGACACGAAACTTGTTAAGGTCATACCTGTACCTGTTAAAATCATGTAGGTTCGTATCGGGTATTCGTGTTCGTGTCCGAAATTGCCAACCCTGGCCACCACTCCGTGCAGTGTTATTCTTAATTCTTTTAAATAACAATTTAAGTTTATTTATGCACCAAATGATGTTTGGAGAAAGTACCCAGGTTCAAACCTGGTGAGAGGCGTTTAATAGGGTGTAATAAAAGGGGATGTAAAAAGGAGTGTAAAAATGGGGGAAGAAATTAGCCGTTAAAAAAAAAAAGTTTATTTATGCAATTATTTACGTAGCTCTATACTTTTCAATGACCACTATTTAAGTGCAAAGGCTTTGGTCTCCTAGCCCAACCAAAAAATTTCACGTGTTTCGTTTTTCAACAGGGAATAAGTTAAGAAGAAGAAAACTAGAACGCCAAAAGAAACATTTGAAAATATTGATCAGAATCAGCAAAATAATTATAGCCCAGCGGCATCTTGGTGGTGAGATAAGACTTAGGGACCATAAGGTCCTGGGTTCGAATCTCACAAAGGGGGTTTTCTCATAATTATTATGAGTTTCCTCCTGAATTGATGACTTGGTGGTGGAATATGATCGCGTGGCAACATTGGTGGCACGATGATACTCCAGTGTTCCGTGAGTGATTCCAATTTGTTGGCCGTTCAAAAAAATATATATATGTTATTTATTATATGCTTTGAACACGATTATTAATTTTTGACCACCGAAGTAACATTAAGTTTCATACTCCAGTTTGGTCATTTTGTTACCGTAGTAAACAGACAAAATGTATTTGTGGGCGCTAGAAGGTTGCAGTATGGGCTGATCAAGTAACAGGCCAACACGAATGGACCAAAGTTGTAACATTTTTGTGTAGTTACCTTAAGGCCTTAAGAACCAATCTTCATTCTTAAACGAAATGGGCCTAACAAAACCATTAACATGTTAGTTAAATATTTAAGAAGCAAATCGAGAACAGGCACAAAACAAAAGGAAACTTATAAAATGACAAATTAAATATTGAGAAAATTGCAATTTTTGTCCCTGTAGTTTGCCTAAACTAACAGGTTCAACACACGTATAACACCCTGAATACCTGAGGTTTGTTTTTCTAACACTTTACGTCTCTCGTTTTAACGGCCGTTAGGTTTTCCGTTAGTTTGTGGTGAAATGACTATTATACTCCTCAGTTTTTGAGTGAAATGACTTTTATACCCTCTCATCTTCTTCCGTTAGTTTGTGGTGAAATGACTATTATACCATTCAGAGTTGGATTTCTAATTATTACAAATCAAAGTCAAAGTTTTATTTTCAATTTAATTCGAAACTCAAATTCCAATTAAGTATATGGGAATTCTAATTAACAGAATTGAAATTAATTTGCAGGTGGTGGTGATGGTGGTGGTGGGTGGGTTGAAGATGAAGATGAGAGGGTGTAAAAGTCATTTCACTCAAAAACTGAAGGGTATAATAGTTATTTCATCACAAACTAACGGAAAACCTAACGGCCGTTAAAACGAGGGACGTAAAGTGTTAGAAAAACAAACCTCAGGTACTCAATGTGTTATACGTGTGCTGAACTTGTGAGTTACGAAAATTGCAAGTTTCTTTTAAATATTTGTGGTATGCAGAAACTCTTTTCTTTGGATTTATTACAAGCCTTTCCATCTTCTTTGATTTTCTGAAAATTTTCAGTTGTACAACCAAAAAGGGAACTCTATTTTTTTTAACGGCCTACGAAACAATTTCGAGCACTCTCGGACACCCTTTTGGCGAATCAGGTACTCGAGAGTACCCAGGCTACCAATTGCCACCAATTCCCGGGAAAACCCGACCACTCATCCGCCCGAAGGCACGACGGTGAAATAGTCAGTAAAACCGGTCGGGATCAGGACTCGAACCCAAGCCAATGGCCGGGTCATCCCTCATTTCCCCTCCACCAATGTCCTCCAAATGTAGCTAGTGGGAATTGAACCCAAGCTTCCCATAAAAAACTTTAAGCCCTCAACCAACTGGGAAAAGGGAACTCTACTACTTCCACAACTTTGCACTGATCGTAATTACATTACTGCTTATATAAGAAACCCAAACAACAGCATTGTCTTCTATTTGCAGTTCGATCCAGACAAGTCAAAAGAGTACCTTCTGCTTACAACAGACTCATCAGGTAACTACTACAATGAAGTTTGATTGTTTGAATTTCGAAAAAAAAAAGAAAAAGAAAAGAAGGTAACTAACGACTACAAAATATTTTTACACATGAAAATATACCAGTATATACAACATATGAATATATGATGGAATATGTGGGTATCGACTCCAACCAAAATAATTTCAGCATATACGTGCGTGTCGCAAAATAAAAGAACTAAATGGGTTTCTTTTAATTACAAAGACTTAAACTAAAAATCTTCGATGATCATAATAGATAAGTATTCTTAGGTACATCATTTTTTTTTTCATATTCTAACATCCTTTGTATACTTGATTATCATTTGAGTTGCTTCCATTGTTTGCATCATTATAGATACAGAAAAATATCTTGATACGTGTATACTTGATTATCACTTGAGTTGCTTCCATTGTTTGCATCATTATAGATATAGAAAAATATATTAGGGTGCCGATGTGAAGTCTTGGATAAGAATATACAACGCACTATAATCCCCTTGCTGACAATCCTTTACTCTGACAACATCTAGGGTTTCTCTAACAATGTGATATCTCACACCGGGTAAATCCTTAACCCTCCCCCTCTTACTAAGAATATAGAATGTTCTTGTGAATTATAGCCAATACTGGGTGTATAAGCAATGATTTCAAATCCAGAGGTTACTGTGTAGCTAGAAATTATATTCTTCTCATTCACTCGGTTGGCTAAGAAGCGATAAGACTCTCAGATCAGAACTCAAGTCAAGACAGTTAACCACTCCATTCCGAATGGAGCCTTAGGACATCCGCTTAAACTAACTCTACCGGTCTGAAGCGTCTTTGTCAAATCATTCCTTACTAAACAGCTTAGCTTGTAGTCGAGGCTAAGTTCCTATAAAAATCAGAAATCCCCTACATTTGAGTGCGGTTTGAATTATAGATTTACGTAATTGAAAGTAACCAATTAGGTTTACAACGAAACTTAGAAATCGATCACTAATCCAATTTGAGTAATGCAACCCTAAACTACCTTCGGTTTCACAAATCACGCCATTAAAAATTCACTATTACCCTAAAACAACTTAATATATGACAACACTACCCGAAACCACGAGTCTCACAATTTAACACTACTCTCTCTCCATACACACTACTCCCTCTCTCTATCTCTCACCTAAACTCAAACAACCCCAAAAGGGTTATATTACTCGCAAACACCACGCAAACTAGGATATCCGAATTGGTAGGTGTTGTGTGTACCGGGTTTCATGTTCATGGATAATGAGTAATGAGAGTGTTTGGAAAAGTAATATATATATATATATATATATATATATATATATATATATATATATATATATATATATATAGGAAAAAGATCATTTAGGAACCAAGGTACTAGTTAGGAACTTAGGAACCAATCTGAGCCATTCATCTTTTAATCTTGATCTAAGGGTAGGATGGTAATTGAACAATTATGTTTTATATTTTAATTTAAAAAAAAAGTTATAAAATCCCCCATCTCTTTCTCTCCACCATTCTCACACCACTCTTCTCTCCTATACTTTCTCTCTCTAAAAAAACCCCAATTCCAAACCCTAACCACCGTCTACTTCCTTTGAAATCATCATCGGATATAAAAAAACCCCATAACAACCTCCACCAAATTGTTTCAAGTCAATGTTTGATATTTATCGTTGAAAGTAATTAATTAATACCGTTTGTGTCGGTTATTACATGTGAATTTTTGTTTATCAACATACAAACAATAATCCTCACCGCACCCCCAAGTGTTTCTATTTAGATCTTGTCCTGTTCCCTTGCCATAAAAGAAAATAATAATAAAAAAATAATCAAAGTCTGACAAAGATGCATCTGGCTCTCATTATCTTGATCGCTCTTTATTTTCTTCTATATAATGGGCTTGTCGTGCGCCGCCGTACACGGTGGTCTGGAACCCACCGGTTCCTTCCTTCTCTGGTAATATAATTAAACATAATATACACTGATGTATATATGTTGAATTTGATGGTATAGGGTTGCTGGATAAAGAAGACGGTTATACACTAAGGGTTCGTATATTCATGGTTCGTATGGTTCGTATACATCAGTGTATACTATAGAATGTTTTTGTATCACTAATTGGACTTTACACTGATGTATAATTGTTGAAATATGAATATACACTGACGTATATTTGTTGAATATTATGGTACAGTACAATGTTTTTGTAGTACTAATTGGACTATACACTGATGTATAATTGTTGGAATATGAATATACACTGACGTATAGTTGTTTAATGTTATCGTACAGTATAATGTTTTTTGCAGCAATGATTGGACTATACACCGATGTATAATTGTTTGAATATGACGATACTAAACACTGTTCTATAGCATCAATTTTATTGGGGTCTGATGTATATTGTATGTATACACTGATGTATATGTTAAACAACTTTTTTCTTTGTTTCAGGTTACTCTTGATAAGACCAACCTATCAGTTCGTGTGAGTGCATGGAATATGAATATACACTGACGTATAGTTGTTTTAATGTTATCGTACAGTATAATGTTTTTGTAGCAATGATTGGAATATACACTGATGTATAATTGTTGGAATATGAATATACACTGACGTATAGTTGTTTAATGTTTATCGTACAGTATAATGTTTTTTGTAGCAATGATTGGAATATACACTGATGTATAATTGTTGGAATATGAATATACACTGACGTATAGTTGTTTAATGTTTATCGTACAGTATAATTTTTTTGTACGCAAAAATGATATTAGTTGTGGTTTTTGTCAGTTACAATGTATACTAAATAACCTATTAATACTCACATACCAAAAGACAATATTACCCCTTGATTTAATTAAAAAGTTAATTAATGTTTAACATATTTACTATCATGCCATTGAAGATGGATGGATGAGATTTGTTCCTAAAGTTCCTAACTAAGGGTTGGTTCTCAATTGAACCCTACCCTATATATATATATATATATATATATATATATATATATATATATACAGGCTGGAGTTAGGGTTCAAATGATGTTTTTTTGTGACAACGGTAAGAAGGAATTATGACCACTAGATAAGTTTAATCTAGGGTGGAGATGAAATGGATGACAATTTTGTAAGTGTTAATTATAATGATTAATTAGATTCTTTGAGGGTATATAATTAAAATCATCTTTTTTTTTTAAATCAAAATCTAATAAACGGACAATAACTTCCCTTCTATTCATGCGCCTTCCATAAACAAAACCCCATCCAAAATTGGCAAAACATAATCTTAAAAAACATGGATTCGGATCAAAAGATTGGATGGGTATTTAACATGAGTTTGGTTCAGTGTGTTTTATTTACAAAGAATATAATATGTTCTTCTAAATCTAAATCATATTTGTGTTTCATATATCATGTTCTCGATAATGTGTTCTACATGAGTTTTACATGAATTTAAAACACAATGGTTTTAGATTTGTAGGTAACATGAGTTTAAAACACATAGTGATGATTTTAAAACACATAATGATAAAACACAATAAGTTCAGATGGGTAGTTAAGAGGAGTTTAAAACACACAGTGACAATTTTGATAAAACACAATAAGTTCATATGGGTAGTTAAGAGGAGTTTAAAACACACAGTGACGATTTTGATAAAACACAATAAGTTTAGATGGGTAGTTGACATGAGTTTACTATGACTTTAAACACATAATGACAATTTTGATAAAACACAGTAAGTTCGAATGGGTAGTTAACATGAGTTTTAAAAACACTGAAAATACAATGACGATTTTGTGTTTTTTTTTTTCATTTGAAGAATTCGTATGCGTAACAGGGTTGCAGCAAACTAGAAGAATAAGATTCATAGATAAACATGTTGATCTATAGTTGTAGAAAAAATCCCGAAAATCGCTCTTATTTCATTAATGATGGATATTGCCATATTATTGATTAGTTATGTAATCACATTAATGCCCATGAGAGTAAAATAAATGAGTCTCATGTGTCACTCTCACGTTCCTTCTTATTCTTCTCACAAAAGTGGTCATTTGTACCCGAACATCTATATATAGGATTATGATCATGTACAAAACCTATTTTTTGTGAGAAGTGTGAGAACCAATAATAGTGTGACACATAGCGGCCTATTTTATTATATAGAAGGGTAACATTGTAAATTGCATTGCTAATCTTATTTTAGGAGATAATGGCTAATTAATTTCATGTTTAATTTAGGAGCATTCTTAGGGATTTTGTTTTCACATCTCACGAATATTTATAGAGTTTTTATTAACATTCAGCACATTATCATTCATTTACTGAATTATATACGACCAAAACAACATTCATATTGGTGTGTTTTACTGATGTGAGCACATGGTGTTTTACTGGTATACCATAAGGTTTGAAGGTATAACACACCTTTTGTGTTATTTTTATAAGGAGTTTTACTGATGCAAAAAATATGGTTTTTTTATGCACATTGGTGTTTTATTATAGTCTTGTAAGTTGCTTCATCAACAATGTGTTTTTACGTTCATACCCGTGTGTTTTATCACCATATTCTCAACTTTGTGTTTTAAACAGTCCCGTGTGTTTTATCATCATCTTCTCCATAATCCAGCGTGTTTTATCTTCATCATACACAATCAGTAACACATTCAAAAAACACAACTATACATACATTTAAAATGTGTTTTAAATTCAAAAAACACTAAACCACACAAAAATCCTTTGAACATAAAACACAACAATATGAATGTTGTTTAAAATAATCCACCATAAAACACACTGATCCATTATCACCTCATGTCGTCTTCATCTTCATCCCTAAAAAAAACACTCCGATTATTTATGTTTGTGATGGTGGCTGTCGAATGATGGTTCGGTTGATGGTGGTGGTTTGTGGTGGTTGATGGCGGTTGTGTAGGTGGCGCGGGGAGAGAGAGAGAGGAGAAAGAGAGAGAGAGGTGAGAGACACTTAAATGTGAATTAAATGGAGGACGTAAATAGGAAGATTAAATTTGTTAGGCCTTCCATATTTTTAATTAGACCCTTTAAATGTGAATTAAATGTAGGGTGTGTTTTACCATTATACCCCTAAGTAGCCTAATTAGTTATTATAACTATAACATTATTTACAATAATGCCACTCATTAAATCTAAACCATTGATTAAGATGATATAATGGTCCAAAACACTTCTTACCCTTCTCACACAAAACACACTTTGCACAGGATCTCGACCCTATATATATATATATATATATATATATATATATATATATACTAGTAGGAAACCCGCACGATGCAGCGGCACGATAATATTACAATATGGTACTCGTTTTCAATAGTTTATCAATCCTCCGGTGATATATTGTATGGTACGTTTGGTTACTTTACTTATTCATAGCTTTGGTGTGGTATACTATGCCATGAGCCTTACATATCTTAGATACATGATAACGAACACACACATAAGAAAATATCAATATTACAATATGATAGTCTTTTTCTGTAGTTTGTCAATCCTCCAATGATATATTATAGGGATGAGCATGGTACCGGTACCGAATTTCTTCAAAAATGGGTACCGGTACCGAAAACAACCGGTACGGTATCTGTACCAGTACGATACCAATATTTGAATGTAAAAATCGGTTAATACCGGTACCGAAAAACTAAAAATGTGGGTACCGATAGTGGTACCGAAATTGATTCGGTACCAGGAATTCGGTACCGGTACCTAGTACCATTTGCTCATCCCTAATATATTGTATGGTACGTTTGGTTACTTTTCTTATTTATAGCTTTGGTGTGGTATACTATGCCATGAGCCTTACATATCTTAGTTACATGATAACAAACACACATAAGAAAATATCAATTATCGATATAGTAATCAAAATCAAAACTCATGTTAACAAATTCAATGAATTAAAGTGAATGATATTTTTGTTAATGGATGTGAATTGCCATTGTCACCGAAAATGGCAAAAACAAACCACATACATAGTTTTGGTGATGCATTCTTAGGCATCATCCAATTATAATGAGAATATGTTGTTATTTAAAACAACATGGATTCAATTAGATTATAATTAAACTAATGGAAAATGAATTATCATAAAAAAATCAACATTCTATTACACGTCTATTCCATAAAAATCATTCACTTTAATCATTGTTGTTAATTGTTTTAAAAATTTCACCCAATATGTAATTGAATAACATGATAATTGAGGGTATACCAACCAAATAAACAATGCAAAAGTATACATGGCAAAATGTTTCTAACAACTCATGTTTGGATTATAAGTATATTTAAGGGAAATTAGTTTCGGTTAATCAAAAACTTCAACCGCTTTAAATGTATTCTCAAGCAATCAGAAAACATGTAAAGAAAATAGGCAAGAATAGAAATATCCCTCACCCTGCACCAACCAGAGATGAACTCCCAAATATGCACCACAACCCTGCAGGTACCAAACATATGCATAGCGGACTCGTCCTGCTCGTTGCAAAACTTGCATCTAGAGTTCTGAATGACGATGTTTCTGCGGGCAAGATCCGAAGCCGTAGCCACTCTATCCTGAATAAGCCTATACACCATAAAATTAACTTTAGTCTGAACCCATGAATTCCAATAGAAAGGCAAGCCCCGATCCTCAAAGTTGTGCCAACCCCCTGATGGCCCGAACAGAGAAAAAGCCCGACCCATCTGTCAACGCCTAGCCCAAACCCGAAGCCCTGTAGAGCAGTAATCAGCCCCTGCAGCTCATCGATCTCCGCATGTAGCTTTGGATGTCTAGCCCATTGGAACTGCATATACACTACTTTCCCGGATGCTCAGCTTTTTATAACCCTACATTTTTTGTATAAGCTTTGTTTGAAGACCGAATCCTATTATGGTTATGATAAGGAATATAAGAGAATAATTATTGTAGTTAATAAAATAAAACCTTGTGCATGTCTTTTCCCCTTTTATGTTGATGGTTTGAAGAAAATATCAGATCTAATCTATATTCAACATACAAACTCAAACAAATACAAAAACAACAAAATAGCGACAAAACAAGTGACCAAATCTTATTAGTTTATCCAAACCAAAAATCTCCCCCCAATACCAAGATCTCAGTTAAACACTGAGATCATAAAGAATAATATGAACACTGAGTTCGTCTGCTGATTGTTAAGATCAGCAGACAGATTATAAGAACAATACAAAGACGAAACAAAGACTTACAGACGATTAAAGACCTTACAGATGAACAAACCCTAGACAGACTCTTGAATAGACGAGAGAGAATACAGAGAGAAAAGATAAAAAATATCAAGAGTAAGTGAGAGAATGAAGCATCAGAGGGATCTTATATGCAGATCCAGAAGCTTCTATCAGCTTATCTTACACGCCTGCAATCTCATCCGTTGGATTATATCCAATGGTCACTAATAAAGCCCAGCATTATAACACTCATCGTCAAGCCCAATAACCGAGCCCATCATATGTATCAATAACCAGATAGCCCAGCTGTACCTGTAACATCTTATAATCACATTAGCCCAAAATATAAACCAATTATAAAAACGTTCACAACTTTATTTAACGTGTCACAACTTTATTTTTAGTAATTGAATTACAAATTTTTATTTATCTTTTTAACATTCCCCCTTAATTCAATTACTAAACAAATCTGTTAATCCCAACTTATCACATAACAACTCATGTTGTGCACCATATAACCCTTTTGTAAATATGTCAGCTATTTGCTGACTTGAATCAACCTTTATAGGCTGAACAAAACCAGAATTCACTTTTTCTCTGAAAAAATGAAGATCTATTTCGAAGTGTTTTGTTCTATCATGAAAAACCGGATTTTCAGCAATGGATATTGCCGATTTACTATCACAATACAACCTTAAAGGTAAGCTAGACTTAACTCCTAATTCAGACATCAGATTTGACAACCAGACTAACTCGCAAGTAGTCGAGCACATAGCACGATACTCAGATTCAGCACTAGACCTGGAAACAACACTTTGTTTCTTACTTTTCCAGGAAATAAGATTATCTCCTAAGAAAACACAAAACCCAGTAATTGATTTCCGAGTAACAATACATTTAGCCCAGTCCGCATCTGAATATGCTGACAATTCAAATTTTTCACTTTTTTTGACCCATAAACCTTTACCTGGTGAAGCTTTAAGATATCTTAATAGCCTCAACGCAATACGTAAAATTGCTTCACTAGGTTTGTGCATAAACTGACTTAGAAACTGAACCGTATAACTAATATCTGGACGAGTTATAGACAGATAAATTAGCTTTCCTATTAATTTCTGAAAACCTGTTACATCATCGAGTAATTTTTCAGATTTATTACCTTTTACAGTTAGAACATAATTCTGTTCTATAGGAAAGTTAACTGGTTTACAACCTAAGTAACCATATTCACTTAATAAATCCAAACAATATTTCCTTTGATTTAAACAAATTCCATCTTGAGCATACAACACCTCAATACCGAGAAAGTATTTCAGTTTACCTAAATCCTTTATTTGAAAACTTTCTTTAAGCAACTTTTTCACATTACCGATCTCATCATCACTGTTCCCAGTGATGACGATATCGTCCACGTATACAAGTAAGACCACAAACACGCCATCACAAGACTTAATAAACATCGAATAATCACAAACGCTACGAACAAAGCCTATACCTAACAAGACATCTACAAGTTTTTCGTTCCATTGTCTCGGAGCTTGTTTTAGCCCGTACAATGATTTAACCAACTTGCAAACCTTAGACTCATTACCCGAACTATACCCTTCAGGAAGAGTCATATAAACATCTTCACTGATAGAACCATAAAGAAACGCATTATTTATATCAAGTTGAAACAACGACCAATTATTTTGGACAGCTAAACTAACTACAGATCTAACCGTAACCATCTTGACAACCGGAGAAAATGTTTCTCCAAAATCTATACCCTCACGTTGATTGTAACCTTTTGCAACTAAACGTGCTTTAAACCTTTCAACTTCACCATTAGACTTGTACTTTACTTTGTACACCCATTTGCATCCAATAGCTTTCCTATTGGGTGGCAAATCAGTAATAGTCCAAGTCTGATTTCTATATAAAGCCTCCATCTCACTATTCATAGCCTCTATCCATCTCGGATCTTTAGAGGCTTCATAGTAAGAGGTCGGTTCACTGATTTTATTTACATTAGACACAAAACACAAGTTTTCACACGACAAATTTGAGTAATTTACAACTTTATCAAGACCATACTTAACTTTACCATCTAACACATATTCACTAAACTTCTTTGGTAACACAGACTCTCTATTAGAGTGTCTTATGTTACTTGTCCTATTTCCCTCAGGAGTCGTAGTCTCATCATTTGGCACTTCATCAACCAAGGTGGTAGTCCCTTTACCACTAGAACTACTAGGTGGCTGATCACTTGAATGATCTACCTCACTAGTATCTCTAGGAAAGTCATCTAAACCATCCTTAGGAGAAATGTCATGAGAACTAGCAGTTCCCCCTTCATCATCGGGAAGATTCGTGTTACGAGATGTAACATTGTCACCATTAAAACTTTCAGTTTCTACACAATCAAAAAAATTCACATGATTTAAATCATTAAAAACAGCCTCTTTAAACTCAGTTTTAAACGGAAATATGTTTTCATAAAACTTTACGTCTCTCGAAAACTCAACTTCTTTTGTTTCTAAACAATAAATTTTGTAACCTTTTTTCAGAAAGGAATAACCAAGCATAACACTTTTATCAGCCCTACTAAACATTTTATCAGATTCATTTAAAACGGTTTTAAAGCATAGACAACCGAAGTTTTTAAGGTGACTAAGCGTTGGGGGGAACCCATGTATTAACTCATACGGACTTTTACCACCTAGAACGGACGACGGAATCCTGTTAATAAGATACGAAGCAGTAAGAATACAATCAGACCAGAACCTTAAAGGAACATTGCTTTGAAACAGTAATGCTCTAGCTGTGTTAAGAAGATGTCGGTGTTTTCTCTCCACAACACCATTTTGTTGTGGAGTATAAACACACGACGTTTGATGTAGAATACCTTTTTTACTACAGAATTCAGACATTCGCTTATTAACAAATTCAGAGCCGTTATCACTTCTGAAAATTTTTATACACTTAGAAAACTGAGTTTTTACCAACTCATAAAATTCAAGTAAATTTTCAAAAACCTCACTTTTCCCTTTTAACATATAGACCCATACAGACCGAGAATAATCATCGACAATAGTTAAGAAATACTTGTATCCTTCCCTACTAGTGACCCTATAAGGTCCCCATACATCAAGATGTACAAGGTCCCCTACATTCTTTGTTCTATGGTCACTAAGAGGAAAAGGAACTCTAACTTGTTTAGCCTTGTGACAAACATCACAAGGACTAGATTCAGATTCACTAATGTTTAAAGAACTTTTTAACACAGCTAGGACTTGACTAGACGGGTGACCTAGTCTACTATGCCACAGACCTTGCTCACTAACACTGTTAAAACATAGATTGCTAACACTCACATTATTGCCTACAAAATATAGACCATCTTGTTGTCTACCAGTCACCAGGATTTTCCTTGACTTGGAATCCTGAATACAACATTTGTGTTCATTAAACAAAACATCTAACTTGTTATCCTTAGCAAGTTTATGAACAGACACAAGATTCACACAGTAATCAGGTATAAAAAACACATCAGTTAATATAACACCATCAGCTAGTTTTATATCTCCTATCTTGGTAACTTTAGCATGAGTTCCATTAGGGTGTTTTACTTCTAGATTCAGTTTAGATACATCAACACAATTAATCATATACTTATCTGATCCTACCATATGTTGATTAGCCCCCGAATCCATTATCCACCCAAACAATAGAGCATACTTAACAAGACTCGAACAACATGAAACATTTTTAAACACAGAAGACAGTTTACTTAAGACAGACATACTTGAAAACCCAGTTACAACAACAGACTCACCTCCCACATTCGAACATTGAGGATCTGTTGCAGATTTCTCACTTATTAAGCTCATCAATTTGTTAATCTGTTCAGATGTAAATGGAGACACAGGAGCAGTTGTGGAAGCACAAACATTGTTATTAGAGGATGTTGGTTTTCCACTGAACCTGTTACTCGTATTATTATTTCTAAAATTTTGAGTAGCAGGTTTCTTCTTAAAATCTGGTGGATAACCAACAATCTCATAACATCTATCAATTGTGTGACCAATTCTATGACAGTTTGTACACTTAAGATTAGGATTAGGTCCCACATTTCCACCCCTTCTATTATTTACAGAATTATTATTTTTAGTAAAGAAAGACACACTAGTTCCCTTCCCATTACTGTTAGACTTTCTATGTGACTCCTCTCTAGATACAATAGCAAAGGCATGTTTGACACTAGGCAGTGGGTCTTGCAACAAAAGATTTGTTCTAACTGGTTGATAAATTTCATCAAGACCCATTAAAAACTGCATTAGTTTTATTAGACTACTAAAATTGTTAAATTCTTTTGAGGCTTCACAAGTACATGCAGGGAGTTGAACTATAGAGTCAAATTGTTTCCACATTGTGTTTAATTTGTGATAATACTCTGACACAGTGCTACCACTTTGACTCATAGAACAAATGTTTTGATGCAAGTTAAACACCACTGACCCATCCACCTTATCATAAGTCTCTCTTAAATCTAACCAAACATCCCTAGCAAACTTGGAAAACACTTGACCAAGATACAACTCATCACTAACAGAATTCAATAACCAAGACAAGACCACAGAGTTGCATCTATCCCATTGTTTTCCTAATACTTCATCATCACTAGGTCTAACAGTTGTACCATCAATAAAACCATACTTGTTTTTAGTTTCAAGAGCAAGTTTCATTGCATTTGACCACACTTTATAGTTTTCTGTTCCTTTTAACTTTAGACTAATTATGGTCAAGGTACTAGTATCACTAGGGTGAATATACAAAGGGTCACCTATATCCAATTTGCTAATCAAGGTTCCAACATTGACAATAGAACCTCCACCAGAGACAGTGCCATCACCACTCTGGATGGAGTTATCCTCATTAGTCATATTGAAACAAACAAGAAATCACACAAACAACACCACAGATAATCAACACAACCTGTTAACAATAGCTAACACAACAAGAAACCAAACCAGAATACACAGACCAATCCTAAGAAGACGAAGCTGTGTCAGTGTTCAGATAGTGGGTTCATCACTCAAGGGTGCCCACCCAGATCTTAACACAGGAGTCTTTTTAAACTAACTATGTATATAAAAAAACAAGAAATAAACCACAGAAATATCAAGACAGACCAAAACACAAAAAACAGAAATACCAAGACAAACCAAGACACCAATCAGACAAGACACACCACAGTGATGGCCCAATACCGGTCCACCTAACCCGGTCAGTGGCCCTAGACACAACAACAGACAAATCAACAATACAAGAGTTTCAGAACGATCTCACCAAGGGGGGGACCCAAGTTAGGGTTCTCCAACCCTGTAACCTGTACCTTCACTTAGGGTACAGAGCTACAGGAGCAATTGAAGCAATAAGAAATACTCCTCTTAATCCAGTAACCAAGACAGCTTTCCCAGAGGATCTCCAACCCTGTAATCCGTACCTTCACTTAGGGTACAGCCTTACAGAACCACTTGAGGCCAACAAGAAGTGTTCCTCCAAGTCCAGCAACTAATACAACTTTCCCAAGATCTGAATCAACCAATAATACAAGACAAACAATACTACAAGGTGATCAATAGACCAAATCTATCAAGAAGATAAGATCTAATGAAGACCAGGTTCAGATCATCATCTATTAACGAGATGAGATCCAAAACACAAAAATATAAGACACAATAATAAAGATCTGTTAAGATTTTAACAGATCAGATCATGCAAGAACCAGATCTAAACAGATCAGATCCAAGCACTACAATACACAGCGGAAGACTTATCAACAAACCACAATATCAAGAGCCTTTGGCTCTGATACCATGAAGAAAATATCAGATCTAATCTATATTCAACATACAAACTCAAACAAATACAAAAACAACAAAATAGCGACAAAACAAGTGACCAAATCTTATTAGTTTATCCAAACCAAAAATCTCCCCCCAATACCAAGATCTCAGTTAAACACTGAGATCATAAAGAATAATATGAACACTGAGTTCGTCTGCTGATTGTTAAGATCAGCAGACAGATTATAAGAACAATACAAAGACGAAACAAAGACTTACAGACGATTAAAGACCTTACAGATGAACAAACCCTAGACAGACTCTTGAATAGACGAGAGAGAATACAGAGAGAAAAGATAAAAAATATCAAGAGTAAGTGAGAGAATGAAGCATCAGAGGGATTTTATATGCAGATCCAGAAGCTTCTATCAGCTTATCTTACACGCCTGCAATCTCATCCGTTGGATTATATCCAATGGTCACTAATAAAGCCCAGCATTATAACACTCATCGTCAAGCCCAATAACCGAGCCCATCATATGTATCAATAACCAGATAGCCCAGCTGTACCTGTAACATCTTATAATCACATTAGCCCAAAATATAAACCAATTATAAAAACGTTCACAACTTTATTTAACGTGTCACAACTTTATTTTTAGTAATTGAATTACAAATTTTTATTTATCTTTTTAACATGGTTCCGGTTGTAGTCTTGGACGATGCGGTTGAGGAACGGTGTTGTTTTGAACACTCTGTTTAAAGTGTGAAGCAACACACGTTTTGTGGCTGAAATATGTCCCAGTCATTAAACATTATAACATGAGAAGTGTTGACAGGTATATAAGTGTACTTTCATAAATATGTATCAAAATATTAGTGTACTTTAATAAATATGTATCAGTTTGATATTGTCCAATGATTTCTATATTTTATGAAAAATAAACTTCCATTTCTTTTTCTTGTGTTATATGTTAGTCCTCTTCACATAACTATTGTACTAACAACAAATGTTCAACCACATAAAACTGAAATATAAAAATATAAATTTTATTATTCTTTGGATCCTGTTATGATTAGGAATATAAGAGAATCAATGTAGCAGTTGATGAAACAAAACGTTAAGTAATAAATTGTTACCTGGTGACTCTTGTGGCTGTCTTTTTTCTCTATTTTGCTGATTGTATCACTACCAAGGCTGCTCCGGGTGAATATATGATTAGATTTTTAAAATGGAGTCAGTTTTCTACAATAAAACAAGCTCACCAGCACAATTGCTTCAACTAAAATTAGAAAAGAAAAAAAATGTCCGGTTACAAGAGGTTTTGACAGTGTAAATGCATGATTGAACTAAAAGACATTAAGTTAGATATATGCTAATATTTGCAAGAACTTGACAACCCAAAACAAACTACATTAAAAGGTACTTGAGATCGAAAAAAGGATACATAGACGTCTAAATCATAAACATGACATTTGAATCAGCAAACTATCTCTTTAATTAGTCAAACATGTGAAATCAAATGTCCTAATTAATTTATTCTAACCATCTTTAGATAACTATACAAAAAATATAAAATTTGAAACTAATTACTAAAATAATCGTTTAATAAAAACAATTTTTTTTTCTAACTATAGAACATGTATGTCAGTTCGGGTCATACCACCCGTGTCTCAAAAGGTCGCCCAAACCGCATAACCCATTTGGGTTTCGTTTACCCTTTATAAATGGAAATTGCATAATACCTTGCTTTTATTCTTTTTTTTACCAATCAACATAGTGCTACCGATATTTGTCTATAAAACTTATACCTGTGATTCTAGGGTCATACCCACAAAATACTTGAAGACTATCCAAATCAAAAACACACTGTGTTTTATTCTCCTCTCTTTCTGTTTCAGCATAAAATATCAATCAACATTCTATATTTAAGTTCTCAAAAGCCATTATTTACTTAAAACATATCATCTTTAAGTTTTTTACCCACATGTGAAGATGATGATAATCTCTAATTGCTCTTGTTGTTCCAGTCCTCCCAGATGAATAGATGTAGTAAGCATACAATTTCATGACACTACTACTCTAGGTAGATACAAACAAGTAAACATTACACAAGATTATTACACGGATCTATTACTTTTAAACCAAATATCACCAGAAAAAGAAAATAGTTTAACAAAATAACAAAAGAAAAACCTAACTGAAGCAGACGAATTGACATATGCATTTGAAGCATGTAATCAGAAGCCCTAGATCGAACATATGATGACAAGGATGACCACGGAATGATGATGATGTGCGTCTTGAAACCTAGATCCAAGCATCGCCTGGTTGGAAAAGGATAGATTGGAGGTTAGATTAACAATGGCTTACATTAAGAAGGCCTAGAAGGCATCCAAATGGAAAATGGGCAGTAGAAGGAAGGTATTGTGGAGCGAAAAACATATTTCAAAATTCAAAAAAGAATACAATGAAGCCAAAAGTCTGACTCTGAGTGTGTGGTGAGGTGTGAGGGGGGACCAGGTATACATACAAGATATGTTAGGTTTGTTGACTTGTACCTTGTGCATATAAAAGTGTAAAATTCATAATTTTAAGAGATTTGGTGAAAAGACTTTTTTGCCCTCCTAATATACACTATAAGATAGTATAGATATATATAGGATTAGGTTCAAATGAAAACCACTCCTTCGTAAAAAAACCGTAAGAACACCGACGTAAAATGTGAATTTAAAAAAAAAAATTTCACCGGTGTTAAAATTGGTAACCCCGACGTAAAAAAAAAAAAAAAAAAACGTATTTTACAGTGGTGTAATGACCCATGGCCCACGCTTTTTTGTCTTATTAGGCAAGGGAATATTCCCTTTTCTTTTTTATTCCACTTTAATTGTGGACCACAAATCTTTTTTGATTAAATTAAGTGGGTGGTGTTAAAGTGTGTTCCTTAGTTCTTTTACGAAGGAGTGGTTTTCATTTTACCCTAACCCTATATATATATATATATATATATATATATATAAAGTATACTGTAAAAAGAACCATAACATAAAAATGATAAGAAGGATTTTGGGCTTTTGATCAAAGTAAATCAATGAATGAGATTAAAATGAGATAAGTATACGTTGAGTTTCTTAAAGAGAAGGGGAATGGCAAAATAGGTATAACCTACAATTATTAAGTTCCACCCCCATTTTTTTAAGCGTCCTTAACTTTTTCATACGACATTATTTAGAAAAAAAAAAAAAATACCATAGTGCTATACTTAAAATTGATAACTTATCATGATACAACTTGCGTTATAATATATTATATGCGTTATAATAATTAGTTTATACTCTGTTTCACAATCCATACTTTGTTTCTTCTCTACATAATCGAGGCTACGCCTGCCCTTCTGCTTCCATCTTTCTCTCTTTTTTCTCTGAAACTAATAATTTGAAGCTTCAAGATTATACATTTCTCCCTCGCTGGAGTCTTTAACACGAACAAGAATCTAACAAATTGTTTATAGCAGTTTTGATGGCGGTGATGTTAGATCATGGCTCAAGTGATGGTGGCATATTGTTGTCGTTAGATTCCCACAACATTTTTTTATAACATTTTTTGTTTATAAACAATATGAACAATCTATAAACCTGCTTATATGTAATAACAAGCAAACATATGTAAAAACTTTATATTACCTACTTGCGTTTAAACATTCATAAGCAATAATAACTTGCTTCTAAATGTAAAAACTTGATATTACTTACTTGCGTTTAAAGATTAATAAACACCAATAACTTGCTTCTAAATGTTATACAGTTTTAAACAATTGTATTAAACACGCAAGTTATAACATACTAATACGCAAGTTATATAATCTGTTCATTTTCCCGTGTTTATATCAATCATTTTCCCATGTTTACGTGAAGCTGGTTCGTCTTCATTTTCATCACCATCTTCGACTTCGTTTACAATTATTGATTTTCTCTTTGATGGTGTAGATAAGGAATCTGAGGTTAGAGATTTGAGTCGTTTTATTGGGTGAGTATTGAATTGACTATGGTATCATATATGGTGAATATTCAATAGGAGACATTATTATTGGTGTAGTTTGTTGAGTGGAGATTACGATGAAAGCATAAAGAGGGTTGTTAAAGAGTTAACAATGAAGATGATGCTGATCTTCTTCTTGGGTTAATAGATTATTACAAAGGGTTTCTTTATTTGGATGTGATTAGGAATTGGGTGTTGCAGTCTATGATAATGTGAGAAGATCGGTCGCCTTCTACCAATCCTTGATGTTGAATGACACACACATTCATTGTTTCATGGTAAAACAAAATAAAATAAAATTAATGACGCAACAAATTTACAATCCTGCCCTTGTTTATCTCATCTAATCTGACGGCTCTTGAGGCTTCTTACGCTTCTTACGCTAACCTTCCTTTTTAAATTAGTCTCTCCCATACATGTAATACAATGATAATGATTTATGAGTATTAATAAACAAAAGAAAAAAAAACAATAGCAATGTACTAACTAAAAAGAACATGGAAAAAAATCATGGGTTTTAAATAAACGAAAATCACCAAAATAGCCCGTTGACCAAGTGATTTATGAAAATAGCCTCCTCCCGTCTCTTTGGAGAGACGGGTCACACCTTCCAAGGCATCTCAAACGTCTCCTGAGACGTCTCCCAATCCAATCAATAACTCACTGCCACTTCATCACCCACACACTCTCTCTCATTCTCTCCTCCTCTCTCTAATTATTACATGTCTTCTCCTTCTCTCTCCTCTGAGACGTCACCTGACTCGTCCTCCTCTCTCTAATTATTACATGTCTTCTCCTTCTCTCTCATTCTCTCCTCCTCTGAGACGTCACCTGACTCGTCCTGCCTCACGAAAACCTCACCGGGGACGTCTTCAGAGACGTCACCTGACTCATCCGAACCGGAAACGTATCCGTAGATGATATGAACAAGAACTTTGTGGTTATCTAAAAATGAAAGGAATAAAAAGAATGATTAAAGAGTGATTAGGTGAATGATGGTTTGTTCATAGAGATTAGAAGTGCTCGGTGAATGATAATAGATGGTGGTGAGCGTTCGGGTCAAGTTTTTTATTAACAACAGATGTAATGTTGGGTTTACAGTAACAGTAATGGTGACGAAGGTGGAACATACTCAGGCCGACGGTAATCCTGATTAGAATCTAATTAAGGTTAGTGAATTCCATAATTGTTCTTAATTCCATTTATACCTTCACGGTTATAGATGATTGAATTAACGGTGGAAAACTCTTGAAGCTTTCTCCTGGTGTTTTAGGTACATTATAGTAATGAAAAATTAGAGGAGGGAGAGGGAGAGGGAGAGGGAGAGAGGGGGGGGGGGGAGAAAGAAAGAGTGAGAGAGAGACAGGTAGAGAGATGAGAAAGAAAGAGTGGGGAGATAGAGACGTTGCAGAAGACGGAGAGGAGAGAGAAAGACGTTTCAGAGAGAGAGAGAGAGGAGAGAGAGAGGGAGGGAGAGAGTGATGAGGTGTCGGTTTTGTATTGGTTCATATGGGAAGCCTCTCGTGAGACGCCTCAGACGTGTTGGGAACCGTGACCGTCTCTCCAAAAAGACGGGAGAGGGCTATTTTCGTAAAAGGGTTGGTCAACGGGCTATTTTGATGATTTTCCCTTTAAATAAAGGGATAATTTTCTTTGTTATTTTTTTATTTATTTATTATTTGAAAAAGGGATTATCCAACTGTCCAAGTAGTATCCTATATATCATCCATCATATTTATCAATTAAATGAGAGTGAATTAAACAGGAGGGAGAAACAGAAAGAGAGAGAGAGAGAGATAGAGTAGAACTGAGAAAGAAACATGTCATCTTCATCTTCAGCTCCAGACCCTTCTCCTTCTCCATCGGACTCTACTCAGTCCGATCGGATAACTTCTATCCCATGCAAGTTCTGCCTTACTCCCCTCATGGTACAAACCATCATCATCATCACAATCTTTTATTTTATTACTTTCTTACTCTCCCATTTTCTCATGGATAACTATGACTTAAATGATTTAATATTGTTCATGGTTTCTTTGATGCTTGTAGTTGAGTATCCCTTACAGCAGTTGGAACTCTATTATTACCGTTAGATGCGGGGACTGCAAAAAGCTCTTTTTACTCGACACAAGCCTCATTGTCTATCTGCCTCCTCCAGCTGCTTCTGTCTCCCCAAAGACTGCTGCTGATCAATGTTGTAGCCTTTAAAATGAGCGTTTGAGTGATCACTGTTTGGTTTAGTTATGGTCATTAAGTGGGTCATGATCTCTTACTAGTTTTATTTTATGTGTGTGTTTCGGTTTATGTTTTTAATTTGGTATTATGTATGTTTCTGTCAGTTGTATTTCCACCCTATTTAATGGCTTCAGTTAGTCTTTTGTGTGTGTTCCTAACATGACCATATAAATTTAATTTACATATTTGCTAATTAACAATCAATTCAAGCATGGCTTAATTCTCTAAAAATGTATACATAAACTTAGCTATAATTTGAATAACATGTTATGAGGAGATGAGAGTCATGAGACACACCCCATTTAACTTGTTCATCAACAGTGGCGAAGCTTGACCCGAAGGTTCGGGGGGTCGGAAGTCACTAGTTTCGGGGGGTCGAAACCCTATATTTTCAAAATTTTCTATACGAATACTATATAATCGAAACTTCTGCGCGAAAATCCGGGGGGGGGGGGGGGTCGGCCGCTCCTCCCCGCCCCAACTATCCCGCGCCACTGTTCATCAATCGGCCAAATCCAAATGATAACTTAGAGCCCGTTTGAGTTGACGAGCTTCCTAAACGTCCGTTGACAAACAAATGTAAGATTTGTAACATTTATTGTTTCTTACATTAAAACTGACAACAATTACAAGTGAGAGGCGGGTAAACAGGCCACGAGTTGCGCCGCTACCCCCTTTTGAATAGAAAAACCTACTTGATTAAAAATAAAACTTAAGTCCTTCGTCGCTGGTGAGTTACAAAGCACCACCTTTTGAACTATAAGGGTTTTATTATAGAGTTTAAGATATATAAGTCCTTATTGTTCTTTTACTATAAGGGTTTTATTATAGAGTTTAAGTTTAATGGGAGCATGTCGCCACTCTATTACGCAAGATAATCGAAAGGTTTGCCTCCGTCTCATCTCTCTAGATCCGCAGGTTTTTGCTTTGTTCTTAATTTTAATTTGGAGGGCTTTTTTGTGTGTTATACTAACAATGTTTATTCTTTGTTTTAATTTTCATATCATCATCATCATCATACTCAGTTAATCCCACCTATAGCAAAGCTAAGGTAGGGTCTGAGGAGGGTAAGATGTAGACAGCCTTACCTCTACCCCTAAGAATAGAGAGACTGCTTCCAGTGAGACCCCCGGCTCAATAGTGGTTTTGTATCAAGCCTTAAACATAAGGCACATAACACTTAGCAATCGGGACAAACCCGATCAGTGCATGTACCCCTTTGCCTTTTGGCTATCCACGCCACCACATGATGCATGATTAACCGTCCGTCATTTTTAACGTTATTTTCACGAAATTAGTCAAATAACGTTAAAACTAGTGCAACTTTAATTTTGCCCCCCAATGGCCACACATATATACATTATATGCGCACACCGTAATTGGGGCTTGTTTTAATTTCATATATGCTATACTAATGTTGATTAGTAGTTTTGAGAAAACGAAGGGTTGTATTTTTAAAAAGTTTGGTATGAATAAAGACTAGCTTTCTTTGGATTTTATTTCACGCCTTTCCATCTTCTTTAATTTTCTGAAAACTTGCAGTTGTATAATCAAATTGGCAACTTTACTTCAACAACTTTGCATAAAGTACATTACTGCTCATTGTAGAAACATGACCAGATCATACTGATAAATGATAATAACAGCTCACACAGTTAACAATACCACTGAGGCTTTGGCTCAGTGGTGTGGGTTGAGGGTGTACAAGGTGAGGTCAGGAGTTCAAATCCCCACACAAGTAATAAGGGTAAATATTAGATGATGATATAATTAGCTTTCAAAAAAAAGTTAACAATACCCTACAAAACATGACCAGATCATATTGATCGGATATAGCAAAATAAGTGATGTTTGTTACATGCTTTGAATTTAATTGTTTATCTATCTCCAGGGAACAAAAAGTACGTGGGTCATCAGGGGCAAAAGTGAAATTATACTAATTTTAATGTTATTTTTTAGTTCGTAAAAATAACATTAAAAGCGGTGTACGATTAATCATCCATTAGGTGGTGACGTTGATAGTCGAAAAACAAAGGGCCCGTGCACCAATTGGCCTTTGTCCTAAGTACTGAGTGCTATGTGCGTTAATGGAAGCATTCTCTCTATTCCTACAGAGTAGAGTTAAGGCTGTCTACATCTTACCATTCTCAAAGCCTACCTTAGCTTTGTTATTGGTGTGATATATTGTGTATGATGATCATGTCCAGTGAAGTAACATCGAGTTTCTTACTCCAAATAAAAAGAGTGAGTTATAACTATTAATGGTGGCACCGGGCGGATCATGAAATAGTTACATTAAGTAGGCGTGTGCATGACTCGGTTTTAGCCCAAGACCGTAAGCTTACCCAAAATGTCGGTTAATTGGTTTCATGTGTTTGCGCGTTTCGGTTAACTGTGAACTACATTTGGTTGTGAAACTTTTGGGCCTTATTTAATTTTTACTACAACAAAAAATTAACTCAGTTTTAACCGAGGTTTTATATTGTATTCGGATTAGTACAATAGCTTGGCCCAAATTTTTACATGGGCTTAAGAAAATTAGACTTTGAAACTGTTGGTTTAAAGCACTAGGCTTTAGGGTCTGTTTGGTATGGAGTAATGGAATGAATGAGGGAATGGAATGGACGAGGTAATGGAATGGACAACGTAATGGAATGGATCATTATCATTCCATGTCTTTGTTTGGTTGCCATGTGGGAATGAAACAAAACATTACTTTGTGTTGTTGGATGGGCAGGAAAAGACAAAGGAATAAAATCGGTGGTGAGTGGTTGTGGTGGGTGGTGGTCAGTGGCGGTGATGGTGGGTGGTGATGTGGCGGTAGCGGCGGTGGTGGGTGGCCACGGTGGAAGGTGGAGGTGGATGGTTGTGATGGTGGGTATGCGACGATAGTGAGTAGTAACGATAGTGGGTGGTAGCGGTGATGGTAAGTGGTGGTGTGTGGCGGTAGCATGGTGGTGGGTGGTGGTGGTGGTGGCAACAACGGTGGTGGGTGGTGGCAACGGTGGCGATAGGTGGAGGTAGATGGCTGTGATGGTTGGTAGGTGACGATAGTGAGTAGTGGTGGTAGTGGGTGGAGGCGGCGACGGTGGGTGGTGGTGGGTGGCGACGGTAGTGGTGGGTAAAGGAAATTGTGGTGAGTGATAGTGGCAGGTGGTGGAGGTGGCGGTGGGTGACGGTGGTGGGCGGCGTTAGGTGGTGTTGGATGGCGATGGTGGTGGGTGGGTGGAGGTAGTGGGTAGCAGTGGTTGGTGGCAGCGACAACAGTGGTGGGTCGTGACGGTGGTTGGTGATGACGGCGGTGGTGGGCAATGGCGGTGGGTGGTGACGGTGTTGGTGGGTGGCAGTGGCGAAGCTTGACCCGAAGGTTCGGGGGTCGGAAGTCACTAGTTTCGGGGGGTCGAAAACCAGTTTCGGGGGTCGAAACCCTATATTTTCAAATTTTCTATACGAATACTATATAATCGGAACTTCTACGCGAAAATCCGAGGGGGTCGGCCGCCCCTACTATGCTGCGCCACTGGTGGGTGGTGGCAGCAGCAGCGGTGGGCTTTGGTCATCATTATCATCATCATACTCAGTTAATCTCACCAATAGCAAAAGCAATGCTTTCATAACCGAAGCGGACGTTGAACCAGTGTCCTTACCGGTTCCCTAGTCGGAACGGTCGAACCGGATATAGAACTGAAAGTGTGTAATAATTATAAAATAAATATGTTTGGCTAATTGGCTCATAAAAAAACCACCATTTCTTAAAATTCCATAATAATCTGAAAGGCCATTATTTATGTGTAGACTTCAAAATTTCTTTTAATGAAATGAATTTGACTTGAATCATGTGCACAAGCGTAAGACAATTACTATTTTGTAGTATTACTATATATTAAAATTTACTGCAAAGACAGCACAATTACTGTACCACAATACAAATCTCAAGTAACACACTTCAATTTTTTTTTTAATTTTGTCATATCCTTCAAATATAGTTTTTCATGTATGACTTATCTTCTTCCTTATCTACTCTTCACATTCTTGTGTTTATAACCAATGATTTTTAAGATGAGATTTTTTTTTTGTTGAAAACAGAAAGAAAATACTTGCAGAAAAAATACACTCTACACTCGTTGCCGCTCAAAGTGCCCCTTTAGAAATTGGGCCCGGGCCGGGAGTCCTCCCCGCACCCCCTCAGGGCCGGCCCTGCTTGGAAGGATAGTTTAAATTTAAGCAAACCACATATACTATCCGTACAGTTTACTCTAAATAATTAATTAGATATTATTCACTAACAGGTTCCGGGTTCATTTAAAATCTTTCAACATCATGCAGCTTTCCATCCATATAAACCGTACATACTAAGCTAACATGTTACATAGATTCGATATACAAAATTACAAACGGCAAACTTATCAAACGTGCTGATGACTAACTGAAGTCTGAAGAGAAAAGGTACAAGTTATATGTATGTATGCATGTATGTGTGTATCCTCTATTTTTTTATGACTTTCAACCCCTACTTGTTAAAGATTTGCAACTAATTGAAAAAGACAATTGCTTTTCAACATTACTATTTATTTGGATAGGGAGGATTATACAAGTTGTATTAGTGACTTATAATGTGCCATCAAATATTGTACATAGGGGCACAATAGGAAGAAAATGGTAAAAGTTAGGGATTTATGCTTGTGCCTCTTGATATGCCATCTTAAAATAGTTGTGAAATTACTAACTTAGCCATCTCTCCTCCTTAATAAGATAACATAGATATTGAAGGCTTCAGATCCTAAGAGAACACTTAATATTACGGAGTATCTGCTATCTATCTGTTATTATTATTATATATAATAAACAATATAAGTTGGAAACGTGTATTTATTGAAGTCATCTGTTTTTTTTCTTGCCTCTTTCTTCTGCTTAATTACGAATATTTATCTTAATTAAAAATAGGTAATTAGGATTCATACACCCTGTATTTAGGATTTATACACCCTGGCCCACATCACATACCTATAAGAGGCTGCCACATACCCCACAATGTGATGTCACACCCCCAGAATATGACGTCACAGGGTGTATGAATCCTAGAACCCTTAAAAATATTATTTCTCTTACTTAATTAAGGATACATATATACATGAACTTATTCCTACATTTAAGAGTGCAGGGAGTGGGGGAAATTGGGCGTACGTGGAGAAGCTTTCAAGCCCACCTACACCACCCCTGGTGGCGTGGAGAAGGGCATGAGCCCCTTGGGCGGGAATGTTTCTATCAGCGTGGGGGCATGCTTCTTTGTTGTGATTGGTTTCTTTTTTTTTTTTTTTTTATTAATCTAACTCACAAAAAAAAAAAAAATTTATTTCTTTTACCCCCTTTCACTACCCACAATTTTCACCTTTAAAAAATGGGTCCTCACATGACGCCTCGCGTCCCTCTTTCCCCCCTCAACTCCCTCCACTCTTAACAATTTAAAAATCCTTTGGAGAGAGAGAGAGAGAGAGAGCCAACGTATATACATGAATATGAGCTAGCTAGAAGAAGGCATGGGTATTTATACAGAAGTAGCCATACATCATGTAGCGATGTAACTATGGCTGCCTTAACTGAATTCTTAAAGTGTCGTCTCTCTTGTCAATTTTTATAACATAAGCAGACAAAAGCTTTCATACTTACAGCTCCAAATTGTGTTAATCTGACTTCCATCCACCACTAACATTAAACTGGTATAAACTCATTTATGCAATTTTGTTGCCACATTCATTGCATATATTTGGTACATGTCACTTTATAAAGCACACATATATAAAACAAAACTTGCAAAACCAAAGGTATATATCTCACCATCTAAAATAGTAATGTTCTAACAAATAAGCAAAAACCCTTAATGGTTTTACAATCTCGAGTGCGAAAAAAAGATAGTGTTATAGATACGCGAAAATCCTGAGCGCCCCCATAAACACAATTTTTTTATTATTTAATTAAACGAACGAACATGAATAAAAGTTGTGTTTGTTCATTTATATTCATGAACGTTCATTTATGTTTGTTGGTTTAAATTTTAATAAATGTATAAGTAATTACATCTATATAAATGTAAACATAAAATATAATAAAGGTTGCTAGGTGCTAACTACTTATCTAAATACGACTATAAGTTAGTAATTGACATTTCTAGTAATAAAAAGTGGGCTTGATAATATTCATTTTTGTTTGTTTATGTTCGTTCAATTATGTTTGTTTTTATGTTTGTTTGTGTTCGTAAAGTATTCTTCTAGGTTTTAAATGAACGGACACAATCATGACTATTTTATTAATGAATGAACATGAACAAAAAAATGGGTCAATTATATGTTCATGTTAGGTCATTTACCAGCGTACGTTTGGCGTAGTTTCATTGATCATATAAAATAGATTGTTTATCTTTTTTAATAACGATAGATAAATGACCCCTATAAATTTCTGCCCTCTTAAAAAGAAATTCTGAGTTTGCCCCTGCACCCTAACGCTTGCTCACATATAGTGAATTTTAATATCAAATTCTAAGATCTTCTTATGATCATAGCATGTTCGGTTACATTCCAGCGCAACATCCTTTTTAGTCAAACACTCGAATGTTAACGCTAACAAGATGATGGATCTAGCGGTCTCATTTCAGTTATTTTCAAGAAAAGCAAGCTTTCTGTTTAAGCCAAAATACAACTATATTTATCAATACCCTTATATATGTGCAAATGGAGGTGTGTCCTGAATTGATATGGGAAAAATATAAAAACAGAAAGAACCCTTATGGTGTATAACAAAGACAAGTGGTGCCTTTGAGTTGATCTTAAGAAAAGAGAGAAAAATAAAAGAAAATGAATTATTAAGAAAAGGAGAATGTTGGAAAATCAGCACATCAATATATAAGGCATGTATGCATATGCATATGACCATCCTAAGACTATATGGTGTGCCCCCTTTTTCCCCAACTCTCCCAAGTGCCACATCAGGACCACATCATTTCCCTCATTTTCTCCCCCAAAGTTTAGAAATGATATTCCCCTAATTCCCCCACTCCCCCTTTATTTTTTTATTATATAAAGTTTAATAAAAAAAGAAAAAGAAAATAAAAGAACCAATCAGGATGCAAGGGGAGAAAGGAAAAAATTCCCTCAACTCACCGAAATTTTTTAGGGAGGGGGGGGGGGGGGGGGGGGGGGGGGGGTTCCCTTTGGGGGAAATTGACATGTTAGCTCCCCGAGCTCACTCCCCCAACCCACACCAAATACTCTAAGTAAAAATTTCACCAAATATTGATGAGGAAAGAGACTGGAATATGTACTTTTATGCAATAACAACATTATTTTCAACATCCAACAACTTAAAATGGACATATATCCGGTGAATTTAGTGATTATGAACACTCATGAGAATTAAAATTAAGAAACGGATGCTCCTATAACTATCACCGAGTTAATATTGAAATTAAGAAACTAATGTTGCTATTATTTTTCGTAATGAGTTTAAGGGGCAACTGCAAAAATAACTCGTACTCAAAATCCTCTTACCTCTTTTTTTGTTTTTTCAGAAAAAAAATCACTCAAATCCATCGAAACACCCGAGAATCTCATAGGGGGCACTTTGTGATTTTGACAGTTTAGCAAGAAATGATAATTATCATTTCTTGAAAAATCAAAATAGGATAATAATTAAAGCATAAACAATTTGATGTTGAGGTTTTATATTACTTAGAAAGTAAAACCATATATAGTTACTATCAAACAAATAAAAAAAGAAAAAAAAGTAAAACCTAAATAAAACCTTGTGATCAACATGTTTAATACATAATATTTTTTTTCTTTATTGATTAATTTTCTTTACTGAAATCATCGCGAAAAATTACATCAAGATAGCGGGCAGGCGGACAACAAGCTGCGTCGTCATCCCTTTCTGGACGGCAAACCCTAACCTGCTTATAACAAACCCATACCCCACCGGAGTCGAGACACTGTTATGAATAACCCGTTGGACTCTGGTCAGGAAACGGATGGCTTCAGGTGCCAAGGAGCCAAAGGTATCAAATGCCAGGGGTACAAAAACGTGTTGGTTCTCCTCACAAGTTTTAGAATGCTTCTCAACTTTTTTCGCCTCTGCTTTCCGTGCTGTTTGCTCTGCTACAAACCAACATGTTTTAAATAATAAAATAGTAAAAACATATTTAACTTTCTTGAACAAAGTTCCTGCAACATATCCGCTTCCTCTCCGCCGAAAAATTGTGAACGGCAAAAGCTATTATCCAGATCCATCATGTTTGTCATCGCCCACGTTATTATCCACCACTTTCTTCTCCAATTCCATTCAATTCTTTGTACTTTTATGTCGGAGTCTGGTTGTACGTCTAGATCTAGTTCTCTCTTGGTGTCTATAAATCGTGGCCCAACCTTTGACCTGCCCACTAGTTCGACCGGTCTCCCGCTACCAACATGCAAAAATTTTCAAAGACCCGGATGTGATAACATTGAACTTAATTTTCTTTTTTCGATTCATATCCATATGATATTTTGATCTCTCTCTATTATGTCTTCGAAAAATCCATCCTCCCTCTCCTCTCCGACTTCGCTACCCACACCATCACGACACGGCCGTTACAGTATGTAAACCACGTTGATTTGGCCGAGACCGTTGGGCCTTCACACGCAGATCTGATAACCTTGTTGTTTAGTTTCCAGCGACGGAGAAGAAAATGATTTGGCGTTTTCTCTGGCACACAAATGGAAACAGTTTTCATTGGTTCAATGATTGTGTTCAGATCTGATCAGAATGTATGTATGTGTATATATTGAAGGACTGTTGCCTTTCTTGTTGACGAAATGATGCAAAGTTTGCAAGAAAACCACCATAAGTCGTAACTGTCGCTTCACAACCCCTATTCAAAACGATAACGGAAGGGTTAAAGAAGGAAGTGAGGAAGGAAAGAAAGGAAACCACGTTAAAAGTGACCGTTAAGTTGCCTTTTGTATGTATATATAATGTTTGTAACTCACCCACGTGTTTTCCTATTCTGTTAACGCTTGATTACATATTCATTGGTAACATTGAGAAGTTCATCCACTTCTGCAACACAACTAACACAAGCATTCAAGAAATCGTCACAAATAAGTCTAAGTCTTTATGAGTATATAAGACTATAAGAGGGTAAAAAAATTTGGCAAATTGTTTAAGGTTATGTGAAGACATCACCAAATTAGGTTAAACAATTTTGATCATCAAATTATGTTAACAACTTCTCGCTTAGTCTATTTCATATGTAAAATTGATGTGTCATATCCCGGGACGCTCCGGCCGAGGTATAATCTAATAACAAATATAAACGAATTGGATATGTTGCTAGTGAGTTGTGCCATCAGTACACAGGGATGGCTGTTGTGAATATCTAATCGATTGGGGAATTGGGGCTGGGCTTGGAGAAGTAATCATCAAGTAAAGCTGGCTTCATCTACAAATTCTTAAGGGCACATGGGCCTGGATTCAGATTTTCTTGGGCACATAAAAATTTGGGCCGAGTTATATGGGTATAGAACCCGTCGGGAGTGGGCCGGACGGTGGGCCTTTACCTACCCTCCCTAAGCCTTACGTCTGTTATTGGTTGCGGCATAATTTGTTGCCAATTTACCTGTCATCCTGCTACAAAATTATGTTTCTATTATGGAATAAAAGTTGACATGAAATTAAAAATGCATATTCCAAGTTAAAGATCTACAATTTTGACGAGTGCTTCCCTTCTCATGTATGTATATATAAAGAATTAAAGATTAAAGATGGAATAGTAGTTCGATCTCGTAGATGTCAATAGGTGAAAAAAAGGGTGCCATACTGAAACACCTTTTGCACAGTCAAAATATTACGAATCTAAAAAAGATCATATGATAGTCAGAGATTTAGGAATTAATTTTTTTTTAAACATTTTTTTTTTTTGATTTGACCATTCACTTCAATACATAGACTCACACAGCTACAGCTATATATACAAACACACGTACAGACACTTGTAAATACAGTCTCGACCTCTTGCGATTAATTTACTAGATGGATTGGATGGGGAAATAAGAAGGAAAACAAATACTTATTAGTTCAACTAGCTGTTTAATTTTACAGTAAAGTCATAATTTTTATTTTCTTTTAACGCTATTAGATATGGTCACTAGTAGAGTGCCAATCACCATCATTTACCTCAGCGTCACGTCAACATCCTTCACTATCCCCAATTTTTTTTTTCTATTTTTGTCTTCAAATTCGTTTAATTTTAAACAACAAAATAAACATATCATTTATTTTAAAAAAAATACATAACATAAATATAAAATAAAAAATATAAAATAAGAAATAAACTAGAAAACACCCTATTAAACTAGAAAGAGTTAAATGCCATTTTCGTCCCTGAGTTTTGGCCATTTTTGCTAGTTTCATCCAAAAGTTTATTTTTTCTCATTTGAATCCAAAAGTTTTCAAATTCTTGCTGGATCCATCCAAGTGCCTAACTCCGTTAGTCTATCTCAGTTAATTGAGCGGCAAAGTTGTCAATTCAATTCTCGTTTATATAATAATAATAATAATAATAATAATAATAATAATAATAATAATAATAATAATAATAATAAAGGATCAGAAGCCAACATTCACTTATCCTAAATCTCACACACACATTTGTACTTGAACCATAGTTGTCAAAGCGCGCCTAGGCGAGCGTCTAGGCACGCCTAGGCTCGAGGCGCATCAAGTGCACTGCACCTTGTGAAGCGCGCACCTAGGCATTGAGGCGCACTATCAGAACCGATTTCCGGCCAAATTTAGGCTAAAAGTTGCATAAACCTCTAAAACATCCTAAATGAGTCATGAACAAGTTCTAAACAATTCTAAAACATCCTAAAGTAGCTATAAACAAGCCTAAAACATCTCTAGAATCCCTAAAAAATGTATGTTATACTATGCGCTTAATTATAAAAAGCCGTCGTTTTTTATGCGTCTTGCGCCTAGGCTCCGGGCTCGGCCTATGCGCCTTGAGTACACCTGGGCGCTTTGACAACTATGACTTGAACTCCTCTCCTACCTCATGTTTCCATTTTCTCCAAGATTATACACACACAAAACCCACACTCCAGAAGCTAGAGAGAGAATCGAGAAGGAGGATGGAGGCCAGAAGATTAGTTTAGGTTCCGGGTTCCGTCGAGTAGAAGGAAGGCAACGGTGGTTTGGTTTAGGCTGCTGTCAAGGGTTCGAGTTGGGTTTATAGGTATGGGTATGATGTTGATTATAACTATTGATATTGATGACAGAAGATTAGTGGCAAAGTAATGGTGATTAGGGCGACGGTGGTAGGATATTATTATGGTAAGGGTGGTGGGTCATCGGTTATCAGAAACAGAGGAACGAGGAGGGGGGTTTCTGGTAATGAAGGGTTATCGGATCAGAAGAGGAACGATAACCCGTGATGGTTATGAGAGGGATGTGGAGGATAGGTTTAATAGAAAGACTTACCAAGGAGATGAGCGGTGTCAGCGTCGGCGATGGTGACCGGTCACCGGAGTGGTGACCTTGGTCTCTTGGCTGCCTTTGACACACAACACACAAGTGTGTGTGTGTGTGTGCTCTCGTGTTTGTCTGCAGAGGAAGAACAAAGAAGGATGCCCTTCTTATAAATGAAGTCAAAAGGGAGGGTGTTTGGTTACACAGATAATAGCTGGAATAAGGAACGTTTGGCTGCGATAGAAACTTGGAATAATTATGATTAAAGATTTATTGTATTTTTTAAAAATATATAAAAGGGTATTTTGGTCTTTTAACTAAAAGTTAACAGAAAAAATGGATGGAGTTAACGAGTCGGGTGGAAACGGCAAGAATTTGAAAATTTTTGGATTCAGATGAGAAAAAATAAGCTTTTGAATGAAACTAGCAAAAATGGTCAAACAACCTCAGAGACGAAAATGACATTTAACTCAACTAGAAAATATAATAAATTTAACCTAGGCTTTAAAATCTGCCACGCCGAAATGGGTCAAAACTCCCATCGTACCTACTTATATACTTAAGTTTGACCATCTCAATGGCCACGTCTTCGGCAATATCACCCTCCTCCTCCATGGTTCTTTTGAGTTGAACATCGAATCGCTCACACTTATGAAGATCCATTCACTTTCGGTTTAGTGAATCCACATTGCTGTGTGATTCACCGACTTATTGTTTAAAATCGACAAGAACGTTTTTTCAAAACGAAGACATATCTGGTTTCGGTGATTCTTTTACGTCAATCCAAGTCGTTACCAAAGTAATTTCCTCATCCTTGGTTCAACAAGTCATGATAAAGACTGGTTGAAATGGATGATAATAATAGAATGATAAAAATTGAAAGAAAAATGGTTATAATGGATTAAACATTATAAATGTGAGTATTTTATTGGTGAAAATGTGAAAAATGATTTTTTTTTTTTAAATGTTACCATTGCTCCACTGGGTAGTGCATAATTTATGGTCATACTATTTGGACACCTCAAAAAGTTATTTTGACACTCTAAGTATGCCTCGTATAGCTCTATACGAGGCATATACAATTTATTGTCTCCCATTCAGACAACATCCTGACAAAAAAAGAAACCCTATATGCTTCTTATAGAGCTATACGATGCATATAGGGTTAACGTGGCCCTTTTCAGTCAACTTGGCACAGAATCAAAGGACCAATGATTAGCGTCATATCTCTCGTATTGGTCTATACGAGGAATACTTGTACGATGTCCGGTACGATGTAACATAAAACAACTGCCACTTGTACCCTATATGCTTCATATAGACCAATACGAGTCATATTTAACCAAAGTTGATTATTCCCCCCCCCCCCCCTTTCTTCTTCTTCCCTTACTTTTTGTCTTCATTTTTTAAAACCGATCATTTCAAAATTTTATTCTTCTTTCAATTTTATGGTGGGCTAATATTTTCGATAAATCCGGTATTCCTAATTCTCACGAGACGACATGTATTCCTGATTCTCAAGCAGCCGGTATTCATTATTCTCAAGAGGTTGCGTCTGGTTACAAGAAACCATTGTTGCCAGACCTGAACGAGCCGTGCTATGAACCCAATGTTGAACATTCATACGTAGGGGAAACCTACCAGCACTACGAGCACGGTGGTGAGTATGTGTACGTACCGCAGTACTCTTTATACGACCAGAGACAAAACCCGCAAGTTCCAGCAGAGCAACCCCACTACTCGCATGTTTCAGAGGAGCAACCACGGTGTTCGCATGTTTCGTACGACACTGAACAAGATTTCGTTTCGCGAAAAGATTTGGTTACGTGGGTTAATTCAGACTGTTATTGACGTATTGAGACGAGCCAGTTCAACTTCGAAAAGTATATATAATAAATTCAGACTGTTATTCACGTATTGAGACGAGTCAATTCAACTTCAAAAGGTATATGTAATAAATTTAGACTGTTATTGACGTATTGAGACGAGTCAATTCAATTTCAAAAAGTATATGTAATAAATTCAGACTGTTATTAACGTATTGAGACGAGTCAGTTCAACTTCGAAAAGTATATGTAATAAATTCAGACTGTTATTGCACTCGTTTAAAAAAAAATCCTCGTATTGCCTTCGTATAGCCCAATATTTAGAATATCAGACCCACATAGTTTACCAAACCCTAAGTTTGAAATAAATTAAAAAAGTAAACCCTATATGTCTCGTATAACTCTATATGAGGTGTATGAGTACGAGGTTGCAGACTGTCATCGCCCTGGAGTCAGTGTGCAGCTTTTTGTCTTCCATATCGAGCCTATTTTATTTTATACACAGCTCATTTAGACTATACAACAATTAGCGAAAAGAAAATCAAATATGCCCTGAGTAGTGCATAGGGCTACGGTCTACCTAGGGTGAATGTCAGCTAGTCAATGTATGGGTGTTAAAAAATGTTTTCTTTTATATGGGGCCCGATAGAATGAATAAAATTCAAGAAACACCTTAATCTTTGATTTGGTCGCATCACCTCATATGCGAAGGGATGGATGCACTTTTAGATACATGGTTGGCATGACTCCGTACCTTTTCCATTTTATGTATCAGATATAAAAGTTAATTGATCTTGATCGATGTTTTCATGGACGGTAATTCATATAAGTGTTTAGGCATTGGAGTTACATAATACAGGTTGTGTGTTTAGGACATGTTTTTTGAACCTTGAATCAATAGTACTATAGAGTCATGTGATACAATTAGTTGGGCTAGTATGTAGTTATGTTAAATTAGTAGTCAGTATATATAGTTAAAGATGTGTGGATAGCACTTCCTTTCCAAACAAGTCATATATTCGTAACAACCTTTATTTTTTATTTAAGTTGTAATTAGAATCATATTAGAAAATACTTATGAACTACGTAACAATCAATACCGAATATATTTCCAGATTCAATCTGATTTGTAATCCAACCATGTAAGAACTCTCTTTTAATTGACATATGAATCCATTGGGGTTGGTAGCTTCTAGGAACACCTAAGTTGAGGAAGTCATGAGTTCAAGTCTTATAAGGAGTCCAACTTTGTTGTTAAAAAAATGACATAAGAAAACCAATCTCATGACTTGCCTGTTAAATAATTGTGTAGTTCAACATTGAAGTAGTGGCCGATGTTTAAAATGGTGAGGAGGGGTTGCGCCCCACAACCCCCTCTTCCTACATCTCGTTGCAACCGTACCGTGACAAAGTCTTTTTAAGTTTCAAAAGGTGTTAGTAAATTTCTTTTTTATTTTTTCCTTTTAAAAAAAAAATATTTTAGTTTTAGTTCTCTACTTGGTTGTGCCCACCAAAGCCAAAGAAAATATTTTAGTTTTAGTCCTCTCAATTCAAATGTTCAAGTTTTGTTAGTGCATTGAAGGTGAAAATAAGATTATGTAGAATTAAGAGGGTGTTTGGGAATTGGGATTGCTTATTTAATTTTAAATTGCTTATTAACTTATAACTTTTTGAAAATGAGCTTTTAAAAAAGTGTTTGGAGTTAGCTTTTGTAGTGGGAAAAACCAATAAGTCAATATGTTGTTTTTTTATATGGTGTTTGGCTTATCTTATTAGTGTAAAATGATCAAAAACTAAAAGACAAGATTTCTAACTTCTTGGAAAAAACTTTTCAACTTATATCAAAAAGCCAAAACTAAAAGTGCTCCTGTATTATAAAAACAGTTTATTGAATTATTAATTTTTTGAAAAAGCCAATAAGTCAATAAACACTTTTTGAACGCAGTCCCAAACACCCTCATCATGTAAAGATATTCATTAAAACATGTATTTAAAGGGAAGAAAATCTCGCTTAATTTTTTCTTTGATTTTAAAAGTTATACTACACACAAAGAATAATAAAAATGCCACTTCAGAATAGATCAAAATAAAAAACTAGAAAGGAAGGCAAATGGCTCATTGAAGACACCATAAGTATCTTATTTGTATTAGTATGATCAGTTAAAGCTTGTACATCTAGGATCTTTGACGTAACATCTCACGCTAATTTAATTTATTTTATTTTTTACGTAGCAAATAATAATAATAAATAATAAGTTATTGTAATAAAAAAATTAGTAGAAATGGTTGGACCATATATAGAGGGAGCACTCGATAGCAAAATGATAAGTTGGCAATTTCAGACTGTAGAAATGGTGACAAATATAGAGGAGTAGTGACTTTGCAGGTATAGGTGCCCGCCATTTAAGGCATTTTGTCGTCTTTATTATTTGTCAAATTCTAAATACAATATTTTATGTAAGCTGACGATTTAACCCACTAGGATATATGGGATATAGGAAATCCTCTTTTAAAATAAGGTTGGAGTTTAACTTTTAAAGGTGTGCAAAAAAGATGTAAAAAAATGGGTGTAAGAAATTACCACATACAAACAAAAGAATTCTAAAAATATCCACAACATTTAAATTAGGACGGAAGAAGTAAAAAAAATCTGACTGATTTAAATTATGTATTACCTCTGTGTATCATATATATGCATAGTTTAAGTTTTTTTTCTTTTATTTAAAACAAATTACATGTTAAATGGTCAAGATGAACAAACCCAAATTGTCACCAAGTTATATATGACCTAAACAGGAGATCTAAGATTCATATGAAAAGGTAAAGTTAATATTAATTTGGAGATATTAAAACAGATCGAATGGAAATCTAAGGTCTGGTTATAAAGTAATAATATGAATACCGGAAGTCAAAACACAAAGCTAGGTGTTGTAAAAACTATGATTTATAAGCAAAATGTCATTTATTCATAAAATGGTCATAATGTACAGTTTAGTAGCCATGGTTGAAATCATTTTTTTTATTAAATATCAGATATCTAGGTAACTAATTTATCTTATTTTCTTCAAAACTAAGTATTCTTAGGCTATTCGGAGTGGGGGCGGGAGAGGGGCGGGAAGGGGGGAACACCGCCGCCGGTATGGCGTGGAGGGGGGTGGGGGGAAGTCACCGGCGTGGGGCAATGATGTGGGACACGTGGCGCTTTGTTATTGGTCAGGTTTTTTTTTTTTTTTTTTAACTTATACACAATATAATATTATTTCCTCCCCCCTCTTCTACTCCCGCAATTTTTCCCCCTCACAAGGGTCCCACAAGTGCCACATGGCGCTTCATCCCACTCTTTTCCCCCACCACTCCGGATAGTCTTATGAGGAGTTATCTTGAAAATTATTTACATTTGAATCTAAGTTTAGGAAACACATCAATTAAGCACTGTGTAAAAAAGGAGCAAGTGAAACTTGAAATGTACGTCATTTTGAACCATCACTGTTTAAAAGGGACATCATTTTAAATTTTTTATTCTTTAGTACCATTAGGCTTTAGGGGCGGGGAGGGGCGGCCGACCCCCCGAATTTTCGCTCAGAAGTTTTGATTATATAGTATTCGTATAGAAATTTTTTGGTATATATGGTTTTGACTCCCCAAAATTGGTTTTCGACCCCCCGAAACTAGTGATTTCCGATCACCGGTGACTTTCGACCCCCAAAGTTTCGCGTCAAGCTTCGCCACTGTTAGGCTTCATCAGTACATCACAACCTTTGGTCATGTATATATATGTGTGCCTTTCAAAAAAAAATGTATATATATGTGTAATGTTAAAGCACATTGCTATTTCTCTTTTCATCTCATAATACATAAGATTATCATAGTTGCACCACGTATAAGTGCTTAAGTGATGATTACATAAAGTTAAAGTTAGTTAATTAGTTGTATTAATTGATTATGAGTACTAGCACCTAAATTTTGACTAGTTTTGCACTAAAGCTTGACTACTTTTTGTTTTTTCCTCCGTTTATTTCTTAATTAAACATGTCGAAAAGAAATTTACAAGAAAATAACTTTTTGTTTTTGTGTATTTAAAATTTAAATCATGGTTTTGTAAACACTTGTAAAAGCGCGCTTAATGGATTAAGATTTATATTTGGTTATGAAAATGTAATGCAACGTAAATTTCCAAATTTGAAAACTTATAGATAACCATTGGTAGGAAGTTTTCTTTAATCCATAAAGACCATCGAATTTATATTATGTGTCTTTCTAATTCCTAATGACAATCTTTTTGTTTGTTGTATCGTATTTTTTATAATGTTATGAACTTAGCCGAACCGAATTGTCACACTAACCCGGAAATTTTTACGTCCAGTGCTATAAAATTAGAACATCTAAAAACAGTGATATCATCAGAAAAAATTTATGGATTTGTCATTGGACCAACATATATATGAAAATGACAACAGTATAACCAATTAACATAAAATTTAACATTTAAAAAGTTTACAACCATAAAGGAACAGAAATAACAACTTTTGATCTAGTCCTAGCTTAATTTTTAGTTTCATCTCCATGGAACATTCGTACATAACTATTTAAAAAACTTCTTTGATAAGATACAAGGGTAGTTTGGTCTTTAACCCTAGTTAGGGTTGTTAATAAGAAAAGGAAGAAATGAAAAGGGTTAGAAATTAAGAAATGAAAAGTGTGTTAAGTGTTGAAAACAACAGGTGAATGTAAGAAAGCTAATGAGACCATGCAAATGTCCCTTTCTCACTTCTCTCCCCCACCTCTGCCGCCTCTGCAGCCCCTCTTTCTCAGTCACACACACATATTCATCGGGAATGCCAACCATACATTCATTTACTCTCTCTCTCTCTCTCTAACTTTCTCTCTCATGCATGCTGGTGGTGGTGGGTACATTCACCCATCTATCCTTTCAATGCAACCACAAGAGAATAATAATAATATTTCAGATTTGAATAAACCATACATTCATGATTCATCTCTCCTTTAATAATTTTATTAACATGGGAAAAAAGCCCAAACAAAGATTATTTTTGTCAAGAAATATTAATACATACTTTAGTAGACATGATCTTAATTAATAAATTGACCATAATAAGCCAAGCCTGTTGAATTTGTTTTGGCTTACTATTAAAAGAAGTTGCTATGGTCTTAGTTGAAATGGGACATATGCATCATTAATTGCAAAGCAATTGAAATGGCAAACATACGAAGATATGCAATGTGTTAGTTTACGGGGTTTATAAGACACATTTATGTCTGTGGGTCACCCATTACGATCAGTGACCCGATCAGTTTATTATGAAACAATAATTTTGTATACTCAAAAAAATCTATTTGATGAGTTGTCACTTGATCATAACAAAAATGGTTATTATATAACACAAGATTTCTCGTCTGGATATAGATTTGGAGTCACGGGTCTCATTGGAACCAGCTTTCTTATCCTTCTGAGATAGAGATAAAGTTTGCATATATCTCACCTTCCTTAGACGTTACAATTAACTTGTCTATAGGTGGATTATACCGGGTAACATTGTTGTTTTGTTGTTAAAGCATGCCTCATTTTATTAGAAGTGATATTTGTTTTGAACTGCTAACTTATAAGTACCACCTAAACTGACAGTAGGTTAGCACTGACAAATGGCTGCCAATTGGGTAGCCCAAATCCACTAAGCCACTAATTCGGAGAAGGTTTTGTTTAAAGAAGAGAGTTTAGAAATAAATGTCAAGAATAGAAGTCCTTTACCATTGCCCATGTTTGAGTGAATAATCATTATGTTAGTGCATGATGTCCCTAGGCTAGTATATATGTTGTTTGGACGAGTTTCGGGGTGTTTGGAGACGTTTATACGCGTTTTGGGTATGTTTGAGGCTATAGGCGATTACAGGATGGTGATAGGCGATTAGACCCTATTCACCATCACTGTTCACGCGATTAGAAGATGGCTATAGGCGATTATGGCCCAATCGCCTATAGTTACATGTCTTATAGCTCCTAATCGCCTATACTGACCTGTACGAGTACGGGAGGTATAAATAGGCCCAATCATTGTCCTAATCATCAGTTCTTGCCACGCACACTCTCCAAACACCCTCCCCAGGTCTGAGATTGCTTGTTTTGATCATTGTAACACTCGTGCTCTGTTGTAATGATATAAAAGTTAATCTTTTGACCCGTTTGTGTGTTGTAATTGCTCGTTTATCTTAGTTTCAAGTTTGTTTCTGTTATTAAAGCATATTCAAGGGATTCCGCGCCTTGAATATAACCCTCGTGATTGTCGGGTGACCCGTTCGTCGATCCTACAAGTGGTATCAGAGCCGAGGCTCTTATCACGAGCGTCTTGATAACAAGAACGAGTGAAAACAGGTAGGTTTTTGTGTGAAAGTTGTGATTTTTAATCAAAAACCTGTTTTGAACTTTGAAACTTTGAGTTTTTCACAAAAACCCTTATTTTCAAATTCTTAGTGTGTTTTTATGGATGAAAACGTGTGTTTTTTATTAGGTTTTGTTCTAAAATTATTTTGGAAACTTTTCTAATCATTTGGGGATTAAACACGTCGTTTTTGGATAAGATTTTGAGGCAAAAACGGTAGTTTTTGAGCAAAAGTGAAGTTACGGATCAGATCAGGCGATTACAATACCTGTTCCTTCCCAATCGCCTATCTATAGGCGATTAGAAATCAAGGATACAGGATTAGAGTTTCATTCGCCATTCTTATACACGATTAGGGTTCTAATCGCCATCACTTTGTGTGGCATAGTCCCTAATCGCCTGAAGTGTCCCAATCGCCTTTAAACTTGTAATCACTCAACTGTTCACTAGCAATTACACTCTAATCGCGTTTAATACTAGTGATTACACCTGTAATTGCCTATACAAATCCCTAATCGCCAATAGACACACAATTTTAATTCCCAATCGCCTATAACAACTTGAAACTGAAAATTTGACTAAGTATCGGACTTTTAACGAACTTAAACATATGGCAAACCCGTGGGGACATATGAATCAACCAAGGCAACAATATAATCAACAAATGAACAATCAAACAAACGTACCCATGAACCCTTGGCAATTCTCAGCCAAGCGCAACACGCAACGGATGCAACAAGCGCAAATGCAAGCGAATGTTGCCGGAATCAATCCGTGGGCGCTAGCGGCTCAACAACAGGCGATGAATGCGAATCCGTGGCCACTCGCGGCTGCTGCGAATTCACAGACTAATCATCTGTTTTCCGTTCTCATGAGTGACTTAGAGACGGGTAGATCGAATAGGGCACTGAAATTGCAATACATGTCCGACTACCACGGATGGAAGGGCAGATTTCAGACATACGTTGAGGGTATCGATGGTCTCGTATGGTCAGCAATTGAGACAGGGTACAGCAGGCCGATGGTTGTAAATTCAAATACTCCGATCTCACTGGAAGACATGACTGAAAATCAGAGGAAGAAGTACAACTACGAAAAGAAGACGATGGCAGCATTGAAACAAGCTCTTCCCAAAGATTTACTTCATTAATTCGCTCAGTGCACTACGTCACAGATGCTTTGGTTAGCGCTTGCTGAGCGAAATGAGGGAAATCTGAAGACTCGAAAGGTCAAAATGGATCAAATCAAGAAGGAGTTAGAGAACTTCAATGCTATTGGGAACGAATCGCTGAGAGACATGACTGCAAGATACTACCACTTGATGTCCGAAATGTATCAGTATGGGGTTGTGTACACATCTGCAGACCTTGTGGAAAGATTGGCAGAGGCGCTACCTCCTCACTAGCATCAGTGGTTGGACATCCTGAAATCAAGCAATGCTTATCAGACACTCACCATCAATGAGTTCATAACCGAGCTAGAGAACAAGGAGATAGAAGAGATCAGGAGGGAAAACAAGGCGCTTATTCCACAAAATCCCAGTATTTACTACGGGAACCCTCTTCAGGATGCCAGTGTGGGTGGATCCAAACCACAGACTGCTTTTGTGGTTAACCCGGATCCAGTTTATGCCTTTGACAACTATGGTCCCCCAACTGATGTTCCTCCTCCAATCTATCCCTTCGGACAAGGAAACCAGTATCCTTTGAATTATAATACTAACCAATTTGATGTTAACCCTTTTTTCTCATCTTGCAGCACCAGCACAGGCAACTTCAAACTTTGGTGGACCTTCTTCATCAGGGTTTGGTGGGGCTCCAACTACAAGTTATGGTGGATATGGAGGTGCTTCGACTTTAAGTCAAGGTGGCTATCGGACCAACCCAGTCACAGAGCAGCTAAACACAGCAGGTTTAGAGAAGGTGACTGTAGAGTTAGCTCAAGAACACATGGCTCAACTGTCAACCTTGGTCAACTCCTACAGTGGATTGGTTGCAGGACAGATCGAGAATCCTCATCTTACACAAGATGATTACTCGCAGATCGATAAAGATGACATGGATCTGATAGACATCCAGTGGCACTTCGCAAGTGTGGTGAGAAGGGCAAAGGAGTATATGGACAGGACAGGAAGGAGAAATGTTCTGATAAACAACAACACTAAGTTTGGGTTTGACAAAACTAAGGTCACGTGCTACAACTGTGACACCAAAGGGCACTTTGCAAGAGAATGTGACCGACCGAAGCAACAAGGTCATCAGAATCCCTTCAACAACAACAGAGCCAATCAGAATCAGAGGCAGCAAGCTCAGACACAACCTAACCCAAATACTGAGCAAGCTCTTGTCCCAGTAAATAACCAGATTCAGAACCAGAGGCCTCCTGCAAACAACAATCAAGGACAAGCCCTGGTAATTCAAGCTGATGAAGGTTTCAACTGGAACCGTCTAATCACTAGAGAAGAAGCTCCTCAGGGTGGTGCAGCATGTTTTGCACAACAAACTTCTGATGCACTAGTTGAAGTTGAAAAATGATCAAGTCAGTCCGGCGTGATTATTCCTGAAGCTGAAGCGTCCGACTGTGACTCTGAGTGTGATTCTGATATGGGGGAAGATTTGGAAGATTTGTTAGCTGAAGCAGATGCGCTGGTTGGCAAATGATCGTTTCTTGTGGATGATGACTATACTGAGAAGAACTTTGGCGAATTCTTTGGAGCTAAGAAGACTGCAGCTCATTATGCTTTGATGGCCATTACAGAATCGTCAAACAAGGTAAGTTCTTCCTCCAATTCTAAGATAGAGTGTGTAGAGTGTGATCAGCTGAAATTCAGAATTAAAGAATTAACTGAAGAGAATCTGAATTTAAAAGCTGATGTTGGTCCATTACAAAGGTCAATTGATTCCTTAAGGCAAAAAGAGAAAAATTTTCTAAGTACAATTGAAAATTACAAGAAGGATGTTTCTGAACTGTCGAAAACTCTTGCAAACAAGCAAATTGCTATAAATAATTACATAAATGAGGTAGAAGACACAAAGAAACATTTGGCCATTGTAAACTGTGACAATGAGAAGATCAAGAAGAAACTTGAAAGTTACCTAAACTGCAAGTATGTTCTTGATCACATAGTTGAACACTCAGAAAAAGAAAGCATTTCCACCAGTCCCAAATATTCTCAGTGTCCACCTCCGGTGAGATTCGAAAATCACAATTTTGATGTCTTACCGAAGGAGGAACTTGTGGACGTGGCAGCAGCAGCAACAAAAGCTGCAGAGGCGGCCAAAGCAACTGAAGCAGCTAAACCTGCTGAAGCTACTAAGGCTGCAACACCTGTTGAGGCTGTCAAACTTGGTGAAAAAGCTGATGATATCAGTGTGTACGACATAGACTCATCGGATGATGAGCTTGATGAGCCTCCTAGGTATGCACCGGTCAAGACTCGATATGTTCCTCTTGAAAACCATATAATTACTACTGAAACCTTGAGTGAACTTGAACTGAAAGTGCAAACCGAGGATGGCAGAAGGATTAAGGTATTTTACAAACTTAAAGGGTCTGAAAAGGTATATGCTGATGAGGAAGTCCCTTTAAGATGTATCGCCCCTGGTCTAATTGCTAAAATTTGGCAAGAATCTGTCATTACCATTGAAAAGGAATCCTGGAACAAGAAGAAGGGTAAGGGTAAGGGTAGAAAAGACCAGGGTAATCAGTCAAATGAATACAACAAGAATAATCAAAAGAAAAATACTGTTAATCCTCAAAGTCATGCTCAGAAGAAAAGTCCGAAGAAGCATGTCACTGAGTTTGTTAGATCTACCGGAAATGAGATAAACGACGATCCTCATGTCGATGTGCAAAGAAAATGCCTTGAGGATCTGAAGCACAAAAACTCATTTTCCAGTTCATCTAACAGAAAGAACAAAAAGGAGAACAAGTCCGAATCTCCTCGATTTGAAGAATACGGATCATGTCATAAATATGGGGAACGTGGGCATTTAGTTACTGCGTGCCCTGAATTTAGACGAGAAACGATCAAAGTGGATGATGCTCCTAGTTCTAGCAAAACTAAACAACCTGTTTCCCCTAAACTTTCTGAAAAACAACAGGGAAAGCGGATTGTTTATGACAACCGAAACAAGATTGCTATGAACCAAAAGCCAGTTGATGGCAGGGGTTAATAGTTGAGGGGAGCACTGTTCCCACAAAGGTTCAAGCAGCGCCTAAGCCATTAGCAAAGGCTGCAGCTAAACCACAGGGCAACCCTAAAACTGTTCCACGTACAGTTAAATCTGAAGTGGATCCAAAATCTGTATCTCCTAAGGAGTCTAAGGCGGGATCTTCTAGCCCCAAAGCAAAGAAGAAGCCCAAGCCAAAGAAATCGGAACAGGTTTGAAGACCCAAGTCACCAACCAAAATTGGAGAATCATCTGCTGGTGATAACACTGCCGGACCATAGGGAACAACACCAACTCCAAACGGAAGATGGGTTGATTTTCCGACTTTAGATGAAGATGGTAGACCCAAGACCGTGAAGGCTTGGGTCCCCCCTTAACCACTGAACTTTAAATGTTTGTGCAGGGAGTTCCACAAGGCCTTATCAGCAGCCTATGGATTGTTGATAGTGGAGCTTATGGGCACATGACAGGCGACTTATCCCTGCCTTTTGACATAATGAATATCAACGGAGGGTATGTTGCTTTTGCTGGTAATAAAGGGGGTTATATTACAAAAGAAGGCAGTATGAGTAACAGAATTGTAAGCTATGAAAAAATAAGCTTTGTCAAACAAATAGACCACAACTTGCTGAGCGTCTCGCAGATATGTGACAAAAAGTTCACTGTGTTCTTTGATGACAATGCTTGTTTCATTCTGAAACCTGGATTTAAGATACCGAAAGAGTAGGTTATGATCTCAGCTCCCAGGGTCAACAACTTATACGTCCTGGATATGAGCCGAGCCATGACAACAAAAGGTCAAGTCACTTGTTTTCTGTCTAAAGCAACAGAAAAGGAATCGATCATGTGGCACAGATGGATGGGACACATCCACCTGAGAAAAATGAACCATCTGGTTCAGAATCAACAGGTGGAAGGTGTTTCTATTAAAAATTTTCATCTAAATGATGTCTGTGTCTCATGCAAGAAAGGGAAGCATAAAAAGAAGTCTCACAAGCCTAAGAAGACAAACTCAGTTAGTATACCTCTCGAATGACTGCACATAGACCTGTTTGGCCCAGTCAATCGGAAGAGCAAGAATGGTGACTTATACTGCTTGGTGGTTACGGATGACTATTCTAGGTTTTCTTGGGTCGTGTGTATGAAGCACAAGAGTGAAACTTTTGAATACTTGAAGAATCTGTTCACTAAACTGGAAAATCTATATCAGCTAAAGATCCGTAGGATTAGAAGCGATAACGGGACAGAATTCAGAATCATGCTATGGAGTCGTTATGTGCAGAAAAGGGTATTCATCATGAATTTACAGCACCGTACACTCCTCAGCAAAATGGGGTTGCAGAAAGAAAGAATCGGACTCTTATTGAGGCAGCCAGAACAATGCTCGCAGACTCGAACTTGCCTGTGATCTTTTGGAACGAGGCAGTTCACTGCACGTGTTATACTCTAAATAGGGTTCTAACGGTAAAGAAGCTTGGCAAGACTTCTTATGAGCTTCTGAACCGGAGGAAACCGAACTTAGAGTTTCTGGAACCTTTTGGAGCTCCATGAACCATGATACATCCCGATGGGAAGTTTGGTGCAAAGGCAGAAGAAGGTTTCTTTGTTGGTTACAACACTCCCAATAAAAGAGTGTACAGCAAAAGAACCAACAACGTTGAAGAGTGGCTTAATGTCGATGTTCAACGTTATACTGCCAATGCACCTGGTGTTGGGCTTGATTGGTTGTTCGATTATAAGAGTTTATTTGATTCTTTCAACGTGGATAATTTGGTAGATGATGCTGTTGCGCAAATGTATTACGAGTGTGAAAACGCAGCTAGCTCACCGCTAATGTGTCCGATCGTCGTCAATGCACCTGCGCCAGCAACATCTAATGCCTCTGCATCCATGGGTCCCCCTGGTAAAACCGCAGCAGCAGAAGTTGAGGAAGTCTTTCAGGAAGCGTCAGCAGAGGTTCTAGAATCTTCATCTTCAGACGACGATTTTGCAGAGTCTCATGAAACACTTACTGAAGAACAAGCTGGAAATGGTGAATCTACCACTACAGCTCCAGTTATTCTGATAGGAAACAATCAAGCTGTTCCTTCTTCTTTAGCAGATCCAGGGATAGGTCTTAGGATCGATCTCTCAGGTTTTAATATGCAACCCGCTGCTCCCTCCAGTTCAAGCGCCGCAGAGGCAAATTTATCTCAAGGTTTGTTAAACCTTAATCTGCATTCGGATGATCCAGTGCCGGCACATCCGGAATCTCAGATTCACGACACTCATCCGATGCAGAATGTGATTGGTGATCCGACTAGCAGAGTCATGACACGCAGTCAGCTCAGAAATGCTAGTCCAAGTGACAATACAGGTACCTTGGCACTTTATTCAGAGATCAGGAAAGCAGGTCATCAGAACGACTGGTCCTTCGCTCTTTATGTATCTCAAACAGAACCAAGAACGGTGCAAGAGGCATTGAGGGAAGAACCATGGATTGAAGCAATGCAAGCCGAGCTTCAACAATTCCAAAAGCTAGGGGTGTGGGACTTAGTTGACTTACCTCCAGGCTCGAAGAAAATTAGAACAAAGTGGGTCTATAAGTGTAAACGGGATGACCGTGGGGTGATTATCAGAAACAAGGCTCGATTAGTTGTCCGCGGCTTCCGTGAAATCAAAGGAATAGATTACAACGAAGTATACACTCCAGTTGTGCGCCTTGAAGCCATCCGGATGTTCTTAGCTTACGCTTCGTACAAACGCTTTAAGGTGTATTAAATGGACGTGAAAAGTGCTTTTCTGTATGGTATCGTGAAGGAAGAGGTGTATGTTGCTCAGCCACCGGGTTTTGAGGATCCGCTTCATCGCGAAAAAGTTTACAAATTGAACAAAGCGTTATACAGACTCCATCAAGCTCCTCGTGAATGGTATCAAATGCTTAGCAACTATCTTATATCCAATGGGTTCAAATGTGGACTCATGGATTGCACCTTATTCACCAAGGAAAAGGGTGGTGACCGTCTTCTGGTACAGGTTTATGTTGATGATATTATTTTTGGGTCTACTAATGATGAAATGTGCAGGGAATTCGAAAAGCTTATGCAGAACAAATTTGAGATGAGCTCGATGGGGGAGATGCAATTCTTCCTCGGTCTACAAGTAGAACAACAAGAGTCGGGGATCTTCATCCACCAGACAAAATACGTTGCTGACATCTTGAGCCGGTTCCAGATGGAAGACTCTACTTCAGTAGGCACACCAATTCCCACCTGGTTGCTATGAAGAGGATCTTACGTTATCTAAAGGGTTGTCCGACCAAAGGTCTATGGTACCCTAATGACGATAAGTTTGACCTCGTCGCTTTTAGTGATGCTGACTATGGCGGATGCAAGACAGACTTAAAATCCACATCGGCTAGATGCTAGTTTTTGGGACCAAAACTAGTCTCGTGGCAGTGCAAGAAGCAAGCCTCGGTAGCCTTATCCACCTGTGAGTGGGAATATGTAGCGGCATCTAGTTGCTGCTCCCAGGTTCTTTGGATACAGCAACAAATGAGAGACTACGGTTTGAAATTTCTTAATACTCCCATTCACTGTGACAATGAGTCCGCTATAGCTCTTGCTAAAGACTCAGTTAGCCATTCCAAGGCGAAACATATCTTGGTTAAGTATCATTTCATACGCGATTGCTATGAAAAGAAACTTATCGATATGGTCAAAATCCACACGGATTACCAACGTGCCGATTTATTCACCAAACCTTTTGATGGTCCTCGTTTTGAGTACCTGTTAATCTTAAACGGTATTAAAGTAAAGCAGGATTAGATCCTCATCGGTAATCGTTTTTGTAAATACTTTTTCTTTAAAAAATTAGAAAAATCCAAAAATATTGTCTTTTCGCAAATTTTTAGATTTTTAGGGGGGGGGGGGGGAATTCAGAAAAATACAAAAACATTAGAAAATGCAAAAATACAAAAAAATGAGAAAATCCCAAAATAAAAAAAAATGAAAAATTGCAAAATGAGTTTCTTTGGTGAAATAGGGAAGATGATATTAACCCATCAGTTGGACCGTCTGAACGCTTATCATCTTAAAAATATTGGAACTGATAAGTAGCCTCTACAATGATGTGTCGGTAGGCTCAAAATCATTTCCAAGTTCGGCATGGTGATATAAACCTAAATTAAATTAAACATGTGTGGATCAACGTGCGTTGGCATATGGTCTTGGTACCGAAATCTCGTTTGATAGCATGCCAAAATCTGAGGTTTCATGGTCTTTAAGAGGTTGGTTCATCCGGGGTGAACTGGACGTCTCTCAGAATAAATAGGAGTGGCACATGTGTCGTACGTTGGGTTCGGAGCCTATAACTGAGACAACTCTATGTCGTCTCCTGAAAAAAATACAACAACAAAACAAAAAAAAATAGAATAAATTCTGATCAGGAGACGTCCGGGAATCCTAAAAGAGCAAAAAGATTCATAAATGCCAAAACCCTATTCTCAAAGAGAATTCGCTCAAAGGTATCAAATCATATACTTAAAGCATCGTACCGTGAAAAATAAAAAATACGGTATTTGACTTGAAACCTGGTCTGGATCTCACTGGTCTCTCTGTTGCAGCGTTTCTGCAGACCTGATCACCACTGAGTCTGTTCCTTGTAAAATACGGATGACAACAGCTTACTCACTGGTTACGAGGAAGCTTTGTGCATGACTTGATACGGGAATGTGTCGCGTGGCGGGGAACACCTTGTATATCAGTCTTAATTTTACCTTAACGTTTCTAAAGTGCCTAGCGATAAAACTTGATTTTGAGTTTAGGTGGACAACAATATCGACAGTTGTTGTAGGATGCTTATTGGTAATTTAAACTAAAAACTGAATATATAAGGGTTCTAGTATGGTCAGTACACTGATATGATTCCCTAACTGACGAAACTCGCAAAAATATGATAGTGTACAGTTAGTTGATCTCTCGTTTTCGTTTTACTTATGCTTAGTTTTATTGGTTTAATCATTCTTGATTGCCGATGATGGAATCCTAATCCATTGTAATCTTACTTCTTCAAAATAAAACGCCGAAAATCAACTAGTTGAAAATTGTGTTTTTGTCGGGTCAAAACCGTACTTCTCTTAAGTACAGGGGTTGAAAATGAAGGTTTTTCAAAGATATGAGTCGTCATCTGAGTCATGTATTAAAACGGGGTGAAAAATGCATGTTTTGAACCTTAACGGGTCAAATATGTGAGAATTGGTGCTGCAGGGGCATTTTGGTAATTTCTATGAAGTTGGACACAATTAGGCTCCTAATCGCATGAGGGTAAAGGCGATTAGAGGGCACTCGTGTATCACTCGAAGCGATTACATCCTAATCGCTTGAACTTATAAGCGAGTAGGGCCTATTCGTGTCCTATCATTCATATAAACTACTAGCGATTAGAGTCAGTTACTCGTGTGGTGTAATAAGCGATTACGTCTAATCGCTTGCTATGTTAAACGAATACCTTCTATTCGTGTGTTTGGGGCATGCGATTACAACAGCATATAAAAGGAACACTTAGTCACTTTTTCTTTTCATTATTTTGGCTGCAAGACATTTTCCCTCTAATCCGATCATACCAAGACCTGTTGCCCGTGACTTTTTGATTCTTAAATCTTGTTCTACATCATTAAGGTAATATATACTCGAATTTTCAGATCCAAACATCATTGTTTTAAGGGTTTAATCTGTGTTTTAAGGGCCGAAACCCTAGGTTTCATGCTCTTGATCGTTATGCCCGAAAACAAGTTTGTTGATGATGATTGATGATAGAGGTTTCTTTATCGCCCCTGCTAGGATGTTATCGTAGCTAAATCCGTTTCAAAACATCAAAGAATTGAAAAGCCCCAATTTTAAAAGCTTATGAACCCTAAGTTTTCAAACGGCTATTTAACCCTTGATTCTGATCTGTTAGTGTAATATTCTTAGGGGTTATGTTAGTTGGTTGTCTTGGGCTTCAATGTGACAAAAATCCGGACTCGAATCAACACATTTCAAAATTTCGACAAATGAGGTGATCGAAGCCACTGTTCATGCGATTAGGTTTCCTAATCGTGTGAATGGTGAGGCAAATGGACTATATTGTGTTCTAATCGCGTGAACAGTAGCACGAATAGGCTTATTCGCGTACTGTTCACTAGCGATTGGTGTCATTCGTGACTAGTTATTGGCGATTACAACATTGTAAACGCATATAGCAGTCTGATCACCAAAATTCGTCAAGTTTTGTCCGTTTTAGTCCGTCTTTGTCCGTTTTATGCGTTTTTGATCTGCTTGTGAAACTTATAACTTGTTTCGATGTTCAGGATGATGAATTGGAAAACATCTCCCAAGCACAACTGTTGTGCCTTTCTCGGACCTATTACAATGGAGAAGTGCAAAACGTTCAAAGGCGTTATCGATTTTCTGAAGCGGTCAAGAATTCATTATGCGATAACCAAGCAACACGCAGCGTATAAGGATATCTTGCTGGAATTTTACCAGAACGCCAAAGTAGACTACAAAGTTGTGCCAATTGTGATTACAAGCTCGATACAAGGCAAAGAGTTTATTATTACTAGAGAAATCATTCGAGAAGAGCTGCAGTTTGGCGATGCAGATACTGATCCTATAGTGTTCGACGCTATATTTCGTGGCGGTTTCCTGAGAATGAAATACATGGGAATAGTCAAGGAACATAAGATGCTCATGAAAGAACTACTACCGCCCAAACTCAAGTATCTCACGCATGTAGTCTTGAAGTGCTTAGGTCTGATGAAAGGAACTTTTGATGCTATCAGGGATACGTTGGCTTCAGCGATAGTCTCCTTGACTCTCAACAAGCCGTTCAACTTTCCCAAAATGATCCTACATCACTTAAAGGAGATCATATTGCAGAAGACGACAAAGACCTCTTTCATCGTCTATCCTCGTTTTCTGCAAATGATTATCGACCGCCAAATCCCTGACTTGATAAAGCATCCAGCGGAGTTCATTGTGATTGAGGATATAAGAGAGAAAGAGATGAACAGAATGAGAAGTTATAAGAACAGACCGAAGTCTGAATATCCTCCGAGCAGGCGTGTATACGGACACTTGAGCAGAGAAGACTATGTGTCACCACCAGGCAATAGGTGGAGACACGATGATAGCAATTCTGAAGACGACGCCCGAATTCATAAGCTTGTGTTCAAAGAAGGGGATAATATTGGGCGAGAGACAGCCGAGTTAGGTGTAAACGCTCCTGGCAGAACCACTGATACTGCTGCAGGTAATGAGGATGCATTTGATCCGGATGTTCTAGATTTCACGGAACCTTCCGGTACTGCGATAGAGCAAGAATCCTCACGATCGGCTAAAGGTAAAGAACAGATTGATGAAGACGCACCAGTCAACATAACTAATGCTGAAGATGACTCGGATGACATAGAAAGTGATTCCCCTGATACGTTTGCTGAAAAGCAAGAAAGAGCAAAGAGAAAGGCAGCAGAGGAGAAAGCTAGCACAGATGAGGCAAGAGCTCTTGCTGAAGATCCCACGTTTGTTGTGGATCAGGGAGATATTATTGCAGATATAGATGCAGAGCTCGACACTTCACCTCCTCCCAAGAGACAAAAGATGACTGCTAAAAAAGATAATGTTCGGGGAAAGAAGACAATGTCTCACAAACAACCACAAAAAACTTCAAGGAAAAGACGATTTAATCTTCCTGAAGCATTTGGGGTTCAAGACACTCAATCTTCCCAAGTAGCAGCTATGACAACAACAACAACAACAACAATAGCAGCAGCAATCTCATCAGTTCCCACATCTGTTAGTGCAGCTATGCCTGCAAGAGTCACCATGTCAATGCCTACTTCGGTAATCTTCATTGAGCCAATCTCAGTTACCGAAGCAGCGACAAGCTCTCAGATTGTTTCTAATCCAATTGGTGATCGGATTAAGAAGATGTGACAAGAAGTTCAACCTCCGGCTTCTATGTCAACCGATCAGACCTCTTCTTCCTCAGCATCTGCAACGAATGAACAACTTCAGCGTAGAATCAGCGAGTTAACTGCAATAATTGCTGCTCAAACGCGTGAAATAGCTGAGTTAAGAACCAAGAATGCAGCTATTGAAGAGAATGAAATGGGGATGCTAGAGCTGATCGGGGAAACGATTCAATCCAACAAAGAGCTGCAAGCGACTGTGAACGCGCTTACACTGTCTAATCAGCAGGTCATTGAATCAAACAGGCAGCTCATGGAATCTCACCAGCAGCTGATACAGTCAAACCAAAGCACTTTGGAGAGACTTACAGGTGTCGAAGCCAAGAACAGCGAGCTTCAACTTGCAAATGTGAACAATGAACGCAGAATCACCAGATTCGAGAAGGAGAACACAGAACTGAGAACTAGGTTAAACGAGTTAACTGGAATTCAACCTAGACTCACTGGTGGTGCAAGTTCAGACGCTGGGGCTGGTGCTAATGCTGGTGATGATGATGATGATGAAAAAAGTAACGATGAAGAAGATGATGACGAGGACGATGATGATGATGATGAATCGGATGATGGTGATGATGATATTGGTAAAAGTGGAGATGGTGGTGATCCTGGAGCCACAGGTGGTGGCGGATCATCAGCTGGATCTGGATCTAGACGTACCAAGAAAAATCATGACAGACAAGGCAAGGATCCCGTAGCAGGTTCTTCTGCTCAGGAGGAGCCAGGTCCCGTGAAAAGCAAGATTCAGCAACTACGGGATGCTATGAAGAAAGCCATAGTTCCAGTAGAGTATGTTGAGCCTTTGAACTGTTATTTTGCTTATGATGACGAAGGCAACCTACTCCCCCCTCCTGCTATTCCAGAGTATGACTTAGAAGAGGGCGAGATACCTCCTGAGATGACACCTGATGACATGAAAGAGGTGTATGGACACGCACACGGAGAATCTTCCGGTGCAAGTCATAGTCCTCCTCTTGAGATGCATCCAGAGAACAACGAGGCTAATTTGGAAGAAGGAACCAGTGTGCCAACTCCGGAATATATGGTTGATCATTCGGGCACTGGGATTCCTAATATTTTTGAGGAGATGGTTCATGAGGCTGAAGAAAAGCTAAAGTCTAATCCTACTCCTGTTCTTGATAAAGTAAAAGAAAGACACGATAAAATCAGGCAGAAATATCCAAATTGGTTTCCTTCAGCTGAAGAGGAAAAGAAGAAGAAGGGTCCTGTACAAGCTTCTATCTTCAAGAAACGTCTGTCTAAGATGTCTGGAGATGTTATCAGTTGGGCTTATATGGAGAAGACGAAGATGTTGGGCGTAAAATGGGAAGAAGGTTTGTTATACTTCAGTCCTTACCGGAATGTCCTCAGTCTCCCCTTCTGGTATATCCGAGATCTTATCAGACTAGACTTTCCTCTGTATTATGAGAAAGAATCCAGCCTGGATACTTTCTACAACCTTCTAGCTGAAGAAAGCCAAACTCAATGGAGAGTTTTTAAACCTCAGTATCCCAAGTCATACAAAACAGACAAGATTTATCCATTCACCAAAAGTCCTATTTGGGAACACAAGATCAAGCCACCGAACTGCGTTTTGAAGATTCCGATTGTCCCAGTTGAGCAAGACTTCTCCTCAAAGTTCTACTATTGGCACTATGATGCAGTTACTACTGAGGCAGTGATCGTCTTGAGCAACTCTCCTGAACCTTGCACAAAGATCAGAATTTGGGACCCGATGTGGCTTATCAACTATTCGGAGAAAGATGTGGAGACGTTGTTCCTGTATCCCATTCAGCACTTGAAGGCCGAAGCTGATCAAGCCTTGAAGTATCAGAGGGTGATTCGATTTTGCCACGCCAACAAAGTACATGCTGGATGCGACTGGTCGAGACATTCAAGGATCAGGACAATGTCGAATTGATGAGAAGACTGAAGATGTTGCTTGTTAAGTTATGCTATGTTTGTTTTCCATTTTCGAGTTTGTAAAGTTGTTGTGTTTTGTTATAAACGATGTCTTTTGAAGTCTCTGTACGTATACTAGCCTGGTCCAAGGGGGAGTCTGTTAGTGCATGATGTCCCTAGGCTAGTATATATGTTGTTTGGACGAGTTTCGGGGTGTTTGGAGACGTTTATACGCGTTTTTGGGTATGTTTGAGGCTATATGCGATTACAGGATGGTGATAGGCGATTAGACCCTATTCACCATCACTGTTCACACGATTAGAAGATGGCTATAGGCGATTATGGCCCAATCGCCTATAGTTACATGTCTTATAGCTCCTAATCGCCTATACTGACCTGTACGAGTACGGGAGGTATAAATAGGCCCAATCATTGCCCTAATCATCAGTTCTTGCCACACACACTCTCCAAACACCCTCCCCAACTCTGAGATTGCTTGTTTTGATCATTGTAACATTCGTGCTCTGTTTTAATGATATAAAAGTTAATCTTTTGACCCGTTTGTGTGTTGTAATTGCTCGTTTTTCTTAGTTTCAAGTTTGTTTCTGTTCTTAAAGCATATTCAAGGGATTCCGCACCTTGAATATAACCCTCGTGATTGTCGGGTGACCCGTTCGTCGATCCTACACATTACCATAATGTGTCTCTAAACAATCAAGCCTTGCCAAATCTAGTGTTACATGACTGTTGGCTCCTGTATTTGGAGGCCATGTAAAGCCAGTTTAGTGAAAAACGATAAAGCTTGTGGTATAGTGATCATGAACTGTGAATGCATCTCGGTTTGGAGTAGCACTTGGAATATGACCAATGCTATAATGATTTTTGGTACCATAAACCATGTTCTTAGAGGATGCCTAAGACAATTGAATTTGGCTAATTTACTGCAACAAGTATGAGGCAGACAATAGCTATCGCAAAAATTTAGAAGCAGGTTTTGGCTTAAGTTTAAATCCATGTTGGGTTGCCATCTTTTGAAGAGCCATTGATTTAACTGGACATTAACAAAGATTATCGTGCAAGAACGATGGATATGATGTTGTGTATTAGCATATTCACGATGCCCTTAAAGAACAAACAAAACAAGAGTTGTGTCTTTGACTCACTCGTCAATGTTGGCGAGTGTTGTTGTTAAACAATCAAAGAACAAATCCCAACCTAATGTTTATTAATCACCCAAGAAACTTCAATGGAATTGATTTCAAAGAAAGAAAAGAAACAATTGACCTGAATGATTCTAATGGCTCTCTAATCTGACTTATAACGACTAATCAAATGCTAACTAACTATTAGCAGCTTTAGACCTCTAACTTTCATCTTTGACAACTTTACCCCTTGAACTTTACACTTCCAGTCCCTAAGCTTTGGAACTTCATTATTTGTTACTAAAACTTATATTGACTTTTATTGACTGCATCTTGACCTCATATTTCAACAATCTCCACCTTCAAGTATATTCAATCTCTAACTAACTCCAATCAATCTCAAACACTAATCAAACTTAACACCTGACAACACCTTTGTCAGCACATCAACATAGTTATCATCAGTATGCACCTTCTTAATCAAAACTTCTTTTGACTTAACAATTTCTCTAATGAAATGGAGCTTTACCCTTATATGTTTGGTTCTCTCATGATAAACAATGTCCTTAGAAACTGAATTGCCCCTTGATTATCACAATTAACCTCAACACCTTTGACTTTGATTCCTAGTTCTTCTACAAACCTGAACAACCACAAAGCCTCCTTCACAGCTTCAGTTAATGCTATATACTTTGCCTCAGTAGTGGATAGAGCAACAACATGTTGTAATGAAGCTTTCCAACTTACAACTCCTGCCCAAACTTTGAAAACATAATTAGTTATGGACCTACCTTTATCAAGGTCCTAAGCATACTCAGCATCCACAAAACCAACCACTGCTTTGTCATCTTCTGCACATTCACCAAATGTGATTCCCATCTCTTTTGTACCATTCAAATACCTCAGAATCCGCTTGACTGCATTCCAATGTGCCTTCCCTGGATTTGTTATATATCTGCTGACTATACTTACAGCATACCCTAAGTCTGGTCTTGTACACACCAGTAAAAACATCAAACTACCCATAACATTGGCATATGGCACCTTGTTCATAAATGCAGCTTCCTCTTCTGTCTTTGGAGAGTCTTGAGCAGACAACTTGAAATGGTGAGCAATAGCAGTAGTGACAGGTTTAGACTTATCCATTCCAAAATTCACCAATATCTTCTGAATGTAAGCACACTGAGTTAATCTTAGTGTCTTTTCAGCCCTGTTTCTACTAATCTCCATACCAATGATCTTTTTGGCATTATCAAACTCCTTCATTTCAAACTGCTCCATCAAGAATTGTTTTGTTTCATTTATAACATGTTTATCTTTGCAAAAGATAAGCATATCATCCACATACAATAACAAGTACACAAACTCTCCTGCTGCATATTCTTTATAATAAACACAATGATCATAACTACTTCTGGTAAACCCTTTAGTAGTTATGTGTTCATCAAAACGTTTATACCATTACCTAGAGGATTGTTTTAAACCATATAAGGACTTTTGTAGCAAACATACCTTTGATTCTTGTACCTCCACCTCAAAACCTTGAGGTTGTCTCATATAGATCTTTTCTTCAAGATTTCCATGAAGAAATGCAGTTTTCAGATCCAACTGCTCCAATTCAAAATCCTCAGAAGCTGTAATTGACAATATTGTTCTTATAGAAGAATGTTTAACCACACGAGAAAAAAACATCATTATAATCAACCCCTTCTTTCTATGTGAACCCCTTAGCTACAAGCCTAGCCTTGTATCTAGGAGCTTCAACACCTGGAATACCTTCTTTCAACTTGTAAATCCATTTGCACCTGTGACATCCGTCACTTTTCCTTATTTTATTTTGTATATAATAATAATAATAATAATAATAATAACAATTAGTTTTGTTTTAAATAATGTTTTGTCAAAACCAAGCCCACAACACAACTTATTAAACTCAACCCAACACCACAAATCCAGCCCAAACACTGGTCAGGCCCAGGACACTGAGCAAATTAGCCCATCCCCTTTGTTAAAATAATAATAATAATAATAATAATAATAATAATAATAATAATAATAATAATAATAATAATAATAAGGCTTCTACCGGGACTCGAACCCGGGCAGAAAGCCGGCCAAGCAACTCACACCACCACCTGGGCTGGACACACATGTTGTTTTGAATCCAACTCGCAATAAATATAACATGAGCTTTAGATATCCACAGTTGACTTGGAAAGTCAACTGTGGCAGCGAGATACCTTAATCATCCCAATCAAACGTGATTGCTAACCTCAATTTGGTATGATTGCACGATGACCGGCCTATCACGCGTTGAACCCACTACCAATTATCCTCAATTATTGCCAATTTTAAACAATTAAACGCGTGTGTATTCAAAACAAGGTCAACATACCAATTCGATGATCTAGACGTTTATGCTATAAATTGGACATCTGTGGACCTCCTAACCTCGCCGAACAACCTTCCCCAATCTCTAATTCTTCATAATTATCCTTTGTTTCTGGTATTCGATCGAGTTATTGACTTCGGGGTTTGACCACTCGTTAGTCTTCAATTCTGCATTGTAAGTCTAATTTTAATCGTGGGTTTCATTTATAAGCCTACACACAATGTTTACCCCATGAATAATTGGGCTAACATTGTGTGATTTAAGCAATTGGAAATTAGGGTTTCGTATCTTGAATTTTGGGGAAGAACACATTTTTACTGTTATTATTTATTTTAAATCAACAACAACCAAACACAACCACTGGCTTCGACCAGGTGGTTGTGTCTGGTGTCCAACCTCCGAGCCACGCGGGTTCGAGTCCCGGCGGTGGCAACCTTTTCCTTTATTTTTGTTTTTTTTAAAACAAATCAAATCAATTATATATAATACATATAAATCTTATAAATTCATTTTTAATTATTAAAACTCTGTTATAAATTCTAAAAAAAATTATTTTTAACTAATCTGATGTAAAAGTTTTACCCATAATTTTTAGTTTTCAAAAATTAATTTATTTAATATATATAATAATTAAATCAATTTTATTCTTTTATATATATAAAATTCCATTAAAGTATCAAAACAATTCTATAAATTTCCACAAAAATTACCCTGAGTTTGTATAATGATAAACTTTTCTGAAATGATTTTTAATTCAGAAAAATCATTTATTTTATATTTTTAATCAATTTTTGTTAGTTTTAATCATAATTAATTCATAATAAATTCATTTTACAGTATTTTTGCACCAAAATTTTACATAAATTATTTCTACCCATTTAGAACAGAAATACAATTTTTAATCTAAAATTTCTTTAATTTTAATATTTTTAAATATTAAAGTTATATTTTGACAAATTGAAATAAATAGATTAAATATTCTATTTTCAAGAAAATAATTTTATAAAAATTATTTTCACACTTAAAACTTTATATTGTGACCATATTTGATTTAAAGTTTACTCAAAGACTTTTGTTCATTTATTTACCAAATTTCTTTTATTTATTAAACGTTTAATTTATTAATCAAACGATTACATATCCCCAAATTCGAAGCCCTAGAAAATACTTAGACTAGATAGACTTAGACTTATTTGTTACATTATACATAGGGTGATACTTGGCAACGTTGGATACACTTATTCAATTATACAAGACTTAACACCTTGCTAAGGTGAGTATTACTTATCCCTTTTTTCCGCATTTACAATTTTTGGGGTGATTCATGCACAACTATTCAAAACTTTCATATTCATTTACACATACATTCTTATTCATTTACAATTCATATACGTGTCTTAATTATCTTTGTGCTTATGCTTGAACATGAACGTAGCTTACATACAGAATCATACATACAGACATAACTTTGTGTTATGGTGCTCTTTACATACAGACATAACTTTGTGTTATGGTGCTCTTTACATAAAGACATAACTTTGTGTTATGGTGCTCTTTACATACAGACATAACTTATGTTATGGTGCTCTTTACATACAGACATAACTTGGTGTTATGGTGCTCATTATCAAATTCATTGTACAACTTTACATGTGATCTTTGTCTTGTTTGGTTACTTGCGTGTTTACATAATGCCTTGGTGATGCTAGACACATGAATTGTACTGCTTTTCAAAACTTATACTATACGTACAAAACTAAGTAGTACTCACCAACATCATATGTTGACAAAATTATTTCCGTGCATGTTTCAGGATAAGCTGCTTGACGTTTCACATAGGACATTGGACTTAGATTAAATCAATCAATTATCTTTATTTTTGTTGTATTGTATTGAATCTCACATGTTGTAAAACAATATTCAATAATCAAATATTTACATTTTAGTACCATGAGCTTTTGAACAATCGTCACTACGTGGCATCTCGATGATTCCGCCATCGGTTGGGGTGTTACAGCACCCTACCAACTTATGACCTTTAGGAGCATCTACAAGTTTCCAGGTTTCATTCTTTTCAAGGGACCTTATTTCTTCTTCCATAGCCATTATCCACTAATCTTTATCTATGCATGACATAGAATCATCAAAAGTTAATGGCTCCTGTGAACTTTCCTCTTCTGTGACCTGTGCAGGGGTATTTTGGTCATCTATTTCTTCGGCAAGCTCCACCTCAAACTGAACACCAGTCTTTTCCTGCTCACCTGTACCTTTTCTAACCAAATCCCTATACATTATATCTTCTTTCCAAGCCACAACATCTCTACTCATAATCACTTTTGGACTAACATCATCAAGGTGTTGTTTGTTTTTTCTGTAGGAAAAGGTCTGCAGTCTGCAAGAAAAAGACTGTTTGTTTGTTAACGTCTGTAGGCTGCTGAAATAAACTGAAATTTAAATAAATTGGTATTTTTACAGCAGTCTGGTGGTGGACGGTGGTGGTGGTGGTGGTGGATGGTGGTGATGGTGGTGGACGATGGTGGTGGTGGTGGTGGTGGTGGACTGTGGTGATGGTGGTGGGTAGTAGTGTATGGTGGTGGTGGTGGATGGTGGTGGTGGACGGTGGTGGGTGGTGGATGGTGGTGGATGGTGGTGGTGGACCGTGGTGGTGGATGGTGGTGGTGGTGGTGGACCGTCGTGGTGGTGGTGGGTGAGGATAAGACCTTAGAAGACTTTGGAAAAAGTCTGCATGAAGAAGAGGTCAGGAAGACCTTTTTGAGTAAAAGTTCTTCCAAAAAAACAAACAATCTGCAGACCCCAAACGTCTACGCGCGTCTGTGCGGTGCAGACAAAAGAGGTTAGAAGTTCTTCTGAGCAAAAAAAAAACAAACAACACCCAAGTCTCCACAACCTGTGACCCTTCACACCATCAAGATAGCCCAACATAACACATTTTTCTGCCCTTGGTTCAAGTTTACCCTGATTTATGTAAGCAAAAGCCAGTGAACCAAAAACTCTAAGGTTATCATACTCAACCTTTTTTCTTGACCACTTCTCAATGGGAATCATCATTCCAATGGCTGTTGATGGACTCCTGTTGACCAAATAAGCAGCATTTGACACTACTTCTGCCCAGAACCTTTTAGGAAGTCCTGAACTGATTAACTTACATCTCACCTTATCAAGCAAGGTTATATTCATCCTTTCCACCAAGCCATTTTGTTGTGGTGTACCAGGATCTGTGAGATGTCTTGCTATGCCTCTCTCTTTACACAATTCATTAAACTCCTTGAAGGATCGTTTTCGGACAACCTGACTATCACGAGCTGGTTCACCTAGTGTGCGGAATCCACTAGATGATGTTCGGATAACAAAAATGCCAACAAACACAATAACGAGATATCAAAAACACACACGAAATGGTTTAAAGGTTGTAATCGTATTAGAAACAGAGCACGAGTGTACAATACAACTTACAAACCAGAAAACCTATGACCTCGGGTGTTTATACTTGCTGCTAGTCGCTCGGGCCCCTCGGGGCGACTAGATTTCTGACAGGCGACAAGGTGGGGCGACTAGCTTGCTAGTCGTCTTGTTTCCCACGCGACTAGCAAGGCTAGTCGCGCCAAGGGTCCTAGCTGCTAGTACTACAAAATCAGCCCAAAATCATACAAAACACATCCAAACACGTACAATAACGATAAACAAACATCTATACTAGGCTAGGGACATATATATTACATGTACTAACAGACTCCCCCTTAGACCTAGCTAGTATATCTTCAAAACTTCAAGCAGATACTCTTGATCTTCTAAACCTTCGCAGTCCGAATCCTGCTTAGCTTTGCCAAGTCACGGCCAGCATGAATCTTGTATGCATATATAGCAGAACCGAATCACATGTTGAAACTTGATAGCTTGATCGAATTTTGATTGAAGATGCTGAATCGGATACTGATAGAGAGTAACAATGTCAGCTTCTGAAAGATCGATCAGCCACATTGGATCCTAGACTCTGATCTTTCTGCATAGTTTCGGTGCATTGTCAAGGACAATCACTACTTCCGTCGTGATTGAGTCATAATGCCAGAACCAAAACTTCGGAGTAAAGTTTTGTTCCATTGGAGTGATAGGAATCCTTGACATGTAGTTTGGGGGCTTGATCTTGTGCTGCCAGATGGGATGCAGTTCCTTGGTCTTGTAAAACTTTGGATACTGAGGTCTGAATGTTTTCCACTATCCATTGCTTTCCCTCTTCAGAATGTTCATAAACGACTCGAAACCCGAACACTTCTCGTAGTAAAGAGGATGCAAACGTACCAGATCTCGAACATACCAGAAAGAAAGACTCTTGATCTTGGTGTACCAGTTGAAGTACAATAGCCCTTCCTGCCACTTGATGCTGAAAACTTTGGCATGTTCGATGTACGCCCAGGAAATAATGTTTCCACGCATCTTAGAAAGCCTCTTCTTAAACACAGACGCTCGTTCTGACCCTTTCTTCACAGTTCTTTCTACCACTTATGGGTACCATTGAGAGCACAGTCTCATAATACGTTCGATTCAAGATAATACCTCATCAGGGATCAGAGTTCGCTCAGAACGAAGCTTATCCTCATCTTGATTCATCATATCTTCATCAATATCTGGAATCCCGGTGGAATCATTGTTGAAACAGTATTTTGGATAGACTTCATGAGTAATGTCTTCCATTTCCTCCTCATTAAGCCTAGGATCCAGTTCTAGAGGAGTATGACTTGCACTCGAAGATTCTACAAGTGCCAAGCCATAGATAGTATCTATGTCTTCCCTGGAGAGCTTTGGTGGAACCTCTCCCTCCTCCAGATCTTCATGCTGAGGGATGGTCCTTGGGTTTCCTTAATCATCATACAGGAATAGATTCCTTAACGATTCTACCACATCCAGAGGAACCGATCAAGTCTGTATGTAGTCTTTCAATCTCTGAAGGGCTTCAGCAGTGGACTCCCCTTGAGTGGATGAACCACCTTTGGGATCCTTGCCCTGGGTATCATGCTCGCGTTTGTCACGGTGTTCTTCCGTGCCAGACGACGAACCTGCACCGGTGTTACTTGGATTATCACCACCATCCTTACCATCATCATCATCATCCTTATCTTTATCTTCTTCATCCTCATCATCATTACCATAACATGAACCAGAAGCACCGGTCAATCTAGGACGATCTTCAAACAGTTTATCTACTCTTTCCTTAAGCTTCTGGTTCTCAAACTTGTATTCTTCAATCCTCTTCTCATTATTCACATTCGCTAACTGCAACTGATTGTACTGAGGCTCTATACCAGTCAGTCTCCTTGCAGTGTCATCATTTTAGCGCACAAGCTGCTGATTTGACAGTTGAAGCATTCTGTTAGATGATTGCAGCTCCTTGTTGATGTGAATGGTGTCAACTAGAAGCTCCAATATAGACTTCTCATTTTCTTCTACTATAGCAACCTCTCAACTTTGCATTCTCACACGCCTGAGTAGTTACCATAGTAGTCAGTTAATTAACTTGGCGCTGAAGTTGATCAGCTAAACCAGTAGGAGTTGATGTCGAGGAGGATTGAGAAGCTGAGGCTGATGGGTTTAGTTGTTCATGAAGGTTCTTTATCATGTCACCCACAAGATTGGATACAAGTTGTGATGAGGTCGCTGCACCGGTAACTAAGACTGGCTCGGTGAAGATTACCGATGCAGGCATTGACCTAGTGACACCTGCAAACATAGCTGCACTTGATGATGTAGTAACTGTTGTTGCTGTTGCTGCTGAAGTTTCAGGCGAGGTGACGTTAACGACATCATATAACCTCCCAAATCTTGATTTCTTTTTTGGTTTCTCTGCAGCTCTCTGGGATTTCCTCTTAAACTGTCCACCTTTAGCCTTTTCTTTCTCTGATGGTGGAGTGCCTAACTCAGCATCAAGATCCGCGATCTGTTCATCTGGATCAACAATAAAAGTTGGATCTTCTACAAGACGTTTCTTCTCCAACCATTTCTCCTTTCTCTTCGCTGCTTTGACAGCCTTAGGATCAGGAGAATCATCTGAGTCAGTTGTGTCTGAATCATCTACAATGCTCACAGGTTCATCTTCTACAGCAGCGGATTTGTCTTTGTCACCCTGGGACAATCCCTGATCGCCAACTGCTGTCAGTGGATCTTGGGAAGCAAGAATATCTGTATCTAAAATATCATCATGTGTGGCAGTTACAGAGCTGTTGCCAGACATCTTTCCCAGCTCCATTGTATCACGACCCACGTCATCACCTTCTTTGAATGTCCTCCTTTGAATAGCAAAATCGTCTTCAGAAACGTTGTTTCATTCCTCCACTTGTTTCCTTTAAATAGCCCGTTCAAGGGACATCCAAAGTTCATAAGTGATGGTGCCTTGAACATGTGAACCTATAGAATTGGACAAGGAGTTCATCAAACAATGCATCCGAATATTTGTTTGTAATGAGGACTGACTCGATCATTGTTTTTCAATAGTCATAGTTTGTTGGTGAAAGAGTAAAAACATTCTAATAAGAGATTTGCGACGTCATTTTAATAGATGTAAATTCAGCTAAAATTGTCATAGTATTGAGACTATAGGTAAAATAAAGATATGGTTATCAAATGTTGGGACAAAAATTGAAAGTTGTAAAATATGGATGAAAGTGTAAAATAAGTTTAGATCCAACCAAACTAAATATTCGGTAGCTTATAGCTTAATTCTTGTACATGTTAGGTATATTTTTTTAACGGTGAAGAATGAATTTACAAAGACCTGCCAATAAAATGCAAGAAGCTAGCAACAAACAATCAAAAGTATAAATCAAGACAGAGAGGTATGAGAAGTTAAAACTACACCAGATTGTTCAATCTAAGGAGTATAGTTTTGTATTTTTTTTATTTTTTTTAATCCATAGAAACACATATGGCTACAAACGAGTCAAGCCGAGCCTAAACTCGATCAGACTTGAGCGCAAACTCGAGCTCGATTAACTTATAAGAGCTTAACCTCGACTTGATTCGAGCTTTGTTTTCAAGCTCGATCTCGGCTCGTTGGTAATTTCTCGAGCTTGGCTTAGGCTCGGCTCGTTTATTATTTAGTAATTAATATATTAAATACAAATAATATACATAAAAGTTCGTTTAGGCTCGTGAGCTTGACAAGTGAAGCTCGAGCTCGGGCTCGTTTACTAAACAACTTTAAATGAGTGGTAAATATTATTAAATATTTTAAAAAATAATATTACGCTAAGCTCAATAAGGCTTGACGAGCCTAACGAGCTTGACATGCCAGGCTCGAGCTCGGGCTTGATAAATAAACGAGCATTGTTTTAAGCTCAATAAGGCTCGACTCGTTTCGAGCTTTTTACCAAGCCGAGCTCGAGTAGCTCACGAGCGTCCCGGCTCGTTACATTCACCCTAATATTTGAAAATGGACAAAAAGATCTACAACCACGATACAAAAGGACGAAGGTAGCTTACACTAAGAGCATCTACAATGGCTCAACAAATGAACCACCCACACCGTCACATTACTATGTCACATCATTTCAAACCACAACCCTTCCAACCCCCCCCCCCCCCCCCCCCCTCCCTTTTTGTTTCTCAAACCATGAACCATTCCAAACCTACGTCTTATCACCTGATTTTTCATTTATTTAGTTTATGTATACCCATCACGTATAAAAATCTTTATTAAATAATAAGTACAAATGGGGAACCAACCGGTGACCAAGCAAACCATGCGTTCCACTTAAACTAACACCCAACAAACCAATTCCTCCAATGGTATGATCTCTTTTGGTTCGTCCGTACACTCCCACCAGACCGTTTGGTGAGAGACATTTTAGATGGTTTAAGAGTTGGTTTATGGATAACTATATATGCACTAAGATGATTATCTATGTACTAGCTAGGGGCCAAGTTAAAAAAAAAAAAAAAAAACATATCACTTGAAAGAAAGACAATAATCTATTAATATATATAAAAGAATTGAACATTGCTGACGTGGCGTGCAATGATGCCTTTAGCCTCTCGATGAAACCGCCACGTGGCATGATAATTGAAATATTTTAGTGTTTTTGAATTATTTTCTTTTTTAATTAAAAAAAAGATAACATAAAACTCTAAATTTATCTCTCTATCTCTTAATTCTCAATTACTAAAATTAAATTGAGTTATTTTAGGAAAAAGGAATTTAAAAACAAATTTAAATTTTTCTCTCTTATGTTTCTCCCATAATTTTTAAACGTTAATATCTTTTATATTCGAGATTTTTTAAATAAAAAAAATTACACCAAATTAACGAGCGTTTTATTATCTTTCCAATGAGTACCATAGTGCTATATAAAAAACGGAGAAAAAAACGAATATTTTTTGTGGGGTTATGTTCATACAGAAAAAAAAACACAAAGTGTTAAGGTTATTCATTAATCATGTTTTTTCTTTTAAACCAGGTTCTTATTTACGATGTTGAAATTCAGCCCAATCGCCATGCTATCATTGGAATTTTACTCTTCTAAAAATGGATGGGTATACTTCATCAAGAGAAGCTAGGAGAAAGAATCGCGCAACACTGCAACACATGGTGTCACCTTATAGCAAGATTAATTTTTTATTTATTTAATTACAAGAGTAATAATTATTACTATTAGTATTAGTATTATTAGAATGTTTATATTTTTCAACCCTCATCATGAATTCTACATCTATATAAGTCAAAGTCAAATTGTAACATATTTTAAATTACGTGAAGATGATTATATGTTGAAGGTTATCCTTTTAATACTGTATTATGTTTAATATGGTTTATGCTTTTTATTTTTTTAACTTTTTAAATAAATGTTTTTTAAATAAGATTGATTATGTTTAAGTTATTTACTCTTTTCGTGATTTGGGTTTTCTTCTTTTATCATTTTTTATTAAATCATATTAAATTTTTCAACCCCGAGACCTTCCCGGGATAATCAGCTAATGATTTATGAGTGATCATAAACAACAAAAAAAACAATAATAAAATATATTAAGGAAAAAAACATGGAGAAAGAAGTGTGGGGTTTGAATAAGGGATAATCCAAGTGCTATCCTATATAGTGGGTCTTACTCTCTAATTCTTTTTTCTCTCATCACATTCTCATTTGTAACTTCCTTCTCACTTGTCTTTGAGAACGCACACACAAACACAAACAGGTCAGATCCCAAAGGTGGTTAGTCTGTCCATCCATCAATCAATCCATACACACATTGTTCAGTCAATCTTATCTATCAATCAAATCAATCTGTGTGTGTGAGAGAGAGAATCAGTCAGGAGAGAGAGAGAGAGTAAACAAAAGATAAAAAAAACATGTCATCTTCAGCTGCGTTTCAACCGGACCACCACCACCACCACCTCTCTCCTCCCTCTGAGAAGCTATGTTATGTCCAATGCAACTTCTGTGAAACTGTCCTTGCGGTACATAACACCATCATCCTCCTCCTCCTCCTCCTCATCATCATCATCATCATCATCATCACAATCTTTGTTTAATTATTACTTTTCTATTTTCTTGATGTATGCATACCTGATCTCATAAATATATATATTATGACATCAAAACTCTCACATACTTTACAACAATTGATCTTTATATGATTAGATCATCATTTCACATCTTAATAATTTAATTTCTACTTATTTATATATAAAGAAGAATCTTGTTTTGGTTTCTTTGATGGTGTTTTGCAGGTGAGTGTTCCTTGCAGCAGTTTGTACACTACTGTCACCGTTAGATGTGGCCACTGCACTAATCTCTTATCTGTTAACATGCGCTCTCTTCACTTTCCGGCTTCCGCGGCTTCTATCGCTACCAATACCGCTGCTAATCAGTTTCATCTTGGCCATAATTTCTTCTCTCCTCAAAACATTATGGTATAACTTATTAACTTACATGTGTATATTACCTAGTATATGGATTTGATTTCAAAATTAGATATGATTAACATATTTTTGTCACCGATGAGATTTGAACTCTATAAGACAAGGCTCATCTAACGCCTTAATATCACTAAGCTAAAGGCCGTTTGGTAGATATGATGAAAAATCTGTGTTTTGAACGGCTAAATTTTTGTCATCAATGAGATTTGAACTCACCTCACCGCTTGATAAGATAAGGCTCATCGAACACCTTAATACCACTAAGCTAAAGGCCGTTTGGTTGGTAGATATGATGAACATCTACCATCTGATTTCTGGCCAAGATCTTTTCTTAAAAAAGGTTATCTAGGGTTAGGGTTTTGCATTTGCTTATCTTTTGTTTTGTTTTTTTAATAATCTGCCTTTGTTTCCCCTCTAATTCTTTGATATGTTGAGATCTTGTTGCTTGATTCCAGTTTTGTGGATTTTAGTTTCTTAAAACTGTAAACCATGATCATCTAAACCTAATTATCTAAAATGTATCCATGAATTTAGTTAAATTTGTAATTCATTTCAGGAGGAGATGAGAAACACCCCATCTAACTTGTTCATCAATCAACCGAATCCGAATGAGCCCTTCGCACCGGTTCGAATCGATGAGCTTCCTAAACCTCCTGTGGCAAACAGACGTAAGACATATAATTAAGTCCTTTTGTTCCTCATTAACTATACATGAAGTCTTATTGTCAAGAAGATATAACAATGTTTGTTGTTTACTTTAATTTAATTATTATAAACATTATATTATACTAATCTTGATGAGTAGTTTTGAGAAAATGAAGCAATTAGGTTTGTACTTTGACAAGTTTTGGTATGAAGAAAGGCTCTCTTTCTTCATCTTTTATTTCATGCCTTTCCATCTTCTTTGATTTTCTGAAACTCTGAAGTTGTACAACCAAAAAGGCAACTTTACTTCAGCAACTTTGCATAGAGTAATTACATTACTGCTCATTGAAGAAACCCTAATATTACTCCAAACAACAACTAGTGTTAATAAAAGCTAACATATTTTTTATCCCTCAAACTAACACATCAACACAGTCACAATCTTGCTAAAAAACTACATCATGACCTAATCATATTTTCCTAGTTTTTTATGTTTTACAAAAAAAAAAAAAAAAAAAAAATTCCTTTTTTTCATCTTCTAGTGTACTAAATTTTGTTCATTGACTTCATCATATTTCTGTCCTTTTTCTTTACTTTTCGTTTGCATGTGTATGAAAATCAGAAAGTCATGTATATATCTACCCTATAAAATAAAATGGTTATGAATTGTTTGATAGAAAAAAGATAATGATGATGTTATGATAGGAGAGAGAGAGAGAGAGAGAGAGAGAGAGAGAGAGAGAGAGAGAGAGAGAGAGAGAGAGTTTACAAAATAGTAAGCAGTGAAACGATTTAAATGTAATGTCTGTTTACTTTGTCGCTTTGTTTGTCTTCTATTTGCAGCTCCAGAGAAACGCCAAAGAGTGCCTTCTGCTTACAACAGATTCATCAAGTGAGTTCTTTTAACTTTTAACAATATTATTCATGAATAAAATGTTTTTACAAAAGAAAAAAAGAAAAAAAACTCAAATGGAGTTTTTTATTACAAAGATCTAGGCTAATGATCATTATAGAACATAAACTATATGGTAGCTGCTAATTGAACAATTTCTGTTTATATATTGAACAAAAAATTGTCGATTTTTAAAATAAAATAAAGAAAAGAATTTAATATACACCTTTGAAATGAAATAATATACACCGAAGTCTAAATAACATCACCCAAACAAAAACAAAATCAAACGTCAAATCTGAAATTTCGAAGTACTTGTGATTAGAATTTTGAAGTTAAAAACGTACTGTTTTGGACAACATGGTACAATTTATTGAATGAATTAATTGTACTATATATGTTAGTTAATGGTTACAAATTGTGAGCTTCTACCTATAAGTATTTACTCTCCTTATGTGGATACAATGAAATTTGATTTTCGAATTGGATTATTTTATCACAATAGTTAATAAATTCTGATGCGTCTTAATTTAATGGAAATTTCAAGTACAAAATTTGGGTTTATCTTGTTGTAAGTTAATTAACATTTTAAAACTTATATGACAGAATTATTTTAACTGAACTATATATGTCTGACAAGTTAAGCAATGCACCTTAATTTATATTAATATGAAAGAAATGTTATATTCACTACAAAGAAATCATAAAAGATAGTTCTAAAGAACATTTTTGAAGCAGAAAGTTAGTAAATTGAAGATTTTTTAATGAACAATAAAGACTGTTTCTGTAATTGTAACTGCTTTCTTCAAAAAGATTGCAATAATGCCATAAAGGCTGCAAAGCACATTCAAACAGATTATACAAGATGAAGCTTTCTGGAACACAAAACTTTTCAAAACTAATTTATATAAAAAATATATATATATACAGCATAGATCTTATAGAAGCAAATTTTAATTTTCTTTTTGTATAGAACTGCGAATTTTTTTTCTTTATTTAATATAAAACTGTGAATTGCAGGGAAGAGATCCAACGTATCAAAGCAGGAAACCCTGATATCAGTCACAGAGAGGCCTTCAGTGCAGCTGCAAAAAATGTAAGACTAAATAAGCTTAATTTTCTAGACTGAATGCAAAGAAGCATCTACCTAGGGTTTCTTTTGAGCTAGGGTTTCCTTTTTTTTTCTAATCTTTTTATTTAATAAACTGTTTTTATTTTTTATTTTTTTTAAAGTGGGCCCATTTTCCTCACATCCATTTCGGACTCATGCCTGATCAACCCGTGAAGAAACCAAATGTGTGCCAACAGGTAACCCCTTTTATAGTTTTAAGTTTATTACCCTGGAATTGGAAGTTTCTTTATCAAGGTCAAACACATATATCTTGGTCCTACGTTGACTCTTTTGCTATCCATCATGTGCTTATGTTTCAGTGTTCCATCTATTAACAATTGTTGATCTTGTGTACATGTATCTTTATGTTTGATTTTTATTTCCAGGAAGGGGAGGATCTGCTCATGAAAGATGGATTTTTTACCACGGCCAATGTCGGTGTTGCGCCTTATTAATATTATTAAGCTAGAGTTTCTATGTTTCTTGTGTACTTTGCATGCCTTGTTGTTTCTTAAATGTCTAATATATTAAGACCAAATAATTAGGGGTTCTTGTTTTTATCATATCATCGTTGAATCAAAGTCTTATGTTCTAGTATCTATCGATAGGGAGATCGGATGTAAAGTCTAGTAGTTGGTCACTCTTGAACGCGGAATGCCCTTTCATGATGACTCAGCTCATGAAGTTTGTATCATAATTTGATCTCCATAGTTTTGAATTTGCATGTTGTTGCATTGAATTAATAGGGAATGGAGGGACATGTGCTAAGTTAAGTTATCTTCTGGTGTCATTGAATATATACCTACCATCTACATATGAGTACCAATAAGCCTGGATTTGCATCTTTCTTGTGATCTGTTTAAAAAAGGTCTTTGCTTGATGTGCCACCCTTCATATGTAAAGAAGATGATGGTGGGGATCATCGACCTACCAACGTCCACCGCCATCATTGTTGTCCATTTCTACTTTAATGTGAACAGCCTTTATAGTTCCTAGCTAGCTACACTATCGTACAAGCCATTCATCACTACCATATGCATGTCTTGAGATAATATCGTTCAAATCGCATGGTCCCTACACATTAAAGTCCTGTTCTATGTTTCCAAACCCTTGCGGCAAACTAAATCCCTATTATCAAAGACTTGTAGTTTAGGGGTATGTATCTACGTAGTGTTATGTTTCTAGTTTCATGGTTCAAAAAATGTAGATTTAGGAGTAAAATTATGTGTGTAAGTTAGCCGATGTAAAAAAAACCAAGTCTACATATTTTTTTGCTTTTTTATTAAACCCGATATATAGGTCAAGAAAATCCACAATGTAAGAGGAACAAAGAACTATCCAACAAATAATAAAATAATTTATCTTATTATATATGTATGTTTTTTTTACAGTGAAATAATACACATTTGACATTTTGAGAGAGGGAGGGAGGTATTGAAATGTGATTCTATACTTCCATGCACATACACACATGATGGTTGAATCAGTCTTCGAAGAATCAGTCTTTTCTGTTATTGTTTAACGTTTGTTTTTTGAATTCAATAGTCCTAGTCTTATGCTATTCAGTTTAGATCCGTTGTAATGCTGCCTATATAAGTGCAGCCTATTGTTCTTGTTTCGTATTCACAAAAGCAATAAGAAAGTCTAAGATTCTAAGATTGATTCAATTGTTTTCTATTCTTTATTCGTGAGTTATAGTTATGATATCAACAGTGGTATCAGAGCAAGAGTGTGATCCTTATCAATTACTTCTTTAATGTGATCGTCTATGGCAGAACAAACAAGCACCTTGCCTACTGCTCCTACTCCAATCCATGTATTCAAGGGAGATGGGTATGAGCATTGGAGCATTCGTTTAAAAACTATTTTGAAATCAAGAGATCTCTGGGAACTGGTTGAACAAGGAGTAAATGAGGCTGAGACTGATGCAAACAAATTGAAGAATCTCAAGAAAAGAGATGATCATACTATGGTTATTATACAACAAGATGTACATGATCAACTCTTTTCTAGGATTGTTGCTGCTGAATCTGCTAAAGAGAGCTGGCAAAATACTGAGAATGGAGTATCAAGGAGATACTCAAGTGAAGGCTATTAAGTTGCAAGGACTTAGACGAGATTTTGAGCATCTGTCTATGAAAGAAGGAGAAGTAGTGGGTGAATACTTCTCACGTGTGATGAGTATTGTTAGTCAGAAACGTGCTTATGGTGAAGATGTTTCGGATCAAACTGTGGTTGAAAAGATTCTGAGAAGCCTGTCTTCCAAGTTCGATTATATAGTACCTTCCATTGAGGTATCATTCGATCTAACTAAACTCACACCTATAAACTAATGGGTTCCTTACAGTCACAAGAAGAATGACTTAATAGTAGATCTGCTGAGAAAACTGAAAAACATGAAGAGCATGCTCTCCAAGTGTTTCAAGAAAGCAATCGGCCAGGAAATACACGTGGTAGAGGACGTGGTGGATTTAGAGGCCGTGGAAGAGGAAGATCATTTGACAGGAACAAAGTACCTCAATGTTATGTTTGTAAGAAGTATGGGCATATGGCAAAAGAATGCTGGTATAATGAAGATGCTCAAGTGAACATTGCTGCTGAAACTGAAGAACCAAAAGAAGAGAACAATAATCATGAAGATCAACACCTTTTTCTGGCTATTACAAAATACTTTACTAAACCTTCTCATTAATGACTAGAACATGTCCTACTCATGAGTCAAATAGCCTATGGTTTCTTGACTCAGGCTGTTCTAATCATATGACTAGGTCCAGATCTAGTTTTGTCGAACTAGATGAGTCATTTAAACTGGGTGTGCAGTTGGGAAACAAGAAAACTCTAGCAGTTGAAGGCAAAGGTGTTGTTAAGATCTATACAGGTCCATCTAGTCATAAGCTCTTGAATGATGTGTACTATGCTCCATCCTTGGAGTATAACTTATTAAGTGTGGGATAACTTATGAGAAAAGGTTACTCTCTACACTTTGAAGATGGACACTGCACTATAAAGAATCAAGGTACAAAATTGATGAAAATTCCCATTGCTACTAACAATATGTTTATTCTTGATGCTGCAAAAACTGAGTCAAGCACTCCCAACAACAATAATCTGTCAACTATGGAGTTATGGCACAAGAGATATGGACACATCAATTGGGATAATCTGAGAGCTCTAGGTGACAAAGAGATGGTGATTGGCATGCCACATGTCAGAGGCTCTGGTATCTGTGAAGGGTGCATCTTGGGCAAGCAAATAAGATAACCCTTCAAGTCAACATCTTGGAGAGCCACAAAGAAGTTGGAGCTAGTTCATGTTGACTTGTGTGGTCCTATGCAGGTACCTAGCCTTGGACATAGTTTGTATTATTTCTTACTTATAGATGATGTGTCAAGAATGTGCTGGGTGTATTTTCTCTCAAAAAAGTCAGAAGCTTTTGAAAGATTTAAGGTGTTTAAGGCCTTGGTTGAAAAACAAAGCAATTGTTTCATCAAAGTGTTAATGACAGACAGAGGTGGGGAGTTTTGCTCAACAGAGTTTAACTCTTTTTGTGAAGTCCATGGTATTCAAAGAGAGCTTACTGAACCACATACTCCTCAACATAATGGAGTAGTGGAAAGAAAAAACAGAACAGTGATGAGAATGGCAAGAAGCATGCTGAAAGAAAGGTGTTTACCAAACTACTTGTGGGCTGATGCAGTGGCCACTTCAATTTACATTATCAATAGATCTCCCACTACTGCTGTCAAGAACAAGACTCCATATCAGGTATGGTTCAACTCAAAACCTGATGTTACTAACTTAAAGATATTTGGTTGTGTTGCATATGGTCATGTCTTTGCACATGGGAGAAGGAAGTTAGATGACAGGTCAAACAAAATGATCTTCATTGGTTATTCATCAAATGGTTCTGGTTGTAGACTATTTAATCCAATAACTAAGAAGTTTGAAACCAGACGATTTGGTGACACAACCATAATTGAAGATGGCTCATGGGACAGGCAGGAGGTGCACAAATCTGATAAGCAATTGTATGAAAGGATGTATGCTGATCCCTTCCCTGGGAAAGTAATTGAATCTGCTCAGCCTGTTGGTGGAAATGATGAAGGGCCAAGTAATGTGATGAATCCAGCATCTCCTCAAATGTCCACTCCTCAAGTGGAAACAAGTGTTGCTGCTTCTATGGAAGGATCTAGTTCCAGCTCCTCAGTTCCTCTCAGAGTCAGATCCATTGCTGACTTGTATGCTGACACTCAATAAGTAGCTGCTGTGTGCTCTGATTATGAAACTTGTCAGTTTGCTCTTAATGTTGCAGATCCTTTGTGTTTTTCTGATGCAGTTACAAAGAGAGAGTGGCAGGAGGCTACGAAGGATAAGTTGGAAGCAATAAATAAAAACAATACATGGGAGCTTGTTGAGCTTCCTAATGGCAAGAATGTGGTTAGTCTTAAGTGGTTGTTCAAGACAAAGGTGGGGGCCAATGGAGAGTTGATAAAGCACAAGGCCAGACTTGTTGCTAAGGGATACTCTCAGAAATATGGAATAGATTATGAAGAGACATTTGCTCCAGTAGCTCGTTTTGAAACTATAAGGCTTGTTATTGCTGTTGCTGGCCTTAAAGGATGGATTTTACATCAATTGGATGTGAAATTTGCCTTTCTTAATGGTGACTTAGAGGAAGAAATCTATGTTGAACAACCTGAGGGTTTTCAGATCAAGGGAGAAGAGAGTAAGGTATACAGGTTACATAAAGCCTTATATGGATTAAAGCAGGCACCAAGATCTTGGTACTCCAAGATAGATGGTTATTTTGGTTGCAATGGCTATGTTAGAAGTCTAAATGAGCCCACTCTTTATGTGAAAATTAATGCAACAGGTATCATTTATGTGTGTTTATATGTAGATGATATCATATGCACAAGTTCAAGCAAGTTAATGATTGATGAGTTCAAGAGTATAATGAAATAAGTGTTTGAAATGATTGATCTGGGTTAACTTCAATACTTTCTTGGCTTAGAGATCAAACAAACTCAATAAGGTGTATTTGTCTCACAAGCAAAATATGCTCTAAATCTAATCTCCAAGTTTGGCATGTCAGGCTGCAAGTTAGAAGATATTCCTATGAGTCCTTATGAGAAACTTCAGGTTAAAGATGGAGAAGATAAGGTAGAAGAAACAAGATATAGGAGCCTGGTGGGTGGTTTGATTTACTTAACTCATACTTGGCCTGATCTGGTCTATGTAGTTGGTATGCTATCACGTTTTATGCGATCACCCTCAAAGCCTCATATTGGTGCAGCTAAAAGAGTGTTGAGATACATTGCAGCCACATATCAGTATGGTATATGGTATAAAAAGGGAAGTAAAGTGGAGTTATGTGGTTATTAAGACAGTGATTGGGCAGCATGTGTGGATAACAGGAAAAGTGTGAGTGGTTATGTGTTTTCTATTGGAAATGGAGCTGTATCCTGGTGTTCAAAGAAACAAGCCACAGTTGCTTTGTCAAGTACCGAGGCTGAGTACATATCTGCCACAAGTGCTGCTTGTCAATGTGTTTGGCTCAACAGGATATTGGAAGACTTGGGTATAAAACAAGAAGGTGCAATTACTATATGGTGTGACAGTCAATCTGCAATCAACTTATCAAAAAATCTAGTTGCTCATAGTAAGGCTAAGCATATTGAGTTAAAATATCATTTTATAAGAGACATGGTGAATCAAGAGAAAGTCATTCTGAAATTCTGCAATACAAAAGATCAACTTGCTGATTGTTTGACCAAGGCTTTGGCTCGTGACAAATTTGTGGTCTTCAGGTTTCAGTTGGGAGTGCAGGAATATGAATCAAGGGGGGGTATTGAAATGTGATTCTATACTTCCATGCACATGCACACGTGATGGTTGAATCAGTCTCCGAAGAACCAGCCTTTTCTGTTATTGTTTAACTTTTGTTTTTTGAATTCAATAAAGTCCTAATCTTATGCTATTCAGTTTAGATCCGTTGCAATGCTGCCTATATAAGTGCAGCCTATTGTTCTTGTTTCGTATTCACAAAAGCAATAAGAAAGTCTGAGATTGATTCAATTGTTTTCTATTCTTTATTCGTGAGTTATAGTTCTGATATCAACAGGAGGGACCAACGATTCAAATTTTTTAATATAAGTTAGAGCATTCGCATTTGATCCACCAAATATATGTGAGTGTTTCCATCAAATTATATGGGGTGATTGTAAGTTGGTTGTGAGTGGGGAAATAAAATATCGGTAAAGCATTGTTCACCGCTATCTATATTTTAATATTTTTGTAAGTGGTTGTGAGTGAGAAGAGAGAAAATATAATGATAAAAGTATAAAAAAATATTATTTATTTAAAAAGAATAGAGAAATTTTAAAATGAAATAATGATTTTTAGTGTATTTTAATGGATGTGATTTAGTTCCCCTGATGGTAATGCTCTTATAGTCTTATGATGTTACATACTTTCTATGTACATAAAAAGAATTAAACTAAATTTTCATATGATTTTTTCATTTTAAATGTATAATTATGCATGTGAAGGTTATGTGTAATATATAAAGTGGTTCTTATGGTTCCTACTTAAGCTATATGTTTCTTATTTTAACCCTACCCTATATATATATATATATGGTAGGGTTCAAATAGGAACCATAGCTTAAGTAGGAACCATAGAAACCACTTTATAGCCATTAATCTCTAATGGCATGATTGTAAATAAGTAAAACATTAATTAATTGTTTATTTTAATCAAATGGTATTATTGACATTTGTTCAATATGCTTAGGTAATTAAGTATAAATTTGTAACTGAATAATTATTAACCCCCGTTTATTATACTCAATCTCTATAAAATCTCCCTATCAATTTTTTTTATTTCATTCATCATCATCGACATATATATACATTGGTGTATATTGGTTTCTTTTTTTGTTTTTTCATTCATCGTGAACGCATATATACATTGGTGCATATCAGTATTTTTTTCTCATTTACCATCATTATCGACACAGATATACGTTGGTGTATACCAGTTTCTTTTTTGTTTTTTCATTCATCGTCATCACCTTTAATGTTCGGTCTCTTATCCTCTTTATGTAATATACACCAATGTATATTATACACTGGTGTATAGGCATTTGGCATGTTCATCCTCACAACGGTTGTCTCTTATCATCTTTATGTAATATACACCAACGTATAATATACACTAGTGTATATGCATTTGAAAATAATAAAAGTGTCTCCTTCATTTTGACGTGATAATCCTAATTAGGGTTTGGTCGCTTAACCCTAATTGTAATATACACCAACGTATATTATCAAAAAAATACATAACCTCAATGTACTGCACATTCGATTCAAAGAAATTATGCAATTGATCTAATCTAACCTAACAAAATCATTACAAATACAATTTCAATTGATTATACATTTCAATCTAACAAAAACAAAAATAAATACCTAATACATCCGAGCAATTGAAGATTAAAAATAATGACGATTGATTACTTTGAAAAAAAAAATAACAAAAACAGAAAATACATACATGTATATGAATTATTGATTAGGGTTGTTCTTCAATATAATGATCGTAGTAGTGGTTGAGAGTTTTAAGGAAACCAATCAATTCTTATTTAGTAACTGCTTTGATTATAAATTCTAATTATAATAAAAAGCTAATTAATTAAATGTATATTTACACTAATACCCTCTAGATCAAAATAAAAAATGGATGGCTAAGATTGGTTCCTAACTAGGGTATTGGTTCCTATTTGATCTTATTCCTATATATATATATATATATATATATATATATATATATATATAGGATTGGGTTCATTTGAGAACTCCATTGAGTTGAGAGAACTTGAGAACTCCAATAGACCAATCAACAAATGCCACCTCATCAGATTTGTATTTTTTGGTAATTTTTTAATCAGGGGCAAGAGAGACTTTCTACACAAGCACCTAGGGGTATTTTAGTAAAAATAACACCCAACCACACCACACCCCACCCAACTACCCTTTTAAATAATAATAATAATAATAATAATAATAATAATAATAATAATATAATATTAATATAAAGACTCTCCTCTCTCTCTCTCTCTCATTTTAAAAACCTGCTCTCACTCTCTCTCTTCTTCTCTCTCTCTCTTCTGCTCTCTCTCTCTCTCTTCTCTCTCGTTCTCTCTCTCTCTCTTCTTCTGCTCTCTCTCTTTCTTCGTCTCTCTCTCTCTCTCTCTCTCATAAACAAAGAACAGATCTGTAATAGGTGGTGCCCGGTGGTGAGGTTTTCGATGGTGGGGAGGAGTTGTGGTGGTTCGATGGTGGGATATGGTATACGGTTTCTCTCTCTCTAATTTTAAACTTTCTCTCTCTCTCTCTCTCTCTCTCTCTCTCTCTCTCTCTCTCTCTTCTTCTTCTTCTTCTTCTCTCTCTCTCTCTCTCTAAAAAAACACACAAGAACAGAACAGATCTGTTCTTTGAATGATGAAGGTGGTTCGACGACGCAAGGGGGTGGGTCAATGGAGAAGGCGAAGGTGGTTCGACGGTGCAGGGGTGGTTTGACGGTGGCTGACGGTGGCGGGGTGTTTGAAGGTGGTCGATAGTGACAGATCTGAATCGTTGGTGGTGTTTGAAGGTGGTGATGGTGGTGATGAACAGGTGGTGGATCTGGATCTGGGGGGGTTATGGTGGTTGAAGGAAGAAGATGAACAGGTATTATTATTATTATTATTATTATTATTATTATTATTATTATTATTATTATTATTATTATTGTTATTATTATTTATTTTTCTGTTGTGTGTTGTTGTTTCTTATTATTACTATTTTTTTTTGTGTGTTTTTTGTTTATTATTATTATTATTATCATTATTAGTGTTTTTTATAAGATTTTTCATGGCATTTTTGTGTGGGAAGATGATGATAATATCAAGAAGATGATGATGTTTTTGAAGAAATGATGATGGGTTTTTTTTTGTTGTTTAATAGATGTTTTCGTTTTTACATTGATGTAATATACAAATGTATAGATGGTTGTTTGGTTTTTTACACTGATGTAATATGATGGGTTTTTTTTTTTGTTGTTTGATAGATGTTTTCGTTTTTACATTGATGTAATATACAAATGTATAGATGGTTGTTTGGTTTTTTACACTGATGTAATATACAAATTTTTGGAGAAGTTTTATGTATGACAGATTTTACACTGGTGTAAATAATTACAACAGTGTAAACCATCTTTCATATATATAAATTTTTTGAGAAGTTTTGTGTATTGCAGATTTTACACTGGTGTAATTATTTACACAAGTGTAAATCATCCCCATTATATACAAATTTTTGGGGAAGTTTTGTGTATGGCAGATTTTACACTGGTGTAAATAATTACACCAGTGTAAATCATCCTCATTATATGTTTGTTTAGGTTTTTACACCAGCGTAATTTTTGTAAAAGTTTGTGTATGGTAGATTTACACTGGTGTAAATAATTACATAAATCACACAAAAAAATATGAAAGTTTAAAAAAATATAAGTCAATTAAAAAATAAAATAAAGTTTTAAAAAAAATGATTTTTTAATAACTGAATAAAAAGTTTAATGAAATAAAGGTAAAAAAAATGAATATTTTAAAAAAATATTGTGTATGACAGAATATTTCAGTTTGCTTTTTTTCAAGGAAATTAATTGTTTAATTTAATAATGGAATAAAAGTTTAAATAATGTTTATATTAATTATTTCTCTCTCATGGGTTTTTACTTAAATACCCTTAAAAGTACTTTAATGGAATAAAAAATGCTTATTAATCAAGTCAAGACAAAATTCTCATCCTTGAATCTCAACCATTAGATCATTAAGATCAATGGTCCAGATGAGTTCCTATGGTTCTCACAACTCAAGTGAGTTTTCAAATTATCCATTCCCTATATATATATATATATATATATATATATATATATACATACATACATACATGATTAATTTACACTTGTATAAATTCTATAAATATATGAATTTTGTTTATGCATTTTTTAGAAAGTCAAGAAACCAAGATCTAGATATGAAAACAAAGATTTCAACATTAACCAAAGAAATAAACCGAGTTACAAAGAATCTAGAACCAAATACACCCTCAAACCTCTCTTACCACTATAAGATCATCAATTAGATAACCTTTACAACACATTCAATGAATCTACACAAGAAATCATGACTTGATCTAAAACTATTAGACCGACAAAACCCTAGACTTGAATTAGATTACAGAGAGACACAATAGAGAAGATGAAAAGAAAGTATCTGGACTAACTGAACCAGTCGAGAGCCTCACTGCTTCTGAGTTGATATATATTGATAATAACAATCTCGCTTGAGACCTTAATCACCTCTTTTTATACCGTATAAAGAGCATTAGATATGTGCAGTGTGTATTGTGTGAGAGAGCAAAAAAACTCAGCCTCCTGGAACAAGATACAATATCGTATATAAAGCACCAGCCCCACCGCCCTAATAATGATGGGCTAGGCTGGCTCTTGGACTTTAGATTTAAGTAGAACAAGCCCAAATCAGTTTCTACTTGCACTGTTCCAAGCGTGGCCCAGATGTGTAGCCCAACATCCTTAAACTAGCCCAGACTCCAGCTTATCATACGTTGAATGTTGTACTTGACCTCTATATCACTTTGATTGACTATTTTACCAGCACAACCTCTTATGCAAAATATTCAAGCCTTCATTATCACAATATCATGTATATTAAATTGATGATATATATATATATATATATATATATATTTCAACACCCCCCATACACACACACAATTTAATATCCAAAAACATTCGGCATGCTAAGAGATTTGCACAACAACTCATGTTGTCCAACTCTTATACTTATGGTCATTATATCACCAACTTGTTCCTTTGAACTTGCTTAAAAAAATCTTTAATAAAACTTTTAGAAATTAAGCCGCTTAAAAGAAAAACTTCAATTTCAAAGTATTTAGTTTTGACAAAAACCATAATTTGCTGGAATTAAAAACTGCACTATTATCACAAAACACTATCACAGATACAGTTACATGAACACGTATTCTTTTGAGCTGGAAACATTTATTGATAATAAAGTTTCATTGTGTTTGTTAAATACAATAACTTATTTTGTCCAACCCACGACATCATGAAACATTGTCAACTTCAACTCTTTTAAATGATCACCAACTTTAACACAATGACAATTTCAATAATAAGACTTGAACACAAAACATACTACGCACAGGTTAATAAACAAGTGCTATATAGTCTTATTTGACAAAAAAAAAAAAAAACAGATGTAACTGAAATACTACTCTGCACATTTACTCTTAAGTTGGTTATGTTGTCAAAAGAATTCGACATAAAACTATGGACTGCCTTCTTTTTTATTTTCCAAGTTTACTAAGAGGTTTCAATACATATACAACCAAAATATCTATAATCAGACAAGAGGCACAAATTGAAACTTAGAAGCTGAGAAAGATTTAAAGACAAATAGTTGAAATGTTATCTCACAAACCTTGTCATATCAAATATTAAACCAAACACAAATTTTGAAAAAATGAATTTTTTTAGAGACAAGCATAAAACCTTTATCAATTTATATGATTTCGACATCTAGAAAATGTTTAAGAATTCTTAGATACTCCTTCTAATAAGAAACTTGAATTTTTTAAAGGAAAAAAAAGATAGTTTTAAAAAAATCATCCTTATTATATACATAACCAACTTACTATTTATATAAACACGTAGCAAACAGACTACAATGATTATGAACTAGAAAATCAAATCATATTAGAATCAAACAAGTCCAAGACATGTTTTGTTAAAAAATAATCAAGAAATAATTTTCTAATTAAGAACAACTGAATCATACGACTCAGCAACAGTCTTGACGATAATGACAGTCACACATGCTCCGATTACCAATCAAAAACATACAGTACAAATCAGATTCATGTTGATTAAAAAAACTTGTAATGAACGTAAACACTCTTTTGATTTGATAAAAACTTATAACTTTACATGTAAAGAAACTTTATTTTTATCAACAAACAACTTCTACAACTTCACAAAAATATGAACCAACAAGAGTGTGTTCTTAACATCATACTTCAATATACGGATACAACTTTCTGTACACACAGAAATATATGAATCACAAGATTCAAAAAAAAAATCTAATAACAGTAGAACAACATGATCTATACCAGATTATAAAGACGCGGCCAGAAAAATTCTGATTGATCACGGAATCACAATTTGCAACCAGAACATCTCACAAGAGACAACAAACAAGGCTATTAAAAAAATAATCCTGACATTACAGCTGGTTAAAATACGTCTACCACATGGTCCGACTAACCAAGCAACAAGATTGGACACACATTGCATATAGACCACACAAAACCATCATGATATGAGTGCAAATAACAAAAAACCATCAAGATACGATTAAAGCCTATATCAAAAACAAGAGTCACATGACTCAACATGTAAACACAGTTACAGCCTATACAAATCTGATAACTTTCAAAACCACAAGATTTCAATACCATAATACAATCTTCATAAAAGAAAACACATATAACCGCAACAATATTCGGAACATAAACAGAAACCAACCGGAACTGCTTACAAATCCTTTTCTAACCTCTACGGCTCACGTCATCAACAAGACAAACAAAAAACACTAAAACGATCTAACAGACCAATTTAATCTACAACATGCAGATTTTATTTAAGAATCCTAGATCTAGTGCCAATACCATAGATTACAAGAGAAAAGATACACAAATTGAAAAAACAGATTGCCAAATCAATCAACAAGTTTTAACACACGTCATACTAGACAAACAAGCCATGGCTGACTTATCCTCTTTGGTCAAATACGAGATTTTTCGTATCTTGGAGGGGCGGCTAGGATGTTCATATGCTAACCAGTCAACGTATAGTCTTTTTGGAATATCTAAGCCTCAAAATCAACACGTATATGAATGTTTTCATACTTTGAATTGGTGTTGTCTCTGTTATAGTTGTTTATTTGCATTTTTTAAACTGTGATGATGGTTTTCAATTTTTTTCGAACATGAGCAAATCACGGATATGTATTCTTTGATCATTTGTGTATGTGAGGCTCGTCATGCTTTTTGTCACTCATTGTTGTCTCTATTTTTGTCATTAGTTTTTTTTTTTTTTTTTTTGTCCTCTCTGTTTATTTTGTTGTTGAAATTTCTAAAAGTTTGCACCATTATATGTAGAATTTTTCCCGGGTTGACTTATGTTGTTTGAGGCACACGTGATAGAAAAATGGAAGTCGTAGGACGAGGAAGTTCGACAAGGTATGAGTTAGTAATTGGTTAGTTAAATGTTGGTTTTGATTTTGTGGATTTATATGGATTGCATTTGCTTATTGTGTACGTCGTAGGTGTAAGGGATACGATCAATCAAACAGTCGAAGCTTTGAACAGTGTCGAAAATGGTGTCAAATAGGTTGCTTATGTACTCTCTTGAAGGCGGATTGAGGGCATGAAGAAACAAGAGTTATAATTACCTCACCATAGATGATTATAGTGTTGAACTCATTGTTACTACAGGGTATAATCATTTGCCCACACTCGTAACACAAACCAAACCTACAATAAGATAATGAGAGGGTCGTACGAAAGGAGACGACTGATAGGTAGTCTTATGACTCTAACGTACAGACACAAAAATGGTGTTGGCTTGCTAAGTGCAATATAACATGTCCATACAAGGAGAGAGTGACCTCATTTATATAGAACATGCATGAGGCAAACATCACTAACAATTAACAACGACGATGGGCTTAGGGCTTGCCCCCGTTCGGCCCATAAAGTTAGTACAAGAGCACGTGGTAATTAATGCTGATGTTAGAGAAAATGTACTGCCCTGTTAAAGATCCACATGGCACGATCCGGTTAGAGCGGGTGCTTTTCTGACACAGGATGGCTTGACCTTCAGAGAGCGTCTGATGTGACATCTGACCAGTGGATTGGCGCAACATGCGCTCTGGTTCTGACCGGATCATTCTGAATTAGGATCTTCAGTACGCATATGTACATTGAATACGATGTTTCCTAATTGTCCCGCAGTGATTCATTTATGCTGATGTTAGCAGCTAATCTCTTCCCGCGGAAGCGTTGTCTGCACATCTATAGCTCCACGAGGGCTTTGGAGCTGATTTTTTTATGGGTTAGGGTCCTTGTCTGCACCAACTTTGTGAGCCTTCGTATTGGAATCCATAGGTTATTTTAATGTTTTGCTTATGTTTTTTTAATGTTGATGTTCATCTTAATTATGTAGAGAATGTCTTTTTGAAAAGATGGCATTGACATACATATATGGTAGCTGCGCGTTGCGGCGGTTTTTAAACCTGACTAAGTATGTAAAGGTAACCCAAGTTAAAAAATAATTTTTTTTTTACCAAAATGGTAATTTTAAATTAAAAGTATTTGATATATATAAATCAGGATATTAAGTTTTCTTTTAGTTAGTTGTAATATACAGAGAGAAGGAGATAGAATTATTAGCAAAAAATACATATATTATATGAGGTTAGACATAATTCAACAAACAAAAAAAAGACAAAAATGTCCAATTACTACAATGTTTATAAGCTCCAACAAAGCCTAATAGAACCATCACAAACATTGCTTGTTATTATTAAATAGATGTGTAGAAGGATTTAATGAAAAGCTTGGGTTTTATTAAAATTGAATTGGGGTTTAATTAGGTGTTGGGGTTACATGTTGAAATGGATATGAAGTATGCATTACACATATATACAATGAGCATTATAGGTTGTACATAAGGGTATAAAGGGAACAAAATGACCAAATATTGGAAATTTGTGAAGAGACTCTTCAACTCCCATCTTAAAAATTGTGTAAAATTACTTTCTTACCTACCACTCCTCCTTAATAAGGTAGTAGGGATTTTGGTATTTGACCGAGTAGCTAAAGTTTTTAATAAAATGTATAAAATGATCAATATTTGTATAATTAAAAGCTTGAAAAGAAAGTTTTTATTTTATTTTTAAAATATAATAAGTATTTGTGTCATATACTAATTAAAACCTTGTAGCTAGAAAAGGTTTTTTTAAAAGCCAGTACTAGTAGCTTTTCATTATAAAGCAAGCTTCCAGCTCTTCAACCAAACAACGCTTTATAAGTTTTTTCTTAAAAGCTTTGAAGCTTGAAGTTCCTAAAAGCTCCTTATCAAACATACCCATAATCATAACAGGCCCATGACTAATTTAGAAACATTACTTTGATGGTCTAGTGGTGGAGCTACTTACAGAAGCTAACCTTTAACATCGCACCTCAAATAATTTTCGGGTTATCTTGGTTACGAAACTATTTTCTAATATGGGTCTTATATCCTGCAGGCTGCATCGATCTCTAATTTAAAGATTTGCTAATTCATATCTAAGGGGAGCGGCACTATTCGGCAAGGCCAACCCAACATCCAACTCAGCTACACCACCCAACCCAGCTTTCAACTCAGCCCATTCCGCTAGTTTTAACACCTATTTACTAAAAGATATTAATTGAAAAATTCTATAAAATGATTTGTCAAATAAAATCATCCCTACAAAGTTAAGTTAAAATTGCAAAATATAAACACATCTGCTCAGTATTATGAAATGTAATCTCATCGATTCCTTTATTTAAAGGAACCTCTGAAGTCTGACATGTGATTAGCTTCATAATTCATCAACGCAGACATTTTTTTTTAAAAAAAAAAAAAAAGTATATACTTATGCCGAACACAACTCAAGTAATATTATAAACAAATAAAAATATGGAGATCAGAAGTGGTTAAAAGTTGTCGGTCACGGTTAATTCAGAAACACGGACCAATTAATTATCCATCATTTCTCCAAAAAAAAAAAAATTTTAAAAACAATAAATAAATCAAACAAAAATTGGATGATTTGTTCATCATCAGAGACTTAAATACCAATAATCACGAACTAACTAATAGTACATCATATTGTTGCAGTTAATTTTCTCATCACTTGATGAACAAATTAAATATTCAATAACAGAGAACAAAAGCTTACAGAAACTTATCATATGGTGTGCAAATTGCAGTAATGATATCGAGGTTTTGCCCTTTCGGCGGGTTGCAGAATTTATAGGAAGAGCTTCATTTAGTTTGATCGAAGTAAAAGAAGCCCTAATAGATAGTGAGATTGGGCTATGGGCTCAAACGATTGGGCCTCATTGAAAGTTTCGAACTTTGGATGATCATGACTGCTGTGTAGGGTGCAAACGAGCTGAGTCGAGCCCGATCACAAAAATTTATGAGAGCTTGAGTTCGGCTCGTTAGAAATATATTAGAAAGTAGAGCTTCGCTCGGGGCTCGGCTTGTTTCCTATCTATTAGTTAATATATTAAATAAAAATAAATAATAGGCTCAGAACTCGATGAATGAAGCTCGGCTCTGGCTCGTTTAGTGAACAAGCTTAAATGAGTGGTTAAATATTATTAAATATTAATAAAACTAATATTCTATTAAGACTCGATGAGCCTGATGAGCTTCACATGTCAGGCTCAAGCTCGGGCTCGATTAATAAACAAGTTTTGTTTTAAGTTCAAGCTCGACTCGGGCACGATAAGGCTCGGATCGTTACAAGTTTTTTACCAAGTCGATCTCGTGAGCTGCTCGGCTCGTTTGCACCCCTAAGTCGATATGTATATAAAAACCAAATGTTTTGTGACTAGAGGTGAACATATCGGGGTTTCTCACAAACCGGTTTTGGTTTGAAACTGATTCGGTTTTGTCCCGGTTTGATCTGCTACAAATTGGTTTTTTAATCTATTTTTTTTTTTTTTTTGGTTTTGATTCTGGTTTTGATTCCAATCAGATCATGTACTCATTTTTTTAAAATCATATAAACTGCATAATTTTATTAAACAAGAAAACAGAATTTTAGTATAAAGAAAACATAATTTTATTTGTGATTATTACCAAAATCGTTTTGTTCTTTCGGTTTGGTTTTTTGGTTCCAACTAGTTTTCAGTTGTACTGATTTCGGTTTGCGTACTGGTTGTGGTTTTGGTTCTAGTTTCGATTCATTTGGCTAGTTTTAGTCCGTTTTTTGTTTGATTTCAGTTTGGGATTTTTTTAATACCGGTTTAAATTTGAATTGGTTTTACTGATTTCTATTCCCAAACTGGTTTTTTTGTTCATGTCTAATTGGGACTAGTTTCACTCGTTCCATATTTGTTTGAAAGCCGAGTTTGGATTCCAAACCGCTATTTTCTTCTTTTTTTTCTATGCACCTATAACGCTATGTTCCAAAGTTTCATTTAAGGAGTGATGAGAAAGGATTGGGAAGAAAGTGGGGGAAAATGTGTTCCAGAGTTTTTTGTATGAGGGAAAGAGATGAAATGAGGGGGATAATACAGAGTTTTTTGCAAGGTTTTCAGAACCGGACCGGACGTCGAACCGGACCCTCGGGCGGTTCACCGGTCCAACGAACGGGGCCAAAAAATGCTTCAAAACCCAAAATATCAAAAAAATAAAAATAAAAAAACCGGTCCGACCATCGGTTTTCCGGTCCGAAGCCGGTTCGCTACAGAAACGGTCCAACCACCCGAACCGGTCCGGTCCAGTTTTCAAAACACTGGTTTTTTGGGGTGATTTTAAATCTCAATCCCTGAGCGTAAATGGTGCTGTTTAGAATGGGGCCAAATGGTCTCCTTTTGAAAGTGAGAGGAGTGTAGTGAAAAATAAGACTAATCAGAACTGACACGTCTGTTTGGTCGATACAAATCATCTAACCAATAAAATCATGACACGCAGTCAGCAATGTTTTCAACGAATTTCCTGCATTACCCTTCTTTTTTCTTTAAACTACTAGCACCCTTCGTATCCCACAGTGTCGAGGTCAATTTCGTCAATTACCTATACCAGTACACCAGTCGTTCAAATTAATACGTCAATTAAGAACCCTAACCTATTCTACACAAATAATTCATAAAAAATTAGGGGTTTTTATTTTGGATTGCAAGTTGCTGAATTTGTAGTCATGAGCACTGGAGATTATCTTAACCTTCATCCTTCTGAACTTAAATTTCCATGTAACTTATTAATTAACTTTCTTTTTGCTGTTTATTATTTTTTCTTGATTTTGTAGTGTTAACTTGTGATTTGTTTGATATAAGCCTTAATTCATGTTGTGGGTTGTGATATGATGGGTTTTAGTTGGATCATTTTATGCGATTTGTTTGATTTGTTTAATGATTTAATTTAGGGTTTTAGTTGGATCATTTTATACGACTTGTCTGTTGGTTGGTTATAATTGTTACAAAAGGAAAAAAGATTTTATTTTTAAATTAATAAATGAAAAAAGGTGTTGAATTTAAATAATTTATTATTAATCTATTAGATTTTGTACATTATGTAGCTGTTTGGTATGACTTGTGAAGATGATTTAACCAACTTGAACTACCCTTGTGGAGTTTACTACGGTTAGGATTTGTGATCTCGGTGTTTCGGTTGTGAAATTTGGATTCGGATAAAAAGATATTTGGGAAGAAGAAGGAGCTGGCTAATTTGTTTGTCGATACTCGATTTAGTTAAAACAAATGCAACAAATTCTTTTTTGCCCATAGATAACTGTTGTAAAATATTGAAAGCGTAGATTTAGGTCCATCGGAACCTTGGTTTTAAAAAGCACGAAGCGCACAAAAGCAACGAGGTCTAAAACCGAGGCGCAAAGCGCGAAAGCAGTGGGGTTTTTGTACGCGAGGCGCAAGACGATTATATAATTTTTTTATATATGCTATAGGGTTTTAGCATCATTTACCCAATATATAGATACAAATAAGGTTTATATATGATTTAACTTAAATGTACAACCTTTTTAGCTACATGTATAACAATTTTAAGCACAAAAACACCCCCGTGTACGAAAGCGAGCTTTTCTTGCGCTTTCCGTACAATGCTCGTCTAGTGTTACATAAGGTGCACAGAGTGGCGCCTAGATGCTCTTTGCGCTTGAGCGCGCTTTTTAAAACACAGATCGGAACCTGTTATTGTGTTAACATTATAGGTTTTGGTAATAGTCAAATAGTAATACTATCAATCATTTATTTTAGTGAGGCGGGAGTATCGTAGAATTATAATTTAGTGCATTGATATAAGCCCAAATGAAACAACTAAACTCAGAATACGTGTTCATATCTTTTTGTGTAGTTGAGCTGAAGAAGCAGAGCTCATGTTCCTTTCAGTTGACCAACAAGACTGATCAATATATTGCATTCAAGGTATCATATTGTTATTTCACTTTCTTTATTCGTATTTGGTTTTGTGTAAAGTTTCCCAAGCTTTTTCGTTGATGTGTTTGAAGGTTAAAACAACCAACCCCAAGAAATACTGTGTCCGACCAAACAATGGAATTGTCTTACCAAGATCTGTTTGCAACGTCACAGGTAAGAACTCTTCATAATCTTTTTTCGTAATGAAGTGCTTCTTTATGCTAATGGTATTTTATCTAATATTACATTTTTTGAGGATATTGAAAACTATGCGTTTTTAGTTACAATGCAGGCACAAAAAGAGGCACCTCCAGATATGCAAAGCAAAGACAAGTTTCTCTTGCAGGCTGTTACTGCACCGGACGGCACAACTATTAAGGACATAACCGCTGACATGGTGGCTCATTTTTTCATCTAAGTTCTTTAACTTTAGTTGAAAACAATCCGTGGCTAAGCAATTCATATTTTTTGTCTGTAGTTCAACAAGGAGGGGAACAAGGTGGTCGAGGAATTCAAATTGAGAGTTGTATACATACCTGCTAATCCTCCGTCACCTGTTCCAGAAGAATCTGAAGAAGGTTCTTCTCCAAGGGCTGAACGTGGAAGTCAGAATTCTTCCGGGCCTGATTTTGTATGTTTTTGCTGTGCCTTGTCTTTTATTTTATTTGCCCAAATTGTTTCTGATTCTATTACTTTGATTATTTGGCTGGCTTACTGTATGAATGCTAGGCAACAAGATCCGGGGAGCCCAAGGAGAAACTCTCTAAAGAGGTGAATAAAGTTTGACTTTTTTCTTTCATCTAGTTGGTTTATTATCAAACTGTCTATTAAAAAAAGCTATCAAAAATACAATTCTGTCATGCGGTTATTTTGTTGTTTGTAAATACAACACCAATCACCCATTTTTTTATGTTTGAACGGCAAATTTTTATCAACCACCAAGCTTGACAGAATAAAAATAAGTGGGAATTTTTATCATAGTAGTACATTACAAAGAGAAACAGCAAGATGATTGCGCAACTTTTCTTTTTATAGTTTGGAATGATATGCACAAAGAAAAGTAAACGAAGACTTTAGTTTCTTTTTATCCTAAATATTTATTGTGTGCCTAATGACGTAATATAGTTATTTTTATTTTATTGGTTTTAGATTTGGATATGCACACACGTACACGTGTACTTAAATGCATCATTGTACTCAATATTTTAAAATTTCTAAATCGTGACGCGATATCCACATTTCATGCACTTGGTTATTTTTATAGCATAGGTTGAAGTGTTGAACATATCTCCATATAGACGCATGTAGATGATTAGAAGATATTCCCACAAAAATACAAATGGATCTATATCGTAACGTGATATCCACATTTCATGCACCTGTTTATTTATTTATTTATTTATAACATAGGTTGAACATATCTGATATCTCCATATAGACACATCACACATGTAGATGATTAGAAGATATTCACACAAAAATACAAATGGATCATTAGACTAAGGGGAGTGGGGGGCATGAGTTGCCATGTGGCACAAGTGGGGCCCAAATTTTTTTTAAAGTTCAGCCAATGAGAGAGCCCCACCTCATCACCCAAGAGAGCCCCACGAGAAAGCCACGCCAAAGGGGCAACGCCCGGTGTGTTAAATTGGAGGGTTGGTGTGGGGGGCTTGGGTTGGCAACCCATGCCAAACCCCCGCCCCCACTCCCCACGCTCTTATCAGGGACACAATAATAATTAGCTCGCAATTGGTAGAATTTATATTAATATTGGCTTTATGCTAATTTATAATGTTTACTTTGATGTATAATTGCTTGTATCACTTGATCCCTAATAGTTAATACCTTATGAATTATAAATCGTCGCTTGCCCCACATATTGGTACATTTATGTTTCAATATCACAATCAGAGCATGACTGTTATTTATCTATAGAGACGTTCAGTACCAAATGAAGTAAAGAACCGCGGGAACCAAATAAACACTTATATTTATTGTATAAAACTCATGTGTACAAGAACTTTACTATATATAAACAATTCTACAAGGTTTTGTGGTGACATGTGTCTTATTGTGTTGCAGTCATTGTCTCTGATATCAAAGTTGACAGATGAGAAGGTAGCAGCTGTTAAACAAAATCAGAAGCTCCAACAAGAACTGGTATTTCTTTTGCATCTTATTTTTATGAGCCATAAGTTTTTAAAGCGTGCTTGATCTATCCCCATATTAGATTTCCTTAAATAACTAAGCATAGAGTTTTGTCTGTCTCTAATTATTATTAATGTTCCTGCGTCATTTTCTGATGTGACTATTAAATGTTATTATCTAGTGGCGTTGATAGCCAAAAGACAAGGGGGTACACGCACCAATCGGGTTTGTCTCGATTGCTAAGTATTATGTGCCTTATGTCCAAGGCTTGATACAAAACCACTGGAAGCAGTCTCTCTTCCCACGGGGTAGAGGTAAGGCTGTCTACATCTTACCATCCTTAGACCCTACCTTAGCTTTTGCTATTGGTGGGATTAACCGAGTATGATGATGATGATGATCTGGTCTAGTTTACATGGATGCAGATATCATCAACATTTAGGTTTTGCCAAATATATGATGAACATCTAAAAAATAGTGCTTTATGTAATGGATTTAGTTCAATGATAAACAATGTATATAATTTTTCGTGGTAGCAATTTTGACCCATTTACCTGTAAACGGGTTATGTTTTATCTTTATAGCCCAAATGAGCTAAACTTAAAAGATTTAACTAAAAAGGTAAAGGGGTGAAGAGTATTACATGTAAACCCTTCCCAAATCCTTACTTTTGTTATGTTTTTATTAATTGAATAGGAACTATTGAGAAAAGAAGCTGTGAATGCCCGTTCTGGTGGTTATTCGATAATATTTCTGGTGCTGATTGGGATAATAAGTTTTGTGGTCGGGTACCTTATCAAGCAGACGTAGCAGCAGCCAGCAGCCAGCAGCAGGAGATATGTGGACTTCCCATTCATTATCGAGGCAAATTCTGGTGCATTTTCTGAAAAGATTATTAAACCCGTGTTTATTTAGTGTTGTTGTAAGCGTAAAAATTGGTTGAGTACAGTTATATTTCAAGTTTGAATTTGGGCGTCTCTAACATACTTTTCTGTTTACGATTGGCGTCAGGTGAAACAGTTTATTTTTAATTTGGATTGTAATCCATGGCTTATTTAGTTATTTCTACTTGAAACAGAGTGCATATCCATAACCAAGTATGGTACGAAAAAAGCGCATAAAACACACTAAAAAACATAAGTGGCGCCAGCAGCAACTGTTGTAATCATCGTAGACACTATCATAACCCATTGGAGGAGTGTCAACTCGGTTGGCTGGGGAGTTGCGAGTATTCAGCCATAGTTGGGGAGTACTCGAAGATGACTCATCGAATAATCATATCCCATATTTATGAGAGAATGCATCCATGTACCCATCGAAACCATAGCTCATTAAACAATGGATGAAGTATTCAAACATTTCTTTCACACTCTTTTCCAGGACCATTCCAGTTTGCTCAAACATCCATTCTATGTAACTAGCCTGCCATTAGGAGACAAGACAAACAAAATGTTATAATCTTCGATTTTAAAAGCGCTACAAAGTTAGATCGAGTAATAACCTGAAATCCCATATAATGAGTACGATGTTCAGGAACTCCTTTTTCTTCCAGTTCTTGAAGATATTGTTCGACATCAAACAACATTTCATCTTCTGATGGCAACAGAACCTTCTGTGATAATGCATGGGCTATCCATCTTGATTGGCACTCAATTATAGGGAATGTAAAGCTCTAAAAAGAAAAATCGGCCGTGTTAGAGTTACTAATTATATGAATTTCAACAAAGACAACGATGATAGAATGTTACCTCTTCAGGAATACCAACGAAGGAGAGGTTTGGAGCAAGTTGCGGCGGGAAAACATGTTTGTACAGAGGTTTGATACGTTTATCTTGGATGCTTAGAATGCCATTTGTTATAAGAAACGGAAAATGTAACTTGTACCTAAAATTATAATACAGCATAGGGTACGTCAATCAATATAAAAGCAACTTTATGTATGTATTAATTTAACGGTGACACATAAGATGACTATATAACTATATAGCCCTCTATGTTTACCCCCCCCCCCCCCCCCCTCCTATATATATATTTGACACATAAAACGTACAACTGTTTAATTAGTTAAAATTGACTATGTATTGAACGTACTTCGTACTCTATGCAAATAAAGAAACACAATTACTATGTTTTTGGAATATTATCATCATATGATGGGCATACCCAGTGCAGTGGAATATGATATCTGCCTTTAGAGAGAATCCATCTTGAAATTGCATTGTGCCATCACTTTCTATCTTTAATATCTAAAAGAATCACAAAAATTCAGTTTTAGTATTATTTTTTTTTTTACATTTAAGATTATACAAATTAATACATAATCATAACATAAATTACACCAAAGAATAATAAATCTTGTCTTTTTTTACCAGCATGTATAACGTATAACAAATATGCAAACCCCTCGTCATGGCATGAACAAAAACCATTAACGGGGTAAAGACATAGTCAACATACTTCAAATCGCGCATTTACAAAGTTGTAAATCGAATTTAGTATACACGTTATATTACCTTGGAGTGTTGCCACATGTTGTCGAATTTCTCTGATTTTCCGAGTTCAGAACGTGGAGATCTTGACGACATGTGAACTTCTTTGGCAACCATTGCTATTTCTCGTGATATGTCCATTGCACTTGGTCCATTTCCGATCACAACTACAATCTGATCATTTTTAAACCTCACATCAAAACATACATATAATTAAATATATATATATATATATATATATATATATATATATATATCATACATAAATCGAATTTTAAACAAAAACACTTTTTTTAACTCATAAAAGTGTGTTAAAGGTAAAACATTAAATGCGTTGTTAAATCCATATATAAGTAATCAGATATGGTCGTGTTAAAGATACCCCGTCCCCAATGGTTTTTACATATGTAAAATACAACCTCCTGCCAAATTAACCATAGGGATATGTTTAGCCACACCCTTAGGCCACCCGTAGTGGCACAATTATTAGCGCCCCTCCACTCTAAATGCACAATCATTGGCTAAAAAAATGGGAAAAAACATCCCAATTTCATCCATGAAAAAAATCACGCCCAAGGCAATTTTGCCGATTTCAAGCCAGGGGGCGGTGTACACCCAAGAAATGCGGCGCTAAATACCTCTTTCACGTCACATTCACACACCATTACACATGATCTTATGACTAACCTGATCTCGAAATGATTCCGAATCGCGATAGTTGTGACTATGCATTTGCTTTCCAGACCACGTCTCGATACCTGCCTCAAAATAAGCAACAATAAATTAAAGTTATATCTAATAACAAATTCATGACAACATTATCCATCTTTAAATTTAAATTAATTATCATGACATCCACCTGGAATATCCGTTGCTAGTTGAGGTTGTGTGTTATGACCATTGCAAACAACAACCGCATCGAACACCTCTACCGAACTCACCCCATTCGTCACCGACTCAACCACAAACGAGGTAACAACCGAGTCAACAACCTCAACTCGGGTGACCACAGTATTGAACCGAATCAACTCAGTGAGTTTAAACTGAGTTGCAAAGTCTTCCAAGAACTTTAGAACTTCTTCATGCCCGGGGTTTATCCGCGGATCATCGTATATTTTTTCATCAAATTTGAAATCAGTGAAGCTCATTAGCTGACGTGGAAGGTTTGTTCTCAATGACTTGTAAAGTGATCCATGAACAACATCTCTAGTCGGGTCTGATCCCAGTTGATCAGACTCGACTTGTGGATCATAAACCCATGTCCCACCGAGTTGTCGTGATTTTTCAAACACGACGACTTGGTGGGATTCTCGTTGAAGCTCACGAGCCGCTGTTAGCCCGGAAACACCGGCACCGATCACAGCAACCTTTAAGGAAATTGTCATGGATGCAATGGCTCTCTCTCTCTCTCTCTGAATGTTGTTTAAATAATTAAAAGGTTAAAATAGGGGCTGCTTTTTTTTTTTTTTTTTTTTTGAACGGCAATAGGGGCTGCTAATTGATGTCTATCATTTATGAAAAGGTTTTAATTGGTCGACTATCCAACGACTTTTGATTTATTTATGTTTCTATAAGTTATATATAGTGGTTGAGTTTATGAAATGTTAATATTTTAATCTAGTGTACATTCAATCCAGACTTCTGATATTATTTTAGGAATAAGTGGGATAATCTAGTAGAAATGATGTGCAAAGCACGTGAACAGTTGGCGAATGGAATTAAATTGGAGGATGCAATAGTAAATTAGGCGACACTAGGTGAAGTAAATGTTGGGCTGGACGGTCTAACGAAGGAGAATACTAAAAAATGGAATCATTTGCATAATTAGTGGACTTATTATTTTACAAATTACATTTGAGGAGTATTGGAGGAAAAAACTAAAAATGGTGATCCCTCCTTATGGTTTGGCGGTATCAAAGAAATTTCTGCTGCAAAACAGTGGTGCCGCCAAATGGTATTGTGTAGTCATAGATGCCGCCAATTGGTATCATGTGTTCACCTATTGATACCGCCAATCCATACCATCTCTTTATTGATACCGCCAATTGAGAGTGTGTAGTCACTTGATACCGCTAATTGGTGTAGTGGCTTCTTCAATGTTGCCGTCAAGAACCCTCCAATCCAAATTGAGGCATTGGTGCCGCCAAATGGTTGGGCGGTTTCATGCGATGGAGGCCTGCATTTTTGCAGACTATAAACACACTCACAAAAGACTAGCATTGCATGCAATGATCTTGTGTTTTGCAGGTGATTTGATAGGCAAATAGTGTCTTTGAGAGTGCAAGAGTGAACCTTTGGGGGTTATAAAATGGAGGGTGAGGTAAAGAAGGAGCACCACCCACATCCATTTCCACACCGTCACCATTACAATCTCCATCTGAAACCTTTGAAATTTATAAAAAATCATACCAAGCAAATTCCTACCACCATGAATCCAAACATAAACTTACACCCTGGTCCCCTAAGCAACGATGTGTTGTATCTGCGTGATCGACATCGTTCCTTTCACATTTTCGTAAACGATGAAAACTTCAATGAGCCTCTTATGGTAAAACGTAGCAATAGAAGCATATGGCGGGCACTTCGTGACAACCCTGTTGTAGGACGGGTTCGTAACCTTGTCGATGCCGAAGGGTTTGGTGGCCTTATAGATTGTGGTTATCGATACGTTGACCACTCCTTAATAACAGCTTTGGTGGAACGATGGAGGTCCGAAACTCACACGTTCCACCTACCATTTGGTGAAGCTACTGTCACCTTACAAGATGTTAACGTCTTGTGGGGGTTACCTATCGAGGGAGCTGTTGTGTCTGGAGTAGATGATGCAATGACAACTGCCGAGGCAATAGCGTTGTGCCGACGATGGTTAGGTGTTACGCCTGTAGAGAACCAAATGTCCGGCAAATCCGTTTTGGGTAGTGTTATTATTAATCAAATAACCGCGCCGTTTGTTGAAGCTGAGGCTACGGATGAAACGTGCATTATCCGTGCTCGTTTAATCATTTTTTATTTGATCGGTTCCACTTTGCTCCCTGATAATAACAATAATAGACTAAATGTTTTTTATTTAAGATTTTTACGAGACCTAAAGCGAACAGGATCTTATAGTTGGGGGAGTGCGGTTCTCGGTTGTCTTTACAGGCGGCTTTGTGATGCCACCCAGCCGGATAGGAAAGCCGTGACCGGGCCCATAATGCTCCTTCAAATATGGGCATGGGAGAGGATTCGGTGTCTCGCACCACGACCACCCTCAAACCGGTTTGATTATACTTGTCCGCTAGCGGCTCGGTATATATCGCAAAGCCCAAACAAATATAATGTGTCTGCATGGCATCCCTTTGTATTTTTTTTTACTGAACACGTTTGTTAAAATGTTAATTTTGTAGGTGGCAAGACCGGCGGTTAAACTTCAAGGAAGTATCCACACACTGCCTCAGGGCATATTATTCACAGCTACAATCGTTGAACGAGAACATGGTATGTTCATTCTACATGTGTTAGTAATTATTTTTAGTTTTTTGTATTAAGCATGCATTTATTGTGTTTTGTAACTGACTTAAGTGTTTGTTTTTATGTTTTTAGTTCAACTGGACCCCTTACACCTCAGTTTTGGATCGACTGCCAGCCATATGTTCAAGTAGGATCGAAAGCTGGACGAGCTGTTGTCCGCTTATATGCTTTGAGATCGTTGAGCATCATTACCCTCAACGGGTTATGAAGCAATTCAACATGCTCCAGTACATACCTCCCCAAATAAACCTAACCGTACCCATGGCTGAGCTTGAAAGATTGCATGCTTTGGGGCGGCAAGGACACAACGGGGTGGACTGGATACGTAGGCACGAAGCCTACATCAATGCATGGAATAACCGTCGTAACACGGTTTACAGGTCTGATCCCATAAGGACGACTTCCACAGAGCCCGGTTATATGCAATGGTATTTGGGGCGTACCATTGCATTTATTGGCAATCCGAGTGTAGCACCGGTCCCAGTTGGCGGTTTCCAAGACGACGGTGCTAGAATCCAGTTGATGGTAAAACATTTTTACGTGTCTAATTCATACATTAATTATTTGAGTTTACGGTTTCTAACTAATAATTTTGTTTGCAGAGGGATGCCAAGGGGGATATTTACCGGTCTTCTCAGCAGGCATTTAATGATCCTCAGTCCTTCGCCACCCAACTTGAGCATATACAGAACACGGCGTTCCAAAGTATGATGATGTCACACGATGTCGAACACTTACAAAATCCGACGCATCTTACAACGGACGTCGTAGACTTGTCAGCACCGGCACGACCTCAAAGGGTACGCCGGCGACACGCTCCCCGTCAGGTGCCGACAAACGTGGCGGAAAATCAGCACCAAGCTGGAACTCCGTTTGACAATGATGCTGGGTTTGGTGCATCTGTTGCGGCTAGTAACAATCAGAACCAGGGTGGGGGATATGTCCCGTAATTCTTTGACGTTGGATTGGACCAAGTTGGAACTCCGTTTGGATTGGGTAGTTCCTTCGTAAAGGGAACTGGTGATGTTGGTGGGTCCGGTGGCGGTCAACCGGCGGTGACAGGTCCGCTAGCTAACTTGATTGCAAGCGGAATTGGCATCGGAGATAGTTGGGCATTTCCGTCACAGGATTTTGTGACGCTGGTTGGACAGGGGTTGCCACGGGTTGATCTCGACGTCGTTAGTGATTTTCATTACCATCCCCCGCATAATTCGTGTGACGAAGGACCATCAAGCCGGCCAGGACCATCAACGGCACTGAATTTAAACCTCTTTCTCGATGATCAGTACGGGAATGAAGGACCACCACCCAACGATGAAACACAAACCCAACACCAACCACCAAGAAGGCAATCCGAACGTCTTATGAATCAGGCTCCCACGGACTTTACGAACTGGTTTAACTTGTAAACATGTCTTAATTACTGTTGTTGTAACATTTAATTTGGTGTATGTATATGAATATATGAATTGTTAAGCCACATGTGATTCAAACATTGATAGGAGAAACAACCACTAAAATTAAAATCCAAATACAAGCGTTAAACACTAATACAAGATTACATAATCATTTTTCAAAAAACTCACTATGTTGAAAACGGCCCAGGCTGCCATTTTTGGGCCTCTGTACAGTCTGGCAGGGCCTGCCAATCAGGTAACCGGACTTTCGGACGCGTTGCCCTTGGCTAATACACGGGTGTCGCACGAAGTCCGGCCCGTTTTCGGGTCTCCGGGGACTGATCCCGGTGGCCCGAAAACGGCTAGGAGGTCATTTTTCAAAAAACTCACTATGTTAGAAAACGGCTCAGGCTGCCATTTTTGGGCCTCTGTACAGTCTGGCAGGGCCTGCCAGTCAGGCACCCTTATTATCTTACTGTTAATTTTAATACTACTAGTATTATTACTAGACGTTTTCTAAAATAAAAGTAAATACATGTAATATGATAGATTTATTTAAAACAAATAATACAAATTTATTTAACAACTGTTTTTCCAAACTAGTCAGTCAAACTATACAATCTACCGAGTTACAAGACAATCTATTTCCAAGATCACCAATTCCAATATTCTACCACAGTTTCTTGTTGCAGAGTTCATTAAGTTTCTGTTTCGCACCTTCCATCACAATTGCTTTATTGAAGTCAACAATAGCTTGTGGATCCAGAAACTCGTTCTTCCAGTCAGCGGGAACTCAGGACCGCATTCAGATTCAAACCCATCTGAATCATACAGGGGAACATCAATCAATCTGTTGAACATGTGTACCAAATCTAAAGGTACCCAATGATCAACCCAGGCTGCCCTGCCAAAGTAGCACGGTGAAGAATCGCATCATCCGATGTCGCCGACGTCGCTAATCACATGATGCGATTCTTCAACACCGGATGGCCTTGCGCTACAGGCTTTGCCTGGAAAGTCGATCCCCTAAAGAGTATGTTGGAATGTCTGGGTTAGGTAGACTAGAGATTGAGACTACCAATGACAACCAACTCTCTAATATTATAAACTACAGTGACAATGTTGCATTCTACACGTGTTATACCACGTGTGGATGTAACATCGATCCAATTAGTTTCATGTGGATGTAACACCGATCCAAAGACACCGCTTTTTTGGACCCCAGAAAAGCGATGCCAAGCAGGGGATGGGACAGGAGACGATGCTTTTAAGCACGGCTCATCCCCGCCCAAAACTGTTAAAACTCCATGTGGATGTAACATCGACCCAATATCAATAAAAAAACCGTACCCTCCAGAACAATTGCGGGAAAAATATTATATCTCATATTGGTATTTTGTTTAGTTTTCTACAATTGTGTTGTAAATGGGATTGAGATATGTGGTGTTGTAAATGAGATTGAGATATGTGGGAATGATATAATGTATTTGTGTTGTAAATGGGATGGAGAGAATGGGAAGATGGCCGTTGCCTTATATAACAAATGGTGACTCAATTTCGTTTGGCGGCATCAACAAAGACACATTTGGATTGGCGGCATCATTGATTCATATATATGGTTCGGCGGCATCACTATTGGGTCTCTTTGATACCACCAAACCAAAACTATGCATCCCCATTTTTAGTTTTTTTCCCCAATACCCCCCAAATGTAATTTGTAAAATAATAAAACCACTAATTATGCAAATGATTCTAAAAAATGTGAGGTTTATTATTTTGGTTTAAGGGGGGAGTGTAGCAAAAGATCGAGAAAAATGGTGAAGTTTATTATTTTGATTAAAGGGGGGGGGGGTGGAGTAAAAGTTCGAGACTATTCGATCCTAAAAAGTGGACTAGACGTAGGAGAAGCCCAGTTCAAGAAGGCCAAGCAAACGTGAGAAATGGCGAGGAGAACAACCATACAAACGGAGGTACATAAAAGGATGAATACGGTATATCCAATTGGCGGTATCCTTGGAGAAATGCATCTAAGGGTTTTCATAGGGTGCAAACATAGGGCGACTAAACGCATTCTGGAGTGGGAGAGATGCGCGATTTTTGATGACATGGGGTAGGCATTTTTGTTGTAACAATAGCAACTACAGGTGATTTTGCGGGTGTTTTACATTGTGTTAGTGTCTTACTTGTATAATGTAATGTATATTTTAGGTGTTGAATGAAAGTAATTTGCCGATCAAAAAAATTGGGATAACTGTCGATTTAAAAAGGAGCTTTAATAACTGTTATTGTAACTTCTCTCTAATTTTCTTTTTTGGATTAAGAGTGATTTATTATAACTAAAACCAACAAGTTTACAAATGGGCGGCAGGTAAACGGGCTACAAGTTGTGTCGCTGCCCCCTTTGAATAGAAAAACCTACTCTATTACAAATAAAATTTGGGTCCTTGGTCGTTGGGGAGTTACTTTGCATCACCTTTTGTACTCTTTTTAAGAACCGGATTGCTTCAGGGACTAGACCTCCAAACGTGTCAAAAGCGAAGGGCACAAAGACGTGTTGGTTCTCTAGACAGGCTTCATGTTTGGAAACGTTTCTAGAGCCGAGTTTCATTCGAAGCAGTCTTTAGTGATGAGGTTGGTATCGGTACTTAAAGTATCGATCCCATGAATCGTCAAAACTGGGTACTGGTATCGATACCCAAAAATGCTTAATACGGTACTGTACTGGTTTGTGAAGGTTTATTTGATTGTAAAATGTCGTTTGAGTGTATAAATGAAGTTAAAGTCACGATCAAATCCATTATACAGAGATTCAATGTAGAGAATCTGATAATCATATCCCATATTTATGGGAGAATGCATCCATGTACCCATCGACACCATAGCTCATTAAACAATGGTTGAAGTATTCAAACATTTCTTTCACATGTTTCTCTATGACGATTCCAGTTTGATTAAACACCCAATCTATGTAGCTAGTCTGCCATTAGAAAACACAAAACCTCTTATAATCAATCAATTTAAAAATAAAAAATAAAAAACACTACAAAGTTAGATTTTAGTAGGAACCTAAAGTCCCCAAGGGAACAACCTGGTAGTAAGTGTAACGCTCTACAACTAAGAGGTTGAGAGTTTAAAATTTACAGAGTGCATGTGTATTTATTCTAAAAAATCTAGGAATCGCTATTAGAAAGAAAAAAAAAAGTAAGAACCTGAAATCCAATATAATGAGTGCGATGTTTAGGAACTCCTTTATCTTTCATTTCTTGATAGTATTGTTCGATGTCAAACAACATTTCCTCTTCTGATGGCAACAAAACCCTTTGTGATAATGCTTGGGCTATCCATCTTGACTGGCACTCAATTATAGAGAATGTAAAGCTCTAAAGCAGAAGAGTCGGTCGTGTTAGCATTAGTTATAAAATTTCAATGAAGATGACGATGATAAAAAGTTACCTGTTCTGGAATACCGACGAACGAGAGGTTTGGGGCAAGTTGAGGAGGGAAAACATGTTTGTACAGGTGTTCGATACGTTTGTCTTGGATGCTTAGGATACCATTTAATTTAAGAAACGGAAAATGCAACTTGTACCTAAAATGCAACATATACAATGATAAAATTAAAATACAAGATCAATCAATACAAAAACTATTTTATGTATATGTTTTTTTAAGGATATTGGATTTTTTTTAATCCAAACTTTGCCCAATTGGTCGGCAATAATCACAACTTAAGAAATTCCCCATGCAAGTCCTAACTTTCAACCTATTTTTTTCCACTGAGCCTTTTTTAACGAGGTCTAGCCCAGTTATTTTTTTGCCGACGTGCTTGGTGACATGGCACAAAAACAGGTTATTTGCAGATGTGGAAGCTTATGTGGCACCACCACCCACCACCATCAGCCACACCACCACCACCCATTACCATCAGCTTTCAACCTGCAAAAGCCACTTCCACCGCACCACCACCGGTCTTTAACCCGCAGCTTTCAACCTGCAAAAGCCATTTCGAGGAGTAAGTTGTACGTCCTTCCCAGTTATTATTATTCCTCTAAACGAAAAAAATAACGTAATCCATTATTGGCGATGAGTAGAGAATACGATGGTGTGGGTTGAAGACCGGTGGTGGTGCAATGGAAGTGGTTTTTGCAGGTTGAAAATTGATGGTGGTGGCGACGACGACGGCAGTTGGTGGTGGTGGTGGTGCTACATAAGCTTCCACATCAGCAAAAAAAACTGTTTTTGTGTCGTGTCAACAACCACGTCAGCAAAAAACTAATTGGGTTAGACCCGGTTAGGAAAAGGCTTGGTAGAGAAAAATAGTTTGAAAGTTAGAAATAACATGGGCTATTTTTAAATTGAGATTATTGTCGCTCAATTAATTAAAGTTTGAATCATTAAAATACAATATTCCTTATTTTAAATGTAATGCAAAAGACTATTATGTAACTATGTAACCATGATTGTTTATCTCTCCCACTAAATTTGACACATAAAATGTTAGTTATGTATTGAAGTATCCGTAACTCTATACATATAAAAGAATATATATAAAAAAGCAGTTTTGGAGTATTATTATCTTCATATCTTGGCCTTACCCTGTGCAATGGAATATGATGTCTGCCTCTATCGAGAAACCGTCTTCAAATATCACCGCGCCATTACTTTCTATCTTTAGGATCTAAAATATCACGAATTCAATTTTGGTATTTTCTTTTACGTGTAATATTATCTATATCTATACTATATTATAAAGCATTTGACAAGGACCTCTTAAAATTTAAGTTTTACAAGCATAATTACTTAAAGTACAACACACAATGCATATGTTAACTACTTTTTGAGGGCAAATATGTCTTTTACACAGAACTTACACATTTTTCCCCTCAACTTTACTCAATTTTTCATTTAAATAACAATTACACTTTTCACCCTTATTTTAACCAACTACCCCCACGATTTTTAAACGTCCATAATTTTTTAATATGTTAATATTTTTCCTAATATTATTACACCGTATAAACGAACATTTTTTTCTCTTTAATTTGAGTATAATATTGCTATAGTTTTTTTTTATTTAAAAATAATATGTTATGGTTAAATAATAACCGAAACGAAAATGAACCGAAATCATCTATACTATATTATAATACATTTCTTATTGACCTCTTAAATTTAAGTTTTACAGTATAATTACTTAAAGTACAACACACAATGCACATGTTAACTAAATGTTGTTTCCCGCCGCAACACGCGGACACCTGACTATAGGGCTGTAAACGAACCAAACGAACACGAACAAGACTTTGTTCGTGTTTGTTTGTTAAGGTTTCTTGGACAAACGAACGGTTCACGAACACACTAACGAACATAATCCTATGTTTGTGTTTGTTTGTTAAGAATTTCAATTGTTTGTGAACTGTTCGTGAACACGGGTGTTGAACACAAACAAACAAACTAAAACAAACATTTAATATGCAACGAACTAAATAAACATTGTTAATATTAACCATTAGACAAAGTACATCCACTAAACGGTAAGTCAAATTGTACTAACTTAAACATAATTATATAAAATTACTTAGACATGAATACATGATATGCTTAATTCAAAAGTTCATAATTATCCCTAAAAAATGTCTAGATTCTTCGATATCCATCTTTCCTAAATTCGAGACATTCTTCAATTTCTTAAAACTATATAAAAACAAATATTAATTAGACAATGATACGTAAACTTGCATTATAACTATGCATTCAAAAGTAATAGCATCTTCAATTGTCTAGCAAGAAACATAACAAAAGGATGAGGTTTTTCATTAGTTTAGTACGACGAATAGCTAAAAAATATTGATGTATTTTGAATGCAAGAATGATCAAAACATTTAGTTATTTAATGTATAAAGGGGGAAACGTTTAGGTGGGAAATAAAAGTTAGGAAGGAAATTAAAAGACTAACAACTTTTAAGTTTTAACTAGTGAACATAAACAAACATACAAAAACGGATATAAACGAACGAACTTAAACAAACACATTGTCGAACGTTCACGAACGCAATCGAACGAACGAGACCTTTGTTCATGTTTGTTTGTTTAGTTAATCGAACAAAATTTTTTGTTCGTGTTTGTTCATTTATCAAACAAACGAACATAAACGAACTTCCCGCCGAACGGTTGACGAACCGTTCATCAAACGTTTGGTTTGTTTACAGCCCTACCTGACTAGTATAAATTAATACATAATCATATCATAAATTACACCAAACAATAATAAATTTGTCCGTTGATTATTACCAACATGTATAATAACATATTTTGACACAAACTATAAACTAACTAAAATTTAGGTTCTAACTACTTCAAATCACGCCTTTATAAAGTTGTAAAATGAAGTTATAAGTATATATGTTATATTACCTTGGAGTGCTGCCACATATTGTCGAATTTCTCTGATTTCCCGAGTTTAGAATGTGTAGATCTTGACGACATGTGAACTTCTTTGGCTACTGTTGCTATTTCTCGTGATATGTCTATTGCACTTGGTCCATTTCCAATCACAACCACAATCTGATCATTTTTAAACCTCACATCAACACATAAATATTACTAGAAATAATATCATATTTAGAATTCCAAGCAAAACGCTTATTTAGTTAGCGTAACTCATAAAATTGTGTTATACCATCAAATCCTTTTAAACATATGACGAACGGCTCGTACTCATCTTTTCTATAAGTAATCTATAGGTCGTGTTAAACGTACCCCTCCTCGATATGTGGTTTTTACTAAATGCACTCTCCTCCTATTAAATTAGTTAAACCATTACTATATTTCTCATAGGATGGTGCGTTAAAATATATGAGGGTACGTTTAGCATCACTCTTACGACTAACCTGGTCTTTAAATGGCTCAGGATCACGATAGTTGTGACTATGCATTTGTTTTCTAGACCACATCTCGATACCTGCCTAGCTCAATGGTTACCAAATCCCGTGTTAACAAAATAAGGAGCAAGTGATTAAAGTTATATCTAATAATTAATTGTTTTTTTTTTACATATATCCCCTTCCTAAGACAATGAATAAATTAATAATCACACCATCCACCTGGAATATCTGTTGGGAGTCGAGGTTGTGTGTTATGACCATTGCAAATAACAACCGCATCGAACACTTCTACTGAACTCACCCCATTTGTCTCCGACTCAACCACAAACGAGGTGACGACCGAGTCAACAACCTCCACTCGGGTCACCACAGTATCGAACCGAATCAACTCAGTGAGTTTAAACCGAGTTGCAAAATCTTCCAAGAACTTTAGAACTTCTTCATGCCTGGGGTTTATCCGCGGATCATCGTATAAGTGTTCCTCAAATTTAAAATCAGTGAAGCCCATGAGCTGACGTGGAGAATTTGTTCTCAAGGACTTGTAAAGTGACCCATGAACAACTTCTCTATTCGGGTCTGATCCCAGTAGATCAGACTCGACTTGTGGATTATAAACCCATGTTCCTCCAAGTCTATGTGACTTTTCGAACACGACAACTTGGAGGGATACTTGTTGAACCTCACGGGCAGCGGTCAGCCCGGAAACACCTGCACCGATAACAGCAACTTTCAAGGAATTTGTCATGGCTGATTGTTTTCTTTTGATTGATTGGTTGACTATCTAAAGACTTTTAATTGGTTACTATTTTCTATCAGGTGTGTCAAGCCGTTATCTTATTAATATCGTGTCCAATCATTCTAGATATCTAATATTATACGGCCCTTTTATTATTATTATTTTTTTTTCTGTCCCCCGTTAGAGGGCAGTTATTGAATACTTGCAAAGCCTCCACGCCCAAGATTTCCTGACTGTCATCCCGATCGAAGGTCTAGGCCAAAGCATGTCCGCTATTGAATACAGAGCCATTCTTAAATATCGTCTGATGATCCCCATGTACCAGGATGATGAAATCTGTCCGATTTGTCGTAAGGCCTGCCTGGATGAATACGGGGAACATGCGGTTCATTGTAAGAAGTTACCCGGTTTCAAATATCGGCATGATTGGGTTCGAGACATTATGTGAGACATTTTAAGACGTGCTGGGATCTCAGCTAAAAAGGAGGCCCCTGTGAACTTCCTCTCAGAACCAGCAGAAGGGAGATCCACCCTACAACCAGCAGATCTCCTTGTCTTTGGATGGGCCGGGGGGGAAGCATGCTTGTGTTGACTTGACAGGTGTATCTCCCCTAGTTGGGTTAAGGGATAGTGGCTTCGTAGTAGAGCAAGCGGTGCGGAAAGCAGAGGCAAAGAAGGTAGAATAACATGCTAAAGCCTGCGAGGAGAACCAACACGTTTTTGTACCATTGGCTTTTGATACCTTTGGCTCATTGGCACCAGAGGCTACCCGTTTCCTGACCAGGGTACAGTGGGTTATTCATAGTAGTGTCTCGGCTTCGGGTGGGCAGGGTTACGTTTTTAGTAGATTAGTATTTGCTATTCAGAAAGGGTTAGCGGCGCAGCTTGTTGCCCGCATGCCCGTTATCTTAATGTAATTTTCTTTGTCCGAGAAAAAAAAAATATTATATTATTTTAAAAATAAAATAGTATCTTCGATTTAGTGGATTAGGTAAAAAGCCGACAATCCTTCGCTTGTAGCTTAGTTGGTAGGTGACCGAGCTCTTCTTTGGAGAGACCCGGGTTCGATCTCCACGGGCAACATTTGAGGGATATTAGGCAATTAAAAGGAAAACCTGTAAGCCATTAGTTGCGCAGGTTCGAATCTGAGCTGACCCGGTTTTCATCTAGCTGTTACTCCAGCAAGGAAACTCGTGCGGAGGCAGTATGGTTTCCGGGCGAACGCCGTAGTCTCCACCGTACCAGCGTGGACCCGGTTCAGACAACATAATCTAGACACGTGGGTGATTAGGGCCTGCCAAGAGGCGGGTGTGATGATCTCTGCCACACAGTTAAAAAAGTTTCAAAAGAAAAGGTAAAAAGCTGACAGCTAAAGAAGCACCACTAACAGACAATACACACACCATCAACAGCTCATGTGCATCGTATGATATAGAGAAACTAGTACATCAATACGGGTCGTATGAGTTGATGTCGTAGATTTTATACGCTATGTATGGTGTGATACACTGACACAGAAGTGATTAACATGACTGGTGACCATTTTTGCTATGTTACACGACATGTATGATAACGTCACTTGGTGTTTGCATAGCATCATTGTATCTAAGAGCGTTCATAATAGGTTCTCTATATGTTTATGAGCGAATTCCCCGTATTTTAGGAAGTGACTGTGATTGGTTGTAACCGGAGAAGAAAGAAAATATTACTGTTCTTCGATATAATATAATACAATTACATTTAATAAAACCAAGGATCATGTTGAAAGTGCTTAATTTACCATCTTAGATTTCCTTCCTCTGTTTTGCAGCATCAGCCCCTTAAAATTGTGTTGGTATACTTTCTTTTATTGACCTGGACTTGAATGAAAAGCCATAGTCTTTATGTATAGCACAAAACACAAATATAGTACTACAATATTTGAGGTAAGTTTGATGCCAATCAACTAGTCACTCTGTTCCGTTCAAAAGCGGATTTTGCCATGTAGGGTCGTGGTGTGAACTAGGGTTCTTGATGGGTACGCGGGTTGTCATACATTCACACGTGGTTGCGGCAGTGTACCTGCTTAACCAGGCGAGGCCTACTCGCTTGAACTCGGGGAGCTTGCGGGTTATATGCCCCAATGATTATAAGTATTTGTTCATTGGTTGACACAGCCCGGCCCACAAAGTTTAAGGGTTTGGACCTGTTACCTAACCGAGCCAACTGGTTTGAAGTACCTAGAACCGGTAAAACCGACCTGAACCGAAACCGGTCAAAACCGGTTTCACGTGAAACCGGTACTTAAAAAATCCCAAGCCGAACCGAACCAAAAACCAGCCTAAAACCGACAAAAAAACCGGTCAAAAGAAACCGAAACCGGAACCGAACCGAAACCGGTATCGCTAAAAACCGACCGAAACCGGTTTAAGAAAAATACATTTTTTGCCATAAACACAAATAAAACTGTTTTTTTGTATTAATATTCAATTTCCTTCTTTAAAAAACCCTAAAACTTATCAAAAGGTAAATTTTGTGTAATTTATACGATTTTAAAAAGTGCGCGAAAAAACCGATTAAGAACCGAAACCGAACCGAAATCGGTATCCGAAACCGGTCTTACGAACCGACAAAACCGGTCCAAAACCGAACCGGTTTGAAACTGAAACCGGTTTGGCAAATAAAACCGATTTGATCACCTCTAGAAGTACCACATATTGCAACTCGTTAGAGAACTAACACTTGGAAACAAATAGATGAACATGAAGATATCAAAAACATTAGGGGGGTAATCAAAGTTCTACAGTCAACAACAATTATAAAATCCAATAATGCAATGAATTGATTAAAAAAAAACATGGATTTTAAATCTTATTCTATTGAGATTAACTTGTGATTCATGAATCTAAACTTGCATATCTCCTCAAAAAAATCATCTGCACTGCAATGTCCACTTCTCATTTGAAGAATCTTGATCTTCATCTTCTTTAACTTCTTACCAAACTTCACCAACGCCTCAAGAGTGCTCATTTTCTGTTCCGCATTCAACGGTGATCTCACTGTGATCACCACCTCTTCAAGACACGGAATTACAAAACTCGAATCCACCTGCAAAAAAAAAAGGAAAAAAAAACATCCATGAATATAGAATCAAGATTCTTTATTATAATCATCTGTAATATAACTTACATCCTTTAGACTGTTCTTATGGCATAGAGCTGCAAACATTGCACCATGGATGTCAAAAGATGTGAGCTTGGGATGACTTTTAAAAAAGTCAACAAAATTGATTTCCGGGAACGGGAGAAGGGCTCCAAAGTCTCCGGTGAATTCGACTTTCATATAAAGATGCTTAACTTCGGTTGCAAATTGAAGCATTTTGCTTATCGCGTCCCAAGACCATTGAACGCCTCTAATGGATAACGTTTCAAGCGTCGTGAGCTTACCAAAGTCCACCATGTAAATTCTCCCTGCAAGCAATAAGATTTACAGTCATATTCTGATATCTTTTCATAAATATATTTTAACAAATGGTGTTTGGACGCGTTATTCTAATAATATTAATTTGTTGATTACTTGACTTATGGAATGTTTATATGTGACATCTGTTTAAACACATCAAAACTCCCACAACACTGTAAAAAAAAAACAGTACCTTCATTATTAGCGATGGAAAGATTCGTTAAGCAGTTGGTCTCGCGAACCCTGATCCAGCTACACCCTTGAACCTCAAGATACTCAATCTTTGGAGCCCTTAGTGTGAGTGAGCAACTACCCAAACCATTAAAATCAAGTTTAGAGTGTTTAAGCTCAAGAAGCTCAATCCAAACATTCCTCAAACCGTCACACTTAAGAAGTACAAGATTAGTAATGTTAGGAGTAGACCGAAGAGCCTCAGTCAACACCGAATCCTTCAACTTTGCGCCAACTATTTCAAGAATCTTTAGTTTATGAAACACATCCCATTTCGGAGCACGAACCATTAACACACCCCAAAGCCTTAAAGACTCTAAGTTTCTAGCAGCTTGAATGCATTCAAGTTTAGAAGGGCAGTCGATAGGGGCATTTTGGTCAACAAGATCATCCATCCGCAGTTCAAGATTTTTTAAAGAATCGCCCACGAGTAACAGCCATGAGGCCAGCCCTACGCTAGTAAACCGACAGTACACTACAAGCTCTTCTAGCCGAGAAATCGATGAGAGTACATTCATAACAATGCTATCCGGAGTTTGACCATTAGAAAGGCGATCAAAAACGCTACGAGGGAAGTAAAGGCTTTTGATGTAAGGCATTGAGTCTTTCCATCTCTTGGAGACACAATTACATGATGCAACATCTTTGACATTGCTTAAACTTGACAGAATGTATTGGACAATAGCATCAGGTAAAGAGTCCATTTTCTCTAATAACTATTATCAAACAAATAGTTGGTCAATTCAATTATTTACTAAATTCTTGGTTTTAAAAAGCGCGAAGCGCACAAAAGCGACGAGGTCTAAAACCGAGGCGCAAAGCGCAAAAGCAGTGGGCTTTTCGTACGCGAGGCACAAGACGATTATATAATTTTTTTTTATATATGCTATAGGTTTTTAGGATTTTTGCGCTTTTCGTACAATGCTCGCCTAGTGTTACATAAGGCGCACAGAGTGGCGCCTAGATGCGCTTTGCGCTTAAGAGCGCGCTTTTTAAAACACAGACTAAATTATTATGCATACTCAAATGTATACAAAATCAAATGCATACCTCAAGATGATTGGTTTCTTGCAATCATTCAATAATAATCTCAAAATCCTTTTAAAACTGTTGCTTCTGTAAGAACAAACACAGAGATTAAAACTTTATACAAAACAAACATTTCCCAATAAGGAAAGCACAGTTTTTTAAAACTAAAAAATACAAATAAGATTAAACAATCAATTTATTACAAGATTAACAAACACCCACAAAAGATTTGATCTTTAAAGTCCTATTGTGTAAACTGGAAAGCATAAACAATGATTAATAAGTGATGAATACAAAAGAAACACAGATACATTGTCTAAAGATCTGTTGATGAGAAGGAACAAGCAGCAATTGATATTAAAAAAACAGAAGCAAAGGCATTATTATTTATTTACCATGAAGATGAAGATGATGAAGAGGGTGGCATTGGAGCGGAGTAAGAAAGAAAGGAAGAATCTAATTTCACAATTCAAATTTCGAAAACCAAAAGATTCATTTTATAGAGCAACGATGTAAAATGTCAGATTTAGATTTAATGGAATATGTACAACTTGTAATGCGCGTTGTACAAGCTGTAGATGGATGGCATCGCTGGCTTGTGTAATTATGGAACAAATTAATTACTTTTAGGATACTTACTATTTTTAAAGCATTTTTATATTTTTTACTTTTTCACTTATTGATTTAATTAGTTTATATTTTTTTATACGTTATTAGATATTTTAATAAAAAGGTGAAAATGATTTTGCGATTCACTTATTTTCTCTACGTTATGATAAAAGTTTTATAAGAGAACGAAGTCGTAACAAATATAAAACTTTGTATTTCGATGCAGAGTTCAATACAAATCAGTTTTGAAGATGCAAGTACAAATAAACACACCTCAACGTTATATATATATATATATATATATATATATATATATATATATATATATTATAAAATATCGTAAGAACTTAAGAAGACACCCTACTAATTTTGTAAATAGTCACGTTATTACTTCCATTATTCCCGTATGCTCGTGTATGATCTAACTGCCGATTAAATATTTTCTTTAGGCAAACTCAAATAATATTTTCTTTTACTTATTCTACTTTTTTTAACGACAAACTAATTTACTTCTAAATACTTATATATTTACATTTTGCAAAATTTAAATTCTCCACCTCTTGAATATAGAAATAACACATTACTAGTTATAACCGAACATGTCCCTTAGAAGGTGTGAGTTTCAACTATTCCAGACGTCAAGGTGTTATACTTGGCCACTCATTTTCAAATGATCGTATGTATAGCAAATATTGAGGGTAAATACTTAAAGGGTATATCAAACCATTGGAATTGTTAGAAATTTTAAACATTATAGGTTTAATATGTACTTTCCATAGCTATATATTCAAAAATGGATTTTAAATAGGAATAGTCATTAAATCATATATTAGTCCGGTGCTTTGAAATTTTAAAGTTGAATGAATTCAATTTGAATTTGGAGCTCGAATCTATGTTGATTTGATTCGAAAAAAAACATTCTTTAGGCAGTTGATATACGTACACCACTTAGCAGTTGTATAGAGAACAAACCTTTGATGTCCAACAATTAAAGGTGGTGTTTTTTATCATCCCTCTTATTATATGGTTGCCTAAAGACATTTCGTAAAAATAACTTTTCTATTTTGTTAATTAATTAATTATGTTATTAAAAAAACAAAGATGAGTAGATGTTGACTGTATTTACAGATATATATGTTAACGAAATAAAATAGCAAGATTTAAATCTATTTTCACTTTGGAAAATAGAGGACCAAACATGACCTTATCATATCCCTTTATATTCAAACAAAAATATATAAAAATCATTTTTATTTATATATTTTCCTTTTTTTGTGATTTACATACGCAATCCGATCAGTTTTTCTCTCCCACACTCATGTTCCTCCTTTATAAAATATAAAGAGTGGAAAAATATTATTACCTTAATTTTCTGCTCTTGATCTTCATCAGGTGCACACATATCCAACTCTCTTCAACTTACAATATTAATTCTATTTTTATATTGAATTATCATTCTACTGTATATGCTATGTTTAATTTTATCATTTTATGTTTGAGCGTTGATTATCTGAAATTTTTCTATCTGTTGACCTTAAATTTTGATTGAATTATATGTTTGGATTTATTCAAGTTTAATTAGTTTAATTGGTCTTTAGTGAATAATAATATACAATTAATCTATTATTTAGGAAGAATAAAAGAAAATGAGTACTACACTAGATATTGCAAGGACAGAGCTTGGTCTAGCTGTTTTGTATTTGAACAAAGCTGAAGCCAGGGACAAGCTATGCAGAGCAATACAATATGGGTCCAAGTTTGTGAGCAACGGCGAGCCGAGCACTGCCCAAAATGTTGAGAAGTCTACTGCCTTGGCTCGGAAAGTTTTCCGTCTTTTTAAGGTATCATTTTCTGTATTTTGTATAATAATTCATGACTTAATGTTATCTGCATGTGATAGATAATGAATCTGTTTGAATTGTATGTGCAGTTTGTTAATGATTTGCATGCTCTTATCAGTCCAACCGCTCCCGGAACTCCCCTTCCAATTGTTTTACTTGGGAAGGTATGGTTTTTTTTTTAAAGATGATAAGTTTTTTATCTTTTGAAAGTGTTTCTGATCACAGAGTTTTGTTGCAGTCAAAAAATGCGCTATTGTCGACTTTCTTGTTCCTTGACCAAATTGTTTGGCTCCATAGATCAGGCATTTACAAGGTGCGTGAGCGTAGTTTCTACCTGGATATTATTAGTTTATGATAATCTAACGTCCGAAGTGCAAAATGGTATAAAACGACTAAAGTTTCATCTTGAAATTGTTGGTTTGGTTAGAACAAAGAGCGGGCGGAAATAATTGGCAGGATTTCTCTCTACTGTTGGATGGGTTCTTCGGTGTGTACTACTTTAGCTGAGGTACATATCTGATGTCTGATGTCTCGTATGTTCGACACTTGTATAATGTACTTTATCGTCTTTTATCTTGATTAATCGGATTATTATTATTTTTTTTAGTTAGGAGAGCTTGGGAGGCTTTCAAAGTCGATGAAGAAATTGAGTAAGGAACTCAAGGGTGCCGATAAATACAAGGTTTGTGTAGATCAGCAACCTTTCTAAACAAGTTTGCGCTTTATTTTATAATTATTTGTTTTGTTACCTCCTTTGATTACAGAACGAACAATATCGCGCTAAGGTTAAAATGTCAAACGAGAGGACATTGGCCTTGATCAAAGCAGCCATGGATGTAGTGGTTGCTGTTGGGCTGCTTCAACTGGCGCCTAAAAAGATCACTCCACGCGTTACAGGAGCTTTCGGATTCACCACCTCACTCATATCATGTTATCAGGTACATTCATAACCCCATTCACATATTAATAATGTGACTAACCATCTGTAGCAAGTCATAAATTAGTTACAAACTTACAATGACATTTGCTTTGCTTTTTGTAGTTGCTTCCATCAGCACCCAAGTCGAAAACACCTTGAAGCCGATGATGGCGGTTGCTACACAACCTAGATCTCGATAGCGTTAAATAATTTTTCAGATATATCGCAGTCACATACGTTGTTGTGTATGATTTCTTCTTTTTGTGTCAACAATTGTGATAATATATGTCATGTCGCTTTTATTATATTAATATCCTGCGTACGACTCGCTTTTATAAAAATCGTGCTGGTAGTTCAATATGTGCACTTAGATTATAGGTTGTTTAAAATGTGCATGTAACCCCATGGTTCACTCAAAATCTATCAAAACTTTATATGATACAATGTTTACAACATCAAAGAGATATCAATTGTGCCATTACATCATGGTCTCTATAACAAAGCTCTAAAATCTTTAACCAAGTTACTCGGACATATAAGAACAGAATCAATCGAAAGACCACCTTTCGTGTGTGTGCAATCGATTTGCGTCAAAGAAAATTTAATCTTCGTAGATACATTCGAATCATCAACCGCAAACTCTCCCACATTGTGGTACTCCCAGCTCCCCACATTATCCAAAAAACATTTTGAAACTTGTTGACCATCTGCTATGGTGAGCTGAAACTGAACCGGTTTTATGTCCCAACCATGAACACCCTCGTTGTTTGAAACCCACCGGCCTGGTCTCTTCGTAAACCTCCCGAGCCGGAGCTTGAACAACAAGGAATATGTTCCCGGTGGAAACCGGAATTCTAAGTCACCTTCTACCTCCAGCCACCAAATTTGTTGAAGATATGCAATTGTATGAAATCTGTTTAAAACAGAGAGTTAAAAACAACTCAAACAAGGGCATTTTGGCGATAAATCATGTTTTATGATTACTAACAAAATTCACCTTGATTCATCGGTCGGAATAAAATTCCAGTATCTCCGATCATCGATTCCGGTGATGTTCATTGCCTTGGGAGAAATTGACAAGCATACCCCTCCAGTCCTCTTATCCAACCAAAATTCCTGCAAAACAAATCTCCCAAATTAGTAAAATGCTCAGGCTATTCAGATATGTAGCCGATTCAAGAAGGCGAATCTCCTAATAGACCCGTTGAATAGGTTAGGCTCTAAGAAATAGATAAAGAACAAGAATGCAATTTGCTAACAATTTTTCATCTAATTTTTACTAATAAATTCTAGACCATGTGTAGAGAGAGTGGAATTCCACGCCCCCAGTCCAGATGTCTCACCATGATAGATCCAACTCTCTCTCTCTCTCTCTCTCTCTCTCTCTCTCTCAAATACAAATTCCACGGCGTTAACTATTCCACGCCAAGACCAAAACAGCCCCAAAACGCCCGGGGAGCAGTGTGGGGCGTTTTCCGCCTTTCCGCGCCCATTTTCACGCTGCACTATAGCCGGTCTAAGAACAAAATCGGTGCCATTTACACAAATGGCACCTTCTTTTTCCACCCACCACAAATGGCCCTTCCTTTATCCACCCACACAAAGTCTTAACTTTTGAAAATTGCAATTTTAACCCCTATATTTTTAATTCTTTTTACAACTAACAACCCCCTCAAAAGTTAGTGGCATTTACAAAAATGGCCTTTCATTTTTTTCACCCACTACACAACCTTAACTTTTGAAAATTGCGGTTTTAACCCCTACACGTTTATGCTCTTTTTATGTAAGTTTCCTACGTATGGACTGGCTCACATAATAAGGGATTTATGATTGTACAGCATAAATTCGGTTACTTTACATTTTGATCCAACCGTGATGCTATTAAGTTAAATTGGATACGTCAAAACGTGCGTTTTCATATGTTTAACGCATAACGCATCACATAACACTTGGACTCATATGTTCATTGTTTGCAATGTAACCATGCCGCAACGCACGTAAGGCCAATTACTAGTTAAATCCTAAAAATGCATTAACTTAAACGGGGAGTTGGAGGGGTCACTCTTCACAAGTTGGGTCATATCATCTTAAAACTTATTTTTGACACCCCCACATGTATATAATCCGTATAAATCTATACGACTCATATACGCTTATACAAACTCTCTTATACAACCAGTATACACTTTATGCTGTATACACCTATACGGGTCTTATACAAATATCATGAATGTCCGTTTGTTGTTTGATTTGATTGTATACGGGTCGGGTCGTATATGGGTGTCAACAAAACCACTTAGACATTTCATCAAACACTCGGCAGACAAAACAAATTAACACACCTTGTCTAAATTTCTACAAACTAAAACAAAAAGGGTCAAATCAAACCTTGTTTCCGGAGTCAAATCCAACGGGTCGGGTCAACCGGGCATAAATTCCGTGTTTCCCCAATCGGGTAGGAGTGTCGGTAAGGTATTCGTCGATTAGATGCTGGTAATTGGGTGGCAATTTAGCGTCCCAGATGAAATCAGCAGATGAAGCAGCTCTAAATGCTCGATTTAATCTCGCTAGTTTACAAATTTCAGATGGATCTAAGTACGATAAGACGAGTGCAACACATGATTCGGGTATGTCACCGAGCTTGAGCTTTGCTGGATGAGTTGACCCGTCTGAGCTGTCTGGACTCAGTAGTGATGAATTAGCACCCATTGAAGGAATCGATGATGGTGGTTGGTTGGTGGAGTTTGAGAGAAAGATGTGTGAGGATAGGGGAAGAGGGTGGTTTATCTGGTTGGTTATATGAAAACGATGACGTGGATATTATTTAGAGTGTTTAATAAATTATGATGGTACACGCGGTTGGAAGGAAGAGGGGGAGTGCGTGAGTTACACATGCCAATGGTTAGTTTATTGACTTTTTCAACTTTTGAGTCCTTGAGTTTATTCGTTATTCAATTTCGGGTCTTGTTTACTTTTATTTTAGTTTTTTACGAGTGTTGAAAATGATGGCCTTTATTATTTAATGTTTCTTATGACGAATCTGGTTTTAGAACATTCAACTAAATGCGAACATGGATACGATGTATTTTAGGATGTTATAATAAACTAGTCATGAGTTCTTTGTTAGATATTTTTGTGCATTTGGATTTTGACTTGTTAACCAAAGTGTTTCATAATATACATCAAGTAAGTTATGAGGGTTATGAGGGTGTAGAGTGTACGTTTGATTGAGTTTGTTGTGATTTATGTATGGGGTTCTAAGAGGGGAGTAGCAAGGTCCGAGGGGGAGATGCCCTCTGGATAAAAAACTTACTCACTTTTAAAAGTGGATAAAGTGATTTAATTTTAGAGGTAATTTTGTCTCAAAATAATTACTACTTCAACATAGATTATCTATCTAATACATATAATAAACCAAAGCCATTTTAATGACATGGCATTCAAAGAGGCATTCTACTCTTTGAGTGTGCCATGTGTCATCCTATGTGTCATTGAGATATTTTAGGAAAAACAAAATTTGATTTTTATCTCTTATCTCTTATGTTTCCTTCCACAATTTTTAAATGTTAATATCTTTTATATACGACATTTTTTAAAGAAAAAAGTTACGCCAAATTAACGAGCGTTTTATTATCTTTCCAACGAGTACCATAGTGTTATATAAAAAACGGAGAAAAAAACGACTATTTTTTGTAGGGTTCTGTTCATACAGGAAAAAAAAAACACAAAGTGTTCAGGTAAATCATTAATCATGTATAGACAAGTCACTAATTATGTTTCGGTAAATATGAAGTCTATTTTCAACATGCGTTAGCATTGGAGTTATACATTGTTTTAGGTTAGATATTAATATTAGAGTTATACATTGTTTGAGGTTAGGCGTTAACATTAGAGATACATTTTTAATTGTTTTAAGTTAGGTGCTACCCGAAGCTTTCGTGCATATAACTGTAAAGCGCATCATTCTATTTTATATGTAAAATTAATATGTCATATTAGATTTCTCAACCCCGGGAGGTTCCCGGGGTATAATCTAGTTTATTATAACCCTATATTCATATTTCATTCCATTTGGTCAAAAGCTTCAGTTCATGAAAATCATATAAACAGTTGTTCTGTGGTGGATCTAGGAATGTTTCCATTGAGTTTACTTTTTAGATGCTCAAATGTCATATGACCAATTGACCATACATAAAAAATTTCGATTTAGGTGGGATAAGATGATTCAATGTTTGATAGTGGTTTTTTTTTTTTAATTTGAAATATTCGTCTACATACTACTTAATATCAAATTCAAGTTTCAACAGGTTAAAAATTAGTATCCCCGAATTCAAAGTTTCAACACGTTAAAACAATAAATACACTAGAAAATAGAAATTAACATCAAATAGTTTAATTAACACTATATATTAACACTAAAAATTAAAACAACACAGCATTAAATGAGTTGAATGACTCCATGCGGCTGGAGGGTGGAAGGAGATGGATGCGGCTAGAGTTGCAGGGTAAGGAACTGGAGGTGGCCGAAGTTGCGGGGGAAGGGGGTGGAGCGGTCGGCCGAAGGAGATGGTGGAGGCGTGGAGCCATGGAAGTCTGGAGATGGTGGGGCGGGAACTGAGGAGCGGTGGGCCAGTGGCGTTTGTTATGTTTCTTTTTTCTTTTTCTTTTTTTTTGAAAAATGTAGGTTTTGAATTAAAAATATTTAGGAATGAAAAAAAACGCATTGGATACGCCTAGCAAGGTTCGAACCGGAAACAAGGTATCTAATGGTTAGAAGGGAGGCTCTCAACCAATATTACACTTTACATAGTAGTGAATTTTATCGAATAGTTTCAATCTGAAAAGGATCTCATGACTCTTTGATGAAATTTCCCAACATTCTTTCCGTATGACTAAATTAATTAGTTTTTGTAATTAATAAACATATGTTGGTGTTCACAAAAATAAATAAATAAATAAATAAAAGTAGCAAATTAAATAAAAGTAGCACGCAAACTATTGATAATGCCATGACTAGTGCAACATTTTTATGTGGCGCGTTTTTATTGATCGTTTTCCCACAAAGATGGCTCTTCTTCGAAGAAACATTCCGGTGGATAATCAACTTTGTGTTTGGTGCGAGAGTTATGATGAAACAGTAAAGCATATTCTGACAGGTTGTTGCATTTCTACGGGTGTGTGGAACGCAATTACTAGTTGGTGCAAGTTTCCGGGGAGTTTCATTTTTCACGTCAAAGACTTGGTGAACTTGCACGATTATAGTGGTGCGTCCGGGAGTAGAAAGGAGGTTATCCATGGGATCATCATAATCGTTTGTTGGAGGATGTGGAGAGCTAGAAATGAAAAAATATTCGCATAAAGACCCTAATGTCGTGGAGATGGTGGCGGATGTCAAGTCATTGAGTTTTTTATGGTATAAACATAGGTTTAAGCAAGGGGTAGTGGATTGGGATAGATGTCGTAAGTTTGAATTGATGTAAGTGTTTTGTGTCTTTGTGGTTTTCGGTTTGCTATTCCCGCCTTGGTAATAGCTTGCCTTTTTTTTTTTTGAACGATCAACTAAAGTATTGCTGGGTACTCTGTACGCGGCCCCCAATGGCCGAAAGGGGCCCCAGACGGCCTCTAGTCCGTACGGACAGAGCCCTTCGGCCCACCCGTCTCCTATTCCAGGAAAAACCCGGCCCACAAACCCGCCCGAAGGCACGACAGTAGTGAACCGGTAAAACCTGAAAAGATCAGGAGTCGAACCCATGACCACAAGGGTCAAGGGTCTCTCCATCACTTCCCAACCACCTACCCCACCACAAGGGTGGGGGTATCCATCACATGCCTCCCATGGGAATCGAACCCGGCTCCCCCAAAGAGAGAACCGGCCCTTTTACCACTAGGCCACATGATCAGGATTGATAGCTTGCCTTTTGTTTGGTGGTTAATAAAAGTCAATTTTCAAAAAAAAAAAAAAAAAAAAAACTATTTTTAACTATATTTTTACGTTACTAGTGATCATTAATATATAAAAAAGAATAACCAATAGAACTTTAAATCTCAGGGTCACAAATTAACAAAAGTGCAAACCACTAAAAGTAAATGTTTTTAGATAGTTGAAGGTTGCTTTTGCAGTTTAATATATTCGGAAGGGAAGAAAGAGGATTTCACGCGCTCTCTTGACAAGGCTGCTTATATTACAATACCTAAAAATATCTAAATGTACAAATCCAATTTTGGTATGATTATGTTATTTTACAGCTGTATTGATTGATTATTTAAAAACAAACCATGTATATGATTTAATATCTATCCTAGATTTTAATTTAAAAACGTATTTGTGGATTAATGGAAAATACATTTAAAAACAGTTCAGTCCAAAATTTAGATTTTGCACTGGAAAAAACTGGGCTTTAATTATGAAAGGGCATTTTATCCAAATTGTCCATGTATTTTTTTTTAAAGTAGAACTTCATTAAAAACAACTTGAAGAGTCCTCAAAGCAAGGACATACGAGTGAAAACCGCTAACAAACGTCAATCCAAAGGACAATTACACCACTTCTTCCAATCGACAGTTTTAAAGCTAGACCTATTACGAAACCAAAAAAACGACGTAGCTTTAACATTTTCCACAATCTCTATAAGTCTCCGGGTTTTGTTATTGAAGATCTGATTGTTTCGCTCGTTCCAAAGCACCCACATAGTAGTGTATACAATGCCGAGTAGGATAAATCTTTTGTCTTTACGCCGAGTGTGAGTCTCCACAACTTTAATAAGATCTGCGACTTCAAACAAAAAACCATGCTCCATTCTGCAGCATACTTCTATACGAAACCAAACCTCTTGAGCGAAAAAACAAGCCGTAAACAGATGAAGAGCAGTCTCCGAGCATTCCTGACAAAAGACACAATCCGAGCGATGAATTAGGACTCCTCTTTTGCTTAGTTCCGCAACAGTAGGAAGGCGAACCCGCAAGAGTCTCCAAACCATGATTTTGCATTTAAGTGGTACCCAATTCTTCCTATTAACCGTCGAAACATCTCGATCACCTTCACAGTTTGATATTAATCCTCTAGCGGATGCGACAGTGAAAATGCCATCCTTGTTAACCTTCCAAGACCAAGTATCTCTTCCACCTTTCCAATTGAAACCATGAATATCATTAAGTAGAAGGAATAATTCAGCTAACTCCTCAAACGAAGAGGGAGCAGCCCTCCAATCCCACTGCATGATCTTGGAATTACTGATCCAAAGAATCCGTTGCGCAACCAACGCCCACTTATTCCTATCCAGTCGAAACAAATGCGGATAAATAATTCTCAGCGGCACTTCCCGCAGCCAAGACTCAGTCCAAAAATGAATTAACTTCCCATCGCCAACATCTCCAATAAAAAATGAATTAAGAGGCGATCCGTTTGGAGCTTTCTTTTCTCCAATTTTAACAATATTTTTCCAACACCCGTTTAAAGATACATTACAAGGAAGCATCGCCCACGGCCTACTCAAACCATGACATCCCCGGATAATTGTCTTCCACATTGTAGCGTCTTCTTGTTTAAATCTCCAAGTCCATGTGACATCCGTCACTTTTATCACTATTGTTATTATATATATATATATATACACTCTTTTTTTTTTATTTATTTTGTACCACCTATCTTGTACGCCACAGTTTATCCGCATCTATAATAATAATAATAATAATAATAATAATAATAATAATAATAATAATAATAGTGAAGATACAAATCATACCCAACTAGCCAATCCCTTTTTGCTCGGAACCCACCTGAAACCAAAGAAACAGGCCAAGCCTGCCTATCCAGCCCAAGAACTGAGCCCAACAAGGGTGGCCGGCCCATTCCCCTGCCTTTCCCTCTAATCCGGCCCAAACACCCTCTTTTCCTTACTCCTCCTTGCTGTGCGAGGATTCAGCAGCTCCACACCCAAGATTTGACCAAAAGGTAGCCTTAAATTGGAAAGTCAAAGTACCAGTTATGATGATGATGCGACCATCAGCAATTCTCGCTCCAATCCATTAATTTCGGACACGGCTACAACCTATAACAAGGCAAACGAAGCATTACTTAACCCACAAAACAGGCAAGACCCAAACCTTCGTTCATGGCAAAATCACTATCAATTAAACCCTATTAACCAACCAGACAGATCAGAAATCGGTACCCTTGTCTCAATCGCTGTTTTCTCACAATCATACGCAACCAAATCGAAGTCGGTCGATTTCTGTTTGGCTCGTATACTTGCAAGATTATCGAACCATGAGCCCAAATCCAACCTCTGTCATGATTCGTCGCCGCTGTAAGATTATTAACCCTGTATCAGTCTGTTAATCTGCTTGATATTAAACAAATTGAAAAGCTAGGGTTCATGTTATAAGAATTGGGGAAGATGATACACGCTATAAGAGGTTAAATATAAATCAGATGGGAATCAATCACCAATTGATTCGTAGACCAGTTGGTGATGCTTGATAACGTAAGATCAGGGAACCGGTTTGTGTCTGGGTTCGAATCCAGGCACAAGCTGTTTTAATTTTTTTTTTTTTGATAATTATAGATTTTCTTTAAACAACCTATATCATTAATTTAAATCCAATATATTTCGTTCTCATGGTGTGGCTCAGTTGGTGGCCACGCTTGTGATAAAACTCGAACCGGCCAGAGGCCCGGGTTCGATTCCCATAACCAACAAACATTTTTTTTTTGTTACATTTTTTTTATATACTTAATACATTAAATCCTTTAAAATCAGTTTTAAATACTAAACGTGTTTTATAAATTCTACAAAAATTATCATAGGATCTTCAAATGATAAAGTTCATCACCCAAATTTTAGTTTTTCAAAAATAATTTATTTAATATTTATTATTAATAATACAAGTTTATTCATTTATATTTATTAAATTCTATAAAAATATCTAAACGATTTTATTAAATCTCACAAAAATTATCCTAAACTTGTATATTCTTAATCATTCCAGAAAATATTTTTATTTCAGAAAAATCATTTATTTTATATTTTTAATTAATTTTTGTTAGTTTTAATCATAAATAATTCATAATAAATTCATTTTACAATATTTTTGTACCAAAATTTTACATAAATTATTTCTATTCATCTAGAACTGAAATACAATTTTTAATTCAGAAATTCTTTGATTTTAATATTTTTAGATATTAAAGTCGTATTTTGACAATTTGAAATAATTAGATTAAATATTCTATTTTCAAGAAAATAATTTTATAAAATTATTTTCATACTTAAAACCTTATGTTGTGACCTTATTCAACTTAAAATTTTACAAAAAGACTTTTGTTTATTTATTCATTAAATTTCTCATAATTAATAAACAATTGTTTAATAAACAAATAAACGTTTATCCCCAATTCGAAGCCCTAGAAATACATATATCTTAGAGTCATTTCCCTTACACATTTTCAATTACTTTAGGTTGATACTTTGAGATAGTTCCAACACATATTTCGTTGTCCAAGTTCAATTACAAGCTATTACGTAAACAGTGAGTATTCCTACCCCTTTTTGCTTTTATACATTTTTGGGGTGTTACATGTACATTATTACAAATTCAAATTCAAATTTACATTTTTACAATACAATTCTAGTACTATGTGCATTGCTTACAACGTGCTTTATGCTTAGACATTACATGTGGATTACATTTGTACTTAGTGAAATCATTAACATGGTACAAGCCGACCTTAACATTGGATAGCGCTATTTGGATTGACAACCCGCCTAGGTTGATTCTCCCCCTTTTTCATCGGAGAATCCGTGGCCATTGTTAAGTTATTATCCATTTGTTGGATAAGTACACTACAGTTCATACAGTACATTATACAGTCACAGGGTTGATTTCGCTCATTTGTTTGATACATGGTTTACATATTTGCACTGTAGCTTGCACTTGAATTGTATAACTTTTTAACCTACTATATATATCAAATCTAGGAATGCTCACCAACATTTCATATGTTGACCAAACCTATTTTTGTACATGTTTCAGGTGCAGTTTGATCTAGTGCTTTAGCAAGAGACATTTAATGTTTTATTTCAATTCAGTTATTTCAACATTTACATTTCATTTAGACAATGTAATTTCCATTTCCATGTAAGACAATTTTGATTATTCAATAATATTTACATTTTAGTACCATGAGCTTTTGAACAATCGTCACTACGTGGCACCTCGATGATTCCGCCATCGGTTGGGGTGTTACAGATTGGTATCAGAGCCATGGTTATAGGGAACTAGGTTATTAGATAAAAAGGCCTAGACTATAACCGAACCTCAACTTTCATGCATTATATTTCCTAAACTACCCTACCCCTCATTTCCCTCTACATCCCTTCTTCTATCTTTCCCTTCTTCTCTCATTCCATTCTTCTCATCCTTCATCATGATGCATAGAGATGGTGTCCTACAGGGGGTGAAAAGTCTACATCATCATGGAACAGGGACAGTACCTTTCATGAAGACACTCTTAGGCATAATGCCTACTTTTACTTTTGTTCCTTCAAAGTTGTTGAACTTTAATGAGTGTGATAAGGACACGTGCAATCTGGAAGGGTGGACGCCTGTACACTGGGTTTTCTGGCATAGGCAAGCATAGCGCATAAATCCATTTACGGACCTGTTATGCTTACCTGGGGATTCCTGGAGTGAGTGTCTACTTATAGGCTAAAGCACGTCTTCTTTGATCACCATTGGGTTCAATTCCTTTGAAAAGTCAACGTTCTTGTTGGGCTTTACAGCTAGACAAGGGCACTCCAAGCATTTTATGCAAGCTTTTTCAATAATACTCTCTCGGTTCGTATACAATATTTTGTATTTCACGATTTTCATATATTGCTTACAAGTTCATACTTTCATAACCATCTATGGATTTCACAATCACACTTCACCTTACCCTCTTAGCCACTTTTTAAATATTCAACACCCTACCCAAATCATATTATTTCTTTTCTCCACATGTTATTTATTTTAAAAACTATAACCTCATACTTTAGTACAAACTAAAGATTTCTAAAACTAGTTGTATTACCTAGCAACTTTACAAAGTACATATTTTCCTCGAACTTAAATTCAATTGATTATTTATTGACGTAACAAACGATTTTCTATATAATGTTTTAAACTATTACAAAGCCTACTTAGCTTGTACTATTTAACAACTTTTGCCTTACGTACAAAACCAAATTTTGAAAATATTTTTTTTTTTTTTTTTTTTTTTTTGGAATAATATCTAGTCTCTAGATTCTCCATCAACACTCACCCATTTTCAACTTGTTCAAATTTTTACAATATTTGGCATACACCACAATCATGTTTTCTTATACACTTGATTATAACCTTTGATCCAAACCCCAAAATTTACACTACTATATAATCTCGTTACTATAAAATAAACTCTTTATCAACTATCTTCACATTCACCATCTCTCACAACCTTGATTCTGCTTCAACATTTTTCATCATCCTCTCAAGAACTAAATTCATATCCTTCACCTTCTCACACGTGAGCTAGTTACCCATGATAATCAAACTACTAAAAACCTGATACTTAATTCTACAGGATTTTTCCAAAACATCATTGTTTGTAAAACTTGATTTCCCCTTAATTCGACTATTCACTGGATAGTTAATTATTCATGATACTTGTGTTTTCATTTTCATAATCCTATTTTCATTTTGTACCCAATTTTGTTGCACTCATTAGCATACAACAACTAGAAATTTCCTTGCATACTATTGTGTACGAACACAGATTGAAAATTTATCAAATTCGATTACGTTTATTTTGTATCGTATGAGTTCAGACTCTACCTTACATTGAAACATTTGGTCTTGACTTCCATGGAAATCAAAATACTTATTTAATCCTACAAAGCTTTCTAAAAACATCATTGTTTGTCATTTACAACTTGATTTTTCCTTAGTTTGGACATTTAATTATTCATGATACTCGCAAACTACTCCTATGGGCCACTAAGATAACACTTACACTTAATGGTTATAGTACTTACAAACTTGCTTGCATAAACATGCTATCAATTTGCAATCTATGTGAATAATAATTGCTGCACTTAATAGAAGTCAACATGCCTTTTTCAACAGTCGGGAGAGGCCCTACAACCTGCTCCACGACTGGTAGAGGCTATCGAACATACTCAACGATTGGTAGGGGTCACTATGCCTTTTCAAACAGTCGGGAGGGGCCCTACAACCTACTCCACGACTGGTGGGGGCTATCGAACATACTCAACGATTGGTAGAGGTCGCTATGCCTTTTCAAACAGTCGGGAGAGGCCCTACAACCTACTCCACGGCTGGTAGAGGCTATCGAACCTGCTCAACAATCGGTGGGATCATAGAAGGACATAAAACTCTAATGTAAGGTAAATTGATGATTCCGGTCCGGAACGTAATCATGAATTTACAGGTACATTAGGGTAGTGTGAAATTCTATTAGAGTTTTTGGTAGGCATCCAGTACATTTTCGAGGTATCAAAGGTGTGGTGGGTTAGCTGCGGTACACCCTGTATACAAACACTAATGATGCATTGAAAGTGAGACTGGAAGTCGGACCAGCAACAAACTCTGTTTACTCGGTAGTTCATTTAGTCTTTTTGTAGTCAATCAACCCGTACATTTATCATAGGATGCCTAAAACTTGAAACTTAATGATTCACTAGTTTCCTATTCTCCTTATTATTCGAGACGAACTTAATCCAACCCTTAACTCTCACCTCTTATCCGAATCATTCGAATTTCTTTTTAAACCACAGTTACCTTAATTTTACCCAAACATCCATAACCCTATGTTTCAAATAACTTCGGGGCGAAGTTTCTAAAAGTAGGGGATGCTGTGACATCCGTCACTTTTATCACTATTGTTATTATATATATATATATATACACTCTTTTTTTTTTATTTATTTTGTACCACCTATCTTGTACGCCACAGTTTATCCGCATCTATAATAATAATAATAATAATAATAATAATAATAATAATAATAATAATAATAATAGTGAAGATACAAATCATACCCAACTAGCCAATCCCTTTTTGCTCGGAACCCACCTGAAACCAAAGAAACAGGCCAAGCCTGCCTATCCAGCCCAAGAACTGAGCCCAACAAGGGTGGCCGGCCCATTCCCCTGCCTTTCCCTCTAATCCGGCCCAAACACCCTCTTTTCCTTACTCCTCCTTGCTGTGCGAGGATTCAGCAGCTCCACACCCAAGATTTGACCAAAAGGTAGCCTTAAATTGGAAAGTCAAAGTACCAGTTATGATGATGATGATGCGACCATCAGCAATTCTCGCTCCAATCCATTAATTTCGGACACGGCTACAACCTATAACAAGGCAAACGAAGCAAGACTTAACCCACAAAACAGGCAAGACCCAAACCTTCGTTCATGGCAAAATCACTATCAATTAAACCCTATTAACCAACCAGACAGATCAGAAATCGGTACCCTTGTCTCAATCGCTGTTTTCTCACAATCATACGCAACCAAATCGAAGTCGGTCGATTTCTGTTTGGCTCGTATACTTGCAAGATTATCGAACCATGAGCCCAAATCCAACCTCTGTCATGATTCGTCGCCGCTGTAAGATTATTAACCCTGTATCAGTCTGTTAATCTGCTTGATATTAAACAAATTGAAAAGCTAGGGTTCATGTTATAAGAATTGGGGAAGATGATACACGCTATAAGAGGTTAAATATAAATCAGATGGGAATCAATCACCAATTGATTCGTAGACCAGTTGGTGATGCTTGATAACGTAAGATCAGGAAACCGGTTTGTGTCTGGGTTCGAATCCAGGCACAAGCTGTTTTAATTTTTTTTTTTTTTGATAATTATAGATTTTCTTTAAACAACCTATATCATTAATTTAAATCCAATATATTTCGTTCTCATGGTGTGGCTCAGTTGGTGGCCACGCTTGTGATAAAACTCGAACCGGCCAGAGGCCCGGGTTCGATTCCCATAACCAACAAACATTTTTTTTTGTTACATTTTTTTTATATACTTAATACATTAAATCCTTTAAAATCAGTTTTAAATACTAAACGTGTTTTATAAATTCTACAAAAATTATCATAGGATCTTCAAATGATAAAGTTCATCACCCAAATTTTAGTTTTTCAAAAATAATTTATTTAATATTTATTATTAATAATACAAGTTTATTCATTTATATTTATTAAATTCTATAAAAATATCTAAACGATTTTATTAAATCTCACAAAAATTATCCTAAACTTGTATATTCTTAATCATTCCAGAAAATATTTTTATTTCAGAAAAATCATTTATTTTATATTTTTAATTAATTTTTGTTAGTTTTAATCATAAATAATTCATAATAAATTCATTTTACAATATTTTTGTACCAAAATTTTACATAAATTATTTCTATTCATCTAGAACTGAAATACAATTTTTAATTCAGAAATTCTTTGATTTTAATATTTTTAGATATTAAAGTCGTATTTTGACAATTTGAAATAATTAGATTAAATATTCTATTTTCAAGAAAATAATTTTATAAAATTATTTTCATACTTAAAACCTTATGTTGTGACCTTATTCAACTTAAAATTTTACAAAAAGACTTTTGTTTATTTATTCATTAAATTTCTCATAATTAATAAACAATTGTTTAATAAACAAATAAACGTTTATCCCCAATTCGAAGCCCTAGAAATACATATATCTTAGAGTCATTTCCCTTACACATTTTCAATTACTTTAGGTTGATACTTTGAGATAGTTCCAACACATATTTCGTTGTCCAAGTTCAATTACAAGCTATTACGTAAACAGTGAGTATTCCTACCCCTTTTTGCTTTTATACATTTTTGGGGTGTTACATGTACATTATTACAAATTCAAATTCAAATTTACATTTTTACAATACAATTCTAGTACTATGTGCATTGCTTACAACGTGCTTTATGCTTAGACATTACATGTGGATTACATTTGTACTTAGTGAAATCATTAACATGGTACAAGCCGACCTTAACATTGGATAGCGCTATTTGGATTGACAACCCGCCTAGGTTGATTCTCCCCCTTTTTCATCGGAGAATCCGTGGCCATTGTTAAGTTATTATCCATTTGTTGGATAAGTACACTACAGTTCATACAGTACATTATACAGTCACAGGGTTGATTTCGCTCATTTGTTTGATACATGGTTTACATATTTGCACTGTAGCTTGCACTTGAATTGTATAACTTTTTAACCTACTATATATATCAAATCTAGGAATGCTCACCAACATTTCATATGTTGACCAAACCTATTTTTGTACATGTTTCAGGTGCAGTTTGATCTAGTGCTTTAGCAAGAGACATTTAATGTTTTATTTCAATTCAGTTATTTCAACATTTACATTTCATTTAGACAATGTAATTTCCATTTCCATGTAAGACAATTTTGATTATTCAATAATATTTACATTTTAGTACCATGAGCTTTTGAACAATCGTCACTACGTGGCACCTCGATGATTCCGCCATCGGTTGGGGTGTTACAGTCCACTTAAGAAGTAATGCTTCATTCACATCTTGTAATCGAAACACTCCCAAACCCCCCTTATTTTTCGGTTTAGTGACAACATCCCAAGCGACCCAAGTGTGACAACCTGCACCCTTCACTTTTTATAAATGTGCATAATTGGTTCCTCAACTATTTCAAAATTTTTATTTTTAACCCTCGTATTTTAATAGGACCAAAATTCACAATTTAATAAAACTTATAATTTTTATAAGTAAAAGTATGCACGTTTTATACTCACATCTACACCCGAGCACGTATGTTTCAGACCTTGATACTCAAAGCCCTTAATTTTCGGTCCTAAAACAACTTAGAAACAGAAGGAAACAAATCTATAACTTAAAATTGATTAAATTAGAAAAATTATTTTTTTTAGCCCTCGCGGTCCGCTAAGACAGTCTCAGTCAAAGTCCCAGTCAAAGTCAAAGTCCCAGTCAATGTCCTAGTCAAAGTCCTAGTCAAATATTCAATTTATCTTAAAACCTTACTTTATTGTGTTGACCAATTTTAAAGCCTAATTGAATCCAAAACTAGTATAAAAACCCACCTATGACCCATTACACTTTGCACCTCTAAATCGATTGTTTCAATTCAATTAAACTCTCCCCCATACCTTTCTTCTATAGTATATTACTTCTACATTTGAAGCTTTGATTATACGCTCTTGTAATTGGCGAATTTGAAGCTTGATATTTTTCCTATTCGGTTTCTTTTCTTCTAAATTGGACTGGTTTCGTTGTTGAATCTTTGGATTGCTCGCATTTTCACGCTCGCTTAGTCATCTAGTCATTTGGCGAAAGTGAGTACTTCCTATCCCCTTTTTGCTTTTTATTCATTTTTGGGGTGTTACATGTACATTTATACAAAATGCAAGTTCACATTTTTACAATACAATTCTAGTACTATGTGCATTTGCTTACAAACGTGCTTTATGCTTAGACATTACATGTAGAATACATTTGTACTTAGTGAAATCATTAACATTGTACAAGCCGACCTTAACATTGGATAGCGCTATTGGATTGACAACCCACCTAGGTTGATTCTCCCCCTTTTTCATCGGAGAATCCATGGTCATTGTTAAGTTATTATCCATTTATTGGATAAGTACACCGCCGTTCATTTAGTACATTATACAGTCACAGGATTGATTTTGCTCATTTGTATGATACATAGTTTACATATTTGCACTGTAGCTTTGCACTTGAATTGTATAACATTTTTCCAACTTACTATATGTATTAAAACTAGGAATGCTCACCAACATTTCATATGTTGACAAAACTTATTTTGTACATGTTTCAGGTGCAGTTTGATCTTAGTTCCATAACATTGGATTTTAGTGCTTGCTTTTAATAATTTATTTCAAATTTCATGTTTTGTTTAGACTTATGTATTTTTTCGATTTCATCCATGTAAGACAATTTAAATTATTCAATAATATATTTACATTTTAGTACCATGTGCTTTTGAACAATCGTCACTACGTGACACCTCGATGATTCCGCCATCGGTTGGGGTGTTACACCAAGGAATCTTTCTTTCTTCGCTAGCACCCGACCATAAGAATCGTCTCATAATGCTTTCGATCGATTCAATAACCGCTAATGGAGCTCTGCATAAGGACAAATAATATATGGGTAAGCTTTGGAGCACCGATTTAATAAGAATTAACCGCCCACCTATCGATAACGTTTTCGCTTTCCACGGGGAAAGGCGACTACGGACAACCTCAACAACCGGTTCCCAATTACAAATACGTGTCATCTTCGCCCCCACTTGAATTCCAAGATAGTTGAATAGGATAGCACCTCTCTTACAACCCAATAACTCCATCATAATATCCACCTCACAATCCTCCACCCCTACGCCAAAAATATTGGACTTATGTAAATTAATACGAAGTCCCGAGCATAGATAGAATATCCGGAGCATTCTAGCTATGCTTTGAATGTTATCACGAGACCATTCACCTATAATGAGGGCGTCGTCCGCATAAAAAAGATGGCTAATATCCCCTTCATTATCGAAAAACACACCCCCTTAAAAACGCCGATTTCTTAAGCTTTCTTCAACAACCATGACAAAGCTTCCATCACCACCAAAAATAAGAAAGGAGATAAAATGTCGCCTTGACGAAGACCAAATTGTCCATATATACCAAACATATCCAGTAATAACAGTTTTTATATGTTTACTTTAATTTTTACATTGTCTATTTATGGACCTTATTTTTTGTACTTTTTGAAACTTTTACTCAATCACGTATAAAAGAAATTGTTTTTAAGTAATTTCCGACCAACCCTTTAAACTTTAAAGTAGTAATAAAATATAAATAAATTACCCTATCAGCTTATCGACGTACCGTCAATGATCATTCTGCAGTTATGTAAACCGTCTAACAACAAACCCCTTGACTATAAACTCGCCGCCGACAGACCCACCAACTTTAAACCTTCCAATATTTGAATTTTATCATCCATAGCATCATTAAGATTCGACTGAGAAAGAGTTGAACTATGTTTATGATTATATCAAGGCTCAACTACAATAGTTTTGTTAGTGCTGACTAATTTAAATATAGCCTTTTAATAAAATCATTAAGAACCAAAGGGCCTTTAGCCTAGCGGTATCAAGGTGTTGGATAAAGATTTGCCTTTCCAAATGGTGAGGGATCAAATCCCGTGGGTGACAAAATAATTAGCCGTTCAAAAAAAAAAAACTATTAAGAGACTACCAAACAGACCCTTTTTTTAATGGCTACCAAACAATCTCTAAGTTTGGTTTTTAACTTTAAAAACATAAAAACCTAACTCTGAGCACCTCTATAAGAATGTTTATTAGGCTATGGGGTGTGGTTATTATCTCCCCTTTCTTTCCCCAAATTCACATTAGCGTCACGTCATTTTTCTCTTCTCTTCTCCTAAATTAAGGAAATGGTTCCTTTTTCTCATCTCTTTCCATTATTTTATTATTTTATTTAATCTTTAAAAAATGAAGCAACCAATTGCAACGGAGATATGAACTCAGTGAAGAAAGGGAATTTTCCTCGGTGGCACCGAAACAAATTCGAGGGTGCCGTGTTTCCCTTCACTGCCACCTCAACCTAGAATGTTTATAGCTTTTTAAGTACGAAATCTGTGTTGATTTATTTGGGCTGATTTAATTTTTTTTATTTATATTCAGATGATGTTTAATGATAATAGCTTGTTTTTAATGATAGTAACTAAGGGGCTATTTGGTTGATTAAGTGCTGAATCATTAAGATGGTCTGAGAGGGTGTTTGGGATTGAGTTTGGAGATGTAAAAGTGCTTTTGGTTAAAAGTGCTTATTGGCTTATGACTTTTTGAAAAGGAGTTTTAAAAAAAGTGTTTGGATTAGCTTTTGGGATGAGAAACGTCAAAAAGTCAATAAATTGTTGTTTTTTTTAAGTGTTTCGCTTAACTTATTGTGAATATTGGTTGTATGGGTGATAAATTTGTAATTTTTTTCTAAAAGTCAAAAGTCAAAAGCCAAAAGCCAGGATTTCTAACTTTTCAAAAACAACTTTTCCACCCTTAAAAGCTAAAAGCCAAAAGTCAAAACAAAAAGTGCTTTTGGGTTACACAAACAGCTTATTGACTTATTGGCTTTTTGGAAAAGCCAATAAGTCAATAAGTTGTTTTGAAACTCAATCCCAAACACCCTCTGAATGGTTAAGAGGCTCTGAATGGTTAAGAGCTGAATCATTCAGCATCTCTTATTAGCTTAATGGTTCAACACTTAATCATTCCATTCAGATGCTGAAACAAATAGTCTGAATGCTGAATGATTAAGAGGTTGATTAAGAGGCTACCAAACAGCCCCTAATTGTGGTTTAGGTTTTTCTTTAATTAAATAAGTGAGGGCCAATGAGTAGTTGACATATGTGCAAAAGTGCAATAGCCAATGTGGAGGTGAGTCATCAGAAAGCACTTTAGGCCACAAGTGGCATTTATGCCTATCCAAGAATTATTCAAATAGCACTTAAGTTTGTTTTGTTGTAAATAAGCAAAGTTGAAAACTTGATGGTGCATTTGAACCACCAAATCCAATTAAGTGCATATATTTTAAACTATATATCCAAATCTAAATAATGTATAGGCATTATATGTATATGAAGTAGCAGGGTTTCTGCGTGCGTTCGCTACTATTATCAATGCGATAATGTTAGCCTAAGCGATTACAAAAAAATCTGAAAACAACGATTGTCTCAAATCAAGTTTCGAACCTATGACCTTCTTTGATGGAAATGTGCCTCAAACCACTACAACATCACCCCATTTTTGGTTTTATTCCCAACCCAATTATGTTTAATATGAAATATTGCAATAAAAAAATATAAATAAAATGCCCCCACTAAGTCTTAAACCTATGACCTCTCGTTAGGGAAGTGGACCTCAAACCATTATACCATCAACTCAATTTATGATTTCATATAAAACCAATCATACTTAACATTAAATAATGTTGTGAAAATGAAGAAAAAAAATGCCACCGCCTAGTCTCAAATATGTAACGTTTCATTAGAGAATTCCACCTCAAACCACTATACCAGCAACCCAATTTATGATTTCATATGAAACCAATGCTATTTAACATTCAATAATGTTGTGGAAATGAAAAAAAATGCCATCACCCGGTCTCTAACCTGTGACCTCCTATTAGAGAAATGCACCGCAAACCACTACAACACCAACCTAGTTTTTGTTTTAATATGAAATCAATTATATTTAATATTAAATAATGTTGTGGATCTAAATTAATAGATAGTATAATAGTGTTCTTAGTTTGTTGTAACCATTTTTTTCGGTGTAAAATAATGTGCTAAGGATAAATAAATAGGGGGGGGGGGGGGGGATTGGACTTTTTATTATTATTATTATTTTGTGTTTTACCTATAAATTTGCAACAATTGTTTCTTCAATGGGTGGAAAATAATGCATGTTAATAGTCGGATATTTGTCTATGATGCTATTGACACCATGACATTTAACCCTTCAAATATAACATCAAAATCTATAATCAACCCGATCAAAACCACCAATGGGGAGATATTACACATTAAAAGGGGATGAACAATTGAAATATCTACTTTAAAACTCTCAAATTATCTTTATGTCCCGTCTTTATTACACAAAATGCTATTTATCAGTCGTATTTCAAAAGAATTAAATTTCACAATCTTAATGCATATCCCACCTTTTGTATCCTATAGGATATCAGCACGGAAGCAATCTTTGGGTGTGGCACTAAACGTCAATAATTGTATTATGTGAAAAAAATGACTCAATAGGGTAATATGATGCTTGCTCATGAACTATAAATAGAGAAGTTTGGCTATGGCATAGAAGATTAGGACATCCATCAATTGGTTATTTACATCTTATATTTCCAAAATAATTTCCTTCCAATATGAATTTAAATTGTGAAACTTGTGTTCTATCAAAAAGTCATAGACAAAATGACAAACCGACTAACACAAAAGTTGATTCACCATTTTCTCTCGTCAATTCAGATGTTTGGGGACATGCATAAATTATTGGGGAGAAAGAGTTCATTATTTGTGTTTTTTTTTATTGATGATTGCACTCATATGGCATGTATTTATTTAAAAAAACAATCAGAAGTTTTTAATAAATTAACTATGTTTTATACTATGATACAATATACAATTTAAAACCAACAATCAAATCCTTATGTCCACGCACTCCTAAACAAAACAACATTATTTAACAAAAAAAAAAAAAAAAAACATATCATGTTAGAAATAACTCGAGCCTTTCTAATTGAATTTTGAGTCCTTAAGTCATCTTGGCCAAAGCTGTTGTTATCGCCACTTATTTAATCAATTGACTACCAACAAAAGCTCTTGATCTTAAGACTCCTATCAAGACTCTATCCGATTTTACCAAACTTCCCCAATGCTTACACTAGAACCACGAGTGTTTGGGTGTTATACCTTTGTCCACATACCTAAAAGTGAATCGAGCAAACATGGCCTATGTGCTACACGTGTGTTTGTAGTCTATGGTATCGACCAAAAATGATACCGGTGCTATTGTCCAAAATAAAGGCCTATGTATACTACTCTAAATTGTGACCTCCTTGAAACCAAATTCTTCTACACTTGCCAACACAATGATCAGGAGGGGAGCGTGTTGACACACTGAGTTTGTTGAAGTGGGTTCTATATTCTCTATATGTTTCATAAAATAGTTGTAATACCCAAGATGAGTCACTTGTTCCCCAAACTGGTGAGCCAACTGTTGGTACTACTAACCAACATCCTCTTAGTCCGACTACCGGGGTGAGTAACTCAAGCCCTTCTAATTGAATTTTGAGTCCCTAAGTCATATTGGCCAAAGTTGTTGTTACCGCCACTTATTTAATCAATCGACTACCAACAAAAGCTCTTGATCTTAAGACTCCTATCAAGACTCTATCCGATGTTACTAAACTTCCCCAATGCTTACACTAGAACCACGAGTCTTTGGATGTTATATCTTTGTCTACATACCTAAAAGTGACTCGAGCAAACATGGCCTATGTGCTAAATGTGTGCTTGTAGTCTATAGTATCGACCAAAAATGATACCGGTGCTATTGTCCAAAACAAAGGCCCATGTACATTACTCTTAATTGTGACTTCCTTGAAACCGAATTCTTCTACAGTTACCAACACAATGGTCAGGGGGAAGGAGTATGTTGACACACTGAGTTTGTTGAAGTGGGTTCCATATTCTCTATATGTTCCATAAGATAGCCGCAATACCCAAGACGAGTCACTTGTTCTCCAAACTGGTGAGCCAAGTGTTGGTGCTACTAACCAATATCCTTATAGTTTGAATACCGAGGTAAGTAACTCTTAAAAACATGAGGATATTCAAAATGACAAGTCTCATACTGATATGTTTGAAAATCAAGAGATAGCAGTAGAACAAAATGTGCAGAGAGAACATGCTGAACCAATACAGTTTCGGGGAATTGTTGTTTAATTTGAAATTTCATATTATCTCTCTTTCTTTGAATCAGAGCAACTAAAACCATTACCGGAACAACGGCTATCGTCGGTCACTGGATTTGCTTCGTCTCTATCGCTCCCTTTTTCATTATCTGCTAAACCAACAACATATCCGATGGATCGAACCCATATTCTTCCCATTAAACCCTATTTCGATACATGATCAAATTCTACAAAAACACAACTATGAAACAAATATACGATGAATCAAACTCACATTATTGCCTTAGAGGTGAAACCCCAAACTGTAACCAAAACAAGACACATCGAACGTAATTATGGTGCGATTCGGTTTTATAATTAATGGTTTGATGAAAATTGATAAAGAAAATGGTTGTGTTTTATGATGTAAGAAAGGCTACAGTGAAAGAACATAAGTGCGTAAGAGAATGGGGAAAAAGATAGGCTCGTGTTTTTAACACCAATCTGTACATATAATAAACCAAAGCCATTTTAATGACATGACATTCAAAGAGGCATTCTCTTCTTTGAGTGTGCCATGTGTCATCCCATGTGGCATTGAGATATTTTAGAAAAAAAATAATTTAAAAACAAAATTGAATTTTTCACCCTCATGTTTCCTCCCATAATTTTTAAACGTTAATATTTTTAATATACGACATTTTTTAAAGAAAAAAATTACACCAAATTAACGAGCGTTTTATTATCTTTCCAACGAGTACCATAGTGCTATATAAAAAACGGAGAAAATTTTGTGAGGTTTTATTCATACAGAAAAAAAAAAACACAAAGTGTTCAGGTAAATCATTAATCATGTATAGACAAGTCACTAATTATGTTTAAATCAGTAAATATGTTTTTTTAACCAGAGACGAATAGGTTAATAGAGTTATACGTTGTTTTAAGTTAGGTATCAATATTAGTATGTTAGAGTTGTACATTTGTTTAGTCTTTATGATATGTGTTAATATTAGAGTTACATTAAAGTTCTACATTCTTTTAAGTTAGGTGTTAGCATTGGGGTTGTACATTGTTAATTTGTTTTAGGTTAGATATAAATATTAGAGTTATACATCAGTCTATTTTATATGTAAAATTGATGTATCATATTAAATTTCTCAACCCCACTCCCGGGGTATAATCTAGTTGTGTTATATAATTTAGAGAAAAGTTATAGTTGAGGTAGTTTCATTCTGAATACCATCAAGTGGTTCATTGCATTTTTATCTTCATTGTGTTTTTATTTTAGTGTGTTTTTCGTTTTAGTTGTATTTTTCTATGAGGCTTTTCACCTTAATTGTGTATTTTACCGTGTGTGTTTCTTTTGGTATGTGTATATGTTTGACATAGATATGTGTGTATGCGGGTATGTGTGTCAATTGTGTTTTTGCTAAAACAATGAACAATTGCGTTTTTATAAAAAACAAACAATGCTACTATTTTGTTTATAAAAAAAACACACAAAAAAAAACAAATGAAAGATATATGTGCAATCCTTCATTCAAAAAAACACAATGATAAAACACACACAAAAGAAAAACACAATTGGATTACTATGTAATCATGTAATCAAACTTTTGTTGAAAACACAATGCTAAAACGCAGTGAACTGGAAATACTCAGTTCATTGTGTTTTTTTATAAATCGATACTCAACTCGTTTTAAAGATAATAAAACACTAGTTTTTGTGGTGTGATTTTTTTTTCTTTGAAAAAATAACATTGTATGAAAGAGTAATTAGCGTTTAAAAAATGGGGGAACTGGAAGAAAGAAACTATTGTCTTGAATGGACTAAGATACCCTTTTAAAACCCATGCGACTACATGATTTTGTTAATTTCTACGCATTTAATCTATACCCTTAATTACCCAATTAGCTTTTTTTTTTTTTTGAAGGTGTACTTCAGCGGTGAAACCAATCGACAGACAACCCCTCAACCCGAGTTCGAATCACTACCCACGCACCACTTCCAGTTATATTCTAACCCTAATTATCCGTATTCCATAGGAGTAAATATCTCAAATAAGCATTTTATGAACAAAATGTCTTCTTTAGAGTCTATTTTAACAAAAGTCCAATGGGTCAAGATTCTTAGTGAGCCAACATATACAAGATTATTTTTCACTGTACAAAACAAAAAACCAAAATTTTCATGTAAAGGCCGAAACGTTTTTTATCCTTGAGTCAAAAAAAGGTTATGGGAGTAGTCAAAGTCAAGGAACTTGGTCATAGGCAAATGGGTCATTTCATGGATAGATTCTTGCTGTCATGGGAGTTTTCCTGTGGAAATGAGGTATGCTATTTCAGGTCAAGATTTAGTCATGGAGGTGCGCGGTGCGCCATATAGTCAACGATGATTTGTTGTATCTTCCTGAATTGATTAAGACTGTAAATTTAGAAAATTGTCAATTTGAACAAGAAAAAGTAGTATTTTGTTGTTGAAGTCTGTTCTCATTGCTACAAGAAGAAGTCTTTTAGTCAGCTCTGAATGGCAAGTTGTTTACATGTTATTAATTGATTGATATAAAATTACGTACGTCATTAAAATACCTAGCTACCGAACATGTATAAAACGAGCTAGTATTAGTTATAGAAAATCAAATACTAACTCAAAACCTAAAATAATAGTTACATTTCGGTCCCGCTAATTCCAAATAAGAAAAAGAAAACCATAAAATCAAATAATAAATGGCTAATTTAATCTAGTATTACCCAACCCTAGCTTTAGGAGGGGGTTAAAAATTCCAAGGTCTATAAATGAAAAAATAAACCATAGTATAAACTATAAGGTATTTATTGTAACATTGACTTAGAGGGTGTTTGGGATTAAGGTTTAAAATGGATTTTTAGATTTTTGCATTTTGAAAACGCAATTAATCATTTTTTAGTGTTTGAGGTTGAGTTTTGAAATGGATTTTTAGGCTACCAAAACACAATAATCTAAAAGCAGCTCCACCCCTGCTGCATCAAAACGCATAATCAGTTTTCAAAAAGCAATCCCAAACACCCTATATTTGGGGTTGAGTTTTAAAATGGATTTTTAGATTATTTTGTTTTGAAAACGCAAATAATTAATTTTTAGTGTTTGAGAAAGGTTTATAAAGATAGGTTATTTGCGTTTAGGCGCTGTTTGTTTTTTTTGTAGGAAAAGGTCTGCAGTCTACGGACCATATCTGTAGGAGAATAGGTGAACCAAAGGTCTCCAGTCTGCAAGAAGAAGACTATTTGTTTGTTTAACGTTTGCATGCTGCTGAAATAAACTGAAATTTAAATAAACTGATTTTTTACAACAGTCTGGTGGTGGACCGTGGTGAATGGTGGTAGACGGTGGTGGACCATGGTGGTGGTGAACCGTGGTGGTGGTGGGTGGTGGTGGACGGTGGTGGTGGTTGGTGGTGGTGGTAGGTGGTGGTGGGTGGGGAGAAGAGAAAAAGAGAAGACCTTAGAAAGTCTTGGAATAAGTCTGCATCAAGAAAAGGTCATGTCACACCACGACAAAGGCGGAAACACGTGGCGCGACGGTTCAAAAGCATAAAGTCAAGGTTATGGCTAAACACAAGTAATTTTAAGAAAATGGGTCATTTATTATGACGTCAAATCTGTTTTCAAGCATTACACAAAAGTTAATTGTTTTTGAAATAAACATAGAGGTTTCTCAAATATATCCCAAATGCCTTGGGAAATAAAGGTGAAACCCCACAAAAGCCTGACGTCGCATTGGAGATTCCCCGACCCTGCTTGCCTGATCTTTCATCTTCTAATTACCTGAAAGATATGTTTAAAAAAGTTTCGTCAATATAAATATATATTGGTGAGTTCACAGGTTTTCAGTTTCTAAAACTTGAATACTTGGGAATACCATGTTATGACAATATATAGGAGTTGCAAATTCCTATAAATCTACTTGAGGCTATAATCAAACCAAGACATATAATAATTGTGCCCCGCTCCAAGTCGTTACTCGGTTTCCCACGACTTAAGTTCAGAATATTTGCACCCCAGGCATAACCTAATGCACAATCGACGCTATCGATTAGGGGTGGGCCTTGTCAGGCACCAATAGTACTATTCGAATATTCCTCCGGTTTCAATTCCCTGAACAAATGATTATAGAGGCGAGGACTCAACCCCGAGTGGCGGTCACACCTCAAGTATTAAATCCGTCAAACACTATCCCTAACATATCTTTCCCCCGGAAAACGTAAAAATAGTTTAAAATGGGGCCGTGAAACTCACCTGTAACTGCGTCTGGCTCAATAAGGTGAATAGCAAAGGGTGGTCTTGCACCTACAACGTCCTAAACGTATAAGTCACTATTCCTATAGTGCATGTGCCTTGGCAAGTTGTACACCCAACTCCCGACCACAAGTTGTTCCAAATCCCGTTTAATTATGCGTGTATCCTAGGTTTCGTTGGCGTTACATTACCCTTCGTGTTACAAGTTATATATTACTCTTGTTAATATTTCCATAACTTGTATCTTATTATCATCGACTCGACTTCACTTAACATATAATTATTTTCCCATTTAAATAATTATACTTAAGATCGCATCGCTCGATATAATATATATTTCAATCCTCGACCCGACTCACTTTGCCACACATTTGTTTTCCCATTTAAACAAATATGCTAAGATTTTGTCGTTCGTTCGTATGTTCTTAACGTCCGATTCAACTCACCACACCGTATATTTATTTTCCCATTCAAATAAATATACTAGGATTTCGTTGATACGACATACACATATATATATCTTTGTCTTCTCGTCGCGGTTTTCCTTCCCGCATATCTACTTTCCCATTAAGTAGGTATACTAGAATCTTGCCGAGACGAGCGTACAAATATATATAAATGTGTAATTTTCTTGTTAAACATATACGTTTGTTTTAACGTCTTATTCGTTTGTGTCATGTGTTTCTCCCACGAATTAATCCTCCAACACTTAGGAAAGTGTTTATTTATTTTCACCCAAGTATATATATATATATTTTACCTCTTAAAATATATATTTTTCTTATCTTGCCGCAATGGCATTTTTCTCGTATTTTGTCCGGTTATGGTTCGTTAACGCGTTTTAGATCGATATCTTAACTTGATTAGTTAATTTTTCCAAGTTTTTCCCAACATGTATTTTATAGAAACATTATCCTATTTTCACATGTTACTTGGATGGTTAAAATACTTATGTATTTTTAACCCAACTTGTCAACTTAACTACAAAAATGTTTCCAACACTTTTATATTCCCATTTATATAAAAGTATTCATTTTTGTATAAGTTTCCCAAGCTTGTTTAATATTTTTATAAAATCTCTATTTTATAAAAATCCTCATGTTAAAACCCTTTATATTTTTATAACTTTCAAAAATACACTTTTATACAAAATACCCAAGTATTTCTACTAGTATTTACAAAAATCATCCTTAGACTTTAATACTTACATTTTTGACACCAAACTTTCCATACTTGTATTTTTGGACTAATAGTTTCTAAAATGTTCATTTTAGTCCCTTAACTTTCAAAGTTACAACTTTAGTCCCTTAACTTACAAAAGTTGCATTTTTCCATTCTAACTTTCAAAGTTGGCATTTTTCACTCAAAGTAGTTAACTTTGAAGATTCAACTTTTTATTGGTAAGTTATTTTTGTATCAAAACACTTATGTTAGTCTTATATTCCATATGAAAGACTAATTATATGTGTGTTTTATGTATTTGTTCATTTCTTCAAAATATCATTCATCCAAGTGAGTTAACTTTAATTTTCCATCTTATTCATTTATGAACTTCTAACATGTTTTTCCACATATTATAACTTAAGTGATCCTAATAAGATGATTTAAAGTTAGTTTTAACATATTCAAGTTCATCTCAAAGTATTAACCAAAACATCATCCTACTTAGTCTTACATGTAAACTTTATATATTTTCAAGACTAATACATCATCATCAATAAATCCATGGTTTATTTTCATATCTTTAATCTTCCATTTTACACATGAAAACTTATTAAAGATTATGTTCAAAACCATTTTTAAACCCTTCATGTACAACTTGCTACTAGGAACACATACATGAAAAATAACAATCAAAAACAAGATTAAGAAGCTTACTACTAGCACAAGGCTAGGGAAGACAAAAACCTTGGATTTGAGAGGGGTTTAGTGTGTTCTTCCTAGTGGTTTAGCTCCAAGCTCTTGAAACACACAAAAGGGGTTTGGATGATGGATGATTTTAAGTATTTTGGAGATGTAAAAACTTGAAAGAACAATGTGTGTGTGCTTGTGGAAACCTACGGCCAAGAGAGGGGAGAAGAAAGAGTGTTTTGCTTTGCTTTTCAATCTCCTAACATGTGTTATTTATATCCTTATCACATGTAATCTTCCTTGGATTTTATGATCATTACTAAGATATGAGAGATATGTATTGTACTAAAGTTGATCTTGGATGGGTGTGGGAAGAGGGGTGTGGCCGTGGGTTTTTGAGAGGACAAGAGAGGTGGAGTGCAAATCTTGGCTAATTGATTATAATCTTTCATAAGCTTGCACTTGATTTTATACAAGACCTTCCATGCATGCACACACCTAGGTTATGATTTAGCTAGCTTGTCTTGGCTTTTCTTGGCCTCTTGGCCGAAAATTGCTCCAAGGGGGACAAGAATAGGTTGCTTTTGTACTAGATGTTTACTCATGCTTTTCTTACACACTTTGTCTTATGTTAAACATGCCTTACATAGGTTATTATTATTAAGATTTGCACAAGACATGGGTATATTAGGGCCATTAGGCCGGCCCTTAGAGGGGTTGGGTGGGGTCCACCACTTCAAATATTAACCCATTGATTGTTATGTTTAATCCCCCGTCGTTCGGGTGTCGTTCGGGTTTTAATCACGCGTTATCCGGACATTAAATATACCTTTAATAACACTTAAATATAGTCTATTTTAAGCGTTGATTGATTATTTAGGCCTTTACCGGGTGAAATTACGAGTTATACGCGTATCGGGTGCGATACGCGCACTTTATTCGTTACCGGGAGATTTGTACAAGACGTTTTCATTTATGGTTTTGGAGTTCCAAAACTCATTATATCTTATGAAAATACCCTTTATTTTATATCCTGGGTGTCCGGGATTCGTTTCGTTTATTTAATTATTACTGGGTAATTGCCAACATCCGTACCGGATAGCTTATTCGCACATGATCCAATCATGCTTTACCATTAAACGTATGCATTCCTATGCACTATTTGGAAATTGCTATTCCCTAAGGCCTTGATAATTAAATCACACATAATTGCATTTAATTACGTTAATCATATATTAATTAATTGTACGGAATTACCTTATTTTTGCCGGTTGTTACATTCTCCCCCCGTTAAGAGAATTCCGTCCCGGAATTCACTTCGAGTTCTCCGGTACAGGTGTCTTCTCGAATAGGGCGGGGTATTTTTGCTTCATCCGGTCCAGCCTTTCCCACGTGAACTCCGGTCCACGCTTGGCATTCCAGCGCACTTTGACCAACCTGATCTTGCTGCGCCTTAATTTTTGGACCTTCCAATCAGTTACCTCGATTGGTTCTTCCACAAAATGTAACTTGTCGTCAATCTGGATCTCGTCAGCAGGAATAATGAGAGTTTCGTCGGATAGGCACTTTTTCAAGTTCGACACATGAAACGTGTCGTGTATTCCACTAAGCTCTTGAGGCAACTCGAGCTTGTATGCCACTGTGCCTACCCTCGACAAGACTTTGAACGGTCCAATATATCGTGGGTTCAGCTTTCCGCGCTTCCCAAAGCGCGCGACACCTTTCCAAGGTGACACTTTCAATAGGACCCTGTCTCCGACTTGAAACTCTAAAGGCTTTCGCCTCATATCAGCGTAGCTTTTCTGGCGGTCCCGGGCCGCTTTGAGGCGTTCCTTTATCAAAAAGACCTTATCCGTGGTCTCTTGAACAATTTCGGGCCCGGTGAGTTGCTTTTCCCCAACTTCCGCCCAACATAATGGCGATCGGCACTTGCGTCCATATAAAGCTTCAAACGGTGCGGCTTGAATGCTTGTATGATAACTGTTGTTATAAGAAAATTCTACCAATGGCAAGTGCGTATCCCAATTACCTCCGAAATCAATCGCGCATGCCCGTAACATATCTTCCAAGGTCTGGATGGTTCGTTCACTTTGACCATCCGTTTGGGGGTGATATGCGGTGCTCATGTCGAGGCGAGTACCGAGGGCTTCGTTCAAACTTTCCCAAAATCTGGAAGTGAAACGACTATCTCGATCGGAGATGATAGATACAGGTACACCGTGTTTAGATACCACTTCCTTAATATACAGACGGGTCAGTTTCTCCAACCTGTCTGTTTCGCGAATCGGGAGGAAGTGTGCAGATTTCGTCAATCGATCTACGATTACCCAGATCATGTCATGGCCGCTTGTTGTCTTAGGTAACTTGGTAATGAAATCCATGGTGATTCGTTCCCATTTCCATTCCGGTATTTCCGGTTGCTGGAGCAAACCGGAAGGTCTCTGGTGCTCAGCCTTGACCTTTGCGCAAGTCAAACATCGCGCAACATAGGCTGCTATATCCCTTTTGAAATTCGGCCACCAATAAAGTTCCTTCAAATCGTGGAACATCTTGTCTGCACCCGGGTGAACCGAATATCTAGAACTGTGAGCTTCGGCCAATACTAGCTCACGCAATCCACCATATACTGGAACCCAAATTCTATTCATGAAATACAATGTCTGGTCCGCTTTTGGTTCCAATGAATCAACCATCTTTCGTAACCTTTCACCTTTGACGTTCTCGGGTTTGAGGGCGTTAACTTGAGCTTCACGAATTCGTTCAGTCATATTCGTGTGGATAGTCAAACCCAAAGCTCGAACACGCAATGGTTTAACCCGTTCCTTGCGACTCAAGGCGTCGGCTACGACATTCGCCTTACCGGGATGGTACTTTATCTCACAATCGTAATCGTTTAATAATTCAACCCATCGCCGTTGTCGCATATTCAAATCCTTCTGATCAAAGATGTGCTGCAAACTCTTATGATCAGTGAAAATCGTGCACTTGGTTCCGTACAAATAGTGCCTCCATATCTTGAGAGCGAATACCACTGCACCTAATTCCAAATCGTGTGTAGTGTAGTTCTTCTCATGGATTTTCAGTTGTCTGGAAGCATAAGCTATTACTTTTTCTCGCTGCATCAATACACAACCCAAACCTTGATGCGAGGCATCACAGTAAACCACAAAATCTTCCGTACCGTCTGGAAGTGACAGTATCGGAGCGCCACATAACTTGTCTTTTAACAATTGGAATGCTGCCTCTTGCTTTTCCGTCCACTCAAATTTCTTGTCCTTCTGGGTTAGCATGGTTAAAGCTTGTGCTATCTTTGAAAAGTTCTCGATGAACCTTCTGTAATAACCCGCGAGGCCTAGAAATTGTCGTACTTCGGTAGGAGTTCGAGGTGCTTCCCAATTTTTAATTGCCTCGATCTTGGCCGGATCAACGTGTATGCCCTTCTCGTTTACCACGTGACCTAAAAAGTGAACCTCCCGAATCCAAAAGTCACATTTCGAGAATTTAGCATAGAGCTTCTCTTTGCGTAATACTTCAAGAATTAACCGAAGGTGATTCTCGTGGTCTTCTTTCGTGCGTGAATAGATCAAAATATCGTCAATGAAGACAATGACGAATTTGTCCAGGTATGGCCTACACACGCGGTTCATTAGGTCCATGAACACCGCTGGTGCGTTGGTCAAGCCGAACGGCATTACCAAAAATTCATAGTGTCCATACCGGGTTCTGAAGGCCGTTTTTGGTACATCTTCTTCTTGTATACGCAACTGGTGATAGCCTGACCTCAAATCGATCTTGGAGTAATAGCTGGAACCTTGGAGCTGATCAAATAAATCGTCGATCCTGGGGAGAGGATAGCGATTCTTGATGGTTAGTTTGTTCAGCTCTCGATAGTCGATGCACATGCGAAATGTGCCATCCTTCTTCTTCACAAATAGGACGGGAGCTCCCCAAGGTGAGAAACTCGGTCTTATAAAACCTTTGTCCAATAATTCTTGTAGCTGGCTGGACAGTTCCTGCATCTCTGATGGAGCTAGGCGGTATGGCGATCGTGCCACAGGAGCTGCTCCGGGAACGAGGTCGATGCGGAACTCGACTTGTCGAGGTGGTGGCAACCCCGGCAAATCTTCTGGAAATACATCCGGAAAATCTCTGGCGACGGGAATGTCTTCCAACTTTCGCTCGTCGGCCTTCTTGTCCACTACGTGTGCCAAGAATGCGACAAGCCCTTTTCTCAGACACTTACGAGCCTTCATGCTCGAAATAATCCTTAGTGGCGTCCCGTGTCTTTCACCTTGAATTGAGAGAGTTTCACCGCTTGCGAGGGGAACCTGAATAACTTTATCGTTGCAAACCACGATGGCACGGTGCGCGGACAACCAGTCCATGCCAACAACGATGTCAAAGCTTCCCAATACAACCGGTAATAGATCAATCCCAAACTCGTGCCCACAGAGTTCTAACTTACAACCTTTTGCTACCTCTCTCGTTTCAATAGTTTTACCATTAGCCAGTTCTATAGAGTAGGGTGTATCTAGTTTGCTAGTTTTTAAACCAAGTAGTCTTTTAAACTCAATGGATACGAAGCTAAAGTCAGCACCGGTATCAAATAATACAGAGGCATAATGACCATTTAGAGGAAACGTACCAGTGACCACATTGGGGTCCTGCCGTGCGTCACCGGCTCCAATCACAAATGCCCGGCCACGGGCCTGATTGTTGACTTTGGGGCAATCTTTCTTCCAATGGTCCAATGACCCGCATGCAAAACAGGGTCTGGCCCCTCCATTCTTTGGTGCTCCAGATCGGCACTCTTCAGTCTTGTGCCCGGTGCGGTGGCACTTCCCGCAAGTCAATCCATTGTTTCTTCCCTGGTTTCCCTGTTTGTTATTGTTATTGTTACCACGTCCTGTGGCGGCATAACCCTTTCCTTTCTTGTTCGAGCTACCCGACGCTCGATCCCTTCTTCCCTCATCTCTCTTCCTTTTCCCAAACCTCTGTCCGTTACCCTGATCATTAGTTGCAACCGCTGAACTTGATCCCTGTTTCTTGGCCTCAACACTACTTGCTTCAGAAATTTTTAACCCAGAAACTTGGCGGATTAGGGTACCCATGCGGATAGCATCCTCAGTCAGACTTAGTGCCAGATCAATTGCCTCGCGCATGGTCGTGGGTTTGGAAGAGGTGACCATGCTGCGAATCTGTGGTGCTAGCCCGAATAGGTAACGTTCCACTTTGTTCTTCTCCGGTGTAACCAGACGAGGTACCAGTCGTGCGAGATCATGAAATCTTGACGTATACCCAGTGACGTCGGCTCCTACCATGGTGAGGTTCCAGAATTCGGTCTCCAACTTCTGAACTTCACTTGCCGGGCGGTATTCGGCAGTCATCAGTTCCTTCAGTGCCGCCCATGATAGAGAGTATGCAACCTCATCTCCTAAAGACTGTACCTGGCCGTTCCACCAAGTTAGCGCTTGATCTAGGAACAGATTTGTGGCGTACATGACAGACTGTCGAGGGGTACACCCGCTGATGCGGATAACTGCCTCGGTCTTTTCGAACCATTTGACCAGGCCTATGGAACCCTCAGTGCCGCTGAAGTTTAGTGGCTTACAGTCCAAGAAAGCCTTGAAAGTGCAGCCGCGCTCTCCCGAGGCTGTCCCTGTAATAGTAACATAGTATGTTATTATGGGATAGGAGTTTGTGTACTATTCTCCCATCGCTTTTTCATTTATTTTTAAACCTCTTACCACTGGGGGAGGTCTCTCGTCGCTCACTCCCTGTCCTGTCATGGGAGTGTTCCGAGCGTGCGGCTTCGTGTTCAGCGATGGCACGAGCTATGCGTTCAGATATCATAGTTTCGAGCTCGGCCGGTGTTGTGGGCAGTCCGTCTGCTCCACTGTTGCTTCGGGTGGCAGGTGCCATTTTTCTTCAATAATAATTATCAAAGGTTAATTTGGCAAACATTTATACAATACAAAGCATAAATAACAAACCAAAGCATGAACACAATAATCAACACCATATCATCACACAACATACCAACACATCATACAGAAATATAAATAGAAATCAACATAACAACACCACACAAATATACAAACCACAACACATGGAGTAAGCAATAATAATCATAGACAACAACATATTTCACCATAATAATAAGATTTTCCATTAATTTCAATAATATCAGTACAATGCTTGTTCATAATACAAAATGGAGAATACATTTCTCATACAACACATTGCTTTTGAAATAATAAAACATCATATCATACGCCGTAATACCCGTACGGCTAGGCAAAATGCAGACGAGTGTCATAACCCGTGCTGTACTACCATAATGCTGCTAATATGTACATAAGCTGGTGCGTCTTCTGTGCATCCCCGACACATCCTACTGTGGCGGTGGCGGTGGATACTGGTACTGCGGCGCATACATGCTAATCGTCATGCTGATCTCTGAGATGCGCTCGTACAAAAACTGTCGATGTGCCCAGTGTGCATCCCCAGTAATCCCGCTCTGCGCATCCATGCGCAAGAGCTCCTCTGCGTAATGCGCCAAGGCATCACGAGTGTCAATCATCCTAGCCCACATCAATCTCGTCTGATGCTCAACCTGATTCACGGTGCGCTGCACCGTGTTGACTAGAGTCTGAAAATCCTGCTCTAAGGTGATGGTCGAGGTCTGGGCTGGTCCAGAGGGGGGTGTCATCTTGGGAAGGTGGGATGGTCCGGGTACATCAGGGTGTGTGGATGGGAAGGGTCCGAAGGGGAATGGTACTGGTATGTGTGGTAGCAATGGAGTGAAACCGGGTGGCCTGATGGAAAAGTAGGGTGGCATCATATACGGGTCCCCTGCACCTAGAGGGTATGGTGCAGGTGTCATGCTGGGAATGGTGGGGATGGGTATAGTCATGGCAATGGTGGGTGGTGGCATGGGCTCAGCTAGTGGGGCTACCAATGGCTCAGAGACAGTGGCCCACTCTGGAGTGGACACCACTACAGGGGGTGTGGGAGGGCTCGCAGTGGCGAAGGCCTCCATGCCTGCCCTATGTAGCTCAGAGCTACGGGCGGGACTACCCTCATGGATAAGTGCTGCTGGTGCTGGCTCCTCCTGGGGTATGGGCTCGGGTGCTGGTGGGGCTATGGGGTCGGCTGGGGCGTCCTCTAGCATTGGAGCCACTGGCTCCTCCTGGTCAGCCTGAATCTCTGGCACCAACATGTGCCCTACTGAACCCACAGACTCGTCATCGGAGTCGTCGGATATCCATCCGTTCCTCCCACGGGGAATAGGCAGGAGTCTCATGCCTGCTGGTACATGAATGTGGGGTACCGGTGCCGGCTCGTGCTCGGCGTGAGCCTGTCGGCGGAAGGGAGACTCTGCCGCGTCTGACTGGGCGGGAACTGGTCGCGAAGGACCGGCACAGCCGTCAGGGAAATCCCTGATGGCTCGAACGGGGCGTACGGCCAAAGGTGCGGCCGGTACGATGGGCTGTGGCGCGTCGACCACGGCCGGTGTCCAGTCAGGATCCTCGCTAGGATCTGTCTCGTCTGAATCGTCGTCTGACCCTCCTGCGACGTCCATCTCCACGTCGTCTTCTTCCGCATCGAGTACAACCAACTCGACTGGCTCCGGCGGAGGTGCAGGTATAATCTGGATACTGCTATCAACACTAGGCGCTATACTTCCCGCGTCCGACATCCTGGCAAAAGAACCGTACATGTATATATGATTTATTTAAATTAGACAGTTATGGCTTACTTTATAGTAACCCTCCTAACTTCTAATTTTCACGTTATAGTATAACAATACTCATGGCTGGCTTGGTCGGAATCTCCTCATGCCCAATGCTTCTTGAAAATTACTTTTATTTAAAACCATGCACATTTTCTTTTGAAAACTTTATCTTTAGAACCAAAATCCGGTTATAGTCTAGTTTTTAAAGAAAATACTCTAGTTCGCTATAACCTTGGCTCTGATACCACGTTCTGTCACACCACGACAAAGGCGGAAACACGTGGCGCGACGGTTCAAAAGCATAAAGTCAAGGTTATGGCTAAACACAAGTAATTTTAAGAAAATGGGTCATTTATTATGACGTCAAATCTGTTTTCAAGCATTACACAAAAGTTAATTGTTTTTGAAATAAACATAGAGGTTTCTCAAATATATCCCAAATGCCTTGGGAAATAAAGGTGAAACCCCACAAAAGCCTGACGTCGCATTGGAGATTCCCCGACCCTGCTTGCCTGATCTTTCATCTTCTAATTACCTGAAAGATATGTTTAAAAAAGTTTCGTCAATATAAATATATATTGGTGAGTTCACAGGTTTTCAGTTTCTAAAACTTGAATACTTGGGAATACCATGTTATGACAATATATAGGAGTTGCAAATTCCTATAAATCTACTTGAGGCTATAATCAAACCAAGACATATAATAATTGTGCCCCGCTCCAAGTCGTTACTCGGTTTCCCACGACTTAAGTTCAGAATATTTGCACCCCAGGCATAACCTAATGCACAATCGACGCTATCGATTAGGGGTGGGCCTTGTCAGGCACCAATAGTACTATTCGAATATTCCTCCGGTTTCAATTCCCTGAACAAATGATTATAGAGGCGAGGACTCAACCCCGAGTGGCGGTCACACCTCAAGTATTAAATCCGTCAAACACTATCCCTAACATATCTTTCCCCCGGAAAACGTAAAAATAGTTTAAAATGGGGCCGTGAAACTCACCTGTAACTGCGTCTGGCTCAATAAGGTGAATAGCAAAGGGTGGTCTTGCACCTACAACGTCCTAAACGTATAAGTCACTATTCCTATAGTGCATGTGCCTTGGCAAGTTGTACACCCAACTCCCGACCACAAGTTGTTCCAAATCCCGTTTAATTATGCGTGTATCCTAGGTTTCGTTGGCGTTACATTACCCTTCGTGTTACAAGTTATATATTACTCTTGTTAATATTTCCATAACTTGTATCTTATTATCATCGACTCGACTTCACTTAACATATAATTATTTTCCCATTTAAATAATTATACTTAAGATCGCATCGCTCGATATAATATATATTTCAATCCTCGACCCGACTCACTTTGCCACACATTTGTTTTCCCATTTAAACAAATATGCTAAGATTTTGTCGTTCGTTCGTATGTTCTTAACGTCCGATTCAACTCACCACACCGTATATTTATTTTCCCATTCAAATAAATATACTAGGATTTCGTTGATACGACATACACATATATATATCTTTGTCTTCTCGTCGCGGTTTTCCTTCCCGCATATCTACTTTCCCATTAAGTAGGTATACTAGAATCTTGCCGAGACGAGCGTACAAATATATATAAATGTGTAATTTTCTTGTTAAACATATACGTTTGTTTTAACGTCTTATTCGTTTGTGTCATGTGTTTCTCCCACGAATTAATCCTCCAACACTTAGGAAAGTGTTTATTTATTTTCACCCAAGTATATATATATATATTTTACCTCTTAAAATATATATTTTTCTTATCTTGCCGCAATGGCATTTTTCTCGTATTTTGTCCGGTTATGGTTCGTTAACGCGTTTTAGATCGATATCTTAACTTGATTAGTTAATTTTTCCAAGTTTTTCCCAACATGTATTTTATAGAAACATTATCCTATTTTCACATGTTACTTGGATGGTTAAAATACTTATGTATTTTTAACCCAACTTGTCAACTTAACTACAAAAATGTTTCCAACACTTTTATATTCCCATTTATATAAAAGTATTCATTTTTGTATAAGTTTCCCAAGCTTGTTTAATATTTTTATAAAATCTCTATTTTATAAAAATCCTCATGTTAAAACCCTTTATATTTTTATAACTTTCAAAAATACACTTTTATACAAAATACCCAAGTATTTCTACTAGTATTTACAAAAATCATCCTTAGACTTTAATACTTACATTTTTGACACCAAACTTTCCATACTTGTATTTTTGGACTAATAGTTTCTAAAATGTTCATTTTAGTCCCTTAACTTTCAAAGTTACAACTTTAGTCCCTTAACTTACAAAAGTTGCATTTTTCCATTCTAACTTTCAAAGTTGGCATTTTTCACTCAAAGTAGTTAACTTTGAAGATTCAACTTTTTATTGGTAAGTTATTTTTGTATCAAAACACTTATGTTAGTCTTATATTCCATATGAAAGACTAATTATATGTGTGTTTTATGTATTTGTTCATTTCTTCAAAATATCATTCATCCAAGTGAGTTAACTTTAATTTTCCATCTTATTCATTTATGAACTTCTAACATGTTTTTCCACATATTATAACTTAAGTGATCCTAATAAGATGATTTAAAGTTAGTTTTAACATATTCAAGTTCATCTCAAAGTATTAACCAAAACATCATCCTACTTAGTCTTACATGTAAACTTTATATATTTTCAAGACTAATACATCATCATCAATAAATCCATGGTTTATTTTCATATCTTTAATCTTCCATTTTACACATGAAAACTTATTAAAGATTATGTTCAAAACCATTTTTAAACCCTTCATGTACAACTTGCTACTAGGAACACATACATGAAAAATAACAATCAAAAACAAGATTAAGAAGCTTACTACTAGCACAAGGCTAGGGAAGACAAAAACCTTGGATTTGAGAGGGGTTTAGTGTGTTCTTCCTAGTGGTTTAGCTCCAAGCTCTTGAAACACACAAAAGGGGTTTGGATGATGGATGATTTTAAGTATTTTGGAGATGTAAAAACTTGAAAGAACAATGTGTGTGTGCTTGTGGAAACCTACGGCCAAGAGAGGGGAGAAGAAAGAGTGTTTTGCTTTGCTTTTCAATCTCCTAACATGTGTTATTTATATCCTTATCACATGTAATCTTCCTTGGATTTTATGATCATTACTAAGATATGAGAGATATGTATTGTACTAAAGTTGATCTTGGATGGGTGTGGGAAGAGGGGTGTGGCCGTGGGTTTTTGAGAGGACAAGAGAGGTGGAGTGCAAATCTTGGCTAATTGATTATAATCTTTCATAAGCTTGCACTTGATTTTATACAAGACCTTCCATGCATGCACACACCTAGGTTATGATTTAGCTAGCTTGTCTTGGCTTTTCTTGGCCTCTTGGCCGAAAATTGCTCCAAGGGGGACAAGAATAGGTTGCTTTTGTACTAGATGTTTACTCATGCTTTTCTTACACACTTTGTCTTATGTTAAACATGCCTTACATAGGTTATTATTATTAAGATTTGCACAAGACATGGGTATATTAGGGCCATTAGGCCGGCCCTTAGAGGGGTTGGGTGGGGTCCACCACTTCAAATATTAACCCATTGATTGTTATGTTTAATCCCCCGTCGTTCGGGTGTCGTTCGGGTTTTAATCACGCGTTATCCGGACATTAAATATACCTTTAATAACACTTAAATATAGTCTATTTTAAGCGTTGATTGATTATTTAGGCCTTTACCGGGTGAAATTACGAGTTATACGCGTATCGGGTGCGATACGCGCACTTTATTCGTTACCGGGAGATTTGTACAAGACGTTTTCATTTATGGTTTTGGAGTTCCAAAACTCATTATATCTTATGAAAATACCCTTTATTTTATATCCTGGGTGTCCGGGATTCGTTTCGTTTATTTAATTATTACTGGGTAATTGCCAACATCCGTACCGGATAGCTTATTCGCACATGATCCAATCATGCTTTACCATTAAACGTATGCATTCCTATGCACTATTTGGAAATTGCTATTCCCTAAGGCCTTGATAATTAAATCACACATAATTGCATTTAATTACGTTAATCATATATTAATTAATTGTACGGAATTACCTTATTTTTGCCGGTTGTTACAGGTCAGCAATACCTTTTTGAGTGAAAGATCTTTCAAAAAACAAATAATCTGCAGACTTCAAATGTCTGCACGACTCAGACAAAAAAAGTCAAAAGTGCTCAACAGCCTTTAACATATTAACAAAACGCAAAAATTTAAAAGCAACTCACTACTACCGCAAATAATCTATTTTTAAAAAGGATCGGTGTTGCATTGAACCGTCCGGTTGGATCGGGGACCAGGGGTCGGACCGGAAACCCGGCGAAGTATTGGACCGGACCGGGTCTGGTTTCTATTGTTTCTTTCCTTTAATAAACGGATTCAAACCCTAAAGGACTAACCAAACTCATCTCATCAACTTATTATTCATCATCAGCCTCAACAAACCCTTGCAGCCACCAATCGACTGATCTTCCGCAAGGCTCAATCGTTCATTGTTCTTCCTCACACCCCCTGAAATCAACAGTCTTCCTCGCAGCCTCCTCAGACGATCGTTTGCTAGATCTGTCCAATGGTTTTTAGCTTTCAAATGTAGCAGAAAAAAGAATGATGACAAGGATAAGAATAAGGAGGCTGCACTATATAACCTGGATAAGGAGGGAGGCTGGACTTGCAAAACCTAATATGGGATATATGTTAAAACCTAACATAGGTTAAATGGGCTTTTAAAAATGGCTTAGAAGACATATAACTATATAAGACAATCTTCGAATTGAGGGGCTGTTTGGTTGATTAAGTGCTGAATTATTAAGATGGTCTGAATGGTTAAGGGCTGAATCATTCAGCATCCCTTATTAACTTAATGGTTCAGCACTTAATCATTCCATTCAGATGCTGAAACAAACAGTTTGAATGTTGAATAATTCAGACCTAAATGGTTAAGAGGCTGATTAAGAGGCTACCAAACAGCCCCTGAGCCTTTTGAAAGATTGATAGGAATTTAGAATAGACTTGTAAAATAAAACTACAAGCAAACAAAGTTTTTATATATATATTTTTTATATATAAAATACATTGCGGTTTTTAAATCTGGTTCGACCGGTCTGACCAGTCCGACTAGTGAACCGGTAAGCACACCGGTTCGATATCCGATCCGGTTTTAAAAAGATTGCTAACCGTCCTCTAGAAAAGAATGTAGAAATTAGAATCACCTAATTTTTACGTAAATCCAATTTCCATAAAATATTTGCTTAAATCCAACCAAACATCAAACACCTATTTGTACCACACGGATTTAAACATGTACATAAATTTACCATAATAAATTCCGTATTTAAAAAAGCATTTTGTAAGGGCAATTCGGTACATACATGTAGAAAGTTTGTCGTGTAGCGTTCGAGGAGCGTGCAATTACAGCTGTAGATGAAACAATAATAAACAGATCGAAGGGCTGAGAATAAAAGTTTGACTGGTGTAGGATATGAGGCAAAATAATGAATGATTGTGCTTTTTCAGGCTTGACCTTTGACCAGATATTCTGTTTTAGAGAGAGAAAGAAAGAAAGATAGTTTTAAATAAATATAGATATAGATATAGATATAGATATTATATATAAAGAGAGAAAGACGTTTGCAATCGTTTTGGAGACAAAAGGAAGAAGAGAAGGAAGAGGAAGGTGGAGGAGGATTGCGTGTCGTGCGTGCTCGCAGTTTCTCCTCCATTTGTTTATTTGTTGGTTGATGTATTGTTGACGAATTTTATAAAAAGTGTTGTGAGATTTACAGAGAAGAGAGGGAATAATATTAAGGTTACGATTTGATTTGATTTGATTTGATTCAACACGATGAATATGATGCGTCGGTTGAAGAGTATCGCCTCTGGTCGCTCATCTGTTTCCGATACTGTAAGTTTTTTGTTATTATTTCATGTCAATTGCATGTTGTCTTCGTTTTATTTGTTTAATCTGTAAACGCTTAGGTTTTCTTCGTAATATTATGTTCGTTGCGTTTTGCGTTTTAGTTATTTTTTTTGTTTTTTAGATATTTTTGCTTCTGGTGTTTTGTGATCCATTTATGAATTTTTTTTTAATCAAATTACTTCTCATTATGAATTCATATTTAAATAAATAATTATCGTGGAATATATTATTTGTTAATTGTGTTTTTTTGTACTTTGTTTGAGTAATGAGTTGTTGTTTGATCTCTCTGGCTATCAGGATATCATTATTATTATTATTATTATTATTATTATTATTATTATTATTATTATTATTATTATTATTATTATTATTATTATTATTATATATAGTATTTAATAAGCATCAACATTATTATTATTTGTTCATGAGCATGTCAAATACATGGTTTGAGACTTTGAGTCAAGCTTTTGCCACTGTTACAATTTACATAAAATCAACCACATAATAACGAACAAGAACACGATTCGAGCTCTTGTCGAAACATTTGTAGGAAAGTCGTTTGAATACAGGCGAATAAATGGAATGTAAAAAGTCTTCTATGTATTGATATGTTACAGCTTTGTGATTACATGGTTGAAGAAATTATTGCATAGTTTATGGAACAATCTTACCATCAGTTTTTAAATGGGAACAGTTATAGTCAGGGAATATGTATGACATGTAATTGAAGTTGTCGGTTTTGTAGGGCGGAGATTCGATCAATAAGAGGGTAAAACAAGAATCTGGAAGTCAGCCTGGAAGTGCTAGAGCTCCAAAGTTGTCTGCAAGCAAATCCAATGCTTCTGCTAAACTTGGGAAATCTAACTATGATAATCTACCCAAAGAAATGAACGGGTTGAAGATAAAAGAAAAATCGGATGACAATGTAATATTTTCATTTGATTTCAATAAATTTTAGTCATAGTTTTACTGATTGTTAATTTCGTTACACATAGTTACATACCATGAATGTTTGGCTAATTATGTGTGGTTATATGTAAGCAGGATTTTGAGGCGACTCTTGTAAATGGTAGCGGTGCTGAAACAGGTCAAATTATCGTGACTTCAATCGGTGGTCGAAATGGAAAACCAAAACAGGTAATCACCATTTGTTTGTTTGTACCATGAATGTTTATGCTAGCTCGACTGATGGATTTTCAAATAACTAAACCGCTGACATGTAAAATACGCTGTGGCAGACTTTCTCTTACATGGCAGAGCGTGTTGTTGGTACTGGTTCATTTGGCGTTGTCTTTCAGGTAATTGTCATGTCATTGTGATCAGTTTAAGCGTATAGGTTCTCTCCGTCTAATGATGTGGACAACTGGACATACTGAGTGACTATTTTGGTTTATTTTTTCAGGCCAAATGCCTTGAAACAGGTGAAGCTGTTGCTATAAAGAAGGTTCTACAAGACAAACGATACAAGAACAGAGAACTTCAGATATTACGTCTACTGGACCATCCAAACGTTGTTCCATTGAAAAACTGTTTCTATTCAACAACAGACAAAAATGAAGTGTACCTAAATGTCGTCTTGGAATATGTACCTGAAACTGTCTATAGGATGTCAAGGCACTATGTTAAGATGAACCAGCACATGCCTACCCTATATGTACAATTGTATGCATATCAGGTAACAACAATCTTGCTTATCTGTTTTACCCTTTCGTGATTATACCATTGCCATTAATTCATCAATATAATGTCATGTTCTTTGTTGTTCAGATATGTCGTGGGCTGAATTACATTCACAACGTCATTGGTGTATGCCATCGTGATATTAAACCACAGAATCTATTGGTATGATCTAAATCTCTAATACCGCGTGTAAAACTCACATAATTGCTTTGATTTTGTTGGTGATGTATTAAAAATATATTGATCAACTTGTTGAATCAGGTTAATCCACAAAATCATCAGCTAAAACTATGTGATTTTGGGAGTGCAAAGATGCTGGTAAGTTTATTTTACTGTTGAATTTTTTAATGTATCTATGATGATGTCAGTATTGAGATATTATTTTGCAACTGTAGGTACGCGGGGAGCCAAATATTTCATATATCTGTTCTAGATATTATAGGGCTCCTGAATTAATATTTGGAGCAACAGAATACACCAATGCAATTGATATGTGGTCTGCAGGTTGTGTATTGGCTGAGCTACTCCTTGGACAGGTAGATAGTCATTTTTTACGTCTCTATCAAAAGATTAAACTGATTCCATGCTATGATTTCTATGATTAAGTTCCATATTCATAATATGTAGCCTCTTTTCCCTGGTGAAAGTGGTGTAGATCAGCTTGTGGAGATAATTAAGGTACACACAGTTATCTGCTTGTCTTCTCCGAATTGGTAATTTGAAGCTCATTCTAATAATCATCATTTCACTCTTAGATTTTGGGGACACCGACACGCGAGGAAATCAAGTGCATGAATCCTCATTACACAGAGTTTAAGTTCCCACAGATCAAGGCCCATCCATGGCATAAGGTTTGTTTATAATAATGCTTGATTTTAACAATAATGACTTTGATTTAGAGGTGGTTGCTTTAACCCATTTACTTGCATATGGGTCAATTTGGGTAATCCAACACGGCCATTTCGGCACTTCGGAGTTTTGTACTGATAAACCTTTTTTAAGATGATATAATAGATTAACTTTTGGATCATGTTTTCAGATTTTTAAAAAGAATATGCCACCTGAAGCAACTGATCTTGTATCGCGCCTGCTACAGTACTCTCCAAAGCTGCGCTGCACTGCTGTAAGTGAATATTACTTGTGACTCAATGTTTTCATAACCGGACACGTAATCGAACAGGCAAACCGTACAGGTCTGTCGGTTCAGTTTAGAAATCCGATGCCATATATAATTTAAAAATCAAAAGAAATATATATAATATTATAATATGAAACCAAACTATAAATTGATATGTATTTATATACCAATTTGTAATGCTAACAACATATGAAAGAAAAAATAGCAGTTTAATAAGATTTTGAAGACATAATAAGATTTTGGAAAAAAATTTTCATAAAACTATAACATAATAAGATTTTTGGAAAAAAAAATTCATAAAAATAGCAGTTTCGTCAGTAACTGGCCGGTTCAAATCGAGACAGGTCAACTAGAGTCCACAGGACCGGTTGTATAAACGGTTCGTGGCGTGACCGGGCCGGTCTCGTCTGCTTCTGAAAATGAAGCTCTTATTTAACTATAAACAAATGTACTAAGTTTGGGACATTATGTTCTACAGTTGGAGGCTTGCACCCACCCATTCTTTAATGACTTAAGGGACCCAACCACTACTCTGCCAAATGGCAAACCCCTCCCTCCCCTGTTTAACTTCACACCACAAGGTACAGCCATCTTTCGGTACCTCGAATTCTTTGAGTTCTGCTTATAAAGTTATTGATGATAAGTTATATTTTTACAGAAATTGCTCACGCGTCTCCTGAACTACTAAAACGGCTGATACCTGAACACGCCAGGCGTCAAACAAAGTAATTGTGTACTGTCAATAGGCGTTGGGTTTTTGAGCTTTGCCCATAATACTTACTCTCTGTCATTTGGTGAGCTACACTGTAACGATGGAGATTGGTGTATATCTAACTGTAACAAAACGGGAATTGTCACATGTAACTCCCCGCGTATAGATGTTGCGTAACAAAGTTCGATTCGCTATCAACATATTGCTTACAAATATGGAAAGCTACTTCTATTGAATTTGATTCATTCGTTTTTCTTATCATATGCGTGTTCTCTTTAGCAGAAGTATTACAATTTAAAATAAGTTATCAGGCGTTTGATTTGTTTTGAGTTCAGAAGTTTCGATTATATAGTATTCGTATAGAAATTTTTTGGTATATACGGTTTCGACCCCCGAAACTGGTTTTCGACCCTTCTAAAACTAGTGATTTCCGACCCCCCAGTGACTTCAAACCCCCTGAAGTTTCGGGTCAAGCTTCGCCACTGTCGCCACCATTACCTCCATCGATGCAGTTGCTACCCGACCACCACAACATTTGGACTTTGATGGATTTATAAACCAAGCATGTTAATACTTTCCAAGCCAAATGTATCATAAATTCAAATTCCTTTAAAACAATCTTGTTAACTAAATGTCTCTAAAAGGAAGAGTTACATTGATTAACCTCAAAGTGCATCTTTCTGCTAACAAGACCCATAATCACATGGTTGTAACTGTAAGAGGGACGCGAAAAAGGTAATCTCAAGTCGATAGATACAGTTCAAATCACTTTGGCTACCAATAATCTCCGCAAGAACAAACTCCTTGTTTAAAGTGATGAAACCGATTTGAATCTCTTAAAACTATAACCCGCCCATAAACACTGGATATGAACTTCATAGCAGTATGACAGTCGCCACAAACCCGAAGATTTTTGTAAATTCGTATAGGCATTCCGTTTGGCAGTTCCAAAAGCCCAAAAGCCACTGCTAACTTCTCACTATGATAAGCAAGACCAAGTTCTTTACCTTCTTCGTCGATATTATGCAACGCGAAATTCATGTCCGGGACATAACCTGCTTCTCTAATTAACATCATAACCTCGTCAATCTTCGAATAAATCAAATCTGACTTTTCGTGGCTTCTATCTTCAGACATAAACGAGTAAACTTTACTGTTAATTTCCATCCAACTGTAACCAGGTTCCTTATTTACGCCTCTTGATTTCATCAGCCTTCGAATTCTTGCAGCATTTTCCCATTGACCTGTCGAAGAGTACATGTTTGATAGCATAATGTACGGGACGGCATCTTGAGGTTCCAGTTCAAAAAGGGTGTTTGCCGCCTTTTCTGCAAGTTCAACCTTTCCATGAACCCTACAAGCTGAAAGCAATGCTTTCCATACGGTTGCATCGGGCTCTACCACCATGTTGTTTAGAAGTTCTACTGCTTCGTCTATCCTCCCTGACCGCCCTAAAAGGTCAATCATACAAGCGTAATGATCTTGTCCAGGCTTTATATGGTAAACGTTGACCATTGAGTCAAAGTATTGGCGGGCTTTATCCACAAGCCCGGCATGACTACAAGCAAATAGCAATCCGATGAAAGTTATGAAGTCGGGTTTTATGCCACTTTCGATCATTTGATCGTAAAACACCAATGATTCTTTTGATTTACCGTTTTTAGCATAGCCCATGATTAGTGCAGTCCATGTTATTACATTCTTGACATCCATTGAAGCAAAAACTTTGTTGGCATCTTCTATGCAACCACAGTTTGTGTACATTGTTACTAGGGAGTTATCAACTGATAAAGATGAACGTAAACCTGATCTTAAGAAATCCGCATGAACTTGTTGTCCAAAATCAAGAACAGCAAGTTCTGCACACGAACTCACGACGCTCGCTGTCACAACCTGGTCTGATTTGATTCCTGAAATTCTCATTTTACAGAATAATTTTAAAGCTTGTTCGTGGGCTCCGTTGTGAGTGTAGCCAGTGATTAACGACGTCCATGAAACCACATCCTTTTCTTTCATGTCATTGAACACCTCGAAAGCACTCAATAAGTCACCCCTTTTGGCATACATGTCCACAAGAGCATTACTTATTAAAATGCGTTCTTCAAACCCGGTTTTTACTGCCATACAATGAACAGATTTTGAAGATTTTAAAGATTCAGCGTCGTTTAAGGAAGCAAAACAGTTTAGCACAGACGGGTACGTGAAATCATCAATTTTCATGTTCTTGGCGTGCATTTTCTTGAATAAAAGAAGCGCGTCCAATGTAAACCCCCGCCTCACGTATCCAACTATCATAGAGTTCCAAGAAACAATATCATCAACCACCATCGACTCCAATACAATCCTAGCATCATTCAAACACCCACATCTTGCATACATATCAACTAAAGCACTTTCTACAAACACATTAGCCGCAAAACCGCCCTTGACTATGCAACCATGCACCTGCACCCCAAACCTTAAAGCCATGATTTCCCCACAAGCAGCCAAAACACTAGGAAACGTATACTGGTTTGCCTCAATCCCTTCCGCCCTCATATCACGAAAACACTCAATAGCTCCAAGTTGATCCTTGTTCCTTGAGTACCCAGTGATCATTGCGGTCCATGTCACATGATTCTTCCCTTCCGACATCATCTTAAACAGATACTTAGCCTCACACACCCGTCCGCATTGTGCATACATGTCCACAAGTCCAGTCATCACAAAAACATTCACATCAAACTGAGTTTTAATCGCGTACCCATGAACTTGCTCCCCTCTTGACAACAACCCGTTCGTCGAACACATTCTAAGAACACTACCTAACGTAAACTGGCTCGGGCTATACCCTTTGTACCGCATTTCGTAAAACAACCTCATTGATTCATGTTCCATTCCCAGTTTAGTATAACCCGAAATAAGTGAAGACCATGTAATGGAAGTCTTGTTTGGAGTTTCATCAAACAACTTATGTGCATCTATTATCTTTCCTGAATTAACATAACCAGCAATCATGGTATTCCAAGTAAACTCATCTTTCTCAGGCATTTCATCGAACAGGTGGCGTGCTTCATTGATTTGACCTGATTTGAATAGCTCATTAAGCTTCTGATTATTGTAGTAAACGGGTGCTGTCACGGGTATGAGTGAGTAAGCAGTTTTGTGAAAATGATGTGCAAATAATATCCACGTATGGCGATGATGACCAGCTTTGTGTGAAATAAACATGTGAATTAGTTTATGTTTGAAGATAAGACAACCCAATATTTAAAGCTTTTGGATAATAATATTAAACAGGTTCAATGAAGTACACAACTCGATTCGTGAGCTGAAAACCGGATCAAAGAAACCCGACCGGTTTGTTTTGAACGGTAAAACAAATTGTTTCTGGTCAGACAGTTTCGATTTTAAAAACAAACCGGACCAGAAGGTCAAGCCGGGAACCGCATCATACCCCGGTCTGGTTTAGGGTGTTGGAACCGTTTTGAAGCTAGCTGGAGGTTGAACCGGAGATTTCGAACCGGACTGACAGTGACACCATTGAATTTTGCATACGATATGTACCGTGTAACCAGAAAATTTTGAGCGTTACCATTGTTTTTTTTACGATTGACACCATTTTTATTTTTTTCTACGAGTGACGCATTATAATTTTTACTAAACTTTATACAAAATGAACAAATTTATAGTTTAAAAATTATAAACTGCGAGGGCTGGTTTGAGAGCGCAGCATATTCTGGACGCATTGTGCGGACAGGGGTCTTCTCCGCCATCTGCTCTTCTTGTGGCCATCACTGAGGTGGTTAACATCTGGCTGCGAGGGCTGTGCCCGAAAATTCTGGCGGAATTCATTGCCTCTGCCCCCCTAATCCCCTTATTAAAGTCCGATAACGGAATCCGGCCCATTGCTGTCGGGGGTATCTGGCGAAGGTTGGTCTCTAAAGTTTCAATGCGTAAAATTGGGAAGGAGATGTCGGCTTACTTAGGGGACTTTCAATATGGGGTCGGGGTCCCCAATGGAGCAGAGGCTATTCTCCACAGTGCGAATAGATTCTTGAATGCGTTCCGTGACGACGGATCACTGGCCATGCTCACTGTGGATTTTTCAAACGCTTTCAACATGGTTGACCGGACAATCCTTCTGCGCGAAGTCAGTATCCGTTGCCCGTCTATTTACCAATGGGTTCAGTTTTTATACGCCCAACCTGCCAGGCTATATGTAGGAGATACTTGCATCGGGGCCTACACAGGGGTCCAGCAAGGGGATCCTTTAGGACCTCTTCTTTTTGCCCTTGTCTTGCATCCTACAGGTGGAAGAACACTGTTCCTTACCCTTCCATGCGTGGTATTTGGATGACGGCACGATTATAGGCAGGGCCGAAGAAGTAGCTAAAGCCCTAGACATCATCCGGGCAGAAGGTCCCCGGTTTGGGCTTATGCTTAATATTAAGAAGTCGGAGATCTTTTGGCCAACATGCAATGGTATTAAAGCGAAGTCTGGTATTTTTCCTAAGGAGATCGGAAGACCACAGACAGGGGTAAAGCTTCTAGGGGGGCTGTTAGTCGTGATGGGGATTACATTAGCTCAATGGCAGTCAAGAGGGCTCGGCGCGCGGTTGGACTGATGGGCGTTTTGCAGAAGTTACGGGACCCCCAAAGTGAGCTCTTATTGCTTCGCTCATGTATGGGTGTGGCTAAACTGTTGTTTGGGCTTCGAACGTGCCAACCGACCTTTGTTGGGGAGGCAGTATCCATTTTTGACAAAGGTCTCCGAGGTGCTGTTGAGGATATCGTTGTTTGTGGGGGAGCTTTTTTTGGGGATCTTCAATGGCGATTGGCGTCCTTACCGATCAGCTCGGGGGGCTTGGGCCTGTGCTCGGCGGAAGATGTGTCCGCATATGCGTATGTGGCGTCTAGGGCGCAGTCTTGGAAGCTACAGGAACACATACTAAGGAACAGCGGGGTGGTTGGGATGGACGATGATTATAAGCTCACACTGGACAACATTCGCAGCTCTCTCCCCAATGTAGATGTGGGCGGCTTTACAGATAAAGACACCGCCCCAAAAAAGCCTCAAAAAATCTTGGCGAGTGCGTTTAACTGTAAAGCCATGCAGACTATGGAGGAGGAGTTTAACATGTCTTCGCGCCAGAAAGCGGTGTTTGAATGCCTTAAAGAGGCCCATGCTCAAGATTTCCTCACTACACTCCCAATTGACGGACTAGGGCAACATATGTCGGCTATCGAATATCGGGCGGTCCTCAAATATCGCCTGATGATTCCAATGTTCCCCGTCGACGAACCGTGTCCGATCTGTAAAAAAACACTCTTGGACAAGTTTGGAGAACACGCCCTACATTGTAAGGAGTTACCAGGCTTTAAATACAGACATGACCTGGTTAGAGATGTTCTATGGGATGTTTTACGAAGGGCAGGGATTTCAGCCAAAAAAGAAGCCCCAGTGAATTTCTTGACGGACCCACGTGACAGGCGGTCCACATTGAGGCCAGCGGATGTTCTTGTGTTCGGATGGGCGCAAGGCAAGCATGCGTGTGTTGACCTGACTGGGGTATCCCCATTGGTGGGACTTCGGGATTCGGGTTTTGTGGCTGGGCAGACAGTTTTGAAAGCTGAGGGCAAAAAAGTGGATAAACATGAAGCGGCTTGTCTAGAGAACCAGCATGTGTTTGTGCCCTTCGCTTTTGATACTTTTGGAGCGCTGGCCCCGCAAGCAATCAAGCTCCTCGATCGCGTGAAGAAAGTTATGCAAAGTAATTCCCCAGCTGCTAAGGGTCAATGTTTTATTTTCAATAGAGTAGGTTTTGCAATACAAAAAGGGGTAGCGGCGCAACTTGTGGCCCGTTTACCTACGTATCACTTGTAATTGGCTGATAGTTTTTAATGAAAAATGATTAGTAAAAAAAAATAAAAAAATAATTCTATTAATTGGCGGAAAATAAATCATTATACGGCTATGCCCAATCACTTTATTTAAATTGTTTAACATAAATAAACAAAAAATACACCATGTGTTAGAGACCGATTTGAGATGGTCAATCTCCCGATAGATACCCGTAGAGTGGGTTAGGCTCTAAGAACAACAGGAGGAGAAGAGAACAAACAAAACTAGATTTCATTAATTCATATCTTTCTGCTCTTCTACTTTGATATTACAACCATTTAAATATGCAAAGAAAAGGTGGTTCTCTAAGTAGTGGAGATCATGCAGTAAATGTGGCCTACTAGAGTAACTACCATGCATACAAGTAAACAATAAGAAACATGTTAAACTAAAAGAAACGTGGACTACATGATTTAATATTGTGTACGTGGATATTGACTATTTAGCATGTATCACCATGATTTGTAATTTGTATGCAAAGAATTGAAGTCGGCAAATGTATTTTTTTTTTATATATTTCATATTAATTTGTATATTTATTATGTTTTTTTCAATGTTATTAGTTTTTTTATGTGATTTGATTGAACGCAATCCGAAAATATTGACTACGAGAACAAATGATAATATAGGAAAACGTTTTTGGCTCCACACTGGAAATAGGGACGGATAGGCGATGGTAAGTTGGTAACTAACAGTTTGCCGAGCAACTATCCATCTGAAGATGGACAATGTGTACTATTTCCCAAACAACGAATTAAAAGCTATTATTGAAAGCCCACCTACCAAGCACTGTGCACAAATTAAACAGGTTCAATGAATAAAACTATTATTGAAAGCCCACCTAGTAAGCAATACGCATAAAGTTATTATTGAAAGCTTTCATAGGAATAATAAAAATGGATTATGATAAGAGGCCACCTTGCCGAACTTCACGATGGTATTAAACTTAGCAGCGCGATACCCGTTAATAAGGATCAAAGCTCTAGTGGAGGCTAAGATGCCTTTGATCCATAATCTCCATCTTAATGGAAAATTAAACGACCAACTGAGAGAGTCAAAAGGCTTTCTCAAAATCGATCTTAAAAAGCAAAGCTTTAGACTCAGACTACTACTGATGGGCCGAGAATCATTTAAAGAGAGGGTTAAAGTTCTTAAGAATAAGATAAATAAACGAGAATTTACCTCCTAGATCAATCATACCACTTATGTAAAGTCAAGTCAACTATCAAAGAAGTCACTATCACCTCCCAAACCACCTCTTTAATGGGTTAGGATCAAATACACAGTGAAAGAAAAATAGGAAGTCGTAGGAAGGGTATCAAACGGACTCCGAATGAACTCATTCAAGCGGCATTGGAATCGTCTTATCGAACCCTACGTCGTTAGTTTTTAGGTCTTCGTTTTTTGGGGTTTTAGCTTGTAGTTTTTAGAATATGCGTTATATCATTATGTCTTTTATGTACCATTGTGTCTTTTACTTATTTTCATCGTTGTGTCATTTTTTCAATTCATTGTGTCTTTTTTCTTCAGCATTGTGTTATATTTTTTTGGCACTGTGTTATATTTTGTGGCTCATTGTGTCATATTTGATGATCTATTGTGTTTTTTGTATCCTTCTCACCCTTCTCATTTTTTGTAGCCTTTGTAGAATAACCCAACCCCCTCTTTAATTTCTCTTAATATACAAAATATCAATGAGATTCAAGATCATATCCAAAACGAAAATATCCAAGTAGTCCCAAAAATCTCCAACCTATGTAAAGTCAAGTCAACTATCAAATTATTTATTTCACATGTAAATATTTTACTTTATCTTAAACATATGTTGTTCAATTGTGGTACTTAAATCTAAGATCTATAAAGTATAAACATATCTTTTTAATGTGTTAATAATAATTATATTTGAATTAGTAAATTAATAAAATGATTAAACTAGGGAAATACAGTTTAGATGTGACACACTACACCCACCTTGCCCTATCTACCCACTCTGAAACAATCAAACCAATCCCTTCTCCATCTCACCAACAAACACCCCAATTAATATTCCATCCATTCTAATAATAATATTAATATTAATAATAATAATATTCCTCTGTAATACACCCTATCATCATGTCATCACAACCTCCATCATCGTCCTCCGATGACACCACCACCGACACCACACCGCTGCTCACCACCACCACCACCACCACTTCCCGCAGCCGTCAGTTCGTCACAACCGCCCCCTCCCTCCGTGGCGCCGCCAGGTTTCTCCGCCGCGCCAGCAGCCGGAGAATGCTCCGTGAACCGTCGATGCGTGTGCGCGAATCAGCCGCTGACCAGATCGAAGAGCGCCAGACCGATTGGGCCTACTCTCGGCCTATTGTGATCCTAGACCTGATCTGGAACCTAGCCTTTATTGTTATCTCGGTTTCTGTTCTTGTTATGAGCAGGAATGAGAACCCTAAGACGCCTTTGAGGCTCTGGATTGTTGGATATGGTTTCCAGTGTTTGCTTCATATGGTTTGTGTTTGGCTTGAGTATAAACACAGGTACCTGCATCATCAACGTAATTCCTTGGATGTTAGTAATGGAAGTTTGAGTTTGGGTTTGAATTCTTCGAATTCGGGGAGGGAGCATGCGGAATTAGGAACGGATAGGAATCGGAATGATGATGATGATACTAGGTATGGTTTCTAACTGAATATTATTATGATGTTAGTAGTATGATAAAAATTACATTTAAGGAGGTGTTTGGCTGTGCTCTTTGCATCACATGTGATATGGGATAATTAAGATAGTTACTTCTGATAATATGGTGTAGGGGATGTTTGAATGTGCTATGTAGTGTGTGTGATTTGTGGGAACAGTTTTGCTATGTAGTTAGAGGTTATATATACATACAAAGGGAGTTTTGAGCTTCTGCTGTTTTATGTATCTATAATTCCCAAAGCCGGTAATAGTTATCCTAAAGAATAAAGATGACGACTCGACGAGAACAATGAATAACGATAAATAGTAGAAATTTTAACATTGATGATTAGGAAATAATCCTAACACATGCCTGAGTAAATGGTCAAAGCTTTATAAGTTTTAACAGAAGTAATATGCATACTAACTTGTTTTGTTTTTTCTAGGTTTTAGGATATATGTAAGTTTTGTTCTAGTAGAAAATAGCAACCTACGTAGTGTGTTTCGGCATGTTATGTTTCCTATTCATCTCCAGTTTGTGCTTTTTATTTAGCTGTCTTGTTTGTTTTCTCAACCCTTTTTTTGGAACGGCATCAGCATCATACTCAGTTAATCCCACCAATAGCAAAGTTAAGGTAGGGTCTGAGGAGGGTAAGATGTAGACAACCTTATCTCTACCCTGTAGAAATAGGGAGGCTGCTTCCGGTGAGTCCCCCGGCTCGATAGTAGTTTTGCATCAAGCCTTGGACATAAGGTATATAACACTCAGCACTTGGGACAGAGGCCGGTCGGTGGATGTACCCCTTATCTTTCGGCCATCAACGCCACTACATGATACATGATTAACTATCCGTCGCATTTAACGTTATTTTCACGAAACTAGTAAAATAACGTTAAAATTAGTGCAATTTCACTTTTTTTTCCCCGTGGGCCCACACATATATACATTATATGGGCAACTACTTGCTACTCAACATTCATATGGTTGCAATTCTCCTCCTCTTCTTCTTCTTCTTATTATTATTATTATTATTATTATTATTATTATTATTTATTTATTTATTTACTTTTGCAAAATAAACAGTTTTCTCATTCTAAAGTTTTAATTTATTGTTTATGGGATTAATCTCTATAACGTTTTGTTATTGCCCTTAATGATGGTGCTTCAGAAGTAATAAAAAAAATATAAGTTATAAAATCAATAGGAATCTGCTCTAGTTCTGTGTGGCTTACATTTATCTGTGGCAGTGTTGCTAAGCATCTGGAGTCAGCTAATACAATGTTTTCCTTTATTTGGTGGATTGTTGGATTCTATTGGGTGTCTTCTGGTGGTCAATATCTTACTCAGAATGCACCTCAGTTATACTGGTTTGTCCTTTTCCCTCTTTTAAAACAACCTTTAAGTTAAATATTACTTTTCTCTATATAATTTGTGTATGTGGTTTCTTTTCCAGGCTTTGTATTACATTCTTGGCATTTGATGTGTTTTTTGTCGTCATCTGCGTTGCTGTGGCATGTGTTGTTGGTATCGCTGTTTGCTGCTGTCTACCGTGTATTATTGCAATATTGTACGCAGTAGCTGATCAGGTAAACTCTTATGCAGTAATTGTTTGTTAGTGCTGTGAATATAACAGTTGCCATATAATAACCAGATTTTGATGTTGAATTACTTCAAGTACTTCACATATTTACCTATGGCGAACCGTGACTGTAAATCCATCACACAGCAAAATTTATAACTTGAAATTTACAGTTGTACCTCGATATTTTTGTGTGTAATCAACTTTTCTTTAAATTTGTATTGGAAATTGTTGCATCTTGATGCTTGATTTTAAATTCTTAAAAGGTTATCATATATTATATATAAAACATGTACATTTGTAAATTAAACAGGAGGGTGCAACTAAGGATGACATTGAACGACTGCCTAAATACAAATTCAAGAGAATAGACGATTTTGAGAAAGAAAATGGGGAGATCCAAAAAGGTTATGGTGGAATAATGGTAGAATGTGATACTGATGCACCTGTTGAACATGCTTTATCCGAGGAGGATGCTGTAAGTGTTTTTTCTTCTGCACATTTTATGTGTGTTATTTGTTATCTCCGTTAACTTTAGTGATTAACTTGTTGCCCAGAATGCGTAATCGATTAACAATTAAACATCGATATGATTCAAATAGAATTTCTTTCAAGTATTTGTATGTATGTTACAGACATGATTGATGTGTTCGTATATATAAGTATATAACCCTAGATCGAGCCCTTGTGACTTCTAACTAACATCGTTGCTTCTTGCTTCGATTCTTTGATTTTTAGTCTTTAAGTTTGACTTTGACATACACAACCCCTTGACTTTACATAATTACATAATAATTATACTTTAACCTACTTGCACTTTGACCCTTTAACAATGATTGGGATCAATTTTTACATAACTAAATATGACAAAAGTGTTTTGACAGGCGGTCAAGCATCAGAAATATCCATTACTAATTAGAAATTAGGATGATTTTGTAAATATGAGTAAATGTTCTTAATATATTATGCAATGATCAAAATGACCATTGGTCAAGGGTAAATTTGCCCATTCATTTGGCCTGAAATTTGGTCATGGCAGATACTAGATTATGTTTTCATCTATAAGTGAATCATACTCCTAGACAGTAGGAGAAAAGGGTAATTATGGCCTGCTGATCCAGTCACACAATAGTTATTAAGTTTTTGATTGATAATCAAAACATTTAATTTCACTAACAAAATCATAAAAATGTGGATCACAGTCTCAACTTAAATTAAATTAATTATAAGTATTTGTTTCGGGTCAACACAACCCGTCACCGTTTCGACCCATACCAAATTTACCATCGTTCTGACTTTTCTCAACAGGAATGCTGCATTTGTCTTTGCACATATGATGATGGAACCGAACTCCGGGAGCTTCCGTGCTGCCACCATTTTCACACCACCTGCATCGATAAATGGTTGTACATCAACGCCACTTGTCCTCTCTGCAAGTTCAACATATTAAAGAACGGTATCCAAAGTGGCAGTGATGAAGTATAAGCAATAAAGCACTGCAATTTCCTTGATCCTCGTTGTTATGTGATTATGATGTATATTTATACTGGAATTCTTGTTCAAAGTTGGTCAGCTTTCGGGATCCAGGACTGAAAGAGCAAGACACCTCGCCTTTTTGGCTGTAAAGTTGCAAAAAGCGCTTGTTGTGGTGTAGTGTTGTTTAATTTCTTGGAGAGGGTATGACTACAGTTTGCAAAGTATATTATTAGTTGTACTCTATGCATTGTAACGTATAGGACTTGTGTCGCATCTTGCACAATTGGTTGTGTAACACCCTGCATTTTTCTTTGGCACAGAAATTTAATAATGGAAGCTGTTTATGGTGAGTTGTGATCATTGATGGTTGTTATGGACAATGAAAAAGAATAAATCGTTTGAAAGATGTATTACAATCTTAACTGGTATGGACAATGAAAAAGAATAAATCGTTTGAAAGATGTATTACAATCTTAACATGTTACACGTAGTGTCGTCGCATAGTTTTGCGAACTAGTTCTCGTGGTCGGATGGTAAACCCTGTGACCTTATCTTAACATGTCACATATTTCTGGCCTTAGTTTAATACCTAGGATAGAGTAATGAAGGTACCATGTTCACCTAATGGCGCGTACAAAGATTAATCTAAAAGTTGTATCTTCAGTTTCCTTATAGATGAAAGATTACGGTGTTGAAAATAGCGACCCAACAGTTGTCGTTGATCAGAAAGGTGTTGAAAATAGCGACCCAACAGTTGTCGATCAGAAACCTGATGTGGCAGGAATTAGTGACCAAACACAGCAGTCAGAAACGGGAATTAGCGACTAATCTAAGCAGTCGGTGACACGCCAGGCATGATCAGTTAGCGACATAATCCCACCAGTGACGCATTCAGATCAATCAGCAACAAAACAGACGGCTTTTAGCGACTAGTTTTAAATAAGCACAAGCTATCATTGTCACAGAGAGCTATAAGTTACAATATATCACTAACCATTTCACAATATTACACCAAACCAAACAAACAAGAACCATGTTCCAACCAAACGACTATATTGCCCGTAGTTTTAAAAACAAACAAAAGGATACAACTTTGTACCTTTTCGAGGGGAAACTCCATGTTTTTCACTCGTGCTATTCAATTTAACCCGAGTTCTTTAATTTGCTGTTCATTCGGTTTTGTGCTCACAAGCGCAGTCCCTACAAAATGCATATATGCAGATGCATCCTCAGAAATCCTGTGAAAACTCAACGATGATGACATAAAGCTTTTAGAATTTGATTGAGTTGGTTTCTTATCAGGGATGTTGTCGAGTTCTGCAGCTTTTAGAAACCGTGAGGTTGCAGCATCCCATGAAAGCTCGTGTATTTCTGAATCGGTTAGTGGGGCCGGTTGTTCAGTCAACGCCTGGCGTGTGACTTCAACGAAACTTTTTCCGTCCTTGAAGGTTCGGCAATTGGCAAACTGTTTGAAGAATTCATTAGAGACGTGGTCTGCACAAATGACTATTTTGCCCATGGCTAAGGCCTCTGCTGTTGTTGTGCAGACCACATCTGTAGTGCTCGGATTCAGGAACACTTTATAACTGTGACAGGGAGAAAACTGAATAAACGAAAAATTCGATCCAAGATTCCAAGGCGATCTGAGATCTGAAGAGCTAAAAATGTCAACTTTTAGATTAACTTACTCGTGAAATATAGGGTCTGCGTGATCGCGTCCAGGGTTGACCCTGATGGTCAAATTCAACTTTTTAGCAGCTTCTTGTATCTGATCCGAATCCTCACCGGTACCAAATAAATCAACTTCAAGTCCATCAAGTTCATTTTGGTGATCCTGAAGAAGATTAAGTAGCTCCTTGTAGCCTTTGCTCCATACCATTTTACCAATGTAATATGCACCTTTTGTAAATGCCTGACTTTCAAGTTTCTGTTCTTCTTTCTTTTTCATCCCGATTTCAAGAAACTTCGGGTTAACGCCATGAACATTGCAAAGAATAGATCTTGGTAGTTCCTGTGTCGCACCGGATAACCGTATCACCTGCCACAGGTTCGTGATATGTTAAGTTATAAATCTTGATGATGAACTAATATATTTGGCATCTAAAGTCAAAGTGTATATCTTTGGAGGTACCGGTTCAAATACAAAGTCTCCAAAAACGTGCGAAATGTGCGAAGTACATGATAATTACGTAATGTTTTTGTCTGTTCATGAAAGCATTACGTAATTATGTGCTTTTCATTACGTAATTAGGAAGAACAGATTACGTAATTTATGTCATTCAAAATATATGTCTTTATCATTCATTACGTAATTAGTTTTATATATAAGTGTATCATACATTACGTATTTATCATTACGTAATTATGAAGTACTTCGCACACTTCGCACGCTTTTGTTACTTTTTACGATAACCGGCCCCTATCTTTGGATACAACATGTATCGATCATATTGTTCCGTTAAAGGAATTGGATTTAGGGAAACATACCTTGTGACAATATATATCAACTACCCAATTATTGATGTACTTGAGAAGAAATGCATACGCGCGTCCGTTTTTCTCTCTTTTCACATATTCCAAATAGTTGGTGTGAACAATTCCTATAACAAGGCAGAACTTAGTCTTCCATCGTTTACCATGATGATACCACGTAAGATGCTCGGGTTCCTCAAGGACAGCAATATCCGATTCTTCATCCGGAATGCACTCTGTTATATCCCCAAGAGCAAGAATACTTCTTTTACTTCTAGAAAACTTTAAAAGACGAACGAAACAAAAACAGTTTAAAATTTTTATCAACGAACGAATTACAAATTACGACAAGAAGCCAAATTTGTAGCATAATATACCTTCCCAGGGTAAAAGCATATATCGAAACTACACAAAAGCTCCGTCCTTTGTTCAATCCACTCACGGACATATTTCTCATGTTCCGTAGGTGAACTAAATGTTATATTGTCAGGGTATACGAGCTCCTGATCGCTCTTAGATAACCACGGAATTACCAAAGTGACCTTTCTACGTCCATCTTTGGCGAGATACGCTGCACGGAACAGCGGATTAACAGCTGTTCCGGTCATCCATGGAAGACTAGCCGTGGTAAATATCGCGATATGCTCTTTCTTATCCATATATTCATCGACTATTTACACTAACAAACCACTTATTTAAAATCTGCATCACAAGATAACAATCAAACAAAAGAACTGAACAAAGTAACCTTAAAATAAGAGACTAATAATCAATTAGAGTTGGATATTCTACATCCCTAAATAACTAGGGTTTACCTTTAGAAAACACCTGATTTTGTAGCATAAGTCAAACAATAGGTCAAACAAAATAGCAATGATAGTAATTAACTGCAAATAAGCTGTAGTTATGAGCAATAGGTGTACATAATAAACATCAAACTACAAGACAGTATGAAAGTTTTTTATGATTATTGTAACGAAGATGATAAGATAACATATGTTAATAAGATTAAAAAAACAACAGGATGAATGGGATTAAATGAAAAGTAAAGATAAATAAAGAGAGAATGGAGTTGTATTGTTGGCAACTAAAAACGTACCTTGCAAAGGAAAGGAAACAATTACTTGTTGGTGAAGAAGAAGAGTGTACGCAGACAGACAATCAACGATAGCTCAGATGTGAAAGTAAGGATGCGATTAATGCGAATATACTTTCCATTACAGTATTAAATAAAGAGAAAATTCCTCGAATGTGGTCGTTGCGGTTTCTTTCACCTTTAGTTTTAACTTTTAAAAATTACGGCACTAGTCCTTAACTTTTGATGTTTCTTAACTCGAATAGTTGCTGGAGTAAACGGAGGTTAAATAATTCAGTTAAGTGAGTGTAAAATTATTAAACTACCCTGAATTTAATAAAAATAAAAAATTAATTAATTAATAAAATACAAACATACCTCACTTAACCCCTTAACCAATCATGTGTCTCCACCCATTTTTAGTGGGGCACACCCACTACATCTTCCCTACCCCACCACATCACCTCCACAAACCACCAAGAATGGGGTGGGGTTTTGTAGAGGTGATGGGGTGGTGAAGATGAAGTGGGTGGGTGAAGACACATGATTGGCTAAAGAGTTAAGTGGTGTATGTTTGTATCTTATTAATTAATTGATTTTTTTATTTTAATTAAAGTAAGGGTAGTTTAATAATTTTACACTCATTTAACTGAATTATTTAACCTATGTTTACTACAGGGACTATCCGAATTAAGAAACACCAAAAGTTGAGAACTGCAGATGTAATTTTCAAGAGTTGGGGACTAAAGATGAAATATGAGCAAACCACAGGGGCCCTTCGAGCAATTTCCTCTTAAATAAATATATAGAATACAATTTAAAAAATATAATATATTTTATTCCTATTCCTATTTCCTAAAATTTTCTAAACTAAGGGACTATTTGGTTTATTAAGTGTTGAATCATTAAGATTTCTGAATGATTAAGTGTTGAATGGTTCAGCTATGCACAAAGTTTGAATGATTCAGCTCTTAACCATTGCATTCAGAGCTTTTTTTAGGTTGAAATAAACAGTCTGAATGTTAAACAATTCAAAGCTTAATGGTTCAGAGCCTCATTAAGAGACTACAAAACAGGCCCTTTATAAAATTTCATCCATTGTTTATACTTGGAGTAATGGATTTAAATAATCCAAACTGTTGGTCATTGGCCGCTGCCGGCCCAACTAACAAAATATTTGCTAGTAGTCTCACCTTTCAACATATTGGCCACCAACGGACCCAAACTAAGGCCTAACTTCTTTTGTGTGATGATGATGTGGCATTTCTGTTAAATAATTGATAAACAACATGTATTTGTGTTTATTAGCCCTAAATTCAAACAGCAGACCCACATCGACACCATAACCATCTTCGATCCACCACCACATATCACCCTCCACCACTGCTCTGCCATCACTTTCCTCACCCTCTTTGTCGTTCGCCAACCACCCTCATTGTAGCCCATCACCATCATCGTCTTCATCGTTCACCATAACCATGACACACCGGAGGGTCTGCCATATCATCACCTGTCAAATTTGCAGTGATGGTGACGAAGAAGAACAACCCTTTAAGAAACTTCACGATTAGTCGGAAATCATTGTCGGTCCAAAATGGAAGACATTCATGTGCGAGTAGAGCTGAAGATTTGTAGGTTTTAGGGGTTTGCAGGTTTATAGGGTTTGCAAGTTGATGACTGTAGATGTGACGGTTTGCAGATTTGGAGGAAGAAAATGATGTCGGTAATGGTGGGGGTTTCGATTTGCATGTTTGGAGGAAGAAGATGATGATGATGGTAGTGGTAGTGGGGGGGGGGGGGGGGGGGTTTCGATTTGCAGTTTGGAGGAAGAAGATGATGATGGTAATGGTGGGGGTTTCGATTTGTAGGTTTGGAGGGAAAAGATGATGATTGTAATGGTGGTAGGAGTTGTGGTAGCTATCATGGTGATAGTGGTGGTGCAATGGTGATAAAGGAGTGAATGGTGGTGGTGGCTGAAATGTTAGTGGTGGTGGCTGCTAAATGTGAATTTTGTAACACGTCAACATCCACATAGGTATTCACGTCATCATATACTAACGGAGTTAGGCCTCAGTTAATTTGGGTCTGCTGGTAGCCAATATGTTGAAAGGTAGGACTACTAGCAGATATTTCGTTTGTATATTTTAGCATATATTTCATTAGATGTTTTTATTTAACGAAGGAAAATAAGGGATTTTGAAGGATGTCAAGGGAAATCCTGTTCTACAGTTTTTTCAAGGAAATAAATTGAAGGAAAATTTTCATTTATTTCCTTCATTTCTCATTATTCCAAATTGGTGAAATTTGGAAGGAAATGTTTTTTTAACCACAATATTTATTTTTGTTTTCAAATCTTTCGTTTCACTCCCTTTATTTTCTCTTTTTTCCTTCGTTCACTAAACTCAGGAATACAGTGTTAGAATAACTTATGTAACGTAAAGTAGAAATAACAAACAATTGTCGTTTTTAAACAATGTTATTGTAAATACTTTCAAAACTTGTGATGTTCATAGATATTTTAAGAAAGTTGTTATAGCCTTAAAGGTAACTCGTAAGCTAAGTAGCTTTGCTATATTACCAAGTTATATTCTTGAAATTAAGTAATGAATCATCATGTCTTTTATTTGAAAACTTTAGCTCTGAAAAAAAAGGATATTCTCAAACTGGAATTTGGAATTTGAATGATGACATACAAAATGATTCATAGTGATTTTTAGGTACGATATGGGTCGACTCATGTATGTTTTCTTTAAGCTGGATATTTAATATATTTGAAGTAAAACTAATTTATCTATTTTCATAAAACTTAAAAATATAGAAGTAAAACTTGATATCTTTTATATAATTGAATTCGACAAAAAAAGATCTTCGTGGTGGCATCACGTGCATCGGTTCCTATTTTAGTATTTGAGTTTTCGAATTCTTGGATGTTTTTAGAACTAGTTTTATTCTGTGCGCGCGTTGCGGCGCACTAACTGGTTTTCTACACAGGTTGGCTAAGAGTATTATAATAGTATTTGGGTGACCGTTTGTTATTTGGTGAGAAACTGCATCAATATTTGTAGAATAAGCAAGCTTGAAATTCAACAATATAATTAAATAATGCATTCATAATAATCATCATGACTAATAAAGCTTATAATTGTCCTTATAATAACAAATAAGGCTTTCATAACTTGAATGCATGTTCTGAATGAACTTTATCAGTTTATCCTAACTATCCCTTACCATTCCGATTTGGCAAATAAATACAAAATTAAATCTTTAGAATAACAAAAATATTTCAAATAATTAAAATTAATTCATACAGGAATCAAAGGCTTTTCCTAGTTATATGTCTAAATGTGTTTCAGGCCCGTTGCAAACATTGAAACAATTGGTTCTTGAACAATCTTCCCATAATCCCTACAAGATATAAATGTTTCAAACACGGGTTTAAAGTCTTTTATGTCAACCCAAGCCATTTGGACATGTACAAAATTATTCAATTTGGCCTAAATCAACTCACCTATTACCAACTCGTCTGTAGCTTCCATTTTGTCAGCTTTATCACAAAGAAAGGATCTCATACCTGTTATACTCCCCACAACCAATTTTGTGGTGGCAGGATCAAAAGTCTTTGTGAGGCATGCTGGCGAACCTTATTAAGCACCTCTGTATACAAAATATGTGTGTATGTTAAAGCAAAGTCAAATTCATAAACCATCAAAGAGTTGTACTCATCTAAAGCACCTCTGTATACAAAATATGTGTGTATGTTGAAGCATACTATCAACACCAAAAGAAGTAGCATTTTTCTTTAACAATGAGCTGAACTTTTGAGAAATTAAAATTACATTTAACCTATACAGCTTGACTTTGAACTATAAATTATGTATCAAACTAAAAAAAACGCTTAATTAAGAAGTGCTTTGGTTAGGCATAATGCATAACACTTACACATGCCTTATAGGTGGTTGATGACGCTACATTGAAGACTTCATCGGTATTGGATGTGGCTACGGCTGCGGATGCAGAGACAACTGTGACAGAAACGTCGGTGGCTGTTGCATTTGTGCAACTAACAGTAGTCTCCATAAATCGATGTACTACCACCATCTGTATTGAAATCCAGTTGGTGAGAAGCTCTTTTGCAGTAGGAGAATCCGTAGCCAAACTGAGAGGGATTATATATGGATACACAATATAATATATGAACCTGCCTTTACATATTAATAAAAAAGATAATACCCTAAAATCTTGTACTAAACAGAAAAAGTAAATTACAATGTCGTGTTGTATACAAATATGATTTCGAAGTTTAAAAGTACAACATATATGCATTATGAAAAAAATTGATATGTGAATGTAAAATAGCCTACAACTGTATAACATTTTTAAACTTTTTTCATATCTATTGCAACAACAATTAAGACTGTGTGTTGTGGTGCGCGAGCGAGTGGGCGCGACCACCTCCAAACAATCGCTCCGGCAATCGCTCGCGTGAGGGTGTTTCGGCTCTCTCCAAACCATCACTCGCGTCCCACTCAAACTCCAAGACAATAGCGCCGTGTCCGTGGTCGCTTGTGCTCGCGGTGGCTTGCTCACACAGGGCTTGGCGTGGGGCTGTTGTGGTGTTCGTGAGCCACGTGGCTCGCGCCGGGCTGTTCGCGTGTCCACAACGGGCAGCCTAACATTTTAGAAATATAGAATATATATATATATGCATTATGCAATAAGTTTGTCATGTGAATGTTAAATAGCCTTGAACATGTTTGATCTATTCTAATATTTACCGAAGTAGTAATGTTATTAGGCTTGAAAACCAATTTTGTTAAATCTTGGATCCATTCTAATATTTAGCGCATTATGTTCAACTGTGTTCTCAAATCTTTAAATACAAATCTTAAAAGATTGTTAATTACAAAAGCAAATGATGGCTCATATGAATGTACATGGTTTAGCGCACTTTGCGCCTACACACGTTTTCATCATCATGACAACCAACAATTCAAAACAACAAATTAAAACAATTAGACACATAAACCATTGAAGGTATGAAATTAAGTAAGTCGACATTAACCTCACTTGTAATCAAGCTCAGAGGCACAAAATCGGTTAGCACGCAGTGGCTGCAGGGAATTGCAGGCAAACACCGACCGTCTCCATCCCTGCCACGCCAAGGCTACATTTTCTGGTCTTATTACTTCATCTTAGCCACACGTAGCAGTACCCATCTCAAATCCGACAACAAAAGCCAAAAGTCATCAGAAACGAAAACCAATATAAACAAACACCGTAAATCAACAATGAAAACGCGGCTACCAATGGCTATGCCGAATGTCAGCCGACAGTGACGGAGTTAGGGTCTCAGGCGAGTATATATCATAGCCATCATCGACCAAAGCGACAAGAAATCAGGGTGTGAAACCCTTATAATCAAAACCACAAATATCAAAGTGTACCATTACTCTATAATTTGTGCTATTTCTTAGAAACTTTATAAAACCAATATGAATAAACCCTTTTAAACCCACTGGGGAATAACTTGTATACAGTGCTATTTCATAGAAACTGTAACCTCTTGTTCTCATATGGTTATCCAAATTTCAATAATGTGAATTACTCATATGACATAGCCGGTGCAGCTAAAAATTACACCGAGAGAGACAACGCCTCACTATACACGCCACCCAAGGCGGCCGGAGATGGCCACCGACGACGCGTAGGCATGCGTTTCTCTCTCCGAAAACAACCTACAAAACCACGGCTTAAACAACTTCGGTTTCCGATCACCGACCGGCCGAATGATAGAGAGAAGCAGTGTCTGGTGAGAGAGAGATATATGCTGAATAGTATAGACTATAGAGAGAGAATGGGTGGTGATGGATATTGTGTCAAGGAAATCACCAGGATGCAAAACGTGGCAAAGAGAAGGATAGAATAAAAGCCACGTAGAATGTTGTAATTTTACATAGCTACCCTTACTGTTCATCTTAACTTTCTAATAATACATAGTATAATACAATAATGTTCCATTTTTTGTTTTGAGTTACGTCCCCTTCATTATATTCAAAATCACTATTAATTAAATAATATTTGTTTTTACTTTTATCATTACTTTTTTTTTTTCTTACCTTCACAATCAATTTACAAAATTATCTTCGTTTATGGTGGGTTGTTGTGGTTTACTATGGTTATGGTGGGTTATGCATACAAACAGTCTAAAAAGTCTTCTTTCTGTAGACCTTTAGTTCACTCTTCTCGTACAGATGTCATCTGCAATCTCTCTTATAGATGTCATCCGCAAACTGCAGACTTTTTATCTCTTCAAAAACAAAGACCATCTCTATCCCCCATGAAGTTCGATCCCTTCTTATTACCTTTCCCTCCCTAACGTTATGTTCCCGAGTTTAATAAAGGAAGGAAGAGAAGGGAAAGAGAATTAGAACATTCTTATCCCATCCATTAAATCTTATCCATCAAATTACACTAAAAATCACTACTTCACCTCTAAATCTTCGCTCTCCTAATTAAAATAATAATACTTTTTCATACTTTTATGATTATATTTTTTCTCTCCTCAATCACAACCACTTCTAAAAATATTAAAACATGTTTAAGAGTGAACAGTAACTTTTCATATTTAGGGGTAAAAATGCTTCCACCAAATATTCTCTATATCCTCCACTCACAACCACTTACACTCGTAGAAAAAAAAGATTTAATTAACTAGTGTGTTCCCGAGTTTGAAGGAAATTAAGAGAAAAGTAAGGATTTTATGTTTAAAATAGCATTTCTTTCAAAATTTCTCCGATATTGCTCAATGGTCTTACGTATGCAATTGCCTTACGGTACGTGTTATCCTCCTTTCAACACTTCATAATAGTTAGGGGTGCGCACGGTTTGGTTCGGTATGCCATTATAATTCATCAAGTAGATTCGCTCATTGTTAATGTTATTACTAATTGTGAGTCTAATTTATTTTCCAGTTTTTATTTACAAATTAGCAGTTCACTTGTCACTCAATCGTTTGTTGAATGTTCATTCAAATCTTCTACAAGCGTACGTTAATTACCATTCACTAGTTTGGTTGTTCATCAACAAACGAATTCGGGTTCATTCATTTTGTTTACACAGCTACACATCAGCAAAATTAGAAGTAGAACATCTGCTCAGAGTTATGAAATGTAATCTCATTGATTCCTTTGATTAAAGGAACCTCTGAAGTCTGACATGTGATTGGATTCATAATTCATCAACGCAGACATTTTTTTTTTAAAATTATAAACTTATGCCGAACACAACTCAATAATCTATACATATAATAAACCAAAGCCATTTTAATGACATGGCATTCAAAGAGACATTCTCTTCATTGAGTGTGCCATGTGTCATCCCATGTGACATTGAGATATTTTAGAAAAAAAATAATTTAAAAACAAAATTAAATTTTTCACCCTCATGTTTCCTCCCATAATTTTTAAACGTTAATATCTTTAATATACGAGAATTTTTAAAGAAAAAATTACACCAAATTAACGAGCATTTTATTATCTTTCCAACGAGTACCATAGTGCTATATAAAAAAACGAAGAAATATTTTTTTGTGGTTTTGTTCATACAGGAAAAAAAACACAAAGTGTTCAGGTAAATCATTAATCATGTATAGACGAGTCACTAATTATGTTTAAATCAGTAAATATGATTTTTTTTCAACCAGAGTCGAATAGGTTAATAGAGTTATACGTTGTTTTAAGTTAGGTATCAATATTAGTATGTTAGAGTTGTCCATTTGTTTAGTCTTTAGGATATGTGTTAATATTAGAGTTACATTAAAATTCTACATTCTTTTAGGTTAGGTGTTAGCATTGGAATTGTATATTGTTAATTTGTTTTAGGTTAGATATTAATATTAGAGTTATACATCAGTCTATTTCATATATAAAATTGATGCATCATATTAAATTTCTCAACCCGGGACGCTCCCGGGGTATAATCTAGTATTAGTAAATATTATAAACAAATAAAAGTATGGAGATCAGAAGTGGTTAAAGGTTGTCGGTCACGGTTAATTCAGAAACACGGACCAATTCATTATTCATCATTTCTCCAAATTATATAAAAAAAAAAACAATAAAATAAAACAAAAATTGGATAATTGATTTGTTCATCATCAGAGACTTAAATACCAATAATCACGAACTAACTAATAGTCCATCATCTTGTTGCAGTTAAATTTCTCATCACCTGATGAACAAACGATAGCCACTTCTTGCAGATTTAATCTTCAATAACATTCAAAAAAAAAAAAAAAAAAAAGCTTACAGAAACTTGTAATGCAAGCTGCGCTGCAATGGAGATTTAAGTAAACCCTAATCGTTGATGTGTTATACTGAAAGTCGGTGGCGGAATTTATAGAGGGAGCTTGGATTAGTTTGATCGTAAAAGAAGCCCTAAATGAAGTAATGGATGGTGAAATGGGCTTGGGCCTAATAAAATATGGCCTGCTTGAAAGTTTGGATTAAGAACTTATGGGCTTATGCACTAACCCGACAAACCACTTTTATAGGCTTGAAAGCAGGGGTGTAAATTATGTGCAACGGTTCGAGAGCTACTCGGGATCGGATTGGTAAAAAGCTTGAACGAGCCGAGCCTTAACGAGCCCAAGCCTGAGCTCGAGCTTGAAACATGGCTCGTTTAGTCTCGATCTTTTGTTACAGAGATCGTTTAGTCTTGCGAACCTAAACGAGCCCAAACAAATTTTATATTATTATTAGTATTTTATAGACAAAAGATCAAATACATATAAAATATCCGTACGAACTGTACGAATGGCACAAATCCACGCGGTGGCAATTTCGTAATTAACCAATATCCTCTTTTCTTGTTGCTGCCTCCATTAAAAATCCCTAAGCTCCATTTAATCAGACATAAACCCTAAATTTCATCACATTAAGCTCCATTAATCCTCTTTTCTTGCTGCTGCCTCCATTAATAAACAACCAATTTTCGTAATCTATACAATTTTCACTCAATAACCCACAGATCGTTTTTTTCCTCTCCATCAATGGCTGAAAGTACAACGAATGTGATTCAAGGTATGTATTTTAGATGTTTTGATTTTAATTTTCTTTATCATATTTGCTTTTGCATTCTGATTTTTGTAGATTCAGATTTATTCAGAATATCATTCATTGTATTAGTGTAATATTCCAGTTTGGTTTTAGATAATGGGTAACAATGGTGTTGTAATTACTCTGGTTTATTAGATTTATACATAGGTGAATAACAATGGTGAATATGTCTTGTGATATGTTTTATTACTAGAGTAATTACTGAAAAATATTATCCATTGTTTTTCTTATCATTATGGACAGAGTAATTAGTACTTTTGAGTTGTCAATTATGATTTACTCTAGATAATAAATCGTTTTTTGTGTTTAGAGTAATTACTCAAAATGATTGTCATGTCTATGTTATTGTTTTGTAGAGTAATTGTTTTTTTTTTTATGCATATGTTTGAATGAATTTTTAGAATAATTATGTTTTGTCTTTCTATTTAATGTAGATTATGCGGTAGAAGATTTAATTATGGGATTTCAACGGTTGTCCCCTGTTTCTTGTGAAAGAACTTTCAAACCTAGTGTTTCTTCTTCATTAATACCGGTTGAAGGCATGGTTTTCCCATCTTTGGATGCTTCATTGGATTTTTACAAAACATATGCTAGAAATGGAGGTTTCTCTGTAAGAAAAGGTACTCAAATCGAAAAGAATGGTATAATCAAATATAAGTATTTTGTATGTTCAAGGGAGGGATATAAGATATCTACTAAGTCTGATCATCTTCTATTTGTTAATGATAACAAAAAACCGAAAAAGCATAAGAATAGGCCTTCTATCCGTATTGGTTGCCAAGCACATATCGGATTCATTTCAGATGATGGTCAATCATTTAAGGTATTCAGGTTTGTTGAAGAACATAATCATAGTTTTATTTCCCAAGAAGATATGCAGTTTGTTCCTTCATCAAGAAATTTGTCCGTTATGAAGCAAAAGAGGATATGTTCTTTGTCAACGCTAAATTTAGGCCCTGTTAAATCATTTCATATTATGAGGACAGAATATGGTGGTTTTGAAGAGGTTGGTGCAACTGCTGTAGATTGCAAAAATTTTAAAAGAGATTTAAAATGTTTTATTGGAGAATATGATGCTGAAATGATTGTTCAAAGATTAACTGATAAGAAAGATTATCTTCCTGATTTTTCATTTGAGTTTACAGCGGATGATAAGGGTTGTCTAACCGGTTTATTTTGGGCTGATGAAGTTTGTAAATTGAATTACTTGACTTTTGGTGATGTAATATCCTTTGATGCAACCTTCAAAACTAATAAGTAAGTTTCTAATTCTTTATTATTGTTAGAGTAATTATTATTACATTTTTTATTAAATTTTTCTTTTGTTGCGCAGATACAAAATGGTTTTTGTACCTTTCACTGGCATCGATAACCATTTTCATAATGTCAATCTTGGAGCTGGTCTTATTGCAAAAGAAAATGTTGAATCGTACGAATGGTTATTGTCGTGTTTTTTAAGGGCATTTGGTCGTCAGCCTAGGGTTGTTGTTACCGATCAAGATCCTGCAATGAAACAAGCAATTCAAAGAGTTTTTACAGAAAGCCGACATAGATTATGTATGTGGCATATCATGAAGAAAGTTGCTGATAAGGTTTGTCTATCATTTTAGTTGTAGAGTAATTTTATTGCTTCTAGAGTAATTGTATTCTGAGTTGCTGATAAGTTTTGTCTATCATTTTAGTTGTAGAGTAATTATATTGCTTCTAGAGTAATTGTATTCTGAGTTGCTGATAAGGTTTGTCTATCATTTTAGTTGTAGAGTAATTATATTGCTTCTAGAGTAATTGTATTCTGAGTTGCTGATAAGGTTTGTCTATCATTTTAGTTGTAGAGTAATTATATTGCTTCTAGAGTAATTATATTATGAGTTGCTGATAAGGTTTGTCTATCATTTTAGTTGTAGAGTAATTATATTTTCTTCTAGAGTAATTGTATTCTGATTCAAATTTTGTAATTTTTTTTCTGTAGTAATTGTGTTTCTAACTAGAGTAATTATAATATATTGTTAGAGTAATTTTGATTAAATATATATTTTTTTTACAGGTTGGGATTTCATTATGCAATGATGATAACTTCAAACGTCGTATTTGTAATATTGTTTGGACTGATTCGATTGAGCCTGAGACGTTTGAGCTTGAATGGCAAGAAGTAATTAAGGATTTTGGTCTTATGCAAAATGCTTGGATATCAACTATGTTCGACTTACGATCAATGTGGATTCCGGCGTATTATCGTGATGAGCATATGTCAGGCCTCATGCGTACAACATCGAGGTCTGAGAGTGAAAATCAATTCTTTGGTATTATTTCAAATTCACAGTTGACACTTGTTGAATTTTTTAGTCATTTTGACACCGCAATTGAAGCTCAAAGATATAACCATCGAAAAAATGATCATGATACCCGGAATACAGTACCTGATTTCTGGACTGAATCAAATCTTGAAAAACATGCTGCTAAGTTGTATACCCGGTCTATATTTTTTGATGTTCAAGAGGAAATATATGCTAGTTATCACAAATGCTTTTCAGTTAACATCAAAAAAGAAGGAGATTATGCTAGAATTTATATTCGAGATTCTGAGGCTTTTGGAGATGGTTTCTTTGAGGTATTTTTAATTTTTTAACTTATCGTTTAATTTGAGTAATTACTATGTGGTACATGTCATATAATCCAGTAGTGTAATTAGTATATCTCATGTATTATTTAACAGATAACTAGAGTTATTATTCAATTAATTCAATAATTAGGGTATTCACTATTTTGATACTTGCTATAGAACCTGCTAGAGTAATTAGTACTATAATGTGTTATTTACTATTCAAGTAAACTATTTTTTTAAATTCTCAGGTATTGGGTAAAGCTGATGAAGAAGATATTTCTGTTTCATGTGTTTGCAAAAGATTTGAGCAATACGGTTTGTTATGTCGGCACGCGTTCCTTGTGTTACGAATGTTTGAACTTGATGAAATACCTGAGAAGTATGTTTTGAAGCGTTGGAGAAGGGACACAGTTGTAAACAAAGCCAATTCTTCACTTTTTGTTAAAGATAGTTCTAATGTCAACATTGATAAGGCGAATCAGCTTGTGCGTGAGATAATGGTTGCTACCGAATACCTTAGTAGTCGATATTTTACAAACATTGAGGAATTAACTAAGGTAAGAGATCAATTGAAAATATTGATGGAAAAGGCTGAAGGTAGTAAAACTGGGCCGACTTTGAAGAAAAAAAGATATGATGGCGTCTCTTCTTGGTTATGATCAACCAACAACCACAAAGTTGAGACTTCCATGTGGTATTAGAAATAAGGGACGTGGCTCACATAAAAGAATAAAATCTAAAAAGGAAATGGCAGCTAGCCGCGCTGGTAAAAGACGTAGAGTATGCGGTGTATGTGGGAAGCTTGGTCATGATGTTCGTACATGCAAATCATTTGTTGGGAACGAACCAATCGGGAATTAATCGATGTTATTTTTGAACTTTTCTAATTCGCATCTTAATCTTAATTAGTTGAGATTTTTGCATTTCGTGTTATAATTGAAGTAGTAGAGTAATTATTTAATTACTCTAGTTTCATCTTATTTAAAATATAACTAGAGTAATTAACTTTGAATTGATAGTTTGTACTAGAGTAATTAACTTTGCAATTTGAAATTTTATTTTTTCTACTAGAGTAATTACTTCAATAGATATATTGCACTAGAGTAATTAACTTGATGGTTTGAATTTTTATGTTTTTGTGAAAATGGAAGTATGTTTGTACTAGAGTAATTAATTTGAATTGATTGATTGTACTAGAGTAATTAACTTTTGCAATTCAAAATTTGCTTACTGTAAAGTTTTAGCAATTTATATGTTTTCTACTAGAGTAATTACTTCAATTGATAGATTTTGCTAGAGTAATTAACTTGCATTTTGAATTTTGTATACTGTTATATTTAGCAATTTATACTTGGCACCAATTCTAAATCCAAATACAAAGATTTATATAAACCATACATAATGCCTACATAGTAACGATGTCAAATATCATAGAATGGATCCCATGTCCAACAAAAGTTTACAATTTGATCAAAAGACGAAATTAAACTACTAGCATTACTAACAAATTCAAACAAAGCTCGCTTGCCTTTCTTTTATCTGATCGATCAAATTTTTCTTCATGTCTTCCTTTAATTCAGTTTCCATGGCTTCAACTTTAAGGGCATTCGTTATAAGATCATCTCTTGCACTGTTGATATCGGACAATAACATCTTTGACAAGAATTTGTACCTTAGATCCTTGAGCTCTTCTTGTTGAACATCCTCTTTTACCGAGAAACCGCTATCCCATTTTTCATTTCCCATGTAGGTTTCCATATGACGCATTGCAAAAATGCCACAATCGATTTTGTTTTCCTCGGTCCTCCATGGCATTTCCAACCTTTTGATATCTGCCCCAATCATTTTCTTCAGACCTGTTTTGATTTTGGATATCTTCATGTAATTGCACAATGCATTTCTCTACAATATATGCAAAAACATATTAGCTTTTTCAAATTTATATAAATGGTAAAGTTAAATAAAATGTCAACAATATTACCAGCTTATGAGGGATCCCTTTATATCTATCATCAAAATTATCTCCCATCTTGCTGTTATCCATCAAAACAATTTTCCCAACTTTCAAATGGAAACACAAAACATAGTAATGTTCTGAAGCTAGAATTGGGAAAAAAAGGAGGTCAGTATCCGTTAATGATTTCACTTTAAACTGTTTAAGGTAGGCATCCATGCTGCTATTGAACTTATCAAATAGCATTTTTTCTGTGAGCATAAACTGTTGTTCCAGCTGCATTTTAACAATACAATTATCAGTAGAGTGATTATGTAGATACAATAGAGTAATTATGTAACAGATTTAGAATTTAATAAACATAATTGCATAATAGAGTAATTAACTTGCAATTTGAAATTTTATTTTTTCTACTAGAGTAATTACTTCAATAGATAGATTGCACTAGAGTAATTAACTTGATGGGTTAAATTTTATGTTTTTGGGAAAATGGAAGTATGTTTTGTACTAGAGTAATTAATTTGAATTTATTGTTTGTACTAGAGTAATTAACTTTGCAATTCGAAATTTGCTTACTGTAAAGTTTGCTTACTGTAAAGTTTACCAATTTATATGTTTTATACTAGAGTAATTACTTCAATTGATAGATTGTTCTAGAGTAATTAATTTTGCAATAGAGTAATTATGTAATTAGGATAAGTATTTTTCATACCAATATAGTTGTCGAGCAGAAAAACCTCTTTGGTGACGTTCGGCTCTTCAGTTTTTCTTCATCATTTAGCACTTCAGACCAAACATCAATGATCATTGATGAAAGTTTAACACCTTCATATAAGCACTCAAAAATGACCTTAAGTATTTCTGACCCATACATTGATTTGTAGACAAAATTCCTGTTTTTGCGCGGAGTTAGAATGACGCAATAAAATTTATTTTTAAATAATTATTAAATCTGGACAAATCTGTACTTACAGTTCATCAATGGGAAAAAATATGTATTCTGCCACCATGGTTTCATCGTCACTAAGCTTTTGTCCCAGTTCAACCTTCCGTTTAACATAAGGTGATTTATATGCAGAAGTCACCTTTGTTGTTCTCTTTTCTCTTGCTGGTTGTTGAGGTGTACAATCTGTGACAACCACAACTTCTTTGTCTTTTCTTAACCGAAAAGCAGGTAACGCGTTGATCATTGATGATTGGTCAACTTTGACCACATTAACCGACTCATCTTCAACATTTGTTTCATCTAAATTGCCTTCAATATTTTCCAAGTATCATTTCTAGAGTAATTAGGTAAATATAATAAGCTAACTATATATTTTGGAGAAAGTACATACCTGCTTTTCCTCCAACGTCTTTTTTATCCTGCTTAAGATTGTCCTCAGTATTCAATTTAGCATCATCTACACCAATTTTTGTGAACATTAACAAAGTTAAATATAGCTAGAGTAATTATGAATAACTACTAGTGTAATTTTAACTTACCTTGTTTTTTGGAAATAGGAATTACAGTCCATGTGTCTTCCACAGCAGCAAACTTCTGGAACCCAAGGCAAGCCTCTTTAGCAACAATTTGTTGTATTTCCACTTCTTGACAAGTTATCTCAATTTGTTTTTCCATTGTCTCAGTGACACTTTGTTGAACATCACTTTTTTCAGCAAAGTCGCCTTTAACAACACCGACATCATTTTTATTCTTATCAACTTCTGCACCTTTCAATGGAACACATACATATCGTTAGTATTAGAGTAATTATTTGTCAACATACATATAAATAGAAAGTGTAAATGTTAAATAGTTTTTTATTTTTTTTACCTTCATTTGTTGTCTCATGTTCAACATGAGTTGCATTGCCTTTAACTTCTACTTCTTTCTCGGTTTCTGCTATTTCTTGAGGATCATTCACACTGATGACAGTGTTGTTATCATCAGTAGAATTTTGAGATTGAGGATATTGCTCTTCCCATTCCTTGCACATGTTTAATATGGCATCATTCCAGGTATACTTTGCTTTCCCTTCTTTAACCATATTATTTATGACTTCCCCCAATTTCTTGTATTGATCAATATGGTCTTCCAAGTTGCATAACCATTGCTACATACGATTAGGCCAAACACATTAGTAGAGTAATTATGTTTTTTAATATTTGAACATTTAACATGTAGAGTAATTATTACCCGTTCTTTTGCTCTATAATCAGGGCCTAAGTAGGCTGATAAACCAGACAACGGCACTGGTGTAATGCAATCGTCGATAAATCTTTGGGTTTCTGTTCCAACCACCATATTTTCCAAATCTAAAGGCGATCGATCAATACTAAAGTTCACTATAAAGAACAAGTTATAAACAAGTATCAGAAAATATTAGATAGTACTAAGTAATTCCGTAATAGTATATTTAAGATGGAATAACATACGTGAGTTGTCGAAATCAACTTCAGTTTGTTGACTATTATCAACATTTTCATCATTCTTTCCACTTCCAGCTGCAATATCCTTAGTTGTCGTAGCCGTGTCCACAGCCATAACTTTAGCCTTTTCCGCAAGTTGTGCAGCAGTCTTCCCTGTCTCCATTGCAACATTTTTCGCCACATTCTTCGCCATCTTAGCAGCAGTTTTTCCAGTTTGCGACCCAATATCTACAACCATCACAGTCGCGTCCACCGCCACACCCGCAGCCTTGCCAGCCAACCCAATGGCAGTCCTTTTGCTTGCCATTGCAATATCTGAACTCGCTGCAGCCGCATCAACCACTAAATCAGCAGCAGTACTTCCTGTTTGCCATTTAAAATACGTTATAATAATCACATCAATAATGAAAATAAAAATCCAGATAAGTGGTGTTATGATCACCTGCATTGTCATTCTTCTCTTCAACATTGTTATGATCTTCTTCTTTGCCTCCACCTTCATTCTCATCTATTTCTCTGCCTCTACCTTGATTCACATCTTTCTCAATATCCTCAGCTTCATTATCAGTTAATGGACCATTATTATTCAAAAACTCTTCCATTTTACATAGAGTTTTTGTATTAATATACTTTATTGCTGGTGTCTGGATTTGAACATCATCAAATTCAGGATGCCTTTTATGGTACAGATATGTGTAGAGTACCTGTCAAAATATTTAAAACATGTGCTTTTTTTTTTTTGTTTTAGAGTAATTATCTTATAAAGAAGAAAGTAAAAATAAATCATACCACAAGAAATAGAATAGGCCCTGTGTATTGATCCTTTCCACCATGCCATCCTTTTTTTGTTCTCCTGAGACAACATATTATGTAGTTGCACCAATTCAACTTTGGTATTTCAGAATCATCTTCAATGCAGTTCATGAATTTTTGATTGACTGTTGAGCATTTTGTTGATTCACCCAATAGTGTATTGAATATGACAAGGAAATTTGTTTTGAAAACCCTTCCAGCAGATGAACTGGCCTTTACTAGGTTAATTACTTGTAACACACTGATTCTTGGATTGGGGAACTGATTCTTGAATTCATCCAACCTTTCACAAAAACCTTTTCTTGGTTTATTCTTTTCAATCACTTCTACTTCTCCCATTGGAATACCTAGGCATTCATGTACCAAAGACGAGGTTATTTTGATCTTGTGATTTCCTACGTTAAGCTCATTTGTGTCCTCATTGAAATTTTGTAGCAGCCATAATGATAAGCGAGATGGTATATCGAGTATGTCCAAAGATAACAGAGATTCAAAACCCATTTCTACGACAGCAGCCTTTTGAGCATCAGATAAGTTTTTGATAACTTTAAGGAAGTTTCCTGGGTCAAATCTCAGGTATAAAGTGTGGTGTGTGTACTCGATAAATGGTTTTCTAGGTATTGGATTTGGTTTTTTTCTTGGTTTTTTTGAAGGTGGTGATTGAAAATCATCATCTGAAGTAGTCAACTTCCTTTTAACAGGTTTTTTTGAAGGTGTAGCTTTAACATCTTTGGTTGGTTTTCTTTTAGAAGTTTTCTTTGATGGTGGAGTTTGAAAATCGTCATCTGAAGCGACTTGTTTTCTTTTTGAAGCCGGTGCTTCCTTCCCAGCAACACTCTTCTTCTTGTTAGCTTTTTCGACAGAATTCTTTTTCTTACAAGCAATACTCTTCTTTCGGCTTTGAACTGTTTTTTTTGTAGTGTCATTCTTCATTGATGTATCTATAACAAAAGAAGGCAAATCTGTTATTTGTGCTCATTGATAACTAATATTTCTATAAATACTTAACCTGTTTTTTGTGCTTCATCAAGATCAATAGAAATTGGGTTTGATATATCGTTGGAAAATCTGAATGATCTTGTTTTTGCTATTCTATCACTTCTTCTTCTTGTTACGATTCTAAAACTTTCAGTACCAGAATCTGATTTGTATAAAACATACAACATGGACAAATTACTTTTGTTATAACAAATTAACAAGTGTAACAGTATTGAAAAATTACACTAATAAAAATGATATTCCAAGGTTAACAAACATTTTACTCTACAAAAAACATGCTATTCAAAGTTTAACCAAAATTACTCTACAAACAATTACTCTAATACAAACAATTTACACTAATACAAATTTAACAAACATTACACTACATATTACTCAGACCTAAAATGACATACAAAGTTTAACCAAAATTACTCTACAAACAATTACTCTAAGACAAACAATTTACACTAATACAAATTTAACAAACATTACACTACATATTACTCAGACCTAAAATGACATACAAAGTTTAACCAAAATTACTCTACAAACAATTACTCTAATACAAACAACTTACACTAATACAAATTTAACAAACATTACACTAGATATTACTCAGACCTAAAATGACAAACAAAGTTTAAAAAAAAAATTAATCTACAAAAATAACCAGAAATGAAAACGATTAAAACATTGAAACCCTAGTTTATTATAAAGCAAATAATAAAATTACTCTTCAACATATTACATCACGGTTTGTTGTTTTTGCATGATTTTCAACTTCATCTTGGTTAATCGCTTGAATCGTGATGTTAATTTGTGGTTTTTTGACGGTTAAAACTTTGAAATGAAAACGATGAAACCCTAGTTTATTATAATGCTAATAATAAAATTTACACTAATAAAGAACAATATATTACCTCCGGTTTGTTGTTTTTGAAGGATTTTCAACTTCATCTTGGTTAATATCTTGAATCGTGATGTTGATTTGTGGTTTTTTGAAGGTTTTGATTCGAAAAACTGATTTTTGGGGGTGTTTGAATGACGGTTGTTGTACAGAGTAATTAGAAAAAGTGGGTTTAGTACAAAATAGCTTTTTGAATTATTTACAATATTGCCACCGCGTGGATTGTAGTGATTCGTACAGTTCGTACGTTTTGTCTGTATGTACGGGACCTTGACTCGTATTTTATATATAGTATACCCACTATTTAACATTGGCAAGTTGAGCTCGAGCCGAGCTTTTAGCACCTTATAAATTGTTTTATAATTATTTCAAGCCGAGCTCGAGCCCTTGGGTTTTACTTTCGAGCCGAGTTCGAGCTCAAAATATAAGGCTCGAATGGAGCCGAGCTCGAGCCCGGTCAGGCTTGGGCCTGACTCGACTCGTTTACATCCCTACTTGAAAGTTTGTTTTATTGTGCCATGATAGAAGTTACAGCAAAATTTTGTGGGAAACTAATATTACGCTCTCTCTTGTCCCATATTCCCAGGGAAACTATTTTGGTAAACAATCTTCTCATTATAATAGTATTTTTGTAAATTAATACTAGTGTTTTTTTGTAAAGTAAACTTCATTAAATAACGCCAAAGGGTGTCCTCAAAGCGAGGACCTCCGGCCAAAACAACTACATCGTATCCAACGGAAAAGTACACAATTTTTTCCAATCGACACATTTTAATCTAGCCCTATGACGGACCCAAAAGTACGACGTGTATTTAACAATTTCCAAGACTTCAATCGGACGTCTATGTCTACCTCTAAACATGCGGTCGTTTCGCTCCATCCAAATGCACCAAAAAGTGGTAAAAACAATGCCCCTCAACAATTGCTTTTCCACCTTCGATAGCGGCTGTGAATCAACGAAGTGAAGAAGATCAAGAACATCAAACGCGAAGAGGGGTCCCACCCGACACCACATTCCAACCCGGTTCCACAGCTCTACAGCAAAAGCACAACCAGTGAAAAGATGCATAGACGTTTCTTGAGTCGAGTCACAAAGTATACATGAGTCGTCCGAAATATTAACACCTCTCTTAATCAACTCGAACCGAGTAGGAAGACGATCACGAAGAGCTCTCCGCACCAAAATCTTGCATTTCAAAGGGACCCAGCCTTTCCACTTGATTGTTGGAACATTAGTCGACTGCACATCTTCATACATGAGTTTCTTTGCTGATCTAACTGAAAAAACGCCATCGGATGCCGCCTTCCAAGTCCATTTATCTTCGCCCCCCTGCAAATGAAAGGAAAAAATATCTTCCAGCAAATGAAATAATTCATTCAGAGCTTCAAAAGTCGATGGTTCCGATTTCCAAGCCCACGAAACAACCTTAACACCATTCTCCATTTTTAACCAATTACAAATGGGAGTCCATTTGTCCGATTCCAGCCTAAACAAAGCTGGGTAAATGATTCTAAGCGGCTGCTCTCGAAGCCACAAGTCGACCCAGAATGAAATGCGAGTCCCGTCACCAACCGAACCATGAAAAAAGTGATGTAACAAACCACCATTAGCGAGTCTTTTTTCTCCCATTTTTGCAATGTTCCTCCAACATCCACTAGCCTTGTGCGAACACGGGAGACAAAACCAGCTACGGGAAGACCCATTACATAAACGAATAACATTTTTCCACACGCTATTACCTTCGACTTTAAAGCGCCAAGAGCATTTGAGGAGAAGAGCATCATTCACCACTTGAATCTTTGACACCCCAAGCCCACCCTTCTTCTTAGGAGCCGTTATCACATCCCAAGCAACCCACGGGATTTTTTTCCCGTATTAGAACCCGCCCATAAAAAATGTCTCATAATGGCCTCTATATTGTCAATAACCTTCTTAGGCGCTTTCTAAAGGGAAAGGTAATATATGGGCAAGCTCTCAAGAACACTTTTGATGAGCACCAATCTACCACCAATCGAGAGACACCTAGCTTTCCATGAAACTAGCCTGTTTTTAATCACTTCAATGACCGGATTCCAATTTTTGACACAGGACATATTCGCGGCCACTTGAATACCAAGATAGACAAAAGGAAAAACCCCACGTCGACATCCCAAAACTTCCAGCATCTCTTCCACCTCGTCATTTTCAGTCCCAACCCCAAATAAATTGGATTTGGAAATATTAATCCGAAGCCCCGAGCAAAGATGAAAAATACGAAGAATCCTGGCCGTATTTTGGAGGTTCTCCCTAGACCACTCGCCCAATATTAATGCGTCATCCGCATAAAAAAGGTGGGAAAGATCCCCTTCTTGGTCTTCGAAAGTAATACCTTTGAACTCCCCGAGAATATTAGCTTTCTTAAACAGACAAGATAAAGCCTCCATGACGAATAAAAACAAGAAAGGGGATAAGGGGTCACCTTGGCGAAGCCCCTTTTCGCACTTAAAGTCGAAAGTAGGGGAGCCATTCACTAAAACCGCGGCTCTAGCCGAAACCAAAATACCCTTAATCCACATGCACCACGTAGCCGGGAAACCCATTTGCGCCAAAATTGCCAACAAAAAATTCCAATTCACGTTATCATATGCTTTCTCAAAATCTAACTTTAATAAGAAAGCCTTTCTCCGTTTCTTTTTTAACCATTCTAAAACTTCATTTATCACAAGCGGACCATCTAAAATAAAACGGTCCAAGAGGAACGCTGACTGGGTCTCTGAAATAACACTACCCATAACCTTTTTAAGACGGTTAGCCAGGACTTTAGAGATGACCTTGCTAATCATCCCTATAAGGGTTATGGGTCTATAGTCTTTGAGGCCTAAAGACGATTTTACCTTTGGGATCAAAGTAATAAAAGAACAAGCGCATCCCGGGTTAATGAAACCCGACCCGTGAAAATCTGACATAATACGAAAGAAATCCTCCTCCAACAAACTCCAATAATGTTTAACAAAACGAAAGTTGAACCCATCGGGCCCCGGAGCTTTATTCGAACCGCAATAAAAAACCGCATCTTTTATCTCTTGCCTAGAAAAAGGAGTAACAAGGTTAATACCTTCGTCTTCAGTGATACACTTCAAACCGGGACAAGATAAAAATGGCCGTGAGCCATGGTCTTCTTTAAAGTGCTTGCGGAAGAAACTCAAGACTTCTTTTTTCACCAAAGCTGGTTTTGAAATCCAATTCCCATCAATCATAAGACCCGGAATACCGTTTCTCGCTTTTCTCCCATTGACTACATTATGGAAGAAACTCGAGTTTTCGTCTCCTAAGGCTGCCCATTTAACCCTAGACTTTTGTCTTAGGTCTCGGGTTCTTCTCAAATTGATATCTTCTAAACATTTAGCACATTCCGACCAAACCCACACATCCGCTTCCTCTAATTCCTTTTGTTCCATTAGTAACTCCAAGGCTTCTTTTTCATTCCTCAACACCAATTCTTCCTCTTTCTCTTTACCGCTCTAATCTTTATACCAAATAGTTAAACACCTTCTAGTCTCTTTAAGCTTATAAATCAAATTGAGATCTGTAACACCCCAACCGATGGCGGAAACATCGAGATGTCACGTATGAATGATTGTTCAGTAGCTCATGGTAATACTTAGGTTTACATAATCCTTTAATACAATATTGAATTACAATAAATGTCTTGAATGAAATCTAGTACATCCAAAAATCAAACAAAGCATAAAACTTCAAATATCTTCTCATGCTAGCTCTAGACTTCAAGCATCATTATTTCCTGTTGAGTTGTAAAAATGGGGGGGGGGGGGTCAACTAGAAGTTGGTGAGAATACATAAGCCATGTCAAGCAAATAGTTTAAGTATAAAAGTTTAGCAATTCATATGTCTATCGTAAGTTTAAGTCTACATGAATAAACATAATATGTTGAATCGACATAATCAAACCTCCGACTAGTTTAGGTCCATCTCGTCATCCACGGTTCACCTTAATAATATGTTGGAACGATAACAATCACCCACGCTACCTATGTAGGAGGTACACGTATCCGGGTGGGATTGTCAATCCAATGGATCTATTATTGAGTATCGCCGGCTTGGCCATAGCTAATGATTATGTAATGTTGAAACTCGTTGAAACTGTTGTTGTTGTCTAATTCATGAGGCATTAAAGTTTACAACTAGACATGCATGTAGAATTGCTTAAGTATAATGTTGCAAGTATGAAGAATTGCATAAACATGGTTACGTAAACTCACCTTAGTATAGTATTAAGTCTCGAGAAATAGAATATGTGTAGCTCCAAAGTTACCAATTACAAGAGCTTATAATCAAAGCTTCAATTGTAGAAGTAATAGACTATAGAAGAAAGGTATGAGGGAAAGTTTAATCGGATTGAAACAATCGATTTAGAGGTGCAAAGTATAATGGGTCATAGGTGGGTTTTTATACTAGTTTTGGATTCAATTAGCCATTAAAATTGGTCAACACCATAAAGTAAGGTTTTATGATGAATTGACTATTTGACTAAGACTTTGACTGTTTGACTAAGACTTTGACTAGGACTTTGACTATTTGACTCAAGGCTTTATTTAAAAAAAAAAATCTTGTATGTGAAAAAAAAGAATTTAGAATCATATTATTATTATTATTATTATTTATATACATTTATGTATGTATGTAAGTTGTGAGTTAGGATAAATAAAGACTTAGGCACATTTGTATAATATTAATGATAAAGGTGTAATAATATATATATATATATATATATATATATATATATATATATATATATATAAGGGCTTTTTATGTATTAAAATTTTGGGGAAAATTTTGCGATGTTACAAGATCAACCGGCCCTTTATCAACCCAACTCGAGAAGACCGCTTTAACAATGTCATCACACCCGGGTTTAGATAACCACGAATCAAACCACCTAAAGGGCTTCGCACCAAAATTAGTATCGGCAACCGAAAAAACAAGCGGAGAGTGGTCCGAAAGGTCTTTATTTAAGGCCCTAACACACACACTTGGCCATTTATTAAAAACATTGTCACATACCAGAAATCTATCAATGCGGCTCAATTTATAAATACCTCTTCTAATCGTCAAACAAGTGTACCTCAAACCTTTCAATTGATACTCACGAAGACCCGCTTCCTCTATAAAATCGTTGAAATCTTTAGCGCAAACTGAATCAAAAACGGAATTCTTTCTTTCTTCTTTATTTCGCACCGCATTAAAATCGCCGCAAATAATCCACCAACCATCTAAAGATCTCATGAGTTGTAAAATCCATCCCCACAAATGCCTTTTATTACCGTTTGTTTGTGGCGCATAGACATTTAACATATTTAATCTAATCATCCCATCCGTAAGAATACCCGAGACACATAAGAAATTATTATCTTTTATGACATTGTCTTTATTGAAGACTTTAGGATCCCAAATGCTAACAATGCCACCCGAATTACCAATCGCATCAACACAGTCAAAATCAGCCCCAGAGCCTCCCCAATAACACGACACCAAACCTGCATTAACACTGCTACTCATAGATTCTTGCAAACCCAAAAACGCAACTCCATTATCCCTTTTAATCTTACTAATCCACTCTGCTTTACCAGGTCCCCCAATCCCTCTAATGTTAATGGAAAGACAATTCATTGATTACCTTTTTGTAAGCCTTCTTTGATAATTGAATCTTGCACCAAATGTTCAAAATTTTCGAGTCGAGCCCCCAGTTTTCCACCTAGGGCAACTATATTCTTGACCTCTAATTGTTGGAGAAACCGAACACTTTCATCCCCATTTTCAAAAACTGACTCAGGGACTGATTCCAAATGATCGCCATCCACAGTGTCTTCAATAGGATTCTTCTCAGGGGCTGGAGTATGAATACAATCAGCAGTGTCTTCAGCACATGACTCTGACAACGTTGGCTGGTTATTAAGGTCCAGATTGTTATCAATCTGATTACATCGAAGCCCACCACCCACTTTGTCCAACTGAGAGTTATTTAGGCCCAATAATTCGTCCAGCCCAAACAAATCCTCATTATTCTTGGCCTTTTTAAGTAACTTCAAACTCTCCTGGCTGCTAGTATAACCAATACTGGGCCGGTCCAAATCCGTTTTTTTAAATTTTTTCCTTTTATTCACATGACAAATCGAATCTGGCCCATTAACCTCACGATTAGTTGCATCGACATTAGTGTAGAATCTTGTGTATCACGCAGCTAGAAGAAATAAGACGAGGAATATTTTAGATAGAGTTATGGTTTTAAATGGGACACTGTTTTAGCTTAAACACTCTAAGAAAGAAGCCATGTCCTTGAAGGTAGAAATTGAATAGGCATTTAATGTTGTGACTTGGTGTCTTGGTTATTGATGAGCTAGAAGAAATCAGACGAGGATACTTTAAAAACGTCGTGTGAACCTTCACCTACGTCTTGATGAGACTTCATAGAGGACACACATCATGGTCACCATCTAACCGTCCATACAGTTTGTGACTCGATTCTCACTCACAATGCGTTCGAAAAAAGCGTACTTAAAATTGGCTTGGTTATGTAAACGAGCCGAGCTCGAATCAAGGTTGGCTCGCTAAAATTAACACTAACTTTTAATATTTTACGTACCAAATGACAGACCTTCGAATATTTAAGCTCGAGTCTTCTTCATTACCCAAATTAAAGCGATCTGAGCATTTTTTTTTTAAATTGATCCGCTCTCTCAATTAAATTTTCAACCCGGTTTCAAATTTGAGTCTACTATAAAATTGATTAAATATGATTATATAAAAATGATATAAAATCTAGGTTTAAAACATGTTAAAACGCTTGAATAAATTTGAGCTCTCAACCGATTTTAAGTATTTTTAAGTGTTCAAGAGTTAAAGAACATAAATAAACTTTAATGATAAATAAATATAGAATATATAACTTTGTACAAAATATTGTTCTTTTATTAATAATCAGTAATCATGGGTGTATAATGTATAGAATATAGAATAATGCCATGTTAGCTAGCCCATGTCAATCACATAGACATGGAATTAGATTCCTTATACATGCAAGGGACTAGCACACAATTTGACCCATTGGACCTTTGAGGATGCTTCGTGTACGAACTAACATTGGTCACAAGACTCAAATGGTGATTTTATGCTTTAAAGTTGTTTATTCTTTTGGTTTCAAGATCGAACCTGATTTGAATAGTACACGATCTTCATTCTTCACAAACCTTTGTATTAAATAAGTAACAAATGTATTGACTTACAAGTATTCTTTTTCCACCTATAACAATTGATGTGTTAAAACTTTATATGTATATGTTCCTTAGTTTGTCCTTATTGTATCAAAATCCATTGTTGATCAATCTCCATCAATATTTGAGTTCCATTCATTTACAAAATTGTCGAAAGCATGGGGTATAAAACTGTTTATAAGACTAAGATTAAATTATATGTACACAGTTAGTTATAATGTGCAAAACGGCATACATGTTTAGGGTTCGTTAACCATCCGACAATCAAGAAATAATATTCATAAGAGTATCTAAAATCCAAGTTACGTTGAATATCATGCTTTATATAATTGTTTCACATATTAAGAAAACAGAGGTCTTTTGGCCGATGTGTGACGGGCTGAAGGTTCAGGACGGGCTTTTCCCGAGAGGGATTGGTAGACCAGAAAATGGGGTTAAGCTCCTTGGTGGGGCTGTTAGCCGAGATCCTATCTTTATTGGGGAGTTGGCAGGGCGGCGAGCTACGGTTGCAGTTGACCTTATGAAACTCCTACCCCGTCTTAGGGATCCCCAAAGTGAACTCCTGCTGCTCAGGTCATGCATGGGGGTCGCTAAGTTACTTTTTGGGTTGCGAACTTGTCAACCCCACTTGATGGTGGATGCGGTAACCCTTTTTGATGATGGCCTCCGGGAGGCTATTGAAGATATAGTGGTGTGTGGTGGCCCCTTTTTCGGGGACCTCCAGTGGCGCCTGGCATCCTTGCCAATGCGTTTAGGTGGTTTGGGCCTTCTTTCAGCTCGAGATGTTGGGGTTTATGCCTTTGTGGCGTCTAGAGCTCAGTCTTGGGAACTTCAGGATCATATCCTTCGGAACAGTAGGGTCATTGGGTTAGACCCGGACTATCAACAGGCGCTCGAACGCTTAAATGTCTATCTCCCGGACTTTGATATTGGCGGTTTTTCTAATAAGGACACCGCCCCCTCAAAGCCACAAAAAACTTTGGCGAATGCTCTATTTAGCAAAACTGCTCATAGCCTGGGAGAAGTTTTTGAGTTATCCTCCCGCCAGAAGGCGGTGATTGAATGCCTGAAGGGTCCTCATGCTCAGGATTTTTTGACTGTTATCCCGATTGAGGGTTTGGGTCAATGCATGTCTGCAGTGGAGTACAGAGCTATACTCAAGTACCGGTTGATGATCCCTATGTATCCAGAAGATGAAACATGCCCTATCTGCCGTAAAGCTTGCATGGATAAATACGGGGAGCACGCAATTCATTGCAAAGAGCTCCCTGGGTTCAAATACCGGCATGACTGGGTGAGGGACGTTTTGTGGGACATCCTGAGAAGAGCTGGGGTTTCTGCTAAAAAGGAGGCGCCTGTAAATTTTCTCACCGACCCTGCGGAAGGGAGATCCACCCTGCGACCAGCAGATCTGCTTGTCTTTGGTTGGGAGAGGGGGAAACATGCTTGCGTGGACCTCACAGGGGTATCTCCGTTGGTTGGTTTAAGGGAAACAGGGTTTGTAGCTGGGCAAGCGTCGCGGAAGGCGGAATCAAAGAAAGTAGATAAGCATGCTAAAGCTTGTGCAGAGAACCAACATGTCTTTATCCCTTTGGCATTCGATACCTTTGGCTCCCTAGCGCCAGAAGCTATTCGTTTCTTGACCAGGGTCCAACGGGTCGTCCACGGCAATAGTTCATCTCCACAGGGGCAAGGATTTGTCTTTAGTAGAATAGGTTTTGCAATTCAGAAAGGGGGTGGCGGCACAACTTGTTGCCCGTCTACCTTCTATTGTGATGTAAATTTCGTATTTGGTGGTGATATTATAATGAAAATGGACTAAGTTCATTTTTTCTTCAAAAAAAAAAAAAAAAAAAAAAAAAAAATATCGGTAACATTAATATTTGAATATATACACACTAATATTCTAATGATAGACATATATAACTAAAATAACAACTGAGCCCAATAAACCTACCCATAGCGAAGCTATTGGTATAATACGGGAAGAGTGTGATGTCGACAAAACCTACCTTAGAGACTGCTTTTAGAGATACCCTGACTTCAAGATAGGCTTATAGTTGCAATAAAAAAACCTCAATTAAGGCAATGACAAAGATATAACTAGACATCTTAAATCTTAACATGTGTGTTATCTATCATTTTCCTTAAAAATAGGTTAAGAAGCTAGCTAGCTAGCTAAGACTATAAGGAGTGGGGGGGCGGGAAAGAGGGGGGATGAAGCGCCATGTGGCACTTGTGGGACCCTTGTGGGGGGGAAAATAATTGTGTGGAGTGGAAGGGGGGGAAGAGGGGGGGAAAGAAATAATATTATATTGTGTTAAAGTTAAAAAAAAAAAAAAAAAAAAAAAACCTGACCAATAAGAAGCTGCCACCTCACCCCCACCCAAGCCCCACGCCGGTGATCTCCTTCCCGCCCCCACCCTCCACGCCACTTCCACGCCGGGTTGCGGCGGTGTTCCCCCCCCTTCCCGCCCCCCTCTCCCGCCCCACTCCGCTTAGTCTAATAATAGGCGGTCAAATATGGATAAGAGATATTTGTCCAAAACGCGGCGAACCCTAAACATTCGTCCCCCATTCAAGCTAAAAATGTGTGTACCTCCTTCCCAACGACCATTTCCATCCTGTCAATTCCCCAAAATGCCCTTCACAACATATCCGGGCACCTCAAATCAACCGTACACTCCCCTACCCGGAATCTGATTCTTTGCCCCCATTCCCCTGCCCGTAAATCATGGGCAGTCGTTTATCCTTCAACTGGAGCATGCACGACACTAAGATATATCAACCTATCCATACACATTATCATTATCATGTATATATACACACGCCAGATGTATGTATATTCAATATCCATATATACCAACAGAAAGTCGCTATCATACGTACACTAATTGTGAAAACTAACATTGATCACAACATTTTTTTATATTATTTTTTGGAGATTTGAAGGAGATATGTGGAGAAGGACGGTGGCTCGATCTGCAACGGTTGCGGAAAACATAAGAAGGTTGTGTATGGTGGCGTCAACCGCTTCGATTCCCGGTCCTTGTATTGTTCATAAGCGTGGAGCTGATATTCTTCATGATCCTTGGTTTAACAAGGTACGTACGTACTTATGGTTAATGTAGCACTATGCTTACATTTTTTATCGATTTGCATGTTAATGATGTTTAGAAATATTGCAGAATCCATGTGGAGATAAACCAGGATTTGTATATTGATTAATTGTGTCATTGTGTGTCTAATAGGGTTAAATATGTGCGTGCGCGCTCTCTCTCTATACATGTATGTGTATACGAACACATACGTACCGGACTGGACACAGTCTTTCCGGAACTAAGTTTACGTCGAGAACCGCAAAACACTAGCTTCTATGTAGTTTTTTTTTTTTTTTTGAACGGCCAACGAATCAATTCCGAGCACTCTCGGGCACCCTTTTGGCGAATCAGGTACTCGAGAGTACCCGGGCCACCAATTGCTACCAATTCCCGGGAAAACCCGACCACTCACCCGCCCGAAGGCACGACGGTGAAATAGTCGGTAAAACCGGTCGGGATTAGGACTCGAACCCAAGCCAATGGCCGGGTCATCCCTCATTTCCCATCCACCAATGTCCTCCAAATATAGCTAGTGGGAATTGAACCCAAGCCTCCCATAGGAAACTTTAGGCTCTCAACCAACTAGGCTACAAGTGTTGGACGCTTCTATGTAGGGCTGTGCAACGATTCTGTTGTACTTGACGTACCGGACTTTTGGGGTGTTAATGAGACCCGGATCTTTGCATGAGCTGCATCTCAGTGTTAAAGTTTTGGTTTATATAACTATTTTTTTTTAAATGGGGGTCGAAACCGTATATACCAAAAAAAATTTCATACGGAGACTATATATTCAAAACTTCTGAGCAAAAATTCGGGGGGGGGGGGGGTGGTCGGCCGCCCCTCCCCGCCCCTTGAATGCTACGCCCCTGATTATGCCATTTTGCTATAATATATGTACATCGTTAAAAAAAAAGACTTTATTAAAAAATATGATAAATAGGAAATCCACTATGCTAGATAACTAATTTTGGGAGGGACATTTGTAAAAAATGGAATAGTTTGTTTGACTAAATAGTCAAATAGAGAAGAAAGCTCTAGAGATGTTAAGGGTCAAGAAACCACTAAACTTGCATCAGAGTTGAGCAAATGTGGGTTCGGTTTGGCTTTTACATATAATTGAAACCGATAATTGAGTTCGGTATTAGAAAAAACCATAATCAAAATCAATCGATTAAGTCGCTGCGGCTAATATGTGGGTTATCGATACGGTTACGTTCAGTTAATTATCAAAAATAACTTAGGCAAAATCATAAACTTAAAATAGTTACTCAAGTGTTTGAACATTTTTCAATAATACAAATACATGAAGAATACATCAAATACACAGGAAATATATAAAAAATATGTTTTAAATACATGGACTTACATGAATAAACCATGAAACACACATGAAATACATGAAAATATGTTCCAAATACATGAATATACATGAAAAGCACATCAATAAATAACTATCAGTTTGGTTTTGGTTATTTCGGTTATGAAAATAAGGAGAACCATAACGGAGTGGTTCGGTTTTGGCCATATCTTAACCATAACTGATGGGTTAATTCGGTTACGGTTATTTTCGGTGCGGTTGTTTCAGTTTTGATTATTTTTGTTTTAGTTATTTCAGTTATGGAAATAGGGAAAACCGTAGCCGAATGGTTCGGTTTTGGCAATATCTTAACCGTAAATGATTAAGTAATTCGGTTTTGGTTATTTTCTGTTTGATTTTGGTTTTTTCCGTTATCGGTTTTCGTATGCTCACCCCTAACTTGCAGGTGTCTAGACCTATGTTGGGTTAGGCATGTATATATTTTGTCACTTTTGCTACAGATTTTGCTACCATTTTTATTAAATTATATTTTAAGTATTTGTTTTGACATTTTTTGCAACGGATTTTGCTACAAATTTTCTAGGAATTTTATATAACTATTTTTAAATACTTATATTCTCAACTTTGCTACAGATTTTGCTACGAGTTCTATTTATCTTTTCTAGTTAATTTCTAAATAATTTATTTTTATGGTTTTGCTACGGATTTTGCTACCGATCTTGGATAAGTTATTTTGTTATATTTATTTCATTAATTTTGATACGGACTTGCTATGGATTTTGCTACCAATTTCATTTGCTACGGAATTCTCGTAGCTAAAGTGTAGCAAAATGAATTCATAGCTAATTCGTAGCAAAACTAGCGACCGATTTGTTTCATAGAAAATGTCTAGACCTATGTTGGGTTAGGCATGTATATATTTTGTCACTTTTGCTACAGATTTTGTTACCATTTTTATTAAATTATATTTTAATTATTTGTTTGGACATTTTTTGCAACGGATTTTGTTACAAGTTTTCTAGGAATTTTATATAACTATTTTTAAATACTTATATTCCCAACTTTGCTACAGATTTTGCTACGAGTTATATTTATCTTTTCTAGTTAATTTCTAAATAATTTATTTTTATCGTTTTGCTACGGATTTGGCTACCGATTTTGGATAAGTTATTTTGTTATATTTATTTCATTAATTTTGCTACGGATTTGCTATAGATTTTACTACCAATTTCATTTGCTACGAAATTTTCGCAGCTAAATTGTAGCAAAATGAATTCATAGCTAATTCGTAGCAAAATTAGCAACTGATTTGTTTCGTAGCAAACTTTCCTTGCAAATGCCTGTTTTTGTAGTAGTGATGCTAATCTATCCATATTTTCACATATGGTCCCATAACCGTTAACAACGGCGATTTTAGAGAAAAGTCTTCAAATTAAAGTAGCACGAACCGGTACAAAAGTACACATCACCATTGTAAACGATGATTTTGAATTTTTCCTTACAAATCGCCAATACTAAAGGCGATTACTGCTTTTTTTTTCCGGCCACCATGTCGCTGTTGAGAGTGTCGATTTCTTTATTTTTCTGCCATAAGTAAATCGACGACCTAGGCTTCGAGAAGTGGATGATACACGGACAATTGTTGAAGAACCACAGTTGCAATAGACCATTCTTCGATTTGGGTATGACTCTGAAGAGCTTGAGAATGTAGGGGGCTACTTATAAGGATGCGGAATGATTTTAAAATTATTAATAACTTATTAAGTGAAATGACATATTTGTCCATAATGTGTACTGAAAACTTCGGTTTGGTAACTTTTCGACTTTTCCAAAAAAAAATGTGAAAATTGTGTTTTCCCGTTTTCTGAATGAGATAGCAGCCTCACCATAAGTGGTTAAAAAAGAAAAAAAAAAAATTCACAATGGGACAGATTTATGGTGACCACCTAAAGGGACCATGCATCACACATTCACACTCACCTTTTAATACATGTTCTCTCTTTTCATGACAACATTATTAAAGGAATAAGGAATCTGTGAGGTTGATGTTTAATTTGCCTTTTAAAACATTGTGGCCCAAAATTTTGTTTCAACGATTATTGTAACGAAAGAAAACTGAAAATACACATGTTGAATGTGGTGAAAAACCTGTTTAAAACAAATATATATCTTTTGGTCCAAAGATTAAAGATAACTACTTGTCCATTGTTAGTTACTGTGAATTGTGAACCGAACCCGAATGACAATTCCAAATTTAATTGTATGATGCTATAATTTCATATTTAAGATTAATTTCCAATGAAATAAGTAAACAAAGATAAGTTCTATATATGACATCTGGATGTTAATGCTTCTTATCATATACTTATGTTTTTTATATGTATCTTGCTATGCTGCTTCTTAAAATTTAATGATTATACTTGATGTAATCCTTGGCTAATCAATGTTTAATGAAACATTCAAGAGCAGGATACAGGGTTTCCTTTGACAGAACGAGACCGACTTGGGCTTCGAGGTCTCCTTCCGCATCGTGTCATATCATTTGAACAACAATATGAGCGATTTAGTGCGTTCTATATTCCTTAGAATTCTATTTTTGCTTTTTCACCTTTTAAATTATTTTATTTTTATTTTTCCTTGTAAGTTTTTGTATTAAACGTGTTTAGTTACTAGATTATCATCAAGGTTGCAAGACTAATATATTTTGTTAATCTACCGTTAGTGGCTTCATATCGATCGTTAGAAAAGAATACAGTAGGTCAGCCAGATAATATTGTATCCTTGGCGAAATGGAGGATCTTGAATAGGCTACACGATAGGAACGAGACATTATACTACAAGGTATATGTTCATTGAGAAACTCCATACTATATGAATGATTGAACAAAATGTAATAATGTATAATGTTGCTAATTTTTTTCTTTAGGTACTGATTGATAACATTAAGGATTTTGCTCCAATAATCTATACTCCTACAGTAGGTTTGGTGTGCCAAAATTATTCAGGATTGTTTAGACGCCCACGTGGAATGTACTTTAGTGCAAAAGATAAAGGAGAGATGATGTCAATAATCTATAACTGGCCAGCTCCTGAGGTATAGCATGAATTCTTCAGATAATTTAATGGTTTGTTGTTTGGTTAAGAAAAGTTGTCTGATAATGTTTTAGACTCTAGAGGTGGCAATTGTGATTCTTATTTATGAGTGGGTTGATTTGGTTTGGGGGGGGGGGGGGGGGGGGGGGGGGGGTAATTTAGCGGGTCGAAAGGTAATTTAAAAAGGAAGAGCCTTAAAAAGAAAGGGGTCAAATGGGTGGAATAGGTCAAACTTTGTCCAACCTATCTTTTTATGCTATAAACCGCTAGAGTTATCTCATTTTGGACAAAAGGTGTTCGAGTCTAGTGCAAAAATTATCCGTTTTGACCTGTTACCCAACTTGCCTAGACGCTTTTACTGAGCTCTATTTTATGGATTTATCTGAGTAAATTAGAAGGAAAAATATGGTAGGATAAGTTACTTTGATTTCAATTGACTTAAATATAGTTGTTAACAAATTATTCAGGTAGACATGATAGTGCTTACGGATGGCAGTCGTATTCTGGGCTTAGGTGATCTTGGAGTTCAAGGAATCGGCATTCCTATTGGGAAACTTGATATGTATGTTGCAGCTGCTGGTATAAATCCACAAAAGGTAAGACTTGAACTTATGTGCTTTATTACTTGCATACACTGACGCACATATATCTTAAGCTAGAGACAACAATTTTGACCCGTTTATTACTGAATGAGTTGCTTTGGATTGTGTTTCGTCTCAAACGGGTCAAATATATGAAGTATAGCTAAAAGGGGACTATGATAGATGGGTTGAAAAGCACCCGAGGTCTATTTATAATGCGTTCAAACTTCTAAGTTGTTTTTATTGGAAGTGTTCTGTAATAAAAAATAACACATTAATTATTTATGAAAGTTTTGACATGAAAGTGTTTTGTGTGTCAACCAAACCTGACCCGCCACATACAAAAAGATAAAGCATTAAAATCAACGCTCGTGTTTGGCCGTCTAAACTGCCCACCTTGCCACCTCTATGTTAAACCACCTTACTTGACACATAGTTTTATGATGGTTACTATATACTCTTGCTACTGTAGGTTCTTCCTATTATGCTTGATGTTGGAACCAACAATGAAAAACTTCTAGAAGATCATCTATGTAAGTAGCCACACATTCAAAATTAATAGATTTTCATATATTAGTCATGAGTGACCCAACTAAAGCACAAATGTATTTGGCTAAAAGGTTATCTTCACTTGTGGAAAAATGTAAAAAGTTGAAATAAATAATATTTAGGTTGCGCAATATTATTATGTCATGTTATTTACTTCAATAGATTTAGGACTAAGAGAACGAAGGTTAGAAGGAGAAGAATACATATCAATAGTGGATGAATTGATGGAAGCTCTTCATGCGCGCTGGCCAAAAGCTATTATTCAGTTTGAAGATTTTCAATTCAAGTGGGCTTTTGAAACTCTTCAACGATACAGAGAGAAGTACTGCATGTTCAATGATGACATCCAGGTTAGGGCCTATTTATCATGTTATGTTTTATTCCTGAAATGACATCTAAAGATTTAAGATTAATGCTTATATAGTTATTTAAGTTATTCCATAATCATGGTTTTTAGGGAACCGCTGGTGTGGCATTAGCTGGCCTCCTTGGAGTTGTTAGAGCACAGGGCCGACCATTGTTAGATTTTGTAAACCAAAAGATTGTCGTTGTCGGTGCTGGAAGGTAGTGCAAAACCAAATTTATCAACTTTTATTTCTATGTAAATTCAAAGTATTTATGATATAAAGGTGACCCATCTTATTCCTTATATTGTTTTCAGTGCAGGGCTTGGTGTTCTTAAGATGGCCTATCAGGCATTTTCAAGAATGACAGGAACAACAACAAACCCTCAGTTTTACTTAATTGATAAAGATGTATGGTTTTACAAATATATCATTAGCAAACAATATGAATTGGGAGTATCAATTTTTAATTAGAAAATCACTCTTTTGCAAGAATGATGATTTTGGCCAAACTATGGAAATGTACATGCATAAAAATTAGCATTATATTACCTATGAAAAGTTGTAAATTTGGTTGCAGGGTTTGATGACAAAAGAGAGAAGTGGTGTTGACCCGGCTGCTGCACCATTTGCGAAACCTGTTGAAGAGGTTCGAAGTATAGGACTACGGGAAGGATCAGATCTCCTTGAAGTGGTAGATCTTTGTTTATATTTAACTCGTCAAAGTTTTCTCGTTTATTAAAAAGGGTTGTCTTGTGCTCTAAATCTAGACCATAGTCATGAACATCATTTCTGATGTTTTGCAGGTAAAAAAGGTCAAACCTCATGTCCTTGTTGGTTTATCTGGAGTTGGAGGTATTTTCAATGAGCAGGTGCTTATTATTTTCACTGTTGCTTTGTCCTAAAACTAGTGTCTTACTTTAAAGAAGTATAATTTTATATAGTAAACTTATATCCTGTTCTTGTTGTCCTCAATGGTGTTTGTGCGCCTCGTTACTCAGTATTTTCACTAGAAATGGCAATTTCGATCCATTTACCTTGAAATGGACGGTTAAGGTTATCTTTATCTCTAGTGGTTCAAATGTGTGAAACTAAAAATAGCTAAAACGGACACGGGTCCAGTGGGTTGAAAGTTGCACATCTTAATGCCTAGAACCTCATAAATCATTTTACTGAAAGTTAGATTATTATTGAAATCATATCATTGTTGTTATCATATTTGACACACAAAACCAGTCACTATATCCGCTTGTATAACTTTTTCACTAGTACACTATCATAAGTTCCTAAAGATAAACGTCAGTCGATAAAATAAGATCAACACATTCATCATATATTTGATTTTATGTGTATATTCAGGTGCTTAAAGCCATGCGAGACTCCGACTCCCCTAAACCTGCTATTTTTGCCATGTCAAATCCCACAGATAATGGTTTGCCTATGCCTTTGTCTCATATATATCTTCAGTGATGAAAGCTATTAAATTTTATTGACTTATACATAATTTTTTATACAGCTGAATGCACTGCTGCTGATGCTTTCAAACACGCTGGAGAAAACATAGTTTTTGGAAGTGGAAGTCCTTTCCGGAATGTTGATCTTGGTATACACTTTTTATCTAGTTCCTATTCTTTTCTTACATAATTTTGCTAAGTCGGCACTAAAGGCGACAATTTCGACCCGTTTACTTATGAATGGGTTTATCCATGTTTAGCAGAGTAAATGAATAAAATGAAAAATATTTGTTAGAAAAAGAACAAGTCAAACTAATCAAACGGGCCGAAAGTCTCCCAAAAATATATTTTTGTAGTATAAACCTCCACTCGAACATGTCTTGATCATCACCCAACCTACCTCTTTCGCCACCTTTGTATATGGTTCGTGTTTTTTTTTGTTGATTGTTTCTTATCTAATTTATTGACACATTGGCAGGAAATGGGAAAGTTGGCTATGTAAATCAAGCAAACAACATGTATCTTTTCCCAGGGTATGTGCTTATCTTTGTGCTAGCTTTTGTTAATTTATTATATTTATCTAATATCATTTGCTTAACCAGGATCGGTTTGGGAGCTCTGCTTTCTGGTGCGCGTATTGTATCTGATGGAATGCTGCAAGCAGCATCTGAATGGTATGAACTAAACTAAACTGAACAAAATCATACTAAATCAAATTAAGATGTTAACTAATAATATTTAATCTATTCAGTCTTGCCTCATATATGACATTAGAAGAGATACAGAAGGGTAAATTCTACCCATCTATTGGCAGGTACCATTCACATAATCTCACTTAAATTGCTTAAGTTGTGTTTTTAAATGCACTATCAAAATTGTGTCAATCATTTGGTTATTAAGGAAACACAATTATAGACTAAATATGATTATTAGTATGCATCAACCTTGCACATTTTGTGCACATTTTTGTGATTTTTAACGCATGACATACGACTTAAAAATATGTTATTACAACGACAAGTCGATAATGTAGGTTTCTTAAATAAATAAATCGATTAGGATTTTGTAGTACACACTTTGGGCAACTTTCAACCTGTTTGACGCGTTCCCTTTTTAATGGGGTTTTTTAGTTGACCCATTTTACTAGTTAGGGATAAACCATTATCCTAATCGATTTATTTATAAGTAAACGGTCGTAATATCATTTGCTCTCGTATGGCTACAGCATTCGAAGTATTACTGCTGAAGTAGGAGCTGCTGTGCTTCGGGTAGCAGTAGTTGAACAAGTAGCAGAAGGACGAGGTGAATTGGGACCCAAAGAGCTTGCACACATGTCAAAAGTACTCATCAAATATCCACACTTTTATTATTATTATTATTATTATTGTTATTATTATTATTAAATTTATTTGTTTCAAAATAACCATGTTAATGAATATGAATTCCAACGTTGCGTGTAGGAAGAAACTGTGGAATATGTATCGCGCAACATGTGGTATCCGGTTTACAGTCCTCTTGTTCATGAGAAATAAAATGGGCAAAGTGAGGTTGTGAAGATAGTACTATAAGTCATTACATTGTTAAAACCAGTTACCTGATAAGGGGATCCCACTAGCAGTTAAGACACGCGGCTATAGGTTAATTAACCAGAAGCAGTTTTTTATGAGCATTTGTGGCCGTCCATGTAGAATTAATGTTACATTATGTGTTTTGGTTTTGCGTGTATGAAATAGTTACAAGAACTACATTTGTGTAGAATGTTTTACAGTCACTAGGAATGGACATGGGTGTGTTGTCATTTACATATCTTTAATCTGCTTTGAAAACATATTAATGTTGTTTTTTTTCGTTAGCTACTTTTCGGCTTTCTATGACACCCACTTGTTCAACTTGTATTGTATAATATAGTTTGTAATATCATTGTTACACCTTAGACAGATCCGACATCCCAGTGCATTAGTTGTTAGGTTCATAAGGAATACCGTATCTCAAATATCACCAACGTTTTTCGGGTGCATTAGTTGTGGATGATAGAAGAACTCCGCATCTAAGTGTGTATTAAGGCTTCGTAGAACGTGAGACAACACATCTCAATTCCATTCATTTTCAAGCTAGTATTGAGTTTTGTATTGCTTAAAATTGTTAACATGAATGTTGTTTCTTTAAATATGGATTGTGGTTACAATTTTGTGTTCCCTTTAACGTATATATAGACTAGTTACAAAATATCTTTTTAATTAAGATTTTGATATTGTTTTTAAGTTAGTTTTGATAAAAGTGGTAAAATATAAAGACAACATGATTTTAAAAATTTTATTGTATTTTATTTTATACACATATAAAGTCTTGCCAAAACCTAAGTTATAGTCTGATTATCAACTCTTCATCAGTTACAATCTAATAGACCAAAAATTGTTTAAATCGTTGAATACTGGATCTATTGATTTAGCAATTGAACAATCAGTACCCGGTTTTCTCTAGAAAAGGTCATCAGTTGAAGTTTAGTTTGTGACATAATGTTATGAGCGTGCAAGATGTTTAACCATAGTGAGTTGAGTTTAATTGGAATATGTGACGAGCGGAGTCACTAGCATTTTCTGCGATCATGAACATGGGTTGCCTCTTACCTATCGATGAACCTAGACTTTATTAGACGTTAAAAAAAAAATATATATCCTATTTTAAAACCCTAAATACAAACCACTTTTTCTCAATTGTCTCAACTTTCAAGTTTCCTACTTTCCAACCAAACATCTTACAAATACTTTGGTAAGTAAGACTTGATAGAAATTTCTTTGAATAAATTGAGTACACGTAAGCAGTGGGCTCCACATGACATTTGCTTCCCCCTTAAATAATATCTGCACCTTTGAGTCTCACTGCACCAATATCCTGTATCCCTCAAAAACAGATCTTAATAATAATATCCTGCATTTTGATTCCTATAATTATATCACCATAACAACCTTCACATTCATCTTCCATTTGTTCAGTAAGATTTTTTTATTATTATTATTTTTTTTAAATATCTTTCATTGATCTAGTATTATTTTGTACAGTAGCTTATGGATTTAGAGTTTAAGTACTTAACTTATCAGTTAAACCACAAATTTGTATCCTGATTGATGTATTTGTTTAGGTTTGTATTAAGTGGAACAGATTTGTAACATTTTGAGTACATTAATATAAGTTGAAGATTGATATATGTGACTGAGATCAATTGGAATGTGAGGCTGGGGATTTGACAATGTTAATTAGAATTTTGATATTTAGGGCTTTCGTTTATCTTCGCAAGCGATTTTATTATAATGTAGATCTATGTAATAATGTACCAAAGCGGTGGACCGCGACTGGTTGCTGTGATGGACTATGGTCAGAAGCAGATGATCAAAATGGCAGCATTGAATAGATTGTAGGAATTTGGATGATTTTCTGATTTAATGATAATTACGGAATATATAAGATAAGTTACCTTATTTTTTAGATAAGCATTAATGCTGACGTATGGGTAGCGGTGGTTTTGTATTCAACTGTGTTGTGTCATTATTTAGCGGTTGCTTGTACCGATTGAATTGAGAAATTTGTTGGATGTAAAAACATGGTATCACAAGCGATGAGCATAGCACATAGGCAGAATTTGGTTGGTTTGATACGCTTCATGATTTTCTCCATTTTTTTTATTCTACTGATTTTAAAGATCTTGGTAATGTGATTGCTGAATGGTTTGTTCCTTCTGTTGTGTTTTGTGATGCTTGGTGGCAGTAAGACTTTGATTGAGGATGGCTCTAAGAAAACCTGGTTTAATTGCGTTATTTGATGTGGATGGCACTCTTACTGCGCCAAGGAAGGTACACCTTTATATTTATCACCATCTTAAGTGCATTTGAAACATCGGGTGAACTTTCGTCAACATTGATTTTGTTTATGAAGGTATGGTAAAACATCATGATCTTTTTACCAAACATGGTTCTCTATAGATGTCATCTTGCCAATATAGTTGACTTTAGATTTTGAAAACATTTATGTAAGAACTAGAAGTGGTTTGTCAATTGTGTGAGTGGTAATAGTGTAATACTGTAAAAATGTGTATTTTCAAATATATTAGTTAATCTGATGCAGTACATAGAAGGATTAAGCATTCTTTTTCCTAGAGACATTATTCGATGAGTGTGAAATAATGAAATCAAATATGATTTTGCTTATATAACCAAAGCTCATATAGCAGAAGGTCAGAGTGTGTTAGCATAAACCTTTTCACAGAACATCCTACTATTCTTGGCACTGTTGTACAATGTTTAGTACTTCCGAACAACTTGTGAGTCATTTGTTTTGTGTTAAGTTTGATTTAGCATTTACTGTCTTGTCAAGCAAGTACATATCATTGTGTGTTCGATACATGCCTACCACTTCTCAGATATCTGTGTCTTGACCAAAGGGTAGTCTGCTGCTTGTTTTGATGCTCTACTGTCCAAGCTTCATGTTACTGTGTCCCGTTCAGCTTGAGGGGGCATATTAGAGAGTGTGTTGATATGTGTTGGATTAGTTAGTTAGTTACCGTTTGTAGGTTGAGGCGGTTAGAGTTCCACCGCCTCTGATTGTGTATATATAGGTGCTGTTGCCACCTGTTTCATAACACAATAATAAAGATCTCGATTCCTTATGTAAGAAGCTTTCTGTTAAATTGTGACTGTGCTTCTATTTGCGTATCTTAATGAGGTAACGATATTCAAATTCAGCACTTGATCAAACAATATGTATATGCCACCATTGAATACGACTGTATGGGACATTCATCCGTTACTTTTGAATACAATTAACTTTTTTTTTTTTATTTAAAGCACTTCATTTTTGCAGGGGGTTACTCCAAAGATGTTGAAATTCATGCAGGATTTGCGGAAGGTACGTTATTTATTATGTCCTGCACTATTGAGCATTTTGTGTGTGTGCATGGGTGTGGGGGAGGGGGTTGTATATTCTTAATTTCTATGTCACATTTTTCAGTGTCTCGGTTTTTTCCTGCTTGCAGGTTGTTACTGTTGGTGTTGTTGGAGGATCTGACCTTGTTAAGATATCAGAACAGCTAGGGTCAACAGGTCAACTGTGTGCTCTTTCATTTCTTCTTTTTGATGAATAACAAATAACGTTGGAGTTTTAGTAAATCTTTACATACGAAGTGTTTAGATGTATTTCTTTAGCATTATTTTGGACCCAAGTTCTTGAAGCCAACCTTTACAAGAAGGATAAGAATATCTGATTATTTATTTCCATTTTCCCTACCTCATTTTGCAAAAGTGGTTGTTGATTCTTTGTTCTACTCTTTTTGGAACATATTTCGTATTATGTGTTATATAAATTAACAATCTAGCTCTTATGTCTATGCAGTTATAAATGACTACGATTATGTGTTCGCTGAGAACGGCCTTGTGGCCTACAAGGATGCGAAACTAGTTGGAACGCAGGTACTGTCTAGAACATTGAAAACATCATTTATAAGCTTTCCCAGAAAAACATACATACTATACTAACTACACTCGTTACAGATGTTAGAAACCAATTTTCTTTATGTACCCTTTTTTATATTAATTGATCAATTTTTCCTTGTGCAGAGCCTGAAAACATTATTAGGGGAGGATAAGATCAAGGTAAAAGAGTTTTTTTTGTTTTGTTTTGTTTTTTTTTTTTTGTTGTTATTATGGATCCACAATATGTTTTTAGCAATGTAAGGGGTGTTTGGATGGCTGCAACTTGAAAAATTAAAACCAGATAATCAAAGAATCAGTTAACTGAAGCAAAGTTTAAAAGAACAGAATCGAGCCTCGAGGCGTTTTCCCTTCACCTCATGAGGCGTAACCCTCGAGGCGAACCGAGGCGTAAGCCTGAGACGAGATCGAAAAATAAATATAAAAATTATATATCGTATCACACATAAAAAACACACACAGCCCCATGAGGTGCACCTGAGGCGCAAGCTTTCTTAGCGCCTTGGCCATTCGAGGCGCACGTACAAAATTACCTCATGAGGCGCTGCCTCAGAGACGTTTTCTCAGCGCCTCGCCTCGAGGCGCGCCTCTAAGCGCATGCCTCACCCGTTTTTTTTTTAACCATGAATCGAAGCTAAGAACCTAAGAATATGCTAAATAATCAAAATATGTTTTCTTGCAAAATCTTCTCACAAACTTCTACAAATCTTATTATTTTGACCCTAAATGATCAAAATCACTTTTTTCTGCAAACACTTGCACCCTATTTGGCTCCCAGAATCCCTAAGAATCTGATTTTCATTCCATAGTCTGTTTAGGTTGGCAAAACGGAAGGAAATGGAATTAAATTTCCATTCCATGGGGTGTTTGGTTGGCAATATTTTGAAGTCCATGCTGTATAAATATTATCTCATTTATACTTCCACAGTTTTTTTATCTGTGATAATTAAAGTCATACACAACATGATGCAGGAGTTTGTGAATTTTACCCTGCATTACATTGCCGACTTAGATATCCCGATAAAAAGGTGAGTGACGTCCTATAACCCTTAAACAATTGATCATCTTTTTGCATCTTAATAGACCCACTTAAATATGAGTATTACAGAGGAACTTTCATTGAGTTTCGAAGTGGGATGATCAATGTTTCACCAATTGGGCGAAACTGTAGTCAAGAAGAAAGAGATGAGTTTGAGAAATATGACAAGGTACAAAACTTTTATTCATTGGGAACACAAAAGTTTATATTAACAATTTAATTTTGATGATAAATTGCAATTCAGGTTCATAACATACGCGCAAAAATGGTGGAAGTCCTTAGAGAGAAATTTGCTCATCTGAACCTTACGTTTTCCATTGGTGGCCAAATTAGCTTTGATGTGAGTAACACACTTACTACTTAGTCTAAGGATATGGTAATGGGTCAGGTTTTGGTAATCCCAGTCCCATACTCGATCAGAAAAACAAGATTACTAATTCTTTTATTGGTTATTTTTGTTTAATATCTTTTTTGAAAAATGCTTTTAATAGGCCTTCCCACAAGGATGGGACAAAACTTATTGCTTGAAATATTTGGAAGAATTTCAAGAGATTCACTTCTTTGGAGACAAGACTTACAAGGTAGCTCTTTATCTTCATTTACATTTCTTTTGTTTATCTTCTTGATAAACGACTAGTATTTCTGTCGTCTGAAACTTGTAAATAACGACGTTTATCAACTTTTTCATAGGGGGGAAATGATCATGAGATATATGAATCCGAACGAACTGTTGGTCACACAGGTTAGTACACATTTATTATCATATTCTCTGAGTCCCATGAGACAGCATCAATTAACATGCCATATAATGTAAAGGGAGTGTTGAAACACCCTTCGTTAGGGCTGTAAACGAACCAAACGAACACGAACAAGGCTTTGTTCGTGTTTGTTTGTTAAGGTTTCTTGGACAAACGAACCGTTCACGAACACACTAACGAACATAATTCTATGTGTTTGTTTGTTAAGAAATTCAGTTGTTTGCGAACTGTTCGTGAACACGGGTCTTGAATAAAAACAAACAAAAACAAACATTTAATATGCAACTAACTAAAAAAAAACATTGTTAATATTAACTGTTAGACAAAGTACATCTACTAAACAATGTCGATAAGTCAAATTGTACTAACTTAGGCATAATTATCTAAAATTACTTAGGCATAGGCATGAATACATGATATTCCTAATTCAAAAGTTCATAATTATCATAAGTTTTAACTAGTGATCGAACATAAACAAACATACACGAACGGATATAAATAAACGAACGTAAACAAACACATTGCCGAACGTTCACGAACGCAATCGAATGAACGAGACATTTGTTCGTGTTTGTTTGTTTAGTTAATCAAACGAAATTTTTTGTTCGTGTTCGTTCATTTATTAAACAAACGGACACAAACGAACTTCCCGCCGAACGGTTTACGAACTGTTCACCGAACGTTTGGTTTGTTTACAGCCCTACCCTTCGTTTACAAGATGACTGATTCTTGTGGGCTTAAATCAATACCATTGAGTTATTTTCCGATAATGATGATAAGACAGTTAAATGGAGAATTTACTTGGAACCATAATATATCTATCAGTAGGTTACCAAAATACCAAATACTCCCCAAGTCCAATGAACTTTGCATCATTCCCTTTCTTGTGTTGCATTGGGTCGGATTGGGTAGGCTGAAATTCTTTTAGTCCAAAGTTCAATTTTTTTTAAAGGAATTAGTGTTATACATAATTACCATAGTTGTTAAAAGCCATCGCTTCTTGCGCCTAGGCTCATTTTTTAGTCGAGGCGATGCAATTGCGCTTTGAGTCGAGGAAATTGCGCTTTAATTCTCCAGGGTGATGGTTTAGGCGTAGATTTCGGCTAGATTCCTGAATTCGGGAAAGTTTCCAGACAAATTCCTTAAACTATGGCTACACTCCAGCCAAATTTCTACTTTTATCTAAGGAAAACTACTTTTATACTTTAATAATATATCAATATTTTAAAACTTTCGATACTAACTAGATGATACTACATGTTATATAATAGCTTTTGTTACTTTATTTTATTTGAAGAATAATATTATTTAATATATTTTTACTTTATTTTTTTGTTCGCTTTTTTTATCTCAGACCCTCGCTTTTTTTGCGCCTCGCGCCTAGGCCCTAGGCGAGGCCTATGCGCCTTGAGTGCGCCTTTGATAACTATGATAATTACAAAAGAATATCTTATTCCAATTAAAATCTATTTGTTTAACATGATTTAGGAGGTTTCAATCATTAATGTGCGACTTTCAAAGTGTTTTGACCCATTTCCTTTTAAGCTATTTTTTATCGTGCCTGTTTGACGCGTTAGAGATAGAACATAATCTAAATCGGTGTGTTCTTGGGTAAATTGGCTGAAACCTTAGACCAAAAGTTACTCACTACTCAGTGTCACAAAGTGCCAATAATGAACAAGATTCTCTAAATTTGTTGACGGGTTGTTTTTGGTTTTTCAGTTACGAGCCCTGATGATACCTTGGAGCAGTGTACTCGTCTGTTTCTCGACAAACAAGTTTGAGGGGCCCGACTCGTTTTTACTTTGATTTTCTTTAAAAAGGACTGAATGTGGTGCAGTAAGATTACCCATCCTGTAAGGTTTGGAAACAATTGCTCTATATATGAATGGATTGATTGATTCACTTGGTTGTGTTAGTTATGTTACATTCCTATACTTTTTTTGTTTCTCTGTTGAAATAAATAATTACTTTTACATTGTGTTCTGAAAGAAAAGAAAGGATTTGAAGGGAAGAAATGAAAAATTGTGTTCCATGGTTTTTTACGAAGAGAAAAGAAGAGGAGTTTTTAGGTTAAAATCCATCATTTCAAATTGGAAGGAAATAAAGAGAAAGGAAGTAAGGAGAATACAAAGGGAGAAATTCTCTCCGGAACACAACGTTAAGTGGCGCGGGATATAGGGGGCATGGTCCCCCCCTTTCCGAACTTTCGCTCAGAAGTTCTGATTATATAGTATTTGTATATAATATTTTTTGGTACATACGGTTTCGACCCTCCGTTTAAAAAATATATAGTTATATACTTTCAACCCCCAGTCCGAATTCCCAAGCTCCACCATTAAGAACGTATCAACCTATTTCATTGAATAAACAAAAAGAACATAATGCTAAACGTTTACAATAATAACATGGTCACTAGACTGTTATAACTAATCTTATTTATTTATTTATTTATTTATACAACTATCAAATAACAAACTAACAACAATTTCAGTTTAGATAATTACATAACACAATGATAAAAACAAGAAAAATACACAAAGCTACATAAAAGAAATGATATAACGTAAATTCTAAAAACTACAAGCTAAAATCTAAAAAAGCAAAAACATAAAAACTAAGATTGTAGGGTTCGATGAGACAGTTCCAATGCCGTTTGAATGAGTTCAATCGGAGTCCGTTTAATACCGTTCCCACGACATCCTATTTTTCTTTTAACGTGCATTTTTTTGAAAGATGAACTTCATTAGAAATGGAGGCGCGTCCTTAAAGCGAGGACCGACCCAAGAAAACCATTACATCATATACAAAGGGTAAACAACCCAATCTTTCCAAACTATATCTTTAAACGAGATATACTTTTAAGCCACAAAAGGAAATAGATTTTATATTAGCCGCAAAGGAAATAGATTTTATATTAGCCGCAACATCCAAGAGCTTTGGCTCTTTACCCCCGAACAATTTCTCGTTCCGCACTTTCCAAATCATCCACATTGTAATCATCACAATACCCGAGATAACCTTCTTGACCCATGACCCACCAATCAGTTCCTTCGCTATCTGCAGAAGGTCAGTCACATGAAAAGCAAAAACCGGTTCAATTTTGCACCACCTACCTATGACTGTCCAAACTCCAAACGATAACCTGCCAGTAAACAAATGTTCTGCAATCTCCACATTCACATCACACAACACACACCTCAAATCCGGAACACTAATATTTCTCCTAGTCAGCGCCATTCTAGTCGGAATCCGCTCCATTTCGGCTCTCCATATAAAAATATTAACTTTCAGAGAAATCCACCTCATGAAGAACGGGTCAAAATAACCACACTGAACCCTCCGTTCCTCTTTGTTTCAAACAAATAACAAACACTTGCTAAACTAACACTCTCTCTCTTACGTCATCAAACCGTACGTCTTTTTCCCTTCCTTTACCTAAATTTTTATATAATTATCCGCCATTGACTGCTGTTCAAGCTTTGGATTAATCAGGTGAATTTCACTCTTCCTTACATCTATAGTAGCATGCTCAGATATACGTGTTGTATTTATATTATACGCTATTCTTTTCATGTAATTAGTTTAAGTTTTAAGTAATTGGCTGTTGCAATGTTTCTAGGTTACATTTTGACGAATAATTGAAAGTCTATTAATTACAAATTGAACTTCAGGTTATTCCATATTTGATTTGAGTAGCTGATATGCATCAGTATGAGCAGATTCATGTGTGACAGTCAAATTATTTGATATATGAGTTTACTTATTAGAAATTGTTTTTAGATAGTGAACTTAGTGGCGCGCATTTGATTTTTAAGTTTAGCACCAATTTTTAGATGATTGAAAGTTTGTTAATAGGGCAGGGCATCCATACACTTAAGTTAGTGTAATTGAAATCGACTGTTGTAATGTTTTAGAGGGACCGAGGGAGAATGCTGATCGACATTTAAGTTCATTGATGTGAAAATTGATCTTAGAACCTTACACATATAAAAGCTTTTCATGTGTTTCTGCCTTTCTGGCTAATTTGAATTAACATGTATGATGGATACTCAACTTTTAGAATTATGGTTCTTGTGTAGTCGTGTTAAAGTTAAATTGAGACTAGATGATTGAGCTTTTACTGTGAGGACTTATGGTTAATTTAAGACAATTTAGGCCTTGTTTGAGTTTTTCTAATTAAGTGTTAGTTTACAACTACCCACAAAGAAATACCAATACTGGCTGAATAATGCATGTTGGATTACATAGGTTTCAGAAACTAATTACTCACAGTAACCATAGACATTGAGGGTATAGCATAGTTGTCAAAGCGCCTAGGCGCACTCAAGGCGCATAGGCCGAGTCCGGAGCCTAGGCGCAAGGCGCATAAAAAACGAGGGCTTTTTATAATTAGGCGCATAGTATAAAATACATTTTTAGGGATTTTAGAGATGTTTTGTGCTTGTTTAGGGCTACATTAGGATGTTTTAGGGTTGTTTAGGACTTGTTCATAACTCATTTAGGATGTTTTAGAGGTTTAGGCAACTTTTAGCCTGAATTTGGCCGGAAATCAGCCTGAAAACAGCCCTGATAGTGCGCCTCAGTGCCTAGGCGCGCGCCTCATAGGGCGCAGTGCACTTGATGCGCCTTGCATGTTGCACCTAGGCGTGCTTTTGACAACTATGGGGTATAGTATGTAAGTATTGAAGGTTGATTAGTATTAAAACTTTGGTAGTTGACATTTTATGATTAGGATGCGTATCATATAGTTCGCTTCGAGTAATTTACAACTGTAATCTTTCTAGGGACTAGGGTACAATTTGATGAACATTTAAGCCAAGTTATTTGAACCAAGTTCTAAAATCTGATTTTAGTACCCTGCACAATGTATGCAGATTCAGGAGTGTGTCTAAGACTCCAAGTCATGTACTATGCAAGATGTATGTGTGGTGTAGTCTTAGAACTCTGTTGCCTGTTGTAGACTGATATTAATTGAGGGCATATCTACTGATGACTGAAGGGCCAATATTTGAATTAGAAGTTAGATTTTAAGGGATTGAAAGCTATCCAGGAATTTATATGATTATAAATGAATTGTGGTGTATATGCATCCCTTTGTTTAATGTTTTCTTTCTGAACCATAAAGCAGTAGCGTAATGGAGGTTTAAGTTGGTTTAAAAATTTAAATTCAGCTGTCGACTTATCTTGCAGGTGTTTGATATTACAGCCTGTGGAGAATTGATCTTACGATCACTTAGTAAATAAACTGATAGAGCGAGAGGAGATATGAATTTTTCATGTAGTTTCCAGAATCGTGGTTTTCCAGGTACTAGTTGTGGAATATTTGACCAGCAGAACTTGCAGTCAAGTTTTGGTTATAATTTCCCGTGCAATCCAAGGTTTTTGTTAAAAGTTGGTTCTAAAAGGAAATTGATTGCTTCTAGTAATCATGGTTGTAATTCAAGCAAAACCGCTAATGGTTTAAATGGAATTTGTACACTTAAGACATCAAGGGGGAATCTTAAAACAGCTTGCCAGGGAAATGATTCAATCACTTTTATAAACGGGAATGGAAGGGATGTAGAATCCATCGAGACTATAAATTCAGAGGATTTAAAAGAAGAAACTAAGAGTGATTCAAGAGATAAGAGAGAAGAAGCAGAAATGATGTCTCCCACTTTAGATGAATTAAGGGAGTTGTTACAAAAAGCGCGTAAAGAATTGGAGATAGCACAACTTAATAGTACCATGTTTGAGGATAAGGCTCAGAAGATATCAGAAGCAGCAATAGCACTAAAAGACGAAGCTTTACATGCATGGGATGATGTCAACTTGGCATTAATTGCTATTGAAGATATTGTGAAAGAAGAAGACCCCACTAAAGAAGCTATTCAGAGAGCCAAAATGGCCCTTTCTTTAGCTGAAGCTACACATCAGGTGGCTCTTGAATCATTAGAAGTTGCAAAAGAGAAAAACGAAAGTGAAAATGAAAATTCGAATTTTTTGAAAGAAGAGGAAACTCTTTTAGCCGCTCAGAAGGATATGAAGGAGTGTAGGGAGAATTTGGAAAATTGTGAGAGAGCATTGATTCGGTTACAAACCAGAAAAGACGAGTTACAAAGAGAAGTTGTCATACTGAATGAACGTGCCGAGAAAGCACAAACGGATGCATTAAAATCTGAAGAAGATGTAGCAAACATAATGCTTTTAGCAGAAGAAGCTGTTGCTTTGGAAGTTGAGGCTACGAAGCGTGTTAATGATGCTGAAGTCGTATTAAAGAAAGCTGAAAAAGCTCTTGCCATTCCCCTTGTGGATACATCTGAAGGTACAATTTCAGATGGGGAGACACTTGATGACGAAAACGCCCTTGCAGGGGATTTAGTAGAAATCGTTGCTAGCAATGATAGTGATGCAACAACTGAAGATCCTAAGAGCGACCCCATACAAGACACAGAGTTAAGTTTTGTGGACAATATGTCGGAAGATTATAAATTTTCTGATGATAGTGACAAAGAGAATGAACAAATGACCAAAGACACTGAAAGTGATTCTGAAAAGATGAAGAATGTGGTTCAAACAAAAAAACAAGAAACACAGAAGGATTTCACAAAGGACAGCTCGTCACCTTATTCACCAAAAGCATCATTAAAAAAATCATCTCGTTTTTTTCCTGCATCATTTTTCTCCTTGGAGGGAGATGGTACTGAGTTTACACCAGCAGCAATCTTTCAGGAGCTTAGTGAATCTGCAAGAAAGCATTTACCCAAATTGATAGTTGGGTCTTTGCTTGTTGGTGCAAGGTATACATTCTTTTTCTGGTTCACTTTTTATAAAGAAAAAAACGATATAGAGAAGCATGCTTATTAAACATTATTGGATACTAATTTGTAGAATATTGGTGGTATATTGACAGCTTTGCTTTCTATGCTAAACAAGTACGTATTGGCAAAATATTTCAGCCACCAAATGTTATCACCACCAATGTGGATGAAGTTTCTTCAAATTCTCAGCTTTTGGTCAAACAGATAGAAAGATTACCTAAAAAAATTAAAAAGATAATCGAGATGCTTCCACACCAAGAGGTATTGTTTTCTAGCCCAAAACCCTTAAAATTTGCTGCATTTGTCTCTAGATTAATATTTCTACTCTGTTTTATTGTCTATTTTATCTCTGCAGATTAATGAGGAAGAAGCTTCTCTTTTTGATGTGTTGTGGTTGTTACTTGGCAGTGTAATATTTGTGCCAATATTTCAGAAACTTCCTGGAGGTACTTGAGTTTTCAATTAATATTGAAATTATTTAGTCTGTATCACTAATGGTTGTCTTTCTTTTTGGTTGCATTTTAGGAAGCCCTGTTCTTGGGTATCTGACAGCTGGCATTTTGATTGGGCCTTATGGTCTCTCAATTATACGTAATGTTCATGCGACAAAAGCAATAGCAGAATTTGGGGTTGTTTTCCTGCTTTTCAATATTGGTCTTGAGGTTTGAATAAATAAGTCTTATTTGATATTTCTTTTCATTTCTATCAGAAGAGAGTTGGCACTTGAAACTGTGTATTGTTTATTATTCACAGCTTTCTGTTGAAAGGCTGAGTTCCATGAAGAAATATGTTTTTGGATTGGGTTCTGCTCAGGTAATTGCAAATATCTGGTTGTGGCATACTAACAAGCTATACATTTTGTGTTGTGCTACTGTTTATCTAAATCTTTGTTGGTGATACAGGTGTTGGTGACAGCTGCCGTGGTAGGACTAGTTGCTCATATGGTATGTGGGCAGCCAGGACCTGCTGCAATTGTCATTGGTAATGGTTTGGCTTTATCTTCTACAGCAGTTGTCCTGCAGGTAATCATCGATCCAAAAATGAGTACTGCTGTTATATTTTATATAACCATCTTATTATATAGATTTACATGTTGAACCTGTATTGCAGGTTTTGCAGGAGCGAGGGGAGAGCACATCACGTCATGGACGAGCCACATTTTCTGTTTTACTCTTCCAGGTATCTACATCTAATCAGGAATATAAGTTTATGGTGTGAGCGTGGATATATTTAATTTTTGAAAGGTCCAAGAAAACATTGCGTTTTAACACATTTATTTGTTTGTCAGGATTTAGCCGTTGTTGTTTTGCTGATTCTCATACCTCTTATTTCACCAAATTCATCGAAGGGAGGGGTAAGTATATATGTACATCAATACATACCACCAATTGATATTATTACGGTTTATACCTTTTTCCCACTGGTCTTCCTTTCCTCTCTGTTCTTAATGAATTGAAGTGAGTTAGCAACTTCATATAATAGTTGATCATTTCTCATGTTCTTTGATCTGATAACTGAAGTTTATCACAAAGTTGTGGCTCCCTTTTTCAATGTGCCATTTTTTACATGTTCAGATTGGATTCTATGCAATTGCTGAAGCTCTTGGATTGGCTGCTGTAAAGGCACTTGTTGCTATTAGTGCCATTATTGCTGGAGGACGGTTGGTAAGTTCCCAATTAGGGATTTTGCACAACAATAAGATACATGTTTTTTTTTTATGAATTATATCAACCCCGAGGTAAATTATGTTGCTATGGTTGTTTACAATATAAAAAATATGTTTCTATTTTTGGTACATTTGTAAGTACGTTACCATAATTGGTAAACATGTGGAAATATCTTGCTATTTTGCGCAACTAACCCTATAAACTATATACATGCATGCTTTTTGTTAACCTGTTATATACTCAAGTCACTAGGATACTAATGTTAGAAAGGTTTATAAAGTATTTGAATATAGGTTTCGATGCGAATGGTGTTATTTACTCAGCTTTTCCCGTACTATTTGCAGCTTCTTCGCCCAATTTACAAGCAAATTGCAGAGATGCAAAATGCAGAAATATTTTCTGCAAATACGCTTCTGGTTATTCTGGGTACTAGTCTACTTACTGCCCGTGTAAGTGGACTTACAATTTGATCATTACATTTTTAGTATCTACAACGTCAATATTCCTTAATTTCATGATAAATGCAATAGGCTGGCCTTTCAATGGCTCTTGGAGCTTTTCTTGCTGGTTTGCTACTTGCAGAAACTGAATTCTCTTTGCAAGTTGAATCAGATATTGCTCCATATCGTGGCCTTCTATTAGGTCTCTTCTTCATGACGGTATTCCTCATATTGTTGTTTATCTAGTAATCTGTACATGACTAAACTTTGATGTATTCATCTCTTTTTTTTCAATGGTTTCACACACTTGGAATTTATAGGGGCATTTATTATGAAATTTTTAGAAATGTCAACATTCTGTTTCTCAGGTTGGAATGTCGATCGATCCAAAACTTCTTGTCTCAAACTTCCCTATTGTTATGGGATCATTAGGGCTTCTAATTGCTGGGAAAACCATATTGGTAGCTGTAGTTGGTAGACTTTTTGGTGTTTCATTGATATCTGCAATTAGAGTTGGTCTTTTACTTGCACCTGGTGGAGAATTCGCCTTTGTTGCATTTGGTGAAGCTGTCAATCAGGTGAGCTTTATCTGTCTAAGCTGTTCGCTGTTCTACACACACACATATGTATGCATTTTCCATTTTCTAAGGATTTGAAAATAGTAATTCTCATTTATTGGTACTTCGAATTTGTGTTTCTCTAGGGTATAATGACTCCTCAGTTATCGTCTTTGTTGTTTCTTGTGGTGGGAATTTCAATGGCCCTTACACCATGGTTAGCTGCTGGTGGCCAGTTAATAGCATCTCGTTTTGAGCTACAAGACGTGCGTAGTTTATTACCTGATGAGAGTGAGGTAAAATTCATTACACCACTAAATTCTGCTCTTATTCACTTGAGCAGTAATTTATTTGAATCCATATCAATGAAACATAAAGTTTTCTTATTTCTCATATATCATTGACTTCTTTCAGACAGATGATTTACAAGGACATATCATTATATGTGGGTTCGGACGTGTTGGACAGGTGTAACATCATTATCAATTACATTTTATAGTAACTTCTGAAAATGGACACAAACAAGATTTTTAATCATTTTTTTCTTTAGTATGTAAATTTGTTTCTATGCCAACTTTTTTGTTTCAGATCATCGCACAGCTTCTTTCTGAAAGACTGATTCCATTCGTTGCTCTTGATGTGAGGAGGTATAAAGTCATTTGTTTTTTTTTATTTACCTTTTTAACATGAGTTAAATGCATAGCAAACCTGTTGACATGTGAATATTCTCATGATGCAAGTGATCGAGTATCAATGGGACGTGCACTTGACCTTCCTGTATATTTTGGAGATGCTGGCAGTCGAGAGGTGAAGTTACATCCAATTTTAAGTAAAATATTCAACCTGAAAACTCAAATTCTGAACTTATTTTCTATCCATCTGAACTTATAGGTGTTGCATAAAATCGGTGCTCATAGAGCCTGTGCTGCAGCAATAACTTTAGATTCACCTGGTGCAAATTATAGAACCGTTTGGGCTCTCAGCAAGTATTTCCCTAATGTCAAGACATTTGTGCGTGCTCATGATGTTGATCATGGACTCAACTTGGAGAAGGCTGGGGCTACAGCGGTACTTTTACTTTTACCACCTCACCTTTATATAAGTTTTTTTAAGAGAATGTTGAAAATCAGGGGTTTTCACCTGCTATATATAATGCCTTAACATTGAGTAAAAAATGTTGCAGGTTGTGCCAGAGACCTTAGAACCAAGTCTACAGTTAGCATCCGCCGTTCTTGCACAAGTGAGTTATTGATTGGCTAAATATGACCAGTTTGCATGCAAAATCTAGCAGTAGATTTGGATAATATTTCTTTAATTTTGTTAGTTTTTGACATATGATGTCATTTTAAAGTTGATTATTTGTTGGCTTCTACAGTTTGGTTTATGAATAATTTGAATTTTTATTTGTTTATAGGCTAAATTGCCAATGTCAGAGATTGCAGCCGCTATCAACGAGTTCAGATCCCGCCATCTGTCAGAGCTTACTGAGGTATTCAGTCTTTACTTTGTTAGTTTGTTAGGTCTTGATATATGCATCCTTTTTTTTTTTTTTGTGTAAATATAGCCCTAATCAACCCATTTAGGCATTTATATTAACAAATGTTTCTTAATTTGAGTAAAAATTGACCATATTGCTTTGATGATGCATAATGCAGTTGTCGGAAACAAGCGGGAGTTCTCTTGGTTACGGCTTCTCACGGATCATGTCAAAACCTAAATCTTCTTCAGATTCTTTGTCTGACGATAACCAAATCAGCGAAGGAACACTCGCGATATAAACCATAGCCATAAAATAAAAAAACAAACAGAAGAAAAAGAAAGGATTGTGCAGATGCTCCACGTTGCACAATTAACATTTTTGACCATTTAATAAAATTGCAATTTGCTACCAATAATCTAAACAAGAACAACTCCCATCTCTAAAACGATGAAATCGATTTCGATCTCTAACAATTATCTCTCTTTTATATATCATTGAAACAAGCTTTGTATAATCATGACAATCAACACACACCCTGAGGTTCTTTATGATACGAATGGGTGAACCCGACTCAGATGTTATAAGTGCAAAAGCAATGGCGAGCCGCTCACTATGGTATGACAATGCATCTTCTCCGTCTTCATCTTCTAAATCAAACAGCACCTCCATAGTCCTTGGTTTATGTCCATACTCGTGTAACTTTCTGTTCATCTCATCAATCTTGAGATAAACTTCTTGAGATCGCGGGTGTGTTTTATCTGCAGTTAGAAACTCATGAAACACACCATCGATCTCAAGAACGCTTGTTCCTGGTACTTTATCAATGCCATGATCTTTCATTAGTCTCCGTACACGTTTTACGCCTTCCCACTTTCTCAAGTGTGCGTATATGTTTGATAAAAGCACATAATTACCACTAGTTTCGGGCTCTAACTCGACCAAATTGCAAAGTGCTACCTCAGCAATAGCTAAATTTCCATAGGTTCTTGTTGCGCCAAGTAAAGATCTCCATAAAACCGCGTTAGGCTTCATGGGCATTGTGTGAAGTACTTCAACAGCCTCACTGATCCGTCCAGCTCGACCCAAAAGGTCAACCAAACACCCGTAATGCTCAACCTTTGGTTCGAGCCCATACTTCACCCTCATTGAATAAAAGAACTCACGACCTTTATCCACGAGCCCCACATGTGAGCACGCAGAGATAATCACCACCATTGTAACATCATCAGGGGTCAACCCCTCTAACACCATGTTCTCAAACAGATCAAGCGCTTCGTGCCCATACCCATGAGTCGCAAACCCTCTAATCATCGCGTTATAACAAAAGACATCTTTCTTAGGCAATTCATCAAACACTTGGCGTGCAAACTCCAAAAACCCACAATTAACATAAAGATCAATCAACGACGTGACAACAAACCGGTTAAGCTTCAAATTATTCTTAACAACATAACAATGTGCCCAAATACCTTGACTAAAAGCACCCAAATCAGCACAAGCATTAATCAATGCCACAAAACTAACTTCATTAGCCTTAACATTTAAACCTTTCTGCATATCATTAAACAAACATAAAACCTCCATTGACAAACCACTATCTGACCCTCCATAATAACTGTAAGCAGATAACATAGAATTCCATAAACCCAAATCAGGCTGACTAACGTGATCAAAAAGATACCTACAAACACCAACCTTCCCACATTTTGAATAGAAACTAATCAATGAAGCTAGAACAAACTGATCATAATATTCATTGGGTTCAAGAAACTTAAATACATGTGCATGTAGGGCTAGACCATGTTTGACCCAGATGGGGTTTGACCCACATGCTTTAAAAAGAGATGGGTATGTGTAAGAATTTGGTTTGATTGATTTAATAGTTAGAAGTTGATTGTAGAGAGAGAAAGCTAAGTGGGTGTGTTGGTGATGGTGGTTAAGGATGGATGAGATGAGGGTGTTGAAGATGAAGGTGGTGGGGTTAGGTGTTTGATTGAAGGTGGTTAGTGCGTAGGATAAGGAGGTGGTTAGGGTGGAGGATAAGATTGTGGAAAGGAGTTGGGTTAGAGGGTATGTGTGAAGGATGAGACCAGTTGTGATGAATTGGGTATGGGTTTGGTGTAATGTGTTTAGGGTTTTGCATTTGGTTTGTAAGATTTGGAGAAGTGGGTGTTTGATGAATGGGTTTGAAGAGTTTTTCATGACAGTTGTTTGAAAGTATAGCATATGTGATTTTCTGCAAATTTATACAGTAGCATGTTAAGTAAAAGAAGTATCAGTGTATCACTATTGTACTGTACAAGTACTTGATGCAGCTACAACATTTTGTGATTTCTGACAGCAGAATGTGTTTTTTTTTTTTTTTTTTTTTTTTTTTTTTTTTTTTTTTTTTTTATGTAAATGGAGAGAGAATAAAAGGTTGTTATTTTTTGACATGCTTATGCTGGAGTGTCCAGGTGAGAATATCAGGTAACCATCATTGCTGCTACATGATTCCTATTTTTGTATGATAATCTTTTAAATGCTAAAATGTTGGTGAACCTCCATTTTGTAACTGATATCTTAGTTATAACTGTCAATGGTTGCCTTAGCATCTTCATAGCTGTCATTTTATTAGTTTCCTAGTATAGTCATATTTAAAGTTTAAACACCTTGTTTATAGTACAACAGAAATCTACATAATTAGTCACTTCTCTTGATCTTCTGTTTCATGGTATGAAAGCTCCAAGTAGCCACTTCTCAATGAACCTAGGCCGCCGCCGGAACTCTAGTCAGTTGATGGAACCCTAGTTAGATGCCATCACCGTATGAATGTCGTTAATCCATCCACTTCAATTGTCTGAATCACGTTAATCAGCTGCTTTGTCTCTTGTTTCTCCAATTCTCCATCATTTCTGCCACTCTTGACTTCGCCAGAATCCTAGCTACTATAGTTACTAGTCAGTGGCTCCTCTTACTCTGAATTTGGGTCCCATTTCAGATGCAAGCAAATGATTATACTAAGCTTGGAACGGAACCACCTGTCTATTTTCTCCCTAGATGTTGAGCTAGGAGGAACAGTTGGCCAAAATGGACATGGTGACATTTTAAGACTATCTCATAAGTACTCTAGTCACGCCCCACTTACAGTGTGCGCATATAATGTATATATGTGTGGCCCTTGGGGGCAAAAGTAAAGTTGCACTAGTTTTAACGTTATTTTACTAATTTCGTGAAAATAACGTTAAAAACGACGGACGGTTAATCATGCATCATGTGGTGGCGTGGATAGCCAAAAGACAAAGGGGTACATGCACCGATAGGGTTTGTCCCGATTGCTAAGTGTTCTGTGCCTTATGTCCAAGGCTTGATACCAAACCACATCGAGCCGGGGGTCTCACTGGAAGCAGCCTCTCTATTCTTAGGGGTAGAGGTAAGGCTGTCTACATCTTATCCTCCTCAGACCCTACCTTAGTTTTGCTATAGGTGGGATTAACTGAGTATGATGATGATGATGATGAAATGGAGAGAGAAAATGTAGCGATTTTTAAGTTTAAGGGCTCAAAATAATCTGTAAATTACGTAAAATGGCGTTAATTATTCATCATTCAACTGCTCGGCTTCTTTTATTCAGTAACATAGTTAGAGCCTGTTTGGTAGCCTCTTAATTAGGTAATGGTTTAACATTCAGACTGTTTGTCTCAACCTAAAAATGGCTCTGAATGGAATTATTCAGAGCTGAACCATTCAGACTTGGTAAAGGTTGATTATGTCTTGTGCTATATATATTTTTTTTTGATCAGCGAACAACTGTGTGTCAACCACTCTTGCGGGGCGCCGTGTCCAAGAATCGACTACTCGACCTCCAGCAGCCCCCGCCTTCTCCCGATGCGCGGAAACCCGAGCCCCACCCGCCCGAAGGCACGACAGTGTTATAGAACTCGGTAAAACCTTGCTGCCCGTCAGATTCGAACCGGCGCCACCCGTATTCGATCTTCACCCGGATACCAAACCATAAATGATGGAAGTGGGGATTGAACCTTTGATCACATAGGTGAAACAAAAGCCACTCCACCACTATGGATGGATGAAGTTATAATGTTAGTATACTCTCAGATGCAGTGGCAAAGGATTTAAAGGGGCGAAGGATTTAAAGGGGCACTACTGATAAAAAAAAATTAGTCCCCCCCCCCCCCCCCCCCCCCCCCCCCCGCGCGCGATTCGAGAACCAAGCTTCGCCCCCGCTCAGATGAGCGGAAACAATTTTGGTGACACAGATTATGATGAAGAATTGAACACTCAAGAGACAATAACTAGAGATGTTCAAAAAACTTTTGTCTTTGTGGGTTCAATATTAACAAAACACATGCACACAAAAGAACATGTGATTGATTTGGGATCAAGATTGCGTTAGTTAGAGCAATAAAACCTCGAGAAATATGTATTGTTGTTAGTATTGCATGATGTATTTGGCTGGGCAAATGTTATTGATGGAAAGCGTGTTGCAAAAGACATAAGGGACGAAACTGCTGTTGAAATATCCAGAATGAAGGCAGAGACTGGATTTGTCCCTGGATTGGCAGTTATTTTAGTTGGGGATAGGAATTGAAAGATTCTGCAACGTATGTACGTAACAAAAAGAATGCGGGAATTAATTCTTTTGAGGCGCGGTTGGCCAGCATTCTGTTGGGACTAATCTTGTCAATAATCAAAAGTTGGAGGATGTTAAGTGGTTTATTTTATTTTAGTAGGAAGATTAAGATTTATATTAGTTTTATTTTATTATTATTATTTTTAAGCTCATTGTTGTTTCTGTGTGAATTTGTGCTACTAAAAAATTTCACAAATTATATAATAAAAACTTAAGCAACTGTTTGTGCAGTCAGGTTTTGACTTTTGACCATGGTTCCTGCGAACCGTCAACTGAACTAGGTCCATTTTTTCTCCATGAACCTCACCTGCATCTGAACGCTTTAGCTCGTTCCAGGTCAGAACTTTAGATGCATGCTATTTTATTTTTATTTACCAAACTTCAAGTATCAAACATAACAAAGTGTCGAATCAATAAGACTACGAAATTTGAACCGTTGAATTATTATCTGTTACTCACTTCTTGCCTCCCGTTTGACAAACCCATTATATAACGACATTGACCAAATCAAACACCTATATATGACATTATGACAACAAATCTATGAAAAAAATCCTTATAAACATCTTCATGTACATTATGCAACGCGTCCGGCTACTTCCCAAGATTCGACTTGCTTGGTCAAGTTTAGTTTCTGGTCGCGTAGCGCCTGAAGTTGATGGTCATCATAAGGCGGGTCCATAACGCATGGACTCGCCTTCAATGTAGCCTTCACCTTTGATATCTCTTTATACTCCTTGACCATGCCTTTCCCCATACAAGAACAAACTTCAACAGCATTTTTTGTGATGACTGGTCTGTATTTAAAAAGCTTTGAGTATTCTGTTAAAAGATGCAGCATGTAATCATACACAAAATTCATTTGTAATTCCTTTTGTACGAATTCACTTCCTCTTCTTCCAATTTCTTGGGCCTGTACAATTGAAGATTGTTAATATTATTATGGAAAAAAAAAACATTTTTTTTTTGTATTAATGATAGTTCTATTGGTTATTTCAGGTCATGGAAATATTTATTTATAATATTTGGTTTTGCGATTCAGAAGGGTGTGGCGGCGTAGCTTGTTGCCTGTCTACCTATTTTAATATAATTTGACAGTCATGAAATGAAGAAAAATATACGTGTAATTAAGAAGGATTTAAGCAGTACGTGAATGAGAAATTCTGGCACAACATGAAAATATGACAGACCTAACACAAAATTAGTGGATTTGAGTTTATAGTCTAAACTAGTTTGTGTCGAAGTGGAACACGTTTATAGCTAAACCGGTTTTATTTGGGTCGAGCTATTAGATTTTTGTTAATTAAAAAACATTATTATATGGGGATAACGGCGTAACTTGTTGCCCGTTTACCCACTATCCAAATGTAACTTGTCTTATTTATCTTATTTATCAATGGAATCAAATATCATACTTTTCTGTGTGCCTGCAGTAAAATTTGTATGTCATAACTTACGTTGATTGATTATTTTATATCCAAACTAAAAAGATAAAAGCAAAAGCAAAAACAAAACAAAAATCACGTTGTAAAGTTTAAGCATAATTATTTTATACGAATTCATATTTTTGGTTGTAAAGTTAGTCGTTTTAGAGTATTGACATGCAAATACATAAATTTTTATTTTATTTTTATTTTTTTTAGATGGGTTGTGATTCGTGTTTGGATTCATGTGTTTCACATGATTTCCTGGCTCACGTTTGTGCGTGAATCAAATTTTCGACTTTTCGTATCCTTGATGGGTTTAAGACTTCAATCCAATAAAGGTTATTTTGCTTGGAAATAATTTGTTACCTTATCTGTATTATTGTTTCCCCAATCAACAGCAAACTTGATTGAACTACACTTATTATGCTCGTTTATAGGCCAATAATGAACGGTGGGTATTAAACCTCTAGAGAAGAAATCATAGAAGTGTGGAGTTACGACTAGACTCATCGAGTCACAAGCCAATATATACTTCTCACTAACCGACCATGCGTTTCCTTCCACGTATATTTTATACCTGTTTGCAATACGAAACATTAATATTCTTAGTCAAAAAAATTATCTTTAACTAATTTGTATTAAAATATAAATATAGTATTTGTTGTCGACCCACCTATGGGTACATTGGCTTGCTAAATCCGTATCCTTAAACCCTTTTCTCCAATCCTGCAATTATTTGGATTGTGTAAATAAGTCCGTTAGTCAGAACATCTTAAATCTTAAGCATGGCTCGTTTCGAAGCTGCTTTAAGCACGACCCCATTCAAGCTAATAAAAAAAGATCTCAAATAGCTCACACTTGACACCGCCTCTGACTCTATAAGGTAGCGTTTGGTATGATGGAATGAAATGGACCATTACGAAGTAATGGAAAATAGTGTGTTTGGTTGGTTAAAGGAATGGAATCACACATTCCACAAGGCATTCCATTCCCTCAAAACCATTCCACAAGGCATTCCATTCCCTCAAAACCATTCCATCCACCCCCCATGTTTTTTTCCATTCCATCCCTCATTCACCCTTTACTAACAACACCATAACCCACCACCCACCACCCTCGTCGCCACCCACCACCACCACTACCGCCACATATCACCACCCACCATCCACCACAGTCACTCGCCAACGATTTTATTCCTTCGTCTTTTCCTGTCTATCAAACAAGACATTGAATGGTAATGATCCATTCCATTACCTTGTCTATTCCATTACCTCGTCAATTTCATTTCCCCATCCATTCCATTACCCCCATACTAAACAGGAATGGAATCAACGAGGTAATGAAATAGACAAGGTAATGGAATGGATCATTACCATTCCATGTCATGTTTGATTGCCACGAGGAATGAAACAAAAATTATTTTGTATTGCTGGATAGGCATGAAAAAGACGAGGGAATAAAATCGGTGGTGGGTGGTGGTCAGTGGTGGTGATGGTGGGTGGTTATGGTGTTGTTGCTAAAGGGTGAATGGGGGATGAAATGAAAAAAAAAACATGGGGTATGGATGGAATGATTTTAAAGGGAATGAAATGACTTTTGGAATGGGTGATTCCATTCCTTAACCAATCAAACACACTATTTTTCATTATTTCGTAATGGTCCATTCCATTCCACATTCCATTCCATCATACCAAACGTTACCTAAGATTTTAAACACATGGCATATAAAATAAAAGAAATGGGTAGCTAAATAAATGTTTACCAAATGATGGATTCTGGCATTCCATTCATGTTCACCATCAGGGTTGCATCTAGCAAGGTCTTTTCGAGCCACTCCTGTGTGTGTATTCCCTTTCCAGTATGCAAAGGGTTCCCTTTCCGTCCATTTCTGTCTTCGATTCCCTTGTTCCAATTCCTTGCTCAATTTCACCCATGGCGATATATTCACTTCTGGCCTACAAAATCAAATTTCATCCTAAAACCCCGTAAATATATGAGTTAATATCATAAAAAAAAAAAAAAAATCAACATGATTTCTCATGATTTTTCAAAACAAAAAGTCATTTAACATAATTTTGCTATATAAAAGTTAGACTCACGTATAAAAGAACATGAAAATGTATATTAATCCAGTTTTGTTATATTAAAGGCCGGGCACTTTTCTATTGTGCATGTCTGGGGCGGATCTAGTGATTAAACAGGGGTAACGGACTTTTTTGGCGTAGTGTATTTTTAGTGTATTTTTAATTTTTTTTACGTGTTTTGTATTACGTTACCCTTTAAATCTTGGTCTAGATCCGCCACTGGGCATGTAGTTGTGTAAACGTTCTGAAATTTGTAGCATACGGGTAATTTAGCACAATAAACTTGTTGGTTTTAATTATAATATTGTTAGGTTCAAAAGAAAAAATTAGCACCGTTTTTCATATTACCCTAAATATATTCTAAATTTCCAAGTTATAATAAATTAAGGAATTAAGGTGGTACATTACCAGCCCCAGAAGGACCAATCAGGAAAGACAATATCATACGTCGAATCATCCCCACAATAATGGAACAACGGTGGTATCACACTTGTGTTGTCAGGGTAATCAGATTTTCGAACCAACGGCCAATCATGACACATGAACATCAAGTCAAGATCGGGTACTTTTCCGGGATAGAGTTCAAGAAGTTGCAAGATTCCCCAAATGGTGAATACGTCTCGAGTTTGGAACACGTAGTCATATTTCTCCATGTAAAGCCTTCCATCAACTATTATTAACCTGAAATGCGCCTTTGCTCTAGCTTTTTCAACCATTTCGTTAGTGATTCCAGTCTCCTTCCATGGTTTTAGATCTTCGTGAATCCATCTAAAGTATTCAGGACATGATTGAGGTGTCGAATTGTTGTTGGTTTCATTGTCTCCATACGAGAGAGTGACTTTTGGACGAAGTTGAGTCATTATTGAAGACTGTAAAACATTGAGGGACGTGTTAGCCAATTTCTAAAATGTTATTATTTTTTAATCAATCGTTAAAATAAAAAAAATACTGGCAACTTTAAACTATTGATTTTGATGTGATTATTTATGTTTTTTATTTTTCTTTTCAATTTTATTTTGAGTTTATAAGATTTTTTATTTTATCGGTATTTTGATGTTAATTTAAAAAAAAGCCATTCGTGTGAAAAACATTATTCATATAATCATATGACTAGTTTTTTTTTTTTTTTAGATGCATCAAAACTAGTTAAAAGTAGACACGTCTCAACAACTTATTTAGACTTATAGAAAGTATTAAGGTGTATTTTAAATAAAGACTTAAAACATAAATTATCAAAAATGTACATTATTATTACGTAAAAGAGCATATCACATATGGTGGGCCTATGCCCTATGGCAGTGATAAATCGATTAACTCATTAACCCACAAAGAACACTTCCTAAAATCTGAACATTTGGCCCAATCTTTATCCTCATTTTTCTTCCGGTCATATAAATAAAATCGAGAATAATCTATCTATACTCTATACTAAATTATAAAAGGAGAGACATGAGCAATATGTCCAAATAATTAAAGTTAAGATGACATTTGAAAAGGCATATGCTTTAAACCTATAATGTCTAAATTTTTCTCATATTCAGTGGCGAAGCTTGACCCGAAGGTTCGGGGAGTCGGAAGTCACCGGGGGGTCGGAAGTCACTAGTTTCGGGGGGTCGAAACCCTATATTTTCAAAATTTTCTATACAAATACTATATAATCGGAACTTCTACGCGAAAATCCGGGGGGTTGGCCGCCCCTCCCCGCCCCAACTATGCTGCGCCACTGCCCATATTACCCCTTGATGCATTGTTACTTGTACATTTATTGCCTTTACTCTTCACATATCATTTTACATGAATTTTAAGATGACATAAATGTCATGTAATTTTTTTCATTTCTACCCTTCATGCAAAACCTACTTGTACATATTCTTTTATCATAACCTTCAATTACCATTAATCTATATCTATAATATCCTTATGTCTATATTTGTACCACAAAAAACTACACGATTTCACCTCCGCGATGATATCCACCACAATGTCATGTTTATTTAGAAAGATAGTTTTCGGTTGGAGTATAGACGGACTTGCGCCATATGACCACACGTCGTGTTTTAAGAAAAATGTTTTTAAAGTAGAATTACTATATATGGTGTATGAAAAAATACTAACATCTTTCACATAAACAATGCATTTACTTACATACTTTGTTGGCTTTAAAAATATATGTTTTCTGATATATTTAAATTATTGCTATTATTTGTATGTATTGAAATTTTCTATGACATTATTTGGTTTTAGTTACATATAATCTATAATCTACATCTATACTACATTATAAAAGAGGAGACATGGGCAAATATGTTCAAATTGTCCAAAGTTAAGATCGCATACCAAAGGTTTCTTTACAATTTTCTAAATTTTACCAGTTTTCTTCCCTAAATGTCCCTAGAAGATAATTAACTTTTATATGAAAATGAAACTCTCCCAAACTAAATAAATACACGGGATAGCAATATTTTTGAACAAGTTTCATATAATGGCGATGAAATATAATAATTTATGTTACCACAATAAATAATCTTATCTCAGCTAAACTTGTATGAATTTTAAAACTTTGCCATAATACTGCTTATATTATAAACCCTTTTCACATATATGCGTCTACCCATCGGCAAAGTGGATGAGATGGTTCGACTCACTGGCTACATTGGGCATTTTTGTAGCTGCTGGGTCAAGTTGGACAAGTCTATTACAAACTTACAAATCACAACTTTTAATTTATAAATGGACAATGACCTTCATATGATAGTTTATACAATATCATATTATTACTACATCTTTTGTCAAGTAAATGAACTTTATGCCATTGGGGTTGGTGGTCCAGTGGTAAGGCAAAGCCTTTTAATACACTAAAAGTGTGAGGTCTTGAGTTCAAGTCTCACAAGGAGCAAGAAATTCGCCTTTCAAAAAAAAAAAAAAAAAAGTAAATGAACTTTATCATTTAGCAAGGTGTCTTCAATGACACGGTTATGTAAATATGCAATGACCGGACAACTTACACAATAGTGATGTTTATGTTCATATTAGTCTGTTACAGTAACATACCTTTGGTTTATTAAGATTTGTTCAATAATAAGTACATGGTTTTTGTGGTGAACTGTAATCAGTTGTAAGTGGCGGTGCACATTTCTTCTTTTTTTTTCTACGAATACTTGTTAAAACATAGTGTGCACATTTCTATTCTTTTTGCGTAACTTACGACAAAAAACCTAAGTATTATAATGTTGTATTGCAACCTATTTGTAAATCCCGCTACAACATGCGGGTAAAACAACTAGTAATAAATTATAGGTGAGAAATTACACCCGAGCATTGACAATTTTATCATATTAAATGATAAACATTAAAAATTTTAATGTCTTTTGACATTTCTTGTCAATTTGTCATATTCTACATGTTTACTTTATCACTTTATAATTTCTTTTCCTAATATATATCTTTCCTTATTCGTAATTTTGGATTATTTCACGAGAAATTGGATTTTAATAATATAAATTTTACCTTATTAGCTGACAATAATTTGTATTTAAAAAACTCTTCAAAACAATCTATAATTTCAAATTATTTTTCTCCAATGAACTTTTGTTAATTAAGAACTAAACTATTTTCAACACTGAAAAAGTATGAAAGTTAAAAAGATCATTGGAGAAAAATTGTTTGAAAGTTGAAACTGTTGTGGGAACTTTTTTAAGTACAGATTATTGTCAGCCAATATGACAAAGTTTGAATTCTTAAAATCTGATTATCCTTGTTTCATGAAACACGTTAAACATATAACCGATAATCTATACTACATTATAAAGGATGATGCATGGGCAAGTATGTCCGAAGTTAAGACGGCATACTAAGAGTTTCTTTACAATTTTTTAAATTTTATCACTTTTCTTCCCTAATATCCCTAAAAAATAATCAACTTTTATATGAAAATGGAACTCACCTAAACTAAATAAACTCACGGGATAACAATATTTTTAAACAAAATTCATATAATGGCGATGAAAGATAATAATTGATGTTACCACAATGAATAATCTTATCTCAATTTAACTTGTATGAGTTTTAAAATTTTGTCATAATAATACTTATATTAGAAACCCTTTTCATATATATGTGTCTACACAGCGACAAAGTGGACGGATGGTTCAGCTCACTGGCTACATTGGGCAATGTTTTAGCTGCTGAGTCAGGTTGGGTAAGTTTATTACAAACGTAGAAATCACAACTTTTAATTTCTAAATGGACAGTGACCTTCATATGATAGTGTATACAATATCATATTATTACTACATGCTTTTGTCATGTAAATGAACTTTATCGTTTAACAAGGTGTCTTCAATGGCACGGTTATGTAGACATGCAATGGCCGGACAGCTTACACAAGAGTAATTTTTATGTTCACATTAGTCTGTTACAGTAACATACCTTTGGTTTATTAAGATTTGTTCAATCATGAGTACATGGTTTTTTTGTGGTGAACTGCAATCAGTTGTAAGTGGCGGTGTATATTTCTTTTCTTTTCTTTCTACGAATACTTGTTAAAACATAGTGTGCACATTTCTATTCTTTTTGCGTAACTTGCGGCAAAAAACCTAAATATCATAATGTTGTATTGTAACTCATTTGTGGATTTCGCTGCAACGCGCGGGTAAACCCACTAGTAAATAAATAAGGGGAATTAGATTGTAATAACACAAACTATTTGAAATTGGTCGTTGGCACCCCAAACTAAAAAATTGGTCATATATAACCTGTATTATTAACTATTGGATTCTGGCACCCAATTTGAGTTAAGTCACTTACCCAGTTAGTGTTTTGGCTGACATGACACCCCCAATCTGACGTGTCATGCTAATGTGGCACACACAATCTAACGTGGCACCAAAACACTAATCAGAAATACTTATGAAGTTATCCCGTGCTTTACAAATTCGTTTTGTGAAAAACGATCCTATATGCTACGTTGTGCCTTTTAATTTTCCTACAATAGTTTGTGTAATTTGTGTAAATGAAGTTATTTTTTGTAAATGAAGTTATTTTTTTTGTTTATTAATAATAGGATAGTTTATGTCGAAGGACCCCCATTATCTAGTGGTCTAAGTGTATGATATTTAGCTTTGGAAAAAAATGTATGGTTAGATGATATTTACGTGTAAAATTTTTTGATTAAAACATCTAAATTTCTTTTGAATATTACAAGGTTACATATTACACGGCTCTTGAAAAAGTATACCAAAATATCATACATTGACTGAATGGAAAACTTTATATTTGAATAAAAGGAAAGTTAACTTTATAATTTAGATACATTCAAACCACCTATCCATCAAAGAAAAAAAATAATCTTTGATTAATCTTTGATCATAGTATTAATGGAGAAACATAATTGTCTCAAATATCATCTATCCATCAAAGAAAAAAAATAATTGAATAAACAAACCATAATCAAGTAATCAAACCCAAATAACACCAATTGAGAACATGATGGTTAAGCTATGATCATTGGTATCATATACGGTTTTTTCTATAATCATGTTTTATGGTGATATCATGTTTGCATATGTCTTTAAATAAACGACATAACCTGATCACTATAATTCTATAAACCAAAATTTATTTTCTTATTTTTACCAGCATTTTATGTAAAAAAAACACTTTTTTTAATTCTTTTATTAATACTATTTTGCTCAACCTTTAAATAAATAAACATATTAGTTTGATGAAATTTATTAAATGGAATAAGCTTTTTTTTCTAAGGCCAACAAAGTTGTCATGGGCTCTCGTACTTGATCCTCCACGTCCACCAATCTAGGGAAAAACCAACTATTCACCCCCAAAGGCACGACAGTGAATAATCGGTAAAACCTGATATCCTTCAAGGCTCGAACTTATAACCATTAGGCACTAAGTCACCTATCACATTTGAAACCTTAACTATTTTTCCAACATTAATCAAACCATTTGCATCCAACACCTATCAAAATATGATTCATATATGATTCTTAAAATTCAATGGTTTTAATTTAGAAAAAAAAATATATGTAAACCAAAAAAAAAAAAAAAAAAAAAAGCTAGTAAAATGATAGAAAGGAAGAACAGAAGTGTCACATAAATTTTTCGGTATAGATTTCTGTCCACAATTTTTAGTATATATATATATACTTATTACAATTACGATTACGTTATATATATATGGTTTACAAATCATGGAATCAATGACATATGCGGGTTTTTTCAATAAGAATATTATTAATGTTTTTTTTCTTGCAATTTCCCTTATATTAATATGGATTCATTCTATTTGATTTGAATTATTTAAAGCACGTATCAAGCATAACGTTATAAAAAAATGCAATTACTTATCATGTTTTATCATCACGTATAAATAGTTGAAAAGATATCGATTGAACTAGTCAAATTAAGCAATGCAAAATTAATTAACAACGATTAAACCTATACACGTTAGCTAGAATTAAAGCTTATGTATGCATAAAATTTAACATGTATAAAACAAAAGTATTATTATTTTAAATTAAAAAAAATACTTACAACATCAACCCAACGAGTGAATAAGTCTGCAGTGACGAAAAGGGTGAGTAAAAACACACAAAGGAATACTGGTACGCCGGGGTTCTTCATAGAGAAGTAAGCTTGTTTCCTAGGTACGGCTGCCGTCGAAGCGGAACCGCCATCACCACCACCACCACCATCAACACGTATATCAGCCATGATACCTTTTAAAAATTCAGGAGCATATCATCGTGTTGGTTTATGAGAGAGAGAGAGAGAAAGAGAGGGTTTAAATAGAATTAGAAGTGTGACAAGTGAGATTCTTTGACTTTGTATATTAATCAACTTGATGATATTTATATTTTTATCGATAGTTAATTTTGTTTTTTTAGAAGTCAAATAATTAGTCTTTAATATTATTAATAAAGTTACCACTTATTGACAAACTATATATGGATTGTAAAGCTCGAAAACTATATTTCATTCGAAGTAGAGGAAGGATTTATCTTTATGAATTCCAGCTTCGTTTTACTTCATGGACAATAGTGTCTCTAATTCAAATATGTATTTGTGAAAAAATAGGCATTTTTGACTATATGAAAAGTAGCGGAGCTTGAAAAAAATTTCGAAGAGCGGAAAAAATATGAGTTTTGCTTTACTATGGAGCATTTAGCTACTAACATTATGCAAGTGCAAAAATCAAGTGTGTAGTTTTTACTTATATTATATTATGTATATGTATATTTTATGCCAAATATGTGTCTTTTTATTAGGAAAAAAACCCTTACTTTAGCATGTTTTAGCATATTGGAAAAAAAAAATACATAAGTCGCTAATCAGGTAGCGTAGTTAAGTTAACTACCTTAAATGATAGGTTTTTTAAGAAAAAATGGTATGCATGTTCGGGACAAAAAAAAATAAAAAATCAACTTAAGAAAGAGATCGCTACATATATAAAAGGAATAATGGAAATAAATAATCTCAACTATTCACTATTGGCCAATAACAGTCTCAACTACGAAAATCATCAATATTGGTCCCAACTTTCGACATATTGGAAACCAACGGACCCAAACTAACGGAGGTTAACTCCGTTAGTGTGATGCTGACGTGGCATGCCACGTAGGATCATTTTGCCACGTGGCATGCCACGTAGGATGCCACATAGGATTATTTTGCCACGTGGCATGCCACGTAGGATGCCACGTAGGATCATCTTGCCACCTAAGCATGTCATGTCAGCATCACACTAACGGAGTTAGCCTCCGTTAGTTTGGGTCCGTTGGTTTTCAATATGTCGAAAGTTGGGACCAATATTGGTGATTTTCGTAGTTGAGACTGTTATTGGCCAATAGTCAATAGTTGGGATTATTTATTTCCATTTTTCATATATAAAAAGCCAAGTTGACTGTTACGCTAGAATAATTCTCACTGATTGTTACGCTAAGTCATAAAAATGATTTAAGTGTGATCATGATAGCTTTTAGTTTTCTTATTTCTATTATCAAGTTTTGAATTTTAGAGGTTGTTTGGTTGATTAAGTGCTGAATTATTAAGAAATAAATAATCTGAATTGTTAAGTGCTGAATCATTAAGTGCTGTTTTGTACTTTTGTTGGACCTCTAAATGGTTAGTTTTCTTGTCCCCACATTGGTAGGGTAAGTAAAAATGGATTCATTCCGTGCTTAATGGTTCAACAACATCTCATGGTTCAGCCTTAACCATTCCATTCAGATGCTGAAACAAACGCACTGAATGAGTTGAATGTTGAATCATTCAGCGCTGAAATTCAGAGGCTCATTAACTTTTTTCTTATCTACATAAATAATAAAGATTTTTTCAAATCCAATAGTAGGTAGAACTTATTAGATACCGCGGTCAATGGTATCTAATAAGTCATTAGAGGATTGGCCGTTGGGGGTCTCTAGAAAGTCCGTTAAAGCCTTACCAAACAACTCCTTAACATGTAATACAGAGTTGTAACACCTCAAATTCGCTTGTTTCAAGTGTTTGATATATGAAGTTTCATGAGTTTCGAATTTTAACGTGTAATACAGAGTATAACAACATAGTAAAACACGTAACTTGTAGACAAATCACGAGGATTTGATCCCTCAGCATCTATATATATTTTGTTGCATGCCCCGACTATAGACAAGTAGGCATTGACTCGTATTTGAGTTCAGGTTAATTCAACTACCAAAGGGTTTTTAGTATAAAGATATCAAGGTGCGTGAAGGTATATTTTTTAGGGGTTGAGCATTCTACTTTGGAAAGTGAGCATTAAGATAGATTCAACAATAGGTTTAGAGGGGGGGGGGGGGGGGGGGGGGGGGTTTGCGCGTGTGAGTTAACTATTCTAAAAAAGATTAATTTGACCTTTGTTATTTTATCTTCTATTTGATTAAGGGTTATTTGATAGCTCTTAATGATTTCATTAAGAGGCTACAATCTCAATTAATGTAAAGTGTGAAGTTTTTTTTTCCCAAAATCGATATTTCTTTTTTTTTTTTTGAAAAGTTAATATTTCTCACTCCTAATTCTATTAGATAAAAAAAATTAAAATTTACTTTTATAAACATACTAATTAACAAGAAATAAAGGAAAATTATCTTTTCACAGTTTGGGTTTATTTATGTACGACTAAATTATCCTCCGGGAAGTTCTCAGGATAAATATGAAGTGACAAAATTTGTGTATCGTAAAAGTAATATGACATTTTTCAGGAAAAAAATTGTATATGATCAACACCACCGATAACTTATAAACCTACTTCTAATTACACGTGTGCATTTTTTTTATTTTTCTAGTTAAGACTGAAAGATATATGTTAGATATGTATACATGTTGTTGATAAAACTTGTATGTGTATCAATGTTTACATGTTTTCAAAACTTCTTTTCTTTTTAGCATTACACAATCCACATTACGTACTTAATTAGCAATGATATGTCATCAACGTTGTTGCTGTAAAATAAAAAAAATATATTCTTACCAAGTTGACTATATGTGTGAATATATATGTAGTTAAGGGGTTCTTATATGTAATATAATAGTAGGTTTAAAAACATATATACTACCTTAACATGATTAGTAACTTGCCCAGACATGATTAATGAATTACCTCAACACATTGTGTTTTTTTTTTGCATGAACAAAAACCTACTAAAAAAGTCGTTTTTTTTTTTCGTTTTTTGTGTAACACTATGGTACTCGTTGTAAAGATAATAAAACTCTCGTTAATTTGGTGTATTTTTTTTAACAGGTCGTAAATAAAAAGCTCGAAACGAGCCGAGCCGGAGCCAAGTTTGAACCTAAAACAAAGCACGTTTATTAATTGAACCCGAGCTCGAGCCTGGCATGTAATATTTAATAGTATTTAGCCTATTTACCCATAATCTAAGCTTGTTTACTAAACGAGCTCGAGCTGAGCTTCATTACTGAGTTGCCGAGCCTGTTATTTATATTATTTTTATTTAATATATTAACTAATAGATAGTAAACGAGCTCGAGCTTTTATAAGTTTTTCGAGCTTGAGCTCGAGCCTGGTCGGGCTCGGATCGGCTTTGCACCCCCTACCTATTTTGGAAAAAAAAACTCGTAAAGTGTGTTTACTTAAAAGACACATCTTGATGGTTCATGTAACCTCTTAATGAATAGGTTTTAAAAACATGCTAAACGATTCAAATGCTACCTTTAATCAATCAGGTCTTTTAATAACTCGGCACAATGTTGTCAAACAACCCTAATTGATTTATTTATTTATTTTACTAAAAGCCAATCCTGTTTCCAATCTCAAATACTTAGTTTCTTACGTATTTTCATAAAAAAAAAAAAAAAAGAATCACATACTTGGTAGTTGGTAACGAATACCTCTAAGATAATACATACCAAAAGTATTATATAATCAAAAATTGAAAAATAAAAAATACTGAGTTTATCGGATCATGGAGCAAGACATGATTTCAATTAAGAATGTAAGATGCAAGCTTTCCAAACTCCAAGTCAACCTCGGAAGCTCAACTCATTTAAATATACTACACGAGGAAGACGTGGCACCTAAATGGTTTTCAAGTATGTTGAGCTTGTCATCATTTGGAAAAGTTATCATAAAAATTAATAAAGTATTTACATGACCTTTCACACACTCATACATTCGTTAATCATTTTATTATTCATAAATACCTTCCGTTAGACAAATCACATAATGGAAGGCAAGATGTTCTTCTTGACTAAGCTTTGGCAAATATGGAAGTCATGAAATAAAAGGGAGTTTAATAGTAAAAGCTTTCTGGTTTCTCCAACAATGGAAGACATCATAGAATTAAATTCCAAAATTTAAATTGGGATAATTATTGTGAGTTCAATATTAGAGGTATAGTAGTATAATTGTATTTGTGTACTTTTTTACTTTGGGTTTTTTGTTTTTATATATGCTGGCCCTATTCTATATATTATAGAATTTTCGTTGTTAAAAAAAACATAATTATTACATGGGATCAAAACAATGGTTATTACTGTCGAGTACTTAACCCGTCTATTTTACTGTCCGACATTGTAATGTTTTGGCTAAGCTGATGACATCATATTTGCATACTCTGGCTTACTGAATACGTTTGAAATTGTCATAATTTGGATGTCCTAAATTGTTGTGCACTAATTATGTTAAAGAGTGAAATTTTTTTAAGGTAATTCTTTTAAGTAAAATTTTTGTTCTACCATGAATGGAAAGACCTCAAAATATATAAGAAGGCCAATGCAAGAATTAAGGAGAATCACCCCAATACATGAAAAGTAAATAAACCAACACACGAAAGAAAAATATGCTTGAATAAATGGATATGAATATCTCAATCTCCAATCCTCCCCCTTAAGTTGAGCATGACGGTACTAAACATCACTAAATAAATGGATAATTAAACGCCGCTAGAGTCGCGTTGGATATAATTTTTTTTAACGGTCAATAAATCAAATCCGAACGCTCTTAGAGCACCATTTCCACAAATCAAGTTCAATTTGTCAACCGGTTGGTTGATATATTATATTTCTAAAAAGATATATATATATATATATATATATATATATAGGGGAAAGTTAATTTGAGAACACCTATATTTCGTGCGAACCGTGAGAACGGCATCTAAAACCATTCAAATTTAAAATTTCTTTTTACACTTATCATTATTATTAAAATACAATCCCAAAAACACAATTTACGCGTAAAAATTCAAACGTATACGAAAATAATTTGTTTTTACACATGTGTAAATTTACTGTTTATACATGTGTAAACTGTTTCATTTACACATGTGTAAAAAGTTAATTTGAAAGTGTTTTTGCAAGAAAAGATGAATTGTTTGGAAAGAAAATTCATTTATTAATGTTGTATTTTGATTATAATGAGGTTTGTATTAAATTCATATATATATATATATATATATATATATATATAGGGTAGGGTTCAATTGAGAACCAACCCTTAGTTAGGAACTTTAGGAACCAATCTCATCCATCCATCTTCAATGGCATGATGGTAAATATGTTAAACATTAATTAACTTTTTAATTAAATCAAGGGGTAATATTGTCTTTTGGTATGTGAGTATTAATAGGTTATTTAGTATACATTGTAACTGACAAAAACCACAACTAATATCATTTGTGCGTACAAAAAAATTATACTGTACGATAAACATTAAACAACTATACGTCAGTGTATATTCATATTCCAACAATTATACATCAGTGTATATTCCAATCATTGCTACAAAAACATTATACTGTACGATAACATTAAAACAACTATACGTCAGTGTATATTCATATTCCAACAATTATACATCAGTGTATATTCCAATCATTGCTACAAAAAACATTATACTGTACGATAAACATTAAACAACTATACGTCAGTGTATATTCATATTCCAACAATTATACATCAGTGTATATTCCAATCATTGCTACAAAAACATTATACTGTACGATAACATTAAAACAACTATACGTCAGTGTATATTCATATTCCATGCACTCACACGAACTGATAGGTTGGTCTTATCAAGAGTAACCTGAAACAAAGAAAAAGGTTGTTTAGCATATACATCAGTGTATACATACAATATACATCAGACCCCAATAAAATTGATGCTATAGAACAGTGTTTAGTATCGTCATATTCAAACAATTATACATCGGTGTATAGTCCAATCATTGCTATAAAAAACATTTTACTGTACGATAACATTAAACAACTATACTTCAGTGTATATTCATATTCCAACAATTATACATCAGTGTATAGTCCAATTAGTACTACAAAAACATTGTACTGTACCATAATATTCAACAAATATACGTCGGTGTATATTCATATTCCAACAATTATACATCAGTGTATAGATGAATGTTAGTGTATCTGTACGCTTCAACATGATCTGAATTATACATCGGTGTATACTTCCAAAAACTAAACTAATATACGACAGTGAATAATTGTATAACTCTTTGTACATATGAAAACTGCTATAACGCAACATGATCTGAATTATACATCGGTGTATAATTCCAAAACTTTGTACGTACGAAAAATTTTTGCACGTAAAAAAAAACTGCTCTGCAAACTGAAACCCTAATTGCGAACAAAAAAAAATTAAAAAACTAAAAAAACATTACACAAATACCTTGATTCTCAACACTATTTTGCAAAAAAAGGTTGTGATTGTGTATCATGATCCTCAATATCGTGAGAAACTGATTGAATGATTTCATGTATATGATTATTATCCATCACTTGTTTATCTTAACCGATTGAAGCCGGGTCTAATGAATCGTACGTGATGTTGATATTTTGGAGGAAGCAATTGAGTGATATTAGGAGGAAGTTATGAGTGATATTAGGAAGGCATTGATGGTGATAAACATTCCATCTTTAAAACTTTTTTTTTAATTAAAATATAAAACATAATTTTTCAATTACCATCCTACCCTTAGATCAAGATTAAAAGATGAATGGCTCAGATTGGTTTCTAAGTTCCTAACTAGTACCTTGGTTCTTAAATGATCTTTTTCCTATATATATATATATATATATATATATATATATATATATATATATATATAGGGGGAGGATATTCTGAAAACCCACTCCAGTTAAAGAAACCCTGAAAACCTCATCTTGACCCTTCAATCATCTTGATCAATGGCACTAGTTTTTTCATTTTAATTTCGTTTTTTTAGAAAGATAAAGCACAATAAAGCAAGGGAGGGGTAAAAGGGTCAACAAAAAATATGTAACTGACAAAAAGTTAAAGTAACTGTCATAAAGTACTATCAATTGACATTCAACAATACTTTATACACATTTTTCAAAGTCTTCCTCTCTCTTCTTTTAATTCTTGCGTCCTTTTCCTCTCTTTGTCTCTTTTACCTTTCAATTCATTTTTTTTTACTTTTAAATGTTAACAGATTTGTCTGTAACAACTTTTGTTTTACGTTGTAACATAATTTATACATCATTTGTATTTATCTACATTGTTACATTTTCTAGATAGCATTTGTTACAATGCTACAATGTTGCAGGTCTGCATTATTACTTTTGTTTTACGTTGTAACATATTTTATACATCATTTGTATTTATCGACATTGTTACATTTCTAGATGGTATTTGTTGCAGTTTTGTAAACATCTACTTCATTTGTAAATAAACATTTGTTACCTTGTCATATATTTATGCAACTATACCAACTATGTAGCTTATGTTACCAATTCATTTTTATTTTACTTTCTTTCTCATCCATTTTAGTAAATGTAAAGATCTGTAACTTGTAACTCTAGCTTTTATTTTTTTTATATGTAACATCCAAGTTACTTAAATAACAAGGAATTTTATTTTTTGTAACAAGCAGGTTCACGTATCTAACAAGAACAAAATAACTTTAATAATAAAAACAATTTAACAATTGGCGCTAGATCACTTGTAACAAGATTACAAAATATATATAATGGATGGCTACAACATCAATCCCTCACCATAACAGTGGAGCCCGTCAACCAATGGCGTTGATAGAAAAAAGAAACCTAGCAACTCGTTTGAGACGGTGGCGTTGAGAAAACATACATGGTTTTATCCTCTGTAACAGATTACATACCTAGGCCTATCATCTGTAACAAAAAACATAACAAGATTTTATAATCTGTAACACAAAACATACATGGGTTTATCCTATGTAACGTTGTAACATATTTAAAATAGCTCATCAACATAAAAACTACAAAAAAAAAGCTTGTATTGGAAAAATAACACAAACTTGAAAAACAAAAAAAGCTTGTATTGGAAAAATATTGTATAAGGAGTTGGGGTTATATAATGCTGAGAATATAATGGAAGTGACTACCCATCAACCAAATGTGAAATAAATGAAAAAAAAAGGGTAGGTGGATGAAGGGGGGAAACAATAAATATTGGGGAGTAAAAATGTTAAAAAACGTTATACCGTAAAAAAATATTTTATATTATACTTCAAATTGTCCCATTGTCCTGGTTAAACAAGGTTGTAAAAATTTTAAAATACTTAAGATGGAGTGATTATAAAAAAATATTTCTAAATGAATATGTTACCCTATGTTACATATGACAAAAGTTTTCTGCCAATAAAAAAATGTTATAATATATTTGTTAAATGATGGTTCAATTAAAAAAGTAGTAGTAAAATATATTAAAATAATCTATGGAAAAGTGATCAAAAAGAAAAGTAAGATGGATGTCTAGTCATGTCAAACTTTTGAAAATAAGTAAGACTTTGGATTTAAAAAACGTACCATTGTTAGGTTTCTAAAAAAGATAAAAAGTGAACATTAATGTCATACCCTCAAAATCCACTTGCGGAGTTTTACCGCGAGGCGCATGACAAACCAGGATCCAAACCAACGATCACAATAAACAAGTCTAAATTAACATATGCAATTTCAAAACATAGTTTAAAATTCCCAAATACAGCGGAAGCTTATTCTCAAAACATAATCCAAACATAAACCAATTTATTCAAAGTTTGAAAACCATGCAATCCTAACTAGACGCCGTGCAGACGCGTGCGCCCTAGTTCCATTGTGCTACCTTAGCGACCTGAGAAAACATGTAAGAGTTTACGTCAGCACAAAAATGCTGGTGAGTTTACAGGTTTTGTAATCATAGCACCAAGTTCAACCTGTCCATACTATAACAATTTGCAAACCAAAGTACGCTAGCTAGGCGTATGTTTTGTTACATCTACGATTGGAAAACCATTACTAACTCGCAAACTAGATGTTGTGCCCGAATAGTAATCCAGTTCCTGTTTGAGACAATATGCACTCGCCCGGCCCTCCAAGCCGACGAGCGGGGTTGGTCATTCCCAATAGATCTATTCACATTTCCCCGTTGTGCTAACCCGCACATTCATGGTTTCCCCCGGGACTTCCACAGATCGTATAGTAAACCATAGAAACCCATAGTATGACAGTTGTTACCAAAACATAAGTTTAACACATGTTTTCTCCCCCAAAAAGTGAAACCAGTTAAAAGAGGGGCCGTAAACTCACCTTAGGTTGCGTTACTTCGAAACACGAATAATACCAGCAAGCTATGCTAGCCCCATAAAGCGGCGACCTAACATATGACAGTTACAAGTGCTTAGACTAATAACCCGTAGGTTAGTTAGTCCCTAGATGTCCAGACCATAACCAAGTTCGTTTGAAAACACCGTGACTGTTAAATTAACCCAATGTACAAGACTCGACATCCCATTGGTGACCCGAGACTCCCCGTGTTATACTTGTACTCACAAACATACAATCATGCAATACACACTTAACATACGTTAATGTCCAACAAGTTATAGCACGTAGTTCAAGTATCACATAAATAAGTCCGAACACATGTTACCAAGTTATTAGATATGTTACGGGGTTCCTAGCATGTTCCTAGGTGTCAAATCGGGTCCCGAAATGCTAAATTACACTTACAGCAGCAGTACAGGCGATTAGGAAAAGTCAACTAGTGATTATGTGGGTCAACAGGCATTTAGGAATGCTAATCGCCTATACTATAGGCGATTAGGGCTATCTCATATGTAATTTTTGAGTTTATAGGTGATTACGTCGTAAAGCATGCAATTCAGGGCTTAACTAGCATTTAGGATCGTAAATGCATGAAGTAAAGGTGTGACATCCGTCACTTTTTCATAATATATATATATATATTTTTAATAATAATAATAATAATAATAATAAATTTAGTTTATACTACAACTCTAAACCAAACAAACTCAAACCCAATATTCCTCTAAGCCCAAACCCAACTACCCTTCCCCTTCCTTATTTTAGGAGTTGGGCCTGCTGAGCCCAAGGGGACAGCCCAACAGCTGAGGCCCATTTCTCCCCCTTCCCTTAACAGTTTTAAACAAAAAAAAAGATGGTCCCAGCGGGTCTCGAACCGGGATCAAACGCACACAACACACACGCCATAACCACTGAGCTACAAGGCCACATCTGATCTTATCCCAACCCATAATGTATTTAAGCTTGTCTGCGCGCCCCTTTTCCTCTTTCCCTTGGCTGATTTCTTGCAGCAGCAGCGAGCCTCAATCAAGTTCGGTCAACGGTTTGACCACTTGATTGAGCTTTCTTTTTTTTGGAAACCATGCACCCTTGACTCGCTTCCAACCTTGTATACGTGTTTTGACCAACGTTTTCCTCGTCAGCAACGTAAATCGCGGGCCTGAATTCTCGGCATTTGACCGGAATAATCAATGGTAGCATAAATCGACTTCGGGTATAAATAAGACCCATCCCTCGAACCAGGAAACTTGCGCAGGCATCCTTACACTCTCAATTCCACTTCTTTTGCCGTTCCCGTCGAGCTCCTGTACTCGCCGGAGCCGAGCTCCGGCCACCACCTTCTTTTTCATTTCCTGTTATAGTTTGTAAGTTATTTTTATGCCAATTGATGCGAAATTGTTTAAGGGTTAAAAGCCCTCTACTAGTTCTTGTTATCAGTTTGTAATTGAACAGGATTTGTAAGCTAAGGTTTTAATTGGGGAAGATGACCAAACCACCTATCCAATAAATATTTTAGAAACTGAATCTATTACAAATCTGATGCTCAGACCAGTTGGTTGGAGTGTTTTGCTAAGGGCAATGAACCGGCCAAGGGCCCAGGTTCAAACCCCACAACAAACAACCATTTTTTTTATTTATTAACCTTTATAATTATAATCCTTATTCTTTTAAAAATCGTTTTAAAATACTAAACGTGTTTTATAAATTCTACAAAAATTATTATATGATCTTCAAGTGATAAAGTTCATCACCCAATTTTTAGTTTTTCAAAAATGATTTATTTAATATATATTATTAATAATACAAGTTTATTCATTTATATTTATTAAATTCTATAAAAATATCTAAACGATTTTATTAAATCTCAAAAAAATTATCCTAAACTTGTATATTCTTAAACATTCCAGAAAATATTTTTATTTCAGAAAAACCGTTTATTTTATATTTTTAATTAATTTTTGTTAGTTTTAATCATAAATAATTCATAATAAATTCATTTTACAATATTTTTGTACCAAAATTTTACATAAATTATTTCCATTCATTTGGAACAGAAATACAATTTTTAATTCAAGAATTCTTTGATTTTAATATTTTTAGATATTAAAGTCGTATTTTGACAATTTGAAATAATTAGATTAAATATTCTATTTTCAATAAAATAATTTCACAAAAATTATTTTTATACTTTAAACACATTCTTGTGACCATCCTAGATTTAACATTTATAAAAAGATTTTTAGTTATTTATTTACTAAATTTCTCTCTATTGGCGAATATTTTTAATATTAATCAAACGAGCAATTATCCCCAATTCGAAGCCCTAGAAATACATGTATCCTAGAGTTATTTTCACTCACACATTATCAATTACTTTAGGTTAATCATTTGGGAGTAATCTCAAATTCATATTTCGTTGTCCAAGTCCAAATTCAAGTTATTACGTGAACTGTGAGTATTCCTATCCCCTTTTTACTTTTATACATTTTTGGGGTGATTCATGTACACTATTACAAATTCAAATTCAAATTTACATTTTTACAAATACAATTCTAGTACTATGTGCATTGCTTACAACGTGCTTTATGCTTAGACAATACATGTGGATTACATTTGTACTTAGTGAAATCATTAACATGGTACAAGCCGACCTTAACATTGGATAGCGCTATTTGGATTGACAACCCGCCTAGATTGATTCTCCCCCTTTTTCATCGGAGAATCCGTGGCCAGTGTTAAGCTTTTATCCATTTATTGGATAAGTACACTACAGTTCATACAGTACATTATACAGTCACAGGGTTGATTTCGCTCATTTGTTTGATACATGGTTTACATATTTGCACTGTAGCTTGCACTTGAATTGTATAACTTTTAACCTACTACATATATTAAATCTAGGAATGCTCACCAACATTTCATATGTTGACCAAACCTATTTTTGTACATGTTTCAGGTGCAGTTTGATCTAATGCTTTAACAAGAGACATTTAGTGCTTTATTTTAATTCAGTTATTTCAACAGTTACATTTCATTTAAGACATTGTAATTCCAATTCAATGTAAGACAGTTATTGGTTTATTCAATAATATTTACATTTTAGTACCATGTGCTTTTGAACAATCGTCACTACGTGGCACCTCGATGATTCCGCCATCGGTTGGGGTGTTACAGATTGGTATAAGAGCCATGGTTATAGGGAACTAGGTTACTAGATGGAATAGGCCTAGACTATAACCGAACTTCAACTTTCATGCATAATATTTCCTGAATTACCTTACCCCTCATTTCCCTCTACTTTCCTTCTTCTATCTTTCCCTTCTTCTCTCTCTCCATTCTTCTCATCCTTCATCATGGTGCATAGAGATGGTGTCCTACAGGGAGTGGAAAGTCTACATCATCATGGAACAGGGACAGTACCTTTCATGAAGACACTCTTAGGCATAATGCCTACTCGTATTTTGCTCCTTCAAAGTTGTTGAACTTTAATGAGTGTGATAAGGACACGTGCAATCTGGAAGGGTGGACGCCTGTACACTGGGTTTTTTGGCATAGGCAAGCATAGCGCATAAATCCATTTACGGACCTGTTATGCTTACCTGGGGATTCCTGGAGTGAGTGTCCACTTATAGGCTAAAGCATGTCTTCTTTAATCACCATTGGGTTCAATTCCTTTGAAAAGTCAACGTTCTTGTTGGGCTTTACAGCTAGACAAGGGCACTCCAAGCATTTTATGCAAGCTTTTTTCAATAATACTCTCTCGGTTCATATACAATATTTTGTATTTCATGATTTTCATATATTGCTTACAAGTTCATACTTTCATAACCATCTATGGATTTCACAATCACACTTCACCTTACCCTCTTAGCCACTTTTTAAATATTCAACACCCTACCCAAATCATATTATTTCTTTTCTCCACATGTTATTTATTTTAAAAAACTATAACCTCATACTTTAGCACAAACTAAAGATTTCTAAAACTAGTTGTATTACCTAGCAACTTTACAAAGTACATATTTTCCTCGAACTTAAATTCAATTGATTATTTATTGACGTAACAAACGATTTTCTATATAATGTTTTAAACTATTACAAAGCCCACTTAGCTTGTACTATTTAACAACTTTTGCCTTATGTACAAAACCAAATTTTGAAAATATTTATTTATTTATTTATTTATTTTTTTTTGGAATAATATCTAGTCTCTAGATTCTCCATCAACACTCACCCATTTTTAACTTGTTCAAATTTTTACAATATTTGGCATACACCACAATCATGTTTTCTTATACACTTGATTATAACCTTTGATCCAAACCCCAAAATTTAAACTACTATACAATCTCATTACTATAAAATAAACTCTTTATCAACTATCTTCACATTCACCATCTCTCACAACCTTGATTCTGCTTCAAAATTTTTCATCATCCTCTCAAGAACTAAATTCATATCCTTCACCTTCTCACACGTGAGCTAGTTACCCATGATAATCAAACTACTAAAAACCTGATACTTGATTCTACACGATTTTTTTTTCAAAACATCATTGTTTGTGAAACTTGGTTTCCCCTTAATTTGACTATTCACTGGACATTTAATTATTCATGATACTCGCGTTTTCATTTTCTTGATCTTATTATCATTTTGTACCCAATTATGTCATACTTATAGGCATATAACATCTAGAAATTTCCTTGCGTATTATTGTGTATTAACACAGATTGGAAATTTATTTTATTGATTACATTTATTTTTAATCATACAAGACTCTACCTTACATTTATTTGAAACGTTTGGACTTGATACTTGATCTTACAGATGCTTTTCTAAGAAAACATCATTGGTTATTACATGAAACTAGATTTTTCCCCTAATTTGATTACGCATTGAACATCTAATTATTCATGATACTCGTAAACATTTAATTATTCATGATAACACTTACACTTGATGGTTGTAGTACTTACAAACTTGCTTGCATAAACATGCTATCAGTTTGCAATCTACGTGAATAATAATTGCTGCACTTAATAGAAGTCATCATGCCTTTTTCAACAGTCGGGAGAGGCCCTACAACCTGCTCCACGACTGGTAGAGGCTATCGAACATACTCAACGATTGGTAGGGGTCACTATGCCTTTTCAAACAGTCGGGAGGGGCCCTACAACCCACTCCACGGCTAGTGGAGGCTATCGAACCTGCTCAACAATCGGTGGGGTCATAGAAGGACGCAAAACTTTAATGTAAGGTAAATTGATGATTCCGGTCCGGAACGTAATCATGAATTTATAGGTACATTAGGGTAGTGTGAAATTCTATTAGAGTTTTTGGAAAGGCGTCCAGTACGTTTTCAAGGTATCAAAGGTGTGGTGGGTTAGCTGCGGTACACCCTGTATACAAACACTAATGATGCATTGAAAATGAGACTGGAAGTCGGGCCAGGAACAAACTCTGGTTATTTAGTAGTTCATTTAGTCTTTCTGTAGACAATCAACTCGTACATTTATCATAGGATTCCTAAAACTTGAAACTTATTGAGTTACTAGATCCTTATTTTCCTTATTATTCGAGACAAACCTAATCCAAATCCATAACTCACACCTATCAAACCTCATATCCAAATCACTCGATTCTCCAAGCTACAGTTACCTTAATTGTTACCCAAGCATACATAACCCTATGTTTCTAATAACTTCGGGACGAAGTTTCTAAAAGTAGGGGATGCTGTGACATCCGTCACTTTTTCATAATATATATATATATATATATATATATATTTTTAATAATAATAATAATAATAATAATAATAATAATAATAAATTTAGTTTATACTACAACTCTAAACCAAACAAACTCAAACCCAATATTCCTCTAAGCCCAAACCCAACTACCCTTCCCCTTCCTTATTTTAGGAGTTGGGCCTGCTGAGCCCAAGGGGACAGCCCAACAGCTGAGGCCCATTTCTCCCCCCTTCCCTTAACAGTTTTAAACAAAAAAAAAGATGGTCCCAGCGGGTCTCGAACCGGGATCAAACGCACACAACACACACGCCATAACCACTGAGCTACAAGGCCACATCTGATCTTATCCCAACCCATAATGTATTTAAGCTTGTCTGCGCGCCCCTTTTCCTCTTTCCCTTGGCTGATTTCTTGCAGCAGCAGCGAGCCTCAATCAAGTTCGGTCAACGGTTTGACCACTTGATTGAGCTTTCTTTTTTTTGGAAACCATGCACCCTTGACTCGCTTCCAACCTTGTATACGTGTTTTGACCAACGTTTTCCTCGTCAGCAACGTAAATCGCGGGCCTGAATTCTCGGCATTTGACCGGAATAATCAATGGTAGCATAAATCGACTCCGGGTATAAATAAGACCCATCCCTCGAACCAGGAAACTTGCGCAGGCATCCTTACACTCTCAATTCCACTTCTTTTGCCGTTCCCGTCGAGCTCCTGTACTCGCCGGAGCCGAGCTCCGGCCACCACCTTCTTTTTCATTTCCTGTTATAGTTTGTAAGTTATTTTTATGCCAATTGATGCGAAATTGTTTAAGGGTTAAAAGCCCTCTACTAGTTCTTGTTATCAGTTTGTAATTGAACAGGATTTGTAAGCTAAGGTTTTAATTGGGGAAGATGACCAAACCACCTATCCAATAAATATTTTAGAAACTGAATCTATTACAAATCTGATGCTTAGACCAGTTGGTTGGAGTGTTTTGCTAAGGGCAATGAACCGGCCAAGGGCCCAGGTTCAAACCCCACAACAAACAACCATTTTTTTTATTTATTAACCTTTATAATTATAATCCTTATTCTTTTAAAAATCGTTTTAAAATACTAAACGTGTTTTATAAATTCTACAAAAATTATTATATGATCTTCAAGTGATAAAGTTCATCACCCAATTTTTAGTTTTTCAAAAATGATTTATTTAATATATATTATTAATAATACAAGTTTATTCATTTATATTTATTAAATTCTATAAAAATATCTAAACGATTTTATTAAATCTCACAAAAATTATCCTAAACTTGTATATTCTTAAACATTCCAGAAAATATTTTTATTTCAGAAAAACCGTTTATTTTATATTTTTAATTAATTTTTGTTAGTTTTAATCATAAATAATTCATAATAAATTCATTTTACAATATTTTTGTACCAAAATTTTACATAAATTATTTCTATTCATTTGGAACAGAAATACAATTTTTAATTCAAGAATTCTTTGATTTTAATATTTTTAGATATTAAAGTCGTATTTTGACAATTTGAAATAATTAGATTAAATATTCTATTTTCAATAAAATAATTTCACAAAAATTATTTTTATACTTTAAACACATTCTTGTGACCATCCTAGATTTAACATTTATAAAAAGATTTTTAGTTATTTATTTACTAAATTTCTCTCTATTGGCGAATATTTTTAATATTAATCAAACGAGCAATTATCCCCAATTCGAAGCCCTAGAAATACATGTATCCTAGAGTTATTTTCACTCACACATTATCAATTACTTTAGGTTAATCATTTAGGAGTAATCTCAAATTCATATTTCGTTGTCCAAGTCCAAATTCAAGTTATTACGTGAACTGTGAGTATTCCTATCCCCTTTTTACTTTTATACATTTTTGGGGTGATTCATGTACACTATTACAAATTCAAATTCAAATTTACATTTTTACAAATACAATTCTAGTACTATGTGCATTGCTTACAACGTGCTTTATGCTTAGACAATACATGTGGATTACATTTGTACTTAGTGAAATCATTAACATGGTACAAGCCGACCTTAACATTGGATAGCGCTATTTGGATTGACAACCCGCCTAGATTGATTCTCCCCCTTTTTCATCGGAGAATCCGTGGCCAGTGTTAAGCTTTTATCCATTTATTGGATAAGTACACTACAGTTCATACAGTACATTATACAGTCACAGGGTTGATTTCGCTCATTTGTTTGATACATGGTTTACATATTTGCACTGTAGCTTGCACTTGAATTGTATAACTTTTAACCTACTATATATATTAAATCTAGGAATGCTCACCAACATTTCATATGTTGACCAAACCTATTTTTGTACATGTTTCAGGTGCAGTTTGATCTAATGCTTTAACAAGAGACATTTAGTGCTTTATTTTAATTCAGTTATTTCAACAGTTACATTTCATTTAAGACATTGTAATTCCAATTCAATGTAAGACAGTTATTGGTTTATTCAATAATATTTACATTTTAGTACCATGTGCTTTTGAACAATCGTCACTACGTGGCACCTCGATGATTCCGCCATCGGTTGGGGTGTTACAAAAGGGGAATAGGATCCTATTCGCCTATACTATAGGCGATTAGGGCTCCCCTTCAGGCGAATGGGCTCCTAATCGCCTATAGTATAGGGGATTAGGATTCCTATTCGCCTATAGCACAGCTGTTCCGGTTTTTCGCGCGTTTAACACTCCAAATCCAATCCAGAACATGTATAAACATCAAATATCAATCAAACAACTATATCAAACATATTTCAATCAAAATCCTTCGTTTAACCTCGTTCTATCAGCCCTGCATGCAACCATGTATCCCAAAAACAACACATATAGCATGAATCATCACCTTAACATGCATAACCCTAACCCTAATGAACAATTACTCAGATTTCATCAACATGCTATCATTACTAATCTGTAACTACCTTAATGTTATGTTATCAATCCATCTTGAATCATAAAAACCCTATCTTTCAATCATAAACACACATACAACATGCATAGTAGTTAGAATCCAATTAACAATGATTAATAACGAATTTCAGAAGACATTTATGTTTATAAACAGGTCTGGACCATTAGGGATTTAATAAAAACGTTATTAAAGATTGCATGAATGAAAACCACACCTTAGATTTGTAATAGATTGATGTAATAGGCTTGAAATCTTGTGTTTTGATCCAAAATCGTGTTCCAGAGGTTGTGTGTGTGTTGGGACGAGTTGTGGGACGACTAGGGTTGATATAATGAAGTTTAGGAGGTCAAGTATTGTATTTATAGGCGTTTCTAGTCGTCCAGCACGTTATAGGCGATTACGCAGCAACATCAGGCGAATAGGGATCCTATTCGCCCCCGGTATAGGCGAATAGGGCCTATTCGCCCCTATGGGGACCATACTCGCCTACCCTATAGGCGAATACAGCCCCTATTCGCCTATAGGGTCTGGTTCAGCACATTTGGCGCGTTAAACTCCGTTTTAACATATGTTAACACATTTTCACATACCGACAAGTCACATAATGATTGTAAACACATAATACTTGCAAACAAACACATTCACACTCGTTCACCAATTCCCAGGACTCGAGACTTGTATATTCCCTATGCTCTGACGATTCTACGAATCGTCACCCTTTGTACACTTGGTTAAGGACCGACATCTAATGAGCCTCTAGACTAAACTAACAGTTCCCGAACCATAACACGACTTAACTAACCCAGTTAAGTATAATATACGCGTGACTCGCTAAGGTAGACTGTAATCTAAACGACGTTGTTAACCAGAATTTGCCGGGTGTCACATCATCCCCACGTTAAAAGAATTTTCGTCCTGAAAATTGTACAAGTACCAAAAGGAATAACAAAAGAACAGACAAAAGATAGAAACCAAGAGAGAGATTTACCCGAGTTGTCACATCATCCCCACGTTAAAAGGAATCTCGCCCCGAGATTCATTCAGCAGCAGTGGTAACATATCTCGATTCGAACGCTTCCTTAGGAAAGAGATGAGGATACTTAGACTTCATCTGATCCTCCCGTTCCCAAGTGTACTCTGGTCCTCGGTTTGAGTTCAAGCGAACCTTAACAATACGAATCTTGCTATGACGTAGGCTACGAATCTTGTAATCAAGAATCTCAACAGGTTCCTCCACAATCCGAAGACGATCATCCACCTTGATCTCTTCCAGTGGAACAATAAGAGACTCGTCAGCCAGACACTTCTTTAAGTTGGACACATGGAAGACGTTATGTACGTTGCCGAGCTCCGTCGGTAAATCAAGACGATATGCCACCGGTCCAATCCGTTCCAGGATCGTAAATGGACCGACATACCGAGGGTTGAGTTTGCCACGCTTCCCAAAGCGTATGACGCCCTTCCACGGTGAAACTTTTAAAAGTACCTTGTCATCAACTTGGAATTCCAATGGCTTGCGACGCTCATCAGCATAACTCTTTTGCCGATCCCGTGCCGCTGCCAACCGGTTACGAATCTGTACGATCTTTTCCGAAGTTTCGTACACTAGCTCAGGCCCAGTGAGTTAACTCTCACCCACTTCAGCCCAACAAAGAGGAGACCGGCATTTCCGCCCGTACAGTGCCTCGAACGGAGCTGCCTTGATGCTCGTGTGGTAACTGTTGTTGTATGAGAATTCTACTAACGGTAGGTGAGCTTCCCAACCCTTGCCAAAATCAATCACACATGCCCGTAGCATGTCTTCTAAGGTTTGAATCGTGCGTTCACTCTGACCGTCAGTCTGTGGGTGATAAGCTGTACTCATGTCCAGCTGGGTACCCAAAGCCTTGTGCAAAGACTTCCAGAAGTGAGAAGTAAAGTGGGAGTCACGATCCGAAATAATAGAAACCGGCACCCCGTGCTTAGAAACAACTTCCTTCAGATAAAGACGAGCCAAACGATCCATGGTGTCGGTCTCTTTAATAGCGAGAAAATGGGTTGATTTCGTCAATCGGTCAACAATCACCCATATCTTATCATTCCCGCTCGGTGACTTAGGTAGTTGCGTGACAAAATCCATTGTAATCCGTTCCCACTTCCACTCCGGAATTTCAGGTTGTTGCAAGAGACCCGACGGTTTCTAGTATTCCACCTTGACCTTAGCACAGATCAAGCATTTACTCACGTATGAGGCTATATCCGACCTCATGTTTGGCCACCAGTAAAGCACCTTCAGATCTTGTGTTAGGACAAAGAGGATTGGTGAAACCACTTTTGGAAACCTTAGTCTAATTCACTTCTGTCATTTTGGCTAAGTATAGAAGTACTGAAGAGAAGACAAGAAACTGCTGAAGAGAAGATATGAGAAGTGCTGAAGAAGAAACTTCATCAGAAGTTCTGAAGTCCAAACCAGACAAGTTCACTTCAGAAGTACTGAAGACAAACTACTCATCAGTAGTTTGTCATTCATCAGCACTTAGCATCAGATATTTTCCACCGCCTTTTGTATCAGTAGTTTATTGTTTATTATTAGTTTTTAGCTGTATTTGTTAGTTTCAATGTTGCAACTTGTGCAACTTGTTTCTGATGTTTCTGTACTTGCTTTTAGGGCAAGATACATGTATGTAAACGTCTATAAATAGGAGGCTTCAACCTTCTATTTTAGACATTGATTTTAATAGAAAAATCCTTCAAACACTTTCACTGTTCTATTCCATTTCAGTATTTATTGTGAATCTGTCTAAGTATCTAATTCTCATTTACTGCTTAGATTCATAATAAATACTTGTCATTATTAGTTTCAATCATCTAGGGGGAGTAATAACTCTTCCTAAGTATAAAAAGTGTTGCTTTAACTTATACATTCCGCTGTGCTTATAATCTGATATACAAGGGCTTGCTAAACACTTAAGTGTCAATGATAGCAAGTTCTTACTTAACCAAAAGAGCAAACTGATCCAACAATTGGTATCAGAGCATTGGTTTATCTGATCACATATCAATCTAACAAATTGAGAATCAGACACAAAGCTCTTATTGATACTCAATAAAAGATCAAAAGTTCACTTTTTATCAAACATCCATCACTTAAAAGAGTCATCTGACAAATCAATACTCTTTAAAATGGATCCACATAATACTGGTTCTGCTACTAAACCTGCCATGCTTGTAAGAAATGAATACAACATATGGCAAAAGAGAATGGCACATACCTTGTCACAAACCAACACAGGTTGTTGGAGATCTGTGATATATGGTCCTCACAAACCAGTAAACATAAATCTTGAAACTAAAGTTGAGGTTCCTAAAGAACCAAAAGACTATACAGATGATGATTTCCTAAAACTTGAGCTAGATGCAAAAGCATTCTCTATGTTGGCAATGGCTCTCCCAAATGAGATATACTCTGGCCTTTTACATTGTGAAAGTGCCAAAGAACTCTGGGATTGTCTTAAAGAACAGTTTGGAGGAACTGAAGAGGTGATTGCCAACACCAGAGAGATTTTAGCTCAACAATATGAGACCTTTGCTCATATTAATGGGGAAACTTTAACTCAACAATTTGAAAGATTCTCCTCATTAATATCTGATCTAAAGTTAAATGGTCAGACCTATACAACAGTATCTATGCTACATAGATTTTTAAGGTCTTTACCAGACAAATGGGAAACATACTCCATTGTTTTAAGATCCTCACCAGATTTTAGCTCCCTCACTCTTACAAAACTCCATGGGAGATTACTTACTTTTGAGAGAGAAATTGATCAAAAGAAGAAATTACAATCATCTGGTAAAACTGCTGATGACTACCTACCAGGTAGTACAACACTTTTGGGACAAGACTCACCAACTTGTTCCTATGGATCTTATGAAAACATTGACATAACAACTGGGATCTCATCAGAAAGATCTTTCCCAGGTTATGACAATGATGACCAAAGTCAAACTGCTGATAATCTATGTTTTATCATGGATGATTTGAAAAACTTTAGCAGTGATGACTTAGAAGAAATGGACATTTTACACCAACTGGCCATGCTAAGCATTAAAACTAACAAGTTTTATAAAAGGTCAGGAAGGAAATTTCCAGGATTGACCAGTAATACAAAAATTGGTTTTGACAAATCTAAACTGAGATGTCACAAGTGTCAGAAGTTGGGACACTTTGCTAGAGAGTGTAGAAACTCTAGCCTTAACCAATCACAATCTGGAAATAGTTTTAACCCCAACTATAATAGGAATAATGGAACTCAAGGGAGTGCTCATTTTGTACAGGCACAAGCTCCTCAACAGCAATACATGCCACAAGTACAATATGTTCAAATGCCTGTTCAACAGATGCAGAGCCAATCAATCCCTCCCTTTCCAGCTGCTCAACATCCTCCACAGCCTCAACAACCCTCTCAACAAAGTCTTTTCACCTCAGGGTATGTTGACTGGAGCAGTCTCCCTTTTGACACCACAGAGTGCAATCCTGATGCAGACAACAAAGTGTTTGACATCAACTGGGGAGAACCAGACAATGGCAGAAAGAACTTTGCCTTAATGGCATTTGAAGGCTGTACTTCAAAATCTGCATTGTCACAGGTATCAAAAGAATCTTTGACAAAACTTTGCTCAAATTCTTGCAAAGAAACTTTTGCTCTCATAAGAGAGACAAATGTGCACTTACAAGGAAAAGCCAATGATTTAGAAAGAAAATACACTCAGATGAAGTGTGATTTAGAGAGAAAACTTACTGCTAAAACAAAAGAAGCCTCTAAATTAACTAACTCAACTATTGAAACCCACGCACAACTTAAAATGATGATAGAAGATCTTGGGAATGTCTGAAAAGAGCTTGCTGACACCAAGATCAGTTGTGAAAAATGGGTGGATTCTTGTAAGGGGTACCAGCTATTGCTAAACAAACAGAGTGCTTCAAATGTTAAGTTTGGCATAGGGTACCATCATGTTGAAACTCCAACAGATTTCTCTCCCAAAACTACTGAAGATGGGAGAAAAATTGTTTCAAATGAAACTTCTGAAGGGAAAGACTGCACATCTTTCCATGAAAACTTTCTAAACAGAAATCCTGGTATTTTTAAAGAAAGTACTTCAGAAGTATTAACAAAATCTGACAACAAGCCATCAGTAATTTCATCTACATCAGAAGTTGAGACTCTGAAAACTACTGATGAGCAAAATCTTTACACTAATGTCAGAAATTTGCCTTTAGATCAAAAACAAAAGGCAAAAGAGTGTGAAATTTGTGGTCTGTTCAACCACAAAACAGAGTTTTGTAGATACAGAAAAGGAATTCAGTTCAATCATAAAATTAAACAAAAGGTTGTGGGAAATCAAATCAGAAATGATTATGAAAGAACCTTTAATCCCAAGAAACAACAACCTGAAAACACCTTTTCTCAGAAAAAGATAAAATCTCAACTAAAATCTTTTTCTCAAAACTCTTTATCAGTAGTTAGACCTGATTCATCAGCAGTTTCACAAACTGCTGAGATTCAAAAACTAATGAACTTGGTACAACTACTGATGACCAAGGTTGATGGTGGTCCTGAAAAGGATACCACCATGGTTCTTAATGAAAAATCCATTGCCAAAAAGACATGGATTTCTCAACCTGGTCAAGAACAAACTGTAACTGTTCTCAAGAGCAAACCCAAAGCCAAACAGGCTTGGGTTCCTAAATCTAACTAATTTGCTATTGTGTTCAGAGAGTTTCCAGGGGCTTAAACAGCATATGGTATGTTGATAGTGGAGGCTCTATGCACATGACTGGATGCAGATACCTGATAAACAATTTTATCAGCCAAAGAGAAGGATCTGTATCCTTTGGGATCAATGCTAAGGGATATGTGCTAGGACATGGCAATGTCTCCTCTGGCAAAATACAGTTTGACAAGGTCAATCTGGTGGAAAACCTTGAATACAACTTGCTGAGTGTGTCACAAATGTGTGATAAAGGATATTCTTCCTTTTTCACAAAGACAGCATGCAAGATCATCTCACCAGAAGGCCAGAAGTTGATAGAGAAGATCATTGAAGATCATACTTTGCTGATTGCCAAAAGATGTGGCAATGTCTATGCAGTGGACATTGAGAAAGACAAAGTATTGAACAACACTGCCTGTTTCTTCTCAAGGGCATCAACTTCAGAAACTGATCTCTGGCACAGGAGACTTGGCCATGTGAACTTTAAAACCATAAATAAAGTCACAAAAATGGGCTTGGTCAGAGGTCTACCTTTGAAAGTATACCAGTGTCAAGAACACTGTGTATCCTGTTTAAAGGGAAAACAGCATAAGTCCTCCTATAAGTCTATTGAAGAATCAAAAACAACTGCATGTCTTTAACTACTCCATATGGACTTATTTGGACCTGTCAAGATTATGAGCCTTGGTAAGAAGAAGTACTGCTTAGTCATCATTGATGACTACTCAAGATTCACATGGGTATTCTTCTTATTCTCCAAGGATGAGGCTGCTGAAATCATCAAGTTCTTCATTCTACAAGTGGAGAAACAATATTCTCTACCTGTCAAAACCATTAGAAGTGATAATGGGACAGAGTTCAGGAACAAAACTCTGGATGAATTCTGTTTGTCTAAAGGGATTATTAGACAATACAGTGTTCCCAGAACTCCTGAACAAAATGGTGTAGTAGAAAGGAAGAACAGAACCTTAATAGAAAGAGCAAGAACAATGTTAGCTGATTCTGGACTGCCCTTGTACTTTTGGGCAGAAGCAGTTAACACATCATGTTATGTTCAGAATAGAGTTCTGGTGGTCAAGAGACATTCCAAGACTGCCTATGAAGTTCTTCATGGCATGAAGCCCCTTATCTCCTTTTTCAGGGCTTTTGGGTGTCAATGTTTCATCTTGAACATCAAGGAATCTATTTCAAAGTTTGCTGCCAAAGTTGACTCAGGTTACTTTCTTGGTTACTCTTCAACTAGAAAAGCCTACAAGGTTTTTAATTCTCACACCAGGATAGTAGAAGAAACATTGAATGTCAAGTTCAATGAGTCAAAACACACTCTTATTCCAGCACATCCTGCTGAACTTTTTGACCTTGACAACTTCCACTTTGGACCTGAGAAGGCTGTTACTTCATCAAAACCTACTTATTATGGTGACAAAAGGTTTGATGATGAGGATCCCACACCATGGACTCCTCAAACAGTTATCAAGTCAACTTCAAGATCATCAGAAGTTCCCCAAACATATGATCAAACAAGTACTGAGGAACAAACTCAAACTTCTGATTCAGTAGATCCAACTACTGAAGATCAAGGAACATCTGAACCAGATATTATAGACCTCAGTAGTTTGTTTGAAGAACATGAGCCACCTACACCTGTCAGTGGTTTACAACAACTGATTGAACACAGAGATCATCCACTTGATCAAATCATGGGTGATATAGCTTCAGGTGTTCTTACCAGAAACCAGCTCTCCAACTTTTGCCTATTTTCAGCCTTTATCTCACAGTTGGAACCAAAGAAGTACCAGGAAGCCCTCAAAGACAATAATTGGGTGCAAGCTATGCAAGATGAACTGCTTCAGTTCAACAAGCAACAGGTCTGGGAAATCTGTCCCTTACCTCCAAACAAGCAACCAATTGGCACAAGATGGGTTTTCAGGAACAAACAAGATGAAGCTGGTATGATAATCAAGAACAAGGCAAGACTGGTAGTTCAAGGGTACTCTCAAGAAGAGGGAATTGACTATGATGAAACCTTTGCTCCAGTTGCAAGGCTTGAGGCCATCAGGTTATTTCTGGCCTATGCCATTTCCAACAAAATTAAAGTTTATCAAATGGATGTAAAGAGTGCATTTTTGTATGGAAAAATAAAAGAGGAGGTGTATGTCTGTCAGCCACCTGGGTTTGAGGATCCTTCTCATCCTGAGTGGGTGTACAGATTGGACAAAGCTCTTTATGGGCTCAAACAGGCTCCAAGAGCCTGGTATGATACACTCTCCACCTTTTTACTCAAAAATAACTTTACAAGAGGTGCCATTGATAAAACTCTTTTCATTAAACATGTTGGAAATCATGTCCTACTTGTTCAAATTTATGTTGATGATATCATTTTTGGTTCAACAAACACAAAACTGTGTGATGATTTTAAGAAACTCATGCAATCAAAATTCGAGATGAGTACCATAGGAGATCTGCAGATCAAGCAACACACAAATGGAACTTTTATACATCAATCAAAATATGTTAAAGAATTATTAAACAAATTTTCTTTAAAAGACTGTAAATCATGTTCCACTCCCATGACACCAATCACACAAGTTGAACCTGATGATCAAGGAAAACAGGTTGATCAAACCATGTACAGATGCATGATAGGTTCTCTTTTATATCTAACTGCTTCTAGACCAGATATTATGTTTTCAACATGTGTCTGTGCTAGATATCAATCAGCACCAAGGGAATCACACCTTATAGCAGTCAAAAGAATTTTCAGATATCTGAAAGGAACTCCAACACTTGGAATTTGGTATCCTGCTTCAAGCAATACCAAGTTATCAGCTTTTTCAGATAGTGACTATGCAGGGTGTAAGATGACAAGAAAGTCAACATCTGGTGTTTGTCAATTCTTGGGTAACTGTCTAGTGTCATGGCAATCAAAGAAGCAAACATCTGTTGCAACTTCAACTGCTGAAGCTGAATACATTGCAGCTGCAAGTTGTACATCACAGATACAATGGCTCCAATATCAACTTCTTGATTATGGAATCAAAGAAACCAAGACACCTTTGTTTGTAGACAGCAAATCTGCCATTAGCATCATTCAAAATCCGGTACAGTTCTCAAAAACCAAACATATTGAGATCAGGTACCATTTCATAAGAGATTGCTATGAAAAAGGCAAGATTGAGGTGAAGCATGTAGAAACAGCTAATCAAATAGCTGACATCTTCACAAAACCCCTTGACACATCAACATTTCAGAAGTTAGTATCCATGCTTGGGATGCTAAATTTGTAAGTGTTTATTTTTCTGCACATATTTTTCATTTTTCACTTACAAAAAGGACAAAAAGTCTGAAACAAAAACTTCTGAAAAGAGAGAAACTACTGATGAACAAAACATCAGTATGGGAAAATTTCTGAAAAGTGTAAAACTTCTGATAAAATAACTTTCAGAAGTTATGAATAAAAGTATTTATAAAACATTTCTCATCAGCTTTTAAAACTACTGAAGAGGAAATGGGAACTACTGATGAAGATAATCCTTCATCAGCAGTTTAGTCAAAAAGGGCAAATCTGACTTTTCCCATCATCAGAGGTTTTGACCTAGTCGGTTTAAAACTTCTGATAAAAAGATTTTTAACCAAGGCGGTTTAAAAACTTCTAATAAAGAAGATTCAAGCGGTTAAAAACTTCTGATAAATACCTTTTTCAACACTTATCCTTTCAAATTCAAAATATCCCTCTTTCTCTCTCAAAAACTCTCTCAATAACCTAAACCTGCAAAATCAACTGTTCGATCAAAACCCAAACCACATGGCTCTCGTTCTAAAACAGGGACACAATCAAAGGGCCTTTCTTGAAAAAACAAGAAGGCTGGTCCCAATACGATGAGATCATTGATCTTGTCGTAAAATCCCAATATTTTACTGCTCTCACAATAAACCCACCAATTCATACTGAAACTCTAAATGAGTTCTGGGCAAATGCTGAGACGGTGACGGCTGATGATGAAATCATTTCCCTCAACTCAAGAATACAAGGGAAACCACTGACCATCACACCGGCCACACTGGCAACAAGACTGGGCCTGGATGATGTAACTGCCCCTGATCATGTTGCTAATTCTGATATTCACCTAACCATGACAGAGTGTGGTTATCAAGGTACTCTCTCCCATGCTACTATTTTCAAAAAATATTTTGAACCAAAATACAAGCTTTTGTTTCATTATATTATTATGTGTTTGAGTCCAAAAACAGGGTCTTATGACCAGATGCCCTCTACTTTTCAACCAATATTTCATTCCATTGTGAATGAAACCAAATTCAGGGCATCAAAATTATTTTTCAATGAGTTGGTGTTACATCATAATAATACCAAGAAAATGTTTTTGTTATACCCAAGGTTCATTATGCAATGCATAATAGGGGAACTGGGTAATGAGGTGCTTGTGGGAAAAGTTTCAGCTTTAAATCCATTAACCTCACAAGCATACTCTAGGCATAACAAACCGGCTACCTGGCCAGAAGATGATCAGGGAGAACAACAACAAGTCCCCCTGAAGCCCACATCTTCCAAACTCACACCACCAAAAGCCAAAAAGCCCAAGCCAACAAAGACAAAAACCCACCAACCCAAAAGAAAAGCTGTTCAGGAGGTTGAGATGCCTGAACATGCTCATGAGCAATCTGCTCTTCAAATAGGTGAGACTGAAACACCCTCTCAGTCTCATCCATCTCAAACCCCACCAAGAGCACCCATAACTATCTTATTCAAAAGAAAAAGACTTAGAAAAACTATTGAAACTCACTCTTCTTTTGAAACTGCTGACCAACCAATTTCACCTATTGCCCAAACTACTGAACCAGAGGCAATAGAAATTGCCAAACTTCTCTCTGGGCTAAAAGAGAAAGTCCCATCTGATTATGTCAGTCCCCTACAACCACAACAAACAGGGGACATAACCACAACATCAGACATGGATGTGGACATCACTAGCCCTAACCTAAGAGATGAGGGTGGACCAGAGTCTTTAAGCCCAATTTTAGAGACTCTTGGGGCATCTGAGGCTGCTACTACTCAGTTACCACCCAGTGGTGGATCTGAGGATAGAAGTAACATAGCTAAGACCTCAGATGTGGCAACTACTGATGAAGGCTTAATGCCTGAAGTAGGAAATCCTCAGAACCAAGAACAAGAGGTTCATGAGAGAACTGAGTTGGGCTCAGCTCATGATTTAACTGAGACAGTCCTCAATGAGGACAACATCAGGGATTCAGATGATTCCATTAATTTGGATGATGTTTCAAAAACTAAAACTACTGAATTGACGGCACTTTATGAAGGTCCTGTTTCAGGGGTATCCAAGCTCAAGAAGCCAGTCACCCCTGCACAGGTTAAAGTCCACTCAATCCCTAAAACCCCTAGAGTGGCATCCTCTGTACAACATGAGGATCTCCCAAAAACACACCCTTCACAACAAATGCCTACCCAATTCCCTGGGCAAACAAGCATAGACTTGAACCAGCTATGCAGCCCAGAGGGTCCCCTGTACCACATGATGAACACTCTCATCAAGAATCACTTCCAAACATACACAGCTAACTTGGAGCTGTCAATCAAGAATCAATTTGGAGTGATCAAGACAAAGATGAATGATCTGTCCAACAAGATAGAATTCAACAGCAAACAGATTGCTCATCTTCAAGGTCAATTCTCCCAACCCTCAACCTCTAAACATAAACTTGATGAATCCAAAAAGGGGGAGAAAATCAGGGAACCTAAGGAGTCATTCCAAGCCAGGATAAGGGCAAGAGTGGCCATCCTTGAAAGAGATCAGAAGGATCAAGCCAGAAAAGAAAAACTGGCCAAACAGTTTGGTGTCTCAGTAGAAGAAATTGAAGCCACAGAAAAAGAAGATGAGACCCAAACCTCTGAAGAATCCCTAAGGCATAATGAAGAAACTTCTGATGGCAAAAGTTCTGATGAATAATCAGAAAGTACTGAAGACAATCCTTCAGTAGTTGACAAACCATCAGCAGTTGTCAACCCATCAGAGGTTAACACTTCCAAACCTCAAACTGCTGACCCTTCCAGAACAACTGCTCCCATACAACCAACATCTGATCCTATCAGGCCTACTACAACAATTACAACAATGACTGTACTAAACCCTTCTCCTATCTCTCAATCAGCTGAATTACTAGAGAAGAGTTTAGTTGCAGCCAACAAGAAGGCCAGAGAAGATCTGATCTGGAAAACTCTGGAAGAAAGGGATGATCTAGACTTAAGCCATGAAGAAAAACTTCAGGCCTATGAAGCTGAACTACAAAGGCAGGCTAGCCTTGATGAGATTGCTGAACAAGACAAAAGACAACAACTGATGTCTTACATCACAAAGAACAGCAAGACTAAAGCCTACACACTCAAGGGACTCTCTATGCAAGAGCTAACAAGAAGAGCACAAATCATTGCAGACAAACTGGCCACAAGCAAAGAAGGAAAGGCCAAAAGAGCCCAGATGATAGATGAATTAGTAGCAGAGGGCTATGGTTCAAAAGCCTCAGTATCCAGATGGAAAGAAGAAAGACTGATGGATACTTATAGAAAATACAAGGCTGCCAAGGCTGCAAATCCAGAGAAGTTTCAAACTGCTGATCCTTCAAGATCAGTAGTTAGAACTTCTGGTATATCAACAAGAAGGCCTGCTACTCAAAGAAAGAAAGCAGAGGACAATGTCAAAACTGATTTCAAAATGGTACTACTTGAAGGAAGTTCAATAGTCCATTCAGATTTTGACATTGAGGAGAAACCTCTGTTAACACAATTCAGGGATCCTTCCACTTTTGCCTACCAAATCCAAAAGACTATCAAAGACAAGATGCATACCAAGGTAGTGACTGAACACCATCTCCCAACTATTCAGATGCCTGATATGCAACAACAACAACAAGGAAGAGACTCCCACCTGAGGTTAACTGAAACAGAAAGCATCCAACACTCAGGACCATCAACCCAAGGGACAAGTCTGGTTCCCTATTCCTCTGACTTTAACAAGTCAAAGGTACCTATCATCAGATGGTCACTTACTGATAACAACTCAGTATTGTTGACAAGAAGAGACCTTTCAAGCAGGGCTTACAAGAAGATCAGTGATCTAAAGAAACTGTCAACACAAGACCTGCTCACAATTCAACATCTGGAACCACAGAGAGGATCTCTATCTGATGGACAGTTAAACCAGCTCAAGAACACCATGTACAAAGAGATATGGAAGATTGTTCAAGACAGAAGAAAATCATAAGGAATTAGTAAGGTTTTGGCTTCATCAATCCAGGGGGAGATTGTTAGGACAAAGAGGATTGGTGAAACCACTTTTGGAAACCTTAGTCTAATTCACTTCTGTCATTTTGGCTAAGTATAGAAGTACTGAAGAGAAGACAAGAAACTGCTGAAGAGAAGATATGAGAAGTGCTGAAGAAGAAACTTCATCAGAAGTTCTGAAGTCCAAACCAGACAAGTTCACTTCAAAAGTACTGAAGACAAACTACTCATCAGTAGTTTGTCATTCATCAGCACTTAGCATCAGATATTTTCCACCGCCTTTTGTATCAGTAGTTTTATTGTTTATTATTACTTTTAGCTGTATTTGTTAGTTTCAATGTTGCAACTTGTGCAACTTGTTTCTGATGTTTCTGTATTTGCTTTTTGGGCAAGATACATGTATGTAAACGTCTATAAATAGGAGGCTTCAACCTTCTATTTTAGACATTGATTTTAATAGAAAAATCCTTCAAACACTTTCACTGTTCTATTCCATTTCAGTATTTATTGTGAATCTGTCTAAGTATCTAATTCTCATTTACTGCTTAGATTCATAATAAATACTTGTCATTATTAGTTTCAATCATCTAGGGGGAGTAATAACTCTTCCTAAGTATAAAAAGTGTTGCTTTAACTTATACATTCCGCTGTGCTTATAATTTGATATACAAGAGCTTGCTAAACACTTAAGTGTCAAAGATAGCAAGTTCTTACTTAAACAAAAGAGCAAACTGATCCAACATCTTGGTACATCTTATCCGAACCAGGATGAATAGAATACCGGGACTTGTGAGCCTCATCTAGGACAAGCTCCCGAAGTCCCCCGAATAAAGGAACCCATATGCGTTCTGCGAAGTAGTGCAGGCCATCAGGTCTTCGCTCGAGGTGCTTGTCGGCACCGTGCATAGTCTCAGCTTTAAGGTTTTCCTCCTTTAAAGCTTCTAACTGAGCAGAACGGAGTTGGTCAGGTAGAGAGGAATGAATGGTGAGTTTCAACGCCCGAACGCGACGAGGTTTAATTGATTCCTTCCTGCTCAAGGCGTCTGCTACTACATTCGCCTTGCCAGGATGGTACTTAATGGCGCAATCATAGTCATTCAGAAGTTCAATCCAACGACGCTGTCGTATGTTCAAATGTTGTTGGTCGAAAATATGTTGAAGACTCTTGTGATCGGTGTAGATGGTGCATTTGGTACCGTACAAGTAATGTCTCCAAATTTTCAACGCGAAAACCACTGCACCCAACTCCAAGTCATGGGTGGTGTAGTTCTTCTCGTGCACCTTGAGTTGACAAGAAGCATACGCAATCACTTTCTCGCGTTGCATCAACACGCAACCGAGACCATGAATAGAAGCATCACAGTAAACAACGAAATCATCAGGGCCTTCAGGTAAAGACAAAATAGGAGCAGAGCACAGTTTAGACTTCAATTCTTGAAATGCCGACTCTTGTGGTTCACCCCAGTCGAATTTTCTATCCTTCTGAGTAAGAGTGGTCAGGGGTTGAGAAATCTTCGAGAACCCCATAATGAAACGACGATAGTAGCCCGCAAGGCCTAGAAATTGCCGCACCTCAGTTGGCGTCTTTGGTGCTCCCCAGTCCTTGATCGCTTCAATCTTAGCTGGATCGACATGAATTCCTAGTTCATTAACCACATGTCCTAGGAACTGAACTTCGCGTAACCAAAAGTCACACTTTGAGAACTTAGCGTAAAGTTGTTCCCGTCGCAAGAGTTCCAAAACCAAACGCAGGTGTTCCTCGTGTTCGGTCTTGTTCTTGGAGTAAATCAGGATGTCATCAATAAACACAATGACGAACTTGTCAAGATATGGTTTGCAAACGCGGTTCATCAAATCCATGAAAACCGCCAGCCATAACGTGTACGAAAGGCAGTCTTTGCAACGTCAGCTTCCCTTACGCGCAACTGGTGATAACCGGACCTCAAATCAATCTTGGAGTAGTAGCTAGAACCCTGGAGTTGGTCGAATAGATCATCAATACGTGGAAGAGGATAACGGTTCTTGACGGTCAATTTGTTCAATTCTCTGTAATCCACACACAATCGGAAACTTCCATCCTTCTTCTTAACGAATAGAATCGGGGCTCCCCAAGGGGAAGAACTTGGTCTGATGAAACCCTTGTCCAAGAGTTCCTGTAACTGACTAGACAATTCCTGCATCTCGGGAGGTGCAAGACGGTAGGGGGCCTGAGCAATAGGAGCAGCCCCTGGTACAAGATCAATACCGAACTCAACCTGACGGTGGGGAGGAAGACCAGATAAATCATCGGGAAATACATCAGGAAACTCGCGTACAACAGGAATATCGTCGATCTTCTTCTCATCGCTAGAGGAAACAGATGAAAGTGCCAAAACGGCCGAATAACCCTTTCGAAGATACTTAAGGGCTTTCATGCTAGAGATGATATTTAGCGGAACACCGCCCTTGATACCGTACACAGAAAGGAATTCTCCATCAGGGAGAGGAATCCGAATAATCTTGTCGTAACAAACGATCTCCGCGCGATACAAAGACAACCAATCCATGCCTACCACAACGTCAAAACTACCCAAAGGTACCGGCATAAGGTCGATGGGGAACGACAAACCCGACAACTCTAGTTGATACTCCCGAAGGATACAAGTAGCTTCAATCTTTTTACCGTCAGCCAACTCAATTATATACTTATCCTCTAATGGTACGGGTACTACATCTAGCAGTCGACTAACTTCCATAGATATAAAACTTTTATCGGCACCAGAATCAAATAAAACACTAATAGAGCGATTATTGAGAAGGAACGTACCGGTAACTGTGTCAGGATCCTGTCTAGCCTCAGCGGCTCCAATGACGAAGGCACGTGCATTCCTGCCGCCGCCCCCGTTGTTCCCGTTACCGTTGTTCCCGCCCTGTTTCAGTTTCGGGCAATCCTTCTTGTAATGCCCAGTCTCCCCACAGTTGTAACATCCCTGTCTTCCCGTAGTTCCTTGAGTAGTAGAAGCCGAGTTAGTAGTTGGAGTTTGGGTCAATGGAAGTGTCGCCCGACAGTCTTTAGCAAAATGCCCCAGTCGCTGACAACGATGACAACGATTACGGTCGCAGTCCCCCTGATGATGACGCCAACACTTGTTGCATTTAGGCAATTTCCCCGCATAACCACCCTGTTTGTTATCAGAAGAAGATGAACCCCCATTATCGAATCTCTTACCCTGTTGTGCTGGCACAGATCCTTTCCCTTCATTTTCCCACTTACGCTTGTTATTCTCCGGGGCCTTAACAGTCGAACCCTTAGCAGGCAAGATACCCTCATTCACCTTCAAGTTTGTCATCCTGTGAGCCGATCGGACCACCTCTGAGTATGTAGGATGATTTCCCGCAGCCACTAACCCTGCGATCTCTGGTACTAGCCCCGAGATATAGTGTTCGATCCTCCTGTACTCTGGCACATGCAGATCAGGACACAGCACTGCCAACTCATTACGCCTCACCGTATATTTTTCAATTTCGGACCCAGTCATCTTGAGGTTCCACACCTCGTGCTCTAACTTCTGCACTTCTTCCCTTGGACAGTACTCTCGCTTCAGCAGTTGCACAAAATTTTCCCAAGGCATAGCATACGCCTCCCCTATACCCATATTCTGGGTGATGTTGTTCCACCAGGTCAAAGCAACATCCTGGAATAACGCAGCAGCATACTTGACCCGATCCTCTGGGAGACAGTTGCACATCAGAAACACTGACTCCACCTTTTCCAGCCACCTGAGCAAGCTCACCGCACCCTCAGTGCCAGAGAATTCCTGGGGCTTACAGTCCCGAAACATCTTGTAGGTGCACATGGGTGGGGGTGGGTTAACAGGACCACCTGAAATGAAACGCATGAGAAACCACGAAGAACGTAAACAGGGTTCACTAATGAGGCAAAAAAATGGATAAATCAACTTACCACCACCATTGTGCCCTAACTGAAAGGCAGCTTGTAGCAAGTTGTTCAGATATTCCTGTGATAGGTTTACACCTCCACGACCACCACCACCACCGCGACCACCACCACGTCCACCATTGCGACCACCTCCACGTCCTCCTCGTACTCCAGACATGATTTCTGACAGAAAGAACGAGAAAATTTAGTTTCGCAGCTAATGGTAACCACTAGCGTTCACAAGATCAAAGCTAGATCCAACTCAGGACTATCCATCCAAACCCAGAGCTCACTAGGGCTTTCATGCATTTCGGTTTATGATTTTGTGTGCACCCAAAATGATAAACCGCTCTACATGGTCCTCCAAGTGTTCTCCTAGTTCAAAGTTCAAATCACCGAACATAGACTCTTAGCTATACACCGTAATGCTACGGTAGTTTGTGGCAAGTGTTTCTATTGGAGTATGAAAGGGAGATGTCTGAGCCTTGGACAAATCTCAAGAGTACACAATTTACCCCAATATATCCCACTGCCTAGAAAGAGCAAGTAACCCGACTAAGATAAAACGGATGATGTAACATAGGAAAGTCAGATGATTTAGAGACACCCCGACAAGCCCATACGTAATCCACCATAATATTCAATACTAAGTGATCGTCTAGTGTGTGCGACTCGGCTATATTCTAGACTCTACATGCAGTCCTAGTTCACTATAACCTGGCTCTGATACCAATCTGTCACACCCTCAAAATCCACTTGCGGAGTTTTACCGCGAGGCGCATGACAAACCAGGATCCAAACCAACGATCACAATAAACAAGTCTAAATTAACATATGCAATTTCAAAACATAGTTTAAAATTCCCAAATACAGCGGAAGCTTATTCTCAAAACATAATCCAAACGTAAACCAATTTATTCAAAGTTTGAAAACCATGCAATCCTAACTAGACGCCGTGCAGACGCGTGCGCCCTAGTTCCATTGTGCTACCTTAGCGACCTGAGAAAACATGTAAGAGTTTACGTCAGCACAAAAATGCTGGTGAGTTTACAGGTTTTGTAATCATAGCACCAAGTTCAACCTGTCCATACTATAACAATTTGCAAACCAAAGTACGCTAGCTAGGCGTATGTTTTGTTACATCTACGATTGGAAAACCATTACTAACTCGCAAACCAGATGTTGTGCCCGAATAGTAAACCAGTTCCTGTTTGAGACAATATGCACTCGCCCGGCCCTCCAAGCCGACGAGCGGGGTTGGTCATTCCCAATAGATCTATTCACATTTCCCCGTTGTGCTAACCCGCACATTCATGGTTTCCCCCGGGACTTCCACAGATCGTATAGTAAACCATAAAAACCCATAGTATGACAGTTGTTACCAAAACATAAGTTTAACACATGTTTTCTCCCCCAAAAAGTGAAACCAGTTAAAAGAGGGCCCGTAAACTCACCTTAGGTTGCGTTACTTCGAAACACGAATAATACCAGCAAGCTATGCTAGCCCCGTAAAGCGGCGACCTAACATATGACAGTTACAAGTGCTTAGACTAATAACCCGTAGGTTAGTTAGTCCCTAGATGTCCAGACCATAACCAAGTTCGTTTGAAAACACCGTGACTGTTAAATTAACCCAATGTACAAGACTCGACATCCCATTGGTGACCCGAGACTCCCCGTGTTATACTTGTACTCACAAACATACAATCATGCAATACACACTTAACATACGTTAATGTCCAACAAGTTATAGCACGTAGTTCAAGTATCACATAAATAAGTCCGAACACATGTTACCAAGTTATTAGATATGTTACGGGGTTCCTAGCATGTTCCTAGGTGTCAAATCGGGTCCCGAAATGCTAAATTACACTTACAGCAGCAGTACAGGCGATTAGGAAAAGTCAACTAGTGATTACGTGGGTCAACAGGCATTTAGGAATGCTAATCGCCTATACTATAGGCGATTAGGGCTATCTCATATGTAATTTTTGAGTTTATAGGCGATTACGTCGTAAAGCATGCAATTCAGGGCTTAACTAGCATTTAGGATCGTAAATGCATGAAGTAAAGGGGAATAGGATCCTATTCGCCTATACTATAGGCGATTAGGGCTCCCCATCAGGCGAATGGGCTCCTAATCGCCTATAGTATAGGGGATTAGGATTCCTATTCGCCTATAGCACAGCTGTTCCGGTTTTTTGCGCGTTTAACACTCCAAATCCAATCCAGAATGTGTATAAACATCAAATATCAATCAAACAACTATATCAAACATATTTCAATCAAAATCCTTCGTTTAACCTCGTTCTATCAGCCTTGCATGCAACCATGTATCCCAAAAACAACACATATAGCATGAATCATCACCTTAACATGCATAACCCTAACCCTAATGAACAATTACTCAGATTTCATCAACATGCTATCATTACTAATCTGTAACTACCTTAATGTTATGTTATCAATCCATCTTGAATCATAAAAACCCTATCTTTCAATCATAAACACACATACAACATGCATAGTAGTTAGAATCCAATTAACAATGATTAATAACGAATTTCAGAAGACATTTATGTTTATAAACAGGTCTGGACCATTAGGGATTTAATAAAAACGTTATTAAAGATTGCATGAATGAAAACCACACCTTAGATTTGTAATAGATTGATGTAATAGGCTTGAAATCTTGTGTTTTGATCCAAAATCGTGTTCCAGAGGTTGTGTGTGTGTTGGGACGAGTTGTGGGACGACTAGGGTTGATATAATGAAGTTTAGGAGGTCAAGTATTGTATTTATAGGCGTTTCTAGTCGTCCAGCACGTTATAGGCGATTACGCAGCAACATCAGGCGAATAGGGATCCTATTCGCCCCCAGTATAGGCAAATAGGGCCTATTCGCCCCTATGGGGACCATACTCGCCTACCCTATAGGCGAATACAGCCCCTATTCGCCTATAGGGTCTGGTTCAGCACATTTGGCGCGTTAAACTCCGTTTTAACATATGTTAACACATTTTCACATACCGACAAGTCACATAATGATTGTAAACACATAATACTTGCAAACAAACACATTCACACTCGTTCACCAATTCCCGGGACTCGAGACTTGTATATTCCCTATGCTCTGACGATTCTACGAATCGTCACCCTTTGTACACTTGGTTAAGGACCGACATCTAATGAGCCTCTAGACTAAACTAACAGTTCCCGAACCATAACACGACTTAACTAACCCAGTTAAGTATAATATACGCGTGACTCGCTAAGGTAGACTGTAATCTAAACGACGTTGTTAACCAGAATTTGCCGGGTGTCACAATTAAAAGGAAAAAGGACACATTTGTTTAATTTATATTATAAAGAACGTGCAATGGCTTCATGACATTGTCCATTGTCAGCCACACATCTATTAAATGAAAAGATTTGTTACAATCTTTGTAGACAAAAAAAAAAGAAAGTGTTATGGAAACTAGTATTTTATGACTTTTGTAACTTGTTTAATGTATTTAGTCATTGTGTAGTCATGTCAAAAAATAAAGTAAAGACAAAGTAGGAAAATGTATTATATAATATAAAATATGGAGAAACTTGTTTGTAACTTGTTTAATAATTTTATTGTTTACTTTTTTTAAAAGTTTGACATGTTTGCAGGGTCTACGACACCTGCAGTAAAAAAAACATGTTTAAATACGAAAAGAAAGATGAAAAAAAACACATCATGTAACAAGAAAAAAAAAACAGGTAACAAAAACATACACAAACAAAAGGATACTGTTAACATGTTTTACATAAATAAAAAAATTGATTTTATGTTACATAAAAACCTCAAGGAACAAGACCAAAAATTGTGGGTAAACCAACTGAAAAACGTGAATTAAAAACCTGAGATAAAACTATGGATGTAAAAAAACTATAACAAACGAAAACACAAAACACAAAACACAAAAATGGAAACAAAACCACATACTGAAAGCAAAAAAAGGAGTTGATACACAAAATGAAAAATAAAAACTTCAATGCTAAAAAATGTGGGTAAAACAACTGAAAACTATAACAAACGAAAACACATACACACAAACAATGAAAACAATAACACATGCTGGAAGCAAAAATAAAGAGTTGAAAAACAAAATTAAAATGAACAAAAGAAGAATAACAGTTAAAAACTAACCATCAGATCTGGAGTGCAGTGGAGATAGATCTTCTGGAACATTAAATGACAAACATCTCGTGAGATTATGTGGAACAACTGAAATGGGGGGAAGCACTTAATGAGCGTTGAGTCAAATTCTCGGAAAAAGTAGCATTATAGGAAGACATTAATGAAGTTTGAGACAGATTTTCGAGAAGAGGGAGGAGATGTGGATGCTCTGGAGAACACATGGTGGAGGTTGTGTGAGTAAATGAGGTAGTGTGTTATATATATAATACATTGAAGGCAAAAGAGAGAGAGAGAGAGGAGGAATGTTGGTACAGTCTGACATGTTACAGCAGCTGCAGAAAGAGTGAAAAAAGTTGTGATGAAAATACCCTTGTAAGGGATATCAAAAAGGGTGACGTGGTTAATTCTTGGCCAAGTATTGGGTTTTCAGGGTTTCTTTAACTGGAATGGGTTTCCTAGTTATACTTTCCCTATATATATATATATATATATATATATATATATATATATATATATATATATATATAGGGGAAAGGGAAAAGAGAAACCCCCTAAAACGAGAAAACTCCCGGAAACCCAATGAGTGGCCAAGATTAATCCACACCAACCTCTATTATTTTAATAAAAAAGGGTAATCTAGTAAATTTACCCTTCCCCCTCTTTTTCTAATTTGAATTTTCTCTCTCCCCCTCCTATATAAACAACTCCCTCTCTCTCTCTCTCTCTCTTCATCTCTCTTCATCTTCAAGATTATTCTCACCACCACCACCCCCACCGCCACCTCCACTGCCAACACCGCCACTGCCACCGCCACCGCCACTGCCACCACCACCTCCACCACCACCTATATATAAACTTTCTCTCTCTAGGATATAGAACACAGGATCGAAGAACAAATGGCTTCCGTTGCTAAAATGCCGAACAATGCGAGCAACAGGCACGTGACTACACCTCCGTCTTCTAGAGTTACTGGTGGTGCTGTCTCTGTACGGTCCAAAACGCCGTCGTCTTCTTCTTCTTCTGCTTCCAGACGCTCTGTTACTCCTAACTCTCGTTCCTATACTCGTCTCAACGACGCTGATGATGCAGGTAGTTTGTTAGTTACTGTTTATCCGTTAGAGTCATTTTCATTCGAACTAGACTAATTTTATTATTATAGTTGTAGCGTTACAACTGGAATAATAATAATAATAATAATAATAATAATAATAATAATAATAATAATAATAATAATAATAATAATAATAATAATGTCAAGAAAAACAAAAAGAAATGGTGACTTTGAATGTCACGAACCTAAGGCCCAAAAAAACAACAGAGAAAATTAGGGTGGATTGATTATTATAAAAGGAAACAAAAGGGCCGCATAATAAGATTCTAATTGAAAGTGTACGGCGATTATTATTGAATAAGGAGGTGTAGGATGGATTTGTGTTTTGTGAGAGATTTAGTTGTCTATGATTTTAATGATGGAGAGATCTCTCTGTTTAGCTGATTAGTGTTTGATAATAAGTTGTTTGTGATGGTTTTGAAAATGTATGTTTGCATCTATTTCGTATGTAACACCATAACTAATCATGTTTACACGTAGGTAAGCATACGTTAACACGTAGGTTTACATATTAATTAACCTTTTTTATATGTTATTATTATTAATATTTTTTTTAATCAAAATTGGTGAATTTTAATGTCTCTTAACATATGCAACAATATGTCTGATTTGTTTTTTACCAATATGTGTATGTTTGTATGAGTATTATAATGTGTGGAATGTATGTTTGCATCTGTTTCCTATATTTGCGTCTGTTTCATATGTAACAACAGAACTAAGTTGGTATAAATTAGTTTCTGATTTTTTTTTACCAGATACAAAGTTTTGATTTTTTTAGTTTGATAATCTTGATAACTAAATGTATAAAACAATGTTTTTTGTATCAGTTTCGTATGTGTTTTTGTAATCCAGTTGGTTAACATACGTTAAGACGGGGGGGGGGGGGGGGGGGGGGGTTGGCTTTACAAGTAAATTGATGATTTTTGTTTACACGTAGGTAGCATACGTTAACACGTAGGTTTAAATATTAATTAACCTTTTTTATATGTTATTATTATTAATATGTTTTTTTTAATCAAAATTGGTGAATTTTAATGTCTCTTAACATATGCAACAATATGTCTGCTTTGTTTTTTGCCAGTATGTGCATGTTTGTATGAGTATTATAATGTGTGGAATGTATGTTTGCATCTGTTTCCTATATTGCGTCTGTTTCGTATGTAACAACAGAACTAAGTTGGTTACCGATTTTTTTACCAGATACAAAGGTTTGATTTTTTTGCATATTATAGAGGAAGAATTGGGATGAAATCTATGTTTGCGCTGTTTCGTATGTAACAGCACCACTAAGTTGTTATAAATTAGTTTCTGATTTTTTTTACCAGATACAAAGTTTTGATTTTTTTAGTTTGAGAATCTTGATAACTAAATGTATAAAACAATGTTTTTTGTATCAATTTCGTATGTTTTTTGTAATACAGTTGGTTAACATACGTTAAGACGCGAGGGGGGTGGCTTTACATGTAAATTGATGTTTTTTGTTTTATTTTTGCAGGTGAGCATATTTTTTGCATTAAAGATGAAGATGATTATCAAGAATGAAGTGTAGACATTTTTTTTTTATTTATGATACTTTTTTTAGCATTTGTTGATTTGTAATGACCGTTTTATTTGTTTTTAGCATTTTGTAAGAAACAATTCTTGTGTACATTTGAATGTTTTTTGATCTATAAAGTTTTTAGCACTTTGTAATGACCGTTTTGTTTGTTTTTAGCACTTTGTAAGTAACAAAATGCCTATAACCATATTAATTCTCGTTACGTATGCAACAATTCTGGTGCTGGTACAATAAAACGAAAAAAAATATGGTCTAATAAAAAAAATAATAAATCAGCATTTTTTAAATAATATAAACTGGCAACTCAGTTTTAACCTACGTAACACAACACATGTTACATATGTAACACGGGCATCTGGCATATTTAGGACAATGATCACAAAAGTATGAGAGAGATGATGTGACATGTGTCAGGTCAACTTGTCATAGATGCTTTTTCAGAAAATGTCATTTGACCCTTTTGCCCTTTTTGATCAATGGTTGTAAGAGGGTTTACAAGGTTTACTCATTTTGAGTGGGTTTTTATTTTAACCACCCCTATATATATATATATATATATATATATAGTGGAAGTATCCATAGTAAACCCACCCAAATTGAGTAAACCTTAGTAAACTTGATACTTGGTCCACATTTTGCCACATCACCCATCTCATATTATATTATAAAGGCTATTTTGGTCATTTTATATTTCCCCCCCCCCCTTTTCCAATTTTAAATAATTCTATCCACCCTATATAAACACATTCTCTCTCCTTCTATCATACCATCAACACTTTCCCTCTCTCTTATTCTCTCATATCACCACCACCACCTGCCACCACCTCCAGCCACAACCGCCGACCACCTGCCACCACCTCCGACCACCATCCAGTCACAGTCAATGGGTGGTGGTCGATGAACAGGAAGGTTCACACACACCCATTTCTCTCTCTCTCTCTCTCTCTCTCTCTCTCTCTCTCTCTCTATCTCCCTCTAAAAAGCACAAGAAACAGATCTGTGAAGGCTTTTGGTGACCGGGGTAAGGGTTAGAGGGAAGGGGGCTGCGGTGGTTCGATAGTCAGACGAAGGTGGGTGTTTTGGTGGGGGTCCGATGGTGGTTTGAGGGTGGGTCTGATGGTGGTTTGCTCCCTAAATCTTTGGTTTGACATTTGTTTTGAACATTGGAGTGTGAAGCCTGGAAAACAAGAAGATGAGGTAACACACTATCTCTCTGTTCATTACTTGTCAAGATTATTATTATTATTATTATTATTATTATTATTATTATTATTATTATTATTATTATTATTATTCATAAAGATTATTCCTTTCGGAGTCTTTAATGATGGGTTTCTTCTAATTTAATTGGTAACTGTTTTATTCTTCAATTAGTGTTTGATAATATAACAATTTGGTTTCTTGTTTTGTAATCTTTTATTACTGGATCTTTTTATTTTATGTTAAATTTGGTATCTTGTTGAATAATTCTTTGATTTCCTCAATTGGGGTTTCTTTTTTTTTTTCATATTATTGGAAGATATTTGTTTTCTGGTTATATTTTTTTTTTTTTTTTTGCACTGTGATGGTTACTGGTGGATATTTTCGTGGTTTATTGGTGAGAGGAATTTGTGTAACTGTTTTGTTTATAATTTGATGCATGCGTGTGAGATCTTTGATGTCTTTTTGATGGGAAAGATTTTTTTTTTTTTTTTTTTTTGTGAGAATTGAATCTATCCTAATTAACATGTGTTATGGTTTAATTAACATGCATGTGTTAAATAGCAAATGGGTTTTATTTTCTTGGTATACTTTTAATTTGTTTCTAATAGTTTAATTAACTTTTTTTTTTGTTTCTTGGGGTATATGGTGCCTACTTATGAATCTATTCCGGTTGACATTTGTTAGGGTTCAATTAACATGTGTCACTGATGCTAACACCTGTTAGTATATGCATCATATAACTTGGTATATCACTAAATTTTTTTTTCAAATATGTTATTCTGTGTGAAGGTTTTGAATTTTTGTATTGGTGCTTACTGATGTGTTAGGGTTCAATTAACACCTGTTAGTGATGCTAACACATGTTTGTATTGGTGCCTACCGATGAATTTATCCCAATTGACATGTGTTAGGGTTCAATTAACATGTGTTAGTGATGCTAACACCTGTTAGTATATGCCCAACTAACACGTGTTATGGTTCAATTAACATGTGTTAGTGATGCTAACACATGTTTGTATATGTCCGATTAACACCCAAATTGACCCAATTAACATTTTCTAGTGATGCTAACACATGTTAAAAATAATTAATGTAGGAGTATCTATGAACAACCACCGGAGTTCAAGCCGGCTACTCCGCCCAAGGATCGACTAGAGATGTAGCGCTAAGGATTGAAACATGAAGCTGAAGATGCCTAATAAGGAATGAAGCATAACGCCGAAGACGACTATTAAAGAATGAAGCATAATTTTAAGTTTCATGTGTTTTTGTTAGTTTATGATAGTTTTGTATCATCTTTTTAATTGTTTAGATTTATATGAAATTAATTTGTTACAATCAATGTCGATTGCAATAAATTTTTATATACATGTGTTCTTTTATGTTGTTATACTAGTCCAAAATTAACGTGATAATTATTTGAACCAGTTACACGTGTTAGTGATGTCTGTGAAATGAGTTTGTTTGAAGAGACCAAGTAACATGTGTTAAAGGGCTCGTGTGGCATACGTTATTAATAAATCTGGATCTTTAAATTAATATATGAAATAAGTGGTAGAGAAAAAAGTAGGAGAGAGAAGGTGGAGAGAGAAAAGGTGGAGAGAGAAGATGAAAAGGTGGAGAGAGAAGATGAAAAGGTGGAGAGAGAATGTGACAAGATGGAGAGAGAAGGTGCATCCATTTTACCTTTATACCCTTTTAGTACTTTATATGTATTATTTTAATAAGAAGGTGGACCCAAAGGTGGGACCATGAATCACAACCATTGATCATGCTTGATCAATGGTTGTGATGGGGTTTATTGAGTTTACTCAAATTTTTGAGGTTTACTATAGAACCATCCCCTATATATATATATATATATATATATATATATATATAGGGTGTGGATAATATGGAAACATTATCTTTTGGAAAAACCTTGCAAACTCTATTGTGACCATTGATCAAGTTTGATCAATGGTTCATAATTAATTTGTATATAATATTTAAAAGCAAGTGGGCCACTAAAATAAAAAATAGGAATAAGGGCATTAAGGTAATCTTAAATAAACAAGTGGGCAACTTTAATGTTTTAAATCCTAGGTTTAAAAAGGTTGATTTGACACTTGTCAAGTCACCTCTCTCATACTTTATGGCACTTTTTCCAGCACCAAAATTAACATACGTTAGTGTTGTGATACAAAATTCTGACCTTGTGTGAGACATTGCTAACATGTGTTAACAGACATATACTAAAAGAACATAATAAAAAGGACACATAAAATGTGTATTTATTTTATAATTGATAAAAATGATCATTACAATCAACACTAAAACATATCAAAAAACAGTTCATACAAACATAATTATTTTTGAATTTTCAAAAAAAAAAACTATCATAACAACATAAAAAAGATCTAGCTATGCTTCGTTCTTGATACCCATCTTCATCTTTAACACGAAAACATCTCTTCACCTACAAAAAAAAAGATAACACGTGTTAGTTGGCCTCTCCAAAACACATAATGAGACATCACTTACACGTGTAGTGTATTCTAAAAATATATGTTTTACTGAAATAACATATGTCATATGAAAGCTAACACATGTTAGTTGGGCACATACTAACGTATGTCATATGAACCCTAACACCTGTTAGTTAGGCATATGAACCCTAACACCTGTTAGTTAGGCATATACTAGCATGTGTTAGCATCACTAACATGTGTTAGCATATACCAAAAAATTATCCTCATATTAATGAAATATATAATAATATAATAAAAGACATCAGTAGCATGTGTTAGCATATTCTAAAACATATGTGTTACCGAAAATAACGTATGTCATATAGACCCTAACACCTGTTAGTTGGGCATATACTAGCATGTGTTAGCATCACTAACGTGTGCGAGCATACAAGACTCGGATCGCAAAAAATAGCATCACACGTTAGTTGGTCTCTTTCAAAACATATTGTATGGCCCAGTTTTAAACACACGTCTTAACATATGTTATCTAGGTAATACTCATATTCACAACGAAAACATTAAAAAGGTTAGACTGAAATCAATGTACAATTTTATGTGGTTCCTACTTGACACAAATAACCTACTTACCCAATTTTAAGTGGTTCAAACATATTGTATGCCCCCAGTTTTATAAGTCAAATGTTTTAAAAAAATATATATACATAAAAAGCGGAAAAAAAAATGTTATCGTCCTAAAATAGTGTCATGTGTAACAATAATAACATTTGGTATGCAACCAAAAACCATCCCCAAAAAATGTCATGTGTAACAATAATAACATTTTCATTCAAGCATTTGATCAAACACTTGGTATGCAACCAAAAACCATCCCCAAAAAATGTTATCATTATTATTGTCCGTTGAACCATGTTTTTTTACACATAATAAAAAAATCAAAAAGATTTAATATTATACATTATATTGTTTTGGAAAAGACTCATCTTATCCCCATTTTTTTTCTTTTGATTTTATCATTATTATTGTTCAATGCATCGTCCACATCACCATTTTTCTTTTGATTTTAATATTGGTTTCATTAACTAGTTCAAACACAAAACCAAACCATCTAATGTTTAAAGTCAGGTTAGGTTCACACCAAATCACATACCTCCAATCTTCCAAGACAGTGGCCACTAACCAACAAAATAGATCACACATTTCAATCAAACAACATCAAAATATGAAACCCACTACAAAATTAAAAATTTCAAGAAACCAAGAACATCAAATCTGAAACGAACCTGTTAATAAAGATGACACCCAACGAACAATCAGCCAGTTACGCCTTCCACAACGAACAATCAGCCCGTTACGCCGCCTCTGCCTACGGCTACTTAACCGGTTGACCCGGTTTCCTGTTAACCGTTTCTGGACCCAGTTGTGTCCACGATCTAGCCGGTCTCTCCAACGCCTTTATTAATACTTGGCCCATGGTTATGATTTCTGGATCGTGTGACCAAAACGACTTCGGTAAAGGTGATTTTCAGGGACTTGATCAGATGGAAGCAGTTAAACCCTTTGTTAAGCTTGTTGTTGTTGCTCTTGATATTATCAATGTTTTTTTTTTTCAGAGCCGCTCTGTTTCGTTTCAATTCTTCGTTTCGTTTGAACAGAAATGGAGAAGAAGTTGTTATGGTAGGTGGCGGTGGTGGTGGTTGTGGTGGTGGTGGTTCTAGAGAGACAGAGAGAGGGGAGGGTAGAGAGAGGAGGGTGATTTGATTTGAATTTGAAAATAAAATGAAGAGAGATAGGGGGAAACATATATATATGGAGATAGAGAAGGGGTAGAGTTAAATTGTCCATTGTGCCCTTCTTAATATAATATAGGGTGAAATTGTCTTTGATGATGTGGCATAACATGGGTCAAGGGATAGGTTTCCTAGAGTTTTTTCATTTGGGGGGGTTTTCTTCATATACTTCCACTATATAGGTCCACTATATATATATATATATATATATATATATATATATATATATATATATATATAGGGGAGGGTTATCTTGAGAACGCTAAATATTGTGAGAACCGTGAGAACAAGTAAAAAAATCAATCAAAATCAATTTTTTTTAATACAAACCTCATTATAATCAAAATACAACATTAATAAATGAATTTTCTTTCCAAATAATTTATCTTTTCTTACAAAAACACTTTCAAATTAACTTTTTACACATGTGTAAATGAAATAGTTTACACATGTATAAACAGTAAATTTACACATGTGTAAAAACAAATTATTTTCGTATACGTTTGAATTTTTACGCATAAATTGTGTTTTTGGGATTGTATTTTAATAATAAAGATAAGTGTAAAAAGAAATTTTAAATTTGAATGGTTTTAGATGCCGTTCTCACGGTTCGCACAAAATATAGGTGTTCTCAAATTAACTTTCCCCTATATATATATATATATATTCAAACAAGACACTAAGTACACTGATTTTAAACATGCCGTGTTCTTTGCAATGAGATAGAAAATAATATTTTCATAACTTAACTACTCAATGAAGTCAAGTGGAAGGAATTTGAAATAAATAAACGGCACACCGGAACATCAAATTCACAGTCAAATTCTTTAACGTCTAATTCAGAGTCAAATTCTTTGTCTATGATCCAAAAACTATAATAGAATAAAAAAAATCAACGACTCTTTGTTATGATTTTTTTAAACAAATCTTTGTTATTTCCATTCCATCACCCCAAAACAAGTTACATTTTAATAGTAGCTAAACGGGCAACCAGCTGCGTCGCTATCCGTTTTTAAATCGTAAAATATATTTTGTTAAATATAAACCCTTGGTTCTTAGGGCTTTGTGAGTCTCTAATATTGATCATGAACCGAAATGATTACAAAGAAAAAATGAGAAGCTGAACTAGTGATCGAATTAAAATTATTAAAACCAAATCTACAAGCTTAACAGCGGCTAACCAACTAACTATTAACGAACATTTGACTAATTAACATGTATAGCCCCTCATCTTTAGCCAACATACAACTAGCACCCCGACTTTGGCTATCTTGCTATTTCGAATTTATTAACAGACCAATTTTACTTTTAATTTACCTCAACCAGGGAACTTATAGGAAAGATGAGAAGAGTCGTAAGATGAACTCCCAACCACCATTAAGGATTAATTAAGTATCTTCTGATTATAAATCATATGTTATGATGTTATGGATCAAATACCTTTTTTATCATACTATTTACACTCCTACTTTAATGGAAAATAAATTTATTTTGTGTGAATTATCAAGTAACGTAAAGAGGAGGGAGCACTCCTTTCATGTACCCTAGAATCCTCTATTTTACACCGTTACCTCATTTTCATCTTAAATTACCCTACAACCACAAAAATACTACCAACACTTCTTTCAACAACCTTAAAACTTTTTAGTTCTTTAAATAAATTAACTAAAAAATTACTAAAATTTAACTTTAAATTAAAAAAATACATGATTCTAATAAAAAATCAAATAAGTACATAATTGTAAATATAAACTATTCCTCATCCAACTCAAGAAGGTAGGGTAGATATCTCGTTGCAAGATGTGCCACAAGATCAAATCGAAGTTGAAACTGCGTACCTGCATCTGCATCCATCATCGCAGTAAGGACATCGTGTTCGTAAACAGGCTCGACCAGGGGATCCTTATGTAGACCCGTGATATCACATTCCCATCGTCCTTTACGATCATGCTTATAATACAATGGACACATACATCATGCTACAAATTTTGCCAACAGTCATAGCCCGCATGGGTCACCTAAGTATGCCATATTTTCCCTTTTGAACATCGAAGAAGTCTCTGTATCTTTTCTTGCCGACTCTTTTCTTGAACTTCTTTTCGGATCGGTCAGATATAAAAGCATTTTCACAAATGTTGACAAACTAGGGTAGACCTCGTCGGTTAAATAGTAGTCCACGTTTGTATAAGTGTCATTTACATAAAATGGACACTTAGTCCGTTAAGTGAGAAATGTTGGAGATTGATAGAGAACATTGATGTCGTTGTTTGACCGAGTCGGACCATGATACGCGTGCCAAAACAATAAATCATGTGACGCAACCATTTCAAGTATAATCGTTGGGTATTTTTTTATTACCTCTCAGAACTTGGCCTTGCAACGCAGTAGGACTCATTCTCGAAACAAATTATGTACAATCGATGCTACTCGGTCATCATCCCAAGAAATATGATGTTTTTTTTTGTGTGCTTGGTACAAAAGCTCAATATCTTGGCTTGTCGGCATGTGTAAGAACTCAAAGTCGTATATGTGAATCATGACATTACTGAAAAATTGTAGCCAATCACCCTAAGTAATTGCATACATACATAGATACTCATTGTTTTTTATCAGGAGTATTACCGGTTGTGAGTTGGTTAACGACAAACGTAATTTTTTATAACGGTGTAAAACACTTTCTCATCCTCCGTCTACGCCCTCTTGAAACCATTCAAACCGGACTTCTGCATCACCAATAATTTTTTAAAAAAACAATTGTTTCGACCTAGAAAATCGTTGACGGGAAATATCTTCATTGTAGTTTGGGTCCTCCACAAAATAATCATCTGTAAGAACTTCATGACCTTTTTCACGATCACGTGGCATGATTCATTTTTGTAGATGTCGGATCTTCATCTTTGACTTGGTTTATGAGATCCTTAAAAAATTGTATGTTACTATCATTTGTGAAAACATCACTATTAGAATCATTGGGTGGACTGAATAATCAATCCAAGGTCATCATTTGAGAAATTAGCAATACTCACGTAAAAAGTGGGTAATTGAGAGTTTAAAGGTTTGTGAATGGTAAACAATTTGAGTGAATTAAAATGATAAAGGATTTTGGTATTCATATGGTTTTTGATTAGTTATTAAAACATTTTTAGGTTGACTTCAATGTCATTTGATCGTTCAATGGTCGGAAAAAGCTTCCACAAGCTTCAGGTTTCTCTAAACGTGAAATCAAACCACATTATCTATTTGATGGAGTGATAACTGTGTACCCGAAACAGGTATTAACCCGCCCCTCCACTCCGTGACACGCCCCTCCTCTGTTAATAAGTTAAATAACACATGGAATTATGTAAGGGAAAATCACCAAAATGGCCATTGACTTGGTCAACTTACCAAAATAGCCACCTTCCATTTCTTGGAAGAGACTGCTCACAGTTCCCGAGGCGTCTTCGTGAGACCTTAGTGATGGACCACTAGCTGAGCAACACCTCACCCATCTTTGGAGAGACGGTTTCCGAATCCCGAGACGTCTTTGTGAGGCTTTAGCCTACACACTTCCCAACTCTTTCCTCTCTCTCTCTCTCTCTCTCTCTTCTCCATCCCTTCTTCCACTCTATGTCTCTCTCTCTCCCATTGCTCTCTAATGAGAAAAGGAATCCTAATCCAAATCTAAACAAATAAAATAAAACACCATTCACGATCTTCTCATGTTCTTCTCCCTTCCTCAATCCGTGATTACGCAATCTTCATTCTATCACTCAGATTCACTGATTTTATTCAAAAATTAAATAAACACAAATGATGTAGGTAGTTCTGATCTTCAATTCATTCTCACCTACTTTAATATAATAATAATAATAATAATAATAATAATAATAATAATAATGTGTAATCCAAGTCATTTTGATTGAGATTTTGTAAGTGTCTGTTGAGTATGGAGAAACTGATATGAGCTTCGGAGAGATCAAGGCGAAGGAGAACAGTGATGAGGTGAGAAGGAGAACTTTTGTGAAGAGCAGATGACCCGAAGAGAGAGAGAGAGAGGAAAGAGTTGGAAGTGTGTAGGCTAAAGCCTCACAAAGGCGTCTTGGGATTCAGGAACCCTCTCTCCAAAGACGGGTGAGGAGACGGGTGAGGTGTCGCTCAGCTAGTGGTCCATCACTGAGGTCTCACGAAGACGCATTGGGAACTGTGAGCGGTCTCTCCCAAAAGATGAGAGGTGGCTATTTTGGTAAGTTGACCAAGTCAATGACCATTTTGTGTTGATTATATTAATAAGAACATAAGGAATAAACATAAGATTTAATCAAGTGTACCTGATTTGCATAACCATTCAGGAACTTCAGTAATGGAAGACACCATCATCTTGATTGGGTTCCCTTTAGGGTATGCAGTTCTGATGGTTTGTGTGTTCTTGAGTTATGAACACATTGAGAGAGAGAGAGAGAGATAGGGGATGGCTAATGGTGTTATGAATGTGTCAACCCTAATCTCATAATATCTCTCCCTATTTATACATACCCAGGGGACACCCTAATAAGGCCCATTTAATGATAGTCCGCCCATCAAAGACATATCTGTTATTGGGCTTAGGATAATATTAATAATTGATCATCATTATATAAATGATTATAATGGCTATCGATAAATATACAAACGTTACGTATATTTATTCCAACATTCTCCCACTTAGCCGAGTAATCATTTATTATGAGTATTAAGTAAGTCTGCAGAAATTAATACTCATTTTAGTTCTAAACCCAAAATGTAGCAGAGAAATACAGCCGTTAAGTCTTTATTCGACTTAGGACCCCCATTAATCATACTACACCCAAATTTAAAACTTAACATTAGGATCAATTAACATTATGCCCTTAGTTGATTTGTTATATTATTGTCTTTATGCCATTATGCTAGCTTAGCATACTAATAGACAAACAAATCATAATGAGGAAAATTAATCATTAATCTTTAGTCATTAGTCATTCATAGTACGATATGCAGTTGTACATGGTCATTAGTAAAACCCTTTTCTCTTAGTTGGCCCTTAGTGAGACTTTATGGGCAATAGACCTTTAGTTATTGGATCCACAAGCATATCATGAATGCATTCGATACAAAATTCTGATTTCCTCTATTTGTTCTTAACATAAGCGAACAACAATTTCGTATCGAAATCTAATGCAGCTCCTCTCAAACTGTTACTGTTCGAGAAATTAGGGCAGCTGACTTTATCACAGTAAGTCTTCAACTTAGTATTTATATGGAGTTAATAAGTTATGAGTCAACTGATAAATTTACCAACAACATTTAATGACCATTCTGTTGTGATCAGCAACACATTATGTCATGATAACTTAGGTGGTTGTTAACAGTTCCTTATGACTCCTCCATGAGATAGTTATGTCTGCTGATGTTATAATATACCCCGAAATTGACACTTGATTTCCTTAGAGTAAGAGTAGTCAATCACTTTAGGTTCTCACTTCTTCTTTAGATTATAGTCTCTTGTTTCTTAAAGATATTGTAATGTTCCATTAGATGCTTTTCATCAATCTAGACAAGTCTAGTATCAAGCAATACAAACAATATCATAAACAAGCATATACTTAAATTTACATAAATCTTCAAATTAATGAAACGTAAGGTAATAATCTCATTTATCCTATTATCCTATAAAGGAAAGCAACATTGTATGTTACATACGTAAGGACCCGTTTAGAGTAAAAATTATGGGATGAAACTAATATCCCGTTGGGTCTATCTCGGTATATTTTGATTCCTATCACGTAAGAAGAATCCCCGATATTCATCATGTCAAAATCATGCATTAAAAAATGTTTTGACTTAGGTAACATATACTTGTCAAGAGAAACGTCATCTATGTAAGGACAAGTTTTCATTAGTTGCTCCCACTCATCTTGAGGTAGGTTCTTTAATCCACTTAGTTCTTGATGAAGAGAATTTCATTATGATTCCAACACATTTTATGCTTGCATCAACCCATACATGGATCTTATTGACTTACAGACTAAGTGTTCTTACCTTTCAGTTTAGAACTTTCAGGTTGCTTAATGAACATGTAGGTCATCGTTATGGAAAGTTGTCTTAATGTCCATCTAATGTGGCTCTTAGTCATTATGAGCTACTAGGACAGTAATGATCCTCAAAGAAACCTTTTGTAATACAGATAAGAAGATTCTTTGATAATCTAACCCCTCTTGAGTATAATCTTTAACAATCAATCTTATCTTACAACGTTCCCATTCGGATCTGGTTTAATTATGAATACCTTTAGGTTATTCAACCAAATCCCAAACGTTATTCTAAATTGTGGAATGAGTTATGCTAATAATAGCTTTATTCCATTTAGAAGATTGATTGATACTAATGATTTAATTAGAAGAGGTAGGATCAATAAACTTTCCAAACATCCATTTTGTATTAGTCAGGTAGGTTACATAATCATCAAAGTTAGTGGGCTTTTAGACCCAGATGACCTCCTGAGTTGAACATTGAGTTTATTATGATACAAACTTAACTTTAGTTTAGTGTTTTTATTTTCAGGTATATAAGGAGCAACATTAGTTTCTAAGTGTGTAAGAGTTGGTGGAATAAGGTGTACAAGAGGAATAATCGAAGTTAAATTCGGAGATAAACTTAATGAGTCTCGAATTTTAATGAGTCTCTCCCCCGCATCTTGTACTTCCGAAAGATCATAATAAGTACGGATGAGCTCGGGACGGGATCGGTACCGAACCGATCCGATCCCGACAATACCGATACCGAAAACTCCAAAAACCCAATACCGATCCCGATACCGAACACATACGGTACGGTACGGTATCGGTTCGGTATCGGTACGGTACCGGTATGGTATCGGTATTTTGCCTTAAAATACCGATACCGTACCGATCCCGTACCGATACCGATAATACCGAAACCAAAAATCCATAAATATGGATACCGATACCGATCCCGAAACCCCTCGGTTCGGTATCGGTTCGGTACGGTATCGGGATCGGGACGGGACGGGATCGGTATTCGGGCTTGAATGCTCATCCCTAATAATAAGTACTTTACTAGCTCCCACTTACCTTAGAGATCTTAATGAATTCAGCATGCTTAATATCTAACATTTGGAAGATCCATAGATTTTAATAGAGAAAACAACCTAATGATGTTTATTGTCGTTTCTCTTAATGAGGATTACTTTAGTAAGAAATCTAAGTTCGCCCATATTTAGGCATCCACAAAACTTTGTTAGGAGTACGTTAAATGCTAAGGAGACAAGTTGTGATAGAGCGTTGTCCAGTGCAAGAGGTGTAATTTGAGGATAGATCAAATTGTCGTTCCCCCCACCTCTGTAACTTTTGCAAGTCATAAGTAGGACATCTTATGCTCCCACTAATCTTTTAGGTCTCTTAGTACCTCCACATAATAAGTTTTAACGATGCGTGTGAACGAAAATATTTCATATATTTTATACTTGATTTCCCTTATCGTCCAGATTTCATAAGAAATTTTAAGAACATATTTAGAGGGAATCTTATTAAGTATACATGAATTGATTTCTTTAATAATTTTGGTCTGTAGGAAACGGAATAAATACAATCAAATATTTATCTAAGCTCCACTAATGTCAATTAATTATGACTTGTGATGGAAACCCATTTATTCCTTTCGCCATTTAATGTTTAGGGCGTTTAACACATGCTTTAAAGTCACTGAGAATGAGATTTGATAGCCAAGCATCCTTAATGACCTGGTCATGATTTCTTATGAAATTTTGGTCTTAGTGGATGAATTGTATGGGTCTCATTTTCCTTTATTAAATACTCATTTTCATGATAACAAAGTTGTGAAAACGTTATTGGATCATCTAGTTTTATTTCATAAGGTTTCTATTCAGATAATGACAACAAACAATATGAGAGTTTAACTTAATAGTGGCTTTGGGTTGGTCATTAAAACCTTGTAACTATCAAAATTGTAGCTTTTAGTATTGATACTAAATTCTGAGTAATCTCAAGAATATCGTAAGGTATCATAAAGCTTCAACACTAAGATCAGTTATTAATGGCTAATAGACCCTTAATTTTGCCACTAACTCTCATCTTAAGTATTTGTTGAATTATGGTAAGGAAACGTATAAAACTAGACTCAACCATCATGTGTTAATTGGAATTCATTAGCGTTTGTGGAGTTAACTATCCTTAATTAGGCACTACATATCTTAGCCAGCTGTTCTCTTTACTTATGGGTAATCTCATTTCTTATGCCTATTCTTAATGGCATAGTTTTGCTTAGTAAGACTTTCCCTTTGGAGAGAACTTATAGCTGAAAGTAGTATTTGTATCTTGTTTCCATACCTTATAATTATCCTCTCTATGGTAATTATTCTTCCTCTTTTAGGTTTAATGGTAGTAAGGTGAATAACATCAACTTTTCTAGTTTAATGCGTTCCTTTTCTTGTACGTAATTCGCTATCAACACACTCATTTTACTTTGGCATTTCTGAGTGTTATGGTTGATTCATAATGCATCTAATCGTACTGGTGGAAAAGTCATAATGCACTAGAAATTTTATTGATTTCCATGTATAACCCCTTAGCTTTATGGGTCATGTTATTCAATGTTAAGATGTATTCACAGATGCCATTTAACCATAAAGTTAGATTTATTTATTTCATGCTTCTTACGAATTCGTTATATTCTTTCATTCCATAGATAATACATTAGTCTTAGGAATTTCAGAATCTTTAATAGCTCACCTGATAGGAATCAGTAAAAGGAGTTCTTAATTACCATAAGAGACACTTTATTCCATTTATTATGCTCATAGTTTATTCTGTAATACTTTATCAGATAGAGCGTAGGAATGTCATGTCTTAAGAGGTAACTTGATAAGAACAAAGTTTAAGCAAACTCTTCTTAGTTTTGATAATTAGAGTGGATTACTTAGTTGAGATAGTAATTTATAGAAGAATGAGAGATTAGTTTCAAGTTACGGGTATTGATGTAAGGCAGACTTAGATTATGATCATTAATGTGACATCCGTCACTTTTTCATTATATATATATATATATATATTTTTTAATAATAATAATAATGAAAATAATAATAATAAAAATAATGATGATAAGTTGCAAGCTTAGTCTAGTCCAACACCACTTAAACCCATAACCAAACCATAGCCCAAACCCCCCTTCAACCTTGGTGGGTTACCTGAGCCCACGTTCAGCCCAAGATGGCAGGCCCATCCACAGGCCGGCCCAACAGTCCCTCTCCCTCTGTTCTGTTAACAAAAAAAAAAAAAGAGAAATATTGCTACCCGCGTGGATCGAACCCGAGCAACAGCCGGCTCAATGCATAAACACACACACCCAAGACCATCTGATCCACACTTCATTTTTGAAATAAACCCCACGTTAATTATATTTAACCCCTTTTTCTCTATTATAAAAAAAAGGTGTTTCCCACAAGGTTCGAACCCGGACCACCTCGTTCACACACACACGCGCCTACCACCTGGGCCACAACCTTCAATTGATTTTCATCCAGCCTAAATTATATTTAACCCCTTGTTAATTGATGCATCTCCTTCCCTTTCATGTCTGCTGCTGTGCGCGCGAATGGCTACCTTTGTGGCCGTGATTTTTGGAACAATAATTATCAATTACTACCTTATACTGTGCGACTAACGAATACACATTAATCCCATGCATAATCATCGCAGATAACAACTCTAATCCTTCCTAATTGAATTAATTATCACTCGTTCATGTCATCAATGGGTCAAACTTTCCACTTCATCGAACCAGACCCCGTCCCTATAAATTGAACGTCATAATCCCTTCACAACTCGCCAATAAGTCTTTCTCAACCTCCAATTTCTATAAACAACCCACTATTTTTGATTTCTAGTTCGCATTTGACTTTGTGTTTTGACTAATCGATCTGACATCAAACGTCTTTGTAAGTATCTTTTTCTTCGTGGGTTTTGACCTTCGGGATACATACAACGATAACCCTAAGGTTAATTGGGTTATCGTTGTGTAATCTGATCAATTGCAAATCTAGGGCTCATATGTTTGAATTTGGGGAAGAACACGATTTTACTTATATTATTTATTTTAAATAAACTGAACCCAAACACAACCACTGGTCTGGACCAAGTGGTTGTGTCTGGTGCATCATACCCGGCCCACATAGGTTCAATACCTGGCACAAACAAGTTGTTCTTTCTTTTTTTTTTAAAAACAACATTCATATATATATAATTTATTTGTATGTTTTTTTTTTAATTCGTTTTAAAATACTAAAACACTTTTATAAATTCTACAAAAATTACATTATGTTAAACTAGTGAAAAAGTTTAACTTACAATTTTTAGTTTTCTGAAATTTATTTATTTAATATTTATAATAATTAAATCAAGTTTATTCTATTTTATTTATAAAAATCCATAAAAATATCAAAACGATCTTATTAATTTTCACAAAAATTATCCTAAGTTTTTATAACATTAAACTTTACTGAAATAATTTTTAATTCAGTAAAATCATTTATTTTATATTTTTAATCAATTTTTTGTTAGATTTAATCATAATTAAATCATAATAAATTCAATTTTCATTATTTTTGCACCAAAATTTTATAGAAATTATTTCTATTCATTTGGAACTGAAATACAATTTTTAATTCAGAAAATTCTTTGATTTTAATACTTTTAGATATTAAAGTCATATTTTGACAATTTGAAATAATTAGATTAAATATTCTATTTTCAAGAAAATAATTTTATAAAAATTGTTTTCATACTTAAACCTCATGTTGTGACTATATTCAACTTAAAATTTTACAGAGAGACTTATATTTATTTATTTATTAAATTTCTCATAATAAATAAACAATTTGATTATTAAACAAATAAACGTTTATCCCCAATTCGAAGCCCTAGAAATACATGTATCCTAGAGTTATTTTCACTCACACATTATCAATTACTTTAGGTTAATCATTTGGGAGTAATCTCAAATTCATATTTCGTTGTCCAAGTCCAATTTCAAGTTATTACGTGAACTGTGAGTATTCCTACCCCTTTTTGCTTTTATACATTTTTGGGGTGTTACATGTACACTATTACAATTTCAAATACAAGTTTACATTTTTACAATACAATTCTAGTACTATGTGCATTGCTTACAACGTGCTTTATGCTTAGACAATACATGTGGATTACATTTGTACTTAGTGAAATCATTAACATGGTACAAGCCGACCTTAACATTGGATAGCGCTATTTGGATTGACAACCCGCCTAGGTTGATTCTCCCCCTTTTTCATCGGAGAATCCGTGGCCAGTGTTAAGTTATCATCCATTTATTGGTTGAGTACACTACAGTTCATACAGTACATTATACAGTCACAGTGTTGATTTCGCTCATTTGTATGATACATAGTTTACATATTTGCACTGTAGCTTGCACTTGAATTGTATAACTTTTTAACCTACTATATATATCAAAACTAGGAATGCTCACCAACATTTCATATGTTGACCAAATCTATTTTGTACATGTTTCAGGTACAGTTTGATCTAGTGCTTTAACAAGAGATACTTAGTGCATTATTTTAATCAGTTATTTCATTATTCACATTTCATTTAAGACTTTGTATTTTCCATTCCATGTAAGACAATTTTGGATTATTCAATAATATTTACATTTTAGTACCATGAGCTTTTGAACAATCGTCACTACGTGGCACCTCGATGATTCCGCCATCGGTTGGGGTGTTACAATTAAATTAATGAAGGATCATTAATTGTGAGGATCAGTTTTGTTATGAAGACGTGATAATATCATAACACCAACATAAGCTACTTAAATAACATGCTCTAGCTTTGGCTATACACTATTTATTTAAGTATTGAATTGCCGACAGTGAACGTAACCCATCACCTTTGGGCAGAAGTGAGACATTCAAAGTCCTAATGCATTACGCTCAGTTCACCAACATAATCTGTTACACATCACCTTTGGGCAGAAGTGAAACCTTATGGCACTTATGTGAACGAGCTACAATGCTTAACGAGATCTTTATAACGAACTAATGAGACACATCACCTTTGGGCAGAAGTGACACCTTAAAATGTTATTGCAAGTTAAGCAAGGTTTTATACTGTTCTGAATAAACTTGATACATTAGGTTTTATCAAAACTGTAAATTTAATTAGAGATCCCGAAAAAATAATGGGTTCTCAGTAATCTTATGAGTTCCCGGAAAAGAAGAGTTCTCGAATTACCTTATGAGTTCTCGAAATAATGGGTTCTCAAAGAATTGAGTTCTCAAAAAAAAAAAAAAATTATATGAGTTCTCAAATAGCATAAGGGGTTCTCGGAAAAATAATGAGTTCCCGGAAAACTTATGAGATCTCGAATAACATAAAGGGTTCTCGAAATATGAGTTCTCGAAGACTTAATGAGTTCTCGAAAGTGATGAGTTTCCGGAAGACTTATGAGATCACGAATAAATCATGAGTACTCGAAGAGTTAATGAGTTCTCAGATATCATAATGAGTTCTCGAATGTCATGATGAGTTCTCGAATATCAGAATTAGTTCTCGATTTACTGATGAGTTCTCGAATATTATGAGTACTCGAATAACTTATGTTTTCGGATAACTTTAATAGTTCTCGGATTCTTTAATAGTTCTCAAAAAAATATTGGTTCTCGAATACATGATAGTTCTCGATAAATAAGATGGGTTCTTGGAAACATTATGGGTTCTCGAAAAAACATTTTCGGTTTTCGAAATAGAAGACCTTGACCGAGAACTCCTGTCCGTGAACCTGATCGAAAGCTTTAAACCGAGAACTTAAAAAATGAGAACTTAAATTCGGGAACTAATTGATAATCTGAGAACTTAATTTATTAATCCTTAAAACCGAAAAACAATTATTATTATCGAAAACTAAAAACTGATAAAGTTAGTGGTTCAAAATTTTTTTAGGATTTACTAATATCTGTTTCCAGTTTTAAATAATGACTATCCCCAAAGATATCATTAGATTTCGAAATCTTTAACTTAATCATAATTGATTTCGAAAATTCCTTGAAGATAAAGTTATGTCCTAAATTATCGGAAACAAAATTTCAATCCAATTTTAAACCAAAAAATTCATAATAATTTTCGGTTTTCTTATGATGTTCTTGAAAAACATCATCAACCAAAAGAAACATAATCAACATAATCTTTATTTTATGAATCCATAAGTTATCCCCAAATGAATTATGGAGTAAATTCATTTATAAAAGTAAAATAAAATTCCATTGGCAATTTACTGATCGAAGAAAAAATAATAAAGTGGGTTAAGCTTGAACCAAATCAATTTTAGGATAGTCATAGTATACTATTTAATTAGTTGAAACTGATCAATGAAAGTTTGGATAAGAGTAGCAGCCTTATAGTTGAATATCAAAATTAGAACATAAAAGTTAAAGCCAACAGTGTCGCATACCAACATAACATCGAATTGTTTAATGGTACACAATCAAGTTGTTTACTAAATTACAGAACGAATTCTTATTGAATTAATATAATCAACATAGCTCTGATACCACATGTTGATTATATTAATAAGAACATAAGGAATAAACATAAGATTTAATCAAGTGTACCTGATTTGCATAACCATTCAGGAACTTCAGTAATGGAAGACACCATCATCTTGATTGGGTTCCCTTTAGGGTATGCAGTTCTGATGGTTTGTGTGTTCTTGAGTTATGAACACATTGAGAGAGAGAGAGATAGGGGATGGCTAATGGTGTTATGAATGTGTCAACCCTAATCTCATAATATCTCTCCCTATTTATACATACCCAGAGGACACCCTAATAAGGCCCATTTAATGATAGTCCGCCCATCAAAGACATATTTGTTATTGGGCTTAGGATAATATTAATAATTGATCATCATTATATAAATTATTATAATGGCTATCGATAAATATACAAACGTTACGTATATTTATTCCAACATTTTGGTGATTTTCCCATTATGTAATCACTTTGAGCTAAAGCTAATAGGACAAGATCTGGAAATACTTGTTAATAGTTGACCAAAACCTTACTTTTGATTGGTCGGAGGTAAATTGGCTCAAGTCGCGGCTTGAACCCAAGACTTCGAAGTACAAAGTCAATGACTTTGAAAACAAGAAATTGAGTCAAATTCATTATTCATTATTCATTAAAAGGGATAACTATTTTAACGATTATAAATGATATATTTTTACTTTGATTTAATATTCACTATTTTTGTTCAAACTTAAGGTAGTTTATTTCTAAAAGTTTGAAAAAAGAATAATTTTCTACATTTTATAGAATTTCGTTAGTGGGCCAAATCTTTCTATGGATTGGTATTCCCTCTCCTTCGAGTTAGAGAGCTAACTTCCAAATTCGAATGTCATTGTGTGGTCCAAGGGCTATATGAAGACGTCTCCTTCGGCTATGGAGACGTGTTGGTAGTGGTAGTAGTGATAGTAGTGATAGTAGAAACTAGTCATTGGTCAAATTTTCTACGAATTCTTTTTTGGCATCTTTTAAGTTAAAAAAAAGTAAACTGTCAATATCTAATTGCATCGGACATACGTCAACCCTCACACACGGTCCTAACATTGACGAAGTTGTGTGTTTTGTGATATATTTTTAGTGCAACTCAATTTAATTAAACTAACTATAAAAACAGTTGAAAGTTATGTATACTTAAGTTATCAGTTGTTTGTGTTAAATTTAACATCTACATGAAAACAAAATAATTAAATAATTACTGTTCATTACCTTTCTTTAAGGTAAAAAAATTGGTCACCTAAAAATGAAAACATCTAAAATCGTAAATGTTATTTATTTTGTCTTAACCTATTGTAAAACTTATTTCACATGTAATTTAATAAAAAGTAGAGTAAATTATACGGAATGTCTTTTATGTGATATTGTGTCTTTTTTTTCTTTATTGTGTTATATTTCTCGGTATTGTGTTATATTTTGTGACTCATTATGTTATATATTTTGATATCCATTGTGTTTTTTTAGCTTTCTCAGCATTCTTATTATTTTACACTATTTAGAATAACTTGACCCTTTGGCTTAATCAAAATTACGTAGCTTGCCAAATTAGTTGCGACACGAATGGGAATGCAGGGGAACAACATTCGCCTAATTACCCCAAGTGTGTAGTACGTGAGTCAATTAACGCCCAAGACTAGCCCCCGTTGAGTTATTGAACCATTGATGAAAGCTAACATCGCAACTGAGATCGAATCTATAAAATCTAAAGTTTAAACATTAAATCCATAATTTGTTTAGGAACACAAAACCATTTGTGTAATTTACTCAAGTATGCTGATAACATAAGCGCCTAATATATCGTTGAAGAAGGAGGCTAATGTAAAAAAGATGTTAGCGTAAAAAGTATAAGAAAAATTATTAGCCATAGATTAAACTAGATAATCAGGGACACGATAGTAAAATCATCGCGTCATTAAAGTTTCACCCCCATTTTTAAAACGGCCGTAACTTTTTCATACGCCATTATTTTTTTAAAAAAACCATACCATAAAAACAAGCTTTATTAGCCATAGATTAAACTAGATAATTAGGAACCACAAACCGAACCTTGAAAGGCTATGTGGTTCCGGGACCTAAAGGTTCTGATGGGTCGGGTAAAGGGTCTGACCCTCTAAAACCTTTTAATGTAATAGCCACTTTTAGAGGATTACATATTTCTATCTTTTACTATGCTCGTAAAAGAATTCTTCTGTATGGTTCTAACAATAACCCATAAGTTTCTTTTTTAAACCACTTTTCGTTTCTCGACTTGTGTTTTCGTAACAATTTTGTCATTCTCATCACTCGAAACATTATGTGAATCTACTATGTATACATCATAAATACACACACACACACATCAGAGCGACATACATAAATATTTACTTCAAATTTGGATATAATATGTATTATATAATATATCACATCAATGCATATACATCAAGCCGAAAAATATTTAAAGAAAACTACATGGTTATTCTTATAAATAATACTTTAATATTGTATTAACATTACATGAAATCGATTACAATAACACGTAAAACGAATAGTGAAAAGACTAAAAAAGATTATTTTTAAAATTAAAATTCAAACGTTTCTTGTGGTTCTTATATTAGAACCGTGGGTTTGGAACCGACCCGACCCGGAACCGATAATTCATATAAATCTAGAACCGGAAATCAACCCATATATTTAAAAAGATGCAAGTTATATCCGATAAAAAAACACAAGTTATACTTGATAAAACGCAAGTTATCAACCTAACAATTTTTTTTTTTTTTAAAGTATAGCAATAGGGTATGCAAATGAAAGAGGATAAAAAGATTGTTTTTATGGTGTATTTTTTTTAAATAATGTCGTACAAAAAAGTTATAGACATTTAAAAAATTGGGGGTGGAACTTAACAATGGTAGGTTATAGCTATTTTGCCATTCACCTTCTCTTTTGAAAAATCCAACATATATACCACCATTTTAATCATATCCATTAATTCATTTCGATCAAAAGCCTAAAATCTTTCTTATCCCTTTTAGGTTAAGGTTGTTTTTACCGTAAACTTTCTCTTAATGACGGCAAATAAAATGTCATACCAAATTTAAAGTCACTAATTTCAAATCATGATATATTTATATTTTCAAGTGTAATTAATGGTTGATGAAATAGTCAAGGTGATTTATTATTAGCCTACATCAATAAGATATATTTTAGTGTTACTGTTCTTTTAGTTAAATTTTATTTTCGTAATAAAAGGCAAATTTATAACAATATGACAGGTGAATGGGCAATAAATTTTTTTTTTTAACGGCTAACAAAACTTTATTTCACTAGCTAGCAAAAAACTAGCATCAAAATTGTCCGAGTACACCGTATATCAAGATACAAACAACCCAAAAATACAAATACATGAATGGGAACACTAAAACAAACTGGAAACTACCCCATTTTTGCCGTATCAAACCCGCGCCATGCTTCCCAGGTCATGTCCGACATCTTGGCCCTATTTTTGATCCAAAGATAGCTCATAGTTTTGATTTCCTCCACCGAGTTCCTGACCGAGGCTTGTTTTTGACAGAAAACGGCTTCATTTCTCGCCCTCCATATGCTCCACACGGCTACCAAAACGACCGCATAGAGCGCCTTTCTGCTTCTGACCCCAGACATTGTATCTTCGTGCATCCTAAGAATGTCTCGGAAGTGGAACAAAGGGATGTACGGAACTTTGCACCAGATTGTCAGCTGCTGCCAGATGTCGTTTGCAAAGGAGCAGGCCGTAAATATATGCTCCACCGATTCATTAGACTCCTCGCAGAACTTACAAACCTGGCTGGGAATGTGGATACCCCTCCGAACTAATGCCGCAGCCGTTGGTAACCTATCAAGGTTCGCCCGCCATGCCACAATACACACTTTCTTCGGGACCCAGTTACACCAGTTAAACCTTTGCTGAGGCTGCGTACCTGAAGCCGCGATGAGCAGGGACTTAACACTACTGACCGAAAATTCCCTTGGTCCATTCAGGTTCCATAACCATTTATCACAGTTCAGAGTTGGAGTAACACCACCCAACAGCTGCAACAAAACTCCGAGTTCAGCGATCTGTTGGGGTGTTAAGATATTATTCCTCCAATCCCAAACAAACCGGACACCGTATGGGTCAAACTTAATCCGATCGGCCACGAGACAAAAACGCTTCTTTTCCAGCTCAAATAAAGAAGGAAAGCTTGAGGACAGTGTGTCATCGCCTATCCAGAAATCCTGCCAAAAACGGATGTCTAGCCCAGACCCAAGAACCCCTTTAATCAGATGCCGAGTATCAATATGTAGGCTTTCCAAAGTGTCCGGTACAGAGGCGATTTGTTTCCAGGTTCCACCAATGGACAGCTTAACCGGTATGTAATTCCAGGCTCGTGTGTTTCCATGAATTGCCCAAATAACTTTCCTCCATAAACCACTTTGGTCAACCTTGAACCGCCACCACCATTTTGCGAGTAAACTCAAATTCGCATCTCTCAACGATCCCAAGCCAGCCCCGCCATAATCAGATGGAGCGATGACATGCTCCCAAGAGACCCAAGCCATCTTGTCCACTTCGTCACTACCCCCCCAGAAAAAAGTTCTCCGAATCCTGTCGAGGTTCTTTAAGACTTGTACCGGTGCCCGAAAAAGGGAGAAATAATTAATGGTAATGAGTTGATCACGGATTTTAACAAGGTTATACGACCACCAAACGAAAGGCATTTTGCCTTCCAGATTGACAACTGCTCTTTGAACTTATCAATAATCGGCTTCCAGTGTTTAACCAGGTTCATGTTTGCTGCGATGGGGACTCCGAGGTGGATAAATGGGAATTGCCCAGCTTTACATCCAAGTGTTGCTGCCATATCATCTAATTCCTCAACAGTAGCGCCCACACCGTACACACAACTCTTTTTTAGGCTAATCCGCAATCCGGATACAAGAAAGAAACACCGTAGCAGACGCTTCAGGTTCAACGCGTTGGCGACAGCCCATTCACCACAGAATACGACGTCATCAGCATAGATAAAATGCGATAGCAAAGGCCCACCCGAATTCACCTTAATGCCGTGAAAAATACCCATTTGGGAGGCCCTATGCATGATACATGTAAGCGACTCCATAGCCAAAATGAAAAGGTACGGGGATAGTGGGTCTCCTTGTCGTAGCCCGCGTTGACAATCAAATTCGAAGGTTGGTGACCCGTTTACCAAAACCGATGTTCTCGCACTTGCCACCACCGACATGATCCACCGCCTCCACTTGTCTGAAAAATTCATTTGCCTCAAGATGTCGTCCAAGAAATCCCAACACAACGTGTCATAGGCTTTTTCAATATCGACCTTGAAAATTAATCCTTTCCTCTTCTGTCGCTTCAAGTATGAAATGGTCTCGTTTAGGATCAACGGCCCGTCAAGAATGTTTCGATCACCCAAAAACGCAGATTGTTCCTCGGATATTAAAAGTGGCATTACATTTTTCAGTCTTGCGACAAGAACATTTGAGACCACCTTATTGATGCAACCCATGTCACACCCTCAAAATCCACTTGCGGAGTTTTACCGCGAGGCGCATGACAAACCAGGATCCAAACCAACGATCACAATAAACAATTCTAAATGAACATAAATGCAATTTCAAAACATAGTTTAAAATCCCCGTTTACAGCGGAAGCTTATTCAAAACAATTATTCAATAATAAACCAATGTTCAATGTTTGTAAAATCATGCAACTCTAGCTAGACGCCGTGCAGACGCGTGCGCCCTAGTTCCATTCGTGCTACCTTAGCGACCTGAGAAAACATGTAAAAGTTTACGTCAGCACAAAAATGCTGGTGAGTTTACAGGTTTTGTATCTAAGTACCAAGTCCACCTGTCCATACTATAATAATCGAAAACCAGTATACGCTAGCTAGGCGTACGTTTTGTTACTACCACGATTGGAAAACCATTACTAACGCGAATACCAAAAGTATGCCCGATGTAGTTCCTGTTGTTCCTGTTTGAGACAATATGCACCCGCCGACCCTCCAAGTCGACGAGCGGGGTTGGTCACTCCCAATAGCGCTATTCACATTTCCCCGTTGTGCAAACCCGCACATTCATGGTTCCCCCCGGGACTTCCAAAGATCGTGTAGTACACAATAGAAACCCATAGTATGACAGTAGTTACCAAATAATCGTTTTAACACATGTTTTCTCCCCCGAAAGTATAAAACCAGTTTAAAAGAGGGGCCGTAAACTCACCTTAAGTTGCGTTACTCCTTAACCCGAGTAAACCCAGCTGCTATGCTAGTCCCGTAAGCGGCGACCTAACATACGACAGTTACAAGTACTTAGACTAATAACCCGCAGGTTAATTAGTCCCTAGATGTCCAGACCATAACCAAGTTCGTTTGAAAACACCGTGACTGTTTAACTGACCCAAAGTACAAGACTCGACATCCCATTGGTGACCCGAGACTCCCCGTGTTATGTTTACGCTCCAAAACATACAATAACGCAAGTACACTTAACATACGTTAACGCACAACAAGTTATAGCACATAGTTCACGTATCACCGAAATACATCCAAATATATGTTACCAAGTTATTAGACATGTTACGGGGTTCCTAGCATGTTACTACATGTTAAATCGGGTCTCGGAATGCTAATTTACACTTACCGCAGCAGTACACGCGATTAGGAAAAGTCAACTAGCAATTAGGTTTGTCAACTAGCAATTAGAAATCCTACTCGCCTCTATTATAGGCGATTAGGAGCTACTACCCTGAACTTACTAGCAATTAGGGCTATTCACATGAACTTATAGGCAATTAGGGCTATTCACCTGAACTTATAGGCAATTAGGGCTAATCACCTGATCTTACACAAGAGTAGACCTCTACTCGCCTATATTATGGGCGATTAGCACCCTACTCGCCTATAACATAGGCGATTAGGAATGCTACTCGCCTGTAACCTTGCTGTTCCGGTTTTTCGCGCGTTTAACGCTCCAAATCAGATCCAGAACGTGTGTAACCACCCAATATCATCCCAAACACTATCCTAAACATGTTTAACCCAAAATCCTTCGTTTAACCTCGTATAATCAGTCCTGCATGCAACCAAGTAATCCAAACACCAATTCACATAGCATGCAACATCATACTAACACGCGTAATCATAACCCTAATATCCAATTACTGAGATTCCTATCATCATAATATCAATATCATGAATCATAAAAACCCTAACTTTCTAATCATACACACTCATAATGCATGCATATTAGTTATAATCCGATTAACAATCCTTATTGACGATTTTCAGAAAGCTTTTTCGTTTAAGAACAGGTCTGGACCATTAGGGATTGATTAAAAACGTTTGTAAAGAGTTATGGATGAAAATCAAACCTTAGGATTATGAAAATATGATGATTCAAGCTTGAAACCTTGAGTTTTGATCAAAAATCGCCTTCCAGAGGTTGTTTATGTGTTGGGGCGGGTTATGGGACGACTAGGGTTGGTATAATGGAGTTTAGGAGGTTAAGTATGGTATTTATAGTCGTTTTTAGTCGTCCAGCACGTAACTAGCGAGTATGCAGCAGTTTCAGGCGATTAGGAATCCTAATCGCCTGATTGTTCAGGCAATTGGGGCCTACTCGCCCTTAGCTATACACGAGTAGGACCCTAATCGCCCCTAGGGTCTCCTACTCGCCTCCCCTATAGGTGATTAGGCCTCCTACTCGCCTATAGGGGTTGGTTTTGTGCGTTTTGCGCGTTAAACCCCGTTTTAACATATGTTAATACATATTCACGTACCGACAAGTCATATAATGATTGTAAACACATAATACAAGTAAATACACATATTTACACTCGTTCACCAATTCCCGGGACTCGAGACTCGTACGTTCCGTATGTCCTGACGATCCTACAAATCGTCACCGTTTGTACACTTGGTTAAGGACTGACATCTAACGAACCTCTAGACCAACATCCAATGATCTTCTAGACTAACCAATAGTTCCCGAACCATAACCCGAATTAACTAACCCAGTTAAGTACAATATACGCGTGACTCGCTAAGGTAGACTTTCATCTAGACAACGTTGTTAACCAGAATTTGCCGGGTGTCACATCATCCCCACGTTAAAAGAATTTTCGTCCCGAAAATTGCACAAGTACCAAAAGAACAAAAGAATAACGAAGGAAACAAACAAAAAGATAGAAACCAAAAGAGAGATTTACCCGAGTTGTCACATCATCCCCACGTTAAAAGGAATCTCGACCCGAGATTCATTCAGCTGCCGAAGAGACATGTCTCGACTCGAACGCTTCCTTAGGAAAAAGATGAGGATACTTAGACTTCATCTGATCCTCCCGTTCCCACGTATACTCCGGTCCCCGGTTCGAGTTCCACCGAACCTTAACGATACGAATCTTGCTGTGACGTAGGCTACGAATCTTGTAATCAAGGATCTCCACAGGTTCTTCCACAATCCGAAGACGATCATCAACCTTGATCTCTTCTAGTGGAACGATGAGAGACTCGTCAGCCAGACACTTCTTCAAGTTTGACACGTGAAAGACGTTATGTACGTTACCGAGCTCCGTCGGTAGATCAAGTCGATATGCCACCGGCCCGATCCGTTCCAGGATCGTAAATGGGCCGACATATCGCGGATTGAGTTTGCCACGCTTCCCAAAGCGTATGACGCCCTTCCACGGTGAGACTTTTAGAAGTACCTTGTCATTGACTTGGAATTCCAGTGGTTTGCGACGCTGATCAGCATAACTCTTTTGCCGGTCCCGTGCCGCCGCCAACCGATTACGAATCTGTACGATCTTTTCCGAAGTTTCGTACACTAGTTCAGGCCCAGTGAGTTGACTCTCACCCACTTCAGCCCAACAAAGAGGAGAATGGCATTTCCGTCCGTACAGTGCTTCGAACGGAGCAGCCTTGATGCTCGTGTGATAACTGTTATTGTACGAGAATTCTACTAACGGCAGATGAGCTTCCCAACCTTTGCCAAAATCGATCACACATGCCCGCAGCATGTCTTCTAAAGTTTGAATCGTGCGCTCACTCTGACCGTCAGTCTGTGGATGATAAGCCGTACTCATGTCTAGTTGGGTACCCAAAGCCTTGTGCAAAGTCTTCCAGAAATGAGAAGTAAAATGGGAGTCACGATCCGAGATAATAGAAACTGGTACCCCGTGCTTAGAAACAACTTCTTTCAAGTAAAGACGAGCCAAACGATCCATGGTGTCGGTCTCCTTAATAGCAAGAAAATGAGCTGATTTCGTCAACCGATCGACAATCACCCATATCTTGTCGTTCCCGCTTGGTGACTTAGGAAGTTGTGTGACAAAATCCATAGTAATCCGTTCCCATTTCCATTCCGGAATTTCAGGTTGTTGCAAGAGACCCGACGGTTTCTGGTATTCCACCTTGACCTTAGCACAGGTCAAGCATTTGCTCACGTATGAGGCTATGTCCGACCTCATGTTTGGCCACCAGTAAAGCACCTTCAGATCTTGGTACATCTTATCCGAACCAGGATGAATAGAATACCGGGACTTATGAGCCTCATCAAGGACAAGCTCCCGTAGTCCCCCGAATAAAGGAACCCATATGCGTTCTGCGAAGTAGTGCAGGCCATCAGGCCTTTGCTCGAGGTGCTTGTCGGCACCGTGCATGGTTTCAGCTTTAAGGTTTTCCTCCTTCAAAGCTTCCAACTGGGCAGAACGGAGTTGATCAGGTAACGATGAATGAATAGTGAGCTGCAACGCCCGAACACGACGAGGTTTAGTAGATTCCTTCCTGCTCAAGGCGTCTGCTACAACATTCGCCTTGCCAGGATGGTACTTAATAGCACAATCATAGTCGTTCAAAAGTTCGATCCAACGACGCTGCCGTATGTTCAAATGTTGTTGGTCGAAAATGTGTTGGAGACTCTTGTGATCGGTGTAGATGGTGCATTTGGTACCGTACAAGTAATGTCTCCAAATTTTCAACGCGAATACCACGGCACCCAACTCCAAGTCATGAGTTGTGTAGTTCTTCTCGTGCACCTTGAGTTGACGAGAAGCATACGCAATCACTTTCTCGCGTTGCATCAACACGCAACCGAGTCCATGAATGGAGGCATCACAGTAAACAACAAAATCATCAGGACCCTCAGGTAAAGACAAAATAGGAGCAGAACACAGTTTAGACTTCAGTTCTTCAAACGCTGACTCTTGTGGTTCACCCCAGTCGAATTTCTTATCCTTCTGAGTGAGAGTGGTGAGGGGTTGAGCAATCTTCGAGAACCCCTGAATGAAACGACGATAATAGCCCGCAAGGCCTAGGAATTGCCGCACCTCAGTTGGCGTCTTTGGTGCTCCCCAGTCCTTGATCGCTTCGATTTTAGCTGGATCGACATGAATCCCTAGTTCATTAACCACATGTCCTAGGAATTGAACTTCGCGTAACCAAAAGTCACACTTTGAGAACTTGGCGTAAAGTTGTTCCCGTCGCAAGAGTTCCAAAACTAACCGCAGATGTTCCCCGTGTTCGGTCTCGTTCTTGGAGTAGATCAGAATGTCATCAATAAATACAATGACGAATTTGTCCAAATATGGTTTACAGACGCGGTTCATCAAGTCCATGAAAACCGCCGGTGCGTTCGTGAGACCGAAAGGCATGACCAAGAATTCGAAATGGCCATAACGTGTTCGAAAAGCAGTCTTTGCAACGTCAGCCTCCCTGACGCGCAGCTGGTGATAACCGGACCTCAAGTCGATCTTGGAATAATAACTAGAACCCTGAAGCTGGTCGAATAGATCATCAATACGTGGAAGAGGATAACGGTTCTTGACGGTCAATTTGTTCAGTTCTCTGTAGTCTACGCACAGTCGGAAACTCCCATCCTTCTTCTTAACAAATAAAATCGGGGCTCCCCAAGGGGAAGAACTTGGCCGGATGAAACCCTTGTCCAAGAGTTCCTGTAACTGGCTAGACAATTCCTGCATCTCGGGAGGTGCAAGACGGTAGGGGGCCCGAGCAATAGGAGCAGCCCCTGGTACAAGATCAATACCGAACTCGACTTGACGATGAGGAGGAAGACCAGATAAATCATCGGGAAAACATCAGGAAACTCGCGTACCACCGGAATGTCGTCGATCTTCTTCTCATCAACAGAGGAAACAGATAAAAGCGCCAAAACAGCTGGATAACCCTTTCGAAGACACTTAAGGGCTTTCATGCTAGAGATGATGTTTAGCGGAACACCACCCTTGACACCGTACACAGAAAGGAATTCTCCATCAGGGAGAGGAATCCGAATAACCTTATCGTAACAGACAATCTCCGCGCGATACAAAGATAACCAATCCATTCCTACCACAACGTCAAAACTACCCAAAGGTACCGGCATAAGGTCGATGGGGAACGATAAACCCGACAACTCTAATTGACACTCCCGAATGACACTAGTAGCTTCAATCGTTTTACCGTCAGCTAACTCAATAATATACTTGGTCTCTAATGGTACGGGTACTACATCTAGCAGTCGACTAACATCCATGGATACAAAACTCTTGTCGGCACCAGAATCAAATAACACGCTAACAGAACGATTATTGAGAAGAAACGTACCGGTGACTGTGTCAGGGTCCTGCCTAGCCTCAGCAGCTCCAATGACGAAGGCACGTGCATTTCTGCCGCCGCCCCCGTTGTTCCCATTTCCGTTATTTCCACCCTGCTTCAATTTTGGGCAATCCTTCTTGTAATGCCCAGTGTCACCACAGTTGTAGCATCCTTGTTTCCCTGTAGTCCCCTGAGTAGTCGGAGCTGAGCTGTTAGTCGGAGCCTGAGTCGATGGAAGTGTAGCCCGACAATCTTTAGCATAGTGGCCTGTTCGCTGACAGCGGTGACAACGGTTACTATCGCAGTTTCCTTGATGATGGCGTCCACACTTGTTGCATTTGGGCAGTTTTCCCGCATAACCACCCTGCTTGTTACCCGAAGAAGATGAACCCCCATTATCATACCTTTTACCCTGCTGTGCTGACCCAGATCCTTTCCCGTCATTTTCCCACTTGCGCTTGTTGCTCTCTGGGGCCTTAACAGTTGAACCCTTCGCAGGCAAAATCCCCTCATTCACCTTTAAGTTGGTCATCCTATGGGCCGATCGAACTACCTCTGCATACGTAGGATGATTTCCAGCAGCCACCAACCCTGCAATTTCCGGCACTAACCCTGAGACATAATGTTCAATCCTACGATACTCTGGCACGTGCAGATCGGGACACAGCACTGCCAACTCATTCCTCCTCACAGTATACTTCTCAATTTCCGACCCAGTCATCTTGAGGTTCCACACCTCATGCTCCAGCTTCTGTACCTCTTCCCTCGGACAATACTCACGCTTCAGCAACTGCACAAAGTTCTCCCATGGCATAGCATATGCCTCCCCAATACCCATATTCTGGGTGATACCATTCCACCAAGTCAATGCCACGTCCTGAAATAACGCAGCAGAATACTTCACCCGATCTTCTGGGAGACAGTTACACATCAGAAATACTGACTCCACTTTCTCCAACCACCTAAGCAAGCTAACCGCACCCTCAGTGCCAGAGAATTCCTGGGGCTTACAGTCCCGGAACATCTTGTAGGTGCACATGGGTGGGGGTGGGTCAACAGGACCACCTGAAATGAAACGTATGAGAAACCATGAATAACGTAAACAAGGTTCACCAATGAGGCAAAGGAAATGGATAAATCAACTTACCACCACCGTTGTGCCCTAACTGAAAGGCAGCTTGGAGCAAGTTGTTCAGATCAGCCTGTGATAGGTTAATACCTCCACCACGACCACCAGCACCACCGCGACCACCACCACGTCCACCATTGCGACCACCTCCACGTCCTCCACGCACTCCAGACATGATTCTGGCAGAAAGAACGAGAAAATTTAGTTTCGCAGTTAAAGATAACCACTAATGTTCACAAGATCAAAGCTAGATCCAATCCAGGACTATCCCTCCAAACCCAGAGTGCACCAGAACTTCCATGCATTTCGGTTTATGATTTTGTGTGCACCCAAAATGATAAACCGCTCTACATGGTCCTCCCAGTGTTCTCCTAGTTCAAAGTTCAAATCACCGAACATAGACTCTTAGCTACACACCGTAATACTACGGTAGTTTATGACAAGTGTTTCTATTGGAGTGCGAAAGGGAGATGTCCGAGCCTTGGACAAATCTCAAGAGCACACGAGTTACCCCAATAGACCACACTGCCTAGAAAACAAGTAACCCAGTCTAAGATAGAACGGATGATGTAACGTAGAAAGACCAATGATTTAGAGACACCCCGACAAGACCATACGTAAACCACTATAACGTTTAGTACCATGTGATCGTCTAGTGTGTGCGACTCGGCTATAGACTAGACTCTACATGCAGTCCTAGTTCACTATAACCATTGGCTCTGATACCAATCTGTCACACCCTCAAAATCCACTTGCGGAGTTTTACCGCGAGGCGCATGACAAACCAGGATCCAAACCAACGATCACAATAAACAATTCTAAATGAACATAAATGCAATTTCAAAACATAGTTTAAAATCCCCGTTTACAGCGGAAGCTTATTCAAAACAATTATTCAATAATAAACCAATGTTCAATGTTTGTAAAATCATGCAACTCTAGCTAGACGCCGTGCAGACGCGTGCGCCCTAGTTCCATTCGTGCTACCTTAGCGACCTGAGAAAACATGTAAAAGTTTACGTCAGCACAAAAATGCTGGTGAGTTTACAGGTTTTGTATCCAAGTACCAAGTCCACCTGTCCATACTATAATAATCGAAAACCAGTATACGCTAGCTAGGCGTACGTTTTGTTACTACCACGATTGGAAAACCATTACTAACGCGAATACCAAAAGTATGCCCGATGTAGTTCCTGTTGTTCCTGTTTGAGACAATATGCACCCGCCGACCCTCCAAGTCGACGAGCGGGGTTGGTCACTCCCAATAGCGCTATTCACATTTCCCCGTTGTGCAAACCCGCACATTCATGGTTCCCCCCGGGACTTCCAAAGATCGTGTAGTACACAATAGAAACCCATAGTATGACAGTAGTTACCAAATAATCGTTTTAACACATGTTTTCTCCCCCGAAAGTATAAAACCAGTTTAAAAGAGGGGCCGTAAACTCACCTTAAGTTGCGTTACTCCTTAACCCGAGTAAACCCAGCTGCTATGCTAGTCCCGTAAGCGGCGACCTAACATACGACAGTTACAAGTACTTAGACTAATAACCCGCAGGTTAATTAGTCCCTAGATGTCCAGACCATAACCAAGTTCGTTTGAAAACACCGTGACTGTTTAACTGACCCAAAGTACAAGACTCGACATCCCATTGGTGACCCGAGACTCCCCGTGTTATGTTTACGCTCCAAAACATACAATAACGCAAGTACACTTAACATACGTTAACGCACAACAAGTTATAGCACATAGTTCACGTATCACCGAAATACATCCAAATATATGTTACCAAGTTATTAGACATGTTACGGGGTTCCTAGCATGTTACTACATGTTAAATCGGGTCTCGGAATGCTAATTTACACTTACCGCAGCAGTACACGCGATTAGGAAAAGTCAACTAGCAATTAGGTTTGTCAACTAGCAATTAGAAATCCTACTCGCCTCTATTATAGGCGATTAGGAGCTACTCCCCTGAACTTACTAGCAATTAGGGCTATTCACATGAACTTATAGGCAATTAGGGCTATTCACCTGAACTTATAGGCAATTAGGGCTAATCACCTGATCTTACACAAGAGTAGACCTCTACTCGCCTATATTATGGGTGATTAGCACCCTACTCGCCTATAACATAGGCGATTAGGAATGCTACTCGCCTGTAACCTTGCTGTTCCGGTTTTTCGCGCGTTTAACGCTCCAAATCAGATCCAGAACGTGTGTAACCACCCAATATCATCCCAAACACTATCCTAAACATGTTTAACCCAAAATCCTTCGTTTAACCTCGTATAATCAGTCCTGCATGCAACCAAGTAATCCAAACACCAATTCACATAGCATGCAACATCATACTAACACGCGTAATCATAACCCTAATATCCAATTACTGAGATTCCATCATCATAATATCAATATCATGAATCATAAAAACCCTAACTTTCTAATCATACACACTCATAATGCATGCATATTAGTTATAATCCGATTAACAATCCTTATTGACGATTTTCAGAAAGCTTTTTCGTTTAAGAACAGGTCTGGACCATTAGGGATTGATTAAAAACGTTTGTAAAGAGTTATGGATGAAAATCAAACCTTAGGATTATGAAAATATGATGATTCAAGCTTGAAACCTTGAGTTTTGATCAAAAATCGCCTTCCAGAGGTTGTTTATGTGTTGGGGCGGGTTATGGGACGACTAGGGTTGGTATAATGGAGTTTAGGAGGTTAAGTATGGTATTTATAGTCGTTTTTAGTCGTCCAACACGTAGCTAGCGAGTATGCAGCAGTTTCAGGCGATTAGGAATCCTAATCGCCTGATTGTTCAGGCAATTGGGGCCTACTCGCCCTTAGCTATACACGAGTAGGACCCTAATCGCCCCTAGGGTCTCCTACTCGCCTCCCCTATAGGTGATTAGGCCTCCTACTCGCCTATAGGGGTTGGTTTTGTGCGTTTTGCGCGTTAAACCCCGTTTTAACATATGTTAATACATATTCACGTACCGACAAGTCATATAATGATTGTAAACACATAATACAAGTAAATACACATATTTACACTCGTTCACCAATTCCCGGGACTCGAGACTCGTACGTTCCGTATGTCCTGACGATCCTACAAATCGTCACCGTTTGTACACTTGGTTAAGGACTAACATCTAACGAACCTCTAGACCAACATCCAATGATCTTCTAGACTAACCAATAGTTCCCGAACCATAACCCGAATTAACTAACCCAGTTAAGTACAATATACGCGTGACTCGCTAAGGTAGACTTTCATCTAGACAACGTTGTTAACCAGAATTTGCCGGGTGTCACAACCCACCAGACTAATCGGCCGATAGTCTAAAAGGGTGGTCTGTTCCTTACCTTTCGGTATAAGGGCGATAAAAGAGGAGAAGCAACCATCACTGAAGCGGCCCTTGTCGTAGAATTCCTGAAAAAGGCGTGCAAAGTCGAACTTTAGGACGCCCCAGAACCACTTTATAAACTTGAAATTCAGTCCATCGGGCCCCGGCGCCTTATCACCATCGCAATCCCATACCGCACTTGTGATCTCATCCAAAGTAAATGGAACTTCCAGCCTCAAGGCGTCTTCAGTGGGCAGTTTATTGATGCTTGGACACACGAATTCAGGCCTGACAGTCCGCATCTCAGAAAACTTTTCAAAGAAAAAAGACCCGACTCTATCTTTAATTACTATCGGGTCAGAGATCCACTCATTCCCATGTTTTATACCGTGGAGCCGATTACTAGCTGTGTTAATCCGAATGACATTGTGAAAGTACTTCGAGTTCTCGTCACCTTCGATTGCCCATTTAACCCTAGATTTTTGCTTGGCGTCAAGTGCTTTAATTCTTTCTTCCTCCAACAACTCTTTTTTAGCCGAAAGTCTAGCTTCCATTTCTGTAGCTGATAACATACGTGTGTCCCCAATCCGTTCAATAGACTCAACGATTCTTTTACAATCGGTACACTTTTGCTCTCTTCTCTTCCGATCAGCGGTCACCCACAAACGAATCCTTCCCTTGAGCCATTTGAGTTTTGTAGCTAACGCCAAATCAGCCGGGCCTGTGAAGGTAAAGTTCCCGCTGATTTGATTTACATATTCCACAAACCCGGGTAGCTCTAGCCAGGAATTAAAAAATCTAAAGGGCGTGTGTCCGAAATCTGTTCTCTTAACTGACAATAAGATGGGGCAATGGTCCGATAAAAACCTTGTCAAAGCCGTAAGTTTTGCCTCTGGCCAAATATTGACAAAATGGCGACACACAAGAGCTCTATCCAGTTTACTCGCCTTATCCCCTGTACCGGACATATAGGTGAACTTATGTCCACCCATGTTATACTCAAGAAGATCCGCATTACGAATGAAGTCATTGAAATGAGCTACGTTTGACGGGATAAATTCAGAATTACTTCTTTCATCCGCGGAACGGACCTCGTTAAAGTCTCCCAACATTAACCATAGTCCTGGCAGCGACTGCCTGAACCCCAACAGGTCTGCCCATAACAATCTCCTACCCGGGGCGTCGTTTGGTGTGTGAACATTGGCTATGTTAATTAACAGATCATGGTGAATCAAAACACCCGAAAATAATCAAACAGTGCCGTGTTTTAATGACGTTTGTTTTTCTGAAACACATGGGATCCCACCAGCAGATTAAACCACCCGCATTACCATCCGAATTAACTACATCATAGTGAAACAGAGAATTACCCCAAAATTGTGACAAGAGCCAAGACGGAGGGTCCGTTGACTTGGACTCCTGTATAGCTACGAAATCCGCCCCATGTGAAGACTTCAATCCTCTGACCCACCCCGCCTTTCCCCTTCCCCGTGCGCCACGAACGTTTAACGACAAGCAGTTCATTGGACCCCCGGTAGTCCGAGTTCAGTGATAACTTCAGTGGCGATTTCTCCTTCAAAATTAACCAAATTGAATCCAACCATGCTACCCACCTGGATAGTAGCATCAACCTCCTTGTTAATCTCCCTAGCCTCCTCCTGGACATCAACGGGCACTGTATCATCATCTCTTAACTCGTCAGCAGAAACATGTTCCTGAGAAGAGGCTGCCGAGTTACTAACATCCACCGACGGGTCAGTTGGAGCTCCAAAAACCGAATCCCCATAATAGGTTTTGTTTAGGTCAGGTCGACCTAGATGGGAAGGAAGGGGATCGGCATTCATTTGCTGGACACCAGTACTAGAATCCTCAGGGGAAGAAGGGCTCCTGTGGACCCTGGCTCTTTTCCTGCTTTTAGTAACACTAGGTTGGCCCATAAAAAAACCACCCTGCCCATCAGATTTAGAGCCCAATGGAGTGGAGTTATTTAGGCCCAAATTTGGATCCGTAATACCACAAGGCTGGCCCACCAAATTTGAAATTCCCTCCTCCACTTGCTGAGGTGCAATTAATGCCATTACCTGATTCCCATGCACGTTCCCACAATTGGCCGGAGACTTTTCGTATTCCCCTCCGACGTCTGAATCTTCGCGTTCCACCTCCGATGTATCCCCATCCCCATGGTTTGAACCGCCATCAACGGTGGTCTCCCCCTGAACTGAATCCTCCCTAATCTCACCGTCCTCCAGGTCATCGTCACCAGTGGGCATTTCCGATGGTTCAAACTCCGGGATCCAAGAGAGGTTTTCCTCTATCACCCAAACCAAATATTTCTTATTTTTCCAAATGACCTCCAACTGCTCGTCGATTCTAGATCGTTGACTGGTGAGGACGTGGGAATACCCGGCCGAGTTATCCATTCCGAGCCAAGAGAAGTCTGATGGCCAGACCACAGTACCAAACATGTTTCCCACCTTATCAAACGTATCACTTTCACGGAGGCACACAGGCATGCCGATAATCTTTAGCACCGTAATTCTTTCAAATGGCAAATCTTGGCCCAACCAAGCATTAGCCGACACAAAGCTCTCCCTCCAAATTGTCTCCTTAGTGTTGATAAAATCCTCCATCTCCGACCTGTCCCTGAACGTAACCAGGACAGATAAGCCACCGAGGTACGATGTAGCAGCTTCAGGGAAGCCAGCAGCATAAACCATCCTCTTGACACTGTGAAGTTTACCGATATCTTTCGCCACTCCTACAACTGCCCTTCCAAAGCAATGCCTTGGATACATTGCCCCAACATCATCTAGGTGCAAGGACTTCCTGGGGCCGGGTTTTGGTTGGGTTCTATTCTGTAAAGCATCCGTAAATGAAACGTCCGGGTTCCTTTCCTTATACAGGGGGTCTTCCGGTGAGACACCTTTGCCCTTTGTAGTCTCTGGCCTGTTGGTGTTAGCGGTAGTGTCATCATAGTTTATCCTCCTGTGAAATCTGTCAAACATAGCCAAGGAGACCACCACCTTCCGTCCCATAATCTCGATTTCATTAAGCACCGGCAACAGACCGGTAGGGTTTCTTATTTTCTCACACCGAACAAAGCCGAATACACGCCCGTTTGCACTTCTTCTTCTTGGCACCCAAGCATCCGTCACGTTCACAAAAGGTTGGAAAGCCGCCCACAGCTGAGATCCCGTTAATCTATCCGAGATGTTAGTGATGAAAAAAGTAGTCCTCTTCGCCGGATCATCGTCGTCTCTGTCTCTTCTCTGGTTCGCCGACCTCTCACCTCCTCTCATGTTTTTGCTACGGGTTAATAATGAATGGGCAATAAATTACATCACAAAAATCTAATTCAATTTATTACTTTTATTGGGTGAGAATTTGAGAGTATTGTACAAATCAGTTTTAACTTACAAATGAATCTTTGAGAAGTGAAAAAGTATTAAATATTAATTATTCATACTTTTATAATGTATATATGTGTGGCCCTCGGGGGGCAAAAGTAAAGTTGCACTAGTTTTAATGTTATTTTACTAATTTCGTGAAAATAACGTTAAAAATAACGGACGGTTAATCATGCATCAGGTGGTGACGTTGATAGCCAAAAGACAAAGGGGTACATGCACTGATCGGGTTTGTCCCGATTGCTAAGTGTTTTGTGCCTTATGTCCAAGGCTTGATACCAAACCACATCGAGCCGCGGGTCTCACTGGAAGCAGCCTCTCTATTCTTAGGGGTAGAGGTAAGGCTGTCTACATCTTACCCTCCTCAGACCCTACCTTAGCTTTGCTATAGGTGGGATTAACTGAGTATGATGATGATGATGATCATACTTTTATAAGTTTTATTACAATTATCATTTTATACTTAAAAATAAATAGTAACACACTATAGGCTACAAAAATTTTATTATCCTATTCTAGTTTATACGGATAGCCATTATCATTGATGATTGAATCAAGAAGATTCAACTTCTACCGCGTAAGATAAAAGTTAGTCTTACACTATTGTTATCGGCCTCTTGTGTTGAGTTCCGACGGTCGATTTGACATGATTATGTGTTTAAATTAAAGAAAACTAAAAGTTTTATTGATTGCCGGATTATTAAAAACATAAAAATAAAGGTTTATATATACTAGCTACTCTAATTATACTGGAACTATAATACTAAACGATACTTATCAAAACAATATGAAACATAACTCAAACCTAATACTAATACTAACAGATAATTTAAATAATAATTAAACAAACTTAATTATTATTTACTCGTTTTGCCATTCGACTTTAGTCTTTCAAGTTGATATCATTACAATTTTCACATTATGCTATAATAACTTAAAGCGAAGAGTTAGATTTTGTAACACGTTTGACCAGGTCAATAAAGTAAGTGACATTCAACTCCATCTTCATTCTTCACATCCCACCCGGCAAACAAGCCGCAGCTATATACAACCTTTAAAAATAAGGTATTTGAAAAGATGAGCTGGTTCATGAAGGCTCGTAAAGTAGATCATAGAAAAACTTGCCTTAAATTATAAGCATTAAATCCTAGCCAAATCATTTTTGTTTCGGGTAAATATTATACCAATACAAACCTTTCCAATACTTATACCTGAAGTTTAGGAATCTAACCGTAAAATACACACATTATATACAAAAGAGAGCCCACAAAACACGATAGGCCTAGTGTACAAAATGACAAAAGACACTTACCTTAAAACTTGGTTTCTTGTCTACAATTCTACATGGCCTTGTGGGACTATTTATATCTGGGCCAACTTGGTCTTAATCCAAATTGTTTTAATTTATCTTAGGACAAACTCTTCTTCGATCTAGTCTTTGCAGACCCGGTCTCAAAGTCAATCTTGACCGGTTTGGGAAACAGACCGGCACAAGACCATGAGAAAAAATCGGTTCCTACCATGGGCCTAGATGTCAAACAAGGGTTGCTCTAAATCAAGAAACCACATGAGAATTTTCTTTTGTAATGATTTTATATTTAAGTTTTTGGATTGAAGAGAAGAGGAAATTAGCACCTCTGTTTTGAACAAATCTAAGGTCTGAAACAAAATCTAAACTGAAAAGTATTCTTTTGACAAAGTAGATGTTACAACTTTAGGAATGGAATATGGATACCCGTACCGAAAATATCGGTACCGAATTTGAACAAAATGAGTACTATGGGTATCGGTGCCAGTATTTTGGTACAATATACGTTTTGATACCACTTTGTTTTGTTTGTATTTTTTGATCGCTAGTATAGGTATCAAATAGGTAATATCGGTACAATTACCGATACAGTATGAGTACCAAATAGGCAAAATGGTACAAGTACCAATAGGATACGGGTACCAAATAGATAAAATCAATACAGATACCATAAATAACATAATACGAAATAAAACATAATATTAAATTCATGCGTAATTGATAACGCATAATACAAAAACCAAAACATTTCAAATGTCCCAAAAATTTTATAAAGAAAAAATACCTCTTGAAACTTTGTATAAAATTCGGTACAAGTACTATGTTTTACCCGTACCTGTGTACGGATACTGAAAATGCCGAAACCAATAACAGTAGGTATTGATACATGTACCAAATACCCAAAATCAATAGAGATACCGTTAAGGTACAGGTATTTGAAGGGGAAAAAAAACCTCTAGGAAAATTGGCAATGGCAAAAAAGATGCAAGAAAAACAAGATTTTGAGGCTGGAAACAAGTCATTCCAACAGGTCCAGTGGCAGCCCAATAGATCAGCTATCTACAAAATGTGGGATTTCATGGTCAAACTTAGGAGTTAGGACCATTTGAACATGCTTATACTTTCTAATAATATATATATTTTTTTTTCTAAAGTCGAAGAAATTTATGCAAGTAACTTCTTTTGAATTTTAAGCCTCATGTGACTTGACTTTGAAGCCAACATGAAGTAGTTAAACTTTTAAGTTTTGGGACCGGATTTCCTTATCCAACGAATAAACCGTAAACCATATATGTATATACATAATACATACTAGTGGGAATGCCCGCGCGTTGCAGCGGGTGTCGTGACTGACACGAGATTCACTTATGATGTCGATTACGAACCACAACCCATTCCTGGATTTTAACATTTTATTCCATTCAACCAAAATTCGGCGTAGAAGTTTCCATCCGCCGCTATAAACCCATGTGATTGGGGCGACCAATATTTATAACATTACACTTGTTTTTGTTAGTTTATCAATCATCTTGTGATATATCAATACGCAACTCGACTGACATGATATCACTAATACGTAACATGTGTTTTGTTATATCAGTTATAATACGCTCAACCGGTTCCACTGATTCAACCAAATCACTTGTCTTAGATGGCGAGCCATAGGAAAACGCCTCAATGGCTCAATGCCAACAAGTTGATAACACACAAACCATTTCAAAAATCATTCTAAAATGAATTCATTGACTGTTCATATGAACATTGATCAGAAATCAAGTATTACAACAAAATATGATAAAATAGTCATATTACAATAATATAATAAACAAGTAATATGGTTCTGGTCAGAATGAATTATGCTCAAAATATTTTCTGTTCAAAACGGGTATACCCAAAATAGGTTCCGGTCAGAACAAGTCTACTTAAATTTGATCAAAACGATAAGCGATAGAGAAGATTTCAAGTTGAGATGAAGAAGCGTTGAGATTCGCTTTAGTAAACTGGAGTCTGTGTAAGTAAAAAGAGGATGCAGAGAAGTTTTTTAGCCGTGGTATGATCTCCTGTGCAATGCCCTACCCATCTTGACTCATTCAATGCTTCCCTTTGCCCTTATTTTCCCGTCCACATTTTTAACTCTTAATCACTTTAGCCCATATAGACCCAATGCAAAATACTTACTGTTTGTCTTTTTTTTCTGGTTCAATAATAACCTAATAAAAATGACCAAATTTGCTTTGAGCTAGCTCCTTCTTTCTCATTAGCTCAACTTCTGCTAATTCCTGGATATGTAAAACTTAACCAAGCAAAGGGGCGAAATTTTGAGTAATTGGAGCACCAACAGAAACCATTGCTACAAAATTACTCAAAAATAAGTTCCTACAAACATTTTTTAATGCAGGGATATTGTTCCAAAAGATATCTAAGGTCCTAAGGACGTGCATATAAGTTACAAGTTCAAACGAAACTAAACCGGATATCTCCCACACAAATATATCTACATAAATGGCATCACTAACACAAAATGACTTCATACCTCCAACAAGTGACTGGAAACTTTTGTATCACTTAAGCGTTTGTTACAGTGTCGTGCGACACCGATTGCCTAAGTGACTACCCATAAAATCTGTAAAAAAGGGACAAAAATCTGGTAAAAAAAGGACTAAAAAAAATCGAATAACCCATCATCCGAAGTGTAGACTGTAGAATATACGCCAACCCCTTCATGGGGCGCACACCTCATTTTATCATGAATCGAAATGTATTTATATTATAAAATCGGTGGAAAAGTGATAAAAAAAAATCAAACAAAACCAACCATCCTGAGTGTAGAACTTGTGCCAAGCCATTCATGGTAATGTAAAACTGATAAACATTGCTGAATAAAGACGACCCATTTGAATAAAAACTGCACAGCAGTAAACTTACTAAATATCATCGTAGCAAGACAACTATATAAATAAAAAAACATATATTTTTAAAAAGATAGTTACTCATTAGCTTTTAGAATCAAACCACCTGGCCCCCTTGAATTTCATTTTATTTTAACAATGTGATGCTAGATTGGCAGAAGACATTCGACAACATGCACAAGAATGGAAGTAACATTGGGTTATTTCTTAAAATATTTAGCAAGCAACCTACTATGAGATGTAAAAAACAACATACTTCTATACAAATAATGCATCAAAGTTAACAGGCCCGGATCTGGGGGTGGGCAGCCCGGGCGACGGCCCGAGGCCCAAAATATCCAAGGGGCCCGATTTGTTTTTAAAGTTTATATATTTAGCTATGTATTTAACATTTAATATTAAAACTTTCTCAACACAGTGGTAGGCGCGTAACATTTTATGTGTAGGTCCCCGGTTCGACTCTTAACATGTGTAGGTCTTTTTGTCTTTTCGTTTCCTTTAGGTGGTATATATATTAAAATAAACTAGAAATAGCCTTGAAGGTTATTAAGGCTTTGATGGCAACCTGTGGGTAGATAATAAATGCTTTCACTTTTTTAACTTGCTTCATTTTCTTTCCCAATATTATTTAGTATTTACTTATGCTAACATATTTAATTATGTAGTTATTTAATAATTATAATGTATAATTGTTACAAGTACATTTTATTTTTCTTTAAAAACCTTTATATATATATATATATATATATATATATATATATATATATATATATATATATATATATATATATATATATATAATATTCCGGGCATGTCGTTGCAATGTGCTTCTTTTGTTTCATTCTAGCTTGGCTTTGTTTCATTCTAGCTTTAATGACGGTGTCATATAAGCCTAAAATTTAAACCCATATTAAAAAAAAAAAAACAAACATTAAATATGATTGGGGTTATGGGCGTTGAAAAAAAAAAAAAAAACTGAAGATTAGACCCAGGGTTTGAAGACAGGCCTACGATGTAAAGTTTTGAAATAATCTGATTCTTACTTTTATTATGTTTATTTTATAACAATTATCGTTCTATTGGGGTTTTTTTACATGTGATTGATGAGTTTATATTATAGGGAGAGGGCCCAATTTTTTTGTCTCGCCCGAGGCCCAAAACAATTTTATCATTCTCGGAGACGGCTCTGAAAGTTAACATTACAATGTCTAGACATCACAAAGAATAGACCTTAACCTATAAGATTAGATATTAAAATATAAAGTTTAAAACATCCCAAAAGTATCAATTCAAGACAAGCAGTTGCTATTCACACAAATAGACCTTAACCCAAAATGACCCATAAGTTTGGATATTAATATATAAAGTTTAAAACATCCCAAAAGTGTCACTTTAAAACAAGCAAATTTGCTAAAGGATGGTGAATGCATCAAAGTTAAAACTAAAATGTCCAGAACATCACATAATAGACCTTTACCCAAATTGACCCATAAGTTTATTTAATATAAAGTTACGGTGAATGCATCAAAGTTAACACTAAAAATGTCCAAAACATCACAAATTATAGACCTTAACCCAAATTGACTCATAAGTTTGGATATTAAATATAAAGTTATGGTGAATGCATCAAAGTTAACACAAAAATGTCCCCAACATCACAAATAATAGACCGTAACCCAAATTGACCCATAAGTTTGGATATTAAAATATAAAGTTATGGTTAATGCCTCAAAGTTAACACTAAAATGTCCATAACATCAAAGTAATAGACGTTAATCCAAATTGACCCATAAGTTTGGGTATTAAAATATAAAGTTTAAGTCATAAATTTGCTATCCACACTTATATTTTAAAAGAATGGTGAATCTTTTTAAGAGTAATTAGGTGTTAGAATCAAACCATCCTCGCTCCTTCACTTACTTTTAAGTCTCACTGACAAAAAATAAACACCTTGAAGATGCTAGCATCTTACATCTCTCATGTATAAACTTGAAAATCTCTCTCTTAATCTCTTTCGACTTTTGAGCCATGCAACTTATTTTTTGTCTATCTGACTTCTATGGGCCTTCTTACCCATCAAATACACATTTGTATATGATCCATTTTAAATTTTTAATGTTGTACTTCAAAGTTGACATAAATTTGACCAGTTACAATTTAAGGGTTTTTTTTTTTTTAATTCTCTCTACCTATACATGCCTAACCCATCTGAACTTACTTCACTTTTTATAAACACACCCAATTCAACGTTACAGACATAAAATATAAAATAAAAACGTAACACTGAAAAAAAAAATCAAAAAACTCAAAATTGAACATCAAAACTGAACCAATTGAACCATTAATTAACTGATTAAAATATAAACTGAACAAGTAAAACATAAAATCAATAATCAACAATCACAAACGTGAAAATCGAAAAAATAACAATAAATAGAAAAGTTAGGATGGTTTGAAAACGTACCTGCTTGTTGGTAATGACGGTACTCGATTTGGAGGTTCAACATGATAAATATATCCTAAATTCCTACGAATCTGCAACCAAATAAAAAATATTTAATTGCCCAAAGAATAAAAATTATATGGTGGGATAATAAATCAAAGTTATTCAACCTTGCTGTAAGTTAATATAAGGAAATCAAATAAAATGTAAACCTATTTGAATTACATACTAAAAACCTAGAAAATCATCAGAAATTGCAATCCAAATCCATGATATATTAAGCAAATATTACATGTACTGACTAAGGGAGTAAGTTATATCGGTATTATCTTTTCAGGTTGTTATAAATTAATAATGTACTTTTGATGAATCAATTAAATTTAGCAACAACACACGGAACTTAAGAGATATGGACCTATAGATGATTCATGATCTTATCTTGATAAGTTGCAACGTTCCTTTGTTTCAAGAACAACTAAGTCGCTCCAAACTCCAAATCTCCAATGACCTTTTGATTCAGGCAAAAGCTTTAGTTTTCCAACATATTAGGTAGAAACCGAGAAAACAACAATGAAGAGTTAGGTCAGAAAACATACCTTTGCGCTGTTGGACGTGGGGAGAAGACAACCCTGTTCTACCTCTATATGGGATTGGGAGTTAAGAAGATGAATAAGAAGATTAGGGTTCCATTTAGGGTTCGAATCAGAAGATTTAATCGTACCTTTGAGTTGTTCCCACATGCATACAGACCTTTATCCATCGTTTAATCGATGGTGGATGAAATTCCCCATCAACCGATGGCTTCAGCATCACGTTCTTGTTTGCGGTGGTATACAAATTTATAAACTTGAGGATTACCCCAAAAGAAATATACAGGCACCAACAAGGAGAGCATAAAAACTTAACCAAAAATTGTGCCTGGATTCATTGAATCGTACCTGACAGTGAAGGGAAATATATAACGCTTCCATCCACACTCTAACACTGGCGTAATCGGAGACCACAACCATCGCCTTCATCACCGTTACTCTAAACACTGAACAGTAAGTTCCAAAATTGCGGTAGATATCAGATTGTTTGTGTCTCATTATCGAAGGGCATGTGAGGGTTTTATCTCCATCACCAACTCTTTAAGTGCAACATTCATTCAACATGGATTTGGATAAAACCGTAGAAGTGAATTGGGTGTATGATAAAGAAGGGAATATGATTAGATGAAGCATTGAATCCCTAGAATAAGTTGCATCTTCCAGGAATGAAGTTGAGGAGTTCTTAAGAGGGGGAGTCTGGAAACGTACAGACGATTCATTCATCCCCTTGAATGCTCAACATGAATGTCGAATTGATTTGGTTACCAGGAGGGGCAAAGAGGGAATAGATTTTCACAATGTGACCATAGGATGGAGATAAATTTACCATTCTACTCTTTCAAGTGTCTTAATTGTACAAAAAGTTCCAATTATACCCTCCTTATATAAGCTTGATTCACTTGTACATGTTGCTGTAATAGTTGTACCAATGACAAAATTACAATATGGTACATCACTCCTCCTTTATAATGTACTAGTGTCAGTGCCCGCGCGTTGCCGCGGGTACTTATTTTTTTGGTGTACGTTGCATTGTGGGCTTCACGTTATGGATAAATTCACCCGGTCATAAATATATGGACATACATTGAGACATCTATCAAAACCCATATCACATGGGTAACAAATGTTTAAAACCCAATTTGAAGAGGAACGCCTAGGTGATATATCTAACTTGTGCAACACTTACTTATAAAAAAAAATTCCTCTCTATACTAATTTAGTGCAACACTATAGTGAGAACTTACTTTTAGTGTTCGACCCGTCATGTAAAAGCATAATCTAGCAAGCCTACTCATTAACATAAAGATTATATGTAAAAGAGATTTTTGCAACAAAATTTCCGATTAAGATAAATGTTAATGTAAGATTTACTAAGTATCCCTATTCATATAGGGTTATAATTGTGAAACAAAAGATATTTTCTTAACGGCGAATGACATATCTTATCAAACCCAAACACTACAAGTCTTTTCGCTAGCCAGTAGGCAGTTCAAGAACATTACATCAGGACCACTAACACCTAATTGCACACACGGTGCCTATTAGATTCTATGTAACCTCAAATTTGTATCGACGCCAATTGGTCCATTTCAAGTTATCATCGTTGAGGAGCACGATGTAAACAAGTGATTTGGTAGTGTGGTTTATTTTAATTAAATTCACAAATCAGCAGCATCAAAAACAGGATATATAATCTGTGATGAGATCACAAATAAGCATGTAATGAGTCACAATAACAAATAGATGATTTTTTTTCCCTTGAAATAAAGGTCATCAAAAAAAAAATTAGTGTGCATTTGTTTTATTGTTGTTGCAGCCAATGTTTTAAAACCGAACCGTTGGCTCCAACAGCTAATACGGTACACTTGGTTTTAGAAACTGGTATGTCGGATATGGGTGTATACAAGCATTGGCCGTTTCAAGCACTCTTTCTTTACAGTAATAAGGAAAAGAACTCATTATCAAAAAAATTCTCCAAGAACCCAAAGAAAAAAAGGAAATTTCTAATATAAAGAAGAAAAGAAAATCCTTGATTTACCCGTTACTTATGAGATACATCTTATAACTTTGTATGTACCTGGCAGTGTCTGAATGGATTAAGTAATCAAACTACAAAAATCGGTGCATTTGATGGACAGTCTTCCCTTGTTGTGAATGTCTAGAAGAGTTATCATGTCTATACTTAGCCTATTTTTAGGCTTATATCTTTTATTTCTGAAAACCAAAAATCCAATAGTTTGGCATAATCAGGATACATCCAATACACATATTGATTAACCACATTATATAAGTAGCTACATACATTGCTTGTGATACATCAAAACGGGAACACTAAAACCTTTTTCACCAAATTAAAAACAAACCTGGTACAAGAAAAGAAGTAGTGGAGAATCCAAATGAGGTGAATAGAGCTAGAAAATGCCCACATATAAAATAGAAGTAAGTCTAAAGTGCAGCACATAAAAACTTGACACTTAAGAGTTAAGAGACAATTTTAATCACCATAAATATTTAAAAGAAAGCCGTTGTTTTTTGCAAATAGTCACATTAGAATATATTCTGCCAGAAGAATACTTTAAAAACGTGACACTTAATGGGGCGCTGACGAAAGCGGCCAATTCTCAGTTAAGTCCTTCAGAAAACTATTAATCGGCCAAGAGTCTGAAGCATCCATATCCAAGTTCAAGTGGAATAAATGGCTACCAAAAGGATAAACATATTCGGTTGGAGGGTAAACATGGATCACATACCCACAAGGCTTGCTATTAGGCGCAGAAACATAAATGTACTCAATGCTACATGCCCACTCTATTGTGAAAGGGAGAACACAGAGCTTTCGTGCATCGGCGCCTTTGGGTCCCTATAAGCATTTTGAGGATCCGTGTTTGCGATGATGCGGCAGGTCCCATAACTAAAAACATGCTTGTAAAATTAAAGGAAACATTAATAAACAAACCTTGATGTTTATACCATGATGTCAGACTACAAATATGCTTGTAAATTAACTTAAAGGAAAACATCAAATAAACAAACCTTGTTATTTAGATGATGATATTTTGATGCCTTGTTTGTGATTCAACATCCACCCCTTCAACTTCATTCCTAATGAAAGACAGAAGCACAAGGATTGTTAAAAAAATGTGATCTGGATTTGATTCAACTTATCAAATTATATGTGTTGGGTTCTCAATAGAGGCTAGAACCTACTTCCTCTAGATATTTTCATGGCATCAATTTTATATTAGTAACAACTTCGTGCCTCTTCGTTTTCTAGCAATAATCACAATTAAGGGAAATTAAATGGATAATCTATTGGTATGGTCATGAGGGTAGGATTGGAATAGGATTTTAAGATGTGAGTGAGATAATGATGGTAAAGTTACAATAATACCCTCCTAAGTGTCTTAATTGTCACCAACCTCCCCATTATACCCTTAAAAACTAAGCTTAAATCTATTGTACACATTGCTTGTTAAGTTGGACGGATAAGAAAATTACAAAATGGTACATCACTCCTCCTTAATAAGATAATATCTATAATCTATAATACATTATATTATATTATATTATATTATATTATATTATATTATATTATATTATATTATATTATATACCTTATTAAGGAGGAGAGATAGGTAAGAAGGTAATTTTACACAATTTTTAAGATGGGAGTTGAAGAGTCCCTTCACAAATTTCCAATATTTGGTCATTTTGTTCCCTTTATGCCCTTGTGTACAACCTATAATTCTCATTGTATATATGTGTAATGCATACTTCATATCCATTTCAACATGTAACCCCTATTCATAACACCTAATTAAACCCCAATTCAATTTCAATAAAACCCAAGCTTTTCATTGAATCCTTCTACACATCTATTTAATAATAACAAGCAATGTTTGTGATGGTTCTATTAGGCTTTGTTGGAGCTTATAAACATTGTAGTAATTGGACATTTTTGTCTTTTTTTTGTTTGTTGAATTGTATAACTCTTTAAAACATGATGTCTAACCTCATATAATATATGTATTTGTTGCCAATAATTCTATCTCCTTCTCTCTGTATATTACAACTAACTAAAAGAAAACTTAATATCCTGATTTATGTATCAAATACTTTTAATTAAAATTACCATTTTGGTAAAAAAAAAATATTTTTTAACTTGGGTTACCTTTACGTACTTAGTCACGTTTAAAAACCGCCGCAACGCGCGGGGTAATTTACTAGTACATTATAAAGGAGGAGTGATGTACAACAAGGTAATTTGCATTTCCGTACAACTTAACAAGCAACATGTACAACATATTTAAGCAAGAAATTTAAGGGTATTATGGACATAATTGGGACAATTAAGACACTTAAGAGGGTAATATAAGCATTTCATCCACCTCCTCCTTTACAATATCAAAAGACTTTTACAATACTACCCTCCTTCTTCCATCTATACCCTTCAATTGTTTGCCTTCTTCCTTCATCAATATAGATCATTAACCTCTTGTCCCTTCAAGTTCCGTAACCCTAAGGATCAAATTGAATGAGATTGATTGTGAAATTCAAGTCCTCTTCTTATAACATTCAATTGAAGGCCTACATGAACTATCTTGCCTTCAAAAAATTGCTTGTGTAAGAACTATTACTTGTTGATCAGTTTTGACTGTATGTAATGGAAAACATAATAATAATACCTGACAGATTTGTGAGACCAGAGACTGATGCTGTGAGCGTATTGGAAGACATCCTTGTCAGTGTGTTTGAGTTCCCTTTAGGGTATGTGGTTATGATGGCTAATGATTCTTGAAGAAGAATCGATGAAGGAGAGGGGAGGAGTAACCCTTAGTTTAGGTGGTGTTATGATTAGGTTATGTGCATCAATCCTCAACCCTAGTAATCTCTTTATATTTATACATACCCAGGGGACACTCTAGTTGGGCCCAACTAATGATAAGTCTGTCCATCAAAGACAAATCGGTTATGGGCTTAGAGTATTTTAGCAATTGATCAATTATAATATAAATGATTATAATGGCTACCGATAAATATACAAACGTTACGTATATTTATTCCAACATTCTCCCACTTAGCCGAGTAATCATTTATTATGAGTATTCCGTAAGCCTCATGAGTTAAATACCCATTTTAGTTCTAAACCCAAACTGTAGCAGAGAAATACAACCGTTAAGTCTTTATTCGACTTAGGACCCCCATTAATCATACTACAATCCAAATCTAAAACTTAACATTAGGATCAATTAAATTATGCCCTTAGTTGTTGATTTGTTACATTATTGTCTTTATGTCATTATGCTAGCTTAACATAGTAATAGACAAACAAATCATAATGAGGAAATTTCATTAAACGTAAGTCATTATTCATAAAACACAAGTCATAAGTAAAAATAAGTGGTCAATAAGTACATATGCTTCTAAACAAGGTCATTAGTAAGTCCCATCTTCGAAACGTGATCTTCGAATACTTTAGGTGGGAGACCTTTAGTCATCGGATCCGCAAGCATATCATTAGTACTTATATGTTCGATACAAAGATTGTTTTCCTCAACTCGTTCACGCACGAACAAATACTTTGTATCTAAGAAATGACCAGCGCCAGTCGAACTGTTACTGTTCGAGAAACTAACGGCGGCTGAGTTATCACAGTAAAGCTTCAGTGGTCTAGAAATGGAATTAACGATTTTGAGTCCAGTAATGAGATTCCTAATCAACATTCCATGACAGGTAGCATTATACACAGCTATGTATTCTGCCATCATTGTGGATGTTGCTGTAAGTCTCTGTTTATGACTCTTCCATGAAATGGGTCCGCCTGCTAACATAAAGATATACCCCGAAGTGGATTTGTTATCATCTTTGCATTTAGCAAAGTCAGAGTCAGAGTATCCTACCACTTCTAAATTATCACTTCTTCTGTAAGTCAGTTTATAGTCTTTAGTCCCTTGCAGATATCTTAACACCTTCTTAGCTGCTTTCCAATGATCATGGCCAGGATTATTCAAGTAACGGCCTAGCATTCCAGTAACGTAAGCGATATCTGGACGCGTATAGACTTGAGCATAAGCAAGACTACCGACTACTGAGGCATAAGGTATCATTCTCATCTGTTCTTTCTCCACATCTGTTTTCGGACATTGGAATAAACCGAAGACATCTCCATTAGCTACCGGAGCTGGAGTAGGTTTACAATGTTGCATGTTATAACGCGTGAGAACACGATCAATGTAGGCCCTTTGTGTAACACCCCAACCGATGGCGGAAACATCGGGATGTCACGTATTGATGATTGTTCAGTAGCTCATGATAATACATATGTTTAAATAATCCTTTATTACATTACAATATTTAATTACATTAAAGTCTACATCAAATAATCAAACAAAGCTTAAAACTTCAAATATCTCCTCATGCTAGCTCTAGACTTCATGCATCAGTATTTCCTGTTGAGTTTGGAAAAATGGGGGGGGTCAACTAGAAGTTGGTGAGAATACATAATCCATGTTAAGCATATAGTTTAAGTATAAAAGTTTAGCAATTCGTATGTCTATCGTAAATTTAAGTCTACATGAATAGTATAATATGTTGACATAATCAAACCTCCGACTAGTTTAGGTCCATCCCGTCATCTACGGTTCACCTTAGTAATATGTTGAACGATAACAATCACCCACGTTACATATGTAGGAGGTACACGTATCCGGGTGGGGTTGTCAATCCAATAGATCTATTATTGAGTATCGCCGGCTTGGCCATAGCTAATGATTATGTAAATGTTGAAACTCGTTGAAACTCGTTGAAACTGTTGACTAATTCATGAGGCAATAAAGTTTACTACTAGACATGCATGTTGAATTGCTTAAATAATTGTTGCAAGTATAAAGAATCGCATAAACATGGTTACGTAAACTCACCTTAGCAAAGTATTAAGTCTCGAGAAATAGAATATGTGTAGCCCCAAAGTTGCCAATTACAAGAGCTTATAATCAAAGCTTCAATTGTAGAAGTAATAGACTATAGAAGAAAGGTATGAGGGAAAGTTTAATCGGATTGAAACAATCGATTTAGAGGTGCAAAGTATAATGGGTCATAGGTGGGTTTTTATACTAGTTTTGGATTCAATTAGCCATTAAAATTGGTCAACACCATAAAGTAAGGTTTTATGATGAATTGACTATTTGACTAAGACTTTGACTGTTTGACTAAGACTTTGACTAGGACTTTGACTATTTGACTCAAGGCTTTATTTAAATAAGAAAAAAATCTTGTATGTGAAAAAAAAAAGAATTTAGAATCATATTATTATTATTATTATTTATATACATTTATGTATGTATATAAGTTGTGAGTTAGGATAAATAAAGACTTAGGCACATTTGTATAATATTAATGATAAAGGTGTAATAAAAAAAATATATATATATATATAAGGGCTTTTTATGTATTAAAATTTTGGGGAAAATTTTGCACTGTTACAGTCTCCCCTACTTTTGGAAACTTCGTCCCGAAGTTTATTGAAAACACAGGGTTGAAGGTGATTGGGTAGAAATTAGGACAAGGGTGGTTTGGGAAGTTTCGAGTTAAGGCATGACATAAATTTATAGGTAATAGAATAAACTGTTTCGAATAATTTGGGTAAGAGTTTTGATATGTGTGAGTTTTAAGGGTTGGATTAGGTTCATCTGAAATAGCAAGGAGAATAAGAATCTTAAGTTTTAGGAGTCCTAAAAGGAATGAGTTGATGGACTATTGAAAGAATAAATGAACTACCAGATAACTAAGGTTTATAATTGGTCAACTACCGAAAACCTTGATAGAATTTCACACTACCATAACGTACCTGTAAATTCATGATTACGTTCCGGACCGCAATCACCAATTTACCTTACATTAGGGTTTTGTGTCCTTCTATAACTCTAGACACACATGTAAAATAATATGATTAACCATGTATCCAAAAATGAGTCCAACTGTTGAGCAGGAAAAAGACTTCTACCAGTCAGTGAGTAGGAACCTCTACCGATTGTTGAGCAGGTATGATAGCCTCTACCAGTCGTTGAGCAGGTTGTAGGGCCTCTACCGACTGTTGAGCAGGCATGATGACCTCTACCAATCGTTGAGTAGGTTATTTTGTACTCTACTAACTGTTGAGCAAGTACTTCATCCTCTATCAGTTGTTTGATTAAGTGTACCAATTATTACACACATGAATTGCAAATTGATAATATGTACATGTAAGCAATCAAGTATCAAGTATAGCATACGAGTTGTAATAGAGTTGCCCTAGATAAGGTTAATGACTCTAGGTGTGTCTATAGTAAATAGTTTATATTCCATGAATTCTAGTTTCAAATGTTCAAATAAGGCAAATAGTCGAATCCTCATGTATAACTAAGGATTATGTTTGATGCAACACACAATCAAATTTCAATAGTTTGGTTATCATGGGTAACTAGCTCATGTGTGAGAAGGTGAAGGATATGAATTTAGTTCTTGAGAGGATGATGAAAAATTCTTGAAGCAGAATCAAAGTTGTGAGAGATAGTGAATGTGAGGATAGTTGATAAAGAGTTTATTTTATAGTATGGAGATTATATGATTTGGGTAGGGTGTTGAATATTTAAAAAGTGGCTAAGATGGTAAGGTGAAGTGTGATTGTGAAATCCATGGATGGTTATGAAATGAGATTGATTTAAGCTGTAAAATTTTGAGATTTTTGAGCTTAGTTTAAGGAAGGTGAGTGTAATCATTTATTCATTAATTAAAACGAATAAACGAAAACGTTGACTTATCAAAACTTCTAGATTCTAATAACATAGTGAAGACATGCTTTAGCCTATAAGTGAACACTCATCCCGAGAATTCCCAGGTAGGCATCCGGGTCCCTCGTCTGATTGGGATATATGCGCAATGCCAGTCCTAGCCAGAAAACTCAGAATACAGGCGTTCACCCTTCCAGATTACACGTGTTCGTTATTAAAATCTAGAACTTCGACGAGATCTCAAGGTGGTTCAGGCTAAACCTGAGGATTGTCCTATTAGTCTAAGAGTAGATCTTGTGATGGAGAGCAATCTTCTTGTAGGGGTTGAAGTAGGGATAAGAAGTAGGAGTGAGATAGAGAATAGCAAGTAAAAGGAGCAAATACTGGTTATATTCCTATGGTTATAGACTAGATTTTTTTTTTCTAATAACCTAATTCCCTATAACCAAGGCTCTGATACCAATCTGTAACACCCCAACCGATGGCGGAAACATCGGGATGTCACGTATTGATGATTGTTCAGTAGCTCATGATAATACATATGTTTAAATAATCCTTTATTACATTACAATATTTAATTACATTAAAGTCTACATCAAATAATCAAACAAAGCTTAAAACTTCAAATATCTCCTCATGCTAGCTCTAGACTTCATGCATCAGTATTTCCTGTTGAGTTTGGAAAAATGGGGGGGGGGGGTCAACCAGAAGTTGGTGAGAATACATAATCCATGTTAAGCATATAGTTTAAGTATAAAAGTTTAGCAATTCGTATGTCTATCGTAAATTTAAGTCTACATGAATAGTATAATATGTTGACATAATCAAACCTCCGACTAGTTTAGGTCCATCCCGTCATCTACGGTTCACCTTAGTAATATGTTGAACGATAACAATCACCCACGTTACCTATGTAGGAGGTACACGTATCCGGGTGGGGTTGTCAATCCAATAGATCTATTATTGAGTATCGCCGGCTTGGCCATAGCTAATGATTATGTAAATGTTGAAACTCGTTGAAACTCGTTGAAACTGTTGACTAATTCATGAGGCAATAAAGTTTACTACTAGACATGCATGTTGAATTGCTTAAATAATTGTTGCAAGTATAAAGAATCGCATAAACATGGTTACGTAAACTCACCTTAGCAAAGTATTAAGTCTCGAGAAATAGAATATGTGTAGCCCCAAAGTTGCCAATTACAAGAGCTTATAATCAAAGCTTCAATTGTAGAAGTAATAGACTATAGAAGAAAGGTATGAGGGAAAGTTTAATCGGATTGAAACAATCGATTTAGAGGTGCAAAGTATAATGGGTCATAGGTGGGTTTTTATACTAGTTTTGGATTCAATTAGCCATTAAAATTGGTCAACACCATAAAGTAAGGTTTTATGATGAATTGACTATTTGACTAAGACTTTGACTGTTTGACTAAGACTTTGACTAGGACTTTGACTATTTGACTCAAGGCTTTATTTAAATAAGAAAAAAATCTTGTATGTGAAAAAAAAAGAATTTAGAATCATATTATTATTATTATTATTTATATACATTTATGTATGTATATAAGTTGTGAGTTAGGATAAATAAAGACTTAGGCACATTTGTATAATATTAATGATAAAGGTGTAATAAAATATATATATATATATATATATATATATATAAGGGCTCTTTATGTATTAAAATTTTGGGGAAAATTTTGCACTGTTACACTTTGGGACAAACCTAAAATCCCATTGCGTCTATCTCGGTGTATTTCGATGCCAATGACATAAGAGGCTTCTCCGAGATCCTTCATGTCGAAATTAGACGAAAGTAATCGCTTAGACTCATGCAACATATCTAAGCTATTGCTTGCCAGTAAGATATCATCAACGTAAAGGACAAGAATAGTAAAATTACTCCCACTCATCTTAAGGTAGGTGCATTGATCAACTTGATTCTTCATGAAACCATTACTCTTAACGACTTCATCAAACTTTAAGTACCATTGACGTGAGGCTTGTTTTAAACCGTATATGGATTTCTTCAACTTGCAAACTAGATGTTCTTGACCTTCAGGTTTAAAGCCTTCAGGTTGCTTCATGAACACTTCTTCGTCCAAGTCACCATTAAGGAAAGCAGTCTTAACGTCCATCTGATGTAACTCTAAATCAAAATGAGCTATGAGGGCCATAACGATCCTTAAGGAATCTTTTCGAGAGACAGGTGAAAACGTCTCCTGATAATCAATTCCCTCTTTCTGAGTGTAGCCTTTCGCAACCAATCTCGCTTTATAGCGTTCAACGTTCCCTTTCGGATCTAGTTTTGTTTTGAAGACCCATTTACATCCTACGGCTTTTGCACCGCTGGGTAATTCAACCAAATCCCAAACGTCATTTTTCTTCATGGATTCAAGCTCGTCAGTCATGGCTTTAGTCCATTCAGAAGACTGATCACTGCTAATGGCTTCGTTATAAGAGTTAGGATCAGTAAGCTTTCCAGTATCCATATCTGCTTCAGTTAGGAAGGTAACATAATCATCAAAATTGGTAGGCCTTCTAGACCTTGATGACCTTCGAAGCGGGTTTTCAGGTTCAGCAGTGTCATGGTGATGAGTGTTTGATGGGCCTTCATTAGCTGGTACGTGAAGATCTGGTTGTAAATTATTCGGTGTTGGTGCAGTGACATTAGGATCAGAATTGGCATTGGGTACAAGAGGAATCATCGGAGTTATGGTAAGCGACGGATCTGTCTCCCCCGCATCTTGTACTTCTTGCAATTCTTCGTAAGGGTTTGCATTACTCCCACTGACCTTGAAATCCTCTAGGAATGCAGCACGCCTGGTTTCTACGATACGAGTGACATGGGAAGGACAATAGAATCTATACCCCTTGGAGTTCTCAAGATACCCGATAAAGAAACAACTGACGGTTTTCATGTCAAGCTTCCGTAAGAATGGGTTATATAATTTAGCTTCGGCAAGACAGCCCCATACTTTCATATATCTAAGACTCGGTTTCCTACCTGTCCAAAGTTCGTAAGGAGTTTTGGGGACAGACTTCGTAGGAACTCTATTGAGTATATGAACGGCTGCCTTTAAGGCCTCAGTCCAGAGGAATAAAGGTAAACCTGAGTTAGCTAACATACTGCGCACCATGTCCATTAGGGTTCTATTTCTCCGCTCAGCTACACCATTCTGCTGAGGAGTACCTGGCATGGTGTATTGGTTCACAATCCCCTGGCTCTTACAAAACTCATAAAATGGACCAGGGGCTTGACCTACATCAGTATGTCTACCATAATATTCACCCCCTCTATCTGATCTAACAACTTTTATCTGATGATTTAATTGCTTTTCAACTTCAGCCTTATAATCTTTAAAAGTTGTCAATGACTCAGACTTTTCTTTAATGAGATACAAGTGCATATATCGAGAATAATCATCAATGAAAGTGATAAATGAATTATGTCCAGTGATTCCAGCAATGTTATAAGGGCCACTAATGTCAGTATGAATGAGTTCTAATAAATTAGAGCTCCTAGTGGCACCTTTCTTATTTGCTGATGTCATCTTGCCCTTAAGGCATTTGACACATGTTCCAAAATCATTGAAATCAAGAGAGGGTAATACCCCATCCCTCACGAGTCTGGTTAACCTTTCTCGTGAAATGTGGCCTAATCGTTGATGCCACAACATGGATGAAGTTTCTAAGTCTCTCCTGAACTTCTTCTTTGTTAGTGATTCATTAATATTATATGATAACAAAGACTTGGAAAAATCATCATCTAGTTCTAACTTATAGAGACCACCATCCAGAAAACCATAACCATACACTTGGGAATCATAAGTAATAGTAAGTTTGCCATGACCATGAGAAACATCAAAACCGTCCATGTCTAATTTAGGTCCTGATACAAGATTCCGAGTAATCTCAGGAATATATAAGGTATCATAAAGAACAATACATAAACCAGATTTAAATTTTAATTCTAATGTTCCCACGGCTTCGACAATAAGAGACTTTCCATTCCCAACATTAAGTGTTCTTTGGTTTCTTGCCAGTTTCTGGATTGTACGGAATCCCTGAAGAGAATTGGTCACGTGGACCATAGAACCAGAATCAAACCACCAAGAGTTAGATGGAACATTTAAGTTAAAGGACTCAAGTATCATAAATAGATGATTACCTTTCTTAGTTAGCCACTCCTTGAAGGCAGAGCAGTCCTTCTGCTTATGTCCCTCTTTCTTACAGAACTTGCAGTAGAACTTGCTCTTAGTAATGGAGTTCTTAGGGCCAGATGAGGTACTTGCATCATTCCTCTGACTTTTAAAAGATTGATTCTTATTAGATTGTCTCTTCCTTTTCTTTGAATGAGCAGTCATCAGGTAAGCAACTTCTGGTTTCTCCAGCTTCATCCGCTCCTCCTCTTGCACACACATGGCGATCAACTCCTGCATGGTCCACTTATCCTTCTGTGTGTTGTAGTTGATCTTAAAGGCGTCATAGGCCGAAGGAAGCGAGGTCATGATGAAATGCACGAGGAAACCGTCACTAATATCCATGTCCAGTCCTTTAAGTTTGTTGGCCATGTCGTTCATCATCATAATGTGCTCACGAATACCGCTCTTTCCATCATACTTAGTTGTCACGAGTTTCAAAATGAGAGTAGAAGCGTGTGCCTTTGATGTTCCTTTGAATTGTTCTTCCACCGAAGCCAGATAAGTTTTAGCGATATTAGAGTCTGGAATGGAACCCCTAATAGGCAAGCTGATGGAATTTTTCATAAACATGAGAGACATTCGATTGCACCTCTCCCACTTTTCATGCACTATTTTGTCATTAGCAGTGCTTGAAGCAGTAAGTGCAGGAGGGGCATTCTCTCTCAAGGCATAATTGAAATCCAGTAATGCCAGGGTCAGTAAGAGAGATTCTTTCCAGGCAACATAGTTATCACCGGTTAATTGAGTGATGCCGCAGTTGGGAGCTGAGAGTGGAATAAGATGAGAATTTTAGGATACTAAGATAATAAAGAACTTATAGTGACTTATGGGGCAAGTAAGAATCTAAGGCAGACAAAATAGACCATTATACGTAACGAAGTTGTGATAACTTATAACACCACATTAACACTACTTAAATAACATGCTTCTAGCTTTGGCTATACACTATTTATTTAAGTATTAGGTTTGCAAACAATGATTGTAACACATCACCTTTGGGCAGAAGTGAGACTTTCAATGTTTTAATGCAATACACTTAGTTTACCAACATAATCTGTTACACATCACCGTTGGGCAGAAGTGAAACCTTATGGACATTATGTAAACTAAGCTACAATGCTTAACGAGACCTTAAATAACGAACTAATGTGACACGTCACCGTTGGGCAGAAGTGACACTCAAAATGTTATTGCAGGTTAAGCAAGGTTTGGAAATAACGTTTTGAATAAACTTGATACATTATGTTTTATCAAAACTCCAAAAAAAATTTTTTATTAGAGATCCCGGAAAACTAATGGGTTCTCAGTAATCTTATGAGTTCCCGAAAATAGAAGAGTTCTCGAATTAGCTTATGAGTTCTCGGAAAAATAATGGGTTCTCAGAAAATAATTGAGTTCTCAAAAAAATTTACGAGTTCTCGAATAACATGAGGGGTTCTCGAAAAATGATGAGTTCCCGGAAAGCTTATGAGATCTCGAAAACATATGAGTTCTCAAAAAATAAGTTAGTTTTCGGTTCATTATTGTTCTCAAAGAGTAATGGGTTCTCGAACAACATAAGGAGTTCCCAGAAAATATTATAGTTCTCGGATGGTTTAGAGGTTTCGAAAAAAAAAGCCTATGTTCTCGAATTTCACATTAGTTCTCGGATATATTATTAGTTCTCAGTTATCTTAACAGTTCTCGGTTTGATATGATGGTTCTCGAATAAATAATGGTTCTTGGAAAAAACATAATGGGTTTTCGATCAAGAATGACATAACCGAAAACACCTATTCGGGAACCTGATCGAGATCCTGATAGAACCGAGAACTTATAAACCTTGAACCATTATCCGGGACTCTAATACGTTTAACTAATAAACCCGGGAACTAATTTTCTAAACCTGATATAATTGAGAACCTAAATTAGAGAACTAATAAACCGATAAAATTTGGTTTGAAAATACATTAGGGATTCTCTAATATCTGTTTCCTAATTAAAAGTAATTTTTTTTTATCCAAGATCTTTTAGATTCGAAAAAAACTTGGAGATATACTTACCCAGAAATAAGAATAAACATATTGCAATCCTTATTCAAACCAAATTATGTTATATTTCATCAAAAATAAGGATGAATAATTGAAAGTTACGGATTTAATAATAATTTTCCGTAAAAAAAAACAAACATTCTTATAGACAATAAAACTAATATGCCTTTAGTTCTCTGAATATTTTATGTTCATCAACAAAAGACATAAAATATTCTCATAATGATATATGATCCAAAAGAAAAAAAAATTTGAATCCCAAAACGAAAAAATTCCGCAAGTCAGTGTTTGGTTTTACGAATTCAATTTATTAAATCCCATAATGATATATACTCCAAAAAAATTTTGAATTCCAAAACCAAAATGCCGAATTCTTATTCTAACCTCATTAAAATCATTAAAAATCGGTGATTTCATCGTAATTTTTTTTTTTTTTTTTTGACTAATAAGGGGATTTCATCGTAAAAGGATTTGACTCATCTTGTTAGTCCTCAAAGTTCATAAAAATACTTTTGTCATCTACCGACAATTGAACCATGAATTAAATCCACCTTTTTTTTTCTCAATAATAAGGATACGTGGTTTTCTATCCTTTTTTTTTATTGTTCGGAAAAATAACAATAAAATATCAAACAATTAGTTTAAAACTAATGACCGATATTGGCTGGGAACCATAAAAAAAAAGCCGATTATAATCATTGTTTTCCTATTTAATTCCAGATTTAAAGAAACAACCAGAACTAACTGAACAACATTGCTCTGATACCACATGTTGATCAGTTTTGACTGTATGACTGTATGTAATGGAAAACATAATAATAATACCTGACAGATTTGTGAGACCAGAGACTGATGCTGTGAGCGTATTGGAAGACATCCTTGTCAGTGTGTTTGAGTTCCCTTTAGGGTATGTGGTTATGATGGCTAATGATTCTTGAAGAAGAATCGATGAAGGAGAGGGGAGGAGTAACCCTTAGTTTAGGTGGTGTTATGATTAGGTTATGTGCATCAATCCTCAACCCTAGTAATCTCTTTATATTTATACATACCCAGGGGACACTCTAGTTGGGCCCAACTAATGATAAGTCTGTCCATCAAAGACAAATCGGTTATGGGCTTAGAGTATTTTAGCAATTGATCAATTATAATATAAATGATTATAATGGCTACCGATAAATATACAAACGTTACGTATATTTATTCCAACATTACTTATTTTACTATTTGCATTTTCTTTGTTTGTTGCACAAATTTTGCAATGTTTTATATTGTATTTTTTTATTTATGCACCTAGATTTGGACAAGCACATTGCAATGAACAATTTTGACTGCAAATCATATTGCTGGATTCCCCAAGGTTAGTTTTACATGTCACATAAATTGCTTCTTTGATCACTTATCATTTGTAAAATTTGTGTACTTTCTTTACGTTATAGATACAATGGCGTGCACTTGATGAGATAAATACTGGTGTATGTGACGGAATGACGTATGAAGAAATAAAGAGGAACATGCCTGAAGAATACGAGTATGTTAAATATGAAATATTCGATTTTTTTTTATTTTTTATTTTTTTGTAATTTTATACCTTTCCATTCAATGGTCTTTTTTTTTAAAGGTCAAGGAAGAAAGACAAACTCAGGTATCGATATTCTCGTGGAGAGTCATATCTCGATGTCATACAAAGGTACTGAATTCAAATACAAGGAAAAATCTCTATTGAAAATATAGAAAGTAAATAATTAAAGTTTTGGTATTTTAAGAAACGTCAAAAGTTTGCAGTTGTGTATATAATAGGTTGGAGCCGGTTATTATTGAGTTAGAACGACAACGCGCGCCTGTTGTAGTCGTATCTCACCAGGTAAGACAAGGCAACCACAAAATTTTACCTCCACAAATGGGTAAAAAAAACTAAAAATAAAACGGGTTAAACGTTTTTGTAAAGTGTATTTTAATACGTTTATGTATCAATATAGCTTTTGAATAATATTTAGGGCATTAGTTTTTTATTAACATTTTTAAAACAAATGAACATTATTTTTGGTGGGCGTGGCCCAAACCGTATGTAAATTACTTGTTACCCAACTCATCCATTGAAAGATTTGTGCAATGCAAACATGGGTTTAATGGATTTGTGCATTGCAGGCTGTTCTAAGAACTTTATATTCCTATTTTGCTGATAGGCCATTGAAAGAAATTTCACACATAGAGGTAAACAACAAAACATTAGATCAATCTTTTCGGTCTTTTAATTTTGAAAACACGTTAACACGTTTGAATATCGGGAATTTCAGATGCCACTTCATAGAAAGTTCTGGTACCGAAAAAAGATACTGACTATATTTTCCTCGCGTAATGAACCCGCTGCAACGCGCGGGCATTACCACTAGTAGATAGATTATAGATATAGATTATAGATTATAGATTATAGATAGATATCTACATTCCTCACACACAAATACACACCTGAGACATGCAAGTAACAGAGGTCGCAAGATGCGAAGATGGGCAAGTTGGTAATAAGTTTGTGCTGAAAATACGACGGAACCTTTTTTGTATGGATCAGGGTCAGGCTAGGTTAGGTTGACCCATAGACTTTTTTCAATGACCCACAAACTTTAAAAAATCTCATCTTCGCCATTAAAAAAAACAAAAACAAAAATAGTCTTAAAAATGGAGAGCTAGATTTGTAACACGTTTGACCAAGTCAACGAAGTAAGTGATAAGCACCAAGTCAACAAAGTAAGTGATAAGCCAAAGTAAGTTATAGAAATAAGAGATTGCTAGTTTATGAACGCTCATAAAGTAGATCATCGACACCTTAAATAATAAGCCGTAACTCATTTGAATGTCTAATAAGTAAAAACATCCGTTTAACACGTCAGGCAAATCTTATACCCATGTAAACCTTTTCGATAGTTAAACCTAAAGTTTAATAATCTAAATTGTAAAAAAAAAAAAAAAAAACATGAGATACAAAAGAAAACTCACAAAACATGTGTGGCTAAATGCACAAAAGAAACCTGAACCTAAAACTAGTTTTCTTCTCCATATCCATTGGGCCTAATTCTATTTGAGCCTAATTGGCCTCGGTCCAAAATGTTATTTTATCTTAAGTCAATTCTTGACCGGTTTGGAAAACAAGCCAGTACAAGACCATAAAAATACATCGGTTCCTAGCCTAGACCTATGGTGTCATCTAGGTTGCTCCAAATCACATAACTTTTTTATTGGAGGGAAAATTTTCTAGCTCCACCTCTTTTCTACAAATTTAAGGCTTGAATAAAATCTAAATTAAAAATGCAAAGTATTCTTTGACAAAGTAGACGTGTTACAACAGCTTCATATTACATGAAACATGAGATCTCAAAAAGAAAAATAAAAAAGATGCAAGAACTATGAATGGAAATTGCAAACAAGATGCAAGAAAAACAAGTCCAATGGCGGCTCAATCAATTATCTATCTACAAAATGTGGGATTTCATGGTCAAAGTTAGGAACATTTGAACTTGTTTAAACTTTCTAATAATAATATCCTATAGAAATTTATGCTAGTCCCTTCTTTTGACTTTGGAGCCTCATGTGATTTGACTTTTAAAACTGACGTGGAGTAGTTAAACTTTAAGTATAGAGATCGGATTTCCTTATCCGATAAAATCATATATGTATATAAATAATTACATATACATATATTAGACACACAAATACACACTCGAGGCATGGAAATAGCCAAGGTGGCAGGATGCCAAGAGGGGCATGTTCAGGGGCGGAGGCAGCAGTTTGAGACGGTGGGCCAGTGCCCACCCTAGGTCCAGCCCAGATCTAAGTTTCATTCCTACAGCCCAGCAGCCTTGTTCCACCTTAGGTTTAATTCATGTCTAATTACATTTTTGTTAAAATCTGGCACATATACATACACGAAAGCTGCTGCATAGTTTTCTCTCATGAAGAAGATGATATAATATTTTATTATTTTATGGTGTTGTTACCATGTCCCACACCCACAACTATCTATTGATTTATTTTAAAAAGGGGTCTCTAAATATATCCATTTAATAATATCATTTTTATAGTTTTTACTTTTAGTTTATTAAAATAAAATATATAATACAAAGATTTAAAACATATATACAATATAAATATTAATGATTACTTAATCATCAACCAAGCCCCTTCCATTACACCCCTTTTGGGTTTTTATAGTGAAAAAAAAAAGTATGCTTATAAGTTACTTAGATGGCAACACTTTTTTCTCACTAAAGCCCATAACACATAGTCTTATGTAGGTTGGTTTTTGTTGAACTACTTTCGCTACATACACTCTAATCAAACTACTGCGAGTCTTGATTCTTGATTCATTTTTTTTTTTTCTGTTGAATACCTTTAAGGCTTTAATTTTATAGATACCGTTGATAATTTGATATCTGATTACTTGATTTTGTATGTTTGATACATATTAGTTGCTAAGTTACATAAATACAGATTTTAAAGAAGAAAACACATATTTTTTGCCCCATTTTTAGCCGGCCCGAAATGTGCCCACCCTACAAAATTTTTCTGTATCCGCCCCTGGGCATGTTGTGTAATGGGTTCGTGATTATGAAAATATTGTTACACCAATAATCTAATTCATGGATAAAACGGTTTATGAAGTTATATGAATAAACAATAGGCTTTGGGTAACTTTGAACCTGTTTGACCCATTTGACAAGTTTTCCTTTTAAATAGATTTGTCGAAAGAAATTGAAATACCTGAATTTCAACTCATTGTCCCATAAGAACTTGAGGCTCAAAGCATAATGGCTTTACGAGCAAATTGCTAAACTGCGGGCTTTCTTTAAGAACTTTCAAAGCTAGATTATATCATTATATTCTTCGGCTTTATCTTGTAGACCAATCAAATCTATCAAACAAACATAACGACCTACAAATTGTGAAGTAATAGATTTTATATATGCTAAAGTGAACCATTAGAAGCATTACTTTTAGTCTCTGGTATGATGTTTTGAAAGAGATAATTGCTTGCCTCCTTTCTATTGATTTTGAATATTTATAATAATACAATTGATATTTCTATTTTTGGATAGAGATTATCTCTTAAATACAAATATAACTTACAAATAAATACATGTGCTATTACACTCCCGCAGTCGAAGCGGGAGGAGACCGGATGCTGAGACTGTCCCTGAAATCTTCAAAGAGAACGCGAGGCAGGCCTTTCGTGAAGATGTCAGCAACCTGATATCGAGAAGGAACATGAAGAACACGTACGTGACCCCGTTGGACTTGCTCTCTGACGAAGTGAATGTCTAGCTCGATGTGCTTTGTGCGCTGATGTTGCACCGGGTTTCCAGATAAGTAAATGGCGCTGACGTTGTCGCAGTAGACTAACGTTGCGTGTGACAATGGGTGATGTAGCTCTAGCAATAAGTTGCGTATCCAACAAATTTCAGCGACCACATTCGCTACACCTCTATATTCTGCTTCAGCACTGGAACGAGAAATGGTAGTTTGGCGTTTGGACGACCACGAGATAAGATTGTCCCCGAAATAAATACAGTAGCCACTTGTGGAACGTCGTGTGTCTGGACACCCGACCCAATCCGCGTCAGTGTGTGAGAGAAGAGATTGGGACGGGGAGCCGTGAAGAGTTAAGCCAAAACTAAGAGTCACCTTTAGGTAGCGAATAATCCATTTAAGTGCATTCCAATGATCAATACGTGGTGAGTGCATGTGCATGCATATCTGCTGAACGACATATGATATATCAGGGCAAGTAAAAGTAAGATACTGGAGAGCACCTGCAAGGCTGCGAAATAAAGTGGGGTCGTGAAATAAGTCGCTGACTGTGGCACTAAGCTTGCCGTTGGTATCTACGGGTGTGGCAACTGGGTTACATGACTGCATTCCGACCCGAGTAATAATATCATTAGTGTACGATTCTTGAGACAGAAACGTGGTGTCTTTGATACGAGACATAGAGATACCCAGAAAGTAGCTAAGAGGACCAAGGTCTTCCATGGAGAATTCGCTGGAAAGCCTGGCCATGAGAGAGTGACGTAGCTTGTCTGAGGAGGTGACAAGAAGAATATCATCCACATATAACAAAAGGTAAGCCGTTTGGGATCCCTGGTGGAGTGTGAATAGTGACGCATCGCTTCGACTGTGATGAAACCTAAGTGTGAGGACAAAGTTAGTAAATCTTTAATACCAGGCCCTGGGGGCCTGCTTAAGCCCATAAAAAGATTTCTTGAGGGAACAAACGTAATCAGGAAACCGTTTGTCCCCAAAGCCCATAGGTTGATACATGTACACCGTCTCATTGAGATTCCCATGAAGAAAAGCGTTGGTGACATCCAACTGATGAACGACCCAATGTTTGGATAATGCTATAGATAGCACTGTCCGAATGGTAACCGGTTTGACAACCGGACTGAAAGTCTCACCACAATCCACGCCAACCTGTTGCAATCACCCATCGCATACAAGGCGAGCCTTGTAGCGTTCTAGAGAGCCATCTGACCTGTATTTATGTTTAAACAACCACATACTCCTGATAACATTCATATCCGGTGTGCGAGGTACTAATTCCTAAGTCCCATTCCTAACTAATGCATCATCATCTGTAGTCATGGCGGAGTACCATTCCGGTATGGACAAGGCATCGGTGGGGTTCTTTGGGATAGGGACGATAGGAGTGGTGGTGGAAGTGTGTAGGTTAAAGGGTTGTTTGGGCTTGTATATTCCGCTTATGGAACAGGTGTGGATGGTACGTTGAGGTGGGTCGTTTGGTGCGGGCGATGGGTCTGATGGATGGGAGGGGGCTGGGCCAGTAGGCGGATGTATAATGGGTTGGGCCGATAACGTTTGGGGCTGGTTGGTGGTCAGTGGTGTTTGTGGGCTTGGGGCGCTAGATGTTTGGGCCGATGGGGTGTTTGTGGATGTGGTAACAGGGCCGGTGGGGAGTGTAGTGTTGGGTTGGGAAATATGTGGGTTTAGGTGGCAGGGTACTTTGGAGGTGGATTGGTCGAGAAAAGTGTATTGTGGGGTTGGTGTGATGGTGTGTTTGAATGGGAAAATTGTCTCGTCGAAGACAATGTGTCTGGAGATAAAGATTTGTTTGGTATTCAAGTCAAAACACCGGTACCCCCTATGGGTAGGAGGGTAACCGAGGAAGACGCATGGGTGGGCACGAAGGTCAAGTTTATGGATGGTGGTGGGTGGAGTAAGAGGGTAGCAAAGACAAGCGAAGACGCGAAGATGGTCATACGTTGGTGTGGTGCTGTAAAGAATTTCGGTTGGTGTTTTGGTTTTGGTTGTAGTGTTGGGCAGGATGTTAAGTAGGTAGGTGGCGGTTTCTAAGGCGAAGTGCCAAAAATGGGTAGGTAAAGAGGCGTGGGACATTATGGTGCAAATGAGGTTGTTAATGGTTCAGATTTTTCTTTCGGCTTTGCCGTTCTGGGAGGATGTGTAAGGACATGACAAGCGATAAAGGATACCGTTAGTAGTGAAAAATGTTTGAAATGCATTGTTAACGTACTCTCGGCCATTATCGCATTGAAAGGTTTATATAGTGCGGTTAAATTGTGTTTTAATGGTTGATGCAAATTGTGTAAAGGTTGAAAACACATTGGATTTGTTGGTTAGAGGGTATGTCCACAGAAAATTAGAATAGTCGTCTAAAAATAAAACATAAATTTTGTGACCGGATGAACTAATTACAGGAGACGTCCACACATCACTATGTATTATGTCAAAAGATAAAATGGTGCAAGTAGTAGAAGCAAAAAAAGGAAGTCTTATACTTTTACCTAAAACATAAGATTCACAAACATTATTAGGAGAATTGTCAAAATAAGTAGAACGACTAGTTTTTATTGAATTTAAAGAGTGACGTCCTGGATGGCCAAGACGTTGGTGCCAAAGGTCAGCAGTGATGGAGGCAAGAGCAGTTTGTAGTGTGGAGGAGGACCCGGGCACCAAAGGGTAGAGATCACCGCTGCTGTTGCACCGCAGGAGCGGGGCCCGCGTCTTGAGGTCCTTCACAAGAAAACCAAACGGATCAAATTCAACAGACACAGAATTATCTCTAGTAAATCGACGGACAGAAATAAGGTTTTAATTAATCTAGGGGAGTAAAGGACATTTTTAAGGATAAAGGGAGGGAATGGTTTGGGGAGGTATTTTGTGCCTTGTCCGACTACTGGAATTGTATGACCATTTCCTACAATACTATGTTGAGGTATGCAAGAGTTAGTAAAGGAATGAAAATCACCTTGCTCATTTGTCATTGTGGAAGATGCCCCGGTGTCCATGTATTGAGTCAGGTCAGGCTGCTGCAGGGACATGGTGTAGAGCGCTTGCTCGATATCCATTGGGCTGTAGGCCGTATAATTATTCTGCGCGGGCTTTGGGCCTAAGATACCTGGCTGTTGGGCCGAGAGAGAGGATGAAGCGGGCCTGTTTGTGTTTGGATACGGGCAGGGTTGGCTGGCCCAAGGAAAGGTCTGATAGTTTTGATTAGGGAAGTATTGGGCTGGGTAGTTTGTATAGTGGGCCGGTGTACAGGAATTTGGAGTGGGCCAGTGGGAATTCGGGTAAGGGAAATTGTGTGTCCAAGATTGCAGGGGATTGAATGGGTAGCGAGGGTAGCCCCCACGGCCTCTGCAACGTCGACCTGTTCGACCGTCGCGGTTCGGGCGGTGGGGTGGTGGTTGGCTGTTGTTATCGGTGGTGTGGGGTGGGCCGTAGGAGGGTGTTTGACGGGTGTTTTGGGTGGTGGCGGTTAAGGCGGATGAAGCGGTTTTGGCGGTTTGAAGTGCTCTCTCGACCTTGTCAGTTTCAGCCTGTATAAGTTTCGACCGGGCTACATAAAAGGATGGCAAAGGTGTCATGTTTTTGAGGATAGTAGATATACCTTCATACTCGGCATTTAATCCCGCGAGTAGTTGGATAACCAAGCGATTGCTATCAACCGGGGCGTCCACATTTGCAAGTTGATCCGCGAGGACCTTGATTTCCTGGCAATATGCGGACATGTTGGAGAAGCCGTCCAATCTGGTATTTGAAAATTTGTGAAGAAGGTGAATGGCATAGGCTGCCTTGTTGTCATGGAAGAGATCTTTAATGGCGAAGTAGGCTTCATGAGCATTGGAGATGTTATTGATGATAGTGTGTAGGATGTCATTAGAGATCGTACTGTACAGCCACTGTAGGACAATGGCATCAACACGATCCCATTCATTAGAGGTGTTTGAAGATTCGGTTTCAGTGGGTGGTGGTTTCGGCTTTAAGTGGTCATCAACCATAAAAGCCTTGCAGTGTATTTTGAAAAGAGTTGCCCATGAAGAATATTGTGAAGAGTCTATCTCAAGGGTTATAGGAATAAAATTCTTAATATTGGATACGGTGGTGGCGGGGTGCAGTTTAGATTCGACTGGTAGAGGAGTTGGCAGGGGAAGTCATGGTGAGGATATAAGGATCGAAGGGTAACAGAAGGCAGAAGAAGGAGGATCGGACCCTTGGCCACCGATCGGAAAAAGGAAAAAAAAGAAGAAAGGAGGAGAAGGGTGGCAATTAGGGTTGGTCTATGATACCATGAAAGAGATAATTGCTTGCCTCCTTTCTATTGATTTTGAATATTTATAATAATACAATTGATATCTCTATTTTAGGATAGAGATTATCTCTTAAATACAAATATAATTTACAAACAAATAAATACATGTGCTATTATGTTTCACTCGATGCAAATTTGGCAAACGATTGACTCTGTGACAAGAGTGCTTCCAACATTCTTTTCCTGGTTAATAGAAAAGAAACTAGGGTGATTAATCAACGCACGGTGCGCGTTTCGGTTATGTGTTTGCAATGTTTGTTCCAAGCAGTTTCAACATGTGTGATGATTAGCATTCGGATATAATGAGGGAAAGGATATGACATAAGTTATTTGACATTAAAGTTCTTATATAACAATTGGTAAATAGATCTTATCTATATTCTTATAATATTGCAAAGGGTGTCTAGTCTTATCTCATTAATACCGATTTAATACCAAATGGACAGTTATGCATTTACATTTATTAGTTGATTTGCGTTATAAATAAAGGGTGGTTTTATAATGACCATTTTCATATTCAAGCAAAACTGATTTTTTAAGAAACATGAGTTCATCCTCAAGTTATAAGATAAGATCATCTTCAAACACAAAAATTCTCAGGATTGGAACCGATGGAAAGTTATACTGCGAGCATAATCTAGTCGCGCCTCTCAGGGTGGGTGGAGCATGCACCTCTAGGCCTGGCTTTGAGCTTTACGAATGTCCGTTTGCGCTGGTAAGTTATTTGTTTTGTTTGTGTGCTTTTATAACAAATCTGAGCGATAAATATTTGCTGTTGCATGGCAGAAAAGGGGCGATTGCAATCTGTTTTTTTGGAAGGAAGATGTCGACAACTACGTGTTAAGAGGAGTCGATAAAAAGGCATTAGAGGTTGAGAAGCAAAAGTTGGAGGAGGAAAAGCGTGTTTTAGAAAAGGAGGTGGCGTGTTTAAGGAGCAAAGTCGATGTTTATGAAGCACTGTTGGCGAAGGTTTATTTTGTTGTTATATTTATGTTTGGGTTGTTATGCCTATTTTTTAGGTACTAAAGTGTATGGAAAGTTATGTTTTTTTTGGGGGTTTAGTGTTTAAAAGGGTAGTAATTTTTGGGGAAATTTGGTATGTGTGCCATGCAGGTTTTGTAAGTTATAATCTATAAACTTGGTTATTAAGATGACAATGCTTGAGCTTTGATGTTTTCAGCTATTTGTATTTGAATCCTCAGATTTGATTTAGTCGGGTTTTAAATTTGGAGTGAGGGTTCATAGTCCGTGTCGTATTAAAGTGAGGCGCTTACTCGCACATGTAAAATATACGAAACTTATGAAACTGAAATTAATGATTTTGGACAGTAATGATAACATTCGTGGTTCATGCAGTTTCGGGTCGTTTTGTAACGATGCTTACATCTGTATTCATTCACTTGTTTTTGTAATAACCTGGAGTCCTGGAGCATAAATAATAAACTTCTCTTTGTTATCCTTAGTATTATTAGATTAGTGTTTCTTCAAGATGGTTAACTAATGAAGATCTTGAATGTTTTAAAACGACCCTCCTAAAATGATAACAGACTGATTACGAGGCTGCATAACATAACCAGCAGCCTGTGCGTCTGTCATTTGCACAACATAGTTTGTCCCGTGCATTCGACCTAGTTATTTATAAGACATTTGCAAAAAGCAACATGTGCATAAGTTTTATACCTAGTTTATTACATGGTAATAACCTCCTAAGATTAAAAAGCATACCAAACTTTAGCTACATAACATCCTAATACAACTACATAAGTTTTAAACCTACTTTATCACACACTAATATAAAAACAGACGATAGCAAAAGCGTCCACTGGTTGCTACAACATTGTTATCAAGGTTCTGGATCGCTGGTGGCCTTTTTCTTTGCGGGTTCTTCTTTAAACACTGTATAAGAAACTGTTTATTACTATGATTATGTTAATGTAGTAAATAACAAAGATTACATACCTTCAGATTCGATAAGTGATCGCTTAGCAGATGTTTTGGATTGAGATCTGATTGGAGCGATTGTTGTGTTTAAGGCTGTTGACGTTGCGGTTAGTGGTGTTGCAGAGGAGTGTGCACCATGTTGCATGGAAGATCCAGAATGCGGAGTTTTTGGTGCAGGCATTTTTGGTGTTGGGTCAGAGGTTCCTTCAATATCTTGCACAACAAACCTTGCGTTGTTAACAGTACACTGCGCTGTGCCAGTTTTCTTGTCTTTGGTGGCTTGTACCTGCAATTCTAATTCTCTTCCTGTGATATCTTGTAACAGCGTCTCTTGATTTGGCTTTAACATCATGTCTGAACATGAAATGTTTAGAAGTTGAGTAGCAGTCCTGTTAAAAACGTGGCTTCGATTGTTTCTGACCCATCCGATAGTGTCTCGAAATAAATAGCTGTATTTGTAACATAGACGTATTTAGGAAGATGTGGATCTGAATAAAATGATGTTAAAACTAATGCGAAACTAAACAGGCAACTAAACAGGCATATGCAAGTATGATTGTTATTATCGACTTCATTAACTTGTATTAAGCTGTCGTAAATCAAAGCGACACAAATACCATTGGTCATGTAACCTAAATCTAGCGGCCTGTTCGTCACTTGATGGCTACTCCCAACGCCTCAAGAAATCGGCAGGTCAGTTGGGAGACGTGGACCAACCAATCACCGATTCTCGACTAGTTCTCTGGTTGGTCCGTGGCCTAGTCGCTAAGTTTGATACCACTGCTTCACTGATTAACAGCCAGGAAGCAGATTGGGATATGGACAGGAGCATGTTAAATGGCGAACTCATTCGTCTAGAAGCCCGACGCAGCAGTCTTCTTCAGTTCTGATGGCCACTGTCCAGCAGGGTTCTGCTGTACCCGGTTCTGTCGCCTCGCAATCTCGCGGATGTGGCAGGGGTGAACACAGCAACTATCGTAGCCGAGGAGGTGGCTGGGGCAGGTCCGGTTCTTGTCAGTCGTAACAGACTTAGCAACCTCCTCAGTTTTCCGCTCCTTCACAACAGCAAAACTCGGGCAGCACTCCGGGTTCTCAGCATCTGCAGCAGCAGCAGTTCTATCCTCAACCGGGCTACCCTCAATGGGCTTGGTGGAATATTTCACCTTGCCCATAATTTCATAGGTGTTTAGGCGTATAGGTATTTACGTGTTTAGGTGTGTGTTTCGCCTTTGCATCTATTTTGCTATGTAAACGCTAAATGTAGCCTAACCTAATCCTTATCCAATTCTTACAACTAAATCCTAAAAAAAAAATTCTTCTTACCTATTTACTGAACACTAAAGGCCTACACATATTGAAGCCAGCCTGCGCAATTCGCGCCTTATAATTTAACCCAAAAAAAATTTGTGGGTGCAGTCTGATTTCTAAATTTGCTGTCATAAACAACTACAGTATGCGTGACAATTAACAGCATTGACTGTAACATTTTGCCTAATCCGTTCTTTGTTTGCGATGTATCCACGCGGCAACGCGCACGGTTCTGATTAAACAAACAGTACATTGCACGTCGCTTGTTATAGTAAATAAGCCTTCAAGATTGATTACTAATTTTCTAACTCATTTCGAACTGAGTTCGTTTTGTTGTTGTTATTCCAGTTATAATTGTTACCTATGAAAATTTTCTTCTTACCTATTCACTGAACACTAAAAGCCTGCATATGTTTAAGCCAGGCTGCGCAATTCGCGCCTTATAATTTAACTCAAAAAAAAAATTGTGGCTACAGGCTGATTTCTGAATTTGATTTTTAAGCAACACTAATTCATGAGACATTTTTCCAGGTTGTTCATAACTTAAGAAATTAAGAGATATATGTTTGACTTAAGATTGCATAGTATTCAAACAAATTTTTGTATGATACCAAATAAGATAAGACGCAAATGTAACATCATGCAGGAATAAGATAAAAGAACTCACAGGTATTTGACTGCCTCGACATCAGCATGTTCTGAACAAAACCACAGAGGACCGTTTTCCAAAATGGTTTGATTACATAGCGCACATACCTGTGTAGTACCACGGATTTGATGTTGATATATAATCTACACTACACTAGATCACACAGTTTTTTCCCTGTAAACCAGAATATATTCAGCCATCACAATGTAAAATAGTATTACTTATATAATGATTTAACTCACAGTCATGAGATTTGTTGGTAGACGTTTAAGGTCGGTAATTGTGATTTGTTGGCCTGCAAATTCTACAATCGGCTGATGTTGAATACCTTGATTAACATACCTGATGAGTGTAAATCAAATGAAGATTGTTTAACAACGGACAAACTACACACACAACCTGTTTATTTAAAATAATTATAGATGCTAAGGAATGTTTATTTTCCGTACATGTCTAGCAGAACTTGTGTTTCAGGTGTTATGGGATCACGGTATGTATAGGTGGCATTTGTTGTTTGGAATTGAAGTGTTCCTGAGAAAATTCAGATGATACATTTTTTTTATAAACAGGTAAAAGTAACTTATTTTATCTACAAAATTTCGACTAACCAAAGTAATCTTTAGCTTTTAATGCCGTCAGTGCCAAAATGACTGGTGGAGATGCAGACTCATATTCAGCTCTGTTAAATCTAGTTTTTGATGTTAGCATTTCTTCCCAAACCGCAACAGTTACGTCTTGATTGCTAGGCATAATAATTTAGAAATTAAACATGTTAATGGATGATAGTGATATTTTTATAAGTTGGAAAGATATTACTTAAAAAAAATTGGGAGCAACATACGTGCAATTTCTAAGTGTTAGCACCATATATGGTTGATTTTTGGTGGTTCTTCGATTTGCGATCCCGCGATAAATCCCTATGTAGTCTGTTTTAAATAAGGCGTTAGTTCTATTGAGATTAATAGAAATTTAAAACAGAACTGCAATGTAAACAACACAAATGAAAACATATAATATTGCATACCAACGATGCCCTCATGTGGTGCTGCCATTTGAGCTCTAGGACGTGTTGCAATGTCGTAGAAGTATTTTTGTATGGTAGCAGTATCAGGGATGGGTGTGATAAGGGTAGCTTGTGCCAAGAAGATAGTTCCAGAATGTGTAAGGGTATTAGTGAAGTCATCTGGTTTCACACATGCATACTTTTGAATACGATAACATGACCCAACCTGTAATTTTGGCTCAACAACCTGTTTATTCTTTGCTTTCGCCATAGCTTGGATTCCCATTCCCTGTTAAGCAGTATGTTAAATCAAAACCAAATTTGTTAAACATATATTGTAAATTAATAAAAATGAGGCTAACCTCTGAATCAACAAACACATAGTGGATTTCGTCATCTCTAAATGCTGGAACCCATTTTCGGATCACCCGTATTTCAATTGGTGTTGTCGCCTGTCTAGGAGCCAAGTCAGCCACGCCTTTATAGTCCATTGGAGGCAAACTACAAAATACATCAAAACATACAACTTAACATATTTAATCACACATATAACATGAAAACTAATGCCAAACATAAAAAAATAAAGCTAAGTTATAAACCTGATGTGCGCTTATTTCATTTAGAAAATCTGAATACACGATATTTAAAGTTGTGTTTTCATCTTGCGTTTGATTTTCTGGTAAGAGTATCTTTAACGAAGCTGAAGATGTGGCTCTTGAAAGAGCAACATATAATTGACCATGACCAAATACTGGTTGCGGTAAGTAAAGACCTACTCTCTTTAAGGACTGACCTTGGCTTTTATTTATTGTCATAGCATAACAAATTTTGACCGGAAATTGGCGACGTGTAAAAACAAAGGGCAAATCTTTTGTATTATGTACAAAATTAATTCTCGGAATGTAAACTCTATTTCTAATTGCTGTTCCAGTGATGATTCGCGCTTCTATGACACGCGGAAGTAACTGCGAAACTAAAAGCCTAGTTCCGTTACACAAACCATTTTTTGGATCCATATTACGCATTAACATAATAGGACTATTAAGTTTTAATTTTAAACAATGATTTGGAATACCACTAAAATTCAAAACATTTAGGTATTCAGGTGGGTACATAGCGTCTGTTTCAGCACCATCTTTTGAATGAGGAACCATAGAATCAGTGCTTAGATACGAAACACATTCCCCGGGTGCTAATTGTTGAACCAGCTCATTTATAACATCCACTGTTTCATTTTTGGGGGAAATGATTGCACGTTCAGAAATTTGGCTTGGGGTAGGCCTGGTAAGTAAACTAACATCATAAATGAAGTTAATTAAGTCATGAAGAGCATTTCCAGTTTGACTAACCAAGAATTGTCTAGGTATTTCAATTTTCTTTATATAAGGATGTTCAGAGTCTAAGACGACACCTTCATTGCCATCACCTATTCTTAAAAGCCATTGCGAAAAAGCCTGCAATTCCTCTTTATTACTAATTTGGCTTTGGTTTGTTGTAATCCATAAATTTTCAGAAAGAATGTAGACAACATGTTAAAATTTCACTTTTACTACACTTTGGTTTCACTGGTAATGTTTTCCTGAAATCACCTCCTAATAATACTAATTTACCTCCAAAAAATTGCATGGTATTTCCAGTGAGATCTCTAAGAGTCTTATCTAGTGATTCAAAACACCTACGATCACTCATAGGCGCCTCATCCCAAATTATAAGTGTAGTTTCTAAAAGCAATTGACACAGATTTGTTTTCTTTTTAATGTGGCAAACTGATTCCTCTGTTAACTCTAATGGTATCTTAAACCTCGAATGAGCTGTTCGACTTGCTGGTAACAACAAAGATGCAATACCTGATGCAGCAACGGCAAGAACAATCATACCAACTGATCTTAGGCCTGATATAAGTGTTTTCCATATATAGGTTTTACCAGTGCCACCATGGCCATAAACAAAAGCTAACAATTGTGTTGAGGTTGAAACAGCATTCATAACAGCATCATACACAACTAATTGTTCATAATGCAGGCTAGCATGCAAAGATGTGTGCTCAAGGTGCAGTGCATTCCTATCATAATTTTGTTCTTCTAGGAGCAAAGTGATTGCCAATGCGGAGAAAATAGTTGGATCTGGTTCAGGTAACCCAAATTCTGTCAATGTACGTGGGTTTGAATTAGAGTTTATTAAAATCTGAAGCTCATGTAACACATATTGTTGCAAATTTGAATCATTGGTGAAATTTGAGCCTCCACTAACGGTTTGATTGATATTTCTACTAATATCATCAGACATGCATTTCCAATTAGCATCCCATAATTTCCGAGGGTTTGAAACATCACAATAAAGTAACATGTACGTAAACAAAGATCTTAGCTCAACAGGCGAAGCCCATATTGCAGCTTCAGTTATTGTTGTTTCCCATTCTTTATCATTTCCAATAAGACCTAGAGCCTCACAAGCCTCTCTGAAAGTTGGCATAACAACACCAGACACAGTTCGCAGATCTTTGTAAGAACAACATCCTTTTTGGTAAGTCAGTAATAAACGTAGGTAAAATAGCTCACCACATGTTGGATGTACATAAGCTAACCTACCTATTGCTGGTTCACGTTTTGTCTTCCTAACTTCCCATTTTTTTGATGAAATGATCCAACGATATTTAGTTAGATAATCAATATATCTCAAGGACCTGCTAGTATGTAAGAGTACTGATTTCTGGGAGATTAGCATGGACCTTTGTATGACACCCTAGGCAAATCCCACATCGGCCGTGGCCAGGAGAGATTCTTGGTTCATAAGTAATCCAAAGCCTCTTAAATCACCAACGCGTTTTGGGCTTAATGCTAGTGGATGAGAGGAGAACTCCACAGTTAAGCGTGCTCAGGTGGGAGTAGTATTAGGATGGGTGACCTCCTGGGAAGTCTCCACCGGGGCGACCAAAAACAAATCCGTGAACTCTGGATGGGCAACCCATCGGGGCAAAGCGGACAATATTGGTGGTGAGAGGGGCCGGATGTTACAAATGGTATCAGAGCCACTCCTGTGCCGTTCGGGATGGTGGGGCAAACCTCATCGAGGACGATGAGTCCCTAAGGGGGGGGGGGGTGATTGTAACAGTACTGATTTCTGGGAGATTAGCATGGAACTTTGTATGACACCCTAGGCAAATCCCACATCGGCCGTGGCCAGGAGAGATCCTTGGTTCATAAGTAATCCAAAGCCTCTTTAATCACCAACGCGTTTTGGGCTTAATTCTAGTGGATGAGAGGAGAACTCCACTGTTAAGCGTGCTCAGGTGGGAGTAGTATCAAGATGGGTGACCTCCTGGGAAGTCTCCACCGGGACGACCAAAAACAAATCTGTGAACTCTGGATGGGCAACCCATCGGGGCAAAGCGGACAATATTGGTGGTGAGAGGGGCCGGATGTTACATAGTAGATGCTGTTTCATTATTGGCCATTTCTTTGGCATTACTAACAAACCATTCAGTTAAGGTTGTTTTCCCAATATCAGGGTTAGATGTGATGTCTGTTAGCTGTTGTGATTGTTTGAATGTAAGATTCTGTTTTCCTTCAAGATGAACACCTAAAACTTGAACTGGAGGATTTCTATGACGAATATAAAACCCAAATATCCTCCACATTGCTTCATGTGGACAAATGAATCTACCGTCTAAGTAATTACTAATTTCATCAACAACCTCAGGGTTCTTCTTAGGTTGATTATCTAATTGAGTTGTGTCTTGTGTTAATACAAATCGAACTCTGTCTGCACCCTTAGAAATGTATTTGAATAGGTATTTGATTAACATTGTCCACCCACAATATTCTACATTTATATGAGCATCAAAATGTAATAATAAGTTTGCATTATAAGGAACCACAAACCCATTATCCAAAGGCACACCATTTTTAAGAAAAGAAACACCAGTTGAGGGCCTTTTATAATGAACATAGCCAGCATTATCAAAGCGTGACACATCTTCATAAGGTTTTGGAAATTTCTTGGTACAAATTTTATCCTTTATACACGGCGCGTTTAAACGGGCCAAACCACATGGACCATGTAACATAAAATTTGTAACAATTCTGTGCAATACTGGATCAACAGTGATATCTGGAAGAGTAGCACTAATATACTGGTCCACTTGACTGGCATCATGCACAGCATAGGCATTTGTCACCCATAACAAAGTATGACAATGCGGAAGCCCCCTTTTTTGGAACTCAATTGTATACAAATCTGTATACGTTAAAATAAAGCACATAAGAATGCGAATGCAAAAATATTGAGAAATGATGTAAGCTAATCTATAAGCATGCCTATACCTACTGCTACATCACCAAAGGGCTTGGCTTTACGCAAGTTTTTTAATAAAGGCGCGCACCTTTTGTTGGAACACTCTTGCAATGATATCTGGGCGATCTTGTGGATTAGAAACCCCAACTCGATTCAAATGCCTAGTAATTTCAGGCCAACGGACATTACAGGTGAATGTAATAAAGTATTGTGGATTCCCATGTACACGACATATAGCTAAAGCATCTTGGTAATGCTTATACATATATCGTGGCCCACCAGTGAAAGAGGCTGGCAAAATAACTCGTTTTCCGATACTATTAGCCTCAGTGTCACCTCTTGATATCGCATCATGTATACCTTGTAAAAATTCACAACGAAACTCATCCTGATGTTGTCTGTAATATTCTAAACGACAATGCTCAACACATATGTAGGCGGCTACCATATATTGTTGTAACAACCTAGATGCTTTAAGCAAATGAATATACAAATTTTCACGGTCATGCATTTGATAACTATAAAACATTATTGGTGTTAATTTTGAATCATCTGAGGATGTTGTTACAGATGTAGATGTTTCAGGTATGTCAGTATCAACTGGTATAGAATCATCAGCATCATCTATACGAATTACAGACGGCTTAAGTCGTAATTCAGGTGACCAACCCTGTTCTGCTCGTGGAAACAACAACGGATATTGTAATGGCATATAAGATGAGTGTAATTTGCTAACCCTATGTGGTGTGCCATCCTTACTTCTAATAATAACATCAAATTGTGATGACACTTGATCAGCCTCACATAAGATGGCACCAACACAGTTTCCTGTAGGCACATCATAACGTCTGTCTGAGGCCCGGCTATAAAGCCGGATATAAAAATTTTGAATTTCTGAATGTCCACACAAATCTTTAGCCATTCGAAAAAGTTGCACATATTCATTCACCTCATCTAACATTTGGGTTAAAGAAGACACAACATCAAAACTTGTGCTTTGAGATTCTAAACTTTGAAAAAACCGAAGTCTATTGGCTATTTCATTGTCTTCATCAAATACATACATTTGTAGGAATCGTGGCGCGTCACCAGGTAATGGACACACAGAACCAAGCCAATGAGACACCTGGCGTGCAACCTTAAACACATAGGGTCCAATACCATTATTTATTTCATCATCTACTTTCGCGCCAAATGAGGTCATAGAGAACATCGCATTATATGCTCGTATATTAGACATAAAATCAGGGTTTGTAAAAAGATTTACCAACAATTGAGGCGGCTCGGAAGGATACGCCAACTCGACCCTCCCAACTCGACAACAACGGTTGTAACGTGGTCTAGCACTGAGAAGATAACTCGTTAGACGTTCCTCAAACCAAAACAACGCACCGCAAAATTCACATACTTGACTACAATCACCAAAATCAATATAAAAAGGTGATGTTAAATCTGTGACTGCAGCGACACCGGCATTTGGATTCAAATCAACATGCTGAGGGTGAGAAATTCTGTTACGCCTCAGCATACTATTTCTGTATGATGTTTGGCGATGTGCCTGGGCAGACCCAGACAACGCTGATGTTGACGAAGATGCGCCGACAGCCCGGGAACGGCATTGTCGTGACGTACTGCCAACAACAACGGTCTCTGTATCTAAATCAGTACTTTCAGATTCAACACGGCTGCAACGCCTCAACATGGTATTTCTATGCGAAATTTGACGCTGTGTTGGATTTGATGTTGATAGTACAGAAGCTGAGGCAGGCGCATTCTCAGCATCAGAAACCGGCTGAGAAACTGGAATTGTAATTCCTGGACCTGGATTAGAACCAGACATGCCACGTGACCGAGATCACCTTGATGTTGACGACTGAACACAAAGAGTTAACCATTACTTACTGAAAATACCATATGATCTCGTTCATAAAAAACATTTAATGCGCTCATCTATCCAAACATACACCTCTAACGTATATGTCATCTATCCTGGAACATTAATTTCCCATAACAAATATGCCAACTTCATCTCTAAGTTAACTGTCCAATTTATTAATAACAGGCTGTGCAAACATTTTCCTCATCATCAACACTGTTGGCTATACAAACAGCCAGTAAACACCACTGTTGTCAACCCATGACCAAGTTTTCCAACAGCTCCTTACGTTCTTCATTAGTACCAAATAAAAAGAAACAAAACGACAAAACAGAATTATCATACACGTAGTCTGCAAAGGCAAAAACGGCCCAATCATCCTCTTCCTCCACGGACTGTTTTGATGCAGACCTTCGTGGCTATGACGACACAAATGCCCCGCCCTCTGCAGCGAACTACATGTGCCATCAACACCACAACCACACTTCATTGGTACCATATAAAAAGAAAGAAAAAGGACAGAACAACGACAATAAACAGAATCAGCATACACGTAGCTGGAAAAGGCAATAGCGCCTCAATTATCTTCTTCCTCTACGGACTATTTTGCCTCAGATCTTCGTGGCTATGGCGACACAAATGCCCAGCCCTCTGCAGCGAACTATACATGCATCATGTTGTTGGGAACCTGGTGGCACTTATAAACTCATTGTGCAAAGAGGCAATGCACCTGGTGGTGCATGACTGGGACGTGATTATTGGGTGGTGTTTGCGCTTATTTCAGTCGGATAAAGCGAATGCGTGACAACCACACAAACTAAAACACCACAACCACAGTTCATTGGTACCAAATATAAAGAAACAAAAAGGACAAACAGTGATAATGAACAGAATTAGCATACACATAGCCAGAAAACGCAAAAACGGGCCAATTATCCTCTTCCCTCTGCAGCGAAACATACGCTTATAGACTCGTTAGACGAAAAGGCAATGCATCTGATGACGCATGACTGTGGCGCGATAATTAGGTGATATTTGTGTCTGTTTCAATACACAAACTAAAACACTGCGACCACAAGACACGAACATCCGTATAGAAAAACCTAAATTCATATGTTCTAAGTTAACCGACTTCAATTCTCCTAGACACACACCTAAACAGGTTGCGACTGCGTTGTCTCTACAAATAAACAACAGCAGACCAAACCAACCCACATCAGCAACCTGTACTTGAACTGCGTTGTTTTCGTTACAACCTACACAACTCATCTCCTAAACACATCGTCAGCTACATTTACACAACCAACATGCAAACACCCCAAAAATCACATCCAAACAAAACATAATCTACAACAGCAAAAAAAAATCCGAAAGAACAACATAAAACAGCCCATAATGTGTTAAAAATTTGTTTTACCTAAAGAACAACACCTAATAAAAAACACAAATGACCATAGAAAATCTTAAACAACCAAAATAAGTTATCAAAGAAATCGAAGAAGACACATATGCAGTAAAACCAAGATCATCAGGAAAATTATTAATAATGTGGATACCTTATGAAGATACACCCGTTGAGAAGCAAGCACAAATGAAGAAAAGCTATGATAAGATATCAACTTGAAGACATGCAAAAAAGGTGTACACAATCTGATTTAAAAAAAATTATAAGCATACAGTGGAAACCAGATGTGCATATCCAGCATATGCCATGTGTCCCAGTCAAACCAGGTCAACAGAAAAAAAAACAAAACCGGTGTATAATACCGGATTCGATCTTGATACCTCTTGCTAACACAACAACCACCTCACCACTACACCACACACATAACATCTTAACCAGATTAAGATCTAATTATATTTAACAGATGCTTGTAATATACTGTTCATTTGCGGTTACTGTTCAATCAGTTTATACATTAATATAGTTTAATAAGGTTACAGAAATAATTACATATTGCATAGACGGAAGTGACTGAGAAGAGCATATGTTTTATAACGAATTTGAATAATACCCTCTTTGATTCTTTTTTTTTTGTTTGATCCTTTTTCCTAAAAAAAAATATGGTTCTTTCATAAATAGGTAACTAATATCAAAACTCAGACAGGGTATAAATGAGACGGTAATTGCATGCATTATTGCATTATTATTTGCTTTATAAATCTTTTTTTTAACGGCCAACGAATCAATTCCGAGCACTCTCGGGCACCCTTTTGGCGAATCAGGTACTCGAGAGTACCCGAGCCACCAATTCCCGGGAAAACCCGACCACTCACCCGCCCGAAAGCGCGACAGTGAAATAATAGGTAAAACCGGTCGGGATCAGGACTCGAACCCAAGCCAATGGCCGGGTCATCCCTCATTTCCCTTCCACCAATGTCCTCCAAATGTAGCTAGTGGGAATTGAACCTAAGCCTCCCATAAGAAACTTTAGGCCCTCAACCAACTTGGCTTTAGTTATCAAAACTATTGCAAAGCAAAAAAATATGTATATCAATTTGTGACATAACAGACTTGCCTCCTTTTCATAACCTTTAAAATTTTATTGCATTCTGACCATTGTATAAATAACTTGAATGAAAGCTCACATATGTGTTGCAAGGGTTTTACCTTCTCACTTTCTACAACCATTGTATAAGAACTCCTCCGTAAGATCGTTCAGTTTGCTTATTGAGGATATTGAAGCAAGAAGTTGAATAACAAATTATCCCAAGCGCTTACAAACAGAGAAAAGAAATCCCTCCATGACGTGAAATGGCAGCCTTGCAATCTTACAAGGCAACCGTGATATGTATAAATGCAGTTGCCAACCCGGTCTCATCTTGTATCTGCCACTGCCGAAACCACCGGCCTCCTGATAAAAAAAATGGAGTATGTGGCAGCAGCATCTGGAAATTGCATGTTACCTGTTGAATCTCTGAATAGAAGTACCTAAAAGGATTATAACAAATTTTAAGCACGCATTTTCTTATACAATTAATATGTTTCTGATTTCGACAAATGCCTCTTGGATGTGATCGACGAAATTGTGAGGGCGTAACCTTGAAGCTTATAACATATTAAGACCACCTCGTGACGGACACTGGTACGGTGTGCACTGGATAGCTTGCATGGGTTCCTCCCCGATCTTGATCTCTGTAGTTTCGCTAATAAGAACACATTCCCCTTTCCCAAGCCTTGTAGGAAAGGATTTAATCAAGAAATCTTAATCATATCAAAAGTCAACTGAAAAGTCAACAACATAAGAAATGGCGCCAAAACTCAAACGATGTGTCTGTATATTTAAGTTGTGTTGTTTAGGATTAGTCGGTTAAATAACCGTCATTTGTAAAGGGTATAAATACCCCTAGTATGTTTCATTTTCATTTGTGTGGAATAATATAGTTTGCATATTATCCTTCCACCCTCTGTTTTCCATTTGCGAGTCACTGCATCTTTTGATGCATACTCCTATCAAACAAACATGTTCATCATAGATTGATCCAAGATCCAAAAGGCCTCAACAAGCCTCAACATACTTTTACGAGTGCCTTGTATATACTTAATAACAACAATACAAAAATATCAAGTTTTTGATAGAGTTTTATTATTTCACTGCTAGTTTTATAATATAATAATCAATGGTTCAATGTTGTTATTATATATAAAATATGTCAATGGTTCACTGTTGTGATTAACGTGATTATACGAGTGAGATAAAAGAGGGTGCATGTATTTGTTTTTGGTAAGTTTGTGTTTCTTCTCTTTTGATATGTTTTGATAAATGGATCTAGTTAGTGGGACGTCAATATTTCCAAGAAGATGAAATGCTTTTTTATAAAGGCCAACTAAACTTTTATTCCTCCAAAAGTTTATAAGATACAAAAATCAAAACTTACACCCTAAATGAACACCAAAAATAGTACAAGTAGAGATTTACATACAGATTCTAAACATCACTCCATACAACTAAGATCAAACCTACGCCACATCTCCCACAACTAAAATCAAACATACGTCGCATCTCCTACGTCAACTCCAACACGATTTTTGACCCATAGAAAGCTCATGACTTTCACCTCCCCTGTGATATGCTTATTATTGCTGCCTACTTGTTCTCGAAAACATCCGCGTTTCTTGACTTCCTGAGACACCTAAAGACCGTATGCATAACCCCATTTAATAACTTTTTAATGGGTAATGTGATAGGAGAATGTTTTTTTTTTATAATATAAGTAATTTTGTATGACAAATATGTCTACTAATAATAAGTATGACTTTTTTTTAAAAGCTTGTAATGAAGGATACGTATGGAGGTTGTAATTATTTCTAATACTCAACACGTAAATTTTCATAGTTACCCATTAAGATTGATCTCGAAATATAATACCAAAAAATAAGGTTGTTTTTTATATCATTTGTTTATCTTTTCTTTATATATATACACACTTTAGATAAAAAAGATACATATAATTCTAAACATCTATAAGACTACAAAAAGCAGAAAACTAAAAACTCAAAATTCCCTTTACTTTCTATCAATGTAAATGGCTAGAAAAGATTCGCCCAATAACTCTTCAATAATGAATATAAATGGATTGACAGTGTCAAACTTTTTACATGAAATGATAGGATGAGTAGTGTCAAATTATTGATTGTGGTAGGTAACATTATGAGCCTAACTACAATGTAGTATCGTTTAGGGGTGTTCAAAACTGGATGTCTGAAAATTTGGATATCCGAATTTCGAATATCCGAAATTTTCGGATTCCTATTTTCACTATCGTATCCAACATTTTGAATATCCGATCGGATAGTTAATCGGATATCCGAATATCCAAATATTTTTTTGCTATATTTTAATTTATATTTTTTTATATATTTCAAAATATAATTTTTTGGATATTTCTTCAGATATTTCGGATTTCCGAATTTTTTTTATAGATTTTCAGATATATGAATTTTCGGATAGTTTCGGATTCGGATACCGAATAGTCCGGATTAGATTTTCGAATTCGGATATTTTTGAACACCCCTAGTATCGTGATAGGCTTGAAAGAAAATATATAATCTAGTAGTGCTACTTTTAAACTTTAGTTTTAAGTGGCTTCTAAAGAATACATATATGTTTTATTTAATCCCATTCCATACTGCCCTCCTCATACACAAATAATCAGTGTAACCTCGAAATCTAGCCGTATAATAAAATCACTTTTTATTATAATAAGTTATAGTTATAGTTCCAGTGACAATATGCATTTGAGTAAAGAAAACCCACTCTGAAAAATGAAAACAGACACACCCAAATTAATAGTAGGTTTAGGGCCAGAGCCAATAACAAACTATGGGGAGGGAACAACTCTCCATAGAGAAAAAATAACGGGATCAGGAGGGAATGCAGGTAGGATTTGTTTAACTAAATAAAAACCCTAAGTATGGCTTAAAAACTAGCGTTGCACCCTTTTCATTATTTCAAAAATGACAATATACAAACAGTAATGGTGGAGCGTATTCAAATGGATTAAGGTTGATTGGCCTCAAGATTTTGGGACGCTTGGTGATGTCTTTGCTTATTTGAAGAATGAGCCTGGTAGCCGCAAATGGAAAAAGATTGTCAACATGATCGCCATGGCAATGACTTGGAGAATTTGGCACGGGAGGAACGCAAAGGTGTTTGAAGGAAACTTCATTCCGGTGCGCAAGACCATTAAGCTAATCAAAGAAGATAGTTTCGTGTAGATGTCCAATAGAGCGAGCGGTCCTAGTCCTATTTGGGATAGTTGGGTCAGTTTTGATGTAATTGCATTAGTGTAGTTTTTCGGTTTTTGCCCCAGACTATGTCGCTTGATTCAGCTGTGTTGTTTTGATTTTTGGTGTTTCCTGCGACTTGCCGACTCTATATTTATATATAGATGTTTTGCTATCAAAAAAAACAAGGCGCCTCTTATTTGCACCACTCAAAAACTTATTTGCACCAGCCTCTATGACTCGTAGAGGTCTCTATGAGCCGTAGAGCTCTGTTTCAATCATTGCAGTTTGCACATTGAATGTTCAGTGGGCCCAACTATACAACTCGTAGAGGCTTCTACGAGTCGTATAGGGATGTGGTTTTCAATGCTCTGACACCTCTACGACCTGTAGAGGCCTCTACGAATTGTAGAGAACTATAAAACCCTAAAAAACTCGGTGTAAATAACATGACAAAAAACAAACATGTTGCACACGACTTTCAAAGAATGTCTCTAAAATAAAACACACGTTTATAATATTTAAATGTATGGTCAACATTTTCAAAACAAATCAAGAAACGAGTCGTATAGGATATTATTATCTTTCACACATACCGACACTGTAAAATTATAAATACCTAAAATCATAACTAAATTATTGCAAAGGTGTGGTCAACATTCAATAATATGTTCACCTCTGAAGCAGGTAATCACCTTACGTAATCCTAAACCCTAATTTTATGCAATTGTTAGTGTATTACTAATCAGCAACTTAATTGATCTCGTTCGTGTATATATGATGAATTTTGCTGAACAGTGATCGAATTTTTGGGCTGTGTGCCGTTGCTTCAGAGGCTCCCGAGTTTATCTCTTCGGAAAATCGCACAAGTTGTAACTGTTAAACATTACGGTAATATGCTCTATGCTGATGCTTGTTTTGATGATGATCAGTGTTTTTAGTAGAAAAGTAGTGCTAGAATTGGAATACTATGGTAATAAGTTGGTCTTATCGTAACTGATATTGTTCTGGTTTAAACTATTTGATGTATTGATGATTACTGATTTGGTAACGAAAAGAACTGATAATATGTAAGGTGTACTCTGATTGATATGTTTTTGGGGGATTTGATGTCTTGATGATGGGTGATTTAGTAGAGAAGTAACATTTTTGGATTTGAACATTAGACTATGTGTTATGGAGTGCCCCACGCCACGTCGGCTGTTAATGAGAGCAACTATGCCGCGCCGTGGGCTTTAAAGGGGGCGGCCGGGCATTTCCCGAGGGGGGCGTGATGTCATTAACGGGCGTTAGGGGTAAGGTTGTAGGGTCCACCCCCAATCAACCAATTGCACCTTTTTTTTAATGCTTAGCTAAACGAAAATGTGATATTTAAAGGGTGGGTTAGTTAAAGCCCATTGTCTACGTGGCAAGGCGTTATGCACTTTTTAATTATAAACTACAAAGGGTGGTCTTATGGATTAGTTAGTTCGATCTTGACTCCTATTATTCTGGTTAATTTGATGTATTGATGGTGATTCCTTGAATTATGGTTAGTGGGTGCCATGGTGTGTAATTGGCGAATGGATAGGTAGACTTGACTGTGCAAATGCAGGGTTGATTGGCAATGAACTATACATAGAACTGAAGTTATAAGAGTTCAGAATATGCGGTGGTTGCAAGGGAGCAAGTTACTTAAGTTGTATGTGTGTGGGGGCTAATTAACGAGAGAAGTACACACTAGTGGAATCTTGGCCTTTCCCCATGAATCCATGATGCTAGTTCGAATGGATAGAGAATATTACTATTCAGGATTATGCGTTCAATATACTTGTTAAATGTTACCAGAAAAAATTATTTGGACATGTTTGATTATAAAATATATGGTTTTGTTTTCCTGCATACCTTGAAAATAAATGATCCTGGTTTTACCCCAAGTTTCGAATATGGCTATTTAAGATGAAGAATCTTCTCTTAGATGTTTTTTGACTTATTAGTTGTAATTTTCCATTTCAAGATCCCCAAGAGTATGTCGTTCGAGAGGGAGAGGCTGCGAGTGGAATCTACTTCATATGGGAAGGCGAGGTAACTTTTCGCTTGTGTAACCATGCGACCTGTTATTCTGGAATTTAGATGCATGTTTGATTTTGGTTTATAGTAGTATGATTAACTAAATTTTGCAGGCCGAGGTCTCTGGCTATATTCATGGAGATGGACATAATCGGCCTGAGTTTCAACTAAAACGTTATGACTACTTTGGCAGCGGTAAAAGCCTGATGTTTCATCATCATATGCTTGCTTATAAATTGTTTAGGGTTTTTGATACTTCATAGTCATTGTAAACATCAATAGTTTAATTCCCTATAGCACGAACATGCATTCAATGATAAATGTGCCATGATGATTTGTCACCTTGTTGGCATTTAGATCAATGATATTCTGCTCTTAAGTTACTTAGGAATTAGGGATGGTCTCTATGCATGTATATATAAATATATAAATATATTTGTATGTTATATTATGTTATACATTCACTATTTTATTTATTTATTTTTTTTTAGTGGTTAGTGATTGCCTAATTATTCTTTGATATACAGTGTGCATTTGTTTTTGTCGAGCCGGGGGTCTCTCTGGAAGCAGCCTCTCTATCTCTAAAGATAGGGGTAAGGTTTGCCTACATCTTACCCTCCCCAGACCCTACTAATAGTGTCGCTATTCGTGGGATTTTCCTGGGTACGGTTGTTGTTGTATATTCTGCTCTTAAGTTTTATGTACTTGTGTTTTTAAAGATAACCAAATAAGCCTTTCATATGCATCATGCTGGTGGATAATTGTAAAGGGCTATTTATATGCACAACCTTGAAGCTTAACGGGTAGATGTATTTCAGGTGTGGCGGTCTCTACGCAGCAAGCAGATGTCATTGCCCTCACTAAGGTGTTTGCATACTTTTTTTCTTCCTTTTTCTATATTTTCTCAGTTTGGTTGTTTTTTCCCCTTTAATACAACTGATATTGCCGTAATTGATAGCCTTCAACAGAGGTGTCAGTTTTAACCTAATTACTTATGAATGGGTCAATTAGGGGTATTTTATTATCTTTAACAGGTTAAACAAAGAAAGATGATTAGAAAGGAAATGGTCAAAAGTTTCCCAAAGTGTATTTTTAGTGCTTAATACCTCTAAAATCATTTTATTTAAGATAGCTATCATTGAATAATATAATTTTTGTGATCCTATTTGACACTAATTATTCATATTTTTTTTTTTACAATTTGGACAAAAAAAGTGTTTGAAACGTGATCGGCCCGCTTCTACCCACAATGTTTTGGACACGCTGCCGATCCTACCCGGCCCACACATTTTGTAACTTCTAGTCATGATTCTTGAAACATGTCTCTTAACTTGTATTTGGATGGATTCCTTGCTTAAGACTTATGATATTCCTTATGTTGTGACAGCTGACATGCTTAGTGCTTCCCCGTGAGTATTGCAATTTGTTGCAGTCAAAATCAATCTGGAGTGCAGAACAAACTGTTGAAACATGCTCACTTGTTGAGAGCATATTGCATCTTGAGCCTATAGAAGTATGTAAGCAAGATTTGAAAATTGCATGTTTTTCTTTTATGATTTTAGCAGGTTAGGGTGTGCAGTATGTTATCGTCTTAGCCCCATCAACATATGTGTATTCCATTCGTTCCTGAAACAAAAGTAACTAATATTTGTTATGTTTTCAATGAAGGTCAACATATTCAAAGGAATCACATTGCCTGATGCTCCACGATTTGGGAAAGTGTTTGGAGGACAGTTCATTGGACAGGTATTATGTATATCTATCAGTGGTTACAAGATCCTATGAATACGCACCTTGTTTTCACTCTTTTATGCATGTCAATGTAATAATAGGTCCATACCTTGTTTTCATTCTTGTATGAATGTCAACCACCTTACTTCTTTGTATAATGATTCAAATATAATTTGTTAAATATTAAGTCAGACTGAATATGAATACCTGAGTACAAATTTGAAGAAAACAAGTATCTGGGTTTAAAATTTATTGGATGTGGATATATCAAAATCAAGCTGAAGATCAGGAATCGGATTTTCAGTTGGGTTAGTTTTGATCACATATTCTTAATATCATAAATAAATCCCCACCAGTACATAATGCTAAGATTCCTGTAGGTCTTTCTATAGTATAAAGGTAGTTACATGGGTGTGTATATTTTTATTAATATAAAATTCGGTTCAGGCAAATATATCATTTATATTTTATAATAGAAAAAAAAAGAGTGTAAAAAGCACAGTTTCATGCAAATATTTATTTTCTAAATAGTTGACTTTATGCAGGCATTGGCTGCAGCATCAAAAACTGTTGATTCGCTCAAGATTGTTCATAGCTTACACGTTTACTTTCTTCTTGTTGGGGATCTTGAAAGTAAGTCGGGTTCTTCATCTTTTTTAGATTATGAGCAACTCTGTTGAGTGTTAGCATATAAAACTGTTATCTATTAAGCGTTGGCATATATTTATGAAGCGTTTTTCATTAAATTTTTATATGTTTGCAGTTCCAATTATATATCATGTACATCGTGTACGTGATGGAAATAGTTTTGCTACCCGAAGGGTAGATGCAATACAAAAGGGAGTTGTTGTTTTCACAATGATTGCATCATTTCAGGTACCTTATGACCATTCATCTGTTTACAGCCAAAGTTAGACACATTTGTCACAATTCTTTCTGATTCTAAGTGTGTGTCTCTTGGTGCATTTACATGACTGATTATTAATGTTACTAAGAAGTTGGGATAAAAAGGGCCGGTTTATTTGTGATTTGTGAACCACAAAAAAACTTGAGAACAAGAGAACACTTCTGGGCCCTCATATTAAAAAAAAAAAAAAAAACAAGGGCTGTGATCAAGTCCAACAGTCTGTGTACATGTTTAACAGTTGTCGGATAGCGACATAGATTATCTAAAATTCTAAACATACCAAACACGGCTTGCAAATCATACATTTTTTATTTGAACATGTAGCTATTATTTTGATCTGTATATTTGATATTACTTTGCTTTGTTTTGATCTTCTAGCTGTCTGCCTGCTTTACTTCATGTTAATCTTATGTGTTGTCACAATAATACTGATGACTAAAGTTTTGTTTTCAATGTTTATATGTCACTTAAGAGTTGCAGAGGTGTCAATTAATAGTATTCTAATATTGATCAAGTGTGGGTTGATATTTACAGAAGGAAGAAGTAGGATTTGATCACCAGTTACCATCAATGCCAGCTGTCCCTGATCCAGAATTGGTACTAGAACTACATTGATCACTACTTAAAATTGCTGTTTCCATTAATTCTGATGTTTGCACTTTCCAGCTTTTATCAATGGAAGATTTGCGGGACAGGCGCCTTATTGATCCTCGCCTTCCCATGTAGATTCCAATTCTTTGTATAAGTTACATTATTGTGTAGAGTTGGCAAAATGGGCAGGTCAGGAAACGGGTCACAATAGGTTTGGGTTAAATCTGTTTATATGTGGGTCGGGCTGGGTTAGGAAGTTTTGATGCATTAAAATGCACTTTGGCTCTCTTTCGACCAGTTTCCTTTCAAGCTATACTTTTTTTACCGTTTGAGTGATTTGACTCATTAGAGCGAATATATAATCTGAGTCGATGTATTCATACGTTACTGGGTCGAAATTGCCACCTCTATCATTGTACATAGCTCCAATACGGCAATACCATAAAGTTTGTAACTACATTTATTGTTACAGGACCTACCGTAATAAAGTTGCCACAGCAAAGTTTATCCCATGGCCTATTGAGATAAGGTTTTGTGAGCCTAGTAATTCAACCAACTATGACAAGCGTCCTGCAAGGTCTAGCATTGTTCATTAAAGCATAAGTTCATTAAAGCATAACTAGTATATTACTTACTGCATTGACTTGATGGTTATTCAGTTTCTTATTTTTTTAACTGCAGTTTGAGGTACTGGTTTAGAGCAAAAGGAAAACTCTCAGATGATGAGGCTTTGCATAAGTGAGTAGTCACTTTTACAGATCTATATGAGCTCTTGTATCTAAATCTGTTAATCTTGAGAGTTGAGAACCAGATGAATAAATTGCGGAAGCTCAATCGTCTAGAATTATTAGCCATGCATGGCATATACATGCATAAGAGTTTTATGGACGGGGCGATTTGGGTTGAGTTTTATATGTAATGGGTAGGGCAGAAATAATGTTTAAATGGAAACGGGTCTACCCAGTCGTAATTTGACCAAAAAAGCTTAAATGGATTATGGAAACGGCTGAAATATGGACTTATGTGGTTCTCACAGTTCTCAAATTAATTTTGGCTCTCAATTGAACACACCCCAATACATATACATAGATGGACAAAACATTCTTTTAAGTCAACCCAATCCCACCTGACCTTTACAAATAATTGAGTGTCTTGACCGGTCAACAGGAGCACCTATTTTGTCAAGGTGACCCATGATAATTCTTTTTATTAAGGATGAAGTTTTCTTTACATAAGCTGGCGGTAAAGGTTCAAGTGAAGATAATTTGTGCTAATAATGTGCTTATTTATGAAGTATCCTCAAATGATTTATTCTGCAGATGTGTTGCAGCATACACTTCAGATCTCATATTTTTAAATGTCAGTCTGAATCCTCACCGTGAAAAGGGCTTGAAGACTTCTTCTATTAGCTTGGATCACTCGTAAGTATTTCGGAGACAGATTGTTATAATACCTCTTCCTGGCGTATAAGTTATGCCTTCATCGTCAGAAGAGTGCATTTGTATTGACATGTTAAGACAAGTCTGGCTGGATTGACCCAGAGCACTTCTAGGTCAAAAGCTTTAAACTTTTTACTCATAATCAGTGTGTAAAATTTGCTATAGAAGTTGCATTATTTCAATACTAATATCATTTTTAACAAACTGTGGTGTTATATGCTACTTAAAATAGATAGATTTGGACCCATTTTACATGTATCACTTTTAAGCTCTGTTTTTCTCATGTTAGAGATTAACATAACCTGATTGACACCCTATTTTTGTAGTTAAGGATGCATGGTTTGTCTATACCATGAATCTCTGTTAGAAGACATTAAAAAAAATCTGATTTATTATATAATTTTCATATTTGTTATACCCAACTTTAGTTTAACAAAAAAAAATATTGTATTTAGTTGATAGAAAGTTTACAATTAATTAAATAAAAAGTATTTCATCTCTGAAGACTTTAATCTTGAATTAGGAGATAAAGATCAATATGGGCTATAGATAATAAATATTTATTGAGTCTTTTATATTTAATTAGGGATAATTATTGGTTTAACCAGATAGTTTTATTTAGTTGGTTTATTTAGTTATTAAAATAGAGTTAGAGTTGGGTTAAGAATTACTATAAGTTTAGTATAAATGCATGATAGGTTATTCATTGTAATGTGTGCTTTGGTTGATAAATATGTTTTTTTGTAATTAATTCATTTATTATATAATTAGTTCAACGTGATCAACAATTTTTACAAGTGAGTGGCTAGTAAACGGGCAACAAGCTGCACCGCTACCCCCTTTTGAACAAGTTCGTTCTATCTCGTATTTGTTTAATCGACGAAGGGCCTAATTTCCAACAATGTCGTCAAATTCCTCCCATGAAAATTGCACCAATCCTGTTTCTTGGTCGTCTGAAAACAAAATAAAAAAATAAAAAAATGTGGAGCTGTCATGGGATTCTTCTTAATAATTTTGATCTCGTCTTGATAATCTTTTTTTTTTTTAAGGATGTGGTTTCACCGGCCTTTTAGAGCTGACGAGTGGTTGTTGTTTGTGGTAAGCACCAACTATAACTTAGGTTTACTGTTTTTTTCTTGGTGTTTGGCCTCTACATTTACTATTTGATGTTAAACATCACTCTTTGTTCTACAGATACATAGTACTACTGCATACAATGCCCGTGGATTCGTTAGCGGGCAAATGTTCAACAGAAAAGGCGAGGTATGTAACTTTCTTTGAAGTGCCCGTCTTAATAGCCATCCATTTGATGAACCAATCAGGATGACATGTCTCTAAAAGAATCTTTAAGAGACAGTGTTAGCCCTCATTACCATTATGGGGGGTTTTAGATAGACAAATCCTTTGCCAATCATACAATTACAAACCTTGCAATCTCTATGGGACCGGTGGGAATATTTATATTAAAAGTCAAACTTTTAAAACATATTTCTACTTGGAGTATTATCTTACAGGTTCCTTACGGGTATCAATCGTGTCAGGTTGGCCAACGTCAATTCTTATCTAAACATGTCAAATGGGTTGGTGGGTAGTAATCAAGTTGTAATGTGTTAACTGTGTTGGTGGGTTGTAATAAATGGATTAAGATGTTAACTTGTTTAATTAAATGGGTTAAAAAAACTCAAACCTAATTATTTTTGTGATTCGTTTCGGCTTGTGCCACCCCTAGTTCAAAAGTCAAAAGAATAAGCTTTTTGCTCCCAAGTAACCTAATTTATGTATGTTTGTATTCAGCTGGTTGCATCTTTAACTCAAGAGGGGTTAATAAGGAAAGCCAGAACACCTCCCTCTCCTGCTGTATCAAAGTTGTAAGGGTCTTTTCACAAAGAACAGATATGTCTTCGTGGACGCGTGTCGGTCTGATGATAAACTATTTGTAGGTAAAGTTATTTGGATGTCTAAATCATCCATCAAACAAAGGGAAAGGCTGTCCAAATTAAGCCTCTAAAGATCCCAAAACCTTGGTTATTCAGCCGGGTCGATTCTGGTCATTACCATTTTTTTGGCATTTTCTTTTTGTAACAGAGGACTATATATTTGGTATGCATAAAAGAATCTGAATGAAATTAAGTATTGTATTTTAAAACGTGCTTCTGTTGTACGATAATTTGTTCTGTTGAGACTTTCATTTCACATTATTTTAATGTATTTCTGTCAATCTATCATTTATTTTTAAAAGACACCATGATGTAGTTATAAGAATACAATATACTTGATGAGTATTTATCATAAAGTATCCAATAAAAATAGATATGGTAGAAAATGGGGCACTTGACTTTTCTCATATTAGACTTATCATAATGTTTAGTTTTTGTTACTATTGCCACTATCTTTTACTAATTATTCGATATTTAATCAATTAACACTTACTATAAAACATTCAATGAAAAGACATCATTAACTTTCTGATTAAATATCATACCGCGATAGGATCAAAATATGATCAAATATACAGTGAAAAAAAGAACTTCATAAGAAGGGTATCAAACGGAGTCTGATTGAACTCATTCAGCAGTGTCTACGATATTTGTTTTTAGGTTTTTGATTTTGTGGATTTTTAGCTTGTAGTTTTTAGAATTTATATTATGTCATTGCGTGTTTTACGTTGCATTGTATCTTTTCTTTATTTTCATTATTGTGTCATTTTTATGATTCATTGTATCTTTTTTTATGTTATATCTCGTGATCCATTGTGTTTTTTTATATATATCCCACCCTTCTCATTTTTGTACATTGTGCATGATAACTTGACTCATATTATTCATACTCTATATTACATCAATTATAATAAAATTATTGCTCACGTTTAAATCTAGGGCATCTACTCGAGCCATAATAAGCTAGCACATGCTAACTTATCGAGGACAATTTGTATTAGAAACTTACCCCTAGAGTTATCTTAAAAACCATGATATTGGTTTTATTTTGTAGGTGGCGGGATTCATACCACAAAATAAATTAAAATGGAATTAATCATTAGCCATTTAGAAAAAAGGTTCTCCAAGACACTTATGGTGGTTCTTTTTTTTAGTTATTGTTCACCAAATATAAGCGAGTATATCATCAATTCATCGTGTATTGCGGATTGTTTGAGATTGTCTTGGAAATATATTGTGATTTTTTTATAAAACAATATATATTCAGTTTTAACTAGTGGGGTTCCCGGATACAATCCCCCCTCCCCCAACTAAGGGTGTTCAACGAATCGAATAACGAATTTTCGAATTATTCGAATCGAATTATTCGAATTTTTAATATTTTTACCTGAATTCGTATTCGATTCGTATTCGTTTAAAATTCAATTTATTCGATTCGTATTCGATTCGAATAAGAAACTCGAATTCGAATCGAATTCGAATAAATTCGACTTAGTTCAAATTCACCTTAAATAACAAATTGTTTTACTTTTAGTTTTAAAACTAATACAAACTCATTATTTTTAACATATAAAATACAAATCTACAAATTGATAAACAATAATATGTCAAATACGAGAATAGTAAAAATAGTAGAGAGTATAGTTTTATAGAGTTTTGTGATATATAAGGTAAATATATAAAACATGGTTATGCTAAAAGTTATAGACACTATTGGTTCTTAGAGTTTGACCAAAATTTAGAAGTTTTTTTTTTCAATGTGTATACTTGTGTATATAATAATGTGTATATGTGTGTATATATTTAAAAAAATATACATGTCCAATTTTTATTCGAATTTCGAATCGAATCGAATTTAAAATCATAAATTCATATTCGATTCGTATTCGATTTACTGGACTCGAATTCGAATCGAATCGAATTCGAATTCTTAATAATCGAATCGAATTCTTGGTAATCGAATCGAACTAAATCGAATTTCGAATTTTTCGAATTCGAATCGAATTCTGAACACCCCTACCCCCAACCCCACCCGCCACCCGACATTAATTTTGTCGGTACTGACATTAGTTTGTTATGGTATAAGGTACTCACTATAGCAATTGAAAGAGAAAAAACAAAGTTGTGATATGACAAAAAAAAATGACATTAACACGTGTTTATATCAATCGAAACCCATAAAAATGAATATTGGTATCGATATCGTTACCGATGTTTAGTAGGAATCGGTTTAGTTCGTTAGGATACCAGCACAATACCTTCAAAATATATTTTGAATGCAACTCCGTTTTCAACAAAATTTATACCGAAATGCCAAGAAAAAAATAAACACGGTCACTTATTCAATTTTTAACAGAAGTTAATGAATGCGAGTTATCAATATAAATTAAAATAAATAAAATTAAATAGATTAAAGACTTAGGGGAAAGATCCTGTACAAAGTGTTTTTTGGTAAGAACTGTGAGAATCAAAGAAGGGTATTTTTTTTTTCGAAATTTTTTTCCCATATTGCTAAACATGTATTATAGTATTGAAAACTAAAAAAAAAAAAAAAAAAAAAATTGGTGTAGAGTAATTACATAATTACTCTAGTGTAAACTAATGTATTTACTTTAATGACGTAATTACACTAAAAAAAATTTTAATTTTTTTTGTATTATTCATCTAGAAAGTATGTTTAATCACATGGGAAAAAAAATTAAAAATAAAATAAAAGTTTTTTACCCCCTTTGATTCTCACAGTTCTTACTGAAAAAACACTTTGTATTTGATCTTTACTCTAAAGACTTATACTTGTATTGGAAAATAAGGATGGAACTAAGAGCATGTATGGCTCTCCTTATTTCCACATCCTTATAACTTATTACTTTTCCAAAAAGTTACTAAGTATTACATGCCATCCTTATATCCTTACACCCATTCTACTTATATTCTTTTTGGTCATTTTACTTGAATATGTTAAACCAAACACTTTTTACAAAATAACTTATTGACTTATTGTTTTCCCACCACATAAATCCAAACATTTTTCTAAAAACTCCATTTTAAAAAGTCATAAATTAATAAGTTTTTTTTAACCAAAAGTCATTTTGAACTCAAATAAGTTTTTCCAAACATGCTCTAAAACTTAAAAAAAAATGGTTTCATTGTTCACTAAAATCAAAAGACTATTGGTTTGCATTCCTTTCACATGGCAAGGTCTTTATGAATAACTTTGGTGTAATTAAATCTAATACCATTAAAAATATATATTTTCTTATCTATCTATATAATAAATCAATACACTAGGTTGAATCCTAGCCTTAGAGAGGGTCTAAGTGGATCCAAGTTAGAAATGAGGCTCCATTAGTTTTAGTATAAAAATCTCTTTTTCTTTTTGTTTTCTTCATTTACCATCCACTTCAAAATACCTTCACCATTCTTTCTCCTACCTTCCTCATTGTTCTTTTCCATAATTTTTCCAAGGTATCTTCTCCATCTCACCTTTGATTTATCATATTACATCAATTCATCTGCATAATACATTCGGATATGTACTGTTAAAAATGTTTTTTGATTTAACAAACGTTTTTTGTATTTGTCAATCATAGTGTAAAGGTTTTTAATAATTATTTGATGAATAAATGATTACGATCAATTGTAATCATTGTATTTGCACAAAATTTTTACATTGTATTTGCCCAATATGTTGAAAACGTACCAACTTTCTGATTTGGACAAGTTGTATAGACAATTGGTTTTTAGATATGAAATTATTATAATGAAAAATTGGTTTTCGGGAAAAATGTACAATTTTTGTGTTGAGTTTATGGGTTAATTTAACATATATTCGTTTTTCATTTGAAAGACAGAATTCCATTAGAAGAAAAAAATTCGACTATGTCTTATCACAAGGGTGACAAATTTTTCAAGGTGATTCATGACCCTTCCGCACGAGTTTTGGTATGAATCTTTCTATTTTTTTTTTAAATAAAAGTAATTTTTTATTTTTTAATGTTGTTTTTTACGTGTTCATCCAGACATTGCCGAAATCCATGAACAAGTTTTTGTTATCTAAACACATACACAACAACAACATTAAAGTTTCCACATACCATGGTCAATCTTGGTTTGTTCTGTTAGAATTTATAGATGATGATTTCTGTTTAACAAATGGATGGTCAAAAGTTGTACATGATTTATGCTTCCCGATGTTTTACGTCATTTTCAACTTTATTGCTCCAAATACATTCATGATGAAGCATTACAATCATTCTCCATCCATGCAATTGGATTTGTCATTCTGCAAAATGATTGAACATGAATTGACGACACCTATGGTAAACATGATTAACTTAAATAATTTATATTACATGTTTTTATATCTTAATTGTCCATATTTTTTATCGCTAATTTTGCTTTCAGATATACCATATTCCTTTATTAATAAGCATTATCCCGATGGAATCCCTAATGTGCCAATCACTATGTATGTAGATGATGAACATCAATGGAACGTGGCAATAGAAAAGATATCCAATTCAAAGTAATTGAATACGATTTGACTACGAACTAAATTAGTTTACTGCCTTATTAATTTCAGGTTTGACTTTGAATTGGTTATAAATTTCGATTTTGGACATTAATGTACATTAAATTTTAATTTCTTGCGTAATGTTACAAGTCAAAGTAATTGAATACGAGTTGAATGTCATGTCAAAAACAATAATCATCCATACTTATGTTTATACTACGAATTAAATTTCTAACTTTATAAAACAATTCAAAGTAATTGACTACGAGTTGAATGTCAAAAATCAAATGGTATCCATATTTATGTTTCACCACTTGTATAAGAAAAATCAATATCTGCATTGAATTTCAGTTCCTTATAAACGTTTAGTCACAAGTCAAATTAATTGAATACGATTTGAATGTCAATTCAAAGTAATTGAATACGAGTTGAATGTCAAAAATCAAATGTATCCATACTTATGTTTATACTACGAATTGAATTTCTAAGTTTATAAAACAATTCAAAGTAATTGACTACGATTTCAATGTCAAAAATCAAATGGTATCCATATTTATATTTCACCAAATGCAAAAGGATATCCAAGTCAAAGTAATTGAATACGATTTGACTACGAATTAAATAAGTTTACTGCCTTATTAATTTCAGGTTTGACTTTGAATTGGTTATAAATTTCGATTTTGGACATTAATGTACATTAAATTTTAATTTCTTGCGTAATGTTACAAGTCAAAGTAATTGAATACGAGTTGAATGTCATGTCAAAAACAATAATCATCCATACTTATGTTTATACTACGAATTGAATTTCTAACTTTATAAAACAATTCAAAGTAATTGACTACGAGTTGAATGTCAAAAATAAAATGGTATCCATATTTATGTTTCACCACTTGCATAAGCAAAATCAATACCTGCATTGAATTTCACTTCCTTATAAACGTTTAGTCACAAGTCAAAGTAATTGAATACGATTTGAATGTCAATTCAAAGTAATTGAATACGAGTTGAATGTCAAAAATCAAATGTATCCATACTTATGTTTATACTACGAATTGAATTTCTAAGTTTATAAAACAAGTCAAAGTAATTGACTACGATTTGAATGTCAAAAATCAAATGGTATCCATATTTATGTTTCACCAATTGCAAAAGGATATCCAAGTCAAAGTAATTGAATACGATTTGACTACGAATTAAATAAGTTTACTGCCTTATTAATTTCAGGTTTGACTTTGAATTGGTTATAAATTTCGATTTTGGACATTAATGTACATTAAATTTTAATTTCTTGCGTAATGTTACAAGTCAAAGTAATTGAATACGAGTTGAATGTCATGTCAAAAACAATAATCATCCATACTTATGTTTATACTACGAATTGAATTTCTAACTTTATAAAACAATTCAAAGTAATTGACTACGAGTTGAATGTCAAAATCAAATGGTATCCATATTTATGTTTCACCACTTGCATAAGCAAAATCAATATCTGCATTGAATTTCACTTCCTTATAAAGGTTTAGTCTTCCTTATAGATATGTAACTAAATTTATATGGAGTACATGTAATTATACCATTTGATTATAAATTGATTCAAATTACTTTTTTATTTGACTGTCTTATTTATTCCAAATTTGACTTTTAATTCGTTATAAGTTTTGATTTTTGACATTAATGTACATTTAATTTTACTTCCTTATATGCATACGAATTGAATATGTATCTACATATTCGAGTTTTGACATTAATTTATATTTTTTACTTCTTTATAAATATGAGCCGACATTAATGTATATGAATACGAATTGAATGTATAAAACAAGTCAAACTAATTGAATACGACTTGAATGTCAAGAATCAAATGGTATCTATATTTAACTTTCACCAATTGCATAAGGAAAATCAATATGTGATGTCCTAAATCTAATCATTAATTTAAGTTGTACAATCTGACTTTGACTTACTTGTAAATTTCGAATTTTAAATTGAATATGAAATTAGTCTAAAACTATGTTACGAATGTTATCTCCTAATTATATTCCAAACTTATGTATAATTCCATTTGAATTTGTCGATCAAATATACAAACAATTTTGTATCTGGCATTTTATGTTTCAATTTCAAAATGAAATTAGGCTAAAAACTATGTAACGAATATGTAAGACCCTAACCCGTAATCATGTGATTAACGTCTAATCTTACGGGTTTTGACCTTACTTAAACCACTCCCAATTAAAACTTAGACATTTAAGAAAAACTTAAATTATCGTGATAAATACTTTTTGATTTCTACACTTTAACTATTACAACATATGATGAGATTTCGCAATTTCCCGGGAGACTCTTGAATTCTATTGCGGAAGCTTGATGAGTGTTCGGGCGTGTTCGGTTCTTCTCGTGACTTGATCCTTGCTCCGGGACGTTCATCAAATGTTTACCTAGCACCACCACACAAAGAATGGTTAGTGGGTTGTCAATAATACAATTAAACTAGTATGGGAGTCATTACACGTTGAAACGGAACGAACCAGGCCAAACGGCCCCTATTCAGGAGAACAAACTACTGCGACTTTTGCGCAGCAGCTGTTCGGATCGCTTTTATCCCTTCTAAAACCCAAAATCCGACTTCGACTTTCAAATAAGGATTGTTCTACGCTCCGAGAGCTTTTCGGGCATATAAAGAACGTCTCCTAACGATTTTTCTACGATTTTATATGAAATTTTGAAAATTAGGTTGTCAGACTGTCAATACGCGCGGCCGGTCGCTCAAACCGCGCGACCGGTCGCTTCAACGCTGACATTTCTGAGCCCTCTGTGAAGGCCGCGCGGCCGGTCACTCAGCCCGACCGGCCGGTCATTGCTTCTGTTGCCTGTTTGGTAATTTTTAAGCATGAGAATCATATCGCAACTGCATTTGATGATTCCCTAAGCCTAAGTAATGACTTGCCGACTAAATAAACCTTTGTTTGACTGAAAATTAAGGTCCGGTTTATGTCATCATGATCCGGTTCTTAGTTTTGAATGTTTATGGCGACTTTTACCCATTTTGACCCATTTAGACATTTAACTTATCCAAACACCATTTGACCATGCGCAATGCATCTAGTTTATGTTGTCAAGTCATTATACACTTGATCAACTAAAGTGTTTGTCCGATTTGTTCATTATGATTCCGATTATTAGATTTATCCTTTAGTAAATCTTTATAAATTCCCAAAGTGCCCCTACTAGCCAAATCTTTCGATTTAGCCATTCGTGGCGACACTTCTTGATTGAAATCCATCGTTTTTGATTCAATGACCTGTTTAAAAACTTCTAAGTCCTTACGGACTTAGATTTTCACTGTTTCATATGATTGTTCTCAATTTGATCAATTCTAAGCGCATTAGCGCGCATTAGACATAGTTTTGAAAATAACTTACCGAATTGGCACCCACACTTTATGTGGGTTGCTTTAGCACCCAAATTGCTTCGCCCAAAGGCGTTTATTTAACTACGGACTTACCGGGTGGCATTGACCCATGACTTGCACCCATTATGATTTCTTAGGCATCGAGTGCCCATCTTCCTATTGATCTCCTGCATACATTCTAGATTGACCCGTTAGTCTCTCGGGACTCAATGGTGATCATTCACCATTTGACATTAAGTATTGCGGTTCATAATCCTATGATAATCCAACTTTAACTATAGGCAAGTGGCAACCCCACTTGACCCATTTACCCATATTGCATATCTTCCTTATTCACGCGATTGTTTTCCTTATCAAAACTTGAGTTTAGATTCTTGATTACCACATAGTTTTATTTATTGACCCAATTGATGATTTCCATCATTTGATCAACACACTTTGATTCGTTTATTACCATAAATCTTGTTTTAACATGTATACGCATAAATCGCTCATTTAATAGGTTTCACCCCTTGGGGGTCATACCTTCTTCCCATATCAAAATTTAAAACCAAGGTATACAACACTTGACCCATGTTCATAGTATAGTAGTGTAAGTAAACTTACCTCGCATCCGTTCTTGTTTCCATAAGTATCCGACTTGCATTCGTTTGACCCGTTTGCATCCCTAGTTCTTGTACCTAACTTAGGAACATGTCAAACTTGATTATTAGAATACATAATATGGAATTTTATTCACTATCCATAACATCATGTATTCATTATCATTACTAGCTAAATCCATAGCCATTTTCTTACATGTTGTCTAGTTGAGATTAACTCACCTAGGCATTTCATCAAACATTTGGCGTGCATCCACCAATATACTTAGTTTTCAACATTCTAAGTTTAACCAAAATATAGCCATGTATCTAATTATTATCATAACAAGATATTTAGGCATTTCAACTAAATTTGATCATTATAACAACTCCTAAGAGTCACCTAAGACTACTAATCATGTGTGGTTTCAACCTAGAGGTTAAACCCCAAATATTACATATTCACATAATCATATGATCAAAATCAAATGCACATATTAGTGTGATTTGTGACCGGATTGTACATGTTTAAGGCTCCCCAAGACTAGGGTAACCCATATTAACCATCAATTCCACGTTTTTATCAAAACCCTAAATTTTCATAAGAATCAAAAACGAATATAACATCAATTTCTACCAAATAAAAGGTACCTTGATGTTCTATAAGCCTTAGATAACCCGTATCTTGCTAATGCACTGAAAAAACCCCTTGATTTGACTTGGATTTTAGCTTGAAATTGGTGTTTTGGGGTTTGAGGTTCAAGGAGGTGAACCTCCTGATGTTAATCGTATACACACACACACACAAGTGTGCGTGTTCTCACTCAATTTACCATTACATATTTCTTGTTTGGCTAGATGGCAACTATAGTCCCTCAAGTTATCCCACTGTCATTTTCGTATAAAAACTAACTCATAAGCTAGTTTCAAACACCTTTTATTAATTTATAAACATAATATTATTAACTAGGTTATTTCCATGTTAGAATATAACCCATATTATTATCCTCTAAGTCACGTGTTATTATATTGCTAATCACGCCTAATGGCGTAGTTAGGCGAACGAATGGTTTTGGGGTGTTACAGAATATTATCTCCTAATTATACTCATAATTATGCCTGACCAATTTCATAAATAAAAAGGCGAATTTTATGTCCTAATTCTACTCCATAGGTGAAAGTATTGCATCTAAAATCATAACTTTAAATCCCAATTTCATAACAATATGCTAATGCTAATACTAATTTCACTCCACCATTTCATCCAGGTACTAACTATCGAATAGCTATATAAACACGTCAAATCACCATTCATACGATTATCCTATCACACATTTCTTGCACTTTGATTAATCGCATACATATATTCTTAGGTTATTTTCTGTTTCTCATCTTTAAATACATAAACATTATTTTTTCGATTTCTTATGAATCAATAGATTAAATAGATGTTTGGCATACCTTTTGTTCAATCAATCCATACATGTATGTTGCCATACATTCGAAAATAACCTAAATTTAATATAAGTTTCAATATTATTATGCTGTCAACAGTTTGTATTATTGAAGTATTAACTTGAATTTAACATTTTTTTTAACAGTTACAAAGATCAAGGGCTGCCGTAGATGCAAATGAGTTTACCATGGTTAACAAATTCATGTCAACCGAAACGGTGTGGCTTTAAAGCTAAAGATTATTCGGGTTTGGCGTCAACCGGATCGTCACAATCCTAATGATTTCTACTCAATTGAAATGATCCTATGTGACGAAAATGTAAATCTCAACTACAAGTTTTTATTAAAGCCTCTTATTTGGCAATTTCAAAAATTACTTTACACTATTTAATATTTTTCAAATACAAATTTGCTTATATTCGTACATTAAAATACGTCACTTCTTTAGATACATACTTTTAATGTTTTTTTTATAATTAACAGGGTGACAGGATTCAAGCGAATGTATTTAAGCGGTTGTTTTTTAGATTTGAGAGGTTTTTGATTGAAAATGTTTCTCTTATTATAAGAAATCCAGGAGTTGGGCTCAATTCTTCTAAGTACAAGTATGCTCAAAACCCAAACAAACTGTGCTTGAATATGAATACTCAAGTTTCTGAATATGCTGCTTTCCAAGGTCCAGATTTTGAGTTCTCTTTTGTGCCCTATCAAAGAATTCTGGATAGGGAGGTTGATGAATATGTTACAATAGGTATATTTCGTCAATATAGTCTTTTTTAATTACAAGAATTCCATAATAATATTCTTTGGTTTGATGGTACATTAATGTTTCTTTTATATTTGATTTTAGATGTTATAGGACATGTTAACAAGTTCTTCAGCAATGATGATAAAGATAAAAAGGTTGTCGCTGATAAGAAGAGGTTAACAATGGAAATCCAAGATATTGAGTATGTGTTGTTTATGTTTTTTTGCATTTTTATACAAACTGCAAGTTATGGAGGTATATAATTTGTTTTTTTATACTAAAATAATTTTAACTTTTTGAAGGGGTTTGAACATCTATGTAACGTTGTGGGATACTTATGCCATGGAGATGTCTAAATATGTTGCAACTCATCAAACGGAGAAAGAATTTATAATAATACTGCAGTTTGGCCGTTTGAAGTTTTATAATGGTTGTTTAATCTTATTAAATATTTATATTATATTTATAGCTAGATTATATTTGGCAATATAAATTATATTTATACTTCTAAAGTTTCTTATTATTATTATTATTTAGAATTTTTTTCCTAATATTTGTTTTATATAGGAAAACCGTATGTTTCTAACTCTTTTGGAGATCGAGTTAGTCGACTGTTCATCAATGGAGATATTGAAGATATAAACCGGTACAAAACAGGGTAGGCACTATTATGTTTTTCAATACGACTTACAATTCTTAAACGTGTAATAATAGTTATATAATGTGTAAATCAAATTCTTTTTATCAGCTTGGGTAAGAGAAAGTCCGATAATCCTTCCTCGTGTCATCGACCATATGGAACCTCTATGTTCTGTTCTGATGAAGATGAATTTGTCCATAACACTCCTTTTTAGTAACATTGGTGACATTTGTGAGATTCAAGAGATAAGTATAATGTTCATACTTAAATACGTTGTTTATAATTAAATATAAAAAGTTTAACATTATTAAAAAATTAGATTTATTTAATATAAATCCCCATTGTATAGCATAGACTATCTTCTTTCGGTAATTAATTATAATATTCATACAGGAGCAGGCTCTGGTGTTATTGGGTACTATTAAAGACCTGTTTACCGAATTTGGCTGGTACTACATGGGATGTCCCAAATGCACCAAAAAATGTAGTATTGATTATGTAATCAAACAGGTTGGTGAAGGAAGTTCAGATTTTGAGGAAGAAAAGGTTTACCAGTGTTTGAATGTTAGTTGTAGTGCGAAACAAGTTGTGCCTACACAAAGGTCGGATATCTGTATAAAATAAATTTTAATACACATAAATCATGGTTGAATACAAAAATTTAATTAACATTTAGTTTTATGTTTGTTTTTTTATTTTATTTTTTTCTAGATTTAAAATTCAGGTTCGTGTACAAGATCTTAATGGTGTTGTATCTCTTACGTTGTTTCATCGTGACGTTGCACAACTTATTAGTAAAAGTGCTTCTGAATTGCTTGATTTGAATACGGTAGTCCATATTTTTTTTGCCATTTATAGTACAGTTTTTTTTAATAATTCTTTAATTATAGTTGTCTAATATTTATATCTTTTTTAATTCCTTTTAAATAGGTTGGTGATACAGTTGAATATCCTGAAGAGATTAAGACTTTGTTAGAAAGAGAGTTTGCTTTCAAGATCTTTGTATCCGATTTCAATTTAAACAACAAATATGATGTTTATGGTGTAACTAAGATAAGTGATGATCCAACAATTACATCGGAGCTTAAGAAGAAGTTGTACGTAGGACAGGTACATAATCGAACCCTATTTGTTGATGCACTTTCTGTGGACGTCACTGTCGAATAGACTAGGGTTGAGTCTTTGTATTGTATTACATGAGATTGTGGTGATCCATAAGGGCATTTTATGGATCTGATGCATTTGTGAATATAGACCATAACCTAAGTCTACATTCGACCATTTAGTAAGGTGCGAATGTGGAAAATCTCCACATTCGACCTCTTCATATGGGCGAAGGTGGGACTTGTGTTTTGGACTATAAATAGCAATCTCATGTGTTGATTTTCATTTGGTGATTTGAGTTTGTATTTTGAATGCTCTCAAGGGGGAGGTCATGCCCGACCTCCCCCGGCCACGAGATAGACGTTTATCCTACTGATGACAGTGTCTGTAACCGTTTCTGTAGTAATACGAATCTGTGATGACGTTGTTATCGTGTATTTCTGTCTCGTCTCGAATCTCCCGTCTGAAACCGAGTTGTTTTCGCTTAATCGATCCGTGAATTCGGATTTTAACCGGATTCTCAACTGGTATCAGAGCTATGGTACCGATTTGAACGATCTAACAGTCGTTTGAATCAATCACAGCTCGTTTTCATGATTTCAGACGTTAAAGTTCAGTTCTTGATTGAAAGGTTGAAACCCTAGAAACCCTAGATTCTTAATTGAACCCAAAATCATGTGATTTCACCATGTTTTTGTGAATTCGAGGGTGAGGTTTTCATTTCCGCACCTTTCTGTACAAGTTTCATCATCAAATTCGAAGAATTAGAGTGTTTATAGGCTGATTTGCAGAAAATATTGAAGAAGAACACGTTTTTTCTGCACATTCGCACCTTTCAGAAAAACGGGTGGGCGAATGTGGAATTTTTAAACGGTCGAACGTGCATTAAATGGACGAATGTAGAATTTTTTTGGGCGAAGGAGAAAATTTTCTACATTCGTACCTCACGATTGGGCGAATGTGGAATTTCATCCAATGATAGTACATTCGACCTTATTAAACGGTCGAACGTAGCCTTATTTCTACATTCGCACCTTCGACATAGAGGATGAAAAATTGGTATTTTAAGGGGTAAAAAATTTCGAGTAAGGCAATTTTTGAAGATTTTCGGAAGAATGGTGATGAGGTTTACCCAAACTTGTTGAAGAATTGATGATGATGAAACTTTTTATTGTGGGGTAGTCATAAGAATCAATAGTATGATAATCAGATTCAAATGACTATTATGGGCCAAAAACAGAACAGATTTTATTCCGCATGAAGAGAACAGTCAACCCAGTTCCTGTATGTTTGAAGGAACTTGTTCTGAAGAATTGTTATGAAGAAGGAAATCAAGTTTGAGATTTCAATGTTCTGAAAGTAATGAGGTATCCTAGTAGGAGTCATGTAGCACGTAGGTTCAACGAAAGTTTCAAGATCACAGTCCTGAAGGTTTCAAGAGCTATTGGTAGATATTGTTGGCCCCGCCGAAAACTTCAGTTTCTGAAGCATTTCAAGTCCTTCAATTAGTACTGGTAGTTCCTGATGAAAGCTTCTGATTGCTTGTTCCACTCGTCTACGGCTTGTATTCTGTCGAACAGATGAAGTTACTCAAGAACATGATTGATTTATCATACGGGATCTCAGAGAAACTTGGTGAAGCATCAGTCAAGGGGGAGATTGTTGATGTAACAATGTGTCTGATACTTCAACAATTATTGACTGAAGATGCTAGGAATTTTCAAAGAGGAGAATGTGTTGATGTGCAAGAGATTTGTGGATTCGCCAGCAACGTCCAAGGGGGAGATTGTTGATGCACTTTCTGTGGACGTCACTGTCGAATAGACTAGGGTTGAGTCTTTGTATTGTATTACATGAGATTGTGGTGATCCATAAGGGCATTTTATGGATCTGATGCATTTGTGAATATAGACCATAACCTAAGTCTACATTCGACCATTTAGTAAGGTGCGAATGTGGAAAATCTCCACATTCGACCTCTTCATATGGGCGAAGGTGGGACTTGTGTTTTGGACTATAAATAGCAATCTCATGTGTTGATTTTCATTTGGTGATTTGAGTTTGTTCTTTGAATGCTCTCAAGGGGGAGGTCATGCCCGACCTCCCCCGGCCACGAGATAGACGTTTATCCTACTGATGACAGTGTCTGTAACCGTTTCTGTATTAATACGAATCTGTGATGACGTTGTTATTGTGTATTTCTGTCTCGTCTCAAATTCCCCGTCTGAAACCGAGTTGTTTATGCATATTCGATCCACGAGTTCGGTTTATAACCGGATTCTCACTATTTGCTATAAAAAACAAACTTTTATGTACGTAAGACATTTTTACATTACATTGATTTTCAACGTCGTTGTTACAGCCTGCTGAATCAGAATCACTTCACACATCTCTCCTAGCAATGCCGTCCAATGTTATTTCTGTTTCCAAGGTACCATTTTCACACACACTTAAGTACATATTAATAAAGTTTACTCATTTTTTTATTGATACACAATCACGACTACATTGGCCACATATGTTTATAAATATTTTATCTTTAGGAATCAGACACAACCGATAATGAAACGCCAATTTCCATTGCTGATAACTTTGTTGATAAGAAAGTTTATGCTGAAGGAGAACAATGTTCTATCAGTTCCAAGTATCAAATGGTTAAGCGTAAACTGATTGACGCAATTTCTGATGATGAAAGCACACCAATTCCTTCAACTAAGATTGGAAGTGGTGGTAGTATGGAGTAACATAAAAGTCCGTTGAGTCCTCCATCTTGCTAAAGCCTAATGAAGAGGATTACTTTGCTATGCTGATGGTCTACGAGTTCTATTGCTTTATGTTTTGTTTTTTAAATATATTTGAACAATTTCTACTTTGTTATTTTCTATTTCTACCATAATTTGGTTTACTGTTTTTATTATGTTTCATAACGATGATAATATTTAATAAATGCGTTTGGTTGATTGATAAGTATATTTTCATCCATTTGCTATTATCTATCTATTATATAATACAACTGATTGGGTTGATGTAGTCATCTACCCTAATGTTATTTTTATTTTTTATAATTAATATCTAATTAAGAAAAAATGTTCTCGATCAACTTAAATTGTTACCTCTATTTTGTTTTTATAATACAACCTAATTATAAAGGCCCACTAAATTATCAAAACCAGCCCATCTGAAACGTGGGTATTATGTTACTCAGTGTGCCGAATTTGTTTGATGAAACAAAGGCCCGATTCATAACAAGATGTATTTTAAAATATTTGTTTTATTATAAATGCCTACCAACCTCCTCATAATATTCAGATTCTCAAAAGCCGCTTTACCAATTTGTGAGTTACTTTTTCATCTTCTTCTCTATCTAATCGTGATCTTATAATTCTTCTTCTTTTTTTCTTTAATCGATGTGTAGGTTATATCTGTTTGTATTTTTACTAATTATTATTAAGGAATCATATACTTTATGTAATTATAACTACGAAATTTCGATTATGCATGTACTATAAATTTTTGGATATTCAAATTAGTAAGCGTATATCTTGATTTTTAATTTTAATGTGAATATGTATTTAGTAACAATTTCTGTTTTTGAAATTTATGTAATAAACAATCAGTGTTTACTATATGTAGTTATCATTAAGAAATTTTTAGATTGTATGGTTTTATAATTTATTATTAATCACGTTTGATGTTTTTGATCAATGTTTTATCTGAAATAATTGTTCTTGAATATATGTAATAATTGTTTTGTATTAGTATGTTAATATGGAAATATGTTTAATATGGCTAACTATTGTTTAGGAAACTAACCTATGTTAATCAGTTGATAAATTACATACTTTTACATATTAAAACTGATACATAGGTGATATAGTCTTTATTTCTGTTCCTAAAGCATATGAGACAATGTTATGAGGTATGTTATGTTTGAATAGGTTTTATAGTCTTTGCCATATATACATTATGTTTATATGGCTGTAAAAAGTATATGACACAATGTTATCATTTATATTATGTTTATAATAGGTCATATAATCTTTGCCATATATAGATAAAGTTCATATAATGTTCTTGGCGCGCGCTGCTGCACATATTAGCATGTAAGTTTTTGGGTTATGGGTGATGATTTATAGAAAATTATCCATATTCAAACGGATGATCTTGGACCTGTTTTTTATATTTTATTGTTGTCGCTTAGTCGATTTTATCATTTTGCCATAGCAGACATGTGTAGTTATGTAGATTGGGTTGTTTTCAATACATGTGTACTTGTATAGGATGTTATTTTGATACCTGATGACTTACTTATTTCTCAATCTTCGGATCATGTTTCTGATTTGATAGACTTTATTTACCCGTCACTGTTGGATAACATCCACATTCCGACTTATTTTCAAGATCGAGCTATATTGGCACCGAAGAATGAAGTTGTTCATGAAATTAATGATATATTACTTTCAATGTTTCCCGGTGACGAAGTTGAGTATCGAAGTTCGGATAGTGTTTGCCAGTCAGAAGATGTTAACAAACAGGTTGATGAAAGATTAGTTTCTCCTGATGTGCTGAATGGTCTTAAGTTTTCTAGAATACCAAACCATCGTTTGGTTTTGAAAGTTGGTGTCTCCGTAATGTTACGTAGAAACATTGATCAGAAAAGCGGTTTGTGTAATGGGACAAGGTTACAAGTTGTTAAAATGAGAAAACGTGTAATTGAAGCCAAAATCATTTCAGGAAGTAACATTGGAATGCGAACTTTTATTCCAAGAATTACTTTATCCCCCTCGGATAAAAAAATTCCTTTTAAATTTAACAGAAGGCAATTCCCAATTGTTGTTTCTTTCGCAATGACAATAAACAAAAGTCAAGGACAATCCTTATCAAGAGTTGGGTTGTATTTGTAGGATCCAGTTTTTTCACACGGGCAGTTGTATATTGCGCTATCAAGAGTCAGAAGTCGAGATGGACTGAAGATAGTTATAGTAGATGAAAATGGTGAACTGACGAACAAAACATCAAATGTTGTGTACAAAGAAGTCTTTCAAGATTTATGAATAATGTGAGTAATTTTGATGCAATTATTTACTTATCTTCATTGACGTTATGTACATACAACTTCAATAATACAAGTATTATTTTAATTTTTTTTTTTTATTTGGTTTGAACCGTGCGTGACCATTGATCTTTAAAACAAGTTATTTCCTAATTACAATTACAATAAAAATAAAAATATAATAAAGGTAATTTACAAAAACAAAATGTATTTTTACCTTTGTGGTTTTTTGTTAAATGTTATACTTTGGTTGAGTATTGATCATAATAGGTAATCGGTTTTCTTTGTTATTGTTATTTATAAGTTACCTAAATTATCCACTTTGACATTAAAACCAAAGTTATATATTAGTTTTAATATCCAGATCATATCAACGCAACATTGAAACATCACGTTTATATAAGAACAAAATATCAGGCTAACCGTTATTCTTAAGACTTTACGTTGTGGACACTAAACTTGAATAATACAAGTCTTAGTTTAATATATTTTTTTAATTTACTTTGGTTTGCACCGTGGGTACCCATGGGTCTCAAACCTAGTACTATAATATATACATGTTTCTTGCTATATCACACCGAGATTTTTAATAGTTTAACAAAATCAAGCAAAGATGTCCATGGTGATCTTATAATCTTCACAAAATTATAACCCATCCTTAACAAAATAAGAACACATCAAACACACACCCCAATCAAAACCTGCCATATAACAAAGGATGAGATTAGTACCGTATCCGTACCAAAAATACTATTACCGAATTTGAACAAAAGTGGGTACCGAGTACCGTATCGAATATATAGGTACGGTACGGGTATCGGTACCGGTATTTCGGTACGGTGCCCATTTTGGAACCACTTTGTTATTTTTCTTTTTCTTTTTAGTACTCGTACGGTTACCAAGTAGGTGAATCATTACGAGTATCAATACTATACAGTTACCAAATTGATAAAATTGGTACGAGTACCAATATGGTACATGTACCAAATATGTAAAATTGATACGAATAACATAAATACCATATAATACGAAGTAAAACATATTATCAAATTCATTAGTATATTTCGGTAGCCGTGCCCGTACCATTTTACCTGTACACGTACCGATACCGAATGTACCGAATACCAAAATCAATAATAATGGGTACGAATACCTATATGAGTACCTAAAATCGGTACGGTACGAATACCGGTATGAGTACGATATGAGTACTATAGATACTCGGGAAAAAAGGTTCATCCCTACACATAACCATGAAACTGATATACAACAAAATCACAATTGAAGACATATAGATCAACACCTATCTAACAAATTTAAATTATCAAGTTGTTATGTTTATCTCTTTCTGTTTTTTTCGACTGCTATACTGAGTGTCGATACTGTAATGAATCAAACAATTACCAACTAAATTATTTCCGTCACACACGAGGGTAAAAAACTTGGTTTATATTGCATCCACTAGTGGCGAAGGTTAGTGAGGGACAGGGGGTGACTGACCCCCACTATTTTTCGGTTAAGTGGTGGAAGTTTGCGATTTCCACAGCTAATTTTTATATGGATTGAGTCCGGCTCCACCAATTTGATCTTCCGGCCCCTACCGATACGAAAAAAATTGAGTCCGACACTCACCGATTTGATCTTCAAGCTTCGCCACTGTTTTTCATATTAAAATTTTGTGTCTCTTTATTGCTTTTAGTATTCCCTATTTGTTTGAATCCTCACAGGTTCATTCGGGTCGGTAAAATTTTAGTCAAACGAAGATTAATTTTGCATTTGTTTATTAACCTTTTGTATTGTTTCACATTTTTTCCAATCAAATGTAACTACAAAAGTACAAAGCCATTGTTTGCTGAGTATAATATATCTAGACTGTGTTTTCATAGAATGGAGTAAGAAGGGCATTTAAAATAGAATGTGAAAACACTCGATTATTATTAAATAATCATTTTACTTTTTATGCCAAAAGTAAAATGAAGTAAAATGGTTATTTACGTATCCTTTGTAAAAACAAAAGAAAGTTATGATTGAGTGTTTTACATCTTGGTGGTAAGGTGTCTCCTAGCGAAGTGTTCAAACGTTGCAATCTACATGTATATGTGGTTACCAGGAGTCATAATCTACACATAAAATGTTTATTTTCTTTTTATTTTATTTGAACTTGAGAACACAAAATGAAATATATTTTCTTACCCTCCTTTTTTTTCTATCCTAAATTTCCTTTCTCTTCTTTTCTTTCCGTTAGTAAACTCGAGAACACAATGCAAAAGCCTTTTTGACTTCTGATTAAGAAACACCCAGATGAATACTTAGGGTTTTGTAAGGACGTGAAGATAAAGGACTAAACGAAACATGAAAAGGCCCGATAAACAGAAAGGGCCTTTCATAAACCCCTTTGGTAATTTCATTCTCAATTGAACTCATAGTTGAGTGTAATTTCATTCTCCATCTGGCTACTTATATAGTCCGACTTCATAAACCCCTTTGGAATAAGTCGGGCACCAGAATCGCAAAGCATGGAACTAAAAGAAGACTTGTCATCTTCTTCAACCATTATAACCCTACCGACTTTCTACCCCAGTCAAAGATTTAACCACCAATTGGGGTTTCTTCTTCTACCTCACTTGGGTTGTTCCAATCAAACCAATAAGTGGTAACATCTGAGGTCTTCTCAATATTATTGTTTTCCGGATTTGAGATCGTAAAAATGGGAAGAGTGAGGAGGTGATATCGGTTATAACAATGGAAGAAAAAGGTATGCGGAAGAGACAAGGACAGAGGTGAAATTGATTTTAAAATTGAATAGATAAATTTACCATTTTACCTCTGAAGCGTCTTAAACTGTTAATCAATTTTCTATTCCACCCGCTCAATCGCCTTGCATTCCTTTGTACATGTTGCTTCAAAACTTGTATGTGTGACAACATTACAATCATAACCCAAAGAGATGTTTTATATAGTAACTAGGTGATGGACGGGGAACAACACGTAGGTTGGTGATTTTAAGAGTATGGATATGAAAGTTTAGATTAGTTTTGACACAAAACCGTGATGAACCCAAAACTTAAATGTTTAATTCGTTTTAAAAGGTCCTTATATAGAAGATAAAAATGATGTACATCATATAAGATAAAATAAGTTTAATATATAATAAAACTAGTATTTCATTATTAACATTGAAAATATACTATAGACAAAATTACAGAAATCAGCCTTTATGTTTGACTGAAATTGCAGGTTCCAACCTTTATGTTTCATTTGCACGGAAAACAACCTTTACCTATTGATTTTACTACAGATTCCAACCTTTGTGACTAACTCGGTTAATTTTCTTGGTTTAGTCTCCTCACGTGCATATCATGTGAGGGTATATTGGAGATTTATCAATAAAATTTTTATTGATATATATATACGAAAAAACCCTTCTCCCCCTCCCTCATTATCTCTCTACCATAAGCTGACAACAACACCATCCAACAACTACCAACAACCATTCTCTCCCCCTTCCCTATCCCTCTTCCACAAGCTAACAACAACACCATTCGACCACCACCAACCACTAATAGCTGACCAATCACATCTGGAAAAAAAAAAGGGATTCAAGCCCCAAAAACCTTTGTTTCGTTCTACGTCGTCTGGAAGCAGTGTTAGCTTATTCGAATTAGAGCTGCGTCTAACAGATTTAGCAATAGTGGTGGCGATATTGATGGATGGTCAATGGTAGAAGGTAGGTGGTGCATTGGTGGTGGGGGGTTACACGACGGTGGAGAAATGGGGGTTAATCGACGAAGATTAATAGTGGTGGTGATGCGGTGGTCTATAGAGTGGAGGTCGAGGGTAAGGGTTAGGGTTAGGGTTGTTTGGAGTGGAGGTCCATGATGGATGTTGGTTGCAGATTTGGGTCGATGGTGGTTGCAGGTTTGGGTTTCGATGGTGATGGGGCGGGTGGCTGAATCGCACAGGTGACTATGGTGATAGTAGGGATGAGCATACGATCCCGAAAACCGATCCCGAACCGAAAAAATACCGATCCCGTACCGAACCGATACCGAACCGAGGGTGTTCGGTATCGGTATCGGTACCCACATTTAGAGGTTTTCGGTTTCGGTATTATCGGTATCGGTAGGAGATCGGTATTTTAAGGTAAAATATCGATACCACACCGGTACCGTACCGATACCGAACAGATACCGTACCGGTATAATCGGTATCGGTATTGGTTTTTTGAACTTTTCGGTATCGGTATTGTCGGGATCGGTATCGGTTCGGTACCGATACCGTCCCGAGCTCATCCCTAGGTGATAGTGTGGATGAGTGTTGTGATAGATAAAGTGAAGAAGAAGAAGGGTTTGTATTTTTTATTTTTATTTTTTTTAACACAAGCAGTGGATGTTGAAAGACCAAACTGCCCTCACATGACTTGTATATAAGAGGACTTAACCAATAAAATTAACCGAGTTAGTCACAAAGGTTGAAACATATAGTAAAATCAATAGGTAAAGACTGTTTTCGGTGCAAATAGAACAGAAAGATTAGAACCTACAATTTTAATAAAACATAAATATTGATTTTTGTAATTTTTTCTATATTATAATAATAAAATTATTAAATACCAAAAATGGTTGGTGTTTGAAATGCTTTGTGTATGTCTGAATGATAACAATCATCACCATTCACCAATGTCCAACCACTTCGTTAAAAGGCTATATAATAGTGGATACCAGGACGTCTCCATTGACCATTCCCTCCCTTCCACATACATACATACGGTTGTGAGCTTCAAATAATGCATGCTCAAGCAGGTCAATTGGATCATCAAACCCTAATTCTTCTCTAATCTATCCACAATTTTTACTATTTGCTGTAATGTGCTCGCTAATTTCTGTTTCTGCTTGCAGTTATCGACTTTTTAGGCGACGTGCCTCTGCTTCAGCGGCTTCCTAGCTCATCTATTAGGAAAATTGCTCAACATGTTATTGTTAATCATTACAGTAATTCTCTCCACTCCACTTATGACTTTGTATTTGTTTATTCGATCTTATTTTGTTTTATGATTCCGGTGTTTTTAGAGTTTGATAGTGGAAGTTAAATTGTTAATGAGTGTGTGTGTGTGTATTTGATTGAATTTTGAAGTTGTTGCCTATATTAAATTTTTATCACAATCATAATAAGATTTTCTTAGGGTTGACTTACCAGTATAATTAGTTGAGTCTGTGTCATGTTCATATTATTAGCATATATTATTATTATTATTATTATTATTATTATTATTATTATTATTATTATTATTATTATTATTATTATTATTATCTATACAATTCATTCCTAATATAATAATAATAATAATAATAATAATAATAATAATAATAATAATAATAATATATGCTAATACATATAGCTATTTATAGTTAGAAAGCTTTTATTGATGTATTTTGGCACAAATGCACAGTTGATCCTATTCATAACTAACTGTTTAAAATGTGCTTTTTATTTGATATAAATGGATCCAATTGGTTCTTACTGTTGATACAATTTATTATACTATTATTAACAAAATTGATTGATTGGATGAATGCTTTATGTTGAAGATTCTGGTGAGTGTGTTTTCCAAGAAGGTGAACCTAGTGGTGGAATTTACTTTATTTTGGAGGGTGAGGTAATTTTTTTTTTTTTTAAATTTTGGTTGACTAATTTTAGGGTTGACTGAATCGCGTAGCCTTAAGTAACTCATTGTTTATTTGATGACATCTACATTTTCAGGTGGAGGTATCCCGTTCGTTTTATGCAGATAACCATGATTCTCAAGTTTTCCGGTGGGAAAAGTTTGATCACTTCATCCAAAGTGAGAGGCCATACTTTTCATCCTTTTAATCTCTGTTATTTAACTTAATATATTTCGAAATTGAAATTTGGATGGGGTTGTGTAGTTCATTGCCTTGATTATTGATAATTGATAAACTGAATCAAGTCTATTTTGCAGGTGAATCTGATACGCAGGAAAATATAATTGCCTTGACTAAGGTAGTTGCTATCATCTTTTACATTATGCATACATAATTTTCTGTAAGACGTGCTGATTTGCGGAAAGTTTTTTCAGAGTATGCTCATATGTTGTTATGTATAGCCACACAAAAGTTTTAAGTTTTTTCACTATGGATGCAGCTCACCTGCTTGATGCTACCTCACAAATATAGTCCCTTGATGCATCCATATTCAATTTGGAGTGCAGATATGAATCTTACGACATGTGCACCTGTGGAACACATATTGTTCTTGGATCCACTGGATGTATGTGGTACTCTTGACCCAAATTAGTCATCTTGCATCTATTAAAATTTTATTGTACTCTTGTACAATTAATTTGCATCGTAGAGCTTTGATTAAGTTTACTTTTGTTTGTTTGAAGGTGAACACATTCAGAGGAATCACCTTGAAAGGAGCTCCAAAGTCTGGTAAAGTGTATGGTGGGCAATTTATGGGACAGGCATGAAGCTTCTGTGTATTTCTACTTGCATTTGCTAGAATAACTTTTATATAGTATTTGTACTTATAATAAATAACATGTTTCATACACCATGATGATCACCGTGACCGCGTCACTATTTATAAAAGTCATACGTAGTCTTACTTTTCATAGAATTGTTCTCTCTAGGATATTTTTTGACACTGTTTGAATTCTAGGTTAGTGCATATGCATGGATAGATAAAGTAGGAGATGGTATTATCATTATGTTTATATTTTGGAAACACCTTATAATCTTTGTTTTCAATTACATATTAATATTTAAAAAATGAGAGTTTTTAGAAAGCTGTTAGAAGGTTAGGCTGGCAATATGTTCTTCTGCAAAAAGTATATATTCTGTTTAAAATTTCATGGATCCAATATTTGGAGCAATAACGAGTATGAAAATCTTTATTTACAAATCACAGAAAAACTATAGCTAACACAAAAATAAGATCTTAAATCCTAGATTCATAGTTAACTAAGATTGGAACTCTGGACACAAAATTGTTTTCAAATAAACTAGAGGAATTGCTAGTTAAGAAAGGGTGTCCATCTGTACTTGAATAGGCCATATATCATCGAAAAGTTGGTTCAGATTAACCAAGTACATGTTTAATATCTATTCAGCACTTCCATGACATACCAAGATTATATTACTTCTGTAATATTCTTATATATTTGCTTTCTCGTGTTCTTATGATTAAAATATCTTTATCTATGTAAACATAATTGACAGATCTAAAGTAACCTGCACCACATAATATAATGAGATTATCGGTGCATACTTATGTACATAGATGGATAATTTTATTCAGGCGCTAGCTGCGGCATCCAAAACTGTTCATTTTCACAAGATTTTACATAGCTTTCATGCTCACTTTCTTCTTGCTGGGGACATTAATAGTAAGTTGATTGCTATGTAATTAAATATGATATATGATATTTGTTAATTTTCCAATCATTTGAGTTTTGTACTCTTCATTTTTCCCCAAAAAGCATGCATCCTAAATCTATTTTTTTTTTTTTGTGTGTGTGTGTGTGTATAGTAGTTTTCAAAATAACCCTTCCCTATATATATATTAACAACATATTCAAAAGCATGCACATTGTAATGTATGCATTGTGACACCGATATGCTACCCTGATATTTAGTGTACATATGCAGTTCCAATCATATATCAAGTTGACCGGCTAAGTGATGTGCCTAATATTGCTACAAGAAGGGTGAACGCAATACAAAAGGAGCGTGTTGTCTTCTTTTTGATTGCTTCCTTTCATGTAAGTGTTCTATGCATCAAATATGATTATTTCTTTCTGAAAATACGGTTAATTGGTATTCTTCCATGTACATAGTTCACCAATACTTGTCATCATCATCTTCTTCTTCTTCTTCACTAAAATATGAAACTTGAAATTTATGGGTGCTTATCTAGTTATCTTTAAATAATCTAGTAAGAAATAGACAAATAGTTAGACTCCCAAGAATGAGGGCACTCCTATGTTATCATTTGTACCTACAATATGTCAGGGTCAGCTGATACATGTTTGTAATATGCATATGAATATTGTTTCGTTTATATTTATTCAACTTCATTGATTCATAATAAGTGAGTCCAACTTATAGTGCTTTTTATGACGTACACTTACAGAGGGAAGAAGAAGGATTTGATCACCAAGATTCAACAATGCCTTCCGTGCCTGACCCAGAAACGGTAACTGAATATATTCTACTTTGAATGATCATATTTCTTGTCAATTGCTGTTTTTATAATTATTAAATCTTACTGTTGCAGCTTTTGCCAGAGCATGGATTAGAGGAGGGTGTTAAGCTCCCACGTCATCATCCTAGGTTAGATTCTGTATCCTTAACTCATGATATAGTGACTGTCATCATCAAAGGTTAGATTCTGTGTCCTTACCTCATGATCTAGGCATCTAGCAATTCACTATTCAACCTTATGTGTCTGGACAAAACATTCTCTTGAAACAATTAGTCATAATTTCTTTTTATTGTGTCACACATACTTTGTTATAATGTTATTAAATCATGATTAACAGAACCGGAGTTTGCACCTCAACTTCTGTTCCGTGGCCCACAGAAATCAGGCCAGTGGATCCTAAAAAGTATACCCTCCACGCTACACGGCCTCCGAGGTTATTTCTTGTTCTCTTATATTAATGCAAATTTTTATTCTTGTCTATGCTTATATTGCATGGTGTGTACATGGCAACTTCTTTGTATTGCAGTATCAGTTACTGGTTGAGAGCAAAAGGTAGACTTCCTGATGACCAAGCTTTGCATAGGTGAGAGATTCTTTCAGTTGACTATTATCTTCTAAATACAATTTAAAAGTTGAAAGAAACATAACATTGTGAACATCAACAAAGGTGGTTTGTAGTAGTGTGGTGGCAAGATGTACGGGTTGGGCCTGAAGCGGGTCACAATCTAACAATGTTTTGTGTAAATAGCATGTGTTATTATGATTTCGAAAACAATATTGGTGAAGTAAAAATATATGTCTTAATATAAACGATTTAAGAGGTTGTATGCATTCAATTTTCGAAAACTATGGTTGACTTTTAACCCATTTAACCTCTTTCTCTTTTAGCTAATTTTTTGATTTGACCCATTTGAGACTGGACACAACCCAAATCGACCCACCCATAAGTGAACAGGTCGATATTGCCACTTCAAGTTTGTAGGTGTCTTGTATGATATTTGTGATTGCAAATAACAGGTGTGTAGGAGCATACTTCTCAGATCTACTATTTATTCAAATCAGTCTGAATCCACATCGTAGAGAGGGCATATTCCCATCTTCTATTAGTCTAGACCATTCGTAAGTTAATACATGCCTTAAATTTTACAACATAAAATAAATACATGGCTAAAAAATTAACTTTTTTAAAAAAGTTATCCTAGATGATCCTTATAGTAACATCTCTTTACTGAGGGCAAGCTAGTGAGGTAACTTATTTTTCTGTTAGAAAATATGAACGGTGAAAATAAATACTAGGAATTAATTTATTTTTTGGGCTAAATAACTTTAGCCTGGAAACTTCACATAAAAGATATGTTGCAGTTTTCAAAAGAAACAGAAAATGTATGTTTCTCAGTATATACAGATTGCAACATTTCTCTGTGTGTGAAGTTTTCAAGTTACAAAATTACAGCTACCTATTTGTGGATTGTCATTGTTACAACTTGGTACCATTTGGTCATGATTCACAATTTTATTTCATTCTGTTCATAGTAAAGGATTTTAAGACATTTGATGTCAAAGTTTAGTATAAATGATAAGCTCTTGTCTGATCTATTCGAACATAACTATTTCCATAAACGTGGATAAGTAATAGAGAACGAAAACGTATTTTTTTAATAATAATAAAAAATCTTGTTGGCTTGTACATCACATCCGAAATACCTCTTTTTTGTCGTTTCAGGATGTGGTTTCATAGGGATTTTAGAGCAGATGATTGGTTGTTATATGTGGTAAGTATCGAGGACCATTACTTGTGTAATGTTTGTTAACTTTCTACCTTTGGCAACCACCAAAAGTTATCATAAATTCGCCACCTTGTTACGGAATAAACATGTTACATGATAGTATGATACTCATTCTTTCATTTATAATTACACTTTTAAAAATGATCTTTTTGTTGTAACATTTATAGTTTCCACATATTTCATCTTAATATCTTTTTATCACATGGTTTTTTAATATACTTTTTTTTTTCACAGATTGATAGTCCCACTGCTTATAATGCACGAGGCTTTTCTCGTGGTCAAATGTTCAATAGAAAGGGAGAGGTAACCACATCTTAACTTGTTACATCCTTACCACATCGTAGAGATTGCAAAACGGGGGTCAAAATGGTAATAGCAAGTACAGATCAAAACAGGCCGGTCGTGTTGGGTTGACCCTTCAACACTTTTTAATCCATTATTTATTTTGTAAATGATTTATATGAATAAAATTACAAAAATTAAGTTACTCAAATAATCATAAAATTTTTCAAAACGATCTAGCATGCTGTAAGCATTTCCAGTGGCGAAGCTTGACCCGAAGGTTCGGGGGGTCGAAACCCTATATTTCCAAAATTTTCTATACGAATACTATATAATCAGAACTTCTGCGCGAAAATTCGGGGGGCCCGACCGCCCCCTCCCGCCCCAACTAAGCTATGCCCCTGAGCATTTCACTTTACAATACCCATTTGACCTGTTTCCCTTTTATAGCTAATTTCCTAGTTTTACGGTTTGATTTTGATGCATGACTTCTACTGAGACGATCGATGCCAACTCTTTGAATTTAAATTTTATAGAAAAGAGATAAGAGAGCTCCCCACCCCCCATGACACGTAACATTAGGCTTGTGGACTAATCTTTTTTTGTGTTGCAGCTTGTTTTGTCTGCAATGCAGGTGGGTGTTGTGAGAAAACTAAAGCCACCAACGACTACATCGAAGCTATGACTTACTCATATATCCACCATCTGTTGTATGCTCCATTGAAACTACACACGAATCTGTTGTATTTATCCATTGAATACGGGTTGGTTATAGAGGCTGGTGAAAAAACATGTCGTAGGACCCACAATTGCCTAAATTATCATGGCTACATTAAAAAAACAAATAATGTTAAATCAGTATTCAGATAATAATTATAAGTTTTGTAACAATTCTCATTTTCTCTTGGCAAAAGAAAGTTTAAATAATAGTCGAGAATCATGTATGGAATATGTTGATTCAACGGTATGTGACTGGTGCGGGTCAGCTCTGGAAACAACTAACCACCTCCTTATCGAGTGCGGCTTTGCTGAATCAGTATGGAAGTTTGTAGCATCATGGTGCAATATGAAGGTATATGAAAAATAGGGCAAAACGTTATTCTAGTTGCACTATGGATAATTTGGAATGCGATTATGCGAGGAATGATAGAACATTCAACAATGAACAATGTTAAAAGGAAACTGCGATTTATCTTTGAGGAGATCAAGGTGAGTTCATTAGTATTGATAAAATACAGAGCAACACATTAGTTTGGTTTGATTGGAGTGATTGGTGTGTTTTTGATTTTATGTATGTTTGTAAACGTTTTGAATTTCATATTCTAGCTACAGATAGAATTGCTCCTTTTGCCTTAAGTATATATTTAAAAAAAAAAACAGAAACTTAATCTTTAGGTTAATGACGTGATAAAAATACAAATATATATGACATAAAGACAAACAGTTTTCGCCTGCTCGGTAGAGGACTAGAGGAGACAAGCAAGACTAAAACATAAAACATGCATGTAATGCTTTTTGTAGCAAGACAGATCTATGAGCAAATTTTATGTGGAAATAATGAGATGAGACTAAACATAAAAGAAGTATTTCATATTAAAAAATAACTTCGTATTAACACTGAGCACAAAAAAGGAAAAAGGCAAGGGCCCAACCGGGTTCGAACCGGTGACCTATTGATCTGCAGTCAATTGCTCTACCACTGAGCTATGGACCCAATTGTGTTATAGTACTAGTATTACAAATATATGAAATAAGTACACACATAAGAACTCTTCGATTTCTGCCATTGAAGGCATCCTGGGAGCTCTAAAATTTTAAACTTTTGGGTAATATCAAGTACATAAGAGATCCATCCTGCTTTTGAAAGACGAAATGTCACCTCAAAAGATTGCTTCCTGTGAGCTATCGCACACGCTTTGAAAAGCATATAACATCAGTATCGTAAGCTATAATTTGTTTCAATTTCATAAACTCCATTGTTATGTTACCACGCACCCGGTTACCAACAACCATTCCAACAAAATTCCACTCATAACAAAGTTAATCATAACAAAGTTAATGGTAGAGCCCGAAGAGGATGAGATGTACGTAAACCATACATCCAGATTTTCCACCTCGATGAAAAGTGGAAAATCCTAATCGAACAAGGTGCAACATTTGGATTTTTCTACTTGGAGTGAATCAATGAAGTGTTTTTAACCTTGTGTGTAGTTTCATATATATAGTACGTTACATGGATGGTCTTTGTGGTTTGCACAAATTTAACCTCAATATGGTTGTAATAAATGATAATGCACATCTTTTGTTTCAAACAACGTCACATAACCATTAAAACGTACCAACAAACAACATTGTCAAGTAACCATTAAAATGTATGCTTCAATACAAGATTGTCACGTCACAAAGGGAAAAAAAGATTGAAGTCCATGATTACATATTTTAACAACAAATGATTAAATGAAATGGAAAAGCTTAAAGTATAAATGAAAGAGCTCGAAATACACATTATATAGTTGTGATTACTAGCTAACAGATCAAAGCCCACAATAAACTAAACTTATTTATTGTGGTAACATCCCCCTTAAACTCACAATGCAACAGTAATTAGCATTGAGAGTTTATCATATAAGAATCAAAATCGAGATGCCGACCGAGTCTTGGTGAACACATCTGTCATGGTTACACTATTTACAAATTGTCATCATTATTCATAAATTATAACTACTCATCTTATTAATATAGGATATGGGTAGGGATCCTAAGAGAACCAACCCTTGCTATTGGGGTGGTGGCCCAATGGTAGAAGCAAAGCTTCTAGGAACACCTAAGGGGGAGGTCATGGGTTTAAGTCTCACAAAGAGTGAAATTTGCCGTTCAAAAAAAAAAAAAAAAAAAAAAGAGAACCAACCCCTATTTGAGAACTGAGAGAACCATTCTGGGCCACACATTTCATATAAAGGCAAATTTTTTTTTTTAATCGCACATTTTTATGCAAGGAAATTTTTTTTATTTTTTTTTTCATTTATACATATATGTATATAGCATTTTTTAGCTATACATATGTGTATATTTCAGTTATACATATGTGTATATTGCATTATACATATGTGTATAATGCAATTATACACATGTGTATACTGAAAAAAAAAATACAAAAAAAAATATAAAAAAAATTTCCTTACATATAAAGCAGCGATTTTTGCAAAAAAAAAAAAAAAAATTTTGCCTTAGAGAAATGTGTGGCCCAGAATGATTCTCTCAGTTCTCAATTTAGGGAAAGATTCTCATTTGAACCAAATCCTATAGGATAGAGATTTATTCTTTTTTTTTTTTTTTAAATTCTTTTTAAAAGATCACTCTCTTATGTCACTACGTAGACATATAGGAAAAATGTATAGCTTTTATAATGCATGTACCAAAAATATAAATATATAATAAAATGTGTAATAGTGGTACGTTTGTAATTTTAAAACATCTGTTACTAGAAGATGATAAAAATAAAATTTATTCATTATAAACTTCAAATATAATTTTAAAAAGTAGTTACTTCTTCCTAACATTAATAACTAATATGTTACAAGTCATTATTGTGATATTTAATACATCATTTATGAACTTTATGTTAATCTTCTCCAAAACAACATGTATAACATGATCAATATTTTGTTCTCATTTTGATCAATATTATTCATCGTCATGAAAGGTGGAATATTGGAGGTTTTTCTTGAGAGTGCCAACGGCATTAGGCGCACCAATCTCATTGGTATATTAACAATATTTTTTTTATACTTTTAGTTTTGCTAGTTTTAACAATAATTCATTTGCTTACATGTATGTATATTTGAAAGGTAAGCCAAAGTATTATGTCATTGTTGAATGTGGTATTCAACATCATAAAAGCAAAACTTCAAAGGGGAATCATCACAAAGTATCTTGGAATCAGAAACTCACATTTGAGTTGTCGATGTATGAATGCGAGAAGCTCACACACCTAGGGTTGAGAATCATGGATAAAGAGTTATTTCACAACGATACTGGATTTGTTGGCGAAGCTAGGTACTGTTTACCACAATTCTATTAAAATATTTTACTAAACAACTACACCGCGGTCAAATAAATAAATATTATGTTACAATGTTGAAACTTCTTTTAGGGTTTACCTTGATGAAATACTTGTTGAAGGAAATGAAAAAGGACTCATTGAATTAACACCAAAACCATACAATGTGGTCCTTGATGACGAAACGTATAAAGGACAGATTAAAATTGGACTCAAGTTTATCCCAAATGTAAGTATCTTAATAACTTCAAAGTTATAGAAGGTAGATCTTGTTCTTATTGATTAAAGGTGTCTAAAAAAGACGTTTTGAAGGCGGAACTTGAAAAAAAAAATTCTTAAATGTTGTAACTTTTATATTGCCAACATTACTTTGCAGGTTGTTATTAAGAAAGAAGGTAAAGATGTTAATACTATGGAAAGTGGTTATGAGGAGACGATATGGAGCAAGTTTGTTGACTTCTGTAAAATGTCATGGTGGAGACTTACTCACTATGGTAGAAAACTAAATCCGGATGAGCATAAGCGTATTTAGATATTTGTATGAGTAAAATAATCCTTTTTATATTATAGGTATAATTAAACTTACATGTTAGATTTGCTTTTTATGTGTAAAATAATCCTTTTTATATTTGTTGGGAATTTTTAATGGTAAAATTGTTCAAGCATAATTGACAAACACAATGGGCCAAAAAGAGAGAGCAAGTTGTAAGCTGTAACGGTTTCAATATTGGGAAATGGACTCCCTTGGTTAATCAGCTCGCTGTTTGTTTTCTGTTTTCTTTATTAACTTATTGTCAATGTACAAAAGTTAAACAACAAAAATCATTCTAATTCTAATTCTAATTCTATCTAATTGAAGTTCGCACTCTAGCTATTTTTGGGAGGTGATAAATTGCAGTATCAAGGAAAATTTTTATGCAATGAGGAACCGGCATAGATGTGTGTATATACATAGTTAATGAACGTCTTAAAATTAAAAGAGTAAATTACAAAAATCGTCCTTTAGGTTTGTTAGTACATGATGTCCATAGGCTAGTATACATGATGTTTGGATAGTATTTAGGGTGTTTGGGTGTGTTTGGAAGCGTTTTGGGACAAATTGAATGCTGGAGGCGAGTAGGATTAGTAGGAGGCGATTAGCATGGCTAATCGCCTGTCTATCGTGTGTGATAGCCCTACTCGCATGCTTTTCATATGGCATGGGATCCCTACTCGCATGTAAGGTCCTGCACGAGTAGTATGGGTATAAAAGCATCCAATTATTGCCCTAATCATTAGATGTCATATCACACAGCCCCCAAACACCCTTCCCAAGGTCTGAAGGTCTGAGATTATCATTGTAAACACCTGAGCTCTGTTTTTTATTATTCAAGACAACCTTTGACCATATTTTGTGTGTGTGTGTGTGTGTTGATACCTCGTTTGTGTTTGTTTCATCGTCGTTTCTGTTATCCGAACCTTTTCAGAGGATTCCGTACTCTGAATAGTCAAGCTCGTGATTGTCGGGTGACCCGAAAATCGATCCTACAATGTTTATAGCGAGTTGGAAATCATGTCCTTTAAAAACATAAATTACAGAAAACATACTTTGTATTTATAACACTTACATGTTACGTCATTTTACCCTAACCTAGTTATTTTTTCCCGTTAAAATATGACCAAAGGGACCTCATGTGAGGGTATAGTGGTGGTGGGTGATAGTGTCGGTTGACAAAGAGTGAGGAAAAGATTAAACTTAAGAGTGAGAAAGAGAGAGCTGTGTGTGTGTATATATATAGTTTTATGTATCAAAAGACTATTTTTATAATAAATGGGTAAAAAGACTAATCTACCCTCACTTGGGGTCCATTTGGCCATATTTAACAAGAAAAGTTAACTGTGTTATGACATGTTTGGCTTTCCTTCTCCTTAATCCCAAAAGTCACAAATTGTAACTTAATCTCCCTTTTCACCTCCTTTTCACCTTATTCAATGCCTAAAATGTCCTTTTCAAACCATCATCCAAACACTTTTTTTTTAACTTATGACTTTTTGGAAAGGTCATAAGTCATAAGGAGGTGAAAAAAATAGACATCCAAACATGCTCTTAGTGTCAAAGGACATAATGTGTAAAGATTTGTCAACACAAAGTACGTTTTCTGTAATTTGTGTTTCTAAAGGACATGGTTTGCAATTCGCTATAAACATAAAGGACGACTTTTGTAATTTTGTCAAATTAAAAAATAATCGCCTTAAAAAATGCATCATTGATATATATCAAAAACAAAAACAAAATTAATAAAAAAGAGATTATAAATGAAATTTGACTTGTATTAAATTTGTCTTACCAATCTAATGAAATTACATTTTTGCCCATATAAATAAATATGAAATGACGATGTTGGTCGTTCAGAATACACCATATAGTAGTATAGAAGTATAGATATTTTAATCAGTTTTTACATCCCATTTCCCAACACCCAATCAAACAATAATATTTTAATCCTCATCAAGCCTCTCATCACATTTTTATTAATATTTTATTTCATCAAGCTCCCACTACACATGGCCTTACTCTCGCGGATTTTCTTTTGCCTTATAGAGCCCTAGTTTTGACTATTTATAAGCTACTAGTGGAATGCCCGCGCGTTGCTGCGGGTATGTATTTTTATTCATATTTTAAATTGCCAAAACTTTATACACCATACTGTCATTTATCCAATCCGATCTGTGCTTGATTTTTATTTGCAACATTTAGTTACACACATGAACCAAAGAACCTTTAGCCTACTGGTTACAAAGTGTTAAATAAGGCTTAGCCTTTTCTTGTGGTGATAATTCAAATTCCATTGGTAACAAAAAGTTAATCCATTAAAAAAAAGTTACATGAATTAATCTATTACTTGGTAATGGTTCTAGGTAACAAAAAGTTAATACATGAATTAAATGTATTAAATGGTGCAATTGATTTGTATTAGTGACTTGTACATAAGGGCATAGATGGAAGAAAATGGTAAAAATTAGAGATTTATGCATGAGACCTTTTGTATGTCATCTTAAAATGATGGTGAAATTACCTTCTTACCCATCTCTCCTCCTTAATAAGGAAGTAGAGATTAGCAAGGTGCCCGCGCGATGCGGCGGGGAGCACAACTTGGTGGTTTAAAGTTGTGCACATGGTGCTTCGGTTTGGTTTTGTTGAAGATACATGTATTTATATATATATATATATATTGTTACAAATTAAACACAAAATATATTCATAGTTACATAGATGTCATTTAAGTTTATTTAGATCTAATATCCTTACAATCAAAACCATGGTATAACTAATCTAAGTATGCAATCTCTATTTGTACAGTTGTATGGTGGTGATCATTCAGATTTTAGATCATTCCTTAGTCAAATTACTATTGCTTGTTTTTTATAGAGTGTAATTACTTTTACAGTTCTAGTATTAATTAAAAGATTTCGTGAATCATATTATTGGAGAATATTTTGTAAAATCATAATTTAGGAAATAGTATTGATTTTATAAGCCTTACCGAATATTGGGACTCCTGTTCAAAATTGGTACTACTACATATACTCTTGGATTTTCACCCAACATCCACCCTATAGTTAGAACCCATTTTTAAGTCAAATTTTGAGATATGAATATAATTGTCAAAACGGGCGGGTCAGGTCGGGTTGGGTGGCGGGTCAAAACGGGTTAATTCAGAAAAAGGGTTGTTTTGGTTCGGGTCAAAACGGGTCCATGTCAAAATGGGTTGCGGGTCGGGTTTATTATAAAAAGGGTTTTCTTTTTAAAAGAAGTGATAGTATCAATTTCACTTCTTCAAACATCCAAAAGATAACTTCAGTCAATCTTATCAAAGATGAAGAAAAAGAAATTTAATATCTAGTGGTATGGTGTCCCCCTTACAAATGTGAGGTTGTAAGTTTAAATTCATACAAATAATGTAAGATGAGGTGAAATAAATGTGTAATAAAAATTTGCTGACATAACAAATAAAAATAAAAGAAGCAATGTGTATGGTGGAGAGATCTACACTTCCCAAGCATATTATACATTTTAAATTTAATAATAATAATAACATAAATAAAAACTGGAGCATCCTTTTATTTACCGCACTGTTTGTTTCTATGTCCATTCAAGTATCCTTCAAGCTCTAACCGTACTATCTCACATAATCAAAAATGGTGATAAAAAATTGAAAACAAATGGTTGAAGAAGGCGATAGGAGGTAATGGTACAAGTCGTCGGCTAATGAGTTAGATGAAGGACTGAAAGAGGCTGTTGTACCTGTTCTTCAATCTCCACTCTTTGATAAGAATAATGAAGAACACGCTCGTCACCTGCTTTACCCGTTTTGACCTGTTGGTAACCTGCCATTGTATTGATCTGCGGTAGAACCCTGATTTATCACATTTCCGCCGCTGTTAGGTTACAGACCATTGTAGACATCCCGTGTCACCGTAATCTCCCCACCATTCGACCTTAGAGGCCACCGCTAGTTGATTTAACTGTTTCCTGCCGGGAACCTATGTGGGAGACCGCCGGTGATTGAGCGGCTCACCCGTTTCTCTTACTATCCCTCTCTCCCGTAAACTCTCCCTCTCTCTCCCTGAATGAAGCATGCTTGAAGGAATTTATAGGAGACTGGCTCCCCATCATAACCATTCATGACCGATCAATTCAGCTCCCCATCATAAACATGTATCAGTTACAATGGAGGTGTTAAGAGATGTATGTGCAGTGTCTTAAAAACTTGAGTTACAATGGGTACAAACTATTGAGTAAATTAAAATCAACATTAATTCTTGAACCATCATTGAATTCTTGTTAATTGATTTGGAAGAGGGATGTACAAGTTGTTTTTGCATTCAAGGGTAGCATTGGAAAAACTTTCATGACATGTAGGATATAAAGCACAAAACCCTTCATATGCCATCTTAAAATGATGGTAAAATGACTACTTTGCCTATCTCTCCTCCTTAATAAGGTACTATAGATAACCAACCTTATACTATTGGGTTGGGCCAAGAAAATTTAAAAAACCAATATGTTTATATGCATCGAGCACAATGATCCTCGACCTATTCAGTATCCCTACTGATATTAACAAGAAATTGCAAGAGTGCTCACTAAATATTTCGAGGATAAGTAATTGATTATCCCTACCAAACAACAATTAGAAAAAAATTGTTGATGTATACCACCTCATAGAAAAGATTTGTTAATGATGATTTGTTAATAAAGAAATCAAATATGATTAATCTACCCACACTCGAAGAGTCGGAGGGTTCTTATATGTCGATGCTACTGTTACCACTATCACTTATTTAACCTTTAGCACGCAGCTAACAATAATTGTTCAATCGTACAATGTACGATCAATGAAATTTTCAAACAAATTTGACAGACAACACAATAAAACAACGATTTGATTTGCGTAGTCGATTTTTAATCTAAACACCTTGCACATCCAAAATGAGTTGATTTTCAATAAATGAACATGATATTTCACTCCTGTATTTTGTGACATCAAACTTATGAGATGATGTCTTTTAAGCAAACTTGCTGAAATACGTTTATTTTCAATTGAATTTGAATGTCAAACATACTATTCATATAAAAATACTTTCTAATTGATTGAGGTTTGTTTTTTTTTTTTCTTTCATGATCGATGCATCTGGGCTGATGAAACTGGGCTGCTGACTACTGATCATGGGCTGGAAGCTAAGTTTTATCACTTTTATGGGCTGAACTTGGATTTTAAAATTAGAAGTCCATGCCTCTATTCCTATTTATTTTCTTAAAAAAAAATTCAACGATTTATTTAAACTAACTATATTTAACATCATCCTGTGCTTTCACTTGCACGATGATTTTCTTCATAATTATGGTTAGGCAAACTACAACTAATTGGTTTGAGATTAAAAATTAACTCAATAATGAAGACGTATCATTAATCATTAATTAGAAACTATACAATCACTCTATCTGGATATATATATTTTTTTTAAATGTCTATCAGTCATCATTCAAATCAAATGCGTTCCTTAATTTATTATATCAAATTCCATCACAAGAGCATAACTCAAACTTTATGGTAAGCACGTCTATGTGATATTTTATTTATAACCACGTTTTGTGGTCTGTAGTTTTTATTTTATTTTTTAATTTCTTATCCATATTTTGTAAACAACTATATTTTCTAATCTTTATTGTTTAGTGTTCAAATTTCTGTTCATTTGACTAATGAATATGATTGAATAAGTTTTTAAATCTTGTAATTTTAGTTACTAAGTTTCCATGTTTCATGTTTGTATATATAATTTTGATTCAATGTTACAAGAATGAACGTTGATGAATATGTCATCAAAACAAACATATGCACCGATAGTTGTTACACCAAGTTTAAAACCGTTGACACATAAAGTCAAGTGATAGATGGAGAGAAAAATGTTCAAATAATATGTTTTAGGCTTATTATAAACAAGTGTCGGTTATGGAGGAGATTAAGATTATGAACTATTTGTGGGTCATAAACTGGGCTAAAATGGCGGACATGTCGTGGGATTCTTGGGGGAGATTTGATGCAATAAAAATGGGCTAGTTTGGGATTGTGTTTTTGTAATTGTGGTTGTTTTTTCGGACAATGTATCCCGGTTTATCTTGCTAGTGTCTTGCTAGCTTTTTGAATAAAGTTTTGTTGGTCGTTCAAAAAATTTATATATATGTTTTAGGCTTACAGGTATTTTTTAATTAATAGGCGTAAAAATATACTTTTATTACGATATGATGTGCAACAGTTTATTTATAGCGTATTTAAACCTGGCCCGATTTTTATCCGATATTGAAAGTGTTCTTAAATATATTGTGTCGTCTATATAGTTAACATTGAGGGACCAAAGAAATAAGATCAAATACAAACAAAATAATATGTAAAAACAATAGGAACCAATAAATGTTTGACACATGACATATCTTTTAAATCTTGATCAGGGTATTTAGGTCATACACATTAGATATTATTTGGAAATCCTTAGTTTTATGGAATCTTTAATTCAAATTACGTAAATTTATTTGATGTGATCAGTTATACCTTATTCAATTTCTCTGCAAACAAATTAATAGGTCATAAGCATCCATATTCTTCAATCGGTTCCATACTTTTTTTTACAAAAGAATAATCATTACACGGAATTATATATTTATGTTTCATGTGTGTTTATTTTTATTTTCTTTTCTTTTCTTGATTTCTTTATTAGTCATCTTTGAAGTGATGTGGTTGTTATCTTCTTCGGTTTATTATAAGTAAAACATGTTTCTTGGTTGTAACTCGATAACCATGGAAACGAAGATAGTCAATAACAACACAATGCAATTACATAAATAACGAACAAACAGGTACATTTTTAAATAGAGAATCACAATAACACATCAAAATAACATCATATAATTGCATACCAACAAAATCAATATATTCATGTTGATATGTTTTATAGCAGCACAATGAGACACATGTATATAATACCAGCACAATCGAAACCTTAAAATAAATGAGTATGATCAATAACAACACAATATAATTACATAAGTAGCACATAAAAGGTATGTGTGTGTGTGTGTGTGTGTGTGTGTGTATATATATAGGTAGAGGATCCGGTATGAAAATTGTTTTGTTTAGGAAGTGTAGGAAGTATTTTCAACCATTAGATCAAATCTAATTAAATCTTTAGATGAAGGTCATTATAGACTTTTTGTCCATTTTTTATTGATTACAAACCCACTAAATTAGCAACTAACATCTAGATATTTATGAAGATTAATCATCCTAAATTAACTAATTATTCATTATTTTTCATAAGAATCATAAGATATTCATATCAAATAAGTTTATCAATACCCAAAAACTTGGTCGATTCTTCAAACATATAACCCTCTCTATGACTTTTTCGATTATTCAAGTCATGGCAGAAGGTTAACATCGGGAGTGTTTTATAATAACGTCAGGAGTGTTTTATAATGAAAGAGAAACTAGTATGCATTAATAAAGAGTGCTTTATAATATAATCGGGAGTATTTTATAATAACATCAATAGTGTTTTATATTGAAACTAAACACAGTAGAAGTGTTTTAAAACAGTAGAAGTGTTTTAACAGATACGAATCATGTTTAGTAAAAAAAACACTATTATTCGGTTAGATCAGCAAAAAATAAAAAAGAAAAAGAAAAAAAGAAAACACTATTACTTTAAACTCACTATTATAGAAGATGAATAATAACCGGTGCAAATAAGGTTTTGTGGTTCTATTTGTTTTTTTTTCTTTTTAGAAGATGAACAAGTTTGAATGTATGAGAGAGATTATAATCACTAATAATATTTAAGATTGAAATTAAGATGAGAGGGAGAGGGGGCATGAATTAAGGGTGATAGTCAAATGGTTTCTATATCAAAATACAAGAAATGACATCACTACCCTCATTTAAAACACATATTGGACCATCATACCCTTAATTATTAAAATATAATTAGTAGAATCTTAACAAACCCAAACTTTTAATCTCAGCCATCCATTTCTAGATCCAATAGTTGAAAACACTTCCTACACAAATCGATTTTCCTACAGGAACCTTACCCTATATATATATATATATATATATATATATATATATATATATATATATATATATATATATATAGTACTGAAACATTTTTTTAAATAAACATCATATAAATTCCAAAATCGAATGTACGGAACAAAAGAAAACGATGGTGTTGTTTTTTATTTGTGTGCTGTGATGATTAATCATAGCACTTCTATTTATGCAAGTGCTATTATCCTATACGTGTGCTATTATCCTTCATAAGATACTGAAATACTTTTTATAAGAGAACATTTTTCGTTCATTTTGTTTAAGAAACTAATCCATATTTACAATTTTAGAAAAAAAAAATTAGATGTTGTAACTGCTAAATTGCGAGATTTAAGGGATTTTGGTGGAGGTTTCATTTAATAAAAGTAATCAAATACCAAAAATACCCTTTATTCTAACTAATTAGCACTCTAATTGTAGATTGATAGGGTATAATCGATCTTATCCGTATATTTAAGTATTTAAGGGTTGGGATCTGTTCTCACGGTTTTTACATAAAAAAAGGTTTGTATAGGATCCCTCCTTAGGGACGAAAATATAAAAAACTAGTTTTTGTCCCGGGAGCGTCCCGGGTTGAAATATCTAATAAGACATAATAAAATATCTAATATGACAACATAATTAATGACTTGCATGATTAATGAATATTATTATTATTATTATTATTATTATTATTATTTTAAACAAATCTCTGCCATAAGTTATCATATTCTAATATAAAAAAAAACGAATCTCTGCGCCGGGTATAATGTCAAATGAATTCGGAAGTTTGTAATCGATCATTCTAAAAAGAACTAACATTAAATAAGGAAAAAAAGTTATTTATTGAAATATCGACCGCATTATTCTAAGGGTTATGTGATGCGTTAAAAAATTCATGGGTATATGATCGGATATATAGTTCGGGTATTTGGGTATGTGGTTTCGGGTAATTGGGTCGGGTTTCACCTAATCTCAGGCCCGACCCAAACCTACAATTTTTTTAAACTAATCCCAAACCTGACACAATACCTGTCGGGTTACAAAAAATAGTAGTTTTTATCTCTGTTTTTTATATAGCACTATGGTACTCGTTGGAAAGATAATAAAACGCTCGTTAATTTGGTGTAATTTTTTTCTTTAAAAAATTTCGTATATAAAAAATATTAACGTTTAAAAGTTACGGGAGGAAACATGAGAGAGAAAATAATAAAGATTTAATATTTACATTTAGTAGATTAGGTATTTAATAGATTAGGTTAAACCATATTTAATCCTTTTTTTAATTGGTCTAGAGTTGCCACATCACATCCTATGTAGCATCTCTTAAATGAGAGATTGCATAAGAGTATGACATGTAAGATTAATCCCTTTGCAATATATATATATATATATATATATATATAGATGCAAACGAGTAATGTGTTTGCGTTTTTGTGGTTGTAGGCTAAACAATGCGAATTCAATCATTACATCTTATAAGAATATTTTTTCCTTTTTTTTTTTTGTAAAATAGGAAAGTATTTTTTTTGAACGGTAAGGAACGGCATGTCAACCACTGTGGAAGTCAACAATTCGACTGTCGCAAGCCCCTTGGCTTTCCCATTACGTGACTTTTTCCTCTTCAACCTAATCACTATGATGAACCCTAATCCTATAATCATGGATTTCAAAATTCAAATTTGTGGTTCAATCATATTAGTAATCAGATTTTTTTTCGTTAAAAACTCCTCTTCAGTTCCTATATTCAAGCAGCAGTGAGGTATTGCTATTAATTCAATTCAATCGCAAGCATTTGTGTTCATCAGAAATTCCGTTTCTTCAGCGTAGAAATCAGTCAAAAATGAATCCCGAAATTCCCACGCCAATGGAATCAAACCCAGGTATCATTAGTTATTTGTTCATATATTGTTTAAGAATGAACAGACGATTGATCATTAGTGTTTTGCAAATTCATGATTTGTTGGTAATGGTTAATTAGGGTTTCGGTTGTGTTGGTGATAATTTGACAAAACGTACAGTGTGCTGATATTAGATATTATGTTTTTTTTTAACGTGCTGATGTTTTATGTAATTTTTTATCCTGTTGATGTTTATGTAATATATTGCTTCTTTTGTGTTGGTGTGGTACAATGTAAGTTTTCATTGTGCTGATATTAGTTATTTTGTAATTTTGTAATTTTTTTAGTGCTGATGTTAATGTAATATATTTTGTTCGGTTTCTGTTTATGTAATTTTTGTGAAGTGTATTAATCATTCTTTATTTCGATTATGTTAAACATATTCAGTAATGATGTTATTATTTTTTTTTTGCATGACGTGTCAGCTTCAAGGGTGACTATGGTGTTGGTATTGTGCGAAAATCACCAAGAACCGGTAAATTGAATTATATACCCGATGTTGCTTTATCAAAAAGACCTCAGATTGGTATGTCCTTTAAATCTATTGATGAAGCGTATTCTTTTTACGAGACATATGCTAAGTTAGGGGGGTTTACGATTCGTAAGAACACTCAAAAAGTCAGTCATGGTTTGGTTACCTTAAAATACTTTGTATGTTCTAAATAAGGGAAAAAAAGCATTCCCGAAAATTGACACTGTTAATGATTTGAACGATGTTCATGCAAAAGATAAACAATATCGTAAAAGGCCTTCTATACGTACCGGTTGTCTTGCAAGGTTAACGATTCATCAAGATAAGAATGTCTACAAGGTTTATGGGTTTTTAGAAGAACATAATCATACACTTGTCGAAGAGAATGATTATCATTTTTTAAGTGCTGCTAGAAAGTTGAGCGTTGTTCAAGAAGATTTCATACAGAACATGTCAAAGTTGAATATTGGACCGGTTAGAGCATTTAATATAATGAGAACTCATTATGGTGGTTTCGAGGAAGTTGGCGCTACATCTGTTGATTTTAAGAATTGGAAAAGAGATATTAATGTTTACATTGGTAAACATGATGCTGAGATGGTTGTTGGTCGTTTGATGGACAAAAAAAAATTCTACCGGATTTCTCATGCGAGTGCCTCAATAATGAAGAAGGTGAACTACGCGGTCTTTTTTGGGCTGATGAAGAGATGAAATATAATTATCAGATTTTCGGGGACGTTATATCTTTCGATTCTACATTTCGATCTAATAAGTATGTATTACATTTTGTTGTTTTTATGTTTTATATATGTTTTATTATATATACATATAATTGTTTAATAATTGTTGTTTTCTTAGGTATGATATGGTGTTTGTCCCTTTCACCGGCATCGATAATCACCACCGTAACATTACCCTTGGTGCTGCTTTGCTAGCATCTGAGACTGTAGAATCATATAAATGGTTATTAATGGCTTTTAAAAAATGTTTTGGGCGTGAACCACGTGTTGTTGTTACGGATCAAGATCCAGCTATGAAAAAGGCTATAAGAGAAGTGTTAACAACGAGCCGTCACAGGCTGTGTATGTGGCACATCATGAAAAAGATGGCGGAAAAGGTAAGAATTTTGTAAGTTCTAATGTTAACCGTTTTTTTTTCTAAATGTCCAATTTGACTTTCCAGAATTTCGTTTATGTTCTAATGTTGACTGCTGATGTGATATTACTTTATAAAATAAATCATTTTTATATGTTTTACAAGGTTGGACCGACTTTGAAGAAAGACAAAACTTTTAAACAACGTATATGTGACATTGTTTGGATGGAAGCAATTGAGTCAAATGAATTTGAAGAAAAGTGGATGGAAATAATGAATGATTTTAATTTGATTAGCAATAAGTGGTTGGCTGACATGTACGAAATTAGGAATGACTGGATTCCTGCTTATTATCGTAATGAGAAAATGTCAGGTCTTATGCGAACAACATCCCGTTCTGAAAGTGAGAATCAGTTTTTTTTGGGCAATTTAGAAGTACAAACCATACCCTTGTTGAATTTTTTAGCCATTTTGAAAATGCAATTGAGTCCCAAAGGTACAAACACCGAAAAAATGACCATGATACAAACACCGAAAAAATGACCATGATACAAGGAACACCATTCCAGACTGGGCTACTGACTTACAAATAGAGAGAAGCCAACGAGTTATATACTAGGAATATTTTCAATGATCTTCAGGAGGAGTTACGCCTGGGTGCTGAACACTCAAGTTCTATGCGTGTTGATGAAGTTGGTGATGACTTTTTTAAGTTCTCAATAAAGGATACAGATCTTGAAGGCTCAGGATTGCGCGAAGTTTGTGCTTAAAAATATTTAAGTTGTTTTTGTCGGTTTAAATATATAATGTACTGATGTTTTTTTCATTGTTTTTGACCATTAATAGGTGCTATTCAGAGAGTCTGACATGGTTTTAACATGTAGCTGTGGTAGGTATGAGCAGTATGGTGTGCTATGTAGGCACATATTTTTGGTGTTAAAGTTGTGCCAGGTCACAGTTTTTCCTAAAAATTATGTGTTGAAGAGATGGACGAGAGATGCGGTCCCACGTAAGCAAACTATCCGCGTTCAGGGCAAACCTGATTTTGATGAGAATGTTGAGGGTATCAATAAGGTTGTACGTGATATTATGTTTGGGACTGAGTATATTGTTGATAAACTGTCCAACAACATGGAGAAACTATCATTACATCGGGAGAAGGTTAGACGTGATATGGCAGAAGTAGATGAGTTGATTGGGGTTCCTCAACCCATACCCAAGAATGACAGAATTGCTGAATTGCTCAGATTTAAGCAACCGGAGAAAGACACCGTTCATGCTCCAGTTGGTATTAGAACAAAGGGTTGCGGTTCCAAGAAGCGGATTAAGTCAACTTTTGAGAAAGTCGCCAACAAACCTCCTAGGAAGAAAAGAACATGTGGTATATGTGGATCGGAGGAGCATGACAGGCGTACACATTCTTCTGCAGAACCGACTCCAAAGTAGTGCAATTTTTAGGAATTTTACTATTCTTGCATGTTAGACTACTTTAAACGTTTTTTGTTTTTGGGTTTATGTTTCATGAGTTGAAGTTGGTTTTTATTTTAATGTTGAAGGTAAGATCCAAGTTTATTTGAAATGTTGTGCTGATTTATTACAATAATGTGCTGTTTTGCGGATCCACTAACCTAACAGGTTAATATAATCCAACGTGGCCGCTTTTCTGCAACTTTTTCGCGTTTTTCCCGTTGCTATTCAGTAGATTTCTGTGTGTTTCGCGCTCGTGTGGAACAGCACTTATGATGCTGTTTTGCGTGCTGTTGTTTGTGCACTGTTCGCGCTGTTTTTGCTGCTGTTATGCGGATGTTTTGCGTGCTGTTTTTTGCTGCTGTTATGCAGTTGTTCTAATACTGTTTTCACGATCTTTTTGCTGCTGTTATGCAGCTGTGCTGATGTTGTTAGTATGTAAATCATTTTCGCAAAGAAATAACATTTTTTGCATTAGGAACAAATGATAACATATTATGCTATTATGTACTATACGAGATTTATGGTTAAGGATTGTAGAAGTTTTGTTTTGTTTAGGTGTAATAGCAACCTCATATGGCCTCCTTACTGTACTAATGGAAAAAGTTAGATCATATCATGCATACAAAAATAAAGAATTTGACACAAATGTGCTATTTTTTTAACTCTATTTTACCAATCCCAAGACTTGAATTTTGACGCAATTAACGACATCGCAGTAGCCAATAAATGGTGCAATATAATGACCCATTTGATCATCCTCTTGTTTGCCGCAAACCCGAACAGAATTGCATGAATTGACCCGTTAATTCAGCATAATGTCCCTTCTGATCAACCTCTTATGTGTCGCGAACCCAGACGAAAAGCAACATTTGACCCGTTTGATGATGTACTTCAAACCCGATTATTCAGCTTTTGTGACCCGTTTGAGCATGCAATTTGTTTTTTGCGTGCTACTGTTCGTGATACTGTTTGTCAAACATGTGTGCTACTGTTCGTGCTGCTGTTCGTGCTACTGTTTGCAAAACATGTGTGCATGCCACTAAACAACAACCATCCAACCAAAAAAATTACATGTGATAATATACAGATACATGTGTGCTAATATACAGAAACATGTGTGCTAATATACAGCAACATGTTTGTGAACATAACTAACTCAACACAAATAACGCCTTACTTTTCATGCAAACATTGACAATCCGAAGACCATTCACCATACCATATAATTCTAAATGTAATTGACAGGTAGAAAACATGAAACCAAAACCGTACTTTATCAACAAAAAACCAAAGTTTTCCAAAAACATCTAACCATAGTGCTAACAAATTCAAAACAAGTTATTAGATATTCAAATACTAAAAACTGCTACTTTTTTACTTTTTGCTATCATGCTAGCTACATCTGCGACCTTTCCAATATCAGCGTATACGCAGTCTTCCGTATTTCTTCTTTGTCATTATCACTTCTATTACGGTACTCACAAATTTCTTCATACAACGCTTCCCTTTCAGTGTTGATGTCTGACAATAGAATTTTGGATAAGTATTTTATTCGCAAATCATTGAGCTGGTATTGTTGGTTACCGGATTCAACATTTGACCCACAATTCCAGTGCTTCACCGTTTCACCCTTGTAACTTTCCATGTGGCGCATAGCGAACACACCACAATCAATTGAATTCTCTTTAGTCCTCCATCGCATCTTCATAAGTGCTGGTTTACTACGTGACAATCTTGATGCAATTGGGTGATTACTCTCTTTCAAGTAATGGCATAAAGCAGTTTGCTGTGTTAATAAAGAAAAAAAATGCAATTAAGCAAGTTAATCATATGTTAAGGATCTTTGCTAACTTTGTTGAAAAAAAGGATTTTTTACTTACAATCATTTCTGGTTGTCCACCATATGTTCCATCAATAGCCCCATCTCTTTTAATAGTCTATTACTTGTATCGATGCTTTCTTTAGGTTGAAACATAACACGTAATAGTGCCAAGAATACCATATTGGTATCAAAAGAAGATCTGTCGTTGAAAGATCTTTCTTTCCCACTTGTCGCAACAATTTTCCCATTTGCACACAAAATTTCTGAGCTCTTCCATTCTCGTCAACATCATTAAAATCTTTCTCAACCTAACATCAATCACAGTAGTTAAACCACACTAGTTACCCCTGTGCTAATGTGTTTATTTCCCAATTGAAATCATTAAATAATATTGATATTATAACACATCATATTAACAAATTCTTAAAAACCGCAAATGACTTACCAACATTTTCACATGAACAGAATAGTCGTGATGGGTCAGTTTTATTTCGATATATTTCTTCACTGTTAAGCACCACTGCCCATACATTCAACATACTGATGTGAAGCCATATTCCTGGATGTAATGTCTCAAACGAGGCTCTTGGTACTTTAAACCCTTCCTTGGTTTTAAATATAAAATCCCTGCAAACACGTAAGCCCATATGTAGTTATTTCATGTACAATTGGAAATTTATGTGTAAGGACTAAATTATAAAACATACCATTTATGTTTAACTGCTGCGAAAATCGTTTTTGCTAAATTTTCCTCATCTGTTGTCCTATTAGATGTAATCTCTACCTTTTTCCTAGCATATGGTGACCTCATTACATCTGATAGCGTAATGCTTCGTTTCGGACGTTGATCATGTACAACTAAAGCCAGCTTATCATCACCTTTTGTTGCTTCATTATTTTCATCCTTTTGACTCGGTGTTAACAACTCAAAACTAGGAAAGTCTTTCGGTGGTGAGTTGTTGAATTTTCTCCCGCACTTACCTTTCTCAGCAGCAGTGAAAGCAGCATCCACTTCTGCTAAATATGAACTCGTAAACTGAGTCCACTCATCTACCATTACCTCTTCATTTTTATCATTCAAATCTACCGTATCTTCCTCGACGGTGTTACTATGGTTCTTACCAGCTTCCTCCATGAATATTACATCTTTTATAAAACTTGAATCCCAATTTCTTATTGCTTCATTGATACCATCAGAATGAGGATACTGTTCCATGGCTTCTTGTATCAATTGGTTCACACTATTTATAAACTCATCGAACTCAACAACCTTTTGTTCAAGAATTTCTTTAAATTCCTATATACAAATATAAAGCATCAACAACAACTAAATATTAGTAAAGTTACAAATTAGTTATAATAGTTTAACATTAATTTTTTTTACCCATTCACTCCTTGAATCTGCTTTGGGTGTAGGATTCTTAAAAGACTTGGATTTTGCCTTTCTTGTTGGTGTCTTTCTTGTGGGTGTCTTTCTTGTTGGTGTGATATATTTACCTTCTTCGGTAAAATTCGGTACTAGTTCCTCCTCGATCCAATTCATTATCTCTTGTGATGGGATTGCTTTTATATCTGCAGTAGACATTATAGGATACTCCATGTGTGTATCTTCAGCATCTACCCCACCAACATCACGGCTTGCATCAGCATCAACCCCACCAACATCACAGCCTGCATCAGCATCTACCCCACCAGCATCACATAATCCATCAACTAACATATGATTGAGGCATAGTTATCAACTACTCATTTTGCATTAAATAAAAACGTTACGTATAGGTCTACTAGCATTCATACCTTGTTTGTGTACATTTTTTTTTTGTAACAACACTTGTCTCTTTTAACCACCTAACAAAACTATCACCACCACTAATAGCATCAGACTCCAACTTCATAAACGCCGTACTATTGTAATGTTGTACCGTCGGTAACACCCCTAGTATATGCTTTCCTTTTTCATGTGCATAGATGAACTGAAAAACCAAAAATTTCAAACACTTAATTCATTTAAATATTGTAACGACCCTGGCTGTCGGAGCCGGGTCGTCGGGTCGGGTTATCGGAGTTACGCAGCGGAATTCAGGATAATAACAGTCTTTAGTCTTCCAGGATCCACGTCATCATATCTGTTGGGTTACCTGAACACATGCCAAAAATAAGTCAACATAAAGTTGGTGAGGTCGTGTATTTTATAAAGTGAATGGCCAGTTCGTTAATAATTCATTTATAATATTCTTTTATAATATGCTTTACAATTCTAATTCTGGAGGGGAAAATATATGCTATTATATTCTATTAAATTATACCGATTATATGTCAATCTATTATATTCTATTAGTTGCCATTCCTATCGATGGTACCACTCTGTTTGTGGTAAATATAATTATTCCTACCCTCTACTCGGGTAAGACTGGTTCTTGTCCTCTAGTTGGACAAGAAAGGAAATGACGATATACCGGTCAGTACTGTCCTTGTCGTTTCTATTATCCCCTTTCTATAACTTCTATTAGTAATCATTTATTATGTAAAGCATTTCTAGGTTTTCTAATAAATGACATGTATTTCCCCGAAAACATTAATAAAACAGCAAAAGTGGGGAGTTCACGATACTCACAGGTTTGCGTTATATCTTCTGCTAATCATCTTATTACAATTATATTTCATATATATATTGATACGTGTTACGCGTGGGACCTGTTAGTTTGTAATACTTAGGATATATATCATATACACAAATTATACATATAGAATTCGGTATATATTAGATAGTCCTAAACTCGGGGTTTATTATTGACACGACACGGACATCCTAAATCTAGCTGGCCATTACAGCTTGGCGTTCAAAATATATATACAGCTGGCCATTACAGCTTGGCACACGAACCTAAAGAACTCTAGACACGTACTTACCCGGATGATGGTTCGGCTGAGCATATTATTATTAACCCGAGTCTAGTATATCGTCAATATATCAAATTGTGTATATATAAACGTATATATTTTATATATGATTATTATTCTCTTATTATTATTATTATCAAGTCCGTACGTTATACGTATTATATATATATTACTATAATTCTAATAATATTCCTCGTCTAGCTATTGGACCGGGTTCTATTCCGGGTGTTGACCGAGTCACTGAGTCGACTCGGTATCGGTTCAATTCTCTGATTGATTAACGGTACCTCGCACAATCATAAAAACAGTATTATACTCAGGTATCAAATAGTAATACCAAAATATGTATATAATAACTGTTAAGATTATACCTTTCGGGTTCTTATTCCGAATCCTATCATAACCGGACACATGTCGGAGCGTGACCGAAAGTGGTATAGAATCGGGTATCGGACCCGTCCTCTGTATTTGGTACCTATAATAACAATCACAAAGATAATTATTAATAACCAATCTATAAGCGGTTGATAAGAAGAACCCAATCAATAATACCCGATGGTTTAATCAGGAGGTTAATATGGTTTGGGTTATGACCGGACACTCGCCGGAACTCCTCGGAGACCGCACCCGTCACCCGATCCTCGAACACGATACCACACCCATTAACAGGAGTGTAGGTGACCGGATAAAGCTCGGGTTTATCCGATTATATTAACCGATACACAACAGAACAGGGGCTCGGGTGAGGAGTACCAACGGCTCACGACAGTCACCATGACTTGGTGACTGTCCGGCTATATTTACAGAGGAATATGGTTGTCTGATACAGATCAGAAAGTGACCGGATAATTGGTTTGCTGGTTATGTTGTAACCCGATGACAGTAGACTGACAGATAGAATGTCCGGTTATCAAACCCGGACCTAGGTTTGACTGAATATAGTCCACCGGTGATGGTGGCTCGATGACTGGACAGTTTACCGGTGACAGTCACCACAATCCGGTGACTGTCCGGTTCGTTTAATCGGGAACAGAGGAAGGTTTAGGGTGGTTACCGGGTTAATAAAGGGGTTGGGTTCGATGTTAAAGATGAAGACACCACCGGTGCCAATTCTGCTCGTTAACAGAGAACAAGAGAAGAGGAGGCTTATCGGGGAGGTGGAGACTTACCGGAGAGGATAAAACGGCGGCGGCGGCCGGAGAGGAGCAGCGGTGGTGCCGGAGATGGAGGCGGCGGTAGCCGGCCATGGTTCTCCGGTCAGTTTCTTTGGTCAGAGCATTTCACAACACACTTTGTGTGTGTATTTGATTGTACAAAGAGAGAGTAGCGAGAGATAAGAGGGAGAGAGAGAGAGGGGGGGTTTTATAGGTGAAGACAAATAGAGGGGTGTTTGGTAACGGGGATAATAACTGGGACTTGGGTGTTTGGTAATGGTTATAACCATAGAACAAAAGGCGTTTGGCAACGAGTTAATAGCAGATAAGGAGCTTTTAACCGAGATAATAAAAATTTAATAATTATTATCTATATAATCGGTTGAAACGGTTTGTCGTGAGATTCGAACTCGAATATTTTATTTAATAATTGGGTGGTCGGGTACGACCCGACCCGTTTAAGAGACCCATAACACCTCGGGGTGTTACAATCTCCCCCCCCTTAGGAAATTTCATCCCCGAAATTTGAGTGATATTGTCCTTTACACCCTTAATCTACAAGGATGTTATAATTAGAACAAAAATACTTGTCATCGAGACAGGATCGGTTCTTATGGTTTGCGAGAAGCTTGATCTTATATCACTCCAATATTAGAAATGTCAATCTGTAAGACTACATCTTAATCATACTTCTAATTACGTTTTAACCTTTCTTGCTATAGTCATGTTATTTCAGATACATGGATTATCTGTACTATTTCGATATGACTTATTAAAGGTTTTCGTATTGATACTATATCTTCATCGTTTGATATTCGAATTCATTTACAATGATGGATTCTAGATAGTTCTTTTAGGAGATAGATACGGAAGTCCCTTCATTATCACGACTTGAACGGGATCCGGGCTACTACCTCTTTTATTCGAACTTTAGAATTTACCATCATTGTAATTTTGATTCTTAAAGTGTAGGAATAACCTTTGGTAACTATCGGATTATTTCTTACAAATTCTATCCTTTAAGTTCTATCTATATCGATGTAATATAGTTGATCTCTAGGTTGTCTCTATTCGTGGATATACTTAGGAGGTTTCTCAGATCATTAGACGTATCTTATACGGAGTCTAAAGGTACCGGAAAAGACTAATTGAACTTGTTGAATTACACGGTTTCAACAATCTCTTTTCATTATCTTGATCTATTGGAATTGATCATTGAAATTTCTCTTAAATCATCTATAATAACCTTACTGACTATTTCATTGATGATTGACTGCATTGTATCTCAATATATATTATTTGACTTTTCTTATTGTATTATTGTGAATGAGGTCTTTCACAATTCTACAGTCAATATATGTAACTTTATCTTTATAGTCTTTGAATCTACTCGTAACAATTGTTGTTACGATTCTTTGACTTAAGATTCTTATGGCAATGCATCAATTATTCTTTCTCCAAAATCATGATTATCATTCGAGATTTAAATACTTATCGCCTTAAATATTTTCGTATACCTTATTCTTATCACTATTTCGGAATTCGTCGACACTCTCGATAAAATATTCTTTATAATTTTCTAGTCGTTTTCGTACAACTTATATTTTTATCTGATAATTTCTTTTAATGTTTATATTCTTATAATATTTTCTTTTGGCATATCGGATGCCTTTTAATATTATTTGGCACTTCAATTGCCTTCTCGTGATATATGGCATTTCCCATGCCTTTTTATTATTCAGACATATCGGATGTCTTTTCAAATTATAATTCTTTTTATTGTCGATTTATATTCTTTTATATCCAACTTATCATAAGCGAAGCTTATTTCATCGGGATATTTGTATAGATAGTTCTTGCCAGAACAGTGATTTCTTAAATGATCTCTCACAGCCTTTAACTCAGAACAGGAATTCCGTCATTCTTTGGCCAGAGAGTTTCACTGGAAAAATGAACATAATTCTATTCATTTTTCGTTTTTACTTCGATTATACCTTGCGAATCTCTACGCGATTCCGCTTGGTATCAATTATATTTCGATATATTCGTTATAATTTATTTCTTTTTAATAATTCGTTGGATTCTACCATTTCCGGTTTCCGAATCCATATATATTTCTATCTGTTATATTTTTGGAATTTTAACAATTCTTTCATCACTTCGTAAATTTCAAACTTGGTAACACTTGACTGTTTTACCAATTTGATTGTACTATAACTCACGTGAGTTTTTATATGAAGTGACTGCGAAGATTTGTTCATAATATCATATATCCTTATGAAGAATCATGTGACTTAGTGGCAAATGTCCGGATATACCTTCTGTAAGGGTCCGGATATCCTTTGCCACGGGGATTGCACATAGGACATACAACTAGCTTTGGTTGGCAATCAAAAATCAATCGACTGATTTCTATGATTTGTAGAATTTTAACCAATCGGTGGTTTTTTTTTATTCTGCGAATATATTCTCAGTCGTATTCATGAAGGAATTTCAATTATATTGCCAGTTTTGTGGTCGTATTCTCCACATATGATACGCTGGTAATTCAGATTTATATTTCTTATTATTTATTTTCTTATTATTTCTCTTAATATGTTCGTGACCCAAACATATTATGATCTCGATAAACTCCTACTCGAATGTTCCTATGTCTGTGGCGTTCATAATTATGTTTGCAACCATAATTACTATTCCACCTCACCTAACATTCCAGTATTCGTTTATTTTAATCACAATAGGTATGTGTCCTTTACATATTATTTCGATATTCTGTTCTTTATTTTCTCTTGGATTCGAAATTATATATATTTTGGAAGAAAACATGTTGATCTGAGTCTAACGAAATAGACTGTCAATCGTTCAAGGATTTGATCACGTCAAAAGATGTCCAATATAACCATCCAATCTTTTTAATCTTTCTGACTTGTTCCTGTCATAGGATTAAGATGGTACTTATATTGTCGCATAATCGAGCGAGTAAGAATTCGGTTTCTTTCGATAGATTCCAAAGTATTTTGGTTACGGAATTTCGAGAATAATATTTTTGTCCAAAATATTATTTAATTCTGGAAAGGATCGAGGATGACATATAACTAAGATTTTTATATAAGTACCGAGATGGGTTTAGATTATAAAACGGAATATATATAATGTTTATTGTTTATATTAGAATAATATCGAGAAATTATACAATCGAATATAGATATAAAATTATACGGAAAAGGCTCTTGATATATAATATACAAATACGAATTTGATTAATAAATCTTCATGAAAATACTATTAAATGCGATATGAAATATGTTTCGGTAAAATAATACGGTCGTGGTTCAATATGATTTTCATATGTAATAAAAAGAATTTATAATCAAAATACTTAAATTTTCAATAACTGGGTTTCTTAATATGTAACAGAAAATAAGATAAAATAGATTTTCTCAAAATGTTGACGTCAAACTTTTACTGTTAAAGGAATTATACTGAATTATCTGAAAACGTGGTAGTCAAATTAAAACAGATTCGGGGAACGTTTTAATAATATAAGGAGTATTAATAATAGATTTAATAAAAAGAAAATTAGGGTATTAATGGATTTTCTCAATCTTATAATTTGAATAAATCGTTATTTAAAATCGGAGTATATATATATTTACTAAAAATCGAAATACTGGTTTAGTATAAAAATAGTAATGACTGAGAATAAATTCAGTAAACTTCAGAATTATACCGAAAAGATTTTAAAACAACTTGAGTTATCGAGGAATCTGTCTGATTTCTAGTTAAATGAACAGAAAAATTCTTTAGAGACATAATATCAGTATGTCTCTAGCATATCGGATTTTATAAAAATTTCGAAATGTATGGAGTAAACCTATATTCTTGGAAACTTGATCATAGGGATGTTCAAGTTGGAGCGTATATTTGTATTTTATTTATAAATACTGGGATAACCGTAAGGTTGACGTTTTGAATAATTACTGAGACTGGAATATTTCGATAATTTATACGAAATTTTTGGAATATACTACGGATGATTATTAATCAACAAGTTTTTCTAAAGAGTGAAATACGATTTCTAAACTCTCTTACAAGTCGATTAAATTATCGTGGAATGATTTTGTGATATAATTTCTATTTATATATATATACTTTTATAACCTTATTTATTCCTTATATATATATATATATATATATATATATATATATATATATATATATATATATATATATCTGGATTTATTTTATAATTTCTTTTAATATCATGATTTCTATTCTATATTCTTTCTTATTTCATATGGCCTTAATATCCTGTAAGATTTCCCAGAAATTAAATGTGCATATAAATTCACAATTGTGTACAGAATTGTCAATTTACCCCACAAAATCATTCTAGTAATATCCTGTAATGGATTCGTTTTAATTTCTAGTATACTGTTATGGTTCTCACCAACTTTATAATGGTTTGACATTTAGGTACCCTAAAAATTTTATCGTCTAATATTCTTTTACTTTATATATTTTTCTAATCAAAACTTCTTTTTAGAAAATATTCGGGTAGATCCTGGATTAATAAAGACTTCAAAACTGTTATTAAGCGCCGCTCTGATACCACCTGTAACGACCCTGGCTGTCAGAGCCGGGTCGTCGGGTCGGGTTATCGGAGTTACGCAGCGGAATTTAGGATAATAACAGTCTTTAGTCTTCCAGGATCCACGTTAGGGCTGGCAATGGGTAACCTGTTAAGACACGATAAGACCTGTTTGACTGAAAAGTACACTATTTGATTTTTTGACTTTTTTTAATACTTAGAATTAAGAGGCAAAAATCTTTCATTTCCCTTTTTTGGTACATAAAACATAAAACTGTGTTATAAACATGAGATATAAATGAGTTAAACGAGTCGTGTTCATGTTTAGAACGTATTTGTTCGCGCGCGTCAGAGACCTGTTAACCTGTTAGGGACACGATTTGCCAGCCCTAATCCACGTCATCATATCTATTGGGTTACCTGAACACATGCCAAAAATAGTTTCTGTCAACATAAAGTTGGTGAGGTCGTGTATTTTATAAAGTGAATGGCCAGTTCGTTAATAATTCATTTATAATATTCTTTTATAATATGCTTTACAATTCTAATTCTGGAGGGGAAAATATATGCTATTATATTCTATTAAATTATACCGATTATATGTCAATCTATTATATTCTATTAGTTGTCATTCCTATCGATGGTACCACTCTGTTTGTGGTAAATATAATTATTCCTACCCTCTACTCGGGTAAGACTGGTTCTTGTCCTCTAGTTGGACAAGAAAGGAAATGACGATATACCAGTCAGTACTGTCCTTGTCGTTTCTATTATCCCCTTTCTATAACTTCTATTAGTAATCTTTTATTATGTAAAGCATTTCTAGGTTTTCTAATAAATGACATGTGTTTCCCCGAAAACATTAATAAAACAGTAAAAGTGGGGAGTTCACGATACTCACAGGTTTGCGTTATATCTTCTGCTAATCATCTTATTACAATTATATTTCATATATATATTGATACGTGTTACGCGTGGGACCTGTTAGTTTGTAATACTTAGGATATATATCATATACACAAATTATACATATAGAATTCGGTATATATTAGATAGTCCTAAACTCGGGGTTTATTATTGACACGACACGGACATCCTAAATCTAGCTGGCCATTACAGCTTGGCGTTCAAAATATATATACAGTTGGCCATTACAGCTTGGCACACGAACCTAAAGAACTCTAGACACGTACTTACCCGGATGATGGTTCGGCAGAGCATATTATTATTAACCCGAGTCTAGTATATCGTCAATATATCAAATTGTGTATATATAAACGTATATATTTTATATATGATTATTATTCTCTTATTATTATTATTATCAAATCCGTACGTTATCCGTATTATATATATATATATATTAGTATAATTCTAATAATATTCCTCGTCTAGCTATTGGACCGGGTTCTATTCCGGGTGTTGACCGAGTCACTGAGTCGACTCGGTATCGGTTCAATTCTCTGATTGATTAACGGTACCTCGCACAATCATAAAAACAGTATTATACTCAGGTATCAAATAGTAATACCAAAATATGTATATAATAACTGTTAAGATTATACCTTTCGGGTTCTTATTCCGAATCCTATCATAACCGGACACATGTCGGAGCGTTACCGGAAGTGGTATAGAACCGGGTATCGGACCCGTCCTCCGTATTTGGTACCTATAATAACAATCACAAAGATAATTATTAATAACCAATCTATAAGCGGTTGATAAGAAGAACCCAATCAATAATACCCGATGGTTTAATCAGGAGGTTAATATGGTTTGGGTTATGACCGGACACTCGCCGGAACTCCTCGGAGACCGCACCCGTCACCCGATCCTCGAACACGATACCACACCCATTAACAGGAGTGTAGGTGACCGGATAAAGCTCGGGTTTGTCCGATTATATTAACCGATACACAACAGAACAGGGGCTCGGGTGAGGAGTACCAACGGCTCACGACAGTCACCATGACTTGGTGACTGTCCGGCTATATTAACAGAGGAGTATGGTTGTCTGATACAGATCAGAAAGTGACCGGATAGTTGGTTTGCTGGTTATGTTGTAACCCGATGACAGTAGACTGACAAATAGAATGTCCGGTTATCAAACCCGGACCTAGGTTTGACTGAATATAGTCCACCGGTGATGGTGGCTCGATGACTGGACAGTTTACCGGTGACATTCACCACAATCCGGTGACTGTCCGGTTCGTTTAATCGGGAACAGAGGAAGGTTTAGGGTGGTTACCGGGTTAATAAAGGGGTTGGGTTCGATGTTAAAGATGAAGACACCACCGGTTCCAATTCTGCTCGTTAACAGAGAACAAGAGAAGAGGAGGCTTATCGGGGAGGTGGAGACTTACCGGAGAGGATAAAACGGCGGCGGCGGCCGGAGAGGAGCAGCGGTGGTGCTGGAGATGGAGGCGGCGGTAGCCGGCCATGGTTATCCGGTCAGTTTCTTTGGTCAGAGCATTTCACAACACACTTTGTGTGTGTATTTGATTGTACAGAGAGAGAGTAGTGAGAGATAAGAGAGAGAGTGAGAGGGTTTTATAGGTGAAGACAAATAGAGGGGTGTTTGGTAACGGGGATAATAACTGGGACTTGGGTGTTTGGTAATGGTTATAACCACAGAACAAAAGGCGTTTGGCAACGAGTTAATAGCAGATAAGGAGCGTTTAACCGAGATAATAAAAATTTAATAATTATTATCTATATAATCGGTTGAAACGGTTTGTCGTGAGATTCGAACTCGAATATTTTATTTAATAATTGGGTGGTCGGGTACGACCCGACCCGTTTAAGAGACCCGTAACACCTCGGGGTGTTACAAATATTTATATAAAAAAAATTAAAACATACCACTAGTAGTATCAGAGGCCCGTTGTAATGCTCGGTACCACTCCATTTGGCCTTTGTATTTTTCAAACATTGGATCAAATACTTGCACCAGTTCATATTTAATATGCTAACATCGTCTCTAAGTGATGGTAAAAATGCCATGTTACATGTTGTTGATTTTTTTGTCACCCCAATTATTGTGTTGAACACAACTAAAAAATTAAGAACAAACATTCTTCCACAGTTAGTTGACCCACATACTTTATCAACAGCTTTTTTGACTGTCTGCAAGGCTGACCCTGGCCCAAATTGTGACCTCCATTCAACTACAATTGGATATGACTTATCAGGTTTTTTCACGTCACACACCTCTACCTCACCCATAGGTATTCCTAGCACTTCTCTAACCCTTGCTGCAGTGATTTCAATTTGGTGTGTTCCTAAATTCAGCATGTTTGTGTTATGATTATAGTTGGATATCAACCAAAAACCTAGTAAAGTTGGTATGTTGGTTACATCCAGCTTCAATATACTTTCAAACCCAATTTTCTTAACAGCTTCCTTTTGTTGTTCAGTTAAATTTGTCAACAATTTATTCAAATGGGAAGGGGGGTTACGAATCCTAATTCTTGTGGCTGATATTGGCATGTAAGGTATTTCAACACTTTGTGTTTTTGACTCCTCTACTCTTATACGCGTGGGAGGGCTAACAAAGTCATCGTCAGAATCAATCGTTTGAGTTGTGGCCATGTCCACTTTGTTAACTTTCATGCCTGTTTTAAATCACCACAAGAAATATAAACACCAAATAATAACAAGTACAAATTTTATCGTTTACTTTCATAAAAAACAATGCTTACTTTTATTTTTTTTCCACATTAATGCCCATACTTTTATGCTGGTGTAATTTTCCATTCACAACTGTATTTTTCCCTACAACTTTGCATAATAAACGTTAGTATGTAAAATAAAAGTTTACACTTATAAAAAACATATTACCTTTTTTGGAAGACACCCCCATTAGCGATTTTTTTTGGTGTCTTTGATGGCACATCTATCACCTCATTCTTATCAATCACTGTTTTCTTGGCACGTGGTGATACTTTAAACGAAAATCGAACATTAGTAAAATTTCAAAATATAAGTAAAGACTAGCACATGGATTATGACACACCTCTAGGAGTAATGACTTCGTCGTTCTTTTTCTTAGTCTTTATTGTAGATTTAGATTGAACATAAACAACATCAACTTTCGTGTTATCATCATTCAAACCTGCTAGTTAAAAAAAACATTCATTAATGCAAAAAAAGGGGATGTCACTATAACTTTCACCAAATAGCAAAGACACGTTTACCGTTTCTGGTTCGCTTCGACGGTCTATCCATTTTTATGCTGAATATCATGAAAAAAAACCTTTCTTATCAGTACAAATAAAATAATGACCACGGAACAAACACAAACCATTTACAATTGAACAAGATAACAGTTTATACATCACAGTAGACCAATGTGTCACAGTAGCACAATCATTTTATAACTTGAATGTTTGTCACAACCATTTATTCTTGTAATTTTAATTAAAGGTGCATACAAATGGTCATATCTTATTCCAATAATTAAGCTCCAATATATAACACATTAATTTTAGTTTGTCCCATCACTCATAGTGATAGCTGCCCTATTCTGCTTGTATAAGTATCTAAACATACATGGTACTTAACAGGGAACAGATGTGGAATCAAACCACAAGGCTGACATTTTGGCTAAAGTCAAAATTGATGTTACTGAATTCACTAACCGTTCAGAAAAATTGGTCAAACTACCAATTAATTGCCACATAGACGGTGTCACCCATGAGGCCATACTTAAGGTAAACTCAAAATGTTTGCAAGCATGATTAGATTGTTATTATTTAATTGATATATGTGTAGCTCGATTGGACCTAAAATATTACCTAATGAAAATTTCAGGTTAAATTATATGTCATTGAAGTTGAAAAAAATCATACGAAAAACATTGTGCACCCTGTATCTCCAACACACCTGTTACCATCCTTTCTATCATGTGTAAGTTTTCAAAATCAACAACAACACTAGCACAATCTCACAAACCAACACAATTCAACTTCAAACAACCCAAATAAGAACATTAAGGGGCTGTTTGGTTGATTAAGTGCTGAATCATTAAGAGGTCTGAATAGTTAAGAGGTCTGAATGGTTAAGCGTTGAATCATTAAGTTGGACCTCTTAATAGTTAATTTTCTTGTCCCACGTTGGTAGGGGAGCCTCGTTAAGGTTCAGCCTAGTTTAGTGGTTAATAGTTCAGTGCTTAATGGTTCAGCAACATCCCAAATCTTAATGATTCAGACTTAACCATTCCATTCAGAAGCTGAAACAAACACACTGAATGCTGAATCATTCAGCGCTGAATGGTTAAGAGCCTCATTAAGAGGCTACCAAACAACCCCTGATAGTCTAAAACAAACAACACCTATCAGAACAACACTAACACAAAAAACGCATATCGGTCCAACGCTAGCACAAAAAAGACTAGTTAAGTTCTAAATACTAATATGAGATTTCGAACCTTCAAAAGCAACAAATACAAGCAATAGAAACAGTAATCGTTAAAAAAAAAAAAAAACCCAAATTAAAAACACAAAAAACTTAACAGATGTGTTTCAGAACAATAGGGTTTTGCAATTTTTCGTTTTTCAAACAATAATAGCAACCGAAATAGTAATCTTACCAAAAAAATGGTGTTGATAAACCCTGAAGATGTAGAATCGATCGATTGTTCCTGGAGTTTTATTGTTGAGCAAAGTAGGGATGGAGTATTTTTAGGATTGTTGGTTGTGTTTGATTGAAGGAAGATGACGGTTGTTTCTTTTTTATTTTTAATATTAAAATAGCACAATTACCAAACTACCCTTAATGACACTAAATTAACTATATATTTGAAAGATAAATCTAGAACCAACACACACCATTGATTTCATTTTTCAATGGTCCAGATCTGTTCCTACGGTTTTTACACTAAAACAAGTTTTTACAGGATCTTAACTCCCTTGAAGATTCTTTATATGCGGGCATGTAGCTACAGGTATTCCTTGTAAACGCGCATGTAAATTTAGGGGTGTGCAAATTAACCGATATAATCAATGGTTATGTTTATGAAATTTCTTTAACTAACCGAGCGATTATGGTTATAGTTATAAATCTTCGGTTAAGCAATATAACCAAAACCGAACCGAACTTGTAATGTTAAGTCTATGTAATAGATTTATGTTTTACACTAACCAAATGATCTTGATGTAGGTGTCCAAGGTGTCCTTTATTTTGATGAAGACTTGAACTTGTAATCAGGTTTAAGTAAGGTTTTTTGTTACTTAAGAAATATCTTATTCATAAGCATCCTACATTGGTAGTTTAATCAACAAGGGTAGTCTTGGTTGTCTTGTAAAAAAGTCAGTCCAACATGGAAGATACAATTTGTTATTTTGTATACCCATTGACTTTTATTTTTTGAACCTCAGTTGAAAGTTAGTTTTAGTTGAAGATTTCCATTAATAACCGAAATAACCATAAACGAACTCATAACCAACAAACCGTAATCGAAGTTTTCTTATGGTTATGATAAAGGAAATCCCATAATTGAATTAGTGGATATGCTTAATGCTAAAAACCTAACCAAATGACCCACGCACACCCTACGTATAATCAATCAAAATCAATTGAAGTTGATTAGTAATGTAAAAGTTACCTTTATCCGGCCTCTTGGTATTTTACATTCAAACTACAAACCAATAATACTTATCGGTTAGTCACCGAAGCCAAGTGTAACACCCTAGGCATATCCCACATCGTCCGTGGACAGGAGATATCCTGGTTCATAAGTAATGTTCTGTCTCATAAATCACCAACACGTTTTGGGCTTAGTTGGCTGTGGAGCACATGAAAACTTCACAGTTAAGCGTGCTCAGGTGGGAGTAGTACTAGGACGGGTGACCTCCTGAGAAGTTTTCCCCAAAAACAAATCCGTGAACTTGTAGTGGGCAACACGGACAATATTGGATGATATTAGAGGCTGAGTGTTACAGAATGGTATCAGAGTCACTCCTGTGCCATCCGGGATGGTGGGGCTAACCTCATCGAGGATGATGAGTCCCCGAGGGGGGGGTGGTTGTAACGCCTTAGGCATATCCCACATCGTCCGTGGGCAGGAGAGATCTTGGTTCATAAGTAATGTCCTATCTCATAAATCACCAATGCGTTTTGGGCTTAGTTGGCTGTGGAGCACATGAAAACTCCACAGTTAAACGTGCTCAGGTGGGAGTAGTACTAGGATGGGTGACATCCTGGGAAGTTTTCCCCTGGGTAATCAAAAACAATATTTGATAATATTAGAGGCAGAGTGTTACACCAAGCCCTGTGCTCCTCTTCCATCTCCACTTGAATTGATTTGATTGGGCCAACATAGCTTTAAAATGGGGTCCACAAGTAGAGCTTTTCTTAGGCTCTCACGCCCAAATGGTGAAGCTTGAAAATTCAGACCGGGGTTGGAAATATATAACTAATTTTTTTTATAAAAAATGGGGGGTCAAAACCGTATATTCCAAAAAAAATTATACGAATACTATATAATCAGAACTTCCAAGCAAAAACTCGAGGGGTCGGCCACCCCTCCCCGCTCCAAAAATTTATATACGAATACTATATAATTTGAACTTCAAATCGGTCTGTATGGTGCCCTCGAGGTAGTGTTCGTGACGTTAACAGGCTGAGTTAGATATGGGCGTTAGGCCACACCGTCCAGCCCTAGTGTTGGGGGTCTCTATGTAAGAAACATCTCTATCCTTAATGTTAAAGATAAGATTGCCTACATACTACCATTCTTAGACCTTAACATGTGTAGTGGGGGGGGGGGGGGGGGGGGAGTGAAAATTTTCAAGCCTCATAGGGCATTAATCGACACTTGGCATGTGGGACCATTAAGGGAATCAAATTAGAATATGGGTGTAGTGACAAGGTGAAAATTTTCAAGCCACTTCAAAATAAATGACCGTTGGAAATGTTTGATTGTGATTGGCCCTTCAATTTAAAACACGTCGTGGAAAATTTCCTAGGCCAAAAAAAAAACGCCCCTAATCACGAAGAGGGGGTGGGTGTTACAAATGGGATGGGGGCGTTTTTGCCCCCAATCACACCCCAATTTTATTACAATTACACATGTTCTAGCAACAATTATTTGTGAGTGAATATGATTATTGGTATAAAAAAAGTACATTATCAGCATTGGATTGTTGATAAAAAAGAGAATGAGAAATGAAAGTAATATTGAAAAAAATTAATTATGTGATTAGTATATGTACTTTACCCATTTTAAAATTTTCATACCTATTACTTATTGAAAACAAGATTATTGGAACGATGTAATTATAATGATAGTAAACTAGTTTATACCCCGAAAGCGTCCTGGGTTGAGAAATCTAAATAAAGTGAATAAAATTAGAAGTATCTAAACTATAAAAATGGCATCTGCAATATATGATTAATGAATATTATTATTATTATTATTTTAAACAAATCTCTGCCATAAGTTATCATATTCTGATATAAAAAAAAGGTAATTGGGTCGGGTATCACCTAATCCCAGGCCCGACCCAAACCCACAATTTTTTTTAAACTAATTCCAAACCTGACACAATACCTGTCGGGTTACAAAAAATAGTCGTTTTTTTCTCCGTTTTTTATATAGCCTTATGGTACTCGTTGGAAAGATAATAAAACGCTCGTTAATTTGGTGTAATTTTTTTCTTTAAAAAACCTCGTATATAAAAGATATTAACATTTAAAAGTTATGAGAGGAAACATGAGAGAAAATATAATCCCAAACACCCCCTTAAAACAACGTATAACTCTATTAACCTATTCGGCTCTGTTAGAAAAAAAAAATTCATATTTACTGATTTAAACATAATTAGTAACTCGTCTATACATGATTAATGATTTACCTAAACACTTTGTGTTTTTTTTTTTCTGTATGAACAAAACCCCACAAAATTTTTTTTCCGTTTTTTATATAGTACTATGTTACTCGTTGGAAAGATAATAAAACGCTCGTTAATTTGGTGTAATTTTTTTCTTTAAAATTCTTGTATATTAAAGATATTAACGTTTAAAAATTATGGGAGGAAATATAAGGGTGAAAAATCCAATTTTGTTTTTAAATTATTTTTTTCCTAAAATATCTCAATGCCACATGGGATGACAATGACACACTCAAAGAAAAAAATGCCCCTTTGAGTGTCATGTCATTAAAATGGCTTTGGTTTATTATATGTATATATTATAATTATAGTAAATTTATTATAATTTTTTTCAATGTCCATCAAAATCTTAAATTATAATTATAGTAAATTTAATTAAATCTTAAATATCAAATCAATATTTTACTTCGTTAACATTTCCATTCCATATTTAATATTTTACAACCAAAACACAGTCCATCAAACTCACATCTCGACCAGTATAATCTCTGCCCAATCAAACATTGTCCCAAAAAAAGCCATGATTTGATTTACTATTGACAAAACTTAATTTAGTCCAAGATTCATTTACCTTCATCTCTGTAAAAAGCAAAATCTTTATTATTTTTAGCATAATGACACCCCTTTTAAGTTGTATAGAACCTCCTTCTTCTGCACCAATTAATAGTTGTCTTTGTTTGGTCAATCAATCATTTCTATTCTTCAATACTCCATATTATTCCACATCATCATCCCACCATTTTATTCCACATAATTTCCCAACTAGGTACGTTCAAAATGCTCTCATTTGTAATCAAACACTTCCCTTTTGTTAAATTATTATCTTTTTGTTCCAAGCAGCACGCCTCTGTTTGATATCCGAACTTCTTTTTTGGAAAAAAGATAAATGCTCATTCAACTTTTTTATTATTATTAATATTATTATTATTGTTATTGATTTTTTTGCGATTAAGAGGGAACAGTTTCAAATTCAAACGTATCAACTACTATTTATAACCGTGCACTTTGAATAGTGGCTCCTCTTCTCCTTCCAATTTCATTTATTCCTCACGTAGGCTTTTTCTTACTTGTAAATTTACCATTAATACAAACTTTGGAATTTGTTTGCCATTTTTGTTGCTTAAATTTAATCATAGAGCACTAATTTAAGAACATTTACATTGTATTTAATTAAAAAATTATAAGTGTTAAAAAAAATACGTATGAGTGTAAATTGTGAAGAGGTGATCAAATAATTTGCTATTAAGAATGCTCAGAGAGCTTCTCGAACCATTATTTAGTTATTACGATATATCATTATAATACTATATTGTTAATCATCGTTTAAAAAATAGTTTATATAATTAGTTAGGACCTAAGGGCCTTTTTCTTTAGCTCGTACGAGGCACTTGAATTCTCAAGACCGGCTCTGATTCCACCTTACTTTGCATTTGCAATGATTTAAACCCATAACCTAATATTTGTAAGGGGTGACACCATACCACTAGACCAAAAGGTCATGTGTTTTAGACAACCATATTTAGTTAGCACTTTTTGAGACAAAAAAGTAACAAAGACAAACTTAAAATGAAAGTAAACCAAATGCTCCATGTTGGAGCCATATTTACCACATGTGGGGGTTTCATCTGGGGAGATCCTCAATCCAGGTGAAATAGGTAATCAGTACTGGTTGGCCCAGGGTGTTAGTCGGAGCTCCACCGGTTACACCACTTGCCGTTAAAAAAAAAAAAAACCAAATGCTCCCTAACCAACACTTAATGATTAACTAGGTTTAACACCCGCGCTTCGCCGCGGGACAAACCGATTTTTAACAAAATTTATACGAACCAATCTCACGTATTGCGACGGTTCGGTTGAACCACCCGACAAACCCGGTTGAACCGTTCGGTATGGCCGGTTGAACCAATATTCCTAACCATTCATACTGTCCAGTTAAACCGGTTGAACCGTCCGGTATGACCGGTTGAACCAATATTCCTAACCTATTTCTAAGCCTACTACATATGTTCAACCGGTTGAGCCGTCCGGTATAGCCGGTTGAACCAATATTCCTAATCTATTTCTAAACCTACTACATATATAGATAAAAAAAACATGTATAGACAAAACTTACTAAAAGACAAAAAAAACCTATATAATAATAATAATAATTTGAACTAATGGGATAACCGTAAATGCCCTGAAAAATCCGTATACTTAGAAAAAAATTGTTATAGGATGATTGTTCTTGTTCTCGGTACAGAGTATGGAGTAGAGAGATGGTATAATTAAAGATCTGGAAGATTTTTATTTATGTTTTAGGTGGTAAAGAATGAAAGGGCAAGATGTCCAGCATGGTTCATTCATAGAAATTAAAGATAAAAAAAGAATTATTCAACTAAAATATAATATTAAAATACTAAGGTGCTGTTTGTTTTTTTATAATTGACACACATATTTAAGACAAAAATAATGGAGTAAAAATGGCAACCACTTATAAAAACAAAAAGTGATGAGTCATATTGGTATGTTGCCTACTCAGTATTATTTTCTCAAAATCTTGGCCCACTCTTCCTTCCTTTCTTCTTTTTGCTTCAAGATATTATTAATTGTCTTTCGGTCTACTCCTAATCGATTCTTGTAAAACACCCTCTAAGCTCTTTCCATTCTCATTAACTGTAAGTGGGTCTTGCTTCAATTGCATCTGCAGGCAGTTTGTTTTTCTACACATTTTCATTCTTTTACATCACTACTGCATTTAACAATTTACTTGACTTAAACATGTTATTGCATTGCTATTCTTTCAATTTTGCTTTTTTGTTGTTAATTTGACTGGAATTTGAATCACGGTTTGTGTTTTTCTTCATTTGTATAAAGGTAATGTAATAAACCCTGCAAAAGGTTTCATCTCCTTTTTATGCTAATGTTTTCAATTTTTATTAAATCAAATGAATGTAACCGTTGCCTTTATTTTTATTTGTTTCAAATTATACACTTTTTTGTTAGCAAATTAGCATTTTTATTTTTTTAAGTTCAGAAAACAGTGACTGTTCAATATTTGCTTTTTTCTTTAAATTTCAAGTATTTTTCCCGGTATGTTTGATTCCTTGATACATTTTAATTGTCTGTGTTCATATTATAATAATAATAATAATAATAATAATAATAATAATAATAATAATAATAATAATAATAATAATAATAATAAGCTTATATTGCAAAAGGTTTCATCTCCTTTTTATGCTAATATTTTCAATTTTTATTAAATCAATTGAATCTAACCGTTACCTTTATTTCTGTTTCAAATTATACACTTTTTTTTTTTTTCAGAAAACAGTGACTGTTCAATATTTCTTTTTTTTTTCTTTAAATTTCAAGTATTTTTCCCGGTATTTTTGATTCCTTGATACATTTTAATTGTCTATGTTCATATAATAACAATAATAATAATTAATAGATAATAACAAAGTCAATGTAAATCAATTAGTATTAATATAGATCTAACTCCCAAAAATAGGAGATAGACTTTTATGTATATTTATACCCATCATTTCTAATGAGAAAGGCAAGTAGCCATTTACCAATTATAAATAATAATAGTAATCATAATAATAATAAGTTTATATTGCACACAAACTTTTTATATAAATGCTAAGGTTATTATTATTGTAGGGACAGAGAGTGATAAAATGGAGAAAATATTGGATTATGAAGAGTGTTCTGATTTGGGATATGAGTCATCAACAGTTTCTTCATTGGATCATGGAGCAGTTGATGATGATCATGATCATGATCTATCATCTATAATTAATGGCCGGTCTTTTGCTTACTATAGAAGAACTTACTCAGAGACTTCATCTTTCTCTGAGGCGTTAACAGATGATCTTAATAGCAGCTCGTCGGGTACGCAGTCTCCTGCATACTGGCCCGCCGCCGCGATAAGCTTGGTACCGAAGAGTGGCAGTGTATCAAGATTTGGGTTAATGAAACCGACCCGTATGTTTGAATCCGAAGAAGATAAGGTTGAGCCTATGCATTTAGGTGAGTTTTTATTGTACTGGAATTAGTTTATTTACTGTTTTTATTTACATAATCATCACAAAATTATTATGATTATGAGTAAGTATAAGGAAATAAATGTTTTGATTTTTCAGTTGATATTATATTTGTTTGAAATTCAAAAACAATATCTTTTTAATTGGTATTATATGTTGCAAAATCTCATGTAATTATTATTATTAATATTGACTTACTATAGCAACTTTGAAATTACTATAATGAGCTTAGACACACATCTAAAAACCTATAGAAATGAGAACAAATACATTTGATACCTTGGCCTTTCATACCTTCAGCTCCCTAGCACCAGAAGCTATTCGTTTCTTGACCAGGGTTCAACAGGTTATCCTCAGCAATAGTTCATCTCCAGGGGCAGCAGTTAGAGGTGTACAAAAAAACCGATTTTTAAAACCGGTCCGAAAAAAAAAAACCGGTAAACCGATTTGGAAAAAACCGGTTTGGAGAGAAACCGGTCCGAACCCGACCCTATACATCGGTCCTATGAGCGGTTTGTGGTTTCGTGGATCGGTTTGGTTTGGAAACCGGTTTGAGAGAAGAACCGGTTTGGGGGAAAAACCGGTTTTTGAGAAAAAAACCGGTATAAGCAAGGTATTTTGGATATTGGAAGACCGGTTTGGCAAAAAAAAAAAAAAAACGGTTTTAAACCCGGTCCTAATCGATTCCAATAGATGGTAGTGTTTGGTGCTAAAAACCGGTTCCAAAACCGGACCGGTTCTGATAAAAACCGGTTTTATCTTCATAAGAAAAAAACCGATCCGGTTTATAAACCGGACCGGTTTGGCCAAAAAAACCGGTTTGTACATGTCTAGCAGCAGTTTGTATTTGGTAGATTAGGGTTCGCGATTCAGAAAGGGGTGGCGGCGCAGCTTGTTGCCCGTCTACCCTCTATTTTGATGTAACTTGGCAAGTTTAAGAAATGAAATATAAGTTTTTTTTAAAAAAAAATACATTTTTTTTAAAGTGTTGTTTTTGATATAATTTTTTTTTTTTGAACAGAGCTTGAAATGATGAAAGAAAGATTTTCAAAGCTTTTACTAGGAGAAGACATGTCTGGATGTGGCAAAGGAGTTTGTACTGCTGTTACTCTTTCTAATGCCATCACAAATCTTTATGGTATGCATTTTCTGTCTTTGTTTTGTATTAATGGGTTGCATCCTGCAACGCGCTATAACCTATAACGAATTTATCTTTGTAGCTTCTATGTTTGGCCAACATCTAAAGTTAGAACCATTGCATCCTGAGAAGAAGATGATGTGGAAAAGGGAGATGAACTGCTTACTTTCGGTTTGTGATTACATCGTTGAATTAGTCCCAACAACACATAGCTTACAGAATGGAAAAACAGTTGAGGTGATGTCTAGCAAACCAAGACAGGATATTTATATCAACCTTCCAGCGTTAAAGAAGCTCGACGCGCTGCTCTTGGTAAGACCAAAACACCTTTTTCCTCTTTCCAATATATCATCTTTTGCTTAAATTGTGTTTCTTTAACCATTTTTCGGCTGTTTTGTTTATTACAGGAAATACTGGACAGCTTCAAAGAGACAGAATTTTGGTATGTGGAACAAGGAAGCGTGTCGGGGAATTCAAGATCAGGATCATTTCGAAAAATCCCTCAGCCTCAGAGAAAAGATGAGAAATGGTGGCTGCCCGTTCCTTGTGTGAGCCCTGAAGGGCTCTCGGATAAGGCTAGAAAGCATTTGAGACAAAAGCGCGACTCTGCTAATCAAATCCACAAAGCTGCAATGGCCATCAATAGTAGCATTCTAGCGGAAATGGATATTCCACATACATACATCACTTCTCTTCCTAAGGTTTGCAATTATTTAAGTTGTTTAACTTCATTTTTTATCGGGTCAAAACAGGTTTGGTCAGTTTGTAGATAATGTTGCTTGTTTTTGTTTTAAGTGTGGACGAACAAGTGTGGGGGATGCAATATACCGATATATGACATCAGGAGGGAAGTTTTCAGCCGAATACATACTAGATTGTCTCAACATAAGCTCAGAACATGAGGCGCTAGAGTTGGCTGATCGAGTTGAGGCTTCTATGTATACATGGAGACGAAAAGCATGCGCAAGCAATTCAAAATCATCATGGGAGAAGGTTAAACAACATGTGGCCGAGACAGAACGTGTTGACAAGAATGTTGTACTAGCCGAACGAGGCGACAGGTTGTTGTTTTCGTTAAAGCAAAGGTACCCGGAGCTGTCACAAACAACACTAGACTCGAGCAAGATCCAATACAACGTGGTAAGTTTTTTTTTTTTTTTTAAAAAAAAAAACCAATTGAATTTATATAAATATATTTGTGATTTTGTTAAATGGTTGAAGTATAAATTTGTGTAGGATGTGGGACAAGCAATATTGGAGAGCTATTCAAGGGTGTTGGAAGGTTTGGCATTCAACATTGTTGCTTGGATAGATGATGTTTTGTTTGAAGATAAATCCATGGAGGCCTTGCTTTGAAGACAATTTCAATGTAGGCATTACTTGCATTGTTTTTTTTTTTTTTTTTGGTGCCTTTTATTTCTCAAGTACATGGAGTTAACAAAAATTGGTAGAAACTTTATTAACCGGTTTTAACGAGTGAATCGAAATGGATAGTTTTTATATGGTTGACAGATGTAGATTTAAGTCAGGTCGCTGCTATTTTTTTTAAGTTTTTTAATTGTATTGATTATCAACTAAGAATAAAAACTATTTTATAATAATAGTTGTATCAGTGGTAGTAATAGTAATAGTAAGGTTGTGTTGTGGTAGAAGTGTGGGGTGTGAAGGGGAGGCCAAGTAGGCAACTGTGGTGTGAAACACCGCCACGGCTGGGGAGTAAGGAAGGCTTTAGGGCAGTGGCATGAGGCAGATTGTGGGCGTGGGAGCGAGGAAGGCGAATGATGGCCACGTTTGCATCTTCAATTTAAATTATCGGATTTTACTATAACGTATGTGGTCACACATTTCACATCACCACAAGAAATGTGAAAGTTGTGTGAAGCCCACAAATCAATTTTGGAACTATTCATGTAAATATGGTGTCTTAAAAGATAATAGTAAGCAATTTTTAAAGTTTTCTATTATAGTGACTTTAAAATTTTTTAGAACCAAAATACTTTTACGTTGTTTTAGTATATATAATCCGATGGTTTTAATTTTTTTTGAAAATTGAACTTCATAGAAACCGGCAATCCGATGGTTTTAATAATATCTAGTTTTTATCATTGTAACATTATATTTATGTGTAATGTTAATAGAAGTTATGACATGGTGACATTCGATATTTTTAGCTAATTTTTTAATGTTTACATGTTTGATATAATATAAATAAATCAAATCAGACCAAATCTTTTTATGTGTTAGCTATGAGAACTTGTTTCATAATTGGGAAGTTGGTGGAAAGTAGTAATGTGGAGGAGTAAGACGCCATGTTCCATATGATTAATGGGATAATCCGTATTGGTGTATAAATTTAATATTCAAAGTACCATGAATTCAGTATTTTATATACTTAGGGTGCGTTTGGTTCACATGAATTGCATGGAATTCAATGGAATTGGAATTTGAATTCCAACTCTTTAGGTGTTTGGTTCATTGAATTTGTTGGAATTGGAATTTCAATTCCAATCTTGTGTGTTTGGTTGACAAAGGAATTGGAATTGGAATTTGGTATGAATTCCTTCAAATTCCTTTACCCAAGGGAATTCAAAATCCTTCCAATATTAAAAGGAATTCAAGTCAATTTATTGGAATCTTCGAACGGTTGGCATCATTTTGACTCGAACCGATTCGAACAGTACCATTTCAACGCGAACCGCTTAGATCCGAACCAATTCGGACCGTACCAGTTTCGACCGGTACCGTTTCGACCCGAACCGTTTCGTACTGTACCAGTTTCGACCGGTACCGTTTCAGACCGAACCGTTTCGGACCAGTTTCGACCGATAGCGTTTCGACCTGTACCGTTTCGCCCCTAACGTATCGGACCGAACTGTTTCGGACCGTACCAGTTTCGGCCTGTACCGTTTCGGATCGAACCGTTTCAGACCAGTTTCGACCGATATCGTTTCGACCTGTACCGTTTCGCCCGTAACGTTTCGGACCGTACCAGTTTTGACCGGTACCGTTTCGGACCAGTTTCGATCGATACCGTTTCGACAGGTATCGTTTCGACCTGTACCGTTTCGCCCGTAACGTTTCGGACCGTACCAGTTTTGACCGGTACCGTTTCGGACCGAACCATTTCGGACCAGTTTCGACCGATACCATTTCGACCGATAGCGTTTCGACCTGTACCGTTTCGCCCGTAACGTATCGGACCGTACCAGTTTCGGCCCGTACCGTTTCGGACCGAACCGTTTCGGACCAGTTTCGACCGGTATCGTTTCGACCTGTACCATTTCGCCCGTAACGTTTCGGACCGTACCAGTTTTGACCGGTACCGTTTCGGACCAAGTTCGATCGATACCGTTTCGACGGGTATCGTTTCGACCTGTACCGTTTCGCCCGTAACGTTTCGGACCGTACCAGTTTTGACCGGTACCGTTTCGGACCAGTTTCGACCGATACCATTTCGACCGGTATCGTTTCGACCTGTACCGTTTCGCCCGTAACGTTTCGGACCGAACCATTTAGGACCGTACCAGTTTCGACCGGTACCGTTTCGGACCAGTTTCGATCGGTATCGTTTCGACATGTCCCGTTTCAGACCGTACCAGTTTTGACCGGTACCGTTTCGCCCCGTACCAGTTTCGACCGGTACCGTTTTCGACCCGAACCGGTACGGGTTGGAACGGTGCATGTCGAAACGGTAGAGGTCGAAACGGTAGAGGTATTAACAGTTCGGGTCAAAACGGTACTGGTCGAAACGGTATGGGTCGATACTGAGCGAAATGGTTGGGGCCGGTACGGGTCACAACGATGCGGGTCGTGAGGGTAAGGGTGATAGATTCCAATTTATAACCAACCAAACACAATAATATAGGATTTGAGAATCCAATTCCAACAATTTCCAATTCATTTTGGAATGTTTGAATTCCAAATCCAATTCATTCCAATTCCAATTCCTTCACAAATTCCAATTCCAAACAATTCCGCGAACCAAACGCGCCCTTAGCAATAAAGGTGGTAAAGAAGTGGGAATATATTAGATTTTTTTATTTTTGATTTCCATATTATAAATGTCAATGAGTCGGATATGTCTAATCCCAAACTTATATCCGGCTTATTACCTATCGGATATACAGTATACCCAGTGGCGAAGCTTGACCCGAAACTTCGGGGGGTCGGAAGTCACCGGCGGGTCGAAAATCACTAGTTTCGGGGGGTCGAAACTGTATATACCAAAAAAAAAATTATACGAATACTATATAATCGGAACTTCTGAGCGAAAATTCGGGGGGGGGGGGGGGGGGGGGTCGACCGCCCCTCCCCGCCCTTTAAAAGCTACGCCACTGAGTATACCCATGGGTATCGAGTATACCCGTTAGGATTTGACATATCCGACTTGACCGGCAACACCACCAGACCATATTTTACACCCGAATACCCTCCATCATTGTATTAGTTGATAAAACTACTACACAAAAAGGTTAATACATAAATAGTTACAAACTAACATCTAAAGACTTATTTATTTCATACAAATTGCTACAAACATTCACCTTTATATATGATTTTACCTTAACAGTTGCATACTAATTTTCATTCATATATCTCTTTAACCAAGTGAAAGTAACCAAAATCACATAATAAAACACACCAAAACCAAATTCTGAGTTCCTCATTAGTAAATATATAAGAAAACCATCTTCCGAAACCGATTTCAACGAATCGGTTTCACGACCAAGATAGAGCGTTATTCGTTCTATCATCTATCAGTAAATAAACTCAAAAAGACATCGTCCATTGTTTCTTCGAAGATTGATTCTTCAAGCTCGAAAACTACTTCACGTGACCCGGTTTGAAGATCCAACCACGTTCTATTCGCTTCCAATTCGTTGCTTACGAGCGTGTTCAAATCTCGAGGGTAAATCTTACAGAGACGTGACTCGAGTCTCGACCATACCTCGTTTATCAAGTCCATTCCTTTAGGAACAGGCCAAACATTTTGTTTGATAAACGACGATTCGGGCATGAAGCGATTGCATACATCTTCAAGAGCTTCATTAGTTGAATCAAACAGAAGCTTTTGGTCGTATTTGGCGCGACTCGAAAAAGTTTCGACTTCATCAAATAAAGACGGATCGAGGATTTGAACTGACGAAATCCACCGGTTTTCGAACACGGACCAGTTTAGGTCGGAAGAAAGCAGCACGGCTTCAACATACTCGAACGCGGTTTCCTCATTATCCCCTGAGTCTGTGATTCGTATTTGTTGATCTTCAACACCGGAAACAGATTCGTCGAATTTGATACATCGTGGCTGAACCGTGGCTTCTACTGAGTGTTTCAAAAACTAAAATTTAGCACATGACAGTAAATATCATTTCATACTTGTAACATAAACTTACCAGGTAGAGAGACAGGTCTTGCAGGGGTAATGTCTTCATCTGAAAACAACGGCTCGAGAACGGATATAGGACTAGGTTTCTCAGGACTGGTCTCGAGTTCTTCAGTCTTGCTTGCAAGCGAATGCTCGTTAGGGTTTTGAGAAGAACATAACTCGTTCTTTTCAAGTAAATCCTGCAAATCAACAGAAAGAAAGTTTCATTTTCCTGTCCGGCTAAACACGAAGAAAATACGTAAAAGCTCAAATCAAGGCGAGCTTAATTGAGCCCAAGCTTCACTAGGCTCGAAAGCCTATCATTTATATAATCATTTGATATATTTACAAAATAACAATTATTATATATTTAGTTTTTTTTTTTTTAAGAAAACTTAAAATGTGATATATATTATATAAAACTGCAAGGATTACATCAAGATAGCATGCAAGCGGGCAACAAGCTGCGCCGCCACCACTTTCTGGATAGCTAAATAATACAATGCTATGTTACATATATAAATTTCAATTATAAATATATAGAAGACTAATTATCATTATATAAATAAAATTAGTAAAAATAAATAAACAATGAGCAAGCCAAGAATGAGATAGCAAAATTACTCACGACTCGGGCTTGAACTTTAGAAGGAGAGCTCGAAACGAGCCAGGCTCGGGCTGGGCTCGGCTGTTTTACAACCCTACTTGTCCCAAGTTTTTTTTTTTTTTTTTTTTTTTTTTTTTTTTTTTTTTTTTTTGCAAAGATAAAATTCTTAAATAAAGAAATTTGTAAAGCAGCCCATTACCGGTTCTAAGCCCTCATAATATTGATCTGCAGTTAAAGAGTTGCGAGGTTCAGACAGTTCCGGTTGAATTTTGTGTTCTTTATCAGTTGAAAGCAAATTTACAATCTCTTCATCCCCTGCATTTATAGCGAATTTCAGGTGATATCTTCTTGGCGAACTAAGCCGTTTTACCTTAAAAGTATGTTTTATATGAATGTAAACCGAAAGGTAAGAAAGAAGCGTACCTTCACAAGTCACCTTATCCAGAACTGCAATTTCCCCTTCGGGGTTTTCAGTGGTCATGATCAGTTGACTTGTGTTGACCATACGTCTCGGTTGATCTCGAGGACTATTACAGGGAGAAACAGAGTTGTACTCTTGAAGAGACAAAATTCTCCCAAGACATTTCGAACGGGCTGGGAGGCTTCTCTTCATTGACTCGGCAGCTTCATCGCCACTCGTGAGAATTTCAGATAAATGTTTCTTAGCCTCGATATAAAAGTTTGATATCCGATCATCTGCATTCTCACTTTTAATTTCTGTTGCGCGTGATTTTGAAAATCTATCTCCGGTTTTAAGCCCGTTGTTAACCTTTGCAAATCTTTCCATGTAGAAATGATCTCTATTTGGAGAACTCCATCCACCATCAACAACTTTCCCCGCTCGTTCAGTGGGTCCCACTGTTGCTTGCTCATTCCCCATAGCGTGTTTCAACCGGGCTTCAGAACATCCGGGCTTCAAAATGACAATTCTATCCTTTTCATAAAACTGTATACTTTCTTGGGATTTGCTCTTTCTTCTAAAGATCTTTTGGTGCTTACGGGTCAGCGGTTCCTCCAGTCCTTGAACCTTTGACCTTGACTTCTGGTCTTCGCTTAACAAAATCGAGTTTTGATCATGAAGGATTTTCAAGAACATTTCTTTATTTGAACTCAACATCTGAAACATCTCTTTTGAATGGTTAAATTTCTTGCGGTCTCCGTTTCTTGATTTCTCGTTCAGCAACGCCTCAACAGCTGCAATAAGCTTTTCTTCGACTATCGGAAAAGACCATTTTGCCCCTGTACCATGATCACCTTGCTGTCCATTCCTTTTTCGATAAATCAGTAAGATTTCTCTCACAAGAGCTTCAAGATCGTGATACTGTGAAGTTTTCTGAGCTTGATGACTAATCGAGGTTTCCTCGTCAAAAGATTTCTGTAATGTTTTAGATGTATTCATGTGTCCTTGATTTTTCCTTATGTACTTTGGATCTAGGTCAATGAACATTTTTTCTTCAGTAACTTCCTTAAACCTCGCCCTCGTAAGATCAACTTTTGGTTTTTTTGTTTTTTCGCCATCCTGAGGTTCAGTCAAGAAAATCATTTGTCATATTATTTTCCGTTTTTGGGGCCCCACAGTCATGTCATGTCTTTGTATCACAAGATCATTAAAATCATACGTCAAAGGAACAAATAAACATATAACATTTTTGCATGAACGGAAAACTATACCAACATGAACCAGTTCAGTTCAGTTCCAAACCGATAAACATCTAAGAACAATTAAAGTGTCTAGAACCGATAAACAAACTGAGAGTAAGGCTTTAAGAAGCTACAAGAAAAAAAAACTACAGCCGGTTTTGGACGGACATAAAATCTAGTGAATTAGAAAAACTACAGTCAAACGTCTAAATTACCCTCTTATGTCAGATTGTCAGACAAAGTAAAAGAATTATGTGGACCACTATCCCTAGCATAAAAAGATCCTATTGACAGTATGGTCAAAGTAAAAGAATCATAACAGAATTTTCAACTTTCACAGTTTTTCCAGAACCGTATTTGTTTCAGTATTTCTGAAAAAAAAAATGTTCTAAAAATCAAATTTTGCAACATCCTGTACCTTAATGCTTGAACGCATCTCCTGAGAATTTGTGGGAAAACTCGCTTCTGATGTAGGATCTCGAGGACCTAAAAAACAAGAGAATTACATTTTATATGACCTTGTCAAATTGTTTAAACGAATCTATGGTGAGCCCAAGCCAAGCTGTAAGCTAAGCTTAGTTTATGCTAATTCAACCACTTCCTTTTAAAATTTTGTTAATCGGGTTTATTGTAATTTTACTCAAAGGATCCAGACAGACATGGGTGTAAAAATCCAGCCCAGGTGCCGATTACTCAACGACTAATCCCCAAATACTCCCCGCCTAGGCCAAGTACTCGGCTAGTCATCTCTGAGTACTCCCCGACTATGGCTGAGTACTCACAACTCCCCAGTCAGTCGAGTTGGCAACGCCTAGTGACTTTTGCAGCCATACTTTTACCAGGGGTGTCTAAAGTCTTAATGTAGAACCATTAAAATAAATGTCTAAATATGTGAATTTCTCCATTTTTAGCATCTAGTCCATTCAAAGTCAATAGTGGAAATATATTAATTTCAAAACCATGAATTAAATATAGACAACCTACAATATTCAGGTCTTCTACGAGCTTCTATATGCCTATATTATGCAAGACTTAGATTTAATAGATTTCGGTTGGGTAGCGGGTCATACTGTGTTTGTGTCATTAGGGTGTTAAATATCATTACAATGTACCTTGTTTTTCAATACAATGATTTAGTAGGTTTTATGCATTTTCAATACACCTCTACCAGTTTGACCCGTTTCTATGTTAGCTACTTAGATAAATATTTGAAGCATACCCATTTGACCCATTAGACAAAAGTATAACCCAAATCGACCCATTTACTTATAAATGGGACGGAATCACTACTTCTAAGAAAAGCATACACAAACATAACAGTTTTAGTTATAAAGGTAAAAACTCTTGCCATAAGTATTGATGTCGGTGTATCTGCTACGATTTGAAAGCAGCCTTCTCGGGGTCCGATCATGTCGAAAGTCAAACATACTAATTATTCCCCACATACAACCTGATGTGCTTTTCTTTTGTCGAGCAGGACGTTGATGTGATCTTTTTGCCATAGTGAAATAGAGATCTTCAAACAATATCCTTGATTTTTTTTATCTTCTCTTGAACAACAAAGATAATACGCCTGATAAGAAAGAACCAATGGGAATATAAGCTCAAAACACTAGAAGAAGAATGTAAAAACCCGAGTGTTGTTAAGGTGTTCTTATTTACATATTTGATTCAAGATATGAGTGATTAGCATTTTGAATCATTGGGCCAGATGTTAGTTTCTAACGGGATATTTAAACAAGCAGAACTGCATATGATTCTGATTTTCTGAAAAAAAAAAAATAGTTTCGTAATAATCAGAGAAACAGATAAGGAACTGCATCAAGAAAACTGATTATTGATTATACATGTAAGATTACCTACCTAATTATCCCTAACTTTAGCCAACTAGTTATATGATTTCCATTCATTACTTTGAGAACACACATCTAGACACCCTTCAAGACAACCAAACTAATTGTAAAAATGCAATAAAAAACATATTGGCAAAAAGAAAAGAACACTAAATTTTGGCGCATAAAAAAGTGTAGCGGCTTCAATCCACTTACCATGATATATAAACATGTGGTCACAATTATGATGCTTTGGTTACATAGGTGAACCAAACATCTATTAAGATGTAAAATTACAAAATGATTACAAATTTTTGTTGAGATTTTATTTAATTAACAATTTATATGATTTTTTTTAACAATTTTATTAATTTGTTGTGCATTCTTGCCAACTATAAGGTTTTCTTTGCATTTTCGAGAGTTAGATGATGGTAACAAGTCAAAGCCAAGTAAAATTGTTACAAATATTATTCCATCCATAACTTTTAAACATTTGACATATTTGCAAATGATGTACTCAAGTGCACCTAATTACATATTATTTCCCCTTATAATATGCAATAGTTCTTCAAAAGCCGAACCATGGTTAGTAAATTATCATGTTTATAATATTTCTACAAAAAAGCAACTAAGGTTAGTAAGTTTATCGATTGACAACAAAGTGATCAACCTTTTCGACTATCGTGCTTGTTTTTTCGACCAAAAAATTATCATTTCATGTTTGCTTAGGACATTGACCTTTACTTGAAAGAATACTTATGGATAAATTCTCAAAATATAAGTGCAAAAAGAACTATGTTGATGGTGGTATAGTTAACATTACAAATTGCCACAGTGTCTCATTGCATTGTAAGTTTGTAACAATGATGTAAATGCAGCCAAAAACCATGACTAAGTACTATGCAGAAATGATAAAGTACCTTAATTTAGAACCTTTTGATGATACCAACTATAGCAAAACAACCTGTTCTTCAGCAAGATCAAGACAGTCCGAATTCGAATGCTTCGATTTGATAAACATTAAACCAATGTGAGCAATCTGTTCACTTGAAGAACATGATCAGCAACACCTTGGCAGACAAACAATCATCCCTTTTTCAAGATTTATAAATCCTGTTCCTAAAGATCAGGCATTCAAGATTTTAATCAAATTCTTATAAACCCTAACTTAATAAAAAGATTAGAAAACAAAAATGTGAAAAGGGGTTCTTCAGTTAATCAAAAAGAGAGACCCCAGATGATTAAACATTAACCCACTTAAGTTAATTAGGTATAAAGACTGTAAAAAAACAAAAAAAAAAAAAAAAAAAAAAAACAATGGGAGGGTTGAATCAAGAAAAATAAGAGGAATTGACTAGTGGGACAATCATTCAAGCAATAACAGACTAATTGACACACAAAAAATTGAAACTTTATAGTAATACCTAAAGATCTTGATGAAGATCACAACTCATACAATATTCAAGATTTTACCATAACTGTGGAGTGACATAAGTTAGTTTTTTTTTTTTTTTTAATGGTGGTGATGAGTGGGAAGAAAGTAGTATTTTGGGAAGGAGAAATTGGGATTGGGATTAGGAAGAGGAAAGTTAAGAAACAAGTATGACTGTGGTGGGGCCATTGGAATCAATCATGGATACACTGAAAAAATAAACAGATGACAACATCATGAAAGAGAGAGAGAGAGAAAGAGAAAGCTTTGAACAAAAGCTTGCATTGTTTTTCATTTGCAATGTTGGATCATCATCAATGTCACCACTAACACACTCTTTCACTCCCATATTATATGCCACAAACAATGAAACATGTTTACAGGCAGATTTATTTATTTGTGTGTGTGGGCGGGTGGGCGGGGGGGGGGGGGGGGGGGGTGGGTGGGTTGGTTGGTATTTGGTAAGAAGTTAGAATATTTTTTTGACTCAACTTTGTTGGGATGCACTTGTATTTTAGAAGGATGGAGGCAGGAGTGGTCCTTAATGTTTTCCAGTTGATTGTGGAGTACTTTATTCTTTTATCTCATTAAATTGAACTCCTTGATTCCATTATTTTTTATGAAATCAATTGTGCTTTCTTTTATAAAAAAGTATAATCTTTATGTAACTTCATTAAATAAAATCAATGATTTATGAGTCAAGATTAATATCATGTTTACTGGTGTAGAGCTAGGGAATGAAGAAGATGTGATCAGACACATCTTAAGACCATGTGTAATGGAAAGGGGATTTGGTCGGGGTTGGGGTAAATAACGCCCAGAAGTGAATTGCACACCGCCCCCCTTGAGGTTATTTGGAGCGTTTTTGGGGCAAGGTAAAAAATTCCACCGCGTTGTTTGTTTTGTTTGGGCCAATCACATTCCATCTTCCTTTTTTTATTATTTGTTTTTATTTTAAAAAAATAAATATTTAATATTAAATTATTTATGCCCCATGAAAATTTTCACCTTACCACTATACCCCTTATAAATTTCAAGCCCTTTCACCCCCTAGTGACCCCACATGCCAAGTGTCAAAAAATGCCCCATACAATGTGAAAATTTTAACCTCCCACTACACATGGTCTAATAGGCCAAACGTTTTGAACCTACCCATGGGAGGCTTTGGGGTGGGCCGGGGAGGCAAACTGGACAGGGTTCATATATTTTAGGCACATTTAAAAGAAAAAATCTTATACATATATGAGCTCAATACCGTATGTAATTTTACTCATTTTAATACGATCAATGTCATTGATTGTTTATAAAATTTAGTTTAAATTGTTAAATTCTTTAATGCTTAAGTGGTATTTTTTTAACGGCTCGGATAAGACACATAAATCTCTAAGGACGCCTTTGAACCTACTTCTTGGGTTCAAATTCTGTTGTTTAGAGCTTCACTTTTAACTTTGATATATTTTTTTTCTTAATTTGCCATGTTAAACGGTCCTCGCTCTTAATGTAAAACTCGCAAATCATGGATGTCGCCAGTTCACTTATTTTTAGTTGTCTAACAAATTTTCATTTTCTCGGTTCCATTTTTTAAGATTATGAATTGTTTAAGAGATTAAAAACCAACTTAACTATGTATGACGCAAGTTTTAAGCATTTTCTCAATAAACATGTGTTCAGTTTTGTGTGTTATGTTTCCAATTTTGGCAGAATAAATTCCGTCTTCATCGGACACAAAGATGATGGCATTGGTCAAAAACGTAAAATAAACCTCCACTATATTACAACAACAATAGTCGATTATCACATAAGAAAGAACTTCTAGGGATGGTTAAATAGAGGGACAAGAGAGACAACATAAACACATGAAAAAAATGACTAACAAACTTTAAAGTTAGATGCCATTTGCATACTTTTTTTAATTGGCCATAACTAGGTAAATCTTTCACGATGTTTAAAGAATATTTATGTTTTTCATTTGATAAGCTAACGCCCTGCCAGAATACGATAAGTAAGTCGTTAGAGATCCTTCATATTGTAGCGGCTGAAGTGCATATCATATTGGGTGTACCAACTAACATAGTAACATTATCAGGAAAGATTAGCAAGGAGGTTGGTTCGTCGTTTATTACTTTGGTTCCTAAAGTAAATTTTTTTGAAAGGTTAATTTTTTTTTAAATCCTGTGGTCTGTGGGACTTGAACCTAGGGGTGCAAACGAGCCGAGCGGCTCGCGAGCTACTCGAGATCGGCTCGGTAAAAAGCTCGAACGAGCCGAGTCTTATCGAGCTCGAGCCCGAGCCTGAAATAAAGCTCATTTAGTTATCGAGCTCAAGCTCGAGCCTTGAATGTAAAGCTTGGTTGGGCTCGTCGATCCTTATCGAGCTTTGCTTATTTATGCCAATTAATACTATATAGTCTAATTGTATTGCAACCCATGCATTAACTAAATTACTTTGGGCCTTGGGCTTCTTAATTGTCCAAAACGAGCTCACTAACGGTCCAAAACAAGTCCTTAATAGTCCAAAACAAGCTTCTTAGTGGTCCAAAACGAGCTCGAGCTCGGGCTCGTTTAAACTCTTCCCACATACACTTTGATCGAGCTTTCGAGCCGAGCTCGAGTTCCTAAATATACTATCGAGCCGAGCTCGAGCCCAAAATACAAGGCTCAAATCGAGCTCGAGCTCGAGCTTCTGAAAATTGTAACAAGCTTAGCTCGATAATGCAAGGCTCGGGCTCGGGCTCGGGCTCGGCTCGGCTCGGCTCGTTTGCACCCCTACTTGAACCCAAGACCTTCCACAACCTAGGTGTTTTAAAGGCTTTGCCTTTGCCAATGGACCACCACCCTATTGGTTGGTTCCTAAAGTAAATGACTCGGTGAATTTGGGAGAACATCGCCCGATTAATTTGATTGGAGTTATTAGTAAAGTTTTATCTAAAGTTTTAGTGAACCAATTTAAGGGGGTTATGAATAGCATTACAAATGAAACTCAATCCGCATTTATTTCCGGGAGATATGTTTTAAATGGGCCACTCTTGATTAATGAAGTGTTTTCGTGGGCGAAGAGAAGTGGGAAAGAGTTGTTCTTTTTTAAGATAGATTTCGAGAAAGCCTATGATAATGTAAATTGGGGTTTCTTAATTATGGTTATGAGACAAATGAATTTTCCTGAGGTGTGGTGCAATTGGATCCTTGGTATTCTTTCGTCAGCTCGTTCGTCAGTTTTGGTTAACGGGTCTCCTACGTTCGAGTTTGCTTGTGGGAAAGGCATTCGTCAAGGAGATCCTATCTCGCCTTTCCTGTTTATAATTATTATGGAAGCTTTTTCTGGTCTAATTAATAAAGCTAGTGATATTGGATCTTTTTTCGGAGTGGCTCTTCCTAATGGCGGTCCGGTTATATCTCATTTATTGTACGCAAATGATGCTATGGTGTTAGGTGAGTGGTCTGACTCTAGTTTTCGGGCTTTAAAACTTATTTTAAGGATTTTTCATTTGTGTTCGGGGTTGCGAATTAATATTCAGGAATCTACTTTATTCGGAGTGGGGGAAAGTGTAGAGGATGTGGGTATTAAAGCGGTAGAGTTGGGTTGTAGAGTAGGAACTACCCCTTTTACGTATTGGGGTGTTCAAGTATGGGCAAATATGAGTAGGATCAATAGTTAGGATCCAGTGGTTAAGGTTTTTAATAAGCGATTATCTAATTGGAAGGCCAAAACTCTTTCAATTGGTGGAAGGGTTACTTTTATAAAGTCGGTTATGGAAAGTATCCCTTCTTATTATTTCTCCTTATTTAAAGCTCCGGTTGCGGTTATTAATAAATCAGAGTCTTTGATTAAGAGGTTTCTTTGGGGCGGAAGTGGCAATGTGAATAAAGTCCATTGGGTTGCTTGGGAGACAGTTACTCGGTCTAAGAAAAATGGTGGGTTGGGTATCAATAGACTCGAGGTTAGTAACAATGCTTTGGTGTTAAAATGGTTGTGGAGATATAGGAAAGAGCATGTAGCGCTTTGGAGGAGAGTTATAAAGGCAATCCATGGGTCTCGTAGAAGGTGGGAGAGTTATCCGTGTAATAAAAGATTTTCGGGTGCTTGGTCAAAGATTGTGTTATGCGGTAGAAACTTGAAAGTGGGGAATGTACATTTTGAGGGTATGATAAAAGGAATGGTGGGTAATGGTTCGCGAATAAGATTTTGGATCGATCCTTGGGTGGACCACATCCCTTTAAAATGCCGGTTCCCATCTTTGTTTAGGTTGGAATCGGATTATTGGTGCAAGGTGGCGAATAGGGTCGTCGCTCAAGATAATGGTTTTATGATTAATTGGGATTGGAAGAGGTATCCGGCTATAGAACAAGAGATGATTGAGGCGGTCGATTGTCACAGATTGATTAGTGGAACGCGGTTGTCTGAGTCCGATGATTCATGGGTTTGGAATGTTGGCGATGCTAAGGATTATGTGGTTAGAGAGGTTAAAGATTGGATAAAAGATGAGGCTTCTCAGGAGGTACGCAAACATTTTGTATGGTGTAAATGGCTTCCTATCAAATGTAACATTTTTATGTGGAGAGCTTTGTTGGATAGACTTCCAACGAGATGTGCGCTTTTGAGGAGAACCATTTTGAATGGTGATTCTAGCTGCGTGTTATGTGAAGAAGTAGAAGAGTCAGCAGAGCATTTGTTTACCAATTGCAGGATCGCAGATGGAGTTTGGAGCGGCATAGCGTCTTGGGTCAAATTGCCACCTTTGATCCTCTTTTCTATTGATGATATCGTCGAGCCGATAGCGTGATTGGGAGACTCCACGGTTAGAAAAAGCATCATTTATGGTATTTTTGTTATTACTTGTTGGCGGCTTTGGAAAGCGAGGAACGAGAAGGTCTTTTCAAATCTCGATACTAGTGTTACTCAAATGGTCATGGATGTAAAGTCGATGAGTTATCTTTGGTATAGAAGTAGGGGTAAAGATATGGTTGTCCATTGGATAGGTTGGAAGTCTTTTTTCTTTTGAAACTATGTAATTGTGTTTAACCGCGGCTATCTCCATCTTGGAGATAGTCGTTTTGATTGGTGTTTAATGAAGTTGACCTTTAAAAAAAAAACATAAGTTGGTAAAAAATAAAACGTTATTTCATTATTGTTAAAGCATTTAGTTTGTTGGTTAAAAGTAAATTTATACTACTGAGAAAAACACAGGGAAGGGTGGGGTAGCCTCTGGCCTCTTCAATTTTTCCCCTGCTAAGCACCCTATGAGTTGCCTTATTTCTATCATTTCCTCGATCCTCAATTGATATTGTTCTTAAAAAGAAAAAAAAAACTAATTATTGTTTCATGTTTATTTACAGCAAATTTCAACTTTAAGGTGTGAGGTTCGATCCTTGATCCCACTGAGTTTTTACTGATTTTCCACTGTCGTGCTTTCGGGCGGGTGAGGGGGGGGGTCATGTTTTCCTCGGAATTGGTGGTTTCGTGGGTTCTGGCTACCTAACGCTACCTGTGGGCGGGCACATAAGACGTGTCTTCACTCAGGGATGTATGTGATGCTTTTATAACCAATTGATAAGTACCCCATATAATCAGGACATCGTTTGTTTTCCATTAAAAAAAACATGCGCATCAACAAAGATATAAACTAAATCATATTTTATACAAACCATATACTAAACTTAGTTTGATAAAGAACAAAACACTTGAGATTCCTGGCATAACTATCTGATTTTTTTTGCTATAAATACCGGTCTCATTTTTGGATTAGCCCATGCGAACACATATCACATACCCTTTTATCTTTTTCTCCCTTTTGCTTTTTTATATAAAAACTAGTAGATTAAACCCGTGCGTAGCACGGGATATTCAAAGGACATATGGATGCGATGACGTATCACACATTGTTTTGGACGCAAAAAAAAAAATTTGTTTTACCTGTAGGTGCAAAGCACTCACGTCTTTGCTTTGGTATACAATATTATGTTAAAAAAATATCTAATAATATTGTGTATCACAATGAATTCAAAACCGACATGTGACTACTTAATGGATGTGTCATGTGTGTATATAGTGATTGTATGCAAGTGTTTATGGTATGCATTCATGGGTATTTTGTTTTATTCATATTTGAAAGACAATATTATTATCCAAAACATGACAACATACTTTATAAAATGTCTACATCAAAGTTTTTGATGTCAAAGTTTCTCTGCATCCAAAAATGAAGGAGGTCGGTTGCCGTCCGTATCCCACGGTGATCGGTGGTCGTGATTGCTGTGGGAAGGCTGGTAGTTATTGTGACGGTGTTGTTGTGGTCGAACAATAGCTTTCTACGTTGTGGCAAAACGAAGAAACCTTGTGTCAAAACTACAAAGAAACGGCAAAACGAAGAAACCTTGTGTCAAAACTACAAAGAAACAAAGTTTAGTGAAAAATCGCAAATGAGTGAAAGTAGCATATTGCCTAAGATGTTATGGTTTAATATATAGAGTAATAATTTATCGTTTTAAATCTAAACTAAGAATCTGTTTATAGAGATTTGATGTGAATTTATATTAGTAAAATATTTGGGTTTTCAAAAAATAAATTTATAACAACTAGGATTCAACTCCCACGCGTTGCAGCACACTAACCTTAATTGTTCTTGGTTTGTTGATATATATGTATGTGCTTTGATTACACCGAAACTCGGCATAGTAGCTAGAAGAAAACCTAAATACGATATCATTAGTAATTGAAAAAGAAAACTAAAAATGTAAATCAATAGTGCAACTAAAATGATACGAAAATTTACGTAAAATGTAAACCAACCTAAATTTATACCGACAAATAGAAAAATTGAAACTTTATAAACTCGATATGGTAATTGAAAACATAAAATAAGAACAAAAATGTATTATATATGACCTGACTCGTTTAAAAAAAGAAAATTGTTTTAAAACGTAAACTAACCTAAATTTATACCGACACATGCATGAAAAAATTTAAAACTTTAGAAATCCAAGGGGGTCAAAATGACATTTTACAAAGTTTTTAAAAAATTGAGGAGTTGTAACCGTCAATACTAAAAGTTGAGAGAGAAAAATAAAACAAAACCAAAACACTTTAGCTACCGTAGTTATAACTTGTTTTTGATATATTAATTTTAAAATAAAACGATTAAAGCAATGATTTTTATATCTTCCAATAAAACTGAAACTAATAAGATAACAGTAAACCAAAAGTGCAATTCTTTAACAGTATCCGATGCGAGTAATTTTCTCTAGAGAGAATCGCTAGTTAGAGTACCGTTCGTGACAAATGTTAAGTGTGACAGTGTGAGCTAAAGATTTTATCATAGTGGGGTTTCCCTAGAATTGGTGATGAGTCATTGTCTTTGTCGTTTCGTAAGAAACCAAAACCTCAAGTTCGAGCTTAAAATATGACTCGTTTAGTTATCGAGCTACGAGCTTTACACAAAAAACTTGTTTAAGTTCGCAAGCCTAAACGGGCCCAAACAAATTTTATATTATTTTTTATACACAATATACCTACTAGTAAACATTGCCGAGCCAAGCTTTATCTCGTTTAACTTTAATCTATCAAAGCATGCTCAAGCCGAACTTGTATCTCATTTAAAACTGTCCCAAATTACCTCAAGCCGAATTGAACCGTGACGACTTCCAAACCCAACTCAATCTAAAAACAGTAGACCTAAACCGGACCGATGAGGCTTGACTCATTTACACCCGTATATCAATTATAACAAACTTTGAAAAAATAACCTAGTGGAAGAAAGATCAAAAGATCAAAGCTACTATTTTGTATTTTATTATCAAATAAAAACCAAAAATAAAAACAAAATTAGTAAGTGACGTTATTCACGCGCTTTCTGCACGCAAGTATGTTTGCCATTTCGTACCATCTCATCGTCATCATCATCGTTCCGTAACAAACCAAAACCCCAATTCTTCAACCACTGATCTCTAAACCAACAACTGAATCACCATCCATTAATGGATCAATCACTTAACCTAATCAAACATGTACTTGCACTACTAATAATTTTACTCATTTCCAGCAACTCCCCTGTTCTCGCCGGCGATATTGTTCATCGTGATGATAAAGCTCCCACAAGACCTGGATGTGACAATAATTTCGTTCTGGTAATGTTTAATTTTATTATTTTTTAGTTAATTTAGTTCAAAACCTTGTTTCAGTGATTTTTTTTAGGTTTTAGGTTTTAGGTTTTTGCTATAATATGATTAGGGGCACATTAGTAATTTGTTAGAAATTACTATGTTTGATTAAGCTCTAACTAATTAGGACTTAATTTTATGAAGTTATTAAAGCTTTTGATAGAATTTGTAATGTTTTTATTATTATTATTATTATTATTATTATTATTATTATTATGTGATAGGTGAAAGTTCAAACATGGGTTAATGATAGAGAAGAAGAGGAATTTGTGGGTGTGGGTGCGCGGTTTGGGCTTACGTTGGAGGCGAAGGAGAAGGATGCTCATAAAGATAGGATTGCTCTTGCTGACCCTCCTGATTGTTGTACAACGCCGAAAAATAAGGTTTACTATTATTTTTTATGTGTATGTATGTTTTACTGTCTTTTGGAAATGGTTTATTGATGATTGCGGTTATATGTAGCTTACGGGTGAAATTATCCTTGTGCATCGAGGGAAGTGTAGTTTTACGACCAAGGCGAATGTTGCTGAAGCGGCTGGTGCTTCAGCGATTCTCATTATTAACAATCGAACAGGTACATTATTAACTTTGTTTTGTAACTGAAACGGGTTAAATTGAACGGAACAGAAACCTATTTAATGTGAGGAAACGGTTCAAATGGGTCGAAAGTCGGTTTAAGTTTGTTTTTTCACACGTACAGCCTCCTAATTATCATTATAATAATTTGTTTCGTTTTCGTATTCATATTCAACGCTTCCATTTTTTATAAGAACTTTAAGAAAATGGTGTGTAAGCGGTTTCCCTGGCCAACACGAGTTATGAGCTGGCCCATTACAACCTAGACCACAACTCTACAAGTTTAATTGTTTTCAATTTTCATCCAAACCTGTTTTAACCAGTTACCCAGCCTGTGCCACCTCTCCCTACTTTGCTACTTTAGATTATTATGATTGTAGTATAATATAATCTTGACTATGAATAAGGACACCGCTGAAAGTTTTTTAGTTTTGTAGTGATGTAGCTAATGTTTATTTTTTTCACAGAACTGTTCAAGATGGTGTGTGAAGCAGATGAACCTGATGTTAATATTGGCATCCCAGTGGTAATGCTTCCACAAGATGCTGGTGAAAGCTTGAAACAGAGTCTCCAGGAAAAAATAAATGGCAGGGTTCATTTAACGTCTTATTATAATTATTAGTTGAGAAAAACCAACCTTAAGTTAATGGAAATTTGTATGTTCCTTTCCCAGTTTCTGTGCAGCTATACTCTCCAAGACGACCATTGGTTGATGTTGCTGAGGTGTTTTTATGGCTAATGGCTGTTGGTACCATTCTCTGCGCATCTTACTGGTCTGCATGGAGTGCCAGAGAAGGAGCTATTGAGCAGGACAAACTTCTAAAGGTGGAAATTTCGACACATTTACTTGTAAATGGTTGATTTGGTTTGTATTTTTCTCTGATGGGTCTAACGGGTTAGATAAAAAAGGATGGCTAAAACAAATTGGTTGAACAGGTTAAAAGTTTTCCGAAGTGTATTTTAATGCAAAACACTCGGTTTCTTCAGAAGATTAGACTATCATTAATGTAATACAGGCTCTGTAGTCCTATGTGAAACACTAGTTATTTAAATAGTTGTAAATATCTATACAGAAAGCGTTTCGGGTCGACCCGACCTACTGTTCTGACCTGAAGCTAAGATCTTGAAACTTCTACCAGTGTTTCTAGTCGAACCGTTACACAACCATACTGGTCTTTTTGCCCGATTCATTATCCCAGTTCGCTTCCTATACTTCAGGACTTATCATACATCTATTAACCATTCCTAAAGCTTATAAGAGTAATGCCTAAAATTGATGATTAATGAAATCCCCATTCCACAGGATGCTTCTGATGAATATCTGAGTACGGAGGCTTCTTATTCCAGTGGTGTGGTGGAGATCACCACCACATCAGCAATTGTGTTTATTGTGGTTGCATCATGTTTCTTAGTTGTGCTTTACAAAAAAATGTCCTACGCGTTCATTGAGGTTTTGGTTGTCCTATTCGCCATTGGTGGGGCTGAGGTACGTAATCATTCATGTAACAGTAATGTCTTTTTCATTGATTTGATCATCTTTAGTGAATTAAACGAGCTCATTTTTTTTCTCTTTTTCAGGGTCTGCAAACGTGCTTAGTCGCTTTATTAGCATGGTATGTATGTTCAGCATATTAGCGATAAACGAGAATATAGTGCATCTATTGGCGTAACTAACAAATTTACATTTTAATAAATGCAGTTTCAGATTATTTGAAAATGCTGCAAAATCATTTATCAAGGTCCCCTTTTTAGGAGGCGTGTCATATCTGACACTTGGTGTGTCTCCATTTTGTGTGATGTGTGCTGTGTTATGGGCTGTTTACCGCCGGCACCACTTTGCTTGGATTGGCCAAGATATACTTGTAAGATCAATTTTGTATTGGTTTTTTACTTGAAAGAGATGAAACGATGGCATTATATAAAGTTGTAATTTTATTTTTTCTGGTAAACCAGGGTGTTGCACTGATAATCACAGTAATCCAGATAATACAAGTGCCTAATCTCAAGGTAACCACGGTTCCTTTCAGTTTGATTCTAGTAGTCAAATGCTAAATAACATAATTTCTTTCTTAATATTTCCGTATTATCGTTTCAGTTACTTTTTTCTGGGTTTTCATCACTCAATAGTAAATTTAAGATTACTCAAAAAACATGCAAAGTCTCCACATAAATATGAACTTTTAGACCTTCAGTCTTCATCAATTTTATTTACTCATGTATCTATATACGATAATCTGATAGTCACAAAATTAATTTTTATCGCCACTTAATAAGTTATTTTATTTATATTTGATCAATTTAGGTGGGAACAGTTCTCCTGAGCTGTGCGTTCTTGTACGACATTTTTTGGGTGTTTGTTTCCAAATGGATGTTCCATGAAAGTGTGATGATAATGGTGAGTTTGGTGATTTTAAATTACGAATTTATTTGTTTTAGTTATCGCAACATGACTCTGTTCTTTTTTTTTTTATCAATACAGGTAGCACGCGGTGACAAGAGTGGAGAAGATGGTATTCCCATGCTACTGAAAATTCCAAGGATGTTTGATCCTTGGGGTGGCTACAGTATTATTGGATTTGGTGATATAATTTTACCAGGATTATTAGTAGCATTTTCTTTAAGGTTCGAACATTTTCGTTTTCTATCCAAGTGATCAACCTATAGGTGGCAAAATGGGTGGGTTCTGTAACGGGTCAAAACAGGGGTACCAGTCCAACATCATATTTTTGGCTTAACAGGTATGATTGGTTGTCCAACAAGAGCCTTAGAGAGGGATATTTCTTATGGACAATGATTGCTTATGGGCTAGGTAAGAAAACTTGAACGTGTGTAGTTAATTGTACTATGGCTTTAAAAATTAATCACTCTTATATGAAATGCAGGTCTGCTTATTACTTATGTAGCTTTGAACTTGATGGATGGACATGGTCAACCGGCGTTGCTTTACATCGTTCCTTTCACATTGGGTAGGTTCTTTCGGAATATTATAGGTGTCAAAAGGCAGGTTTGGTTGGGTAACATGTCAAAATTAAGGTTGTTAGATGGGTCCTGTTTGTGTACGTGGGTTGGCGAGTTGAGCACAACATGAATTCGAGAATTAGTCATGAACCTGAACGGCTGAACATGACACGTGTTTTTGCTGGTTGACACGAACAAGACCCATTTAACTGAAATTATATTTATTTTTTCCCATCTTTTTGCGTATTGATACACTAGAATTATAAATTTACAGCTAAAATACAAATGTATATAAGATATTCAAGTTTAAACCATAAACCATGATTCTTATTATCTTTTATTTTTTTGAATTTTGGCATAAAATACCCAATAAGTTATAACAAGAAAAAACACATCTTTCAAGAAGTTACAAAAACAAATGGGGTAATGGGTCGACTCACGATCCCGCCAGGTTGATCTAAACACGACCTGTTTAGCTAAATGTGTTTGCGGCTTTGACAAGAAACTGACCCGTACCCGATTAGACTAGACCTAAACCCGTGAGTTCAGTGTTTGATTTGTGTAATGCTTTAGTGTCGTGTTAGGAAATTCACACCCCTAGTCAAAATGATTATATATTTTCCATGGTTGAAACAAGCTGGATTGGCATGAGACGTTCTTTGACCTTTGTCCAACCTTTTTAAGTTTCTTATAAACAATTATTATGGTCTGATATATTTAAATTGTGGGTAATGTCATATTTGCAGGCACGTTTATAACGTTAGGAACAAAGCGAGGCGACCTTAGACATTTATGGACAAAAGGCGAACCTGACAAAATCTGTCCACATGTGCGGCTTCAGTCTTCTGAAGAGTAAAATCCAGAACAACCTACAACTATAACTACGAGAAGTATAACTCACTAGTGCGTTACATGTGTATTTTCTGAACAATAAACTACAAGTTTGCCCCTTAGTGTGATTCGCGACACAAGTCTTCTGTTTCAGAAGGTAAAATCTATACACCGAGCATAAACAGTGAAATCTTGAGCGACCGATGCATTCAGAAGCTGTACATGTTGCGTTAAAAGTAGTATATTGTAATGGATTCGTTTGCTTTTGGCTTTACAAGACATGCTTACCTTTTGTAGTTACTCCTTTTACCCTCGAACGTATATATAGCAAATCGTAGAGAGATTATGTATTAGAAATCTGTACAAATTGCAGTGAGTTGACTGTTTGTTCTTGTATCATATCTATTGGGTTGAAAGCAGAATCAAAGCAAACATTTTGGATGTTTCTTAGCACATTTTTGAAGTCAAAACTTTGTTTTGGACATTTTAGAGATCATTTCTGCAGCACTCTTCAATCTGTCCATTACAAAATGGAATGGTGTTCACATATATAACTACAGAATGAAAAGTCCAAACTATCCCACTAAACTTAGATGTTCATGTGACCTAGTCTTTTGTGCCTTTTGTGCCACAAAAGAGCTTCTTTGTCTCCTCCTACTGAGGCTATGTTTATACATCCATTTTCAAATTTACCATCAAGCAGATAACTGTTGTTTCTTGTCTAGTACCAGACAACATGACCATTGATCCTTTTATAACTTTTGCCTCTCCATCTTTCAAACTTACTATAAACCCTGCCCTTTCAAACATTCCCAATGACAAGATACTTCTTTGAAGTTCAAAAACATACCTTACATTCTCTATATCCACTTCGGCACCATTTTGTAATTTGAAGTGACAGTTCCCATACCTTGTGTCTTGCAGGATCTATTCTCTCATAGTTTAACAGTTCTATAATCACCTTTCTTTAATGTCTTGAAATATTCTTTAACTGGTGTCATGTGGAATGATCCACCACAGTCCATCACCCATCTGCTCATCACATCCCCACATGTTACCACAAGAACATCTGCACTTTCATACTCATTTGATGAATCTTCCTGATGAGTATGACCTTTATTATACATCTTTGAACTACTGGCTTCATTCCTCTTTCCTTTTCACTCTGGACAATCCTTCTTGAAGTGACTTTCGGAATTACTTACAAAACACCTTCTTTTGAACTTAGTTTTACTTCTTGATTGACTTCTGTTTCTGAAATTCTTGTGATCAGACCTATTATCACCCTTGTGATATGATTTTCCCCTAACCAATAGGCCTTCTCCACCTTCTTCCTTCGTATCTGTCTTTTTTTTTTTTTTTTTTTTTTTTTTTCCAGTTCTTTGGAATTAAGTGCTGCTAAGACCTCCTCCATGGTTAATGTCTCTCTCCCATACATCAAGGTATCAACAAAGTGTTCATAACTTGATGGCAAAGAAGTGAGAAAGATTATAGCCTGATCTTCATCTAATTCCACTGCCATATTTTCCAAATCAAGAATCAACTTATTGAATTTGTCTGTGTGATCTTCCAATGACTTCCTTGATGCCATGTGGAAAGTATAGAGTCTTTTCTTGAGATATAAACGATTAGCCAACAATTTTGTCATATATATAGTCTCTAATTTTGCCTTGACCCCTGCTGCTGATGCTTCTTTTGAAACTTCTATGAGTACTCTGTCATCGAGACTCGATATGATTGCAATGTGGGCTTTCTCCAATATATATTTCTTTTCCTTGTTTGTTAACCCACCAGGAAGATTAGCTTCCCCTTTCAAGGCATCACTAATCCCTTGATGTACAAGAAGAGTCTTCATCTTGACCCTCCATAGACTAAAGTCGTTCTTGCCATCAAATTTCTCCAACCCGAACTTCGTAGACACCATCTGCTTTCTTCTTCAACCGGTTACAGTTCTTGATCACCTTCTTCTTCTCTGAATTGAGCCAACGAGGCTCTGATACCAATTGATACAGACACGAACCAGAGAATACACAATTGAACACAACCAACCAATGATTGTCTTTATTAATGATCAATGAATGATTACAGAAAAGGAATTGAAAGAATACGGATTACAAAGATTATACCTAATTGAAGCTATGATCAAGTTATATAGCCCTAAGAACAAGGCTTAACCGTTATTAACAAACTATGTTTAAACTTGTCATAAATGGCCCCTCAACTTCATCGCCTTATTCAAATGTGGACAAAACATATAACTGTAGACTTTTGGCTGTTGTTTAAAACTTTGACTTTGGTTGACCATATGAGCATTTGTCCATGTGATAAAAAAATGGTTAAAATGATTGTTTAAGGGATAAGAAAGTCGGAAGGATGAGCAGGGTCATACGTGTTGTGTGTTTAGTTTGTTGGTACATTGTCTTATGTAAGTGTCTTTCAGTTTTTGTGTCCATTAAGGACGTAACTAATTACGTTATGAGTTTTTTTTTTTTAATTAAATTTGTTATGAGCAAGAAGCGTTTATATGCGTTTAAGCTAAATTATATTTGCTCATTCTCCGAAATAATTGTTATACAGTAACCAATGATGTTGTAGCTCAGTGGTTGCAACGGAGGTGAGAAGGTTTACCCACATTTGTGTGGGGTTCCTGTCTGGGGTCTCAAGTTTGATTCCGTTTTTCACCGAAAAAAGAACTATTGGGTTTGAAAGGAGAAACCCGTGTGAGAAAGGATTCAATCCTAGATATAGGTGGCTTTCTAGCCAAGGATTTACCACTGAGATACAACCTTTAAAAAAATGTTATTCAGTAATAGTGACAATTCCATTAGATTCATTAATATTTATCTTATAAAAATTAATGCTTAAATTTTAAATTTTAAATTTTAAGGGGAATGGACGCTCTTAAATCCAAAGTACGCTAGAATCATCAAAACGCTGGGCCATTCTTAGGTACTTTGCCTAGAGCTAATTTTAATTTAAAATAAATAAAATGATTAAATCTAATTAAAATTCAGATGACATCAAAATTAAAAGTGTTACTTAATTGAAACCGATAATAACTACAAAGTAGACACTAACTAGAACACATAAATTAAATTTAACAAGAAAACCGATTAGATATGGTTAAAACTTTGGCCGACTTCAAAAGTATAGTCGACTTGAGTAACTTATATTGCTATGTCTTTCCTTAAACTAGGGTGTTCAACCATGTTTAAAGGTTATTCAACGACTTATTCGATGGTGCATCAGAAGTGGCGTGTGTTTCACTGACTAACACACCATATTCGGCTAACATGTTAGTCCAAAAGGGAGACTGACCGTATGACCTTGGCTCTCTCAGATGCGTGGAAACCCGACTTCCAACTGTCTGAAAATACGACAGTAAAATAATAAGTAAAACCTTGTATCTAATCCAAGTTGAATCGGTACCACCTTGTCTCCTATTGTAAAACTCAGAGAATGTGACAAGTCAAACACTTCGGTCAACCTTCTTACCAAAGCCATTAAACCGCTCAACTACTTGAGGCCAATCTAGTCATTTAAGTATTTAACACACCACCCCGCCAACTTTCTCACCTATATCCAATGGCAATTTCGTCATTTCCTTTCACTCTACCACATTTAAAACCATCACCATCTCCCTCTCCTTCTTCACTCATTCAGACACACAATTCCAGACAGAGAAACCCATTTCTAGAGAGAGAAACTAAGTTCTAGAGAGAGAAAATAATGTCGTTACCGAAGCCTGAATTCGGTCACAAAACCTTCCCACCGATCAATAAATGCGACGTCTCCGCCGTTAGCCACGTGTCAGTCGCTGCAGATCTCGACGGCACTCTATTGAACTCAACCTCTGCGTTTCCATACTACATGCTTGTAGCGATTGAAGCCGGCAGCCTCTTACGTGGCCTCGTTCTGTTATTATCATTTCCAATCGTCGCTATTGCCTACATTTTTATATCTGAAGCTTTAGCTATTCAGATATTAATATTCATTTCGTTTTCTGGTTTAAAAGTGAAGGATATTGAGCTGGCGTCACGCGCTGTGTTGCCTAGGTTTTATGCAGCTGATGTGAGGGCAGATAGTTTTGAAGTGTTTGATAAGTGTGAGAGGAAGGTTATTGTGACGGCGAATCCGGTGGTGATGGTGGAGGCGTTTGTGAAGGAGTATTTAGGAGCGGAGAAGGTGTTAGGGACGGAGATTGAGGTTAATGAGAAGACGAAGAGAGCTACTGGTTTTGTTAAGGAGCCTGGTGTTTTGGTTGGTGAATGGAAGAAGGTAGCGATATTGAAGGAGTTTGGTGATGATTCGCCGGATATTGGACTTGGTGATCGGATGTCTGATCGTGATTTCATGTCTGTTTGCAAGGTTAGTTTAATTTGTTTTCTAGCTAGTTTGTGTTCATATTAATCATGACTGGTTGAAGACAAAATAAATGTGTTTAGTTAGTCATTGTTGATAAACGCTTACCAAACGAGATAGATATTCTGTTTGTGCTGGTTTTATAATTTCTGATTAGGAATACAATCAAACATTTATGCTTCCATTGCCGAATTATTATTATTATTATTATTATTATTATTATTATTATTATTATTATTATTATTATTATTATTATTATTATTATTATTATTATTCAGATAATAAAGGAAAAAAAAACGTCGGTATCATGTGGTTGGAAAAATATGTTAGGGAGACGAGGCACCACAGATTTGATTACAGGTATCCCACTATCAGTACAGTAACACCACGCCAATGGTGCTTGTGGGGGTCCCGTAAAGAAAAATTCTACTTGTAGTTAACGGGAGTTTCTCTCTCCAAAAATTTAAAAAATATATATATTTAATGTAATAGGTGGAGGTGGTGGCTTCACTTGTGGTGGAGAAGGTGTAGGTAATATATTATTATTGGGGCGGTTATTCTACAAAGTAAAAGAAACATGCGAAGGATGCGAAGGAACTTACGTAATAATAATTACGTAATGTTTTTTATGTTCATGAAAGCATTACGTAATTATCGTTACGTAATTATCATGCACTTTGTACATGATAATTACGTAATGTTTTTGTATGTTCATGAAGGCATTACGTAATTATCATGTACAAAGTGATCCTTCGCATCCTTTGCACGTTTGTATTACTTTGTATTTGATCCTACCCCATATTATTATTATTATTATTATTATTATTATTATTATTATTATTATGTGAAAATAATTTATTAATGGGTAAAAAATCAGTGAAATACTGCCTTTAAAAATATGTTTCAATGAAGTGATGTGGCAAGTGATGTGGCAGTACATGATTGGTGTAAATTAGTGAAGTTGAAAAAAAAGTGGTTGCACCCCTCCCCGGTTACTATATCTTGTAGATATTACTCAAATGGACATTGGTAACTACAAAAATCATGTTGTCTGGTTGTCCAAATACAATGATTCCAAACTTCATTTCCATTTCAGTGTCAAACATTTTAGGTACAATTTTTTTACAAAATTGACTCCATTTTATGTCACTTCTTCTAGCTGTTTATGGATTTATTGTTAATTGGTGTACAAAGCTAGAATTGACCTGTTTCCATGTTTATGTCAAAGCACTATATAAGGATTGTTATGGATTATGTGTAGATATTCTTAAAATATCATGTAATTGACTAAAACTAAAGAAAATAGATAGAAGTAGAAGATGATGATGAGAATCTATATTTTCGGTGCTTTATTGTGCCATTGACATATTTCTGTGTTTTTCATACTGACACGCATTTATTTGTGTAGCAATATGGTTAGGTTGGTGGTTGGAGATCTAATTAACTCATGCTTTTAATACCCTTGAGAAATGTAGACCCACTCTCATGCTTTTTATCAGAGTCCCATGTGGTAGTCCCTTTGTAATGAGAAAAGGACACAATCACCCTTTACCTATAGAAACAGATTATGTTTACAGGGTCAAGGTCGGGTAAAAATACGCGGACGCATCAAAAGGAAAAAAAAAACGACAAGAGGCATAATTATAAATATATGTGGAGTTATCGCATATGATATTTCTATAGTTACGTAATTATGCTAGTTATTACTCTAGAGTAATAACATAATATAGCTATGTATTATGTTTATTAGTGTAGAGTAATCATATAATTACGCTAGATGTGTTTGAGTTGATACGAAATCACCGAAGGGTAATTATATAGTTACATAATTAAGTTATTCGTACTCTCAAATAATTATATCTAGCATAATTATATAATTACTTTAATTACACTAGATAGCTATAAAGTTAATGTTATATACAAGTATGCCATTGAGCTTTTTTTGTTTCCTTCGTTTTATAGGGTTTTTCTTTTTTAGATTTAAAAAAATTAAATTTAAATCAACACATTACAAGTGGACGGCTGGTAAGTGGGCAACAAGCTGCGCCACCACCTCATTTTGAATAGCAAAACTACTCTATTAAAAATGAAACTTTGGTCTCATGGCTGTGAAGTAATTACTATGCATAAGGGTAATTGAGTAATTTCATTTGTGTATATGTTTACAAAATCAGTTGTGTAAACCATAAATTCTAAACTAGTATGACAAATTGCAGGAAGGTTTCATGGTGCCAAAAGACAAATCAGCAACCATAGTATCACCAGATCGCCTTAAAACCCGATTGATCTTCCATGACGGTCGCCTGGTGCAGCGGCCCGACTTGTTAAATGCTCTCATCACTTACATCTGGCTGCCATTCGGGTTCATTTTGTCCCTTATTCGTGTCTACTTCAATCTCCCATTGCCTGAGCGTATTGTGCGTTACACATACGGTATGCTTGGAATCAAGCTCGTGATCCGTGGGACCCCGCCGCCTGCTCCATCACCCGGGACACCTGGAAACCTTTACGTGTGTAATCACCGTACAGCTCTAGACCCGATTATCATAGCCATTGCACTTGGACGCAAACCGTTTTGTGTCACTTACAGTGTAAGCAAGCTTTCAAGATTCATGTCACCAATTCCCGCAATCGCCCTCACTCGTGACCGTGAAGCGGATGCTGCCCGGATCAAAGAGTTACTCCAGAAAGGGGACCTAGTGGTCTGCCCTGAAGGCACCACTTGTCGCGAACCATTCTTGCTACGGTTCAGTGCCTTGTTTGCTGAGTTAAGTGACAGGATTGTTCCAGTGGCTATGAACCTTAAACAGAACATGTTCCATGGAACAACGGTTCGCGGTGTTAAGTTCTGGGACCCGTATTTCTTCTTCATGAACCCGAGCCCAACATATGAGATCACATTCCTTGAGCGTTTGCCGAAGGAAATGACGGTTAACGGAGGCGGAAAATCGTCTATCGAGGTAGCGAATCATGTGCAGAAAGTGTTGGGTGGTGTTCTAGGATTTGAATGCACTAATTTGACAAGGAAAGACAAGTATCTGTTACTTGGTGGAAATGATGGGAAGGTGGAGTCAATGTATGGCAAGAAATCAACATAATTCAAATTAGTCAAGTAAATTGGTGATGGTTTGGTGATGGTTATTGACTAATGACTACTTTACTTGTGGTATTATATTTGAACTTGCACCATGAAACACTCTTTAGATTCTTTCAAATGTTTGTTCATCCATCATCTTTAGTGGACAAACAAATAAAGATTCAATATTTTGCTTTGTTTTTTATAATTGTTATTATGGTTTGGTATTTTTATTTAATTACTATTGTATATCTTATACAAGAAGTTAAAGTCACCAACTAATGTGTTGCCAATTGGGCCTAACTCCCCGACGCTAACCAATATGTTCCCAGGTTAGGGTCGATTGGAGCTAAGCATGCAAACCGGTTCATTCGAGTTATGTTTGCCTTTTTTGGGTTAGGGTTTTAACTTTTAACTAGATACCATCAAAAGTTTAACAGTTGTATATTTGTTGCAAGGTCGTCTATGAGATTTTGGATGTCTTGTGCGACATTTGAGCCCATTAATTATTATTATGTTATTGTGTTAAGTGCTTAAAAGCGGCAAAGGTGTATTGAATAATTGGGTTAAATGATTAGTTGATTAACGGGTTAATGGCAGTGTTGTAGAACTCGCTAGACGCTAGTCAGTCGGTGGGGTACCGACTAGGGATTAATCGGATTGGATTTTTATATATATTTTTCCAAATTTATACATATATAATGTTAATTTTATACCTTATATGTATACATTTAGAAGTTTAGAAGCCAAATATAAACTAAGAGTAAATTGCCAAAATGGCCCCTCAGGTTTGGCCCAGATTGCTTGTTTGGTCAGTTATCTTTTTTTTCTGCCAAAAGCACCCCTCACAGATCGAAAATTGCCATTTTGGCCCATATTTAACAGAGTTTCTAACGAAGAAGAAAAACTCAGTTAAGTGGGAGGGGCATTTTCGTCCTTTCGTGTTATAACGTTTAAAAACCCCATTTAAAACCCATCTTCTTCATCTTCAGACCTTCTTCATCACTACCCTCTCAATTCAAACCTGATTCCCAAATCCTACATACTCTAATTCCCAAATCATACAAACCCTAATTCCCAAATCATACCTAAGTGTGGATTTCGTTTGTCTTCCAAATCATACAGGTTTCGATTAGCTAACCTAGACGATGGTATTCTGCAAATGTGGAGCTCCTACTATCATACGTGTGTCTTCCACCTCTGCAAACCCTGGTAGGCGGTTTTTCTGCTGCAACCAGAAGGGGAGGAGCTGTGGTTTCGTTTGTTGGGCTGAACTACCCTTGGGTCAGATTCCTAGTACTATCAATGATGGTGAAGAGACTGAAAAACTGAGAGTCAAGAACACAGCCTTGCAGACCTTAGTTGGGACACTTAAATCTGAGAATAAGTAGCTGAAAACTTATCTATGGATGACTTGGTTTGGAATCATCATGTATTTTATCATGTTGTAGTTCAATGTAGGTCGTTTTGTAATGACTGCAAAGTCAATGTATGTTGTTTCTTATTGTAATGGTATATCCCATTGTAATGACCAAGAACAATGTATTTAATGAAGAGATTGAAAAGTTCATACTTAAAGTAGTTAGTACATAACCAAACAGAAACATACAAAATAAAGTTCATACTAAAAGTAGTCTAGTGCATACATGAAATAGATAAGCCTAAGTCAGGAAACATAACCTACAACAACCAACAAGCCTACTTCCAACGACAATCATCATCCGAACAGTAGTCCGAATCTGTTCCATGCTCTCCTTCATAGGGATCATGGTAATAAGCATCCTCATCTGGGCTGTCATAATTCCAGGCATACTTTAACACCTCTGGGTCATAGTCTCTACATGGGTCAAGCTCCTCTTCTTCAACCGGTTCTTGAACTGCCTTCCCTTTAGCCTTTTCATCAACTTTTCTAACATCATGGTACCAATCATACTGATGTGGGATGTCATAATTCCAGGCATTCTTTAATACCTCTGGGTCATAGTCTCTACATGGGTCAAGCTCCTCTTCTTTTTGAACTGCCTTCCCTTTAGCCTTTTCATCAACCTTTGTTAGTTGTTTAAAATTATCTTCAACCAACTCTTGAACCACCTTTTCATCATCCGTTGTATCATACTCTGCATCAACAACTTCAGGGTTTTCAACCGGTTCTTGAACTGCAGGTAGTGCAAGAACAACTTGCCTAAACATTTTTGGAATTTAGAGATGAAATATGAAGTTGAATTGTAAGATTGTTTTGCAATATTAGGTCTTTTAAATCAGCTGAAAATTAACTCATCCATCTACCTGAAATCTACCCACTGACCCCATAAATGAACTTCATTCAATGCAACTGCCACACAAGTGTTACACAAGTGTTCGACTGCCAAAATGATACATTATGTTTGGTCAAACTGCCAAAATCATACATTATGTTTGGTCCAAACTGCCAAAATGGTACCATATGTTTGGTCCAAACTGCCAAAATGGTACATTATGTTTGGTCCAAACTGCCAAAATGGTACATCAGACTACCAAAATGGTACTTAAAATGCAACATTATACTGCCAAAATGGTACTTAAAATGCTACATTAAACTGCTAAAATGGTCACAAAACTATAGTAAAGTTAACCAATACAAACCAAAAGAAACCCCAACATGCTAGATTAAACTGCCAAGTTACCAGTCATAATACATACCATAACCCATACCATAAGCCATACCATATCAGTCAAAGTTCACAAACACCAAAATGACAAGTTTTAATACACCAAAATGACAAGTTTTAATACATAAAGTGGCATAACTAAACTGAATACTACATAACTTGTGAACCCCCAGCTTGTGAACCAGCAGCTTGTGAACCAGCAGCCTGTGAACCCCCAACAGCTTTCTTGCAGGTCCTTTTGTTATGTCCTGGTTGCTTGCAAATCTTGCATTTGACTGGATTACCCTTCCATGGCAGTTTTGCACCCTTTTCAATAGCTTTTGACAACTTTGCAACCTCATCCTTTTCAAAAGCAGACTTTCTCCTCTTCTTTTTAGGTCTTCCAACAGGCTTGTGGTATTTAGGAGCTATGAGGGTGGTGGGACAGTTAAAATGTTCCCACATATCAGTTCCATTTAGTGGTTCAATGGTATGTTCATAAACCTTCTTCCATGTATCAACCCAGTAAGCTTTGTGAACATATTTCTCAGGAACTCCATCATCCAATCCATGAAGTGCCATATTCCATATACAAGCTACAACATGCCTACATGGCATTCCAGTCAACTGCCACCTCCTACAAGCACAACTCCTTTCATTCATGTTCACAGCCCTTGTCTCATTCTCTGGACCACTTACTTGATACTTTCCAGTGCCACACCAAATGACAGAATACTGGCTAGCATCATCTTTTATCTTCTCAAACAGGTCTGTGGCTCTTGGTGTTATAGGGCCTGATGATTTTGAAATCATCACCCGAACAATCATCAACCTTTTCATACAGTACTCCTGTACAAATTCTAGACAGTTGATAATGGGTTTATCCCTGCCTAGGATCAACTGCCTGTTGAACACCTCACATAGGTTGTTCAACAGGATATCACTCTTTGGCCTCTCTGAAACATAAACATTCATTGTTACAATTAAAAAATGTCAAATGCATTCAATGAAAAGAAACATAAACAACTATTGTTACCACTAAAAAAAGCTCTGCACCAGTGTTTGACTGGAATACCCTTCAAGTATTCATACATTGCCTTGTCTTCTTTCAGTATTGCATCCATCATCCTTTCATGTTTAATAGGTGTGGTTGCACTAGCTGCATTCCACAACAAGTTTTTGTAGATATCACCCCTCCACCTAGGCTTCATATTTTCATATATATGTCTCAGACAAAATCTATGCTCAGCACTAGGATACACCTTTTCAACTGCAGGAATGAGACCCTGCAATTACAAACAAAAAAGTGACCATACAGTTGACTTAGCATACAGAAAACTTAGCTACATTACATACCTTTTGTCGATCACTGATGAATGTGAAGTTGCTGTTTGATGCCAAATCCAAATCATCTCCTAATAACTCTAGAAACCATGTCCAACTTGCTGTTGTTTCTGCCTCAACCACAGCATATGCCACTGGGTATATCCCATTGTTGGCATCAACAGATACTGCAGTTAAGATCTGTCCTGGAAAAGGGCCTTTTAAGAAACAGCCATCAAGCTCTAGTATGTCTCTCAAACCAGCTTTAAAACCCTGTTTTAATGGCCCTAAGCAGACATAGATTCTCCTGAATTGCCTTGTGGGGCTGCTAGGGTTAGGTTCACTCTCAACATCAATCTTAACAGTAGTACCTGGATTAGCTCTCATCAACTCAGCACCATAATCCCTTAGCTGTCCATATTGGGCACTGTAATCACCATTAAGCTTAGCAGTTGCTATTGCCTTAGCCCTGAAGATCTGATTACCTGTTACCTGAACTTGGTATTTGTTCACCATGATTTCTTGGAGTGATTTGATCCTAATTTCTAGATTTGTCCGAAGAATCTTCTCAATCTTTCTTGCAAGCCAACTTACTGTGCACAAATTAACATCCCTTGTTTGGATGCATTCATGCTTCTTGTGAAGTGTGACAATAATCCATGTGCCCTTTTCTTTCAGATTTGAGGCATGCAAAACCCAAGGACATGTGGGTTCCTCGTTACTTTTAGAAGTTTGTCCCCCTTTATCTTCAACTACCACCAATTCTTTACAAATCTGGGGCCCACTATCTGTAACCGGGGTGCTTTTCCCACTTGACCTAGTCTTTAAACCACTTGAATTTACCACTTTGTCCTTCTTCTTTGACCTAGTCTTTACACCACTTGAATTTCCAACATTATCCCCTTGTGCCATAGGTTTTACACTCCTAGGATTCAGACCATTACAAACCACCCTAAATCTCCTTGCTTCATTTCTTACTATATGCAGCTGCCTCCTAGTCTTTATTGCATAATCCTTCACCATATTCTTAATGGTTTTTTTATCAGGAAAACATTGACCAAGTGAGAATGGACAATCTGGACTCCCCTCTAAACCAAAAGCTTTTCTTTCCCTCCTTTTTCTCCTACAAACCCTATTAGCTCTCTGCAAAGTGTTGCTCTCTTCTTCATCACTAAAACTATCAAAATTATCTAAGTCTATGTCAATGTCTTCCTCAAGTGGGTCAACATTTTCATCATCACTAGCATTAAAGTCAACAACAGCCTTATATTCATCCATGTTAACCTGAATATCATCATCTGCATTGTCCTCATCAACTATGAAGTCTCTATCCTCCCCATCATGACCCTCATTATTATCCTCACCACTACCCTCATCACTACCCTCATCACTACCCTCATCACTACCCTCATCACTATCCTCATCACCAGGAAAATAATCACCATCATCTGGATCAGGGTTTACATGAGTACCCTGTTTCCCCTTGTTCTTCCTAATGGCCACAAGTCTTCTACCACATTTTTTAAGTAAATAAGAACCACTACTATCACTGCCCTCACCACCCTCATCACCCTCACCACCCTCACCACCCTCATCCCTACCATCATCAAGACCCTGATAAAAGTTTGCCTTGTGTATGACACATGTTGCAGTAGGATCAGGCTGTGTTGCCTGGGTTATGACACCTAAATCACTAGGATCAGGTTGTGTTTGATTACTTGAATTGGAAGAGGTTAGAATTGGTTGAACATAAATTTCTATCAGCCTATGTTTTACAGAAGCTTTCAACATTCTGTTATAATCATTTTCATCGTTCAATGTTCTTAACCCAAAGTCTAAATCCTCACCTGGAACTTTAAAATAATACCTAAAAATGGAAATATCCTCTTCTGAATAACCAAGTTCTAATACCATATCATTCAGCATTGTAGAAACATTACGATCAACATAATCAATATATGCGATTTTACCTCCCACATATGTACTGTCTGGAAAATTAGTCAGCTCACCACCATAATGCAATTCCACTGAAAAAAACTGATGATTTTCACCTGAAAAAAAAAAAGAAAAATATTATTCATCATGTTCAGCAGAAGGTGATCATGACAAACCAGCAGTAAGCAAAAATAACTTACGGTATTCAAGCAGAGGATTGAAATCAGCACCCTTGTCTCGAAACCTCCACATTATTGAGCAAGACGAAGACGAAGAACGTGGAAGACGATGGTGGACGACGAGGTAAAATGGAAGACGAGGTAAGAGGTGAATAGTTAGGGTTAAAATGACTGATAAGTGAAACAAAAGGGGTTTTTAAACGTTATAACACGAAAGGACGAAAATGCCCCTCCCACTTAACTGAGTTTTTCTTCTTCGTTAGAAACTCTGTTAAATATGAGCCAAAATGGCAGTTTTCGATCTGTGAGGGGTGCTTTTGGCAGAAAAAAAAAAGATAACTGACCAAACAAGCAATCTGGGGCCAAACCTGAGGGGCCATTTTGGCAATTTACTCATAAACTAATGAATATGGTGGGGGGGGGGGGGGGGTTAAATATTAAAATACCTAAACTTAAATAACCCTAATCACCTCCATCATTCATCATATCCCGTTTTTTCCTCACATTCCTTCTTTCATCGTAAGGAGCCATCATACGCAACTGGGTTCATGGAGTTTCATCGATTTTGCTTCTAAATCATGAATTATCATCAAATTTTGAGGAAAGAACTTGTTTTATTTGATCGATTTGTTTGGATTTGACCCGTTCGAATTCATTTTTTTACCTAATTTTGAGTTTTTTAGTTCGACTAGGGCCAATTTGGTCCGACTAATCGGTGATTAATCGCGACAATGATTAATTGAGTGATTAGCCCAAAATTAATCAGTAAAGCGAGGACTAGCGATTAATCACCGATTAATCGGTGATTGATCGGGGATTTTTACAACCTTGATTACAACCATCCATCAACCACAATGGCCACATAAGTTATTATAAGTATAAGAAATTAATGAAAAATACGCAAGAATGTTTTCAAGATTCCTGCTTTTGAGTCAACAAACCATTAGTACAAAACACAACCACCATTATTGGATAAGCTTAATACAAAGTTTCAAATTTAATTGACTACTCTATTAATTTTTAAAAAGCTTAATACATGAAAGTAGTTGTTTTTAAATCGCGCGTTGCGCGATTCTGGTATCTGACGTGTTTGAACAGTAGGTAAAGTCGTATCTAAGTAGATGAATCCAAGGAAAACGTTTAAAATTGTGAAAGCATACACGCAACTTAAAAGTTTACAACTTTTTTCCTTAGTGATTAGAGATCTAATTACAAAAACGACAATGCCGTACATTTATAAAAACATTCATCAATCATTTGTTACCAAAAACCATATGTCTGCAAAACCTAATATGATTTATTCTAGTTCTTAAAGAAGAAAGCCAGCAAGACCAACATAACCACAACACCAACGAACACTCTTTAAAACGTACGATAAATGATAGCTACCCCGATGGTTTTAGACTACTACTTACATCCTTGATTCGACTGTCTCTGGCCTCAATATGTTCCATGTTGTACCCACGGTCATGTCCTACAATATTATTGGTAACCACCAACATATAAGAAATAGAAAGAAAAAAAAATCTCCCTAAAACTTAAAAAAAATCAGGATAAACAAAAATCATATAAAATATAAAAAAAATAATGGAATAAATCAGATAACTAACCTGCCCTGAATGAAAGAAATAGTTTTCCTCCGGCCAACTTTGTTGGTGTGGACTGATAGAAATTATAGCATGTCCAAGCAAGCTACATTAAGAGAATTAGGAATATCACAATTGTATAACAATTACATGCCAAAAAAAAAAGTAATCATGGATTAAAATTTTACTAAAACAGAATATATCAACATTTTTTATGGACAATCCCTTGGTTTTAATAAAGGCAAGGCGCTCTATAGAACCCAAGGACAATCCTGAAAAGAGCTTTTGATTTTGATTAATTAAAGAATTAAGACAATACCTCTTCTGCCAAATTTAAGAATTTGGTGCACTCATCAGGACCATAACCAGATGACCCTAATGCTATCATTCCTGCTCTTTGTGCCATCATTTACACACGTTTTACATGTGTATTTATCCTTTTTTTTTGCGTATTTATTATGCTTTTATCCTTATAAAACGTCGCTAAATCGTTCTTAAGAGATAAATGAAGGTTTTTGGGAGCAAAAAGGAGTAAAAAAGAGCACATTTACGGGATGAGTGGAGAACAAGCTTCTCAAAAGAAGACAAAGTAGTGGTTAGGGGACAAAAGTACATGGTAAAATAACTTTGTCTCCTACATGCAAGGTTTTGAACCGCAAGGAAGAGACAAATTTGCCTCAATTTAATAAATATTATTTATTTATAAATAATATATAAACACTGTGATTGCCTTTAAATAGAGGCATTCACCCCTCATTTGAGACATCCCTCATTTCACTTCTTCCTCCTACCAGGGTGCTCTCTAGCCCTCAAATCATCTTTCCAAGGGTCTTGCAAGTGACCTTTGGAGTTTGGGATCACTCCATAAAAACTTTGCTTAAGTGAGCCTAGAGAGAAACCACTTTCAATCACCCAAAACTCTGTAAATCTTCAATAAACCCTCACATGATTTCACATAAAATCATCCTTAGTGAGCTTGTTGTAAAAATTGTTTGGCTAGAATTCTTAGAGTGTTGCTACGATGAAGACTATATTGGTATGGATTTATATAGTTTATATTTAGTTTGAGGGGACACAAAAATGATGTGCTAGCGGTAGTTAAAATTTGTGATAAAAATATTCGGTTCAAATTATGTTCTTATTAAACTATAGTCGATTTATTATGAGAGTACATCTAATTAAGAAATTTATTAAATGACATATAACTCATACTAGAGTGAAGGATTCATGGAAATAAATGAAACTTCATATTCTTGCAATAGATAAGGGTCGGGTTTTTTCATTGATGATTAAAAGTAAAAAACAAAGAAAATTACAATATGAAAAAACACTAAACTCCAGATTAATGACGGAGAACCTGCAACATACACCTTAATTCAACAACAAAACAAACTAATCATCATGGTTTTGCAGTGAAGTGAAATGAGGGATGTCTCAAATTGTGAAAAAGCTTAATACAAAGTTTCAAATTTAATTGACTACTCTATTAATTTTAAAAAGCTTAATACATGAAAGTAGTTGTTTTTAAATCGTGCGTTGCGCGATTCTGGTATCTGACGTGTTTGAACAGTAGGTAAAGTCGTATCTAAGTAGATGAATCCAAGGAAAACGTTTAAAATTGTGAAAGCATACACGCAACTTAAAAGTTTACAACTTTTTTCCTTAGTGATTAGAGATCTAATTACAAAAACGACAATGCGTACATTTATGAAACATTCATCAATCATTTGTTACCCAAAAAACATCCCAAAAACCATATGTCTGCAAAACCTAATATGATTCATTCTAGTTCTTAAAGAAGAAAGCCAGCAAAACCAACATAACCACAACACCAACGAACACTCTTTAAAACGTACGATAAATGATAGCTACCCGATGGTTTTAGACTACTACTTACATCCTTGACTCGACTGTCTCTGGCCTCAATATGTTCCATGATGTACCCACGGTCATGTCCTACAATATTATTGGTAACACCAACATATAAGAAATAGAAAGGAAAAAAAATCTCCCTAAAACTTAAAAAAAATCAGAAAAAACAAAAATCACATAAAATATAAAAAAATAATGGAATAAATCAGATAACTAACCTGCCCTGAATGAAAGAAATAGTTTTCTCCGGCCAACTTTGTTGGTGTGGACTGATAGAAATTATAGCATGTCCAAGCAAGCTACATTAAGAGAATTAGGAATATCACAATTGTATAACAATTACATGCCAAAAAAAAAAGTAATCATGGATTAAAATTTTACTAAAACAGAATATATCAACATTTTTTATGGACAATCCCTTGGTTTTAATAAAGGCAAGGTGCTCTATAGAACCAAGGACAATCCTAGAAAGAGCTTTTAATTTTGATTAATTAAAGAATTAAGACAATACCTCTTCTGCCAAATTTAAGAATTTGGTGCACTCATCAGGACCATAACCAGATGACCCTAATGCTATCATTCCTGCTCTTTGTGCCATCATTTACACACGTTTTACATGTGTATTTATCCTTTTTTTTTGCGTATTTATTATGCTTTTATCCTTATAAAACGTCGCTAAATCGTTCCTAAGAGATAAATAAAGGTTTTTGGGAGCAAAAAGGAGTAAAAAAGAGCACATTTACGGGATGAGTGGAGAACAAGCTTCTCAAAAGAAGACAAAGTAGTGGTTAGGAGACAAAAGTACATGGTAAAACAATTTTGTCTCCTACATGCAAGGTTTTGAACCGCAAGGAAGAGACAAGTTTGCCTCAATTTAATAAATATTATTTATTTATAAATAATATTTAAACACTGTCATTGCCTTTAAATAGAGGCATTCACCCCTCATTTAAGACATCCCTCATTTCACTTCTTCCTCCTACCAGGGTGCTCTCTAGCCCTCAAATCATCCTTCCAAGGGTCTTGCAAGTGACCTTTGGAGTTTGGGATCACTCCATAAAAACTTTGCTTAAGTGAGCCTAAAGAGAAACCACTTTCAATCACCCAAAACTCTGCAAATCTTCAATAAACCCTCACCATGATTTCACATAAAATCATCCTTAGTGAGCTTGTTGTAAACATTGTTTGGCTAGAATTCTTAAAGTGTTGCTACGGTGAAGACTATCTTGGTATGGATTTATATAGTTTATATTTAGTTTGAGGGGACACAAAAATGATGTGCTAGCGGTAGTTAAAATTTGTGATAAAATATTCTGTTCAAATTATGTTCTTATTAAACTATAGTCGATTTATTATGAGAGTAAATGACATATAACTCATACTAGAGTGAAGGATTCATGGAAATAAATGAAACTTCATATTCTTGCAATAGATAAGGGCCGGGTTTTTTCATTGATGATTAAAAGTAAAAAACAAAGAAAATTACAATATGAAAAAACACTAAACTCCAGATTAATGACGGAGAACCTGCAACATACACCTTAATTCAACAACAAAACAAACTAATCATCATGGTTTTGGTTTCAAATTCTGCTCTTTGTGGTACAAGTACAAGGCACATCACTATCAGATTAGGGTTTAAATGCAACGAGTGATATATATGTAATCATCGGACTAGGGTTTAAATGCAACGATTGATAATGAATTAAAAAAATATTAAGGGAATTAGAAGAGGTACCAAGTGATAGTGATGGTGACTCGTCTTCGTAGTAGTAGTAGTAGTCAAGGAGCATATCAGCGACTTCATACCAGTCCGCGTGGCCGTTCACTAAAGTTATTATCTCCAATTTTTTGTCTTCTGTGACACGATTGCCAAGTATACCTCCAAAATACGACCAATCAACCCTCGATTCAGCAGGATCGCCGGTCATAAAGTGATACGAGTGATTGATTCACTTCTACAGAGAACAAGGAAGATGGACTAATTTGTTTTTTAATAGTTTACAGGCCGACACAAATGCTTTGAGCCACTTATTTTAAAACTAGCAGGAATGTTCACAAGTTGTTGCCTTGTTTTTTTGACTCATATTTCTTGTTGGGATTCGTGATGTGTGTATGGTGCTTGTAGATGATTCGTTATAGCGACATAAAGTTTGTACGAAGAAATAGAACCAAAAAATTTAATTATAACAAAATACGAACTTTACCGGCATCATGAATAACCTTAAAGGTAGGAGCTATGGTTGATCTTCACTTTCCCAAACCAAAACCATCAAAAAGTTGGAATCTTTAATTTCAAATTTATCATTTGAAACACACCACCTATAAAAAGATAAATATATTTACAATTAAGCAAACAAGTCATGAAACTGGTACGAGTCGGGTCGCATTAGATGACAAAGGAAAAACACAACGGTGTCTTCTTCGTTGTATTCTATTTGTTGGGTTGTTTTCCATGTGAAAAGCATAAGAGCGCCATGAGACAAACCCAATATCAACTAATTACAACTAGTGTTGTAGAACTCGCTAGGCGCTAGTCGGTCGGTGGGGGTACCGACTAGGGATTAATCGGATTGGATTTTTATATATATTTTTTCAAATTTATACATATATAATGCTAATTTTATACCTTATATGTATACATTTAGAAGTTTAGAAGCCAAATATAAACTAATGAAAATGGTGGGGGGGGGGGTTAAATATTAAAATACCTAAACTTAAATAACCCTAATCACCTCCATCGTTCATCATATCCTGTTTTTTCCTCCACATTCCTTCTTTCATCGTAAGGAGCCATCATACGCAACTAGGGTTCATGGAGTTTCATCGATTTTGCTTCTAAATCATGAATTATCATTAAACTTTGAGGAAAGAACTTGTTTTATTTGATCGATTTGCTGGATTTGACCCGTTCGAATTCATTTTTTTTACCTAATTTTGAGTTTTTTAGTTCGACTAGGGCCAATTTGGTCCGACTAATCGCTGATTAATCGCGACAATGATTAATTGAGTGATTAGCCTAAAATTAATCAGTAAAGCGAGGACTAGCGATTAATCACCGATGAATCGGTGATTGATCGGGATTTTTACAACCTTGGTTAATGGTAGATGGTTATTGTGTTATTGTCACATTGTAGAAAACTATAGATCTAATACAACACATAAAGCACAAACAAATCAGAGAAATAGCAACAAACGGTTGTAAAACTCTTTTTTAACTCAAACTAAAAACACCCAACCAAACTCTAGAAGTTAACAATCGTTGACTTCTTCAAATACAAAGTCTAACAACACCAGGGGCGGAGCTATCAATACCGCTACGCAGTCACGGGACTACAGTGAATTTTCGTTTGTATATAGAGATGCATGTAAGGGCTTTTTGAGTGACATCAATGTTTTTTGAGTGGTGACTTCATTCATCGGCGAAACTAGAAGAGAGGAGTCAAAGATAAACAATATTATCGATTTTTTTCCGGCCGATGATGACCTGCAAACGCCGAAGTTTGTTAAGCGTAGAAAAAGAAAGAAGAAGTAAATATATTATTAATTAATTTCATCATTTAACCTTTTAAATTTAGAGAGAGCATGACAGCTAGTATAAAGTGTTGAGTGTGATAAACTTTTTACCAACCATATATTCACTTTTATTGATTTTTTTTAATTATTATTACTTGTGTGTTTTGTTTTTAACTATTATTATATTATTTTATTTGATGTTTTTTTTGAATGAATAATTTACTTCCCCAACTAAATACAAAGATTATATCAAATCTGTTAAAAAATATTAGCCTAGAAATTAGAATTATTGGTTACTTATTTTTTTTGTTGAAACTTTAAATTTAGGTATCATTACTATAGTTCTTTTTAATATCGTATCATATTGTTGAAACGTGACAAATCTGACTGGATCTAAACCGTTGAAATGACCCGAAAATTTTGTCATGCACTATGAAATTTTAATATCTAAAAGTAGTGACCACATTGAAATTAATTTCTGGATCCGTCACTGAACAACACATACTGATTGTTTAGATTAGTCGATGATGTTTAATAGAAAGATAATCAAAACAGAGATGAAAACAATGCTTGTAACACGTACATATTTTAAAGTAGTTATTTAGAAGAGTTTAATAACATAAAACTTAAGTTTTTTTTTTTAATCGGCGAACAACTGTGTGGCAACCACCCTTGCGGGGCGCGGTGCCCAAGAATCGACTACTCGACCTCCAGCAGCCCCCGCCTTCTCCCGATGCGCGGAAACCTAAGCCCCACCCGCCCGAAGGCACGACAGTGTTATAGAACTCGGTAAAACCTCGCCGCCTGTCAAATTCGAACCGGCGCCACCTGTATTCGATCTTCACCCGGATACCAAACCATAAATGATGGAAGTGGGGATCGAACCTTTGATCACATAGGTGAAACAAAAGCCACTCCACCACTTCACCACTATGGATGGATAACATAAAACTGAATTTTTTGCATAAATAGGTCTTTTTTTATGGTGGGTAAGTGTTTGTAGGTAGGTTGGCACAAAAAAAGCACAAATAGGTAAGTATCAAACCTAATTGGCGACATTCAATAAACATTTTTGAAAGTATGTAATCCATTCGGCGACATTGAATATAATATTTGAAAGCATCTATTTGAATTGACGACATTGAATATAATATTTGAAAGTTACTCATTGAATTGGCGACATTGAATCAAAAGAACTCATCAAATTGGCGACATTGATCAAAATAACAATTTGAATTGGCGACATTAATATTGTATACTATTTTAGTCACGGGTCTTTTGTAACTTAGCGAGGGAGTGCACTGAAAAATTTGTCCTTATTTGAATTTTTTGAAAACAAATTGGCGACATATATCACATGTTGTGTCCTCAATATTACTATATTAATAGGATGCAGGTTTTTGTATGACATCCATCAATAGGGTTTCAGTGAATAACCTTTCATTTCATACTGCTCGACATAGACGATTTGCAGGAAAACATGGATGATAGAAAACAGAAGTGCTTGTTATATAACACTGATGATAGAGGTCGCAAAATGAAAGTCTCAAAATTTTCCTTCAGACATTCAAAACTTTCCCATTTTGCAAACTCTCAAAATCTTTCAAAGTTGAAAATATTTAGCAGTGATTTGAAAATGAATTACAACATACACCCGGGTCCTCTTGAAGACGATGTGTTGTTTCTACACAACGACCACCGTGCGTTGTCTGTTTTCACAAATCCTGAAAAATAAAACAAACCCCTAATGGTGAAACGCAGTGATAGAAGTTTATGGAAATTTCTGAATAAAAACCCGCTAGGTGAACGGGTAAAAAGTATCATACAAGAAGCCGGGCTTGGTGGGGTGTTAAGTTGTGGTTATCGGTACCTGGACCACGCAGTAATAACTGCGTTGGTTGAGCGATGGAGGCCAGAAACGCACACAATAATTTGCCAATAGTGCGTGTCAGACTTTTTGGTTGCGGTGCAACGCCACTCACACTTTCGAGCACCACTGAAAGGATTAACAAATTTTGGTCTTCTGGTGTAACATATGACCTTGTATAATCTCTTCTTGCTTTCCCTAACGAACAACTCTCGACCACGACGAACGTTCCACTGTCTAACTGCACGGTCAACCTCATCTTTCGATTTGAAATACATATCAACACGGATATCTTTCATACTTAGGTTCCATAAGACAAAGTCGTCATCTTCGTAATCTGGAACCACGTAATCAGTTACATCCACATCATCTTCAGGATCGTTGTGTTGATGTGGACGTAACTGGAGAGTTAATCCGTCACTTGGTTCGGTCACCGGGGGCCCCTGACTGGTTGCGGCCTCCTCTTCAGAGGAAGTGTCATCTAATACGGGTGCTGAGCGATGAGTGTCTTCCGTGTCTTCAGAGTCCCCGCTTTCGGAGTCATCGAAGCCGTCGTTCTGGTCGTTACCGGCAACATATTGAGGTACCGCAACTGTTTCTTCGTCTGTTACTGGGGAACCTACCTCGTCGTTTTGGTCATTACTGGCATCAACTTGGATTGATTCCACATCATGCTGAGACCCAAAGGGTGCATCAACATTTACGTTGGCCACGTCACGCAACAGGTTGGTAAAACTAATATGCTGTAATGGAGGAGCTTCTTGCCATTCAACGTAGATCTCCGCAACAAAATGGCCATGTGCCTCTACGGCCAGATAGTCCATCATTCGAACCCCATCGTCGTTGAAGATCTTGGATGTTTGAGAGGACCCTTGGAAAGTGAAAGCAAGCAGTAGTTGAACAGTAACCGATTGTTTGTTAATGTTAATATGACTGCATACGGCTTCAACTAGTTCTTCAAATGACATCGACACTCGCATGATAAAGCTAGTTGTTACTAGAGAATCATCACTTTGAACAGCCCCGTTAACGTATGAAAAACGACCACCCCAGTATAATCTAACCAGGTATGGACAGAATGAAGCCATCGGTTGTGGTTGGAAGGTTTTGGGGATAAGCAGGTTTTCTAAGAAAATGGTTGTTTTTAAGAGTGATGGTTGTGGGGGAAGCAGGTTTTCTAAGAAAAAGGTCGTGCCCATTTTGGCTTGGGGTCTAACCCCTTAAATAGCTGAAAAATTGTAGAATTATTGTGAAAGTCTTGAAACCAATTGGCGACTTAGTACAATTTTTGTGAAAGTATTGAAACTAATTGAGATTTAAAAATACAAACCAACATGTGTTTGTTAAATAATACGAGTAAATAATTCAATGTCACCAACCTTCCTAAACCCTAATTCAATTCATTGTCGCCAACCCATTTAGATACAATAAATCCTAATCAATGTCGCCAATTTGACCTCATACTTTCAAATATTATTAATTCAATGCCGCCAAACCATTTAGATACATTGATAAACCTAATCAATGTCGCCAATTTGATGAGTTCTTTTGATTCAATGTCGCCAATTCAAAGAGATACATTGAATTTTGGATAAATTACAGAAATCGTCCTTTATGTTTACCTGTTTTTTCAGTAGGTGTCCTTAAACTTCAAAAGTGATGAGAATCATCCTATATGTTTTAAAATCTTTCAAAACTAGTCCTTTAGCACTAACGTGGTTAGATATTCCTGTTAAGTTAAGTCACGTGAGTGGCACATGAGGGTATTACTGACATTTCACCTCCTATTAAGATTTCCCCCCATTTATAACCCTTCCCCCTGATATCAACTGAAACCCTTGATCAAATACCCTCTAAACAAAATAAACCCTAAACTTTCATCCCTGAATTCCACTCGATAAACACTGAATCTATGGCGAATGATCATGAGAGAATAGTAGGATGGTACATTTGTGATAAAGATGATGATGATTACGAACCCTATTGTAAGTCTCTGACACTAGTATACTCTGTTACCTGAAAAGATCAAATTTTTAAAAAAAATTGATTTTTTTTTGTTGTTTGCAGATGATATGCCTAATCTCTTCACCATACGACTTCATCATGGTGGAAAGTTAACCAAGAGTCCAGGACGTACTTATGAAAGGGGCAGCATCAATTATATGGACTACATTGACATCGATCTTCTATCAATGCACGAAATTTCAGACATGGTAAATTTGTTAGGTTATTCTACTGTTGATGCTATATACTACTATTTCCAAAATCCTCAGAAGACTTTAGACGATGGATTAGAGGATTTAAGTTATTATCAAGATGTTTTTAACTTAGCCAAACATGTGGAAATGCATAAGATAATCAATGTCTATAGTATTCATGGTTTAGAAAACATTAAAGACTTTTTGTTGTCACCTATTGAAGAAATAGATGAAACTAACCCTTATGCAATAGTCCCTGCAAAGTTAAAGGTTGTAAGAAACCTTAATGTAGGCCAATCTTCTAAGGTTGATGGTGGGCAGTTTAGTGGTGTTACTCAAAATGCTGATGCTGGAGATTCTGCTAAGGTTGGTAGGTGTAGTGTAACTGAATTGGAGGTTGATCAGGATATGTTTGTATATGATACTGGACCTGTAGTTGATGAAGAAGTTATAGTAGGTGATTGGAGTGATGGGAGTGATAATGAAGAAGCACATGATAATGAAGACAGTGACTCAGACTACATAGTGGATGAAAACAATTTGATGTCTGATCATGAAGTAGATATGAGTGATTACAGAATGCATGTTGACTATAATGTGGATGATAATGTAGGTAATCAACATGATGATTTGGATATTGATGATGAAGGGTTACAAAATGATTTCTATTCAATTGGGTCAGAATCTGATGACAATGAAACAAGTGTTAGGAGAAAACAGCTAAACAGACTTAGAAAGGCAAAAGCAAGTAGAGGTTGGGAAATAACAGGTAAAAAGTTGTTATAATTCTGTTTACTAATGTTTTATAATTCTGTTTACTAATGATTGTGTATGTATGCACAGGGATGCCATGTAGACATGTAGTGGCTGCTTTATGGTTCAAATCTACTAATGGTGGCAGAGTTGGTGCATTGGAAAGCTGGGTTAATCCAGTGTACACAATGGAGAGGTGGAGACAAGTCTACTCCTTCAAGATCAACCCCATTAATGGCAGGGCTCTGTGGCCTAAGTGTGAAGTTCCAACAACATTATTGCCACCTAATCATCACACCCAGGTGGGTAGACCAAAGAAAGTAAGGAAGAGGTCAGCATTTGAAACGAAAGATGTTGCAAGAGGAGGAAAACTATCAAAGAAGAACACCAAGACAACTTGTGGCAAGTGTGGAAACCCAGGTCATAACCAAAGGACTTGTAAGCGCCAGACTAAGAAGGTGCAAATGGTTCAGGGCAAGAAGCCTGGGAAAAGGGGAAGAAAAAAGAAGACTGATGTGGGAGTGCAGGGTAACACTAACAAGGGGCAGGGTTAATTTTTTAGTTTTTGGAAGTGTTTTAAACAAGGGAAATTGGATTTTAACATCCTGAACTATTGACAATTGGCCGTTAACGCACTAAACTACAAAATTGACCAACACCGCACTGTACTTTTAACTTATTGGCCTATATCACCCTCAGACTAAACATGGTTATTTTTTGCTGATGTGGCATGATTACTGTAACATCGCAAAATTTTCCCCAAATTCTAATACGTATATTTTATTTTATTTTTATCATTCATAATGTGCCTAAGTCTTTCTTTTACTACCACAACTTATATGTGTGTATATATATATATAAGGGATAATAATAATAATAATAATAATAATAATAATAATAATAATAATAATAATAATAATAATAGTAATAAATAATAACAATAATCTAGATCTGATTATTTGATTTTGATAACCCAACCCAAAAGCAGGCCCAACCAGACTTTAACCCAGCCCAACAGCTGAGAACAATAATCCGGCCCAAGCCTTCCTCTCCCCTCCCTTCCTTACTGAAAAAAAAAATTAAACGATGTGGCCTAGACTCGAACCCGAGTCAAACCTACACACACACGCGCGCCACACCATTTGAACCACCTATCAAGTTGTGATTTATACTAGACATTAATTCCTTTATAAGCTTTTTAAACCAATTAAACTCATATTTCCCCTACCTGCTACTGTTCGCTGCACCTTCCCAAACCAAAGAAAACTCCTTTGACCAATTATATAGGCTAAATTAGGAGAACCATTAATCAAATTAAATGACTTGACTGGTATAGCAATCAAGTTGCGCGTATTAGTACTGATTATAAGCATCATTACGCGTAAATCCTGGCCTAATTAAACTGATTCATTGAAGAGTTGACTTTCCATATAAACCAAAATTCAATCCTTATAAAACGATGATTATAACACAATTAAACGGATATACACGCTCTAAACCTGCCGATTAGAATAACCCCTCTGCAACTAGTCCCTCTTAATCACTAAAAAACCTCGATTTTAAAGCTTGAAGGGTCGTGACTTGATGTTCTAATACGCCATCTTTCGGTACGATTTGATCTTGATTCTTATGTGCTTTCAGTTCGGAATTGTATGTAGATAAAAAGCCCAATCATTAATTTGGTTATCATGTCTGTTTACTTGTTAATTTTGATGATTTATAAACCTAGGGCTCGAATCATTTATAATTGGGGAAGAACACTCCAGTACATGGTGTTATAATTTAATTAAACAGAAACCAAACACAACCACTGATCTAGATCAAGTGGTTGTGTCTGGTGCTTCAGAACTGGTCCACGCGGGTTCGACCCCCGGCATCACCAAAATATTTTTAACATTCAAGTCTTATATATATATATATATATAATTACTTATATTTTAAAATTCATTTTTAAATACTAAAACTCTTTTATAAATCCTAAAAAAATTATTTTAAACTAATCTGATGAAAAAGTTTCACCCACAATTTTTAGTTTTCAAAAATTTATTTATTTAATATATATAATAATTAAATCAAGTTTATTCTGTTATATTTATAAAATTCCATTAAATTATCAAAAGAATTTTATAAATATCCACAAAAATTATCCTAAGTTTATATAATGATAAACTTTTCTGATATGATTTTTATTTCAGAAAAATCATTTATTTAATATTTTTAATCAATTTTTGTTAGTTTTAATCGTAATAAAATCTTAATAAATTCAATTTTTAATATTTTTTCACCAAAATTTTATACAAATTATTTCTGAATATTTAGAACAGAAATATAAATTTTAAACTAATAAATCTTTAATTTAGTATTTTTAAATATTAAAATTAAATCTTGATAATTTGTTATAAATAGATTTAATATTCTATTTTAAAGAAAATAATTTTGTAAAAATTATTTTTATACTTTAAACTCATTATTGTGATCACCTTAAATTCAAATTTTATAAAAAGATTTTTGTCTATTTATTTACTAAATTTCTCTCAATTATCAAACATTTTATTATTAATCAAACGAGCATTTATCCCCAATCCGAGGCCCTAGAACATATACATTTGTAGATAGACTTAGACATATTTATTACCTTATTATAGGGTGATATTTGGCGTTTTTGGGCAACACATATCCTATATCACGAGACTTAACATTTTAAGGTGAGTTTACATAGCCCCTTTACTCTATTTTCACTATTTTGGGGGTGAAACATGTTTAAACATTTTATACTATCATTTACTCATATTTACTTGTGATTCAATTACAACATCATTCTATCATTTGACTGTAACAAAAAGACACAGTACAATCATTAACAATGATCAAGCCGCCTGTTTAGATTATAGCGCTATAGGTCTGACAAACCCATCCCCCCGCATAAATTCAGGGATGATCGATAACAGTAACAACATTTAACTAACTTGCGAGTTAGTCATCAGTCGACACAAGGTTTGATTGTACAAAGACGCATTGTTACATGTCTGCATCATACTCTATCATCATACAACTGGGAATGTTGTACAAACTATTATTATCAAGTATTTACAAAAACCTATGTATTCTCACCAACTTTTGTTGACCCAAAATATTTTCAAACTTAACATGTTTCAGGTTCTATTTGCTTGAGGATTTGAGTTAATGCTTGAAGATGTGTGCATAGTATTATTTATTTTGATGTACGAATTCTTGTAGAACAATTGTGTGTAATTTATTTAAATCATTTAATGAAATTTATTATTCACCATGAGCTACTGAACAATCATCACTACGTGACATCCCGATGTTTCCGCCATCGGTTGGGGTGTTACAGATTGGTATCAGAGCCATGATTATAGGGAATTAGGTTATTAGAAAAATAATCTAGTCTATAACCATAGGATTTAACTAGTACTTGCTTCTTTTACTTGTTATTCTCTATCTCCCTCCTACTTCTTATCCTTACTTTCATCCTTACAAGAAGTTTGCTCTCCATCACTGGATCTACTCTTAGACTAATAAGACAAAATCCTCAGGATTAACCTGAACCACCTTGAAATCTCGTCGAAGTTCTAGGTTTTAATAACGAACACGTGCAATCTGGAAGGGTGAACGCCTGTATTCTGAGTCTTCTGTCTAGGCTGGCATTGCGCATATATCCCAATCAGACGAGGGACCCGGATGCCTACCTGGGAATTCTCGGGATGAGTGTTCACTTATAGGCTAAAGCATGTCTTCATATGTTATTAGAATCTAGAATCTTTGAGAAGTCAACGTTTTCGTTTATTCATTTTAATTAATGAATAAATGATTACATTCCTTATATAACTTCATTCATTGTGTCTCTTACAGATCATGCCTCCACGTCGCAGCACTCGCAATAACAGTGGTGGAAACCGAGAGGAAAGTAGCAACAACCACAACACTAACCACAACAACAACAACAACAACAATGGTGTTGATGCCCAACTAGCTGCGATCATTTCCCAACAAATGGCACAGCAGATCGCGACTCTGGTTTCTAACTTATTGGCTCAAGTCATACAGATGAACGGTAATGGAAACGGCAACGGCAACGGCAACGGAAACGGTAATGGAAACCACCATGGAAACGGAAATGGAAACGGGAATGGTCTCCCAGCTTGTACTCTTAAGCACTTTAATTCCTGTAATCCCCCTAAGTTCAGTGGAGATGAAGGAGCTACTGGTCTTCTACAATGGTTTGAGGGTATTGAGAATACTTTCATTAACAGCGAGTGTCCCGATAACTTTAAGGTCCGTTATGCTATGAGTGTTCTTCACAAACGAGCACTCACTTGGTGGAATGAGGAAAAGCGCACCCGAGGAGTTGAAGCTGCACTTACTATGACCTGGGATCAAGTCAAGGAAATAATGAGAGATGAATTTTGTCCACGTAACGAGGTCAAGAAATTAGAGGGCGAGTTCCACACCCTTGCTCAGGATACTGGGGAAAACCTTGCTTATAATACCCGCTTCCACGAGCTCAGTCTGTTATTGCCCCATAAAGTCACTCCGCTACCTGTAGCCATCGAAAAGTATATCGGTGGTTTGCCCATGCAGATTCAGGACACGGTATGGGGAAGGAACCCTGCTACCCTTGAAGAGGCCAAGCGTTTAGCAGCTACCTTAACTGACAATCACGTAAAGAACGGGACCTTAGTTCGGAAAGGCAATAAAGCAAATATTGTAGCCGCAGTAACTACTGAGAACCAGAAGCGTAAGGCCAGGGATCCTGATGTCAACCTCACTACACAAGCTTCTAACAAGAAACCCTATATAGGAAACTATCCATTGTGTAACACATGCAACCGACATCATCCCACTGCTTCAGCATGTCGCCTGTGCACTAATTGTGGAAAGTATGGCCATCTGGTCAATACGTGTCGTGAGACCCCAAATCCTAATGCCAACCAACCCACCAACCCTTCTCAGGCTGCTAATCCTAATCGATACAACTATGGGCAATGCTATGAATGTGGAGACCCAAATCACTTCCGTAATCGATGCCCTAAATTAAACAGAGATCAAGACCCTCCAGCTACTTAACAACATGTTCCACCATTCGAACGTTGTTTGATTTTATTCTATGTATTGACACTATTTGATTCAAGTAATAAATTCTAGTATTGAAATTTTTGTCTGAAAGTTGTTTACATGGTGCATGATTGTCTGAATATGAACTAATTATATAAATCTATACAACTACAACTCATATACTGTGCTTGTTATACTTACTTGCATAAACGTGTTATCAATTTGCAATCTACGTGTTGCACTTAAATAGAGGTCATCATGCCTTTTCAACAGTCAGGAGAGGCCCTACAACCTGCTCCACGACTGGTGAAGGCTATCGAACCTACTCAACGGTTGGTAGAGGTCATTATGCCTTTTCAACAGTCGGGAGAGGCCCTACAACCTACTCCACGACTGGTGGAGGCTATCGGACCTGCTCAACAATCGGTGGAGTCATAGAAGGACGCAAAACTTTAATGTAAGGTAAATTGGTGATTGCAGTCCGGAACGTAATCATGAATTTACAGGTACATTAAGGTAGTGTGAAATTCTATCAAGGTTATAAACTCTAGTTGTCTGGTAGTTCATCAACCCACACTAAACACGAGACAGTTTATTCTATTCATGTCATGCTATAACTCAAATTACAACTATTTTCATTTTCAACCCTGTGTCTTTAATAAACTTCGGGACAAAGTTTCGAAAAGTAGGGGAGACTGTAACATCGCAAAATTTTCCCCAAATTCTAATACGTATATTTTATTTTATTTTTATCATTCATAATGTGCCTAAGTCTTTCTTTTACTACCACAACTTATATGTGTATATATATAAGGGATAATAATAATAATAATAATAATAATAATAATAATAATAATAATAATAATAAATAATAACAATAATCTAGATCTGATTATTTGATTTTGATAACCCAACCCAAAAGCAGGCGCAACCAGACTTTAACCCAGCCCAACAGCTGAGAACAATAATCCGGCCCAAGCCTTCCTCTCCCCTCCCTTCCTTACTGAAAAAAAAATTAAACGATGTGGCCTAGACTCGAACCAGAGTCAAACCTACACACACACACGCGCCACACCATTTGAACCACCTATCAAGTTGTGATTTATACTAGACATTAATTCCTTTATAAGCTTTTTAAACCAATTAAACTCATATTTCCCCTACCTGCTACTGTTCGCTGCACCTTCCCAAACCAAAGAAAACTCCTTTGACCAATTATATAGGCTAAATTAGGAGAACCATTAATCAAATTAAATGACTTGACTGGTATAGCAATCAAGTTGCGCATATTAGTACTGATTATAAGCATCATTACGCGTAAATCCTGGCCTAATTAAACTGATTCATTGAAGAGTTGACTTTCCATATAAACCAATATTCAATCCTTATAAAACGATGATTATAACACAATTAAACGGATATACACGCTCTAAACCTGCCGATTAGAATAACCCCTCTGCAACTAGTCCCTCTTAATCACTAAAAAACCTCGATTTTAAAGCTTGAAGGGTCGTGACTTGATGTTCTAATACGCCATCTTTCGGTATGATTTGATCTTGATTCTTATGTGCTTTCAGTTCGGAATTGTATGTAGATAAAAAGCCCTATCATTAATTTGGTTATCATGTCTGTTTACTTGTTAATTTTGATGATTTATAAACCTAGGGCTCGAATCATTCATAATTGGGGAAGAACACTCCAGTACATGGTGTTATAATTTAATTAAACAGAAACCAAACACAACCACTGATCTAGATCAAGTGGTTGTGTCTGGTGCTTCAGAACTGGTCCACGCGGGTTCGACCCCCGGCATCACCAAAATATTTTTAACATTCAAGTCTTATATATATATAATTACTTATATTTTAAAATTCATTTTTAAATACTAAAAGTCTTTTATAAATCCTAAAAAAATTATTTTAAACTAATCTGATGAAAAAGTTTCACCCACAATTTTTAGTTTTCAAAATTTTATTTATTTAATATATATAATAATTAAATCAAGTTTATTCTATTATATTTATAAAATTCCATTAAATTATCAAAACAATTTTATAAATATCCACAAAAATTATCCTGAGTTTATATAATGATAAACTTTTCTGAAATGATTTTTATTTCAGAAAAATCATTTATTTAATATTTTTAATCAATTTTTGTTAGTTTTAATCGTAATAAAATCATAATAAATTCAATTTTAATATTTTTTCACCAAAATTTTATACAAATTATTTCTGAATATTTAGAACAGAAATATAAATTTTAAACTAATAAATCTTTAATTTTAGTATTTTTAAATATTAAAATTAAATCTTGATAATTTGTTATAAATAGATTTAATATTCTATTTTAAAGAAAATAATTTTGTAAAAATTATTTTTATACTTTAAACTCATTATTGTGATCACCTTAAATTCAAATTTTATAAAAAGATTTTTGTCTATTTATTTACTAAATTTCTCTCAATTATCAAACATTTTATTATTAATCAAACGAGCATTTATCCCCAATCCGAGGCCCTAGAACATATACATTTGTAGATAGACTTAGACATATTTATTACCTTATTATAGGGTGATATTTGGCGTTTTTGGGCAACACATATCCTATATCACGAGACTTAACATTTTAAGGTGAGTTTACATAGCCCCTTTACTCTATTTTCACTATTTTGGGGGTGAAACATGTTTAAACATTTTATACTATCATTTACTTATATTTACTTGTGATTCAATTACAACATCATTCTATCATTTGACTGTAACAAAAAGACACAGTACAATCATTAACAATGATCAAGCCGCCTGTTTAGATTATAGCGCTATAGGTCTGACAAACCCATCCCCCCGCATAAATTCAGGGATGATCGATAACAGTAACAACATTTAACTAACTTGCGAGTTAGTCATCAGTCGACACAAGGTTTGATTGTACAAAGACGCATTGTTACATGTCTGCATCATACTCTATCATCATACAACTGGGAATGTTGTACAAACTATTATTATCAAGTATTTACAAAAACCTATGTATTCTCACCAACTTTTGTTGACCCAAAATATTTTCAAACTTAACATGTTTCAGGTTCTATTTGCTTGAGGATTTGAGTTAATGCTTGAAGATGTGTGCATAGTATTATTTATTTTGATGTACGAATTCTTGTAGAACAATTGTGTGTAATTTATTTAAATCATTTAATGAAATTTATTATTCACCATGAGCTACTGAACAATCATCACTACGTGACATCCCGATGTTTCCGCCATCGGTTGGGGTGTTACAATTATGTGTCCATTTTTGCTGACGTGGCAGGTGATGTGTCCATGCCACATCAGCTTATTCCCCATGCCATGTCAGCAAAAATGGACACGTCATCATGCCACGTCAACAAAAATTAACCATGGTTAGCCTGAGGGTGATACAGGCCAATAAGTTGCAAGTTGTTTACCCAGATGATTTATTTATTTAGTATTAATTTGCAAGTTGTTTATGTATAAAAATGTTGTATGTTATGTTTAGTGGATGTTTTGTGGTTAGTGGTGTTATACATAAAAGGTTAGTGTACAATTTCTTCAAGTAATTATGGTTTGTTTTTTACTTTTAGATCCTAAAGTTTGACATTTTTACAATGTAACCCGAACGCTTTTTTACTTTCAACTTTGATCTCCTATATTTTTCATCTTTTAACAAAATTTGTTTTATGTTTCGATCAAAATTTTGCAAGTTAACATATCGCACTGTGCGTGTGTGGTTTAACTTCATTACCCCATTTTTTACTACTTAACGGCCCCATCGCAACGCACAGGTCCTAGATCAACTTAATTATTGCTTTCTATGTTTTACATTTCATGTGCGTAAGTTAACGTTTTTACCTCTACCTTTTTGTTCGGTCTTATTTTGTTTTTTTTTTAATTTCTTTTTTATACGAGATTTTTCAGTGTTGGTGGTTGCTGACGGTAGTGTGACATTAGTGCTACTTGACACGGTTTTACACCCACACCGCAACACGAAGGACTTAATACTAGTTTTATTTATAACATTATTTATTATAATTTTTTATTTATAAGAATAAACTACTATAATATATAACTTAAACTTCAGATTCAACTCAAATTGACTAGTGATTCAAAGCTTGAACTAAATTCGTTAATTGAATAAGTTAAAATTCATATTCTATCTATATTATTAGAATTACACTTCTACAGTAAATCATTTGGATTTGTTGAAAGTATTCTATTCTCACTTGCTAACATGCGCCATGCTCAGCCGCCAAAATTGAATTCTAAGAGCATTCACAACCCATCCATCAAACATTTCCCCATTTTTAAAATTTAAAAAAACCTACTAAAAACATACTACAACCCATCCACCATTTTATACCCCATCTTTATATTATAAAAACTAGCTGATTACCCCGGGAAGGTCCCGGGGTTGAAAAATTTAATATGATTTAATAAAAAATGATAAAAAAATGATAAAAGAAGAAAACTCAAATCACGAAAAGCGTAAATAACTTAAACATAATCAATCTTAGTTAAAAAAAACATTTATTTAAAAAGTTAAAAAAATAAAAAGCATAAACTATATTAAACATAATACAGTATTAAAAGGATAACCTTCAACATATAATCATCTTCACGTAATTTAAAATATGTTACAATTTGACTTTGACTTATATATATATATGTAGAATTCATGATGGGGGTTGAAAAATATAACAATTCTAATAATATTAATACTAATAGTAATAATTATTACTCTTGTAATTAAATAAATAAAAAAATAACCTTGTTATAAGGTGACACCATGTGTTGCAGTGTTGCGTGATTCGTTCTCCTAACTTCTCTTGATGAAGTATACCTATCCATCTTTAGAAGAGTAAAATTCCAATGATAGCATGGCGATTGGGCTGAATTTTAACATCGTAGATAAGAACCTGGTTTAAAAGAAAAAACATGATTAATGAATAACCTGAACACTTTGTGTTTTTATTTCTGTATGAACATGACCCCACAAAAAATAGTCGTTTTTTTCTCCGTTTTTTATATAGCACTATGGTACTCGTTGGAAAGATAATAAAACGCTCGTTAATTTGGTGTGATTTTTTTAATTAAAAAAATCTCGAATATAAAAGATATTAACGTTTATAAATTATGGGAGGAACATAAGAGAGAAAAATTTAAATTTGTTTTTAAATTTTTTTTTCCTAAAATAACTCAATTTAATTTTAGTAATTGAGAATTGAGAGATAAATTTAGGGTTTTATGTTTATCTTTTTTTAATTAAAAAAGGAAATAATTCAAAAAACATTAAAATCTTTCAATTATGATGCCACGTGGCAGTTTCATGGAGAGGATGAAGGCACCATTACACGCCACGTCAGCAATGTTCAATTCTTTTATATATATTAATAGATAATAGATTTGTCATCTTAGCTTTTCATATATGAAAAGCTACTATTCATCCTCCACTAAATTTGTGTGAGTGTATAAAAACGAGAAATATAATAAAATATATATTTGTGAGTAAGATAAAGATAAAAATGGTGGATAGGATGTGGGAAGTTTTTTAAAGTGAGAGATAAATTTTAAAAAGTATAATTTTTAGTTAAATTATAAGGTAAAAAATGGTGGATGGGATGTGAATGCTCTAAATAGGTGAATATCTTCTGCTGTATGCTGTCAAGTCAACTAGTCAAGACACTCAAAAGATGCTAATTGGTATCCCTACAACCAAATATAATTTTATTTTTTTTAGATGCTAATTGGTATCCGTACAACCAAATATAATTTTATTTTTTTAACGATTATTTTTCTAACATATATGTATGTGTGTACCCAAGTGTTAACGCTAGTGTGGAACTTAATGGATTATGAGTATTTTTGTGAAACCCACGTGAGCATAACAGTCACTTAATGTTATTTTTTATGCCCACCAAATCCTCAACGCAACAGGAGCTCCCAGCAGCGAACAACTGCCCATTGTGCGTAACATGTATGCACAACGGCGGCGCCCGCGACGAAGCGCGGACCAACTAACACCTAGTTCTTCTATATATTAAGTTAAAGACACTTCAATAGTGTCATTTACTAACATGCGCAATATATATAATAATAACTTGCCTACCATTCTTAACTTTTGTACACAACCTTTGACTTTAAAAGGCCTGCGCCACCCATTTGTAACTCACAGCCGCTAATTGAAAAAATTTGGGCTCATATTTGGTGAATAATTAATGGGCAATTGTGGGCCTCATATTTGATGAACAAGTAATGAGCCACGGTTATTGGAATACTTTGGGCTCCAGATGAAGTCAACAATAGACAACCCAACTATTGTAATGTTAAGGCTGGTCTGCAAGGTAATGAGCCGCGAGTATTTTTTTTACCCAATTGTTGTATGGTCTGCAAGGTAATGGGCCGCGGGTATTTTTTTTTTGTTTTTGCCCACAACTGTTACTTAATGTTATGTTTAATGTCCACGAAACTCTCAACGCAACAGGAGCTCTTGCAGCGAGGCACGATCTTTAACGACCACCAAACCCTCAACTTAATATGATCAACGCAATATGAGCTCACGCAGCGAAGCACGAGGAACCAATATATCGTGACTTTATTTGTGTCGCATTCCCGCAACAACGCATGGGTATACTGATACCGTAACGAACCAATACCAATCGAATTTGTGTTGCATTCCCGCGGCAATGCGTGGGTTATATGCCCCTAGTTCAACTCATTTTAAGCCTCTTGTTAATATCCTCGTTTCCACGTTTTTCAAATTTAAGAAAAAAAAAAAAAACTTAAAAATATATTTATTATTATTATTTTGGTGAGGGAAAATCGAATGAAGAACAGCTCTTCTGCAGGGTTTATCCTCTTCTTCTCACTCTAAACTAGAGAGAGAGAGAGAGAGAGAGATTATGGTGTAAATCTGCTACATATTATCGTAATTCCATCTTTTTGTTGATTATCTGGTCCATAAATGGCCATCGGAACCGTTATATCTCACCGGAACTTCACTTCTTTTATCAGCAGCTCAGGTAATAATATAATATATATATATAATGTGCATTTGTAGCATTCGTATTTGTTTTGTGCCTTCTGCTGATTGTTATTAGTTTTATGCTTATTAGGACTTCCATATCGTTTCAGTTACACTTTCTGTGCCATTTTAGAGTGTTATTATGTTGTTGAGTTAGGTTAGACTATTGTTATTAAGATGAATTATCCGTGTGTTCAGCTACATGAAGAATTTGATGTCATCTCAATGTAATTGTACATCTAGGTTTATGGCAGTTGAATTGTTTCTCAAGCTTTGTGTAGATTATTTGGTCAGTAATGGCTGTAGTTGCCGTAATTTCTCACCAGAACTTGACTTCTTTCATCCGCTTGTGTGCATTTGTATCGTTTCCCGCTGTTATTGTGTTGCTTTGGTTTGTGGTGCATTTAATGTAGTGTGAAACTTAGAATGTTGAAGATGTTCTTATTGAATTGATTGCACTTTCTGTGCGGGTTGTTTCTTGTGAAAAAAAGGTTGTTGAAATTTGGTAGAACTGTATTCTTAATATGTAAACATATTAGAGCATGCTATTTGGCTTGTAGCACATGAATCGTAACTCACAGTTGAATTTTGTTCTTCCTCATTGAACTAGTGACTGCACTATGTCTATTGTTACACAATGTCAAAATACTTGGTTGATTTAGTTTTTTTTTTCTTCCAAGATTTTTATGTACACTAGTGTCTATTGTTACACAATGTCAAAATACTACATGCGGCAGTGACTGGAAATGTTTTTGTCATACTTACCTTGACTTGCTGGTTTATCTTCCTCTATTGTGATGAGCAGAAGGCTTGTGTGCTTATTTGTGTACAAGAAAAATGGCATTTTGCCAATTAGCAAATCATACGGAAACTAATTTACTCCATGCTACTACTTCTTGAAACTGCGCATTATTCTAATAGTAATATGCTTAATATATGGTCAAATCTCGTTCATAATCCGTCTGAAGATGATGCCAATCCTTCATTGATCATTTATTTCAGGTAAAATTTATCAACCTGAACAAGTTACTGCACATCAGAGAGCAGAGATCTTAAGTTTTTCTTCTGCACAATATGTGCATAGGAACACCTATTCAGAAAATATATGCAGTTTAAAGAAGATATACTGGAATACCATATCTTCTCATGGTCCTGATCCTGTTACTGGTAACATGTTGAGATCCAGAGCAAATGCAATGATCGTTTATGTTGGCGAAAACAAAAAGTTTCATATGACAAATCATAGGCAAAGAGCAAAAGGAATATGCAGATGTTTTGTTTCTTTACCTTCTGAGAGCTACAATTGGATTAAACCGGTACAGCTAAAAAACATCCGTCTATCTAATATTCAAACTCTGCAGCCACGTGTATCATCAGAAGGAGGAGCAAGTGAGGTGGTTCTGATTGGTGAAACAAAACCCTGGTGGGAGCGGTTTCCAAAACGTTGGGTGATAGTACTGCTTTGTTTTTCTGCGTTTCTGCTATGCAATATGGACCGTGTGAGTTGTTTCTATTATATTCGTATCTTATTTACCGTTTTCACTAAACATCTCAAGGCAAATTATTCTGTATCTGCAGTAAGATTAGTCCAACCTGCATGTGGGTCCCTTAAGCAACCGGATACTGAATAATTTTATATTTTTATGTGCTTAAGTCTTCTTTCCTTTTATTAGAAATAATACTTATTGCTTATGTCCATAATATTTCAGGTGAATATGAGCATAGCAATATTACCAATGTCAAAGGAATTTAATTGGAACAGTGCTACAGTTGGTCTAATTCAATCTTCTTTCTTCTGGGGCTATTTGCTTACTCAGGTTAGTTTTGCTCCTTAACAAGTTCGGGACAAATTGGTTGTTGTAGGTGACCAGTTGTTTCTAAATTATGGTAGTTTTTTTCTAAAATCATTGTAGTTAATTAGATGTTTGCATCCTTGCAAGGAATCACAAAATATGAACAAATCTTTATGTCATGCCATTTATTCGCTCATATGATCATTCTATAATACATCTGTGAAGATTGTGGTACTTGTCAACACGTGTTTGCTTCCTACCCCACTGAAATTTAACAAGATTTATTGTTTTTTTTTTGGTATTAGATAGTTGGTGGTATATGGGCAGACAAAATTGGTGGGAAGCAAGTACTAGGTTTTGGGGTTGTCTGGTGGTCGATTGCAACCATTTTGACACCTATTGCTGCCAAGATCGGACTTCCCTTTTTACTTGTCATGCGTGCCTTCATGGGGATTGGCGAGGTTCGTAACTGATTTTGCTATACCATCTATTTACTTCAGTTTTTTGCACTATTTATCACTGATTCTTCAATTTATATCTAACAACTCCCGCTCTGCTCCCGTTTTATTTTCTTGGACTAAACTTGAATGAGCTGCCTTTTTGTGTCAGGGTGTTGCAATGCCTGCTATGAATAACATACTTAGCAAGTGGATTCCTGTCTCAGAGAGAAGTAGGTCACTGGCACTGGTATACAGTGGAATGTATCTAGGCTCTGTGATAGGATTAGCCTTTTCTCCTATCTTGATCCAGAAGTTTGCATGGCCATCTGTGTTTTACTCCTTTGGTTCCCTTGGAAGTTTGTGGTTTGCTTTTTGGCTAAGCAAAGTAAATTATTCTTTCACACACAGCCTCGTTTTAATTTAATATTATTCGCTGATCATACTTTCCCCATGTTTAATGCTACACATTATTTGTTCAATGGCATTATGGATTTGCAAACAATTGTAAATTACTAATCATACACTTAAGCATATTCTTTGACTTCTTCCAGGCTCATAGTTCACCAGGCGATGACCCCGAGCTTAGTTTAGAGGAAAAGGAGTATATCTTGGGTGGTAGCATCTCAAAGGAACCCGTCACCTCCATTCCATGGAAACTTATATTATCAAAGGCACCTGTATGGGCTCTCATTGTGTCCCACTTCTGCCATAATTGGGGAACATTTATTCTTTTAACATGGATGCCTACCTACTATAACCAGGTATTAAAAAAAGTCGCATAGTTGTCCTAGTTATGCTTATTATTTAGTTATTGAAAGGTTTTCGTATACATATATAAATAATTACTATATTAGGTTGTAACTATGTCAACTTTGCATAGAACATAGGGGAAATTTCACAAAATAGCAACCAAATTGGCTTGTTGGTCCGTTTTGGTAGCTATACTATTTTTTGTCCCCAATTGGTAATTATACTTGCCAAATCAGGCAAAAAAAAATTATAATTACAAAACGGACCAAACGCCTAATTACATTACTATTCAGTGATGTTTGTCCTATGAGAATAATCCAAATCGTCTATTTAACCAGTTCATTTTCGGTTATAAATTTCAAAATAGCCCACCAAAACCTAGTATTATTATCAATTCGTGACAAATAAAAGTATGATTACCAAATCAGACCAACAAGCTAAGTAGGTTGCCATTTTGTATGATTTTCCGTAGAACATATAGGTGGTGTGTGGAGAAGACACATTGACCATACATGTTTTCAGATGAACTAAGATAAGTACATTTGGTTTAATTTTTTTCAGGTGTTGAAGTTTAACCTTACTGAATCTGGGTTATTATGTGTATTGCCATGGTTGACTATGGCTGTCTTTGCCAACATAGGAGGTTGGATCGCAGACACACTTGTTAGCAGAGGTGTATCAGTCACTAACGTTCGTAAGGTAACTATACTGGTTTTTGCAAATGCATTGATGGCAGAATTACCCTCCTTGGATGAACCAGCAGTCACTGGAATTTTGAATCTTGCAGATAATGCAATCTATTGGATTCTTGGGCCCAGCTTTCTTTCTTACTCAGCTGAGTAGTGTCAAGACGCCTGCTATGGCAGTGCTTTGTATGGCTTGCAGTCAGGTCTGACTTAACATAATCCTTTTGTTTTTAGGGTTTTCAGATGTGGAATTTTGGTGAAAATTTATAACTCAATGTGTCAATACCTTTCAAGGCAGTCGATATATATATTTTTTTTATTTCCCACAAGTTTTTGGCTGGAATTGTCATAAATGAAACCTAACTGAGGCTTGGGTGGCGTATGCATGCATTGTCCTTTTCGAATAAGATAAAAGTACATATTGTGCCACAAAAAAGCTAATTGATAATTGCTTTGTAGTCAACCAATAAGGTCTATTAAATTGATACAAAAATATATTTCCCTGGGATAATACACATATTTTCACAGAATAATTAGGAAGATTAGTTTTTTTTTCCCTAGCTTTCAACAGTCAACAGTTTCACTAATAAGTAATGTCCATCTTTGCAGGGATCTGATGCATTCTCACAGTCTGGCCTCTACTCAAATCACCAAGACATTGGGCCCCGTTATGCGGTTTGTACTTTCTCTTTTACCATTTCTTCATCCATAATTCAAAAGCCATCAATTCGGTTGGACATTTATATTTGCTATCTAAATACGGCGTGGTTAGCTGCTTAAGTTTTTTTTCTATATCAAATAACAATTCATTGTACACTTTTTTCCGCAGGGAGTGTTGTTGGGCCTTTCAAACACAGCTGGAGTACTTGCTGGAGTTTTTGGTACAGCTGCAACTGGCTATATACTGCAGAATGGTAAGATCAATAGATCATATATAGGGATGGCAAGAAAAACTTGATCTCAACGCGAAAACCAGAACATTTTGGAGGGCAGTCGGGTATGGGATTAGTTGCAGGTTTGGATGGGCTTGGTATTATGTGATACCAGCCAGATCACCGGAAACCAGTCTAACCTAATATATGATAAATGGTATTTTGACGGTAATAGAAAATTAAAATTATAAAAATCTAGAATTATCAGAAGTGTAGTTGAATATTTGATATTTTAAGTTGGTTAAAGGGACGAGTTTAAGTTTGGGTATTGGGTAATGGGAATCCCTACGGATAATTTTTAACCTCACAAGGGAAACGGGTCGCAAGGACTCAAACCCAAGTACCCAACTGGTAATCAGTATAGGACTGGTTTGGGATTTGGTTACGGAACATGTTTTTACAACCGGATATAGGACTAACCATCAAAAGTCTAAAACCTGTCCGATACCCGGTCGGCACATTGACATCCGACACCTAACCAATCATATATGGCAGGTTCCTGGGATGATGTGTTCAAAGTGGCTGTTGTTTTGTACATCATTGGAACTCTTGTTTGGAACCTCTTCTCCACTGGTGAGAAAATTCTTGACTGAACAGATTACATTAGAGAAATTAGATAAATTTAAAGGGAAAACCGCATTCGCTCAATCAGGCCCTAGTCCGAGGCTTCAGTAGCCTTGGTGCTGGGGCCGTAACGAGCCAGTACAATTCATTTTTTCCCATCCGTGTTTTTACTTTTATTTATTCCTAACTTGTTCACAGTTTACATTTTACAAGTGTTATATTGTTGTATAATGTTAAATCAATAAATTGTATTATTTTTTTCGTGTATACTTTTATATGAGAATGAATTAAAAATGTGTACGATTATTATTTATTTTTCAATAAAGGAATTTGAAACAACTCTAACACAATGGTAAATGAAATTGTACCCACGATATTGAAACTTCCATGTGAGCCAAATTTAAAACATGAGTTTGACCCGACCCGACCCAAAATATAAACTTAATGTTATTCAAAATTCAACCTACCTCTTCAAACTTTATACCTATATAAATCAACCCAACCAATTCAAAAAAAAAAAAAAAAAAAAAAAAAAAAAAAAAAAAAAAAAGACCCAACAACCAAAAGTAAAGCTTTTATTAAACGACCCCAACTACCACTGCCGCCACACCGCCGCTAGTTGCCACCTTGTCCTTTACACTTTCCACAATTGGCATCAAATCCCTTTTAAACACATTCACTTTTAGCCCATACTTCATGAACAATGTCAGTGACATCTTTTGCTGAACTTTGTGTCCTGGCACCACCGCAAGACGGTGGTGGAGCAGCACTGCCGCCGCTATCGACTTCATTTGTAAATAAGCCAAATCCTTCCCTAGACATATTCTTGGTCCGGCATTGAATGCAACAAATTTATACGAATCGTATCTTATGCATTTTGTACCGTCTGGTGATAACCACCTCTCTGGCCGATACTCGAGACAGTCTTCACCCCAAGTTGACTTCATTCTACCCGCGGAATATATTGAATAAGTAACTGATGATCCAGCCGGAACAAAAGTTCCATCGGGCAACACATCATCCGAAACCACATGTTTTGAATCCTCCGGCACCGATGGATATAGCCGGAGAGTTTCTGACAATGCTGCTTTCAAATAAATCAATTGGTCCACCTCCTCGAACCCTAATGGCTCGTCAAGCCATTTCTCCACGTCATCGCCACGTGTCTCCAACAAGACACTACAGATCTCCTTTAGAATTTTTTCTTCCACCTTTGGGTTTTGAATCACCAACCAAAAAAACCAGCTCATAGCAACCGATGATGTGTCACGTCCAGCTAGGATGAAGTTAAGTGCCACTTGTTGCAAGATCTTGTCGGAATAGGATTCTTTCATTCTCATAAACCTTGATAACAAGTCATCATGTATGCTTCCGTTAAGCTGTGTGGACAGTTCATGTCTACGTGTACTGATGATGTTGGATAAGTATTCTTCCACATGTACAAGACTTCGGCTCAAGCTGACCTCCAAGCCAAGCCGAAGCCACCTCTTCATTTTCCAAATAACTTCTGGGAAAATAAACCTTTGTAACGAAGCCTCTGTCGCCCGATCAAAAGCCAATGCAAAACTATTGTCGGGCAACTCCGGGGCTAACGTTTGAGGGTCTTTCCCAAAAGTCAAACCGCAAATATTATCAAATGTGATACGTAGCAAAAGATCTTGTAGATCTACGGGCTCACCCTGGACTTGAGCCCATTCCAGAATCGGACAAAACCGATTCTTGATGGCTCGAGTCACCCATCGAGCCATGGCTTGTCGAAGGGTTCGGGTGGTAAATTCGAGCGCAGCCGTCTTCCTTTGGAGAAGCCACGTGTTACCATCCGAATTAAATATCCCTTTTCCCAATAGATCATGGAAAACGGCTTGCCAAGTTGGGCCTTTAGGGTAATTATCAAACCGGGTTTTAAGTATGTGTTCAAGATTCTTTGGGTCACAAGTGACCGTTACGAGCCCTTGTTTCCGGGCCAGAAACGGGATTGCACAGATACACGTCTGGTAAGTCCCGTTACAGGCCCGGAGATTATCGGCAATCCAGTCGTGCAACCGATCCGAATTCTCGATCAAGCCCGGAAGACTTCCTAATAAAGGCCATACACGTGGACCCTTCAATGACCGTGAGATGAAGGTGAACCACATTAGATAAGCTGTCACACCAGTGAACAACAGCAAAGCTATAGATACATCCATGCTGTATCTATCACCTTTTTCCCGCCAAAAAATATATATATTTTTATAGAAAATCAACACGACCCAGATCAGATTTCACTTCAAAAATTTATGGGGTTCGCTTAAAGATTATAAAAAAAATGTACTTTTAGAGAGAGAAAGCTTAAAAAACAAAGAATTCTAGAGAGAGAAACAATTAAACAAAGAAGAGAGAGATGAGCAGAATGAAGGGTAAGAGAGGTGTGATTTATATAGGTGAGGAGATGGAAAGCAATTGCTAAGTGTTTGTTTGACTATCTTCTACTTTGAGCCATTTGATATGAATAGCCATTAATGCAGTAACAGAAGTCGTTGTAATTGTATTCATGTAAGAGAAAAAAGAAAATGTGAATAGGGGGATATCCATTCAAAACAAAATAAAAAAAAAATAAAAAAAATCCCAGCTGAACTCATAAATATCATTATCAATATATTATATCTCTATGTACAACTAATGCAGTAGTGGTGTGGAGCTGTATGTATTTAATGTCTTATTTTCAGTTGGGAAGATAACCTCAAAAAAGAGTGTTTGTGTGTGAGAGAGAGCTAAAAATTACTAGAACTTGGTCTGAATATCTTTATGGACAAAAACTGATAAACATATCCAATTAGACTAAACATCGAATATAAAATTACAATATAAGACTAAACATCAATATAAGAATGTTGGTAGTCAAAATTCAAGCATAAAATTTTATAACTAGTTAACTATGGTGTAAATGCTAAAAACGCGTTGTCTTTTAATAGTTTAAGTGTTTAAATCAATATCTTTGTATTGATTGTTAGGGAGGACGGGGTGGTCCATGACCACCCCGTGATAGATGTGATATCGTGAAACACTGGCCCACCCAAATAATCACGTCCGCGATTGATTAATTTCGTGACATACATCACGCTAGAAAACTAGCCGTTTATGACCGTTGGCTGGCCACCAACGGTCTATTGACCGTTTTATGTAAAAAAAAAAGTTTTTTTTTTTTTTTTTTTTTTTTTTTTTGTTTTTGTTTTTTTAACGCTATATATATATATTCAAACAAAATCAAAACAACACACAATCAAATAATACACCAAACTTCAAGAAGCACGACTCGAAGGAAAAATGTCGAGTCGTCAAGTGACAAAGGGAAAGAACCTTGGGTGGAGGCGATGACCGAATACAAGTCGGAAAAAATGGTGGAAATCGATGAGAATCGGAAAAGGCGTAAGTATTTGGCGGACTTGAAAATACAAAGAGAGAACACCTACATGAAACATTTGTCCGAAATTGAAAAAACAAAGATTTGAAGGTGTTGAAGGAATCGCACGAAGACGCCGAAGAACATACAAGGCGATTCTCATCGAACGAAAACGTGAAATTTGCCACAAGTGGGGTTGGGCATGTAACTTTTAGTTTTTTTCTTCTTCTGTTTTTTATGTTTATTTTTCTGTTGTTTTATGTTTTTTATGTTTATTTTTATGTTTTTTATTTAATGTAATGTTTTTTTAATTAATGTAATTTTTTTATTTAATGTAATGTTTTTAGATTATTTAAAAAAAAAGTTTAGTGATGAAAAGTGAACACCACCACATGTGTTTAGTGATGAAATGTGATAAAAATAAAGTAGCAGAATCTGATTGGGTGTGATAGGACCACCCCATCCACCCTTAGAGTGCCCGGAGTGGGGGCGGGAATGGGGCGGGAAGAGGGGGGGGGGGGGGGAGATCGCCGCCACTATGGCGTGGAAGGGGGAGGGCGGGGGCATTTGGCCTGGCGTGGGGCGGGTGTTAGTGCCACGTGGCATCATCTCATTGGCCCATCTTATATTATTTGACCGTTTAAAAAAAAGAAATTTTCAAAAGTTACCGTTGGGTAACGGTTTGAAAAAAATAATTTTTATTATATATATATATATATATATATATATATATATATATATATATATATATAACAATACCTTCTTCTACACAAACACACCCTCTTTTTTTTTTTTTTTTTCATAAAATCCTTTTCAAATTATCATATTTTTAAAAAAAAAAATTGCAAGATGTCGGACGACTCTTCGAGTTCAGATGATATGTTTGATCAACTCGCTTTGGATGACTTGGGCGAAGGTGCCGCAGAGTTGTTAATGGCGAGCGTTCAGAAAGTCGTTCAAGCTATAGCGGACGACGAAGGGACCTCCGAACCACCCAAGCATAGAAAGTATATAGTTCGTGAACGACAAACCGCAAATGAGTCATTGGTACGTGATTACTTCTCACCCGAATCAACATACGATGAAAAAAGTTTTAGGCGGCGTTTTCGTATGAGTCGTAATTTATTTTTAAGAATAACAAATGATTTAGAAAATAATTATAAATATTTCAAACAAAGGCCCGATGCACGTGGTCAGATGGGATTTACCGCGATGCAAAAGGTCACAGCCGCGCTTAGATACTTGGCTTACGGAACCAGTTCCGACATAATGGATGACTATCTAAAGATGGCCGAGCGAACGGCTAGAGAAGGTACTAAGTTTTTTTGTGCGGGCGTCGTTGAATTATATTTAAAAAGATATTTGAGAAAACCTACATTTAATGACGTGCACCAACTTTTAGAGTTTCACGAAGAAAAACATGGTTTTCCCAGTATGCTCAGTAGTTTAGATTGTATGAAATGGGAGTGAGAACTTTGTCCAACAGAGTGCAAGGCCAACACGCGAGCGGTTTTCATAAAAAGCCGTGTATGATGCTTGAAGCGGTTGCGTCACAAGATCTTTGGATTTGGCATGCGTTTTTTGGTGTGCCCGGTTCGTTGAACGATAGAAATATTCTTAATCAATCCCCAATCTTCAACGATCTTGTAAACGATGTTGCACCAAAAGGAACTTTTTTTTAAACGGGGTAGAATATAAGTACGGGTATCTTCTAACAGATGGAATTTACCCTGATTGGCCTGTGTTCGTAAAATCGTTTACACGGAGGACTACGTTAGACCCTAAGAGAAAAAAGTTTAACAAAGCTCAAATGGCTGCACGGAAAGATGTTGAGCGTGCTTTTGGTGTGTTGCAAAAAAGATAGCGCATTTTGTCCATGCCATGTAGACTGTCTAAAAAACCCCAAATAAGAAATGTCATGTACGCATGCATTATTTTACATAACATGATTTTGGAGGATGAAGGACGTGCAATATGCGAGTACTTTGGTGAGATCAAGAATAGCCAAACACGTCACAACCTTCGAGCGGATCTGGTTGATCATATTTGGAGTATACCAAGAGATTACCCATCTGACGATAACGTAGCGATAACTAAAACCATTTTCTGGTTCATGTATTTTTTTTAAAGTGCCTTTATGTTTTTTAATTTTCATGTATTTTTTGTTAGTTCGTGTATTTTTTTATTTACTTTGTAGTTTATTAAATGAATTTATATTTATATTTTTATAAAATTGTGTTTTTTTATTTATTAAAAAAGAAAATAAAAAACAAAAAAAATGTAAAAGCAAGTGCCACATGTCACTTCCCCCCTTCCACTCCCCACAATCCCCCCCTCCCCTCCCACAATGGTCCCACAAGTGCCACATGGCGCTTCATCCCCCTCCCCCCACTCCGAGTAGTCTTATAGATTTAAAAAAGATATTGATTTAAACATTTTTTAGTTTCAACTTAATTCTTATATACTTTTCATATTTAATTTTTTTTTTTGTTTTACGTTTCAGTCTAAATTTTATGTTAGCATGCTGCACCGTGCGTTTATGGTTCAACATTTTCACACCTTTTCCCCCGTTAAACGGCCCGTCGCATGCGTGGCTCAATGTTTTTACGTCTATTTTTTGTTTGTTTTTTTTTTCGTATTTTTGATTTTTTTTTTTGAACGATCAACGAAAGATTTTATTTCACCAGGCTAGCGGGATACTAGCAAAACACCCAAATACAACGTATATTTTAAAACATACAATTTCACCAAATAACTACCAACCAACTCTAGAAAAGCTAAATTGACGCCATGAATTCCAATCCAAGGACGGTTGTTTTGCCCTTGACATCACCCATAAGTAACTTAGAGCCTTGATATCGCCGAGCACCTTGGTAAGATGAACCTGTTGACTGTTAAAACCCACCTCGTTCCGTTGTTTCCAGATGCACCAAATCGTAGTTAAACATACCACATTAAACGCCTTTTTCTTCTTCGTCGAGCCGCCAATATGTTGATGAAGCTGCAATAGGTCCTTAAAATGAAACATGTAGATCGATCCTATGTTACACCATTGAGATACCAGATTCCATAGAACTTGGGAGAAGGAGCATGAGATAAAAAGATGTTTCGTAGATTCACCAAAGTCGCCACAAAATGGACACAATTCCGAGTCGATGTAAACATTTCTTCTTCTTAGTTCCACGCGAGTCGGTAGCCGGTCCTGTTCAGCCCGCCACGCAAGAACTAACGCCTTTTTTGGAGCCCAGGAATTCCACTGCATGATAAAAGACGCCTGATCGAACCTTGCTGCATGCAGCGTAGACTTTAAATCGCCAGCTTTAAACGTGCAGACCTGTCCCAACCCCCAGACCCACCCATCTGCAGACCCGGTAAGTTCTGGCACAGCAACAGCGCTGCAGAACTGCTGCAGATCAGCCGCTTCAGCAGCCGTAAGGCTGTTTCTCTTCCATGCCCAACCCCACCCACCACCCGCGCTGTTAACTCTATCAGCCACCAAAGCGAACTTGTTGCTTTCGAGATCAAACAGAGCCGGAAAAGCAACAGCAAGAGGATAATCCGCGGCCCAAGAGTCCAACCAAAAATGTATTCCCAACCCATTACCCACCACCCCTTTTATTGCCCAACCCACGTCTACCCCGACCCTTTTGACGAGCTGCATCGATGAATGAATTTGTTTCCAAGAACCTGAAATAGAAAGTTTTGTCGGAATTGGGTTCCAATCCCGACTAGAACAATGAATAGACCAAATAATATTACGCTACAAAGCGGAGGGTTCAGTTTTAAACCTCCACCACCACTTTGCAAGCATCGCCGAGTTCGCATCGCGAAGAGATCCAAAACCTAGGCCACCATACTCAACCGGGGAGCAAACCCTTTGCCACGCAACCCAATTCATTTTCGCTTTTTCTTCCGACCCACCCCAAAAGAAAACTCGCCTCAATCTATCAAGAACATCAATAACACAACTCGGGACTTTAAATAGTGAGAAGTAGTATGTAGGTAAAGCGTTGAGAACCGATCTGATAAGTGTCACCCGCCCACCATACGACAATGTCTTAGCCTTCCATATTGATAATTTGTTCTTGAACGCATCTACCACCGGCTTCCAATGTTTGGACAAGTTCATGTTAGCACCTACTTGCAAACCCAAGTGAATAAATGGAAACGATCCAGCTTTACACCGAAGCTCATTAGCCAAGTCTTGAACCTTGGCAACTTGTATACCCATCCCATACACCGAACACTTGCTTAAATTCACCTTCAATCCAGATGCTAGATAAAAGCACCTCAAAATTCTCCTCAAGTTCACGGCATTATTGACAGACCATTCGCCCAGGAAGACAACATCGTCCGCATAAAGGAGATGCGAGATAGGGAAGTCAGTCGTCCCGCAGGATAGCCCCTGAAAGAAGCCCACACTAGATGCCCTTTTAATGACACCCGACAAAGCTTCCATTGCTAATAGAAATAGGAATGGCGAAAGAGGGTCACCTTGCCGAAGTCCACGACTACACACAAATTCTTGGGTAGGGGATCCGTTAATCAAAACCGATGCACGTGCGGAGGATACAATCGCCATCACCCACTTACACCACCTAGCCGGGAAATTCATTTGTTCCATGACGGAAGCAAGGAATTCCCAGCTCAATGAGTCATATGCCTTTTCTAGATCCACTTTAAAAATCATCCCCTTTCGTTTCATCTTCTTCATCCACGCAATGATCTCGTTCAAAATGATGGGGCCGTCCGTTATATTCCTGCCAGACAAAAAAGCGGACTGCTCGGGAGATATTAGTCCACCTATAACCGACTTAAGTCGAGCCATCAACACCTTAGATAACACTTTATTGACGCACCCAACAAGACTAATGGGCCGATAGTCTTTAAAGTCAAGCGGGTCCTTTTTCTTGGGTATCAAAGCAATGAAAGAGGACGCGCACCCGGGTCCAACAACCGCCCCATGATAAAATTCCTCAAATAAGCGAACGAAGTCACCCTCAAAATTATCCCAACACCGTCTGAGAAACCTGAAATTAAACCCGTCCGGTCCGGGAGCTTTGTCGCCATCACACTCCCATACCGCGTCTTTAATTTCCCGCAGAGAAAAGGTCTCTCCAAATTGACCGCATCACTAGCCGACAACCTGTTAACATGAGTACAAACAATTTTTGGATGTACCGGCATAGGCTCCTTCAACTTGTCTTGAAAAAACACGAACGCTTGATCTTTAATAAAAGCGGGGTTAGAAATCCATTCGCCTTCAGCCAAAAGACCATTAATCCTTCTGTTCGTCAAATTAGAATTGATGATACCATGGAAAAAATTGGAATTTTCATCCCCTTCGACAGCCCATTTAACCCTGGCCTTTTGTTTAAGATCCAATTGTTTCTGCTGCTCAAAATCAAGAATGAACGCCTTTGCTTCACTTCTACGTCCAAGCTCAATATCCGTAAGAGCCCTCGAATCCGCCATTCTATCCAAGTCCTCCATAATCGCCTTATTTCGCCTAAACGAAACCTCCAACCGTTTCTTTTCCTCCCCCACCCACCATTTGATCTTCTTTTTTAAAAATTTGAGTTTAGTAACAATACCCAAATCTGCCGGACTTGTAAAACTGAAACTCTCGCATTGAAGCTGAACGAAAGTCATAAAACCCGGAATCTCGAACCACGAGTTAAAGAAACGAAATGGAATATGTCCAAAGTCATTCCTTATCACCGATAAAATAACCGGGCTGTGATCTGAAAGAAATCTAGAGAGAGCGGTAACCGACGCCTCCCGCCACTTACCCATAAAACCACCACATGTCAAAAACCGATCCAATTTACTCAGTTTACGGCCATCGTCTGACATGTACGTAAAACTGTGACCCCCCATGTTGTACTCATCTAATTCCGCCCGTCTAATGATATCATTGAATGCATTAGCGTTCGCCAATACAAATTCGGAATTCCTTCTCTCTGATTGATCACGAACATCATTAAAGTCACCCAAAAACACCCAAAAACCAGTCCCCATATTTTGCACTAATTCCTCCCACAAACCCCTTCTCAATACCGCATCATTCGGGGCGTATACATTTACTATATTCAACGAATCACCCGACGCAACTAAAGAACCAGAAGTGACAAGAAAATACCTGTTTTTAATTACTGAAGATACCTGAAACACAGATGGATCCCACAGGCTGATGAGTCCACCCGATCTACCTTCGGCCAGAACAAGTTCCGAACAAAAGGCGGATCTACCCCATAGGCTACACAACTGAAAAAAGGTGCCTTCCCCCAGCTTGGATTCCTGAATTCCCACGAAATGCGACCCATGACACGTTCTCAACCCCCTTATCCAAGAAGCTTTCCTATCCTCTCTTATCCCCCTTATATTTATACATAGCATATTCATTGTAAACCATTGATCACACCTTCACCAATAATTACCTCTCTGACCGCTTCCTCAAATTCCGACACTTCAATGCCAACTATATCACCAGCAACTTTAGTGAGACCAGTTTCAACCTCCACTGCGTCGGTGACAACCCTGATTCAGACCCAAACTGTTCATACCGTCATCCGGTTGACCCACATCTATATTATCCTGCGGCTGAGAAAGGTTGGCATGATCCGAGTCCATTGGAACCAAGTTATCTACCTGTGAATCGATAGGGATTGGGGGCTCTGTTGTGTCAGCACCCCTGTTCAAGTTAATAGAGCCAAAGCAGACTGAGTTGCCGTCTGAATCGTCCCCCATCCTTACATTTAGATTTCCATGGGCCACATCAGGCCCACTAAGCTTACTCCCATGCTCCTTGTCCACTGATGGGCTTCTAACATGCCTGGGGCGTTTCCTGGACCTCGTTTGTTGGCCCACAGAAACACTTTGGCCCACATTGAAACTGTGTATTGGGGTATTCAAGTTAATTCCCATCTGCTCATTATCTTCACATGGTGGACCCCCCTTCCCAACAAAATTCTTCATTAATGTATTCCCCAAGTTCCCAGACGACCTTTGGTTAGTCCCATGCAAATCATGCACCCTAGGAGACTTTTCGCCTACCTTACCGGAACCAGCCGCCGATGTTCCACAATCTTCGTTCATCTTAGTCACCGGACGATATTCACCTTCCTCCTCGTCATCCCCGTCGGCCATTGAATCAGCCGCCGAGTTGACATTCTGAATTGTTGTCTCGGCAAGGATATCATCTCCAATGTTCCGTAGGAGGTCATCCTCTTCTTCAAGCACCCAGACGCTAACATCCAATCCATTCCATCGAACATTCACTTCCTCATCAATTCGTTTCTGTAAGGGCGAGCAAACCCAAACTAACCCATCCCCATTGTTTGGAGACAGCCAAGAAAAGTCTGATTTTTTTATCACCTTTCCATATAGCAAGCCAACTTTATCAAAGTACTCCCCATCCCTAAGTTGCAGGGGCATTCCTTTAACTCTTAATTTAACCACTCTATCAAAATTGACAACTTCCCCCTTCCATAACACCGCTGACTCGAAAATGTCACCCCACAACTCATCCCTACGATGTATAAACTCCACCGCAGTTCTTTTATCCCGAAACACCATCATAACCTTCATACCGCCTATCAAGCTCACAGGACTTTCACCGTATCCACCCCTTTCCATCCTCGACTTAACCTTTCTAATGGACTCTGCATCTTTCGCTTCCCCAATCACCGTTCTGTTAGCACAATGGTTTGGGTAAAGACTACCATTTTCATTCACCACCAACACTCGCATTGCTGAGGACTGTGACCCAGTGTCTCTCGCCGGTGGGTTCCAATAGCCAGTGCCGTTTTCCTTATTCACCGGAATAAACCTACGTTGGGTATCCTGCCCATACCCGTTCACCTGCTGTCTGGGTTGCTGCGGAGGGGGTTTCCATGTTTCCCCTCTTGTATAACCCCCTGCTGTACATTCCTTCGTTGATCCTTCCCATATTTAGCCACTGAGACCCCTACCTTCGCCCCATCTATCTTGATATTGTTCAATACCTGCAACACCTCGTTAACGTTCTTCACCCCAGGAATCTTACGAAACCGAACCAATTTCCCCTTGTATCCGTTTTCCTAGCAACATATGCATCCTTAACAATACCGTGTGGGCGAAATGCTTTCCAAAGATTTGAATCTGTCATCCCGGTCGGAAGATTAGAGATGAAAAAGGTTGTGATAGGCCTAGAATCTACTATCCCACGGTTGTACGGTGGCCGGCCGCCTTGGACTCTTCGGTTTCTCTCACTCGCTCTCTCTCTCATGTTCCTGATTCTGACCAATTGTGTTTGTAAATTTTTTTTTGATTTAAGTTTAATGTTTTTTCATCTACTTGGTATGTTTTACGTCCTCCAATAATGCAGGGCTTAAGTAGTTGAATTTAATTTGCAACTCAAATGGTTGACTTAACCTACAAACAAACAAATGCGTGAGAAAACAAAGTCAACTTTCTGACTAAATCTGAATTTTAAATGCATACGATGATGATGATAGAAAATAAAAGTCAACTGCCTGATACTTAAATAGTAAAAACTAAAAAGTCAACACCCTCATTGCGTCGCCTAAATTCTTGAAGAATTAGCTGAATCGAAGTTTGAGCCTTTAGATTGGGCATCAGTTTTTTTTAATGGCAAGTGTGGTAGTTGGTGGAGCTCCATTTAATACCCTGGCCAGCCTGTACTGAGTATTAATCCCATCTGGATTGATGATATCCCCAGGTGAAACCTTCACATGCGGTAAATATAACCGACCGGAATAGAACCCTCAACCTCCACATGGTCTCTGCTCTAGCTCCCCCCCCCCCCCCCCCCACACCCCCTCCACACACACACACAGAGTTTCTTGTTGTTTGCCACTTTCAATCCTAAGTTGCACCAATTTCACCGTGCCATATAATTTCAACCTCAAACTAGCCTAAAGTAACACAAACATTGGAAACGCTTAGCTTAAAGATTTAAAAAAAAATGGAGAGAGAGGGAGAGGGAGATGGAGAGAGAGAGAGGTTGTTGTTCAGCGAGATACTGCTGAGTCGATCTCCAAGCCGATTGTCATAGCGGGATGGGTCGGGCAGTGTAGCCGAATCAGCTACATTACCGATATCTCTAAGCCGAAAGGGCCCCGTTGTCCCTAAGGCTCCTCATATTGGTACACCCCTCATAATAAAAAGTAATTATGAAAATTATTTTTTATCACATTTTTACGACTAAAGTAAAAATAACAAGTTGTTATTTTTCTAGGGTTAAAGATCAAATACACAAGACACTTTTTTTAGAAAGGGTGAGAAGGATTGTGATCCATTGATCATATATTTGAAGGGTTGAGATTAGTTTGTTTGAAAAAAAGAAATAATAAATTAGAGTAATGGCATAAAAGGAAAACCACATTTGTTGACTTTCTCTCTCCACATGCAAATAGGATGGCAAAAAAACCCGAGCCTGACGGGTATACCCGAAACCCGAAGCATTTGGGATGGGTATACCTGATACCCGACGGGTATGGGTCAGGTTTGGTATTGGAAAAAAAATATTTCGCGGGTATGGGACGGGTATGGTATTAGGTGATACCCGACCCGATTACCCGAAACTAAATACATGTCTACCCGAAACATATACCTGAAGACTTTTAAGTTATATATATATATATATATATATATATATATATATACATACATACACACACACGGTGGGGTAAGGATCATGTACAAAAGAGGTGTTTTGTGAGAATGCTAAGAAGGAATTATAACCATTAGATGAGAGTAATGTATGGTGTAGATTAATTGGATGGCAATCTTGTAATTAGTGTAATAATTTTAATAATTGATTAGATGCTTTAGGGGTATAATGGTAAAATACATATCAATTTTAAATGAGCCATTAAAAGCAATGGTCAAAGCATCTTCTAATTTCATGCCACTTTACAAACAAAACTCTCTATTTTCAGAAACATACAATTTCGAAGATCAACAATTCAGATTAACATACAAATGTAAGTCCAAAGGTTGTCACTAATATAGTTCATCTCAGAGAAAACGAAAATTATTGGGGATGTTTTTTTAAGGATTGTCACTAATATAGTGATTTATTTTAAAACACCTTTAGTGTGTTTGTTGAATATAAAACACCTTTCAGATTAACATACGAATTGTGTTTGGATGTTTTGTTTAATATAAAACACATAGGTGACTTCTGTTTTTGGTGTTTGTTGAATATAAAACACATAGCTGAATATAAAACACAAAGGGTTTTTTTATAAAATAAATTCATGGGGGTTCGTTGAATATAAAACACATAAGTGACTTCTGTTTTGGGTGTTTGTTGAATATAAAACACATAGGTGACTTACGTTTTTTTGGGTGTTTTAACATCATAGCTTACTCGGATAGGTTGTGTGATCAAATCCCTAAAATCTCTCAATAATTATAAATGCATTATCCTTTCATTAAATTGATAAGAGTTTAATTTACAATAATACCCATCAAATTAATATTAAAGATTGGCACGTGTCGCGTCCTGGAGCCTTCTTATCTTTCTCACAAAATTCTGACTTTGTACAAGAACCTCTACCATATATGGTGATGATGATATATATGTTACTTATTACAATTTCATATATTCTAGATTTTTTAAAACATACGACTATAAAAGAAAATAAAAAAATACATATACATGCAAATACCAACGGGTATACCCGATACCTGCGGGTTTGCTCTATACCCGATGGATAATACCCGACGGGTAATGGGACGGGTATGGTATGAGATTTTATAACCGGGTATGGGTATGGTATTAGCCAAACCTGACCCATACCCGACCCGTTGCCATCCCTACATGCAATGCACATCTCAATTCCCCCCATCATTTTAAAACGTCTATAACTTTTTCATACGATATTTTTTTTTTCAAAAAAATTTCACAATATCAACGAGCGTTTTTTTATCTTTAATATGAGTACCACATTACTACATTAAAATTAAAAAAAAGAAATTCGTGTTAAATGGGTTTTCTTCTCCGTTGTGTCTTCTGCTCGTTCATTGTGTTATAGTATGCACATGTGCTTTATAAATATGTTATTTATGTTTTTTTAGTCTACACATGATCTAACTTTGTCCGTTGTGTTTTTATTATGCTTTTCATTGGACTTTATGCAAATGAGTTTTGTATTTAGGTGTACATTGTGTTTTATTATGTTGTTCATTGTGTTTAAGTCTATCATTCATTGTGTTTTAGTTTATAGTTCATTGTGTCTTTAGTATGTCGTCCATTGTGTTTTATTAGACTGTTCATTGTGTTTTATACTCTATTGTTCATTGCATATTTAATTGATACTCGTTGTGTTTTACGTTATCTCCATTGTGGCTTACGCAACTGGGTTTTCAACTTTTTTTTTCAAAGTGTTTTAGTCTTCTATTCATTGTGTCCTTATGTCGTCCATTGTGTTTTACGTAACTGAGTTTTTGACTTTTTTTCAAAAGTATTTATTGTGTTTTAGTCTTCTGTTCATTATGTCTTTAGTATGTCATCCATTGTGTCTTACACAACTGGGTTTTCAATTTTTTTTTTCAAAAGTATTCATTGTGTTTTAGTCTTCTATTCATTGCGTCTTTAGTAAGTCGGCAATTGTGTTTTATTAGAATGTTGATTATGTTTTATACACTATATTTAATTGGTGCTCATTGTGTTTTACACTCCATTGTGTCTTACGCAAGTGGGTTTTTGACCTTTTTTTTCTTCAAAAGTATAACAATATGGTACTCATATTAAAGATAAAAAGACGCTCAATTTATGGTATATTTTTTTTTTAAAAAAAAGATGACGTATAAAAAAGTTACGGGCATTTAAAAATGAAGGTGGAAATGACATGTGACTTGCATGTGCATATTTTTTTTGACAAAATTACCCCTCCCACTTGTTTAATCCATTAGACACATGTCATTTTCTAGTGACTTCTCACCGTTCTCATTTTTATAGCATTTGTAAAATAACCCGACCCTATTTTTCTAAAGGAGTATTAGTTTCAAATGTAAATAATTTAGTATTATTTCTTTTTTTTATCAATTTCCTATACTATACATTACTATATACATTAAATAACAATGTCGGTGGCTACAGTAGCTACAGTGCTACAGTAGTGTTTTTTTTTTTTTTTTTTTTTTTTTTTTTTTTTTGCTGAAACAGTTCCGGTTTATAGGTTAGCGTCACATACAGCTGTCGGTATTTAGAGAAAGAACCAGACAAAGAAATAGAGAGAGATAAAAAGATACAACTTTGGACGACGACGTAACATTTGTGATGATCGATGGTGTGGGGAAGACATTGGTGAGGGTGGTGGTTTGGGTTCGGTGGACGAAGGTGACCACGAGGGTCTCAAGGCCATCAAACAGCCTGTGTGGTGGCCGACGGGTTGGTCGTCATTACAATTGTCGTAACCGAATGACTGTGTCGTTTCCAAAATCGGCAACTCCTAGCGTGAAGGGTGGCCGGTAAATAAGGAGGTTGACGGCCGGAGAAGATGAAGATGGGGGCGACTGTTGCGGTTGCTGTACCCGACGGATATAATGGTTCCGGAACTTTTGATGCTTGATCTTCAACCCTAGATGTACCCCACCCCCCAAACTGATGATCGACCCTTGATTTTTCAACCTAAAACGAGTAAACCAAAGTAGCCACATTATTGCCGCTTGAAAAGTTGGTGTTGGGATAGTGGTAGGTTGAGTTGGGTGGTGATTGATCGGGAATAAATTTAGGAACACTAGGCAGAAAAAGAGATGTGGTGGTGGTATAGAGAAGAGAGAGATTTGGGGAATAGGAAGCAAATGGGGGTCGAGTCACATTAATTTGACGTTTTTTTAATATAAAATAATATGCAAATCATAAGAATAACAAATTTTTATTAGTTTATTCAGTTTAGTGTTAAATACAATGTATCAACAACACAAATTTATTTCTACTCTTAAGATTAGTAATAATAAACTAAATCATAATTTATAAAAAAATATATTATGTGTGGTTTAGAATTGTATTCATTTTATTAGGCTTACATTTATCACTCTTTAAAACGATATTATCAATCTAACCGGTTTTTAATAAGGTTTCCAAGGTTTCAAGTTTACTGTTTTTTAACTTAAAAAACACTACTTTATTATACGTTTATTATTTTTTTTTATTAAATTCAACTTACTTTACGTTTTGACGTAACGAATAATATTAAATATATTAGGTTCTCATTCGACGGTATAAATTCGAGTTAGAAGCCGCCGCAACGCGCAGCAAGTAAATTACTAGTTTACAATTAAGTGAATAGTATTAAATCAAGAGTGATACACTTAGACCATTTACTATCCAGTCCAAAAACCCTTTGTTTGATTAATTTTGGATTTTGTTCTTCTTTGGTTTGCTTTTCCTTTAACATATTAGTTTAAAACTTTTAATATTTTCTTACTATCACTGTTCACTTTTTTATAATTTTTTTTTATTAACGTGTTAAGCTTACTTTTATTGTTGCGTATATGGTTTCGTTTAGATTTAATATTTTTTTCCTGTAAAACACGTGTAAATATCCTTTTATACATATCATGATTTTGTTTTTATGTTTTCACTTCAGATTGTTATACCGAGTGTTGGTATCACGCCAGTATGTCAACAAGCTGAACTGATACCGACTGAATTCCCGTCGTGTAACGCTCAACATCCCACTAGTTTAGAACAACAAGAATAGAAGTCAAACCATTGATTTACTGTAGGTGTATTCAAATTTGGATTTGCGATGTTCAAATATTCAAATTTTCCGAATAATTGATTTCACTATCTTTATCCGTATTCAAAATGCTGAATACTGAATTTTGGATACGAGTTCAGATTTTTTGGATATGAATTCAGATAGTGAAACTGATATATAAATTCTTAAATACCAACCATAAAATAATAAAACATGAGTACATTGAATCCGAAATTACAGAAGGAGGTTGTTCACGGCTTAGCGATTATTCCGTGTTGGAGGATCTAGAAAGCTCGGAACGAGTGGATATTTTTGAACAAGACGGCTAAGGTTATGGATGTTGTTGCGGACATTAAGTCTCTATGTTATTTATGGTTTAACCATAACCATAATCATGACCATAACCATAACCATACCACCGTTGTTGGCTCCCTCCTCTCCTTGGTTTCGGCCGCCACCACCAAATAGCCACCACTCCGCCGTCGCGCCGCCGTCAGCCATCACCCATCACCCTTCTCCCTCTTGTCTTGTTTTGCGTGCCAAGATTTAATGAAGGTGTTGATTCGAGGGCTCAGAAGATCTCGTGTTTGGGTTTATTAGCAGAACCGTTTGTCAATCCGTCATGTGATAACTTAGTGTTTCGTTGAGGTATAAATTTAAAACATACTATGGTGTGATTTAATTATGTACATGTTTTGTGCAATTGGATTCGATGGTGGGAATTACTTGGTCATGATTCACGCTTCCGATCTATTAGTATGTGATATCTATCTATATAATAAATGCAAGCACTAGGGTTGAATCCTAGCTTTTGAGAGGGTCTCCTAGGATCCAAATGTTCAATGGAGCTCTATGTGTTCTTAGTATATAAACCTCTTCTTTTTTTGTTTTCTCACCATCCATTTGTATGTTAAAACATTCTTCCTCCTTCCTAGCCTAATACATTGTTCATCCTTCATATCCTAATGTTAAAACATTCTTCCTCCTTCCTAGCCTAATACATTGTTCATTCTTCATATCCTAATTCCTTTCTCATTCCTCATTCCTTTCTAATTGTTCTTTTTACAAGGTATGTTGTCCATCTAATCTATATTTATCATTTTACATCAATCATGAATGAAAAACAATCGTTTTTTTTTTTTTGGTAATGATCAAAACGTTTTACGATTAATATAAGTCACGAAATTGTTTTATTATCATTTTTCTGATTTGGATGAGATTGATACATAACTGCTTACAATCATATTACATCAAAGAGAAATACAATCGGTTATGTATTTTCTTTTTAATACACAAAAAAAAATCAGAATGGTATTACATCAAACTTGTAAAAAATACAATCTGTTTTTTTTTTTTTTTTTGTAATGATCACCGCGTTTTTCTATTAACACAATTATCTAAACTGTTTACGATAAAGTTTCTGATTTGGATGAGATGCATACATAGCTGTTTACAATCATATTACATCAAACAGAAATACAATCGGTTTATATATTCATTTTTTCTGCAAAGAAAAATCAACATCGTATTACATCAATATTCTACCAAATAAAATCGGTTTTTTTTTTTTTGTAATGATCAAAACGTTTTTTTATTAACATAAGTATATAAACTGTTTAGTATCAAGTTTCTGAATTGGATGAAATGGATACACAACTGTTTACAATCAGGTTTAATCATTGTATTATTGTCCAAATAATTGATGTAATATGATTGTGGTATTAATAACAGGATTCAAATGAAATCAGTTTATAGTTTTCGTGAAAATGAAAAAAAAAAAAAAAAAAAACTTGCTTGAGTTTATGGTTACATTAACAAATATTTGTTTTGCATTTGAAGAACAGGATTTCATTAGGACAAAGAACTTGATTATGGCTTATCACAAGGGTGACAAATTCTTTAAGGTTATTCATGACCCTTCCGCACGAGTTTTGGTATGAGTCTTTCTAATTTTTTTTAAATAAAAAAAAGTTATTCCTTATTATAATTGTTTTTTACGTGTTCGTCCAGACATTGCCGAAATCTATGAACAGTTTTTTGTTATCTAGAAACTTACGCAACAACAACATTAAAGTTTCCACATACCATGGTCAATCTTGGTTTGTTCTTTTAAATCAATTTTACTGCTTATTACATACAAGTTGACCTTTGACTGTGCTATAAATTTTTTACTTTGGTATTAATTGGAATTTAAACGTGTAGTTATGCAATTGACTAAAATTTAATTATGGTCAATATGTGTAAATGAGTACGAATTGACTGTGAGTCAATAATCATTAAAATCATAACTATATTCCATTATTATATACAATAACATTTAGATTTTTACATAATATTTGGTATGTTGTAATTGTTAGAATGTGTATACGTTAATCAGTGGTGGCAAGACGCGATTATTTAGGAATTGGAATTTCGCCATTTGATATTAACTTAAGAATTGAAATTGACTTCCTAATATAAACATTTGTTATTCGGAAATTTTGAAAACATGTAATTATATAATTTGACTAAAATTTAATGATGTTAAATATGTGTATTGACTTTGACTGCCTTATATATGTTTATTCTTCGTTATAAAAATGTAAACACATTTATATGCAGCAAATGTAATTAGACCATTAATTATGTATTGACTCAAAATGCATAATGTATTAGAAAAACCATTATGTTTATTGACTTTGACTTCCTTATATAACATTTATCTTATAAATATGTAAACACATAATGTATAAGGAAAGTCAATATGTTTATTGACCTTGACTTTGAATACGAATTTACTGTCAATAAATATACATTAAGATAAATAGTTATATTCCTTGATTATCTAAAGTTGACTTTGAATACATAATGTATACGAATTTACTCACATTATTCATAAGGAATTGATACATGTTAAGGCGAAATTTATGGTCTCCTTCTACAATAACATATTGACTTTAAATACGAATTTACGGGTCCAATTTTCAAGCATGTTAAGGCGAAATTGATGGTCTCCTTCTACTCCATTGTAGAATGTATAAGGAAAGTCAATATGTTTATTGACCTTGACTTTGAATACGGATTTACTGTCAATAAATATACATTAAGATAAATAGTTATATTCCTTGATTATCTAAAGTTGACTTTGAATACATAATGTATACGAATTTACACACATTATTCATAAGGAATTGATACATGTTAAGGCGAAATTTATGGTCTCCTTCTACAATAACATATTGACTTTGAATACGAATTTACGGGTCCAATTTTCAAGCATGTTAAGGCGAAATTGATGGTGTCACACCCTCAAATTCCACGTGCGGGGTTTTACCGCGAGGCGCGTGACACACCAGGATCTCAGTCAACGATCACAATAAACATACAACAAACATGCATTCATAATTATATTTAAAACCAAAAGATCACGCTTTGAGCTGTAAACCAGCAGCGGAAGCATTCTTGTTTACAACCAAAAGACATATCATTGTTTACAAAAACATTGTTTAATATGCTTCAAAATGTTAGACGCTGTGCATGACTCCGTGCGCCTAGTCCGATGACTGCTACCTTAGCGACCTGAGAAAACATGCCAAAAATGTCAACATATAATGCTGGTGAGTTCACAGGTTTTCTTTTATAAAAGAGTTATCACAAGTTCACAAAGGTCATTCCCGTTATACTATGTCATAAGAACGTTAGCTAGACGTTAAGTGATCTCACTACTACGGTTGGGAACCCATTACTGAACATGAACCAAAAGACGAGACCAGCCCAGATGACTGGGCTACCGATGCCTCGGTAACCCGATAGGTAGAGACAATATGCACCCGCCCGGCCCCCGGCCGTCGGGTGGGGCTTGTGAGGCCACAATAGATCTATCCACATTTCCCTCGTTGTGCATTCCCGCACATTCATGGTTTCCCCCTGGGACTTTCCATAAAGACCGTATAGTACATAAAGTGCCCATAGTATAACATGTCCTTTAAATCGTTCGTACAAAGCATGTTTCTCCCCCCGAAAGCCAAACAGTAAAAGTGGGGCTGTGAAACTCACCTTGGTTTGCGTTACTTGAAAACAGTTAAGAAGTTAAGCTATGATAGCCCCAAATAGCGGCGACCTATCATAAGATGTGTATAAGTACCCGGACTAATAACCCGTGGGTTAACTAGTCCCCGAATGTCCAGACCGTGACCATAAACGTTTGAAAACACCTTTAACTGTTAAACCGACCGTGCCAGACAAGACCCGACATCCCATTGGTGACCCGACATTCCACGTGTTAGACAAGTACAAGACATCATGCAACATATGCAATTAAACACTTAGCACGCGCAATAATTCACCTAGTCTAGCATAATATCCGTTTAACGCATAATCAGGTCCGAATACGTCTTACTAAGTCATTGGGTGTATCCCGGGGTTCCTAGCATGTTCCTAGGTGTCAAATCGTGTTCCGGGATGTCAAAACGCGTTCACGACAGCAGTACATGCGATTAGGAAAGTCACACGCGAGTAGGCTTCAGCCTACAGGCGATTAGGGGCCTAATCGCCTGATGTATCAGGCGAGTAGGGTCCCAATCGCCTATAAAGTCTGCATAATCGCCCCCAGCTCAGGCGATTAGGATTCCTAATCGCCTGTAGCTGCTGTGTAACGGATTTTCGCGCGTTTAACCCTCCAAATCAGATCCGAAACATGCAACGACACCCAATATCCAACCTAAATCATTTACCAACCCATTTCAAGCAAAAACCCCCGACATATCACTGATCTAGCATGTTCTATGCAATTATTTCCTAAAATGGCAAAGTACTAGGTTTCACCAACCAACCTTATCTTTCCTTAAATGGAAACAATCAGATTTCAAACTTTACAAACATGTAAATCATCAAACCTCTGATCTAACATCTTCCTAGTATGAATCCTAACAACATTGCATCAACAATCATACCATAATCATCCTAAATCCTCAAGAACATACAAATGGGTCAAAATATGCATTTTCTTCAAAACACCACAATAATGGCTAAAATTCTAAGACAACCTTCCTAATAATCTCTACATAGAAGAAGTACAATCATATTTTGAAAACACTCATGTTATAATCACCAAGAAGACCAACATATGCATGTAAACTTCACAAATAACAAGCATTAAGGTGTAGACTTAGTTTAGGACTCTTTTGAAAGGTTTTTAAAGACACAATTTGGTAAAACAAGGTCTGGAACTTTGGGGAACTCAAAATAACAACTTTACAAAGGTTAGGGATGAAGAACACACCTTGGGTTTTGTTAAAGAAAGGTGTGTAAGCTTGGAGATGGTGATTTTTGTAGCAAAAAGAGTTCCAGAGGTGTTTCAAGGTGTGTGGGTGGTTTGGGAGCAGCTAGGGTTGTTCTAGAGGTGTTTGGGGAGTTAAGGGTTCTATTTATAGGTGTTTTGACCCGGACCCTGCTGTTCATGCGATTAGCAGCCCAGATCAGGCGATTAGGGGCCTAATCGCCTCTTGTTCATGCGATTAGCCTCCTACTCGCGAGTAGGGACCCTAATCGCCTCTGTTCATGCGATTAGGCCTCCTACTCGCCCCACTCCCCTTGTAATCGCCTACTGTTCACGCGATTTGGAGTCCCCCAGGCTCCTAATCGCCTATAAGGTGCTGGAATGGGTTTTTGGCGCGTTAAACACTATTTTAACATATTTAAACACGTATTCACATACCGATAAGTCACATAATGATTTCCAACATATAATGCATGATAACTAACATGTTTACATCCGTTCACCAATTCCCGGGACTCGAGACTCGTGTGTGCATTAAACCCGGCGATTCCACGAATCGCCGATCCTTGTACCCATAGTTATGGACCGACTCCCGATGACCCCGCGGATCATCATAACGACCCCCGATGATTCCCAGAATCATCATACCGACTCGACTGACCCCGTTAAGGACGTAATATGCATGACTCGTTAAGGTAGACTTACTAGTTTAGTCAACGTTACTAACCTGAGTTTGCCGGGTGTCACATCATCCCCCTGTTGAAAGAATTTTCGTCCCGAAAATTGCCCAAGGCTAAAAAGGAAGAGACGAAAGAGAAAAATTTTCCAGTTGCCACATCATCCCCCTGTTGAAAGGAATCTCGACCCGAGATTCATTCAGCTTCAGCAGAGACATGTCTTGATTCGAACGCGCGCTTGGGAAATAAATGGGGATACTTAGCCTTCATTTGATCTTCCCGTTCCCACGTGAACTCCGGTCCACGATCAGAGTTCCAACGGACTTTAACAATGCGGATTTTACTCCGGCGAAGGCTATGGATTTTATAGTCAAGAATTTCAACCGGTTCCTCCACGATACGTAGACGATCATCCACCTTGATCTCTTCGAGAGGAACAACCAAAGATTCATCCGCCAAACACTTCTTCAAATTAGAAACAGGGAAGACATTATGAACATTACTGAGCTCAGCCGGCAGATCAAGCCTGTATGCTACCGGTCCAATCCGTTCCAGGATTGCGAACGGTCCCACATACCGAGGATTCAATTTGCCCCGCTTCCCGAAACGTATAACGCCCTTCCACGGATGTAACATCGCGAAATTTTCCCCCGAATTTTTTTTATAAACACCCTTATTTTTGTTACATTTTAAAAATGTGGTAAAGTCTTTATTTTTCCTCATTCACAACTTATATATATAAATATATATACATACATATATATAATAATAATAATAATAATAATAATAATAATAATAATAATAATAAAAATTCAGATTTTGATATAGTCATTACATATGCATTTTATTTTTTTAAACCAAACTAACCCATCCTTATACCAGCCCAATTATAGCCCAGATTCCTTAAACCTTCGAGCCCAATAGCCAAGCCCAGAACACAGCCGGCCCAGGAAGCCTTGGCCCACCAAACCCTCCCCTTTCACTTTAAAAAAAATAAAAAGTTTGTTCCAGCCGGGTCTCGAACCCGGGCCACTCTCACACAAAGCACGCGTCCCACCAACTGAGCTACAACCTTCTATCTGATTCAAACCCAACCCTATATGTATTTAACCCCTTTTTCGCTGCCTTCCTTCTTCCTTTTCCTGCACGCGAACAGCAACAGCAGCAGATTGAGTTAATTCCTTTTAACCAATCTCTTTGATTTAACAATCAACCATATAATTATGGTAAGGCTCGTGATTACCGGCCTTGTTTGACTCAGAAACACGTTGATTGATCATCAATTATGACCAATTTAATTCTAAACGCGTCAAACATTCAAGGTGGTCAACAATTACCATTTCGAACATACGAATCTTAACACTATAAATAAGACCCGTCTACTCAGTCCTTACACGCCAATTACAAAACCATCACCCTTCATTTCACCTAAAACTCTCGTTACAAGCTACATTCACCATAGTTTGACTTTTGTTTGACCACTCGTTATGCTTTGATTTGGAACTGTAAGTATAATTTTGCTTATGGGTTTTGTTGATCGGTCTACACACAACGTTTCCCCCATGATTAATTGGGTTGACGTTGTGTGGTTTAACCAATTGCAGATTCTAGGGCTCGATTGAAATATTTGGGGAAGAACACTAGGTTTTGTTTATCTTATTTATATTTGATGAACAATAAACAAACACAACCATCAATCCAGACCAGATGGTTGTGTCCGTTGCCTTCCATCTGAGCCACCCGGGTTCGAGTCCCGGCAGTGGCGTCCCATTCCTTTCTTTTTTTCAGTAAACCTTTTTAAATCAATTAATAATATATAAATTACATTTAATCTTGTAAATTCATTTTTAATTATTAAAACTCTTTTATAAATTCTAAAAAAAATTATTATTAACAAATCTGATGTAAAAGATTTATTTACAATTTTTAGTTTTCTGAAATTTATTTATTTAATATATATAATAAATAAATCAATTTTATTCTATTATATTTATAAAATTCCATTAAAATATCAAAACGATCTCATTAATTTCCACAAAAATTATTTTAAGTTTTTATAACATTAAGTTTTTCAGAAATGATTTTTATTTCTGAAAAATCATTTATTTAATATTTTTAATCAATTTTTGTTAGATTTAATCATAATTAAATCATAATAAATCCAATTTTCATCATTTTTGCACCAAAATTTTATACAAATTATTTCTGATCATTTAGAACAGAAATATAATTTTTAAACTAATAATTCTTTAATTTTAGTATTTTTGAATATTAAAGTTAAGTTTTGACAAATTGTAATAAATAGATTTAATAATCTATTTTAAAGGAAATAATTTTATAAAAATTATTTTTATACTTTAAACACATTCTTGTGACCATCCTAGATTTAACATTTATAAATAGATTTTTGGTTATTTATTTACTAAATTTCTCTCAATTGGCGAATATTTTTAATATTAATCAAACGAGCAATTATCCCCAATTCGAAGCCCTAGAACTTATACATTTGCAGACTTGATAGACTTAGACATATTTATTACCTCATTTTAGGGTGATACTTGATACATTTGGTCAACACATTTCTCAACAGATATAACATTTTACCAAGGTGAGTTTTACATAGCCCCTTTTCTATTTATCACCATTTTTGGGGTGAAACATGTTTATAACATCATCATTGCAATTCAATCATCAATGTGTCTATGTGTTTTCTATGTTGCATTATGTCTTGAGCATGATTAGAGTAAGCACCATTCTAGCATAATCATTAACATTGATCAGCCGGCGGTATACATTGATAGATCTATTGGACTGACAATCCCACCCGGATACGTGCCTCCTACAAAGGTTGCGTGGGTGTTTGTTATCGTATAACATATTGGACCATGAGCGTATGGTATGTATCATTTTTATAACAGTCATCAGGGTTGATTATGCACTCGATTTATTTCTAGTATGTTCTCACATATGGACTAGATTGACATGACACATGAATTGCACATCATTTTTATTCAAATATCAAAAACCTATGTAATTCTCACCAACTTTTGTTGACCCAAAAACATTTTCAACTTAACATGTTTCAGGTTCTATTTGCTTGAAGATTTGATTTGATGCTTGAAGATATGTGTATAGTTTCATTCAAATTGATGTACAAATTCTAGAACAGTTGTATGTAATTCCTTTAAATCATTTAATGGAATTTATTATTCACCATGAGCTATTGAACAATCATCAATACGTGACATCCCGATGTTTCCGCCATCGGTTGGGGTGTTACAACGGAGATACCTTCAATAAAACCCTGTCGCCAACCTCAAACTCCAAGGGCTTGCAACGACGATCGGCATAGCTCTTTTGACGATCCCGAGCTGCTGCCATGCGGTTACGGATTTGTACGATCTTTTCGGAAGTCTCGTACACAAGTTCCGGGCCGGTGAGTTGACTCTCACCCACTTCGGCCCAACAAAGAGGAGACCGGCATTTCCGCCCGTAAAGAGCCTCGAACGGAGCTGCCTTGATGCTAGAATGGTAACTGTTGTTGTAGGAGAATTCCACCAACGGTAGATGACTCTCCCACCCCTTGCCGAAATCGATCACACATGCCCGGAGCATGTCTTCTAGCGTTTGGATTGTCCGCTCACTTTGGCCGTCGGTTTGCGGATGATACGCTGTGCTCATGTCCAACTGAGTACCCAGAGCCTTATGCAAAGACTTGCAAAAGTTAGAGGTGAACCGAGGATCACGATCAGAAATATTAGAGACAGGCACCCCGTGCCGAGAGACCACTTCCTTGAGGTATAACCGTGCCAGACGTTCGAGACCATCGGTCTCTTTGATAGCGAGAAAGTGCGCAGACTTTGTCAACCTATCGACAATCACCCAGATCATGTCACAACCACTGGGCGATTTCGGAAGTTTGGTTACAAAGTCCATCGTAATCCGCTCCCATTTCCACTCGGGAATTTCAGGCTGTTGCAGAAGGCCGGATGGCTTTTGATACTCGATCTTGACCTTGGCACAGGTCAAGCACTTGCTCACGTACGAAGCCACGTCCGCCTTCATGTTCGGCCACCAATAAAGTATCTTCAGGTCTTGATACATCTTATCGGAGCCAGGGTGAATAGAGTATCGGGACTTGTGAGCCTCATCAAGAACGAGCTCCCGCATGCCCCCAAATAAGGGAACCTAAATACGTTCAGCGAAATAGTGTAACCCATCGGACCTAAGCTCAAGGTGGCTATCAGCACCATGCATGGTTTCAGCTTTAAGGTTTTCCTCCTTCAAAGCTTCTTGCTGCGCTGAACGGATTCGAACAGGTAAGCCGGAATGGATGGTGAGCTGAAGAGCTCGAACACGACGAGGTTTAGCCGTTTCCTTCCTGCTCAAGGCGTCTGCGACCACATTCGCCTTGCCAGGATGGTATTTAATAGCGCACTCGTAATCATTAAGAAGTTCGACCCAGCGACGCTGTCTTATATTCAACACCTTCTGATCAAAGATATGCTGGAGGCTCTTGTGATCGGTGTAAATAGTGCATTTGGTACCGTACAAGTAATGCCTCCAAATCTTTAAAGCAAAGACCACCGCACCCAATTCCAGATCATGGGTGGGGTAGTTTTTCTCATGAACTTTGAGCTGACGAGAAGCATAGGCGATGACCTTCTCGCGCTGCATCAGTACACAACCAAGACCCCAGATAGAAGCGTCACAATAAACCACAAAATCGTCCGTACCCTCAGGAAAGGACAAGATAGGAGCAGAACAGAGTTTAGCCTTTAACAACTGGAAGGCCGACTCCTGCGAATCACCCCAGTCGAACTTTCTGTCCTTCTGGGTAAGCGAGGTGAGGGGTTGAGCGATCTTCGAAAATCCCTCGATAAAACGACGGTAATAACCTGCAAGGCCTAGGAATTGCCGCACCTCAGATGGCGTCTTTGGTGCTTCCCAGTCTTTAATGGCTTCAATCTTAGCTGGGTCAACGTGAATTCCTTTCTCATTAACAACATGACCAAGGAATTGGACTTCACGCAACCAGAAGCTACACTTAGAAAACTTGGCGTACAACTGTTCCCGCCTCAGGAGTTCCAAAACAAGACGCAAGTGTTCCTGGTGGTCCACCTCGTTCTTGGAATAGACTAGAATATCATCAATGAAGACAATCACGAACTTATCAAGATAAGGCTTACAAACACGGTTCATCAGATCCATAAAGATGGCAGGTGCATTGGTGAGACCAAAAGGCATGACCAAGAATTCGAAATGGCCATAGCGAGTTCGAAAGGCGGTCTTCGGAATGTCAGCTTCTTGAACCCTCAACTGATGGTACCCCGACCTCAAATCAATCTTCGAATAGAAACTAGAACCCTGAAGCTGGTCAAATAAGTCATCGATGCGAGGAAGAGGATAACGATTCTTGATGGTAACCTTGTTCAATTCCCGGTAGTCGATACACATCCGCAGGCTTCCGTCCTTCTTCTTGACAAACAAAATAGGGGCTCCCCACGGGGACGAACTAGGGCGAATGAAACCCTTCTCTAACAGCTCCTGCAACTGGTTCGATAACTCCTGCATCTCGGGAGGTGCAAGGCGATAAGGGGCACGGGCAATAGGGGCCGCACCCGGAGCAAGTTCAATACCAAATTCGACCTGACGATAAGGCGGAAGACCAGGTAAGTCTTCGGGAAATACATCGGGAAAATCACGGACAACAGGAATATCTTCAATCTTCTTCTCTTCTTCAGACGAAACCGAAACAAGTGCCAGAATGGCAGAATACCCCTTCCGAAGATACTTATAGGCTTTCATACACGAGATGATACTCAATGGGACCCCGCTCTTCTCACCGTGCACCAACAGAATTTCTCCATCAGGGAGAGGAAGTCGAATGACTTTATCAAAACAAACGATCTCAGCATGATACAGTGACAACCAATCCATACCCACGACAACATCGAAACTACCCAAGGACACCGACATAAGATCAATAGGGATGGAATAACCCGACAACTCAAGGTGACACTCCCTAAGGACGTGCGTCGCCTCGACTTTCTTACCATCAGCCAATTCTATCAAGTACTTAGCCTCTAAAAGTGTAGGTACCCTATCAAGCAATTGGCTAAACCCAAGAGATATAAAACTCTTATCGGCACCAGAATCGAATAAAACCGTAGCATAGCGATTATCGAGAAGAAACGTACCAGTAACAGTGTCAGGATCTTGTCGTGCACCGCTCGAACCAATCACGAAGGCGCGAGCATTCCTGCCTCCGCCCCCATTGTTTCCATTACCCAGCCCATTCTTCCCAGCTTCACCCTGTTTCAACTTGGGGCACTCACGCTTGTAGTGACCGAGTTCACCACAATTGTAGCACCCCTGTTTGCCCTGGTTTCCCTGGGGAGCAGCAACAAGAGGAGCCGGAGTAGGTGTAGCAGGCGGGTTCCGGTTACCCTGAAGATTAGCCCTGCAATCCTTTGCCAGGTGCCCATTCTTATGGCACCTATGGCAGCGGTTCCGGTCCTCACAACGACCGTTGTGGTGAAATCCACACCGGTCACACTTTGGCAGTTTCCCAGTATAACCCCCCGGTTTCTGCTCAGTCGACGATCCCCCAACATCAGACTTCCTCACCTGCTGAGGCTGAGCCGAACTCGAGCCTTTCCCCACGGCTTCCCACTTCCGTTTGTTAGTCTCAGGAGCCTTTACAGTAACGCCTCGAGGAGGCAAGACCCCTTCAGCCACCTTCATGTTGGTCAGCCTATGAGCAGACCGAACCACCTCAGTATAAACAGTGGGATTACCCGCAACTACTAATCCCGCAATCTCCGGTACCAACCCGCCAATATAATGCTCAATCCTTCGATATTCTGGTGTGTGCAGATCAGGGCACAACACCGCCAACTCATTATGCCTAGCAGTGTAAGCTTCAATCTCAGAACCCGCCATCTTATGATTCCAGACCTCCTGCTCAAGTTTCTGGACCTCGTCCCTCGGGCAGTATTCCCTTTTTAGCAGCTGGGTAAACTCTGCCCAGGGCATGGCGTTAGCCTCCCCAATACCCAGGGTCTGGGTGGTGGAGTTCCACCAAGTCAGGGCTTGACCCTCAAGGGTCGCAGAAGCATACTTCACCCGGTCGCCTTCCGGGAAATTACACATCAAGAAAACCGACTCAATCTTCTCTAGCCAGCGGAGCAGTCCCACTGCCCCTTCAGCTCCACTAAAAGTGTGGGGCTTACAATCCATAAACTTCTTGTAAGAGCAATTAGGTGGAGGGGGATTAACAGCACCACCTGGGACAGACACATCGGTGAAAATCAAGAAAAGATACAGTACCCCAGAACAAGTCAGAATAGGTGAGAACCGACGTACCACCCATAGCGTTATGAGCGGCTTGGAACGCAGCCAAAGCAATATTCACATGCTGCTGCATCAGGTTATCCAACTCCGCCTGGGTCATATTAATGTTCCCACGGCCACCGCCGCGGCCACCACCACGGCCGCCAGCACGGCCGCCTCTGCGACCTCCACGAGCTCCTGACATCTTCTGTCACAACATGAAACAAAAGACTCAGGCTTGCCCGTGATATAACCCAATTAGGAATTTCAAGAAACTAGACTGAGCCCAGCTCGGGTCCATCCGTTCAAGCCCAAAGTCCGCCAGGGATCCCATGCATCACAGTTTATAATCTCGTGTGCACCCGACATGATAAACTGTTCCACATGGTCCTCCAGGCGCGCTTTAAGTTTGAAGTTCAAGTCACCGAACACTAGCGCCCAATCATGGTATTATCATAGGTATAAGTACAAGGCAATATGCATAAGAACGAGCGTGTCCATTAGGGCATAGAGGGGAGATGTCCAAATCCTTGGACAGATCTCAAGAGTACGCCGAAGCTACCCCAATGTACACCGCCATCAAGAAAGTTCAATAGTATATCGTTCACCATCAGATCATAGTAAGGATGAGTCAAGAAATAGGATGATAAGAGTAAATAGATGATGTAGCGTAGTAGACGATGACACCGACACCCCGACAAGTCATATTGTTACCCGCTTGCTAAGACTCGACTAATTGTGACCGTCTAGTGTGTGCGACTCAGTTATAGACTAGACCCTACATGCAGTCCTAGTTCACTATAACCGTTGGCTCTGATACCAATCTGTCACACCCTCAAATTCCACGTGCGGGGTTTTACCGCGAGGCGCGTGACACACCAGGATCTCAGTCAACGATCACAATAAACATACAACAAACATGCATTCATAATTATATTTAAAACCAAAAGATCACGCTTTGAGCTGTAAACCAGCAGCGGAAGCAATCTTGTTTACAACCAAAAGACATATCATTGTTTACAAAAAACATTGTTTAATATGCTTCAAAATGTTAGACGCTGTGCATGACTCCGTGCGCCTAGTCCGATGACTGCTACCTTAGCGACCTGAGAAAACATGCCAAAAATGTCAACATATAATGCTGGTGAGTTCACAGGTTTTCTTTTATAAAAGAGTTATCACAAGTTCACAAAGGTCATTCCCGTTATACTATGTCATAAGAACGTTAGCTAGACGTTAAGTGATCTCACTACTACGGTTGGGAACCCATTACTGAACATGAACCAAAAGACGAGACCAGCCCAGATGACTGGGCTACCGATGCCTCGGTAACCCGATAGGTAGAGACAATATGCACCCGCCCGGCCCCCGGCCGTCGGGTGGGGCTTGTGAGGCCACAATAGATCTATCCACATTTCCCTCGTTGTGCATTCCCGCACATTCATGGTTTCCCCCTGGGACTTTCCATAAAGACCGTATAGTACATAAAGTGCCCATAGTATAACTTGTCCTTTAAATCGTTCGTACAAAGCATGTTTCTCCCCCCGAAAGCCAAACAGTAAAAGTGGGGCTGTGAAACTCACCTTGGTTTGCGTTACTTGAAAACAGTTAAGAAGTTAAGCTATGATAGCCCCAAATAGCGGCGACCTATCATAAGATGTGTATAAGTACCCGGACTAATAACCCGTGGGTTAACTAGTCCCCGAATGTCCAGACCGTGACCATAAACGTTTGAAAACACCTTTAACTGTTATACCGACCGTGCCAGACAAGACCCGGCATCCCATTGGTGACCCGACATTCCACGTGTTAGACAAGTACAAGACATCATGCAACATATGCAATTAAACACTTAGCACGCGCAATAATTCACCTAGTCTAGCATAATATCCGTTTAACGCATAATCAGGTCCGAATACGTCTTACTAAGTCATTGGGTGTATCCCGGGGTTCCTAGCATGTTCCTAGGTGTCAAATCGTGTTCCGGGATGTCAAAACGCGTTCACGACAGCAGTACATGCGATTAGGAAAGTCACACGCGAGTAGGCTTCAGCCTACAGGCGATTAGGGGCCTAATCGCCTGATGTATCAGGCGAGTAGGGTCCCAATCGCCTATAAAGTCTGCATAATCGCCCCCAGCTCAGGCGATTAGGATTCCTAATTGCCTGTAGCTGCTGTGTAACGGATTTTCGCGCGTTTAACCCTCCAAATTAGATCCGAAACATGCAACGACACCCAATATCCAACCTAAATCATTTACCAACCCATTTCAAGCAAAAACCCCCGACATATCACTGATCTAGCATGTTCTATGCAATTATTTCCTAAAATGGCAAAGTACTAGGTTTCACCAACCAACCTTATCTTTCCTTAAATGGAAACAATCAGATTTCAAACTTTACAAACATGTAAATCATCAAACCTCTGATCTAACATCTTCCTAGTATGAATCCTAACAACATTGCATCAACAATCATACCATAATCATCCTAAATCCTCAAGAACATACAAATGGGTCAAAATATGCATTTTCTTCAAAACACCACAATAATGGCTAAAATTCTAAGACAACCTTCCTAATAATCTCTACATAGAAGAAGTACAATCATATTTTGAAAACACTCATGTTATAATCACCAAGAAGACCAACATATGCATGTAAACTTCACAAATAACAAGCATTAAGGTGTAGACTTAGTTTAGGACTCTTTTGAAAGGTTTTTAAAGACACAATTTGGTAAAACAAGGTCTGGAACTTTGGGGAACTCAAAATAACAACTTTACAAAGGTTAGGGATGAAGAACACACCTTGGGTTTTGTTAAAGAAAGGTGTGTAAGCTTGGAGATGGTGATTTTTGTAGCAAAAAGAGTTCCAGAGGTGTTTCAAGGTGTGTGGGTGGTTTGGGAGCAGCTAGGGTTGTTCTAGAGGTGTTTGGGGAGTTAAGGGTTCTATTTATAGGTGTTTTGACCCGGACCCTGCTGTTCATGCGATTAGCAGCCCAGATCAGGCGATTAGGGGCCTAATCGCCTCTTGTTCATGCGATTAGCCTCCTACTCGCGAGTAGGGACCCTAATCGCCTCTGTTCATGCGATTAGGCCTCCTACTCGCCCCACTCCCCTTGTAATAGCCTACTGTTCACGCGATTTGGAGTCCCCCAGGCTCCTAATCGCCTATAAGGTGCTGGAATGGGTTTTTGGCGCGTTAAACACTATTTTAACATATTTAAACACGTATTCACATACCGATAAGTCACATAATGATTTCCAACATATAATGCATGATAACTAACATGTTTACATCCGTTCACCAATTCCCGGGACTCGAGACTCGTGTGTGCATTAAACCCGGCGATTCCACGAATCGCCGATCCTTGTACCCATAGTTATGGACCGACTCCCGATGACCCCGCGGATCATCATAACGACCCCCGATGATTCCCAGAATCATCATACCGACTCGACTGACCCCGTTAAGGACGTAATATGCATGACTCGTTAAGGTAGACTTACTAGTTTAGTCAACGTTACTAACCTGAGTTTGCCGGGTGTCACAGATGGCCTCCTTCTACTCCATTGTTGAATGTATAAGGAAAGTCAATATGTTTATTGACCTTGACTTTGAATACGAATTTACTGTCAATAAATATACATTAAGATAAATAGTTATATTCCTTGATTATCTAAAGTTGATTTTGAATACATAATGTATACAAATTTACTCACATTATTCATAAGGAATTGATACATGTTAAGGCGAAATTTATGGTCTCTTTCTACAATAACATATTGACTTTGAATACGAATTTACGGGTCCAATTTTCAAGCATGTTAAGGCGAAATTGATGGTCTCCTTCTACTCCATTGTTGAATGTATAAGGAAAGTCAATATGTTTATTGACCTTGACTTTGAATACGAATTTACTGTCAATAAATATACATTAAGATAAATAGTTATATTCCTTGATTATCTAACGTTGACTTTGAATACATAATGTATACGAATTTACTCACATTATTCATAAGGAATTGATACATGTTAAGGCGAAATTTATGGTCTCCTTCATCAATAACATATTGACTTTGAATAAGAATTTACGGGTCCAATTTCATACATGTTAAGGCGAAATTGATGGTCTCCTTCTACTCCATTGTTGAATGTATAAGGAAAGTCAATATGTTTATTGACCTTGACTTTGAATACGAATTTACTGTCAATAAATATACATTAAGATAAATAGTTATATTCCTTGATTATCTAACGTTGACTTTGAATACATAATGTATACGAATTTACTCACATTATTCATAAGGAATTGATACATGTTAAGGAGAAATTTATGGTATCCTTCTTCAATAACATATTGACTTTCAATACCAATTTACGGGTCCAATTTCATACATGTTAAGGCGAAATTGATGGTCTCCTTCTACTCCATTGTTGAATGTATTGCAAATATATTTCATATCTTTAAATCTCAATAATAACAATATGCTAATTCGAATGCTAATTAGACTCCACTATTTCATCCATTTCTTATTGATTGAATTGATTGAATACCTATATAAACAAGTCAAAGCAATTCACATACGATTGTAATAAGACACGTTGAATGCACTTTGAGTAATCGCAAAGATATATTCTTAGGTTAATTTCTGTTTCTCATCTGTAAATACATAAACATTATTTCTTTTGATTTGTTATTAACCAATCGATTATGCTGATGTTTTGCATACATTCTGGAGTGATCAATCCAGACATTTATGCTACAATACATTTGAAACTTATTACCTAACTATAATATAAGTTTCAATATTATTATGTTGTCTACAATTTGTGTTATTGAAGTAATCTATTGGTTTTTACATTATTTTTTTCCAGTTACAAAGATCAATGGCTGCTGTAGATGCAAATGAGTTTACCATGGTTAACCAAATTCATGTCAACCGAAACGGTGTGGCGTTAAAGCTAAAGATTATTCGGGTTTGGCGTCTACCCGATCGTCGCAATCCTAATGATGTGTACTCAATTGAAATGATCCTATGTGATGAAAATGTAAAACTCAACAACACGTTTTTTTTATAGCCTCTTATTTTTAAATTTCATAACTTTTTTTTAGATATTGATGTTTTTAATTTTAATGTATACGAATTTTCTTATATTCGTACACTAAAAAATAAAATTACGTAGATACATATTTATAGTGTTTTTTTATTTTTTTATAATTAACAGGGTGACAAGATTCAAGCGAATGTATTTAAGCGGTTGTTTTTTAGATTTGAGAGGTTTTTTTTACTGAAAATGCTTCTCTTATTATAAGAAATCCAGGAGTTGGGGTCAATTCTTCTAAATACAAGTATGCTCCAAACCCAAACAAACTCTGCTTGAATATGAATACTCAAGTTTCCGAATATGATGGTTTCCAAGGTCCAGATTTTGGTTTCTCTTTTGTGCCCTATCAAAGAATTCTGGATAGGGAGGTTGATGAATATGTTACAATAGGTATATTTCGTTAGTATAGTCTTTTTTTCATCACAACCAAACCATAATAATAGTGTTTGGTGTTATGTTTCATTAATGTTTATTTTATACTTGATCTTAGATGTTATATGACATGTTAACAAGTTCTTCAGCAATGATGATAAAGATAAAAATGTTGTCGCTGATAAAAAGAGGTTAACAATGGAAATCCAAGATATCGAGTATGTATTCTTTATTTATTTATTTTTTTGTTTGCATTTTATATACAAACAAAAATTACAAAGCTTTATAAATTGTTTATTTATTTTTAATAAAATAATTTGTACTTTTTTTGAAGGGGCTTGAGCATGTATTTAACGTTGTGGGATAGTTATGCCATAGAGATGTCTAAATATGATGCAACTCATCAAACGGAGAAAGAATTTATGATGCAACTCATTACGGGTCCAATTTTCAAGCATGTTAAGGCGAAATTGATGGTCTCCTTCTACTCCATTGATAAATGTATAAGGAAAGTCAATATGTTTATTGACCTTGACTTTGAATACGAATTTACTGTCAATAAATATACATTAAGATAAATAGTTATATTCCTTGATTATCTAACATTGACTTTGAATACATAATGTATACGAATTTACTCACATTATTCATAAGGAATTGATACATGTTAAGGCGAAATTTATGGTCTCCTTCATCAATAACATATTGACTTTGAATACGAATTTACGGGTCCAATTTCATACATGTTAAGGCGAAGTTGATGGTCTCCTTCTACTCCACTGTTGAATGTATAAGGAAAGTCAATATGTTTATTGACCTTGATTTTGAATACGAATTTACTGTCAATAAATATACATTCAGATAAATAGTTATATTCCTTGATTATCTAACGTTGACTTTAAATACATAATGTATACGAATTTACTCACATTATTCATAAGGAATTGATACATGTTAAGGCGAAATTTATGGTATCCTTCTTCAATAACATATTGACTTTCAATACCAATTTACGGGTCCAATTTCATACATGTTAAGGCGAAATTGATGGTCTCCTTCTACTCCATTGTTGAATGTATTGCAAATATATTTCATATCTTTAAATCTCAATAATAACAATATGCTAATTCGAATGCTAATTAGACTCCACTATTTCATCCATTTCTTATGATTGAATTGATTGAATACCTATATAAACAAGTCAAAGCAATTCACATACGATTGTAATAAGACACGTTGAATGCACTTTGAGTACTCGCAAAGATATATTCTTAGGTTAATTTCTGTTTCTCATCTGTAAATACATAAACATTATTTCTTTTGATTTGTTATTAACCAATCGATTATGCTGATGTTTTGCATACATTCTGGAGTGATCAATCCAGACATTTATGCTACAATACATTTGAAACTTATTACCTAACTATAATATAAGTTTCAATATTATTATGTTGTCTACAATTTGTGTTATTGAAGTAATCTATTGGTTTTTACATTATTTTTTTCCAGTTACAAAGATCAATGGCTGCTGTAGATGCAAATGAGTTTACCATGGTTAACCAAATTCATGTCAACCGAAACGGTGTGGCGTTAAAGCTAAAGATTATTCGGGTTTGGCGTCTACCCGATCGTCGCAATCCTAATGATGTGTACTCAATTGAAATGATCCTATGTGATGAAAATGTAAAACTCAACAACACGTGTTTTTTATAGCCTCTTATTTTTAAATTTCATAACTTTTTTTTTTAGATATTGATGTTTTTAATTTTAATGTTTACGAATTTTCTTATATTCGTACACTAAAAAATATTATTACGTAGATACATATTTATAGTGTTTTTTTATTTTTTTTATAATTAACAGGGTGACAGGATTCAAGCGAATGTATTTAAGCGGTTGTTTTTTAGATTTGAGAGGTTTTTTACTGAAAATGCTTCTCTTATTATAAGAAATCCAGGAGTTGGGGTCAATTCTTCTAAATACAAGTATGCTCCAAACCCAAACAAACTCTGCTTGAATATGAATACTCAAGTTTCCGAATATGATGGTTTCCAAGGTCCAGATTTTGGTTTCTCTTTTGTGCCCTATCAAAGAATTCTGGATAGGGAGGTTGATGAATATGTTACAATAGGTATATTTCGTTAGTATAGTCTTTTTTTCATCACAACCAAACCATAATAATAGTGTTTGGTGTTATGTTTCATTAATGTTTATTTTATACTTGATCTTAGATGTTATTGGACATGTTAACAAGTTTTTCAGCAATGATGATAAAGATAAAAAGGTTGTCGCTGATAAAAAGAGGTTAACAATGGAAATCCAAGATATCGAGTATGTATTCTTTATTTATTTATTTTTTTGTTTGCATTTTATATACAAACAAAAATTACGTAGCTTTATAAATTGTTTATTTATTTTTTACTAAAATAATTTGTACTTTTTTGAAGAGGCTTGAGCATCTATTTAACGTTGTGGGATAGTTATTCCATGGAGATGTCTAAATATGATGCAACTCATCAAACGGAGAAAGAATTTATAATAATAATGCAGTTTGGCCGTTTGAAGTTTTATAATGGTTGTTTAATGTTAATAAATATTTATATTTATATTTATAGCTACATTATATTTTGCATTATAAATTATGTTCTAACTTCTAAAGTTTCTTATTATTAAATATTTCAATTTTTTCCCTAATATTTGTTTTATATAGGAAAACCGTATGTTTCTAACTCTTTTGGAGATCGAGTTAGTCGACTGTTCATCAATGGAGATATTGAAGATATAAACCTGTACAAAAAAGGGTATGTACTATTACGTTTTTCAATACGAATTACAAAATCTTTATAAAAAGTATTAATAAATATGTAATGTGTAAAGCAAATTATTTTTATCAGGTTGGATAAGAAAATCGCTGATAATCCTTCCTCTTCTCATCGACCATATGGAACTTCTATGTTCTGTTCTGATGAAGATGAATTTGTCCATAACACTCCTTTTAGTAACATTGGCGACATTTGTGAGATTCAAGAGGTAAGTATAATGTTGATACTTAAATACGATGTTTATAATTAAATATAAAAAGTGTAATGTTATTAAAAAATTAGTTTTATTTAATATTAATACCCATTGTATACCATATACTATCTTATTTCGGTAACAAATTCTAATATTCATACAGGAGCAGGCTCTGGTATTATTGGGTACTATTAAAGACCTGTTTACCGAAATTGGCTGGTACAACATGGGATGCCCCAAATGCACCAGAAAATGTAGTATTGATTATATAATCAAACAGGTTGGTGAAGGAAGTTCAGATTTTGAGAAAGAAAAGGTTTACGAGTGTTTGAATGTTAGTTGTAGTGCCAAACAAGTTGAGCCTACACCAAGGTCAGATATATTTATAACATCAATTTTAATATACACAAATATAGTTTGATTTCAAAGATTTAGTTATAGTTTTTGTTCTATTTTTGAATTTTTTTCTAGGTTTAAAATTCAGGTTCGTGTACAAGACGTTAATGGTGCTGTATCTCTTACGTTGTTTCATCGTGACGTTGAACAACTTATTAGTAAAAGTGCTTCTGAATTGCTTGATTTGAATACGGTATTTCATATTTTTAACTAAATTTAAATACAAATTTATTTTTAATAATTCTTTAATTATAGTTTTGTAATATTTATGTATTTGGTTATTCCTTTTAAATAGGTTGGTGATACAGTTGAATATCCTGAAGAGATTAAGACTTTGTTAGACAAAGAGTTTGCTTTTAAGATCTTTGTGTCTGGCTTCAATTTAAACAACAAATATGATGTTTATGGTGTAACTAAGATAAGTGATGATCCAACAATTATCTCGCATCTTAAGAAAAAGTTGTACGTAGGACAGGTACATAATCGAATTCCATTTGCTATAACTTAGCAAATTTTATTTACGTAAGACTTTATTACATTACAAATTTTTTTCATGTTTTTTTTTTTTAAAACAACCTGCTGAATCATAATCACTTCACACGTCTCTCCTGGCAATGCCGTCTAATCTTATTTCTGTTTCCAAGGTACCATTTTCACAAACACTTAAATTCATATTAATACATTTTACTCATTTTTTCTTTCATACACAATCACTGATGAATTTGCAACATATGTTTGCAACTATTTTTTCTTTAGGAATCAGACACAGGTGATAATGATACGTCAATTTCCATTGCTGATAACTTTGTTGATAAGAAAGTTTATGCTGAAGGAGAACAATGTTCTATAAGTTCCAAGTATCAAATGGTTAAGCGTAAACTGATTGACGCGATTTCTGATGATGAAAGCACACCAATTCCTTCAACTAAGATTGGAAGTGGTGGTAGTATGGAGTAACTTAAAATTCCGTTGAGCCTCCCGTCTTCCTAAACCCAAAATGAAGAGGATTTGTTTGCTATGCTTATGGTCTACCACTTTTATTGCTTTATCTTTTGTTTTTTAAATAAATTTGAACAATTTCTACTTTTGTTTTTATTGCGTAATAGTTGCAGTCTACGACATTTCGTAGGTATGCCATATCCTGAGAATGAGTTTCTATCATTATTAGACAATCGTCTTATTTGTGAGGAGTTGGGCTATGACTCAAACAGTTTGGTTGAAGAATTTGATTCTTAGTTCTCTTCTTTAATAGATGAACAAAAAAATATTTATAACTGTGTAATTAAATCTATTGAGGAGAAGAAAGGAGGGGTTCTTTTGTTTATGGTTACGGTGGTACGGGTAAAACGTTCCTATGGAAGACTCTATCTTCATCCATAAGATGTAAAAGAAAGATTGTTTTGAATGTTGCTTCGAGTGGTATCGCATCTTTGCTATTGGCCGGTGGTAGGACAGCACATTCCAGGTTTCGTATTTCTATAAACCTAACTGAAGATTCTATGTGCTACATACCACCTAATAGTGATGTTGCACAGCTGGTTAAACAAACTGACTTGATTATATGGGATGAAGCACCCATGACTCATAAACATGCTTTTGAAGCACTAGATCGAAGTTTAAAAGATGTATTTGGTGTACAAGCTGATGAGTCGTCTGATTTGTTATTTGGTGGAAAGGTTGTTGTGTTTGGGGGTGACTTTAGGCAAATTCTACCAGTTGTACCAAATGGAACTAGGCATGACATTGTTAATGCCTCTTTAAGTTCATCATACATTTGGCACAAATGCACTGTTTTAGAGTTAACAAAAAAATATGAGGTTGCTTTCAGGAAGCTGCACTTCTGATATTGAGGAAACTAAAAAGTTTGCATCTTGACTTCTAGATATAGGAGAAGGAAAGGTTAATACAATAAGCGATGATCAGGATGTTATTTTGATACCTGATGACTTACTTATTTCTCAATCTTTGGATCATGTTTCTGATTTGATAGCCTTTGTTTATCCGTCACTTTTGGATAACATCCACATTCCGACTTATTTTCAAGATCAAGCTATATTGGCACCGAAGAATGAAGTTGTTCATGAAATTAATGATATATTACTTTCAATGTTTCTCGGTGACGAAGTTGAGTATCTAAGTTCAGATAGTGTTTGCCAGTCCGAAGATATTAACAAACAGGTTGATGAAAGATTAGTTTCTCCTGATGTCGTGAATGGTCTTAAGTTTTCTGAATACCAAACCATCGTTTGGTTTTGAAAGTTGGCGTTCCCGTAATGTTACTTAGAAACATTGATCAGAAAAGCGGTTTGTGCAATGGGACAAGGTTACAAGTTGTTAAAATGAGAAACCGTGTCATTGAAGCGAAAATCATATCAGGAAGTAACATTGGAATGCGAACTTTTATTCCAAGAATTACTTTATCCCCCTCGGATAAAAAAATTCCTTTTAAATTTAACAGAAGGCAATTTCCACTTGCTGTTTCTTTCGCAATGACAATAAACAAAAGTCAAGGACAATCCTTATCCAGATTTGGGTTGTATTTGAAGGATCCAGTTTTTTCACACGGGCAGTTGTATGTTGCGCTATCAAGAGTCAGAAGTCGAGATGGACTGAAGATAGTTATAGTAGATGAAAATGGTGAATTGACGAACAAAACATCAAACGTTGTGTTCAAAGAAGTCTTTCATGATTTATGAATAATGAGAGTAATTTTGATGCAATTTTTTACTTATCTTTATTGACGTTATGTATATACAACTTCAATAATAAAGTATTATTTAATTTTTTTTTTTTGTGCTTTGAACAGTGCGTTGCCATTGGTCAATAAAACAAGTTATGTCCTAATTACAATTACATTAAAAATAAAAATATGATAAAAAGTAATTTACAAAAACACAATGTATTCATACCTTTTGTTATTTTTTGTTAAAGTTTATACTTTGGTTGAGTACTGATCATAATAGGTAATCGGTTTTCATTATTAACGTTACTTGTAACTTACAAAAAATATCCACTTTGACATGAAAACCATAGTTATATATTAGTTTTAATTTTAATACCCATTTCATATCAACGCAACATTGAAACATGACGTTTATATAAGAAAAAAAATATCAGGCTAACCGTTATTCTTAAGACTTTACGTTGTAGCCACTAAACTTGAATAACACAACTCTTAGTTTAATATATTTTTTTATTTATATGGTTTGCACCGTGGGTCCCCACGGGTCTCAAACCTAGTTAATATATAAATATATAGAATGCGATTTTCTAAATAAATATTAAAAGCGGTACGAGAATTCCCAACACCTAACCCAGTCGTGTCTGTATTTAAACCCCAAGAACTCCTTACAATGGAGCGTATGCTGCCTAAAGTTATCCAAACACGCCTTACAACAAATAGAGCAACCCTTCGAGGAGTTTTAACACCCAAATCTGGTATCCCAATCCCAGTGGGGAACAAGCCTTCCTTCAACTATATCCCCATTACACAACGACAAAAAAGAAAAAACCTTGGTTTTCTTGAAATTAAGCTCAAGCTCCAAACATGGTCCCACGGATCTGATAATGTACAAAGCTTTAGCCACTTCACCAACGTCCCCAAAATTTAAGATGCTGGTTAAAACTTAGGTCTAAAACATTTATTTAAACAAAATAAACTTGAGTATTGAACGTTAAACAAATATATTTCCACCCTAAATATAGAATGGATCGCTTAAAAACTCTTAAATTTTGTTAAAACTTCTTGAAAATTATATAAAATCTTGGTTTAGTATCATGCACTGTATTTTACTAATGAAATAAAAAGTATTTAATTATTTTAATTGAATAAGCCAAGGGTATTAAACAAATTTGAACTCATTTACTTTCGTAATCAACCATATTATTTTTTCATTCTCTCAATAATATGTATTTTGAGCTGGGTTTTACCTCATCGTACCGTCGTGCCTTCGACTGAGTATTCACGGGCTTTGACCTTAGATGTGGGTTTTCCCAGATTGGTTGGCCAGTGTATCCCGATGTGGTGAATTTCACCAGTTTGGGTGTTAAAAAAAAATGTATTTTTTACTTCTTTTTCTTTATGTGATGTGGTTATTGAAGAACAATCGATAGTAAAAGATAATCAAGCTTCCCGTGTGATTCGTGTGGAGGTTAAAGTTTAAAGATAAAGAGACATCATTTAGATGCATAAACAAAGTTTTTGCAACCTACATACACAAAGAGATCTCAGACTTGTAAACTTTGATGTAAAGTTCAATTGTTAGATTTTTTTTTTTTTTTTTTTTTTGAAATGATAGAAGTCAAGCAACAGTTTTGAGTTAATTAGTTACCCGGTTGGCATCTAAATGAAATCTTGGTTGTTTTGAATGGTAAACTATTCATAAGCGAGTCGAAATCTCTCGCAGCTTCATTAATTGATCTTGAAATTGTGTTTGAATCGATAACCATACTGCATACATAATGTCCATCTATGTGTTTTTTGTAATGCATATATGCAAAGAACTTTTTAAATTTCTTAATCAGTGTACCTACATCTACATACAAGAAAATTACCTAAACACTCTAAAAGACACTAGTAACAATATATTTACATATGTGATGGTTGTAAAAATATGTTAATGTCATTGTGCATATTTGTATCTATCTAAAACCACAAACAAAAACACACTATTACTTAATATATCTATTGTATGTAAGTACGTAAAAATTCTAAAAAACACAATTATACATTAACCTACGTTCAGGCATGTCACTAAATGTAGGTTGATGTTTAATTGTGTTACTAAAACACACCAGTAACAATATATTTACATCTCTCATCGACACTTTTGTCTTGGGGCCCTTATGTCTTGGCTTTTCCTTTTTTCTTTATTATTTATTTTGTATTTAACCTAATGGTTGTGGTTGTTTCTTTATTACCAAGAAAATCCAACGTATGCTTTTTTTTCTTTATTATTTATTTTGTGAGACTTTACTGTGGCATCCCAACAAATCAAACTAAAACAGAGCCCAACATCACAGGCCCAACAACTCCCCCCCTTCACTCTACAACACGCAGGCTTGCTGTAGCCATAATCTGTAGTAGAGGTGTTCAAATCGGTTTTTTTGCCAGAACCGGTTTCGGTCCCGAACCGGTTCGGTACAGTACCGGTTCTTAGCCGAACCGGTTTCGGTTCCAAACCGGTTCGGTTTTGGGCCGGTTTCGTCAGTTCATACGGCCGGTTTCGGAGACCGGTTTCGGTTCGGTTTCGGTTTGTTTCGGTTTTGGTTCTTAATCGGTTCTTTCGCGCACATTTTATTTTTAAAAGGCGAGACAAAATTTTATTTTTTTTTAACATAAAGTTCAACTTTTATTGATTTTTATAATTTTTTTAAGGTGTATGGGTATATATTTGATGTGTGGAAGCTTTTTTGTATAATTTTATTATATATAATTTTTTTAAACATAAAATTCAGTTTTTTATTAAAAAATACCAGTTTTTCGTACTGGCTCCAAACCGGTTTTTGGGAATCGGTTCCCAAACCGGTTTGAGTTAAAACCGGTTCGGTTCGGTTTTTCTAGTGGGGATGGGGAACCGATCCTAGAACCGCCGGTTCTTGTAGAAACCGGACCGGTTCGTGTAGGAACCGGTTTTTGGACGAACCGGTTCGGTTCGGTTCGTGCGGTTCCGGTTCCCAAACCGGTTTTTTTGCTCACCTCTAATCTGTAGATCCCCTTCTTTGACCCAGTTCGAGGTTTTTAACCTATTTGATTATGTTTATACTGCCACTTCGAGTATGCCTCCTCCCATCGAGCATGTTTGGCTTTCCATATTTTCACCTCCTTATGACTTATAATTTCTTTAAGAAGCTAATAAGTTGAAATAGTGGCGATCCTTTTAAGGGGCGGGAGGGGGCGGCCGATCCTCTGAATTTTCGCTCAGAAGTTCCGATTATATAGTATTCGTATAGAAATTTTTTGGTATATAAGGTTTCGACCACCCGAAACTGGTTTTCGACATTCCGAAACTAGTGACTTCCGACCCCCGAAGTTTCGGGTCAAGATTCGCCACTGAGTTGAAATAATGTGTTTAGCAAACCAAAAGTCATTATTTTAATTTTTCATTTGGCCTTTGATAAGTTGTTTTGGAAAAGTAAGAATTTATTACTTATCAAAACTTCTTATGACTTATTGGTGAATATTTACTTAACAAGCCATCCTTTACACAATAAGCTAAGCCAAATACTTTTTACAAAATAACTTATTGACTTATTTGCTTTCTCCACAACATAAGCTAATTCAAACATATTTTTTTAAAATTCATTTTTGAAAAGTAATAAGTTAATAAGTCATTTTAACCAAAAGTCTCTTTGAACTTAAGTAAGTTTATCTAAACATGCAAATGAGAGAGAAAAAGACTTTTGAAGGAAAATCAAGGAGTGTGAAGGACTCACCCATACATTTAAGTTTATTGTAAAAAAGAAAGAGTTAATTACCAAAACCGTCCATGTGGTTTGGGTCAATATGCCACTCCAGTCTAAATTTTTAAAAATTACTTGAACAGTCCCTGACTTTTAAAGAAATAGGTTAAAACAGTCCAAAGACATAACCCAGTTAAGTTTGTGTTGTTAAGTCAGGGGCAAAATGGTCAACTCACATATAAAAATTTAACAAGATGTTTTGTGCTCCCCCTCTCCTTTATAAACCTGATTTTTCCCCCAATTCACTATAAACCCTAAATTTCAAATCAAATCCTTCCAATTGAAGACCCAACAACTCGAAAGGTGACATTGTCATTCCTATCAATCACTAATTGCCTCTTGTCAAACACAACATGGTTTTTAACAACTGTCTTGATATCATCTTTACATCTAAATGGTTGACCAAGATAAATGTAACATTTCGCATTTATACTTGTACGTTACGTATCATCATTAATAAAAACGTCAAGTTCCAGTAATACTGTTTGCATTTAATTATTTTTGTGGCATTTTGAACCCTAATACTATGATAATTATTCATAATATATATATATATATATATAATATGTTAAAAAAATGTCAAATAATAAAAAGCTTGGGCCGGGACTCGAACCCGCGCCCCAAGCCGTCCCATATACACACCAACACAAACCAGCTGCTCTACCCATGATTCTTGTTTTAAACCCGTCACTTTATTATTATAACACGATTCAAAATCATCTCAGTTGACTTGGAAAGTCAACTGAGATCAACAACTTACCAAAATCAAATCCATTAGCGTGTAAATTGATCAGGGATTGATTGGCAACGTGATTACGTGTCACACCACGACAACGGCGGAAACACGTGGCGTGGACGCGAAAGAGAAATGCTTCATAGCCAAGATTAAACAATCACATAATTTAGATAATAAACATTCATTAGACGACGGAAAGTATTTTGTTTAGATACACGTCCCAAAATGTAGTTTTTAACAAAATAAGGATTTTCAACTATTTCCCAATCCCATAGGAAATATTAGTAAATCCCTAACAAAAGTCCGTCTCGTCTTTATTTCGCCCGCCCTAGCCATTGCACGCCTTCACATTCTTAGTTACCTGAAAGATATGTTAGGAAAAACGTCAATATATAAATATATTGGTGAGTTTCACAGGTTTTGACACACAAATAAATTAACATTCATTTGTAAATAAGTGCGCATAACGAAATAAGAAATGTGCTACATATGCTATTAGGGATGCAAGTCCTAATACCGATGGAATCCCCATAGGCCCGTAACCAAAACCAGACTATTTTACTTTGCCCCGCAAGTTGTTTACATGGTAACAACTAATTTAGAATATCGTCGCACCCCGTGGTCCTTCCGTGTTGATCGCTAATCAACCGGGGTGGGTCTCGTCAAGAACCAATAGTACTATTCCCATATTCTACGGCTACATCCCTTTGTATAAATGGTTACAGTTAACTGCGGAGACTTCACGTCCCATGTGACTTTACCGTTACCCATGTGCCCATCTTATGTACCATTTCATACTTTTACATGTTATCGCACATTTAATTCTTTCTTACATATCTTTCCCCCAAGTTTAAAAACAGTAAAACATAAAAGGGGCCGTGAAAACTCACCTCAAGCGTGTCACGAAATCAGAAAATAGTCTTTGCCAAGTCCAATGCGAGACCACCTACATGTGTCCTAACTTAATAAGGCACTGGTCTCAAAGTGCGTGTCTTACTGGCAAGTCGTCTTTCCCTAACTCCCGACACCACGTTTATACTTACGGTTTAATTAGGAATATACCCTAGTCTTAGGTCCGTTGGTGATGATTTATCCCGTTACAAGTTTCACTTAACTTATATTATAACCGTTGCTATTAATTTCCAAGTTAGTTGGTTTCGTCATCGCGAACCCCGATCATTGCCCGTTTTCCTTACACGTCATGGTCTTTAAACATATTTATCAATATGTATTTACTAACTTGTATTAATATTTCGTTATATCTTCCGACTCGACTCACTTTTATTATATATTTATTTCCCCATAAAAATAAATATACAAAGATCTTGTCGAACGAGATTTATTTTATGTTAAGTATTTATTTTTCATATAAGTATACATATACTTATAATAACATACTTAACTTATTTTATTTCTAACAAATTCTCCCATTTTACTTCCAACACTTAGGAAATTGTTTATTTATATTTTTCACTCTTAATAATCCTTACATATATTTTGTTCACAAAATATATACATATTTTCTTACTTAGAATAGTTAAATCGTAATCGCCGCAATAACGTATACTCGTATCTTGTAGGAAGTTATACTCGTATACTTATCCGTCCGATTTACGCTTTTGTTCGATTTATGCTTTGTTCGTTTTACACGTAGTCCGATAGCTCGCCGCATTGACATACGTCTGCTTTCCCGATTTCTTAACTTTTATATATATATATATATATATATATATATATATATATATATATATATATATATCTTTTGTAGGAAATCATACTACTTGCCAGTTTACGCATTTTCCTACTTTCGAATATATATATTAACTTGGATGTTTTATTCCTAAAAATTCTTACAACACTTTTACATCCCCATAAATGTAAAAATGCTTATTTTTATATAAAACATCACAAGTTGTTTACATTACCATTTTTCTTACAAAAATATTAGTGTTTATATTTTCCAACACTTATGGTAAATTTATATTTTTATAAAATACTTTTTATAAAAATATCATTCTTACAAAATAGATATTTGTGTAAGTTTCCTTACTTTTACAAAAGCAACCCTTTTAAAATATAACTTTTCATTCTCAACCTTTTACTTTCTAAAGTCACATTTTTCAACATAAAGTTTCCAAAATCACATTTTACACCCATGGACTTTTCAAAGTTAATTTCCAAACCTCTAACTTTACAAAAGTCACATATTATTCCCAAGACTTATAAAATAGACAATTTCCACTAAAACTAGTAAACTTTAACATGTCAAAATTTACAATAAGTGTTCTTTTCACCATCCAACACTTTTATTAGTCTCATATGGTCATTTTAAGCCTACTAACATGTTTGATTTAAGTCTTGGAGTCCATTTGTTCATACTTGTATTTTTAATGTCTACAACTTTATTTTTGTGATTTTAGCTTCATTACATTTTGTTACAAATATTTCATGTTCAAATGGTTCCATTAGTCATAATATAATGATCAAAACCATTTTTTTAGGTGTATTAGGTGTTACTTTATGTTTCTCATCCAAAACAACTTCTAAAAATACTAGAACATATAATATTTTTGTAACAAAATAACATCACCAACCATCCTAAAACTTATGTTTATGATCATCTTTGTAAACATTTCATTTCATTTTTAGAAAACACACAAAACCTTGTTTAAAAACTTTGGTTAAAAGCACCCCAAAAACAACTTGCAAGTTAAGCACATAAATAAATAAAACTTAAACAAGATGAGTTTTAAGAAACTTACTACTAGCACAAGGCTAGGGAAGTCACAAAACACAAGATTATGATGGGGTTGTGTGTGTTCTTCCAAGGGTTAAGCTCCTAGCTTGATAACACACTTGATTTATGGTAGGAAATGAAGTGATTTTATGTATTTGATATGTTTGAAAACAACTATAATGAAATAGGGGTGTTTGGCCGTAGCTTTTGATGGAGGGGAAATAGAATTGTTTTGCTTTCATGGAATGATAGATATTATCTTCTAAAGGTGGGTTTTATAAGGAAATTCTCACATGTTTCAAATTTTGCATTATAATATTATCTTAAGCATGCTAAACATGATCATGAGATCATGTACTTTGGAAACATTTAGGTGGCTTAGCCACATTGTAGAAAATGGCCATAAGGCCTTGTGGGTCCTACCCCTTTTTTAAAAAAAAAAATCTCCTAACTATTTAGTTAAGATTGAATCGATTCGGTTAAGGTTTTTCGAGTTTTTGCGCGTTCTAATTACGAGCTATTTCGGATATATAATTAGCTTTCAATTACCCTTAAACATAGCCTAGTTTAAGTATTGGTAAGTTATTTAGGTTCTTACCGGGTGAAATCATATATTTTACGCGCATCGGGCGCGATACGCGAACTTTATTCGCTACCGGGAGATTTTAATTTGGAGTTTTCATTTATAGTTTTGGGGTTCCAAAAAACTTTATATTTTGTAAAAATAACCTTCATTTTATATCCCGGGCACTCGGGATCGTTTTCGGTTATTTATTTATTGCCGGGTAATCACCAACGTCCATTTCGGACTAGTTTATTCTTATGCGATTCCTTCGCACTTCTAATTAAACTAAGGCATTCCTATGCCATCTATTGGACTCCGCTATTTTCCGAATACTCAATTATAATTAATTGATATTAATTCTTGCTTAGAATGGTTAATTACATATAATAATTACGTACGGATTTACCTTAATTTTGCCGAACGTCACATTACCGGCCTGATACGAGTCATACACACGGCAATTACCAATCAATTCTTACCAAATATTGCTCTTTGACGCGTCAAACATTCAATTCGAAGTCAACGTTGCCAATTCGAACATCCAAGCCACTACCCTATAAATTGAACACCTCAGAACCTTCACAACTCGCCAATCTTCTTTTTTCAATCCCCAATTTCTCTTAACAAATCCTCTGTTCTTGATTTGATCGTGGTTTTGACTTCGGCATTTGACCGATCAATCCAGTATCGAAACGTAATTGTAAGTTTGATTTTTGTTGTGGGTTTTATTAATCGGCATATACACAACATTAACCCTATGGTTAATTGGGTTAATGTTGTTTGATTTGATCAATTGCAAATCTAGGGCTCGTATGTTTGAATTTGGGGAAGAACACGATTTACATATGTTATTTATTTTATATAAACTGAAACCAAACACAACCACTGGTCTGGATCAAGTGGTTGTGTCTGGTGCCCTCTGACCGAGCCACGCGGGTTCGATCCCCAGCCATTGCAACCTTTTTCTTTTGTTTTGTTTTTAATCAAAACAATCAATTATATATATTACTTATATTTTATAAATTCATTTTAAAATATTAAAACCCTTTTAATAATTCTACAAAAATTATTTTAAGTTAATCTAATGAAAAAGTTTAATTTACAATTTTTAGTTTTCAAAAATTTATTTATTTAATATATATAATAAATAAATCAAGTTTATTGTATTTTATTTATAAAATTCTATTAAAATATCAAAACAATTTTATAAATTTCCACAAAAATTATTCTGAGTTTTTATAACAATAAAATTTTCTGAAATGATTTTTATTTCTGAAAAATCATTTATTTAATATTTTTAATCAATTTTTGTTAGTTTTAATCATAATTAAATCATAATAAATCCAATTTTTAATATTTTTGCACCAAAATTTTACATAAATTATTTCTGATTATTTGGAACAGAAATATAATTTTTAAACTAATAATTCTTTAATTTTAGTATTTTTAAATATTAAAGTTAAATTTTGACAATTTGTAATAAATAGATTTAATATTCAATTTTAAAGAAAATAATTTTATAAAAATTATTTTTATACTTTAAACTCATTATTGTGACCATATTAAATTCAAATTTTATAAAAAGATTTTTGTCTATTTATTTACTAAATTTCTCTCAATTATCAAACATTTTTATTATTAATCAAACGAGCATTTATCCCCAATTCGAAGCCCTAGAACATATACATTTGTAGACTAGATAGTTAGACATATTTATTAACTTATTATAGGGTGATACTTGACACATTTGGGCAACACCACTATTCAATTTTTCAAGAAGTATAACATTTTGCTAAGGTGAGTTTTACATAGCCCCTTTTCTATTTATCACCGTTTTTGGGGTGAAACATGTTACAACATCATATATGCAATTCAATCATCAATGTGTCTATGTGTTTTTCTATGTTGCATTATGTGTTGAACATGACTAGGGTAAGCACAATTCTAGCATAATCATTAACATTGATCAGCCGACGGTATACATTGATAGATCTATTGGACTGACAATCCCACCCGGATACGTGCCTCCTACAAAGGTAGCGTGGGTGTTTGTTATCGCATAACATATTCGAGTGAACCATGAGCGTATGGGATGTATCACAATATAACAGTCACAAGGGTTGATTATGCACTCGATTTACTTCTAGTATGTTTTCACATATGGACTAGACTTGCCATGACACATGAATTGCACAACATTTTTATTCGATTATCAAAACCTATGTAATTCTCACCAACTTTTGTTGACCCAAAAATATTTTCAAAATTAACATGTTTCAGGTAACAATGAAGCTGAGGCTTGAGTTTGCATGAGGATTATACATGAAGTTATTAATTGAAGCTATTTGAAGTTTTTGTTATTTGATATTATGTATTGAATCCTAGACATCATTTTATTTTTGGATTATTATGTTTTGAATAAATTATTTAAAATTCAATTTATACCATGTGCTACTGAAACAATCATCAATACGTGACATCCCGATGTTTCCACCATCGGTTGGGGTGTTACAATAAAAAGGTGGATCTCCAATGAGTTTTTTTGCCAAAATAGTGGATTTTTCCAAAACTTTTGTGCTTTTGGTGTTTGTCAGAAAACGTTTTTGAAAACTAGGACTTCCGCAATCTAAGTTTGCGGAAGTGGTGATGTGTATAAGTGACTTGGCAAGGGACGATCGATGTGTACAAGATTGTTGTTTGGCTGTGACAAAGCTGATGATATGGACGAGGACGACTGCCACCTTGGAAAGACCCGCAATCTTAGATTGCGGGTGTTGGAACTTAGATTGCGGAAGTAATTTAAAGCTGTGCATGTTTCTTGTCTTTAACTCTTACACACTATCAAATCAATTGCATTGTAAATGCAAATGTGAGAGGGAAAGAAATATGCATCTGAATTTGGAATAGTAATATGGCATAGTAACATCTAATCAATTGCATGCATTTGAATATATATATGGAACGAACGGTTCTTCATTTCTTAGACATACATACATACATACTAAATATCAAAAGCACAAACAAACTCATAACACAAAGAGCTTCTAAAGAAGATAATTTTACAAGCATCATATCTAAAAAAATGGCACATTTACACCCGGGTCCAAGAAACAATGAGCTTCTATGGCTGCAGCCACAACATCGTTCGGCTTATCTGTTCGAAGATGATGTTGGCCGTGCCACAGAGCTTGATATTAGGCGGGGCGACCAGGCATTATTTTCTGCCATTAAAAAAAATCCGTTAAACCCCAATGTTGAAGAGATGGTTAGAATGGCAGGCTTTGGTGGGGTTCTTGATGTTGGATACCTGCTTTATGACCGTGGTTTGATAACCGCGTTGGTAGAAAGATGGCGTCCAGAAACTCACACGTTTCACCTATCGTTTGGTAAAACGACGGTGACTTTAGAGGACGTGAACGTGCTCTTGGGATTGCGAGTCAACGGTCCCCTATTGGGAGGACCAGAGGAAAAATGGTCATCCCAAGATCGATTACAGCTAGTTGGGGGGTTTGTTGGGCATAGAGGCGGAGGAGGGAATGTTGAGTGGAAATTCTATTAAAACAAGATACCTTATAAACAAAGTAAAAGAAGTTCTGCCTGAAGGGGCAGATATGAATCAGATTACACAACATGTTACACAACAAGTACGTTGTGTGGTCTTGGTTATTGTGGGTAACACATTGTTTGCTGACTCTTCTAACGGTTTCACATCATTGTCATTTTTAAGGCACCTTGAATCGTTAGAAAGATGTGGTCAATATAGTTGGGGGAGTGCTGCATTGGCTTGTTTGTGTAACACCCCGCCCCTCTCGCCACCAATATTGTCCGCTTTGCCCATCCAGAGCTCACGGATTTGTTTTTGGTTGCCCAAGTGGAGACTTCCCAGGAGGTCACCCATCCTGAAATTTCTTCCACCTGAGCACGCTTAACTGTGGAGTTCTCCTCTCATCCACTAACATTAAGTCCCAAAACGCGTTGGTGATTTAAGAGGCAAGACATTACTTATGAACCAAGGATCTCTCCTGGCCACGGCCGATGTGGGATTTTCCTAGGGTGTCACATTCACCCCCTGTTAGAGTCTCATCGTCCCTGATGAGGTGTGCACCCACCATCCCGAACGGCACAGGAGTGGCTTTGATACCATCTGTCACACCCTCAAATTTCCACTGCGGGGTTCATACCGCGAGGCGCATGACATACCAGGATCCCATAGCCATAAGTCATATGAACGAACTCTAAATGCCCAAACCATTTAGTTCGTTTCAAAAACCAAGTTTAGTTAAGTTGTGGAAGCGTAAACCAAATCTAATCCTTTTAAAACCATGCGCAAAACAACGCGCCCAAATTAAAACCATGTGAAAGAAAATGTAAAAGCGTAACATGTAATTTAGGTGTATGCCCAAGACCCCAAATGCAATGAAGTGTGCAGTGCTTTCTAATCCTGGCACCGGAAGCTAACTACCTGCAAAAGCATGTAAATCGTGGGTCAACAAACAATGTTGGTGAGTTCACTAGGTAAAATAAATGAGTATGTAACTGCGCTGGTTTCCAAAACCACGTAAGTAAGTAAGTTGTGTTGGTGCCCCGCACCGTGTAACCACTAGTTCATCGCATGTCAAGGGTAGCTAACCCATTCATGATAACTAACCGAATATACCGAACTGCTATGTACTTGTAGCCACATAAGTGTGCCGCATGCCTGACATCATTGTCTATCCACAATGATAAAGTTTCGTTAAGTTATAGTTCACCCCCGCGCTCCCCGAGCCGGTGTGAGGTTTGTAAGACCTAATAGCGCTATCAACTAATAACCCGCTTGCCAACCCTGGCAACTCATTCGGTACGTGAGGACTTACAGATGATAGAAATGGTTTAGTTCATCAAGGACACAATTGCGAACTAGCAAAGTGACCGACCCTCATAAGGATCCATGGCATCCCAACCCGGGATGTGTAAGTAGTCCCAAACCGGACTAGAAAATGTTAAGTAAAGTGTCTCATACCTGAGACGCATGCTTTTGAGAAAAAGAGTAGTGAAACTCACCTTAGGTCGCAAGTGAAAATCCAAATTCCACGAATAGTAACGTGGTACCGACTCCCTTGCGAAGGATTAAACTCCCTAGGGCCTTGAAATCAAACCCGAACTAGCTTGATTAGGTGAAGGATTACTTGATTGCTTGAAAAACCAAGAGGGGATAGGGGTGGGGGTTCGCACGGCGCAAGAGGGACAAGGAGGTAGGGTTTTTATCTTTTCCTTGCCTCCTAATTATAAAAGGGCTTTGCTTGTTCCCCAAGCAATTGGTATTAGGGCCCTTCTAGTCCATTAACTTGACCCGTTAACCATGTTCTAGCCCAATACCGGACCCAATATTATTAACCATTCTAAATTGAATGAAAACCATTGTTTTTATTATTACATAGCATATTATTCATGTGGTGCACGTAATTTGCATAATCTACGCATTACTTTTCAGTTAGGCGATCATTCACAAAAACATGTAATTCACATAAGCACGTACTTCATGTTCTCCATAATTCAATTGTATATATTATTGCTATGTATGTCACATAATTCACCAACGTTTGGGATACAGGACTCATGTGTGTGTTTAACAAGGATTTTCCTACTTATAACATATGTTATCATCTTCTAACATATGTTAAGCCTACTTAGCTAACCCTAGTTAAGTATCTAGCCATGTATGAACATGTAAGTTAACTAGAGTTCAGTAAAAAGTATTTAACCTGAAAATGCGGGGTGTCACATCATCCCCAAGTTGAAAAGAATTTCGTCCCGAAATTCAGCAAGTAAACAGTAAAGCCAGCTATAAAAATGTGTGCTTGGTTCCCGGATGTCACATCATCCCCAAGTTGAAAGGAATTTCACCCCGAAATTCACTTTGAAAGAGCTGCTTTATGTTCCGCGTTTGATCTATGTACAATTTCAGGTTCAGTAAAGAGGTGTGGGTATTTGAGCCGCATCTGATCTTTGCGCTCCCACGTGTATTCCGGTCCTAGACGAGAATTCCACCGTACCTTAACAATAGGTATAGTACTTTGTCTGAGTTTCTTGACGCCCTGCTCAAGAATCTCCACTGGTTCTTCCACGAACCGCAGCTGATCGTCCACCTGGATCTCCTCCAGTGGTACTACCAGTGTCGTATCAGATAAGCATTTCTTCAAGTTTGAGATGTGGAATACATTGTGTACTCCACTGAGTTCATCTGGTAGATTTAGCTGGTAAGCTACTGGACCAATCCTTTTAACAATCTCGAAAGGTCCGACGTATCTGGGATGTAACTTCCCTCGTTTCCCAAAGCGTATCACTCCTTTCCACGGTGACACCTTTAACAAAACCTTGTCCCCAACCTGGAACTCCAAAGGTTTTCGACGTTTGTCAGCATAACTTTTCAGTCGGTCCCGAGCAGCAGCCATCCGGTTTCTAATTTGCACTATCTTCTCAGAAGATTCGTGCACGAGTTCGGGACCTGTTAGTTGACTATCCCCAACCTCAGTCCAACAGATAGGAGACCTACACTTGCGCCCGTAAAGTGCCTCGAAAGGCGCACACTGTATCGAAGTGTGGTAACTGTTGTTGTAAGAGAATTCGATTAAGGGCAAGTGCTTATCCCAGTTATTACCAAAGTCCACCACACATGCTCGTAGCAGATCCTCTAATGTTTGGATGGTACGTTCACTTTGTCCATCCATCTGTGGGTGATAGGCTGTACTCATATACAGACGAGTTCCTAGAGCATCTTGGAGAGTAGTCCAGAAACGAGAAGTGAATCGCCCATCGCGATCAGATATAATGGAAGTAGGCACCCCATGCCTAGAGACTATCTCCTTGATGTATAAGTTCGCCAGCTTCTCTAACGAATCTGTTTCTTTTATTGCCAAGAAGTGGGCCGATTTGGTTAAACGGTCCACGATAACCCAAATCCTGTTATGGCCCGTTGGCGTTCTAGGAAGCTTTGTAATAAAATCCATGGAAATTCCATCCCACTTCCACATCGGAATCTCTGGTTGTTGGAGTAGGCCCGAAGGTTTTTGATATTCAACCTTAACCTTCGCACAAGTCAAGCACTTACTAAAATAAGTGGCTATCTCGGCTTTCATGTTTAGCCACCAGTATAGAGTCTTAAGATCTTGGTACATCTTGTCCGAACCAGGATGTACCGAATAGCGAGAGGTATGTGCTTCATCGAGCACCAGTTGTCTGAGATCCCCAAATCGTGGTATCCAGACTCGATCCATGAAGTACTGCAGACCATCTGTTCTCAGTTCCAAGTGCTTATCAGCACCATGTAGGGTCTCAAGCCCGATGTTTTATTCCTTCAATGCTTCACCCTGTGCTTCACGTATCTTATCAGGAAGATTAGAATGAATGGTGAGTTGCAAGGCTCGCACCCGTTTGGGTTTCGTTTCTTTTCGACTGAGGGCATCAGCTACTACGTTAGCCTTCCCTGGATGATACTTGATGGCACAGTCATAATCATTCAAAAGTTCAACCCAGCGACGTTGTCGTATGTTCAGCACTTTCTGATCGAATATATGCTGAAGGCTCTTGTGATCAGTGAAAATTGTGCACTTTGTTCCATAGAGGTAGTGCCTCCAGATTTTGAGAGCGAAAACCACCGCTCCCAGTTTCAAATCATGAGTGGGGTAATTCTTCTCATGGATCTTCAGTTGCCGCGATGCATATGCAATTACCTTATCACGTTACATCAGTACGCACCCTAAACCTTGGATAGACGCATCACAATATACTACAAAGTCCTTTGTACCCTCAGGCAACGATAATATCGGTGCGCTGCAAAGTTTGGACTTTAGTAGCTGAAAGGCGGATTCTTGGGCATCTCCCCACTTATACGTAATACCTTTCTGCGTTAGGGCGGTGAGAGGTTGAGCGATCTTAGAAAATCCCTCAATAAATCTGCGATAATAACCAGCGAGACCAAGAAATTGGCGCACTTCAGTAGGGGTCCTAGGAGCCTCCCACTTTTTGATAGCGTCAATCTTGGCTGGGTCCACATGTATTCCTGCCCCGTTGACCACATGCCCAAGGAATTGGACCTCCCGAATCTAAAAATCACATTTAGAAAACTTTGCATACAGCTGCTCATTCCTCAGTAGTTCCAAGATTAACCGCAGGTGCTACTCGTGCTCCTCCCTGCTCTTGGAATAGATCAATATGTCATCTATGAACACTATGACGAATTTGTCCAAGTAAGGCTTGCACACACGGTTCATTAGATCCATGAACACCGCAGGTGCATTAGTTAGCCCAAATGGCAAAACCAAAAACTCATAATGTCCATAACGGGTTCGAAACGCCGTTTTCGCCACATCCTCTTCTCGGACTCTCAGCTGATGGTACCCCGACCTCAAATCAATCTTAGAGTAGAAGCTCGAACCTTGCAGTTGGTCGAACAAATCATCAATACGAGGCAAAGGATATCGGTTCTTAATCGTTACCTTGTTCAACTCCCGATAGTCTATGCACATACGAAAGCTCCCATCTTTCTTCTTAACAAACAGAACTGGAGCTCCCCATGGCGAAGAACTGGGTCTAATGTAACCCCTATCCAACAGCTCTTGGAGTTGGGTAGACAGTTCTTGAAGCTCCCCTGGTGCTAAACGGTACGGTGCGTGCGCAACTGGCGCTGCTCCAGGTGCAAGGTCAATCTGGAACTCCACTTTACAGAAATATGTGTAAAGCCGTAGTCTCCATGTAACATCCGTTAACTATCCATAACGGAAACGTAAATCCATACCCGTAACTGTTTCTACAACCCTATTTTTTTATAAATACTAAATGCAACATTAGTAATAATATTATGTTTATATATACATATGAAAATAGTATATGTTAAAGTTAAATTTTTTATAATCAAGAAATATTGTATAAAAGAAAAAAATAAATTTCATGTTTGTAAATGAAGTTTATACTACTTTATCATTATTTTATAATTTGAAATACTTGAGAATCTCTTAAAGAATATTAAAGAAAAATTAGTGACTATTAAATGACATCAATTTTCTTTAGTTGGTTACAAAAGACAAATAATTAGACATTAATTTGAAAGGTTTTAATAGGGATAAATGGAGATTAATTCGGTTGACCATCCATCCCTATAAAAAAAAGTTGATATTATATTTTTTTTACTACACCATCATCACAAGAAGTACCCATGTACCATACACAATCAAGGTGTATCATAATGTTTTCTTCAATTCTCACTTCATGATACTCCAAACTAAAATCAAAGGCTATCAATTATCAATGACGTTGACGTTTGAGTGTGCGCTTGTAGAGCTTGGAACTTCCATCCAAGAATTCAACCTCAATTCTAATCTGATTTGGGTAATTCTGATTCTAATTTTATTTATTTCTTATCTACCTTTGATAAAGGGAAATTGATTCTCAATGTGACAAATCAAGTTCTATGGTTCATAGAATAATTTTGGGATTTTAGGACTTTTAAACCTATTCTAGAACTAGCCTTTAGACATTGCAACTAATATTATTTAGTGACTCTATTATTGATTTGGCCTTAGTCATGCTTGTGATAAGATTTTTGGAAATTTATTCATGTTTTACACTAATTTAAGCTATATTTATTCTATAAAATTCAAGTGGTAATTCTATAACTAAAATATTGTTATATATATATATATATATATATATATTCCAAATTCTATAAATTTTGGTTAATATTGTTATTTGAGTACTTTATACATAATCTATATTATACTTATGTATGTATATATTTTATACATCTCATGTAATTTATATATATATACATATATATACACGCGTGTCTAGACTTTTGATACTTATTTAATTTATAAAATAATAATATAGTCTTACACCCATTTTTTTTATTCATTTTCTCATATTCACTATTTTAATTATATATAAATATTTATTTGCATCGCATTGTACGAGTTGTGATATTTATTTATTCAAATATATAATTTGACACTTTCATACTCATACTATTGGTTGATGTTTAATGCTTTGGATATATTTTACATACACATAAACTATATATTACATTTTATTTTGTTATATTCTAATTCAATGTCTAATTCTAGACAACTTCATTTATTATTATAATAATAAATCTCATTTGATTATCTTTTAATCAAATCTATAACCTATACATATATGTTTATATATATATTTATTCGATGATAAATATGATGTAAACATATCAAATTTTATTTGGGCGAATCATTATTTACTCTTACCATTTTATGTAAATACGAATTGGAATATATATTTTTCTTACGTTATACTATCTAGACATTTTAGAGTCCTAAACTAAATCCCTAAACATATATGAACCTAGAAATCTCCAAGTCTTTCTAGATTTTATTCTATTATTTATACATATAATATTCATTATGTTAGGGTAATTTTTGGAGTTACCCAAACCACTACAACTTGTGTTACTCGTACTTGTTATTCTTCACAACAAGTGAGTATATCTTTCCCCTTTTACATGTTTTACTATTTTGGGGCTACTCATGTACACTATTATCAAGTTTCTATTTCTTATACATAATGCAATTCTCATGTGTGTTTGCCTTATGTGAATTTGTGTGTATGCTTAGTCAAAATCATTAACCGCTGGGCGGCCTAGCATTTCAATGAATAGTACTATGGTATACCCCCTTGAGACTCTGTTGAGAGAATCTTGGTCATTGTCTTGTTAATTCATTATTCAAATTGTTAGTCATGTGTTAGTCATTATTCATAGGCTTGGTTTTGACTGATACTATTTATTACATAATTGCAAATGGTACCGCACATGAATTGCTAAACACTTTTCTTACTATATGTATTCAAATCAGGGTATGCTCACCAATACATTTTTGTATTGACATATACTATTTTCGTACATGTTTCAGGTTATTTTGCGACGCTTCTTTTTAGCTTTTGGATTTATATTTAAGCTTTGACTTTATTGTATTTTAGTTAGACTTGACGCTTTAGAACTATTGTATATTGTAATTTCCTTTCAATGTAAAATTATTCAAATCAATGTATTCAAATTTACACTTTAGTACCATGAGCTATTGAACAATCGTCACTACGTGACACCTCGATGTTTCCGCCATCGGTTGGGGTGTTACAGATTGGTATCAGAGTCATGGTTATAGGGAATTAGGTTATTAGAATGCCTTTTAGCCTAGTCTATAACTAAGCTTACTTTCACGAGTCCTCTCGTGTATATTTCTTTTTATTCTTATATTTTCTTTCAAGATATTTTCGTTATGATTTTTTTTCTCGATATTTTGCTTGGAGAAGAAGACACTCATATTTCACAAACGAAACGATATCACCAAGTTAGGAGTGGTATCCATACCTTGGTGATTAGTTTCACTCCTCTATATGTTATTTATCTTATGAATATATCTTTGAGATAGGAGTGACATCCACACCTTAAAGGATATTTTTCATCCAAAAAGAAACTTGACCACTAAGTTGGGAGTGATATCCTTAACTTAGTGACTGGTTTCACTCCACTGTAATTTTCAATTTTGAAAGACATCTTTGAGTTAGGAGTGAAATCCACATCTCAAGGATCTATTTCTGCATCTCGTTTTTAATCTCGCTAAAGTTTTGGAATTCGTTAGTGATGGGGCATGATACGCGGGTGAAAACTCAAGGTTTGTCATGCTTAATATTGCATGTTTCATGTGATTTATAGTCGTGAACACACTACTTTGATTAGATTTTGTATTTTGCAGGTTAATGAGGCTTAAGGTGTGTTTTGGAGCATTTTGGGAACTTTACACGGAGCTAGATGGTCGTGGAATAAAGAAACAAAAGTTGTTCTGCACGTCGGCGACTCCACTACAGCGCGTCAGCGACTCAGAGGATCATGAGTCTACCACTTCGTAGATAGTGAGAAGTGGAGTCAGCTACACAAGCGCGTCGGCGACTCCTGTCCAGCGCGTCGGCGACTCCAGAGCGTCAGCAACTCCACAACATCGCGTCGGCGACTCAGGTCACTGGTCAACAAACATGGAAATTCGAATTTTAAGCTATTTTTAAGGGACTTTATGATTGGTTTGACCAGGATTTCGATGGGGGAGTGATAAAAACATATATTGGGGATCATAATCATCATCTTTGACTCCCCAAAACACAATCAATATCACCCTATTACACCAAAATCATTGAAGATCATCATTTTTCATCATATCTTTCACTACCAATCCATCCTATCATTGAAGTTTTCAAGATTCAAGACCCGCTTATTTGAAGAATCAAGTTCAATGGCCATGAGTGGCTAATATCCTTGTATCACGCCTAGGAAGTAAACAATTGAAGCTTTAGGGTTTAAACATTTGGGTATTACTTTAACTTTTTAATTGTGTGATTGTGTGTTTGAATTAACTGTATTAGATTGCGATTAATCTTATGTTGAATTCATTTTAGTTAATTGATCTTGTGCCAATTTCTAGTGTCATGAACATGTTTTCTTGCTCTAATACAAACATAGGGTTGTATGTTCTAGGTAATGAAGTGTAGTTTAGTCCATCTTTGATGTTGATGAAACTTGACACCTAAGCCTATTGAACAATCACCCCGTTAACACCAATTGCACTACATTTGTTTGACCCATTTGTGAAAACCTTAGACTTCATTTGTTGAAACCTAGGTGTGATCCTTTTAATTAAATTGCTTACAATCTAAATTGTTTACTATTTTTTTCTATTACATTTCTATTTCAATTTTTATAAATCAAAACTCCTTCCAACTAAACTTTCTTAAATGAACCAAATGCAATCTTCATAAGTTATATACCATCTTCATAAGCAATAGTTTCCAATCAACTAAACAATATTCACTGACCACATGCTCCTTGGATTGATACCCTATTTACCCTAACTACATAGGTTAATTAGGTTTTGCATGACCCTTACGACAGGTCATCAAATGGCGCCGTTGCCGGGGAGCTAGTGCGCTTAGTGTTTATTGAGTAGTTGATATTGTGATAATCTGTTTAATTGTTTGTTTGGTTTATTCTCTACTTTTCCTTGTTACGCGTGGTGTGTTATTTGTGCAGTTTACAGGTAGTGCATGCGTACACGACATTCGGGGAGAACATCTCCTTTAGTGTTTGAACAGGAAATCGAGAGAGTAGCTAGAAGAAACCGACAACACCGGTTAGAGGAGCCGATTCCTTCTAACTCCCAATCACCACCCACAATTCAATCTGTGTCATTTGGAACCGTTCAAATGGCAAGCTCAAACCCAAATCGCCGTTCAGGTGAAAATCAAAGACCACCCACTCCACCTCATCAAAACCGAACCCAACATTCACAACAACATCCACCTCACCAACCACTTCATAACCGAAATCCCAACAACCGAAATGTAAACCAAGGTTCTTCCATATCTAACCGTGGCAATCCCACATTTGATCCGGTCAATCGGTACAATGAAGCCGGATATGATGATCATGTTGAGAATATTGAAGAATTAAGGGCAAACATTAATGATGATGACCCATTCAGTGTACCAAGTTATCAATCATCAGATAGAGTTAGTGTTCATTCTTACCATTCGGGGGAAGATGAATATTCCGAAAGGGATTACACTGAGGAAGATGAGGATTGGGGTTACCGAAATGTTAGTGATGATCATGGGGATGAGGAGGAGTATCAAAGTGATAATAGTTCTAATATGGGTGCAAATCGAAATGGGGGTAATGACAGTTACTACAATCATGCCTTCAATAATCATCACCCAAGACAAAACCCAAGAAGGCATCAAATTCCCAACATTCACCAAAATCGGGGTGAAAATTTTGTGGGTCGAGCAGAAAGAAGACCTAATGGAAGAGGACAACCTAGAGATGAAGAAGTCAATGCTCCACGAAGAAGGCCCCCAGTTCCAATGCAAGGGGTTAATGGTCGGTTTAGACCACTTGCTTCTGAGAACGAGTCACCAATTGTACCACCACCTCCAGGAAGAAGATCTTTTGATTGCAAGCCAAATTACATCAACATTCTTCCTCATTTCCATGGAATGGCTACTGAAGACCCATATGATCATCTGTCTGAATTCAAGGCAATGTGCGGGACTATGGGAGGTCATAACTTCTCTTTAGATGAAGTTCAGCTGAGGTTATTCCGGTTTTCTCTCAAGGATAAGGCAAAGACTTGGTTCCTTACTCTACCCGCACACAGCATTTATACCTGGAGAGAGATGCAACAGGTATTTTTGGATGAATATTTCCCCAGTTTTAAAACAGATAGGGTGCGGTTAGAGATTCGTTCCTTTCAACAGTTACAAGGGGAACCACTTCATGAAGCTTTCACTCGCTTCAAGGAGTTAATTCGGAAATGCCCGCACCACAACATTGACCTTTGGGAATTGGTTAGTAGTTTTGTGAATGGACTGAGTAAGGAGGAAAGAAAATATCTCAAGTCTACTAGCAATGGAACTTTGTTATCTAACCCAGAGCAAGAAGACTGGGATTTTTTGGAGCTAATGGCAAAGAATTCGAAATCGGAAGAGGCAGCTGATCGAAGAACTAAACACCCGGTCTCTAAATCTCTTCCCGATTCAGATTCAAGTTCTAAAGACCGGATTGCTCAGTTAGAGAGAGAGTTGGCAAAGATGAAGAAACGGGAGGTGTCATCGGTACAATACCCTATTTGTGATAATTGTGGAGATTTGGGGCATAAAGCTAGTGAGTGCCCCAGTGATATGGGTCAAACCACCGAAGAGGTAAATCATGTGTATGGGGAAAGGAAGTATGACATGAACTCCAACACTTATCATGCGGGCTTGAGAAACCATCCTAACTTTAGGTATGGTAATCCTTCTAATCAAATGAACCCGAATTTTCAATCGGGTAATCAAAGCGGTGGTGGGCAATGTCAAGGTCGCCAAGGTGGTTACCAAAGAAACAACTACAATCAAGGTGGTAACCAAGGGTACAACAATAATTACCAACGGGGTTACAACCAAGGCGGCTCCTCAAGCAATCAAGGAAATTTGTCGGGAAGTCAAGGTGATGAATCCTTGAGTTCAAAGTTGGATGCACTAATGAATATGATGAAGGACTCCAACAATGACATCAAGGAAATGAAGAAGGTGAATGAGGTGAGAGATAAGTCTCACGAGGCCTTAGCTAAACAAGTGGGTCAACTAGCGGAAGAAATGGCTCAATGGAGAGGAAGCACGGGGAAGCTTCCTAGTGATACCACTCTCAACCCACAACATCAAGGTTCGAATTCGAAGAACACTCGCAATGTTCCCATTAATAAGGTAACCGTTCTTCGTAGTGGTAAAATCATTGATAATAAAATTGAGAATAAAATTGAGCCACCATCTCCCCAATTTGTTGAAGGGGAGGTGGAAGATGTGAGTGATGAGAGTGAAGGTGAGGAGAAAACGGGTCAAAATCAAAGTAAAAATTTTTCTGAAAAATCAAAATCCGTTGAGAACAAACAAGCTCCCAAGGCTAAGGAAAAGGGTATGGAGGGTAATACCATCCCTTATCCCGATGCATTGTTGGAGCCATCTAAAAAAGTGGTTAAAAGAAGAGGCCCACAACAAGAAGAGTTATGGGAAATTTTTAAACAAGTAAAAATTAATTTACCACTTTTGGATGCAATCAAACAAATTCCGTCTTATGCAAAATACTTGAAAGATTTGTGTACCCAAAAGAGAATTCACAAAATTCCAAAGAAAATTGATTTAACCGAAAATGTGAGTTCTATTCTTTCAGGTTCACTTCCACCAAAGTTGCAAGATCCGGGGGCGCCCATCATATCCATTCAAGTTGGAGAATTTAAAATGACACGGGCACTCTTGGACCTTGGAGCTAGTGTAAGCATCTTGCCGGGTAGTCTTTATGACCAATACGAATTTGGTCCACTTCAGGAGTCTAACACCACCGTGGTGTTAGCTGACTTGACTCCTAAACTACCCCGTGAGATGGTTACTGATGTGATAGTAAAAGTCGAAGATTTTTATTATCCGGTGGACTTTTTAGTACTTGATTACGTTTCCATGGACCTAACCAAATAACCCACAGTTATACTAGGTCGACCATTCTTGGCCACAGCCAATGCCCAAATTAATTGCAAAACGGGCACGCTTGACATGACCTTTGGTAACCGTAGGTTTCGGTTAAATGTTTTTTTTCAAATGGGACTAACCCTCTAGTCAATGATGAATGCTATATGGCGGACATTGTTGACGAGTGCATACCTCTATACAACACCGTTGTAGATGAGGAAAACACAATAGAGGAGTGTTTTATGTTCGACAGGTCACAGGTGGAAATGTTGAAAGGCATAGTTGAGGAGGAGAAGAATCAAGACGCAAGGGCAGTACAGGAAGGAAGACCACCATGGACTCATCAAGTGGAGAGCCTTCCTGATCACATTGATACTAAGTTGAAGCCATCTTTAGTTGAGCCACCACAAGTGGAATTGAAGGAGTTGCCTAAGCATTTGAAATATGCTTATGTTGGTGAAGGCAACATGCTCCCGGTAATCATTGCTTCAAACTTGACCGGAGAGCAAGAGGAAAAATTGATGAAGGTATTAGTGACCAATAGAGCGGCTATCGGGTGGACTGTGGCGGATTTGAAAGGTATTAGTCCGTCAATTGTGATGCACAAGATCATCACGGATGAGAAGGTGACTCCCGCAAGAGATGCCCAAAGAAGACTCAATCCTAATATGCGGGAGGTTGTGAAGAAAGAAGTATTGAAATGGTTAGATGCGGGTATCATTTACCCCATCTTGGATAGCCAATGGGTTAGTCCAACTCAAACCGTTCCAAAGAAGGCAGGTATTCAAGTCGTGAAAAACGACTCAGGTGAGGAGGTAGCCACCCGACCGGTAACCGGGTGGCGTATTTGTATTGATTATAGGAAGTTGAATGCTGCAACTTCCAAAGATCATTTTCCTTTACCTTTTATTGACCAAATAGTAGAAAAATTAGCCGGACAAAAATTTTATTGTTTCTTGGATGGGTATTCGGGTTACAATCAAATTGCTATTCATCCCGAAGATCAACAAAAGACCACATTTACTTGTCCATATGGCACATTCGCATTTAGGCGAATGCCATTTGGTCTTTGTAATGCCCCCGCCACCTTTCAAAGGTGTATGATGAGTATCTTTTCGGATATGGTGGGGGAGTCTTTGGAAATCTTTATGGATGATTTTTCTATTTTTGGGTCATCATTTAATTTTTGCTTAGATCAATTGGAAAAGGTTTTACAAAGATGTGTTGAGACAAATTTGGTTTTGAGTTGGGAGAAAAGTCATTTTATGGTCCAAGAGGGGATAGTGTTGGGCCATGTGGTTTCTAGTCGTGGGATTGAGGTTGATCATGCTAAAATACAAGTTATTTCAACTTTACCTTATCCCACCAATATTAAGGGCATTAGATCATTTTTGGGGCATGCGGGTTTTTATAGGAGGTTTATTAAGGGTTTTAGCGACATAACAAAACCTATATGTAATTTGTTATTGAAAGATGCTCCATTTAATTTTGATGAAAAATGTATTGAAGCCTTTGATATTTTGAAAGAGAAGTTAGTTGGGGCCCCAATTTTGCAATCACCCAATTGGTCTTTGCCTTTTGAAATCATGTGTGATGCAAGTGGGTATGCGGTTGGGGCCGTGTTGGGTCAACGGGTAGATAAGAAACCTGTTGCTATATACTACGCAAGTAAGACTCTTTCGGAAGCACAATTGAATTATACAACTACCGAAAAAGAGCTACTTGCGGTGGTATATGCTCTAGACAAATTTCGGTCTTATGTGTGGGGTAGCAAAGTTATTATTTATACTGACCACAGTGCTGTCAGGTATTTAATGGATAAGAAGGATGCTAAGCCCCGATTGATAAGGTGGATACTCTTGCTACAAGAGTTCGATTTGGAGATCCGTGATAAGAAAGGGACGGAGAACGTGGTTGCAGACCATTTGTCTAGATTGATGGTTGAGGAGGAAGACTCAATGAAGGAGATTAATGAGTCATTCCCTGATGAGCACTTATTGGCCGTCTCGACATTACCTTGGTTTACTCATATTGTGAATTTTTTAGTGACAGGTACAATGCCGGAACATTGGGTGAGGAAGCAGAGGCTCCATTTCTTGTCCCAAGTGAAACACTATATTTGGGACGATCCAGATTTGTTTAAAGTGGGAGCGGATCAAATCATCCGCAGATGTGTTCCGGATGAGGAGATTATGAGTGTGTTGAAGCATGTGCATTCTTATGCATGTGGAGGGCATTTTAGTGGCCAAAATACGGGTCACAAGGTTTTGTCGAGTGGGATGTATTGGCCAACAATTTTTAGAGATTCGTTTGAGTATGCAAAGAATTGCTTACATTGCCAACAATTAGGAAGCATCTCAAAGCGTGATGAAATGCCAATGCAACCCATTCTTGTTGTTGATGTTTTTGATGTATGGGGAATCGATTTCATGGGACCATTTCCCAACTCCTTTGGTAATTTATATATTTTGGTGGCAGTAGATTATGTTTCAAAGTGGGTCGAAGCTATTGCCACCAAAACCAATGACCATACCGTTGTTTGCAATTTTATACAAACACATATTTTTTCAAGGTTTGGGATACCCCGGACAATCATAAGTGATGTGGGGTCCCACTTTAAAAACCGGAAATTTGGAAAATTGCTTAAACGGTATGGTGTTGACCATAGGATTGCCACCCCAAATCATCCACAAACTAGTGGACAAGTTGAGGTTTCCAATAGGCAAATCAAAGAAATTTTGCAAAAGACGGTTCGTGCGGACCGAAAGGATTGGTCAACAAAGTTAGATGATGCTTTGTGGGCTTACCGCACGGCCTACAAAAAACCTATTGGAACAACTCCTTATCGGCTAGTGTTTGGTAGAGATTGTCATCTCCCGGTTGAATTAGTTCACCGGGCATTTTGGGCTATAAAAAAGGTTAACTTGAGTTACGATGATACAGGTCGAGAAAGGAAACTCAAGTTGTGTGAGTTGGAAGAGTTACGAGACGAGGCTTATGAGATCGCGTCAAAATACAAGGACCAAATGAAACGGGCGCATGATGCAAAAATTCGTAAGAAAGAGTTTGAAGTGGGTCAAAAAGTGTGGCTCTACAATTCTAAGTTGAAGCTCTTCCCCGGGAAACTTAAAAGCAAGTGGAATGGCCCGTACATAATCACACGGGTTGGAAAGCTTGGAGAGGTGGAAATAGAGGACCCGAAAGATGGGTCAAAGCAAACCGTGAATGGACACCGTCTAAAACATTACATAGAACATATCACGGAACACGGTAAGATTGTAGAGTTGGTAAGTTTCTTGGAAGACATACCAACTTACAACATTGAGTAAAGGATGAATTGGTAGCTCGCACCCCAGGTACGTTCAATTTTAGTTAAGTGTATTGGGACAATACATAATTTTTTTTTCGGGGGGTTGTAATTGTATAATTTTAATGGTAATTTTAATTTTTTTTTATTTATTAAAAAAATTTATTGTTAAAAAAAAAAAAAAAAAAAAACCGTGTCGCTGACTCCAACAACTTGAGTCACCGACTCCATTCTGCACTAGACTCAACTTCTTGCTGTCTACAAAGTGTCCGACTCCAAACTTAAGGAGTCAGCGACTCCATGTCACTGAGTCACCGACTCGGGCTGCAACAAACCCACATTAAAATCTGATTTTAATTTCAAACAACAACCAAATCCCATTATCTCATCTCTTTTACATCATCTTCTCCATTAACTCTCCATAAACCCTAAACCTTCAAGTCACCATAACTTTTTCATTCCTTAACCAAATCTTACAATTTTTGGGTCTATTCCACTTATTTTTTCGAGAGCTACAAAACCCCCATAATATCTTTCCTTGAATCTCAACGATGTGAGAGCAGTCTCAGTTTCAAGTTTCGGGTTTGGTGGGTTCTTCAAGTTTTTGCGTGAATCTTTTAGCTTTTGTGAATTCTTAGTACAATAACCCTTAAAGAAAATGTTCGGGAAGAAACAGAGTAAACCTTCCTCCGGTGAGGGATCATCTTCCTCACGTGTTGTTCGGGGAAAAGGAAAACAATCTAGCCGAGCCCTAGACGATGTCGAAGCAGAAAGAGAAAGAATGGAACGGGAAGAAGAGCAGGTTATGGCCGTTGCTAATGCGGCTCAAGAATGGTTTTGGCTTGACGCTAAGGAGGATCCTATCATCAAGAAATGGGAAGTTGACAAAAGCAAAAGATTGTCAAGCTTCAAGAATAAGGATTGGGAAAAGTGATTGTGGAGATGGAAAATGTGTGACTTAGAAAAAGGGGTCTTAGATGTGTGTGTTTATGAGCGGGCGGTCAACTTAGAAGAATTAAGATGGTTTAATTTGACTTAAAAATTTGAAGCTTTAGGTTGGGAGCGTGCTTTGGATTGGTGCAAGAATGGTAGAAAGAGGATTTATTTAAAGTCTGTATGTGACTGGTATGCTTCATTGAAGATTGAAAATGGCACGGGGCATCCAAGCACGTGGAAGTTAATTGGTGAAGCAAATGGAAAGAAAATGACCATGAGTTTCGAAACGATGAATAGGATAGCCAATTTCGATTCTCTTGGAATTGGTGCTTACACTTATCCTAAAGCTGATGACTTTTGGTGCACCATAGCGCTTGAATCAGATCCACAAAACCTGCATGCAGTCACATGTCCTGAATATCTTGACAAGGGAAAAATAAATAGGCATGAAATGACTTTGGAAGGAAAGCTTATTCAAAATATATTGTTGGATAATTTGTTGGTGAGGTTGGGAGATCGAGGCCACGTAAGAATGTGGGATTGTAGGGTTGTTTATGCTATACTCACTGGAGGCCCTAAGTTTTCGTTTAGGCATATTTGCATGATGAACATATGGGACACGCGCGAGACATACGCGCGAAAAATGATCCCGTATATTCGTTTAATTAATGAGATGTTGGTGGATCAAAAGTGTATTCCCGCGGGGACATGTTGGGTGGACAAGCCGGTGGATAATTTCGATATTAAAAAGTTGAAGAAGTCGAGAATTCTTTATAGTATGGCGGACTACAACCACACTTTTAAAGATGAATCAACCAATAAGACTTTTGTGGTGCGCGATACTAATGCACCACCGGTTGAGGAGGTAGAGATGAGGAGGATAGAACATGATGCTCCGGTTATTCCTCCGCGATAGAGGACGACAGCACGGGGTAGAGGGATGAGCATAGAGATGACTCGGTTGATTAATATGAACCGACCAGGAGGTTTTGAGACGTGGACCTCCGCCGAACGACACATCTTTGATAACACTACATGGACCCGATTGGAAGCTGAAGCAAGAGAAGAGAGGAGGTTGGAACATGAAAGAGAGAGAGAAAGATTGGAGGATAGGCGCTGGGGCGCGTTGGCTATGGCGGTCGAGCAAAACCGGGTGAATCAGTTTGTTTTAGAGAACCAAAATCGATGCCATAGGGATCTGAGAGAAGGACGGCCATATGAGCCGTATTCACCATGGGTGGATTATTCCACCATTCGGGGTGCGTCACAGGAGATTCATGATGCGGTCCAGTGGCCACAAGGGGTATCATCAAGTTATTTACCATCTCCGCCACCTCAACCCATGGAGACGGGCTCTTCCACATCTCCACTTGAAGATTATCAAGAGATGTGGGGAGAGCTCTTAGGACTACCATATCAACCATACCCACCACGAGACCCGAATGAACGTTACTACCGTTAGAGGGTAAGGTATGCTCTATTGTTGTTGTACATTTTTCTTTTTAGTCTGTTTGTGTGCGGTTTTCTTTATTTTTCTCGGTGTGTTTTATTTTATGTTTTTTTTAAGTACATAAATAAGCGTTGTGGGTGTGTTTAACCCTCACGAGACCTCACTCGTCCTCATAACCGGAATGTCGGGAGGTTTAAAGGATCTATCCCTAGTTAGTTTTTTTTATATCCACAAACCAAAAATTGAGTTAAAAGTATCTGGTAAGTATCTTTCAACAAATAATAAACCAGCAACCCTTAATTTCTTTTGTGAGAAGCATGCTTCTACAAATTTGTGAGTTGTAGGTTCATTCACAATGGAATGGAGTATATTGTTGAAAGCGAAGAACATGGAGCATAAAAATCAAACCAGGTGCACCTCTCCTCATTTCTCTATTTTTGGTTCTTTAGTTAGGATAAGTGGATTGTGTACTATTTTGAACTGGGTGAATCTTTGTGGGTGGTTATCACATTCCCGTGCATGCTTTTAGTCTCTTCCTACACATTGAGGACAATGCGGCCTCTAATTGGGGGGGGGGTGAGAAAATTTAAGCATTTTGAAATCCACCATTTAAATACTACACATTGAGGACAATGTTGGACTCTAAGTGTGGGGATGCGGGAGGAAATTTGAAAATTTTTCAAAAAAAAAAAAAAAAGTCCTTGTTTAAGCATTCTAAGAACGCAAGTAACTAAGTCAACACGGGACAGTATGAACCATTTTGGTCTTTTGTCATGGTCAGGTTCTGAAAAATTCGCATGATAACTCTCAACTAGTTTTGGTAAAAAGAATTATGGGTGGTTATTTGGGAGTAGTTTGCTTGAAAGGTCGATTTACTACACACATTTCATATACCTACCCATCTTTCCATGTGAGATTTTGAGCCACCACAACATGTTACACTTTATAAAATTTTATCTATTTTGCATGTTGTGTTCCTTTGAATTGAGTGTGCCATTATATTTGCATACGGTAGAACTTGCACCTTTAATACGTTTACCGCCCTAGACCAATTGTGAACATAAGAATGATTAAGGCATTAGGTTAAACCTTTTTATTTTTAAACCATTTTCATCCCTGACCCGTTTCAATATCCCTTAGTTAACCAATCTTGATCCTTAAACCTTTTTCATTTGACCACTCATTTCAACCCAATTAACTCGTTAGCCTTTTTATTTTCAACCCGAGTGATGAAAATTCGATTGTAGGACGTTGTTTTGTATTGTAAAAAAAAAAAGAGAGAGAGAGAGAAAAAAAAAAGAGCTTGAAAAGCATCAAAAAAGAGTGGAAGTTATTATAGAAAAGTACAAAAATATATTGTAAATAGTCATTGAATAAAAAGGCGTAACATTGCCTTATAGTTGAGTAGTTGTTTGTTCTTTTTGATTAGTTGTTTGATGTTATAATAGTCGAATTTTCATCACTGTAGTCACTTTTAAAAAACATCCCATTCCACACCCTTTGCCCAGCCACGTTACAACCCTTTTAAAGACCTTTTGACTCGTGTTCGCTTTTGAGAAATTTGGGGAAGTGCGATTAAGTTGCAAGCATATACCAATATGCATTATAATCGGTTTTGACAGTACCATATATATTCTAGTACATCAATACTAGTCAATTAAACCAAGTGGAGAGAATATTGTGAGGGATATGTGTGTGGTTTGTTTGCTTTAGAAGGTAGGCTAATCTTGGGTAACCACTTGCATTTTGAAAAGATAATCATTGGAAGTTGGGTAGTCTTGATTGTAGAAGGCATAGGAACCGGGTATGACATTAGACCTTAACTCTTTGAGAATGGGGAATATGTTTTGTGTTTGGAATTGTGAAAGTGTAATAAGTTTGCTTGAGGACAAGCAAAAAGATAAGTGTGGGGATGTGATACGCGGGTGAAAACTCAAGGTTTGTCATGCTTAATATTGCATGTTTCATGTGATTTATAGTCGTGAACACACTACTTTGATTAGATTTTGTATTTTGCAGGTTAATGAGGCTTAAGGTGTGTTTTGGAGCATTTTGGGAACTTTACACGGAGCTAGATGGTCGTGGAATAAAGAAACAAAAGTTGTTCAGCGCGTCGGCGACTCCACTACAGCGCGTCAGCGACTCAGAGGATCATGAGTCTACCACTTCGTAGACAGTGAGAAGTGGAGTCAGCTACACAAGCGCGTCAGCGACTCCTGTCCAGCGCGTCGGCGACTCCAGAGCGTCAGCGACTCCACAACATCGCGTCGGCGACTCAGGTCACTGGTCAACAAACATGGAAATTCGAATTTTAAGCTATTTTTAAGGGACTTTATGATTGGTTTGACCAGGATTTCGATGGGGGAGTGATAAAAACATATATTGGGGATCATAATCATCATCTTTGACTCCCCAAAACACAATCAATATCACCCTATTACACCAAAATCATTGAAGATCATCATTTTTCATCATATCTTTCACTACCAATCCATCCTATCATTAAGGTTTTCAAGATTCAAGACCCGCTTATTTGAAGAATCAAGTTCCATGGCCATGAGTGGCTAATCTCCTTGTATCACGCCTAGGAAGTAAACAATTGAAGCTTTAGGGTTTAAACATTTGGGTATTACTTTAACTTTTTAATTGTGTGATTGTGTGTTTGAATTAACTGTATTAGATTGCGATTAATCTTATGTTGAATTCATTTTAGTTAATTGATCTTGTGCCAATTTCTAGTGTCATGAACATGTTTTCTTGCTCTAATACAAACATAGGGTTGTATGTTCTAGGTAATGAAGTGTAGTTTAGTCCATCTTTGATGTTGATGAAACTTGACACCTAAGCCTATTGAACAATCACCCCGTTAACACCAATTGCACTACATTTGTTTGACCCATTTGTGAAAACCTTAGATTTCATTTGTTGAAACCTAGGTGTGATCCTTTTAATTAAATTGCTTACAATCTAAATTGTTTACTATTTTTTTCTATTACATTTCTATTTCAATTTTTATAAATCAAAACTCCTTCCAACTAAACTTTCTTAAATGAACCAAATGCAATCTTCATAAGTTATATAGCATCTTCATAAGCAATAGTTTCCAATCAACTAAACAATATTCACTAACCACATGCTCCTTGGATTGATACCCTATTTACCCTAACTACATAGGTTAATTAGGTTTTGCATGACCCTTATGACAGGTCATCAGGGCACGTGCAATCCGGAAGGGTGAGCGCTTGTATCCTGAGTTTTCTGTCTAGGCCTGGCATTTTGCATAAATCCCAATCAGACGAGGGACCCGTATGCCGACCTGGGAACTCTCAGGATGAGCATTCACTTATAGGCTAAAGTACGCCCCCACAAGTCACTAGAAAATTTCAAATACTTGAGTTAGTCCAAGTTTCCTATGGAAACAATTCCAATATTTTATATCATCGATATTTATATTTGTTTATCATTTGAACACTCAATTTAATCTCTTGATGTTTCATATGCCATTATTCATTGATCATTCGCTTTTGAATTCCTTATCGTCGTTATTAATTTTTTTTTTGTTCGATATATTATCGCATTAAAGCTTACACTATTTCACTTATGCTTTGTGACTTTTACACTATAAAGCATCACTTCTCTTTTGCTAAAACATTTTCCCCATGATCCAGATTATAAACTTCATGTTTAACTTTGATCACATCCTAATTTTGGTACGTCAAGTCTTCACACACAGTTAAAATAAACGTGGTTTCAAAATTTATTAATCAACTTGTTTATATTCTTATATTTATAAACTCATTTGATAGATGTCACAGGATATCCCTAAACTATGACCTTTTATATCCGCTTGTGCATCCACAATACTCTCAACACAAAATATACTCATTTACACAATACTAATTTACACCCAGTTTAGGGAAGCCTATTCACTAGATTAATACACACCCTATATACACGTTGTGCCTTGAAACAAATAGCCCACTATGAGCCCGAAGAGATGCCTTAACGATCCTTACAAACAAACGATCTTTCAATGTATAAATTTCTTAGAAGTTTGACAATTAAAGGTTTCCAGTTTACCTAGTCCTAACGGGTACCACTTAGATTTTCTCAAACATTTCATAACAATATTTTTTTTTTGACTTTAATGAGATTTCAACCTACAAGTTAAAGAAATGTTTAAATACAGAAAATGCTATTTTCAAAATTCGTCAAGGCATCTGGGATCATTCACAACCTTCACGTCATTTTAAATCTTGGTCTTTTGAAACACAATAGATTTATGCATATTTCATGAAATGGTTTCATCTTGCATTTTATAAACTAGTATTGCATATTTTACAAGTCAAATATAAACCTTCTTGTTTTCATACAACGGATTCAATATATGTTTTCGGGAAAAGAAACTTGCGACTAATAAAACACTGTATAAACACTTTTCAACTCGAATTCTCATAAACACGAGAAAATGTGTACTCACGAAGACTTTTCATATGAACCTGTTTTGAATCTAAAACACGATTCGATTTCTAAAAAGTTATTCTCATGCATTACTACCATTCATTCAACAATATCACAAAGTTCGAGTAAACTGCGAAAATTTACCTTTTACACTTGTACACTTTTAGTCGCAAAACTTTTGGTCTAACAAAACAATGGACATATCCTCATTGGAATGTTGCTAAATGCCTTTCATCGTATGTTGCAAATATACAAAAGTTACTAAATTTTAACTCGCATACCAGTAGACTGTACGTAGGTTCCGTGTACTCTCAGTTGCAGTAAATGTCATTATTTTATTCTTACATCATTATATTTATAGTCACGTTCGCATATTATCTTATTATTCTCGTATTATTCTTTTATTAGGGATTATTCTCACGCTTTATTCGCAACTACTCTTGCACTAGTTATTAGTAGTTATTCTTACAACACTGGTTTTGAGCATTAATTTAACTCGTTTACTTTCATTTTGTGCAAATTGTGCGATTTACTCGATTTACTCTATTTACGTTATACTATTCTTTCAATCGAAATTTTATGCTATACTTATATACTTACATGAACGCATATTTGGTATGCAAAATTTTTTCTGTTGTGAGCAAAACCCTGTTATACTTTACATTATTTTGTTCATCATCATGGCCAACGAACATACTAGTTGATAACTCGTATGAGATCTAAGCCAGTGCCCACGTACGACTCGGATTAGAGTATTTCTTCAATCCGAGGGTGTTGGGTCTGCTGACCTGGAGAAGAACAGATGATTGAAAAGCCAAAATATACTAACAGTTGATTCCACAAATAAACAGTCTTTACAACATATTCTTCCCAAAAGACCGCTGACCCTAACAACTGTTCCATCCAAACAACTGCTGCTACAACTGCTGATACAAAGGACTGCCAGAGAACAACTGATAGAGAACAACTGCTGACTAAAGGTCTGATGAAGAAACAACTGCTGATCAAGTACTGAAGACTAAAGGTCTGTTGGAGTCAACAGCACTTAGACTCCAACAGATGTTGCAAGACCATCAGAGTTTTCCCTTAGCAGTAGTTTGCTTTAACAGTGCTTTGTAATATAACAGTAGTTTGTATAGGGCAGATGTTTAATGTTGTTATTCTGTTAGAGGTCACTATCTTAGGTGACGTCAGCAAAGGTCACCAGTGGTTTAGGTTTGTCTATAAATAGAACAGTGCTTGTACTGTTCTATTATATCACACACAAACATTCTCTCAGACAAACAATCACTGTGTGATCAGGCTGAGGGGGAGTATTTGTACTGATTGTAATCTTTCAATTAAATGAAAGCATTTGATCATTGAAAACATTTATTCCTGTTGTTTTGATTATAGTTTATCTTTCCGCTGCACTTTCCATATATATTTACATCATTCATTTCTCATCTTATTCTAAATATATCAAAACAATCAAACTCAGATCCTAACAGAGGGGAACGGTGTAAACCTCAGAGTCTATCAATATGACTGTTTAGAGCCAACGATGTGAACAGAAGTTACCGGTTAAGGGTGAACCCGAAAGGGAAGAACCTCTAACCATGTCTATTACTTACATGTTACTCTCATTACGGTTAAAGGGTAAACCCGAAAGGGAAGGACCTCTAACCATGTCATCGGTTCATTGCAGTATCAATTACTTAGCATATCCTGATTGCATGCATTTGTTTCTGGTATTACTTAGGATAGGGTTATGGAAAAGCATAACACCCTAGTGTAAGGTAAATCGATGATTACGGTCCGGAACTTAATCATGGGTTTACAGGTACATGAGGGTGGTGTGTAATTCTATTTAGGCTATTGGTAGACAATCAGTACGAGTCAAAAGTATCGGGAGTGTGGTGGGTTAGCTGCGGTACACCCTATATATAAGCATAAACGATACCGCGGGAGCGAACTAAGAGTCTGACCAAGAACCTACCCATTACTTTATAATTACTATCTCTTCATTAGATTGTTGACTAATAGCTAGCATTTTCGATAAGAACGTTCTTACGTGAGCTTCAACTCGTCTTCCTAGAGTCTTTCTCTTGACCACGCACACGGAAAACACAAACCTTCTATACTCTTGCACTCCCAGTTATTTGGATTCTTGTTGCATACTCAAATAACGTTCAGTCAGAAACCTTTCTAAAGTAGGGGAGACTGCTTCATTAGTACTTCTGCCCCTCGCCAGTTACATATTCCCAAAACCTTTCTCATTTAAACTCTCAACTTTCTAACTTTGGGTTAACAGTCAAAGATTTTTGGAACTCTTACATCGGATATTAGACAACTACTTTAAATTTTGTCAAACCATAATCGATGCATTTTTTTTTAAAAAAACCACTTGTCTTTTTCAACACTTTTTGTTTCATAGAAACCTCCACTTGAAATAAATTTCGAGACAAAATTTTCTAAAGTAGGGGAGATTGTAACATCCGTTAACTATCCATAACGGAAACGTAAATCCATACCCGTAACTGTTTCTACAACCCTATTTTTTTATAAATACTAAATGCAACATTAGTAATAATATTATCTTTATATATACATATGAAAATAGTATATGTTAAAGTTAAATTTTTTATAATCAAGAAATATTGTATAAAAGAAAAAAATAAATTTCATGTTTGTAAATGAAGTTTATACTACTTTATCATTATTTTATAATTTGAAATTCTTGAGAATCTTTTAAAGAATATTAAAGAAAAATTAGTGAATATTAAATGACATCAATTTTCTTTAGTTGGTTACAAAAGACAAATAATTAGACATTAATTTGAAAGGTTTTAATAGGGATAAATGGAGATTAATTCGGTTGACCATCCATCCCTATAAAAAAAAGTTGATATTATATTTTTTTTACTACACCATCATCACAAGAAGTACCCATGTACCATACACAATCAAGGTGTATCATAATGTTTTCTTCAATTCTCACTTCATGATACTCCAAACTAAAATCAAAGGCTATCAATTATCAATGACGTTGACGTTTGTGTGTGCGCTTGTAGAGCTTGGAATTTCCATCCAAGAATTCAACCTCAATTCTAATCTGATTTGGGTAATTCTGATTCTAATTTTATTTATTTCTTATCTACCTTTGATAAAGGGAAATTGATTCTCAATGTGACAAATCAAGTTCTATGGTTCATAGAATAATTTTGGGATTTTCGGACTTTTAAACCTATTCTAGAACTAGCCTTTAGACATTGCAACTCATATTATTTAGTGACTCTATTGTTGATTTGGCCTTAGTCATGCTTGTGATAAGATTTTTGGAAATTTATTCATGTTTTACACTAATTTAAGCTATATTTATTCTATAAAATTCAAGTGGTAATTCTATAACTATAATATTGTTATATATATATATATATTCCAAATTCTATAAATTTTGGTTAATATTGTTATTTGAGTACTTTATACATAATCTATATTATACTTATGTATGTATATATTTTATACATCTCATGTAATTTATATATATACACGCGCGTCTAGACTTTTGATACTTATTTAATTTATAAAATAATAATATAGTCTTACACCCATTTTTTTATTCATTTTCTCATATTCACTATTTTAATTATATATAAATATTTATTTGCATCGCATTGTATGAGTTGTGATATTTATTTATTCAAATATATAATTTGACACTTTCATACTCATACTATTGGTTGATGTATAATGCTTTGGATATATTTTACATACACATAAACTATATATTACATTTTATTTTGTTATATTCTAATTCAATGTCTAATTCTAGACAACTTCATTTATTATTAAAATAATAAATCTCATTTGATTATCTTTTAATCAAATCTATAACCTATACATATATGTTTATATATATTTATTCCATGATAAATATGATGTAAACATATCAAATTTTATTTGGGCGAATCATTATTTACTCTTACCATTTTATGTAAATACAAATTGGAATATATATTTTTCTTACGTTATACTATCTAGACATTTTAGAGTCCTAAACTAAATCCCTAAACATATATGAACCTAGAAATCTCCAAGTCTTTCTAGATTTTATTCTATTATTTATACATATAATATTCATAATGTTAGGGTAATTTTTGGAGTTACCCAAACCACTACAACTTGTGTTACTCGTACTTGTTATTCTTCACAACAAGTGAGTATATCTTTCCCCTTTTACATGTTTTACTATTTTGGGGCTACTCATGTACACTATTATCAAGTTTCTATTTCTTATACTTAATGCAATTCTCATGTGTGTTTGCCTTATGTGAATTTGTGTGTATGCTTAGTCAAAATCATTAACCGCTGGGCGGCCTAGCATTTCAATGAATAGTACTATGGTATACCCCCTTGAGACTCTGTTGAGAGAATCTTGGTCATTGTCTTGTTAATTCATTATTCAAATTGTTAGTCATGTGTTAGTCATTATTCATAGGCTTGGTTTTGACTGATACTATTTATTACATAATTGCAAATGGTACCGCACATGAATTGCTAAACACTTTTCTTACTATATGTATTCAAATCAGGGTATGCTCACCAATACATTTTTGTATTGACATATACTATTTTCGTACATGTTTCAGGTTATTTTGCGACGCTTCTTTTTAGCTTTTGGATTTATATTTAAGCTTTGACTTTATTGTATGTTAGTTAGACTTGACGCTTTAGAACTATTGTATACTGTAATTTCCTTTCAATGTAAAATTATTCAAATCAATGTATTCAAATTTACACTTTAGTACCATGAGCTATTGAACAATCGTCACTACGTGACACCTTGATGTTTCCGCCATCGGTTGGGGTGTTAAACTCCACTAATAAAACAATTGGAGGACCTATGATTGTACTCCAGTTGTGGGCCTGGACACGAATCAGTGTACTATCCCCCAAGTGTTCAACCCGGTTGATGCCTGGAAAACCTTATGGTGCTATGTATGTATTTTATCCATTACCCTTATATTATATAAAATAATTATTTGTTAAATAAACTAAGTCGTTTTTTTATTATTTTTTACAGCTGGAAAGGTAAGCACGGATTAAAGGAGGTTGCCTCGCGATCGTCAAGACAGATACGATCACAACTACAAAATTTACATGCTGAACAGGTATGAGACCGTTGATGTTGTGTTACAAGTAAAATACATTATGAGACTAATGGTGTTTCTTATTAATTTTTTTTTTGCAACAGTTTATTTGGTGACCCTATGCACAATACATAGGGATATTGCCTCAAAGTTGCACAGAGGGGAGTGATTGTTGGCGTTCGGATTGCTTTCTTGTGTGGTTTCAGGTGGTGGAATACCACCAAGCTAGTAGGGTCATGAGACAATTTGGATTACGTCAATGGATTCCTGAGGGACCACCCTTTACCCCCCAAGTCCACACCGAACTGCACAAAAAGAACCCGTTCTGGCAGACCATACGAATCTTGGTTTGCAAACTTTCATAGCGAGTATGTGCAGTCGTGGAATGACCGCAAAAATAGAATAGTGGGTGGGGAAGAAACACCATTTCCTTCCGTGTATCCCGGTTATATGAAATGGTACTTAGAAAGAACCGTGGGATACATGACGAATCCAATGTCCATCCCGGTATCGCAATCGGGTTACAAAGATGACGCTGGGATTGCCCAAGTGATGGTATATATGATGAGCCGGTCGTTACGGGTCATGCAAAACCTAATTAACCTAGGTAGATAGGGTAAATAGGGTATCAATCCAAGGAGCGTGTGGTTAGTAATTATCGCTTAGTTAAGTTTGTAAATGTTGTTTATGAAGGTGCTAGCTAATTATGAAGTATGCAATTTATCATTTAAGAATTAGTTGAAAAGTTGTTGATTAATATGGAACTTAGATTGAATTTGAAAGAAGCAAAATAATAATACTTGTAACAATAAGATGGAAATGATTACACTAAGGATTTGGGCAATTGAACACTAAGGCATTCAACAAGTAGGCATAATTGGATAAACAATGACAATGTAATTGGTACTAACGGATTGATTGTTCAATAAACTTAGGTATCAAGTTTTATCAACATTCACAATGGACTAAACTATACTTCATCATTTAGAACATACAATCCTATGATAGTGTTGATGCAAGGAACCATGTTCATATCATTTAGAAATTGGCACAAGATCAATTAACTAGAAATGATTTCAACATCAGATTAATCACTAATCAACACTGGTAATTCAAGTACATGCAAACATTAATCAAAAGTTTAAACAATGAAATGCCCAAATGTTAAAGCCCTAGTTATCAAAAACTTACATCCCTAGTGTAATACAAGAAGTTTAGCCAAGCATGGCTATGGTGTTCATCATCTTCAAGTGTGTTCTTGAATCTTCAAAGCTATTGTGTAGAATTGGATGTAGAATAATTGTATCATATTTTCTCTTCAATGGTGATGATTTTTATATTGAAAAATGAGATCAAAACAGCTCCCCACGCAGTCAAAGATCATAAAATCGCCATTAACATTTGATCCCATCAGTTTTGACTTGAAAAAGGAAACATTTTGACCATTTTGACTTTTAGCGTAGGATACGCCAATTTTGGCGTATCCTACGCAAATCCTGTTTTGCCTCACACACTTTCTGCTGCCCTACGCCACCTTAGTTGCCTCTGCCTACGCAAATGGCGTAGGATACGCCATTTTTGGCGTATCCTACGCTAACTTCCTGCGGGCGTCCGTTTTTGGTTTTCCAACTCGCGTATGCCTCCGTTTCTTGCCCGGGCAACTCCAAAACGTCGTTTTTGCTTCCTTTTTGTTGTCAAACCCTGAAATGATATAACAAGATCAAAGCGATACCATTTGACATTAAACGTTCTTTAAAATGCACTTTATGGGTGTTTTTATACACATCCTTTAATCAACCCATCACATCCCCACACTTGTCTTTTGCTTGCCCTCAAGCAAATCAATAAGCCATGCCCAATCAACAATTTAATCTAATTTTTCAACCATTTTATCGATTCTCAAAAACGGCCCCTAGTCATACCCTAATTCACAAGACTTACACCTGTCAGTAGATTTACATTCCAAGGTTTTTTTTATATGTTTAAAACAAATGCCTAGCTAAATCCAACTAGATTTGATTTCACACTTTTGCACACCCCTCACAATGGTTCACTCCACTCGGTTTACTATCTCAGCTAGCAAGTAATGTGCTAGTATTTCATGTTAATCACTCAAAACCGATCATAGGGCATGTTAGCATAGGCTTGCAATTCAATCACCTTCCATGATATTTTTCAAAAGTGAACACAAGTCAAAAGGTCTTTAAAACGGGTTGTAATGGGGCTAGGCGAAGGGTATGGAAAGGGATATTTTAAGTGGCTAAGGTGATGAAAATTCGACATTTATTCCAAAGACTAACTAACTTCTCAATGCTAAGGCAGTGTTACGCCTTTTTATTCAATCTCTAACTCAAGCATATTTTTGTGCTTTTCTATGAGAACTCTCATTTGTTTGTAACGTATTTGATCTCATACTTTTTTTTTTTTTTTTTTTTTTTTACTAAATTGCAACTCATATACAATACAAAGCAAAATCCTACGATCGAATTTTCATCACACTGGGTTTTAAAAATTGAAAAGGTTAAATGGGTCAAAAGGTTGATATGGGTGATCAATTGAAAAGGTTTCAGGCTCAAGATTGGTTAACTAAGGAATATTGGAATGGTTCAAGGATGATAAAACTGGTTTTTTAAAAAAAAATAAAAGGTTTAACCTAATGCCTTAATCATTCTTGTGTCCACAATTGATCTAGAGTAGTAGGCGAATCAAAAATTGCAAGTTCTACCTTATGCGCCTATAATAGCACACTCAAATCAAATGAACACAACATGCCGGAGAATGTGGACAAATATTTGTAAGGTGTTGGCATGTTGTGGTGGCTCAATAATCTCTTTGTGAACCTAAAGGGAATATGGGTTGCCGACATGCAAAAGTGTTACATTTCTTCTTAATCTTTTCTAACTAGGCAATCCATATTTTGCAAAACATCCTTGGAAAAACACATCAAGGAACTTAAAGAATTATGACCATGACTAGGGGTCGAATTTTGTGATCCAATATCATGGTGAAAAAGAATTTGCCTTTTTTTTTTTTTTTTTTATTTTATTTTATTTTTTTTTTTTTTTATGGCTATTGGCTATTCCCCCATCCCCACACTTAAAGTTTACATTGTCCTCAATGTGGGATTTTTGCACGAATAAGGGAACCAAATAGTTGATTAATTCACAAGTGCGAGGATGTTTTTGTTTCATCCTACTACATCTTTTTCTAACATGAACATTAAAGTTCCACCCCAAGCCTTATTCAACAACACATAAAAGATTAAAGAATAGAAAGCACCTGATAAACAAAGGATGTCTCCATTTCCTCGATGAATCCTTGCTCTCCATACTTGGATGCTTCCCATTCTCCATTTTTTCCTTTTCACTGAACACTCACCGGTGATGCATATCCTAGGCTCACTCTCAAATCATCAACACATACAAGACAACTAGAAAAAAAAAAAAACTAGAATGCAAAACATAAATTCTAACATACTCAAGCAAACCCAAAATAAAGTCAACCACACAAAATAAAAGACAAAACAGTAAAAATAAATAGTCTACAATGATACACATAAAATGTTACCAAAACCATCCATCAGCGGTAGTAGGGATCATTCGGACCCGGTGGTGGATAAGGCGCGTTCGGATGCCCGAAAATTGCATCCATCCATCCATGGTAGTCACTGAGTGGGTCGGCAGAAGAGGAAGATCCTTCAGTTGGTGGTGGTGGCGGTGGTGGCTGCGGGATGGGAAGATAACTGGATGAGATCCCTTGGGGCCATCTAACCTGGTTGATCACCTCCTGTGGTTGTTCCCTTATAGTTGAATAATCAACATAGGGAACAAATGGCTCATAAGGACGCCCTGCTATTAAGTCCTGGTGATGTCTAACCTGCTCACTCTCCAAGAACCTGTTGGCCGTGTCCATCTCTCGGGCATAATTAACTGCCCACCAATGTTTATCTTCCCGTGCCTTTCTTTCCTCTTCTCTTTTCTCCTCTCTCGCCACCTGATCTCTTTCTCGCTGTTCTTCCCTTGCGATTCGCGCTTGCTCCCTTTTCATTGCCGCGTCTTCTCTTTGACGTGTTAATACCATGTTTCGTGTCCCTCGATCCCAAATTGACTTCTTGAATGAAGTCCAACCTTGATAACCACCGGGTCTTGCCCGGTTGACCTCTGCTACCATCTCTGCCTCCTCCCTGCTCATCTCCCGAATCACCGGTCTCTCTCTCACAACTTGTAACTCCTCTTCTTCTTCTTCAGCCTCATCTGTGTGCACCTCGTCATCATCTTCCTGTTCCACATCCTCTCGTAATGCCATGATATTTGTGTTACCTTGTTTATCTAGCAACACATGATACTCTGCAGTCTTCTCATAAGTGAACTTTGCCTTGACAAAACTTCCCCACTTCATCTTCATGACATCTATCTCAATGGCTGGAGTTGACCTTGTCACTGCCCCTTGTGCCTCCATTAGATATGACAAGAGCCTTACGTGTGGAATCATTTTCCGGTCTTGGCTTTCGCGACTGTCCCAAACATTCATCATGACCAGATGCCTAAAAGATATGCGTGGTGTACCATACATGAGTGCGTGTAGCACCCGAACATCCCAACCTCTCACCTTTGACCTATCCCCAAGCCTCGCCATTAGGTTTTCAAACGAAATACCTAAAAGAAATCTGGCCTCACATGCCATATCCTCTCTGCGGTAGTCATTCCCCCTTTTAACCGGGACCACATTATCAAACATGTTTTGTGGGTCGCTATTTTTTTGGGTTTTGGACCAAAAGATCTCCTCGGGGATGTAATAATATTCATTCTCCGGACAAGAGTCAAAATTGGCAATTTGACGTAATGTCTCGAAGGATAAAGTCATCTTTTTCTTTCCCACGGTACCAGTCATCTTCAACGTGAGAGGTGGGTTATCACCAAGGTCCCGCTCAATTGTGGACATCCACTGCTCGATTGCCTTCAAATAGATCTTTTTCCCACGATTTGCACAATAATCTAGAGCCGCTTCCCAACCAATTCTTTCGAATTTCTGTGTCAATCCCACTAACCGCAACTGTTCCCTATCATATGATCTCTCACAAACCAACACTCCCTCGGTATCATGCTTCAATGTTGACATCTTTTGATACCACATGGCTGGCCTAATTTCTTCAGGAAAGGCTGACAGTCTTTTGGATTTTTCGTTCCATGTAGGAAGGTCCACATCCATTCTTTCAACACGCTCCGCCCTTTCGCTACGATCCAATTCATGTTGGACTTCATCAACTTCTTCGTCAGATTCGTCTCGTAGATTGGTTCGTTTCCCCTTTTTTCTTTTTGGTTGAGAAGATGATTCGGCATGCTCCTTACCTTTTCTTCTAAAGATATTCTGCAACATCATTCAACAACAACAATGTAGTATTAGTTATCTAATCCCAACAAGACTAGCATGTACCTCACTACATTCTACCCAAACACGGTACCCTATGGCTATGAACACATACTAGCGATTAAGGATGTTGTGCTAATCGCCTAAATTCACAACCATATATTTTACATCTCTACAATCCCCTCCCTACACTTATTTCTTGCTTTTATTAAAAAAAATTCGTTTTTTTTTTTTTTTTTTTTTTTTTTTAACAAAGGTTTCAACCCAAACAATCAATCCTAAGCACTACTACTCATAATATCAATTTCTCAAACATTCATGAACACATAATATGTAACTAATGAAAATAACAAGGAAAAGTTATGAGAAACATACCTTCATGATGATTATTGAGTAGGGAAATAACCACAAGCAAGAAATAAGAGAATAATAAGAACACCACACAAACTTGCGAATTTTCAGCCCTTGATTTGCCCCTCAAAACGTTAAAATTAATAAATTCTAAGTTAGGGGTTTTGTAGGTCTCGAAAAATTAAGTGATTTTGATATAAAATTTGTTAAGTTTGGTGGAAGATTGAAGGAGTTATGAAAGATTGAGTGGTTGAAGGTTTAGAGGGTTTGAAGAATTTGGGGATGAAGAAGATGAATGATTTGGAGGTTTGAGGTGTTGTAATGATGTGGGTAGGTGTTAGAATGAAGAGTTTTTTGGTTTTTTATGCAGGTGGGTCCGGGTCAACCTTGGTCAACAGCCGAAATTTTTTTTTTTTTTTTTTTTTTTCGGTCTTTGGCGTAGCCTACGCCAAAATTGGCGTAGGGTACGCTAGATGCGTAGGGAAGTGGCCTCAAGCTTGCGTAGGGCAGGGAAAATTGGCTAAGGCAACATTGGTTTGGCGTACCCTACGCCACTTTTGGCGTAGGCTACGCTAATTTTTGTTTTTTTTTTTTTTTTTTTTTTTTTTTTTTTTTTTTTTTAACAAGGGTTTTATATAAAAAAAAAAAAAAATTTGCTAAGACTTATAAAAAAAATATATGTACAATTAATTTACAACTTCCCACCCCCCGAAAAAAATTAGTATTGTCCCCAATACTTTAATTAGAATACATACCTGGGATGGGAGTTTTCACCTTCATTTTTAGTTGATTTCATAAGTTGGTAAGCCCTCTAAGAAACTTACCAACTCCACAATGTTACCATGTTCTGTTTGGCACTCCACATAGGGCTTCAACCGATGCCCGTTCACAGTTTGGTTTGACCCATCTTTCGGGTCCTCGATGTCTACCTCGCCAAATTTTCCAACCCTTGTTATGATGTAAGGGCCGGTCCATTTGCTTTTGAGCTTTCCCGGGAAGAGCTTCAACTTGGAATTGTAGAGCCAAACTTTTTGACCCACTTGAAATTCCTTTTTGCGAATCTTTGCGTCATGAACTTTCTTCATTTGGTCTTTGTATTTTGACGCGATTTCGTAAGCTCCATCTCTTAGCTCTTCTAACTCACATAATTTGAGTTTTCTTTCTCGGCCTGCATCATCATATTGTAAGTTAACATTTTTGATGGCCCAATACGCCCGGTGAACTAATTCGACCGGGAGATGACAATCCCTACCATACACTAGTCGATAAGGAGTTGTTCCAATAGGCGTTTTGTAGGCCGTGCGGTAGGCCCATAAGGCATCATTGAGCTTAGTTGACCAATCCTTTCGGTCCGCACGAACCGTTTTTTGTAGAATTTCTTTAATTTGCCTATTGGACACCTCGACTTGTCCACTAGTTTGTGGATGATATGGGGTGGCAATTCTATGGTCAACACCATATCGCTTAAGCAATTTTCCAAATTTTTGGTTTTTAAAATGAGATCCCCCATCACTTATGATTGTGCGAGGTAACCCAAACCTTGAAAAAATATATGTTTGTATAAAATTGCAAACAACAATATGGTCGTTGGTTTTGGTGGCGATAGCTTCAACCCATTTAGAAACATAATCTACCGCCACCAAAATGTATAAATTGCCAAAAGAATTGGGGAATGGTCCCATGAAATCTATCCCCCATACATCAAACACATCAACAACCAAAATGGGTTGCATTGGCATTTCATCACGTTTCGAGATGCTTCCTAATTGTTGACAATGTAGGCAATTTTTAGCATACTCGAACGAGTCCTTAAAAATTGTTGGCCAATACAACCCACTAGATAAAACCTTGTGACCCGTCTTTTGGCCACTAAAATGTCCCCCACATGCATAAGAATGCACGTGCTTCAACACACTCATGATCTCCTCATCCGGGATGCATCTTCGAATGATTTGATCCGCTCCCACTCTAAATAAATCTGGATCATCCCAAATGTAATGTTTCACTTGGGCTAAAAATTGGAGCCTCTTTTTCCTCACCCAATGTTCCGGCATTGTACCTGTCACTAAAAAATTAACAATGTTAGCAAACCAAGGTAATGTCGAAACTGCTAACAGATGCTCATCTGGAAACAACTCATTGATTTCATTTGTTGAGTCTTCCTCCTCGATCATTAGTCTAGACAAATGGTCAGCAACCACATTTTCCGTGCCTTTCTTGTCACGTATCTCCAAGTCAAACTCTTGTAGTAAGAGTATCCACCTAATCAACCGGGGCTTAGCATCCTTTTTGTCCATTAAGTACCTGACAGCACTGTGGTCAGTATAAATAATGATTTTGCTACCCCAAACGTAAGACCGGAATTTGTCTAGCGCATATACCACCGCAAGTAGCTCTTTTTCGGTAGTCGTGTAATTCAATTGTGCTTCCGAAAGAGTCTTACTTGCGTAGTATATGGCAACAGGTTTCTTTTCCACCCGTTGACCCAACACGGCCCCAACCGCATACCCACTTGCATCACACATGATTTCAAACGGTAAAGACCAATTAGGTGATTGCAAAATTGGGGCCCCGACTAATTTTTCCTTCAAAATATTAAAAGCTTCGATACATTTTTCATCAAAGTTAAAGGGCGCGTCTTTCAATAACAAATTACATAAAGGTTTTGTTATATCGCTAAAACCTTTAATAAATCTTCTATAAAAACCTGCATGCCCCAAAAATGATCTAATGCCTTTAATACTGGTGGGATAAGGTAAGGTTGAAATGACTTGTATTTTAGCGTGATCAACCTCAATCCCACGACTAGAAACCACATGGCCCAACACTATCCCCTCTTGGACCATAAAATGACTTTTCTCCCAACTCAAAACCAAGTTTGTTTCAACACACCTTTGTAAAACTTTTTCCAATTGACTTAGGCACGAGTTAAATGATGACCCGAAAATAGAGAAATCATCCATGAAGATTTCCAAAGACTCCCCCACCATATCCGAAAAGATACTCATCATACACCTTTGAAAGGTGGCGGGGGCATTACAAAGGCCAAATGGCATTCGCCTAAATGCGAATGTGCCATATGGACAAGTAAACGTGGTCTTTTGTTGATCTTCTGGATGAATAGCAATTTGATTGTAACCTGAATACCCATCCAAGAAACAATAAAATTTTTGTCCGGCTAGCTTTTCTACTATTTGGTCAATAAAAGGTAAAGGAAAATGATCTTTGGAAGTTGCAGCATTTAACTTCCTATAATCAATACAAATCCGCCACCCGGTTACCGGCCGGGTAGCTACCTCCTCACCTGAGTCGTTTTTCACGACTTGGATACCTGCCTTCTTTGGAACGGTTTGAGTTGGACTAACCCATTGGCTATCCGAAATGGGGTAAACGATACCCGCATCTAGCCATTTCAGCACTTCTTTCTTCACAACTTCCCGCATGTTAGGATTTAGTCTCCTTTGAGCGTCTCTTGCGGGAGTTACTTTCTCATCTGTGATGATCTTGTGCATCACAATTGACGGACTAATACCCTTCAAATCCGCCACAGTCCACCCAATAGCAGCTCTATGGGTCACCAACACCTTCATCAATTTTTCCTCTTGCTCCCCGGTTAAATTTGAAGCGATGATCACCGGGAGCGTGTTGCCTTCACCGACATAAGCATATTTCAAATGCTTAGGCAACTCCTTCAATTCTACTTGTGGCGGTTCAACCAATGATGGCTTCAACTTTGTGTCAATATGATCCGGAAGGCTTTCCACTTGATGAGTCCATGGTGGTCTTCCTTCCTGTACCGCCTTTGCTTCTTGCTTCTTCTCCTCCTCAGCTATGCTTTTCAACATTTCCTCCTGTGACCTGTCAAACATAAAACACTCCTCTATTGTGTTTTTCTCATCTACAACAGTGTTGTATAGAGGTATACACTCGTCAATAATGTCTGCCATATAACATTCATCATTGACTAGAGGGTCAGTCCCATTTGAAAAAACATTTAATCGGACCCTACGATTACCAAAGGTCATGTCAAGTGTGCCTGTCTTGCAATTAATTTGTGCATTAGATGTGGCTAAAAATGGTCGACCAAGAATAACCGTTGGTTGTTTGGTTAGGTCCATGGAAACATAATCAAGTACTAAGAAATCCACCGGATAGTAAAAATCCTCAACTTTTACTATCACGTCGGTAACCATCCCGCGGGGTAGTTTAGGAGTCAAATCGGCTAATACCACCGTGGTATTAGATTCTTGAAGTGGACCAAATTCGTATTGGTCATAAAGACTACCCGGCAAGATGCTTACACTAGCTCCAAGATCCAAGAGCGCCCGAGTCATTTTAAATTCCCCAACCTGAATGGATATGATAGGTGTTCCCGGATCTTGTAACTTAGGTGGAAGTGAACCCGAAAGAATAGAACTCACATTTTCAGTTAAATCAATTTTCTTGGGTATTTTATGAGTTCTCTTTTGGGTACACATGTCCTTTAGATACTTTGCATATGAGGGGACTTGTTTGATTGCATCTAAAAGTGGTAAATTAATTTTTACTTGTTTAAAAATTTCCCACAACTCTTCTTGTTGTGGGCCTCTTTTCTTGACCACTTTTTTAGATGGCTCCAACAATGCTTCGGGATAAGGGACGGTATTACCCTCCATACCCTTTTCCTTAGCCTTTGGAGCTTGTTTGTTCTCAACGGGTTTTGAACTTTCAACATTTTGTTTACTTTTATTTTGACCCGTTCTTTCCTCACTTTCACTCTCATCACTTACATCTTCCACCTCCCCTTCAACAAATTGGGGAGTTGGTGGTTCAATTTTATTATCAACAATTTTACCACTACGAAGAACGGTTACCTTATTAATGGGAACATTGCGAGTGTTTGTTGAACTCGAACCTTGATGTTGTGGGTTGATTGTGGTGTCACTAGGAAGCTTCCCCGTGCTTCCTCTCCATTGAGCCACTTCCTCCGCTAGTTGCCCAACTTGCTTAGCCAAGGCTTCGTGAGACTTATCTCTCACCTCATTCGCTTTGTTGTTCTCTTTCATCATATTCATCAAAGCATCCATCTTCGAGCTCAAAGATTCATCACCACCTTGACTTCCCGAAGAGTTTCCTTGATTGCTTGAGGAGCCGCCTTGGTTGTAACCTCTTTGATAATTGTTGTTGTATCCTTGGTTACCACCTTGGTTATAGTTGCTTCTTTGGTAACCACCTTGATTACCACCTTGGCGACCTTGATATTGCCCACCACCGCCTTGATTTCCCGATTGAAAATTCGGGTTCATTTGGTTAGCGGGATTACCATACCTAAAGTTAGGATGGTTTCTCAAACCTGCATGGTAAGTGTTGGAGTTCATGTCATACTTCCTTTCTCCATACACTTGATTTACCTCCTCGGTTGCTTGACCCATATCACCGGAGCATTCACTAGCTTTATGCCCCAAATCTCCACAATTATCACACACGGGGTATTGTACCGATGACACTTCCCGTTTCCTCATCCTTGCCAACTCTTTCTCCAATTGAGCAATCCGGTCTTTAGAACTTGAATCTGCATCGGGAAGAGATTTTGAGACCGGGTGTTTGGTTCTTCGATCAGCTGCCTCCTCCGACTTTGAATTCTTCGCCATTAGTTCCAAAAAATCCCAATCTTCTTGCTCCGGATTAGACAACAATGTTCCATTGCTAGTAGACTTGAGATATTTTCTTTCTTCCTTGCTCAATCCATTCACAAAACTGCTAACCAATTCCCAAAGGTCAATGTTGTGGTGCGGGCATTTTCGCATCAATTCTTTGAAACGAGTAAAAGCTTCATGAAGCGGTTCCCCTTGTAGTTGTTGAAAAGAACGAATCTCTAGCCGCATCGCATCCGTTTTAAAACTAGGGAAGTACTCATCCAAAAATACTTGTTGCATTTCTTCCCACGTATAAATGCTATGTGCGGGTAGGGTGAGGAACCATGTCTTGGCTTTATCTTTGAGAGAAAACCGAAATAATCTCAACTGTACCTCGTCTAGTGAAAAGTTGTGACCTCCCATAGTACCACACATTGCCTTAAATTCGGATAAGTGATCATACGGGTCTTCATTAGCCATTCCATGAAAATGAGGAATGATGTTGATGTAGTTGGGTTTGCAATCAAAAGTTCTTCTCCCTGGAGGTGGTGGTACAATAGGTGATTCGTTATCGGATGCAAGTGGTCTAAACCGACCGTTGACTCCTTGCATTGGAACTGGAGGTCTTCGTCTTGGAGCATTAACCTCTTCACCTATATGTTGCCTTCCCCCATTAGGTCTTCTTTCTGCTCGACCCACGAAATTTTCACCCCGGTTTTGGTGACGGTTGACAAATTGGTGTCTTCTTGGATTTTGTCTTGGTGGATGGTTATTAACAACATGGTTGTAATAACCGTCATCATCCCTGTTCCGGTTTGCACCCACATTAGAGCTATTGTCACCATGATATTCTTCCTCATCTCTCATGTCATCACTAACATTTCTGTACCCCCAATCTTCATCATCCTCATTGTAGTCCCTTTCAGAATATTCATCTTCTCCCGAATGGTAGGAATGAACACTAACTCTGTCTGATGATTGGTAGCTTGGCACACTGAATGGGTCTTCATCATTAATGTTCGCCCTCAATTCTTCAATGTTCTCAACATAATCTTCATACCCGGCTTCATTGTACCGATTGACCGGGTCAAATGTGGGATTGCCACGGTTAGACATGGAGGGGCTTTGGTTTGCATTTCTGATGTTGGGAATTCGGTTGTGAATTGATTGGTGAGGTGGGTTTTGTTGGGTTTGATTTGGATGAGGTGGAGTAGGTGGTCTTCTATTTTCACCTGAACGGCGATTTGGGTTTGAGCTTGCCATTTGAACGGTTTCAAATGACAAAGGTTGATGTACGGGTGGTGTTTGGGAGTTAGAAGGAATCGGCTCCTCTAACCGGTGTTGTCGGTTTCTTCTTGCTACTCGTTCAATTTCCGGTTCAAACACTAAAGGAGAAGTTCTCCCCGAATGTCGTGTACGCATGCACTACCTGTAAACTGCACAAGTAACACACCCCGCGTAACAAGGAAAAGTAGAAAATAAACCAAACAACAATTTAAACAGATTATCACAATTTTAACTACTCAATAAACACTAAGCGCACTAGCTCCCCGGCAGCGGCGCCATTTGATGAGCCGGTCGTTACGGGTCATGCAAAACCTAATTAACCTAGGTAGATAGGGTAAATAGGGTATCAATCCAAGGAGCGTGTGGTTAGTAATTATCGCTTAGTTAAGTTTGTAAATGTTGTTTATGAAGGTGCTAGCTAATTATGAAGTATGCAATTTATCATTTAAGAATTAGTTGAAAAGTTGTTGATTAATATGGAACTTAGATTGAATTTGAAAGAAGCAAAATAATAATACTTGTAACAATAAGATGGAAATGATTACACTAAGGATTTGGGCAATTGAACACTAAGGCATTCAACAAGTAGGCATAATTGTATAAACAATGACAATGTAATTGGTACTAACGGATTGATTGTTCAATAAACTTAGGTATCAAGTTTTATCAACATTCACAATGGACTAAACTATACTTCATCATTTAGAACATACAATCCTATGATAGTGTTGATGCAAGGAACCATGTTCATATCATTTAGAAATTGGCACAAGATCAATTAACTAGAAATGATTTCAACGTCAGATTAATCACTAATCAACACTGGTAATTCAAGTACATGCAAACATTAATCAAAAGTTTAAACAATGAAATGCCCAAATGTTAAAGCCCTAGTTATCAAAAACTTACATCCCTAGTGTAATACAAGAAGTTTAGCCAAGCATGGCTATGGTGTTCATCATCTTCAAGTGTGTTCTTGAATCTTCAAAGCTATTGTGTAGAATTGGATGTAGAATAATTGTATCATATTTTCTCTTCAATGGTGATGATTTTTATATTGAAAAATGAGATCAAAACAGCTCCCCACGCAGTCAAAGATCATAAAATCGCCATTAACATTTGATCCCATCAGTTTTGACTTGAAAAAGGAAACATTTTGACCATTTTGACTTTTAGCGTAGGATACGCCAATTTTGGCGTATCCTACGCAAATCCTGTTTTGCCTCACACACTTTCTGCTGCCCTACGCCACCTTAGTTGCCTCTGCCTACGCAAATGGCGTAGGATACGCCATTTTTGGCGTATCCTACGCTAACTTCCTGCGGGCGTCCGTTTTTGGTTTTCCAACTCGCGTATGCCTCCGTTTCTTGCCCGGGCAACTCCAAAACGTCGTTTTTGCTTCCTTTTTGTTGTCAAACCCTGAAATGATATAACAAGATCAAAGCGATACCATTTGACATTAAACGTTCTTTAAAATGCACTTTATGGGTGTTTTTATACACATCCTTTAATCAACCCATCAATATATATGTGTGTAACACCCCAACCGATGGCGGAAACATCGGGATGTCACGTATTGATGATTGTTCAGTAACTCATGGTAAATAATAAATTCCAATAAATGATTTAAATGAATTACATACAATTGTTCTAAAAATTTGTACATCAAAATAACACATACTGGTTACGCATCTTCAAGCATTAACTCTAATCTTCGAGCAATCAATAACCTGAAACATGTTAAGTTTGAAAATATTTTGGGTCAACAAAAGTTGGTGAGAATTACATAGGTTTTGATAATTGAATAAAAACTTGTACAATTCGAGTGTCATGGCAAGTCTAGTCCATATGTGAAAACAAAACAATCGGGTAAATCGAGTGCATAATCAAACCTTGTGACTAGAATATTGTGGTCCATCCCATACGCTCATGGTTCACTCGATTATGTTATAAATTCGTTAACAATCACCCACGCTACCTATGTAGGAGGTACACGTATCCGGGTGGGATTGTCAGTCCAATAGATCTATCATTGTATACCGTCGGCTGATCAATGTTAATGATTATGCTAGAATATTGTGCTTACCCTAGTAATGTTTAAGACATAATGCAACATAGAATAACACATAGACACTTGTGATTGAATTGTAAATTGAATGTTGTAACATGTTTCACCCCAAAAAAATAGTGAATGGAAAAGAGGCTATGTAAACTCACCTTAGCAAAGTGTTAAGTCTCGTGAAATAGAATAAGTGTAGCCCAACGTTGCCAAGTATTACCCTATATTTAAGGTAATAAATAAGTCTAAGTCTTTCTAGTCTACAAGTATTTTCTAGGGTTCCTAATTTGGGGATAAGTATTCGTTTAATTATTAAATAAATTGTTTAATAAATTAAAGGAATTTGAAAAATAAATAAACAAAAGTCTTATTGTAGGTTTTTGATTAGGGATGATCACATTAAAAGGTTTTAAGTATGAAAATAATTTTTATAAAATTATTTTCTTAAAAATTGAATATTTAGTCTATTTATTTCTATTTTGTCAAAATTTAACTTTAATATCTAAAAATATTAAAATTAATGAATTTGTAAATTAAAATTTGTATTTCTGTTCTAAATGGATAGAAATAGTTTATATAAAATTTTGGTTTAAAAATATTGAAAAATGAATTTGTTATGATTTATTTATGATTTAAAATAAAAAAATTAATTAAAAATATTAAATAAACGGTTTTTCCGAAATAAAATTTATTTCTGAAATACTTATTGATCTAAAAGTTTAAAATAATTTTTGTGGGATTTTATAACGTCGTTTAGATATTTTTATAGAATTTTATAATTATAATTGAATAAAATTATAATATTTATAAATAATATTAAATAAATGATTTTTGAAAATCTAAAAATTGTATGATAAACTTTTCTATTAGAATATCATAAAATAATTTTTTGTAGAATTTATAACGCATTTTTAGTATTTTAAAACTATTTTTAAAAGTTTAAAGATTAAGTATATAAATAAAGGAGTAAAAAAAATACCTGCTGTTGGGAGGGTTCGAACCCGGGCCTCTGGCCGGTTCGTGTTTAGAGTCACAAGCCCAGACCATCTGGTCTGGACCCTGAGAACGATTATATTCGTTTTCAATAATATATATATATATATATATATATATATATATATATATATATATATATATATGTTTCTAGGCGTTTGGTTTATTTATCAAAAATAAAGAAAAGGTGGTGCTGGGGATCGAACCCACAGCCCCCTTGTTAGGCAACAGCAGACGTGACCATCTGATCTAGATCAGATGGTCGTTCAGGTTTGTGTTCGAAAAACATTTATATATAGCTAACAGTTATCCCCAAATCGTGATGAACCCTAATTTATCAATTCAAAAATTTATTGAACAATAACCCGATTATTCATGGGGTTATTGTTGATATAGGGCCGATTAACAAAACACAATAGAGAATCGATGCTTACAATGGGTAGTCGAGCTTAATTGAGCCGATAAGTGTAAGGAACCAAAACGCGATCACAGGAGGTTTAAACGTGTTGCAAAACAAAATTTGATGGTGGGGAAAGGTTTATCGGTGCATAGAGCTTGTAAGGGTGGGTTCAATTTATACTAATTTTCCTCCTCCTAAGTTTGGTAATTTTTGACCCATATTAATGTTATACGCGTGATTGCTCGAATTTTTGGTAAGTTTTGATGAGGATTGGCGTGGGGAATAAGCTGGAATGTCGGTCAAATCATACCATAACAGATTTGAAGTTCAAAAACGCGGATTGATGCTTGAATTTGGAAGGATTGCATCGCAGTTTGACTTTTCAAAAGTCAACTGCACGTTTAAACATATCATAAATATATATGCATCAGAATGTTGTTACCAAAACAAGCAGTAGACCAGCTGGTTAAGATGTGTTGTGTAAGTCATGGAACCGGTTTGGGCGCGGGTTCGACCCTCGGCCCAAACAATTATTTTTTTAGCAATATTTTCAAAGGTTTTATGTTAATATAGGATTATAGTATGGTTCTAGGAGTCCAAAAGTGTCACCAAATATTTTTTAAAAGGTACGGAAATAACGAAAATGCAACCTTTTGATTAATAAATGTCTCAAACGTACATGGAATTAATACGAAATGTTACAATATGAATTTTTTTTTCAAATATATATAAGTGTATATTTTAATGATAAGTTTTTTAATATATAACTATTTGAACTTTATAGATGGAAGGATACACGCAGATTCACCGGGAAGTGTCCCAAATCATGGCGACTGTCTCTGCCGACTTTAGCTCCAATCTTGGGGTTATTCAAAGCATTGCCGAAACAGTGATATCACAGTTTGGTGTCGGTGATCGTTTGAACTACCCTTCACGGCTTCACGGTAGACCTACTGCCTCGGTTGCAGACAGAAGCCGTCCTCAACGAGCGCCTGGGCGTAGGCGGAATCAAAGCAATGTGGAGGTTCAAACAGAAGAAGTGGCAATGGATAGTCAAAATACACCAATTAACGAATTCTTTGATGATGAAATGGGAATTGATGTTGACTCCTTTATTGCTCAGTTCGGTACCGGCCAAGATACATCACATCTCCAACCGGGGCCTTCCTTTTCTGGTTAGTTCGGTACCCCCCAAGGTACATCACATTTCCAACCCGGGCCTTCCCAGATGAACACCGAGCAACAAAACATCTTGGACTCCCTTTTAAACAGTCCATTCAACCCATTTGATGATCAAAGTTTCGTGACACCGACACCGAGTAACTTCCCAATGAACCCACCCATCAACACCGAGCTGTCATCAATTAACTATTGGGCCCCAAATCAAGGTGACGAAGGAACATCGTCCAATGTATACTACACACCAGTACCTATTGATTTCCCCAATGAGCCGCGTCGAAATCCAGACCGCACTCGACGTCCTCCTCCATGTGGTACTAGAGGACGATTATGTAACCATCCTAAATAGTTTAGCTATTAGAAAAATCAAATGTAATAAATGTAATAAATGTAAAAAAAAAATTAACATAATTATTGGCAACAAAAGTAGATACACAAAATGAGGTCCGGGGCTTTTTGTGAGGCCCGGGATCGTGCCACGGACAGTCTCGTAACGCCCGAACCAGCGATGGTGTCGTTATGTCTCCCAAGGACGCCACGTTCAACGGTCCGGTGCTGGTAACGGCCGGCCCGGGAGACGGATACGGGGGCCCCAAAAGGCCCCCCTGGGCCAGTTTCTACACTACGGTTTTTTATATTTTCATCCTGAATTTTTTTAACATAATTATTGGCAACAAAGGTATATACACAAAATGAGGTCCGGGGCTTTTTGTGAGGCCCGGGATCATGCCACGGACAGTCTCGTAACGCCCGAACCAGCGATGGTGCTGTTATGTCTCCCAAGGACGCCACATTCGACAGTTCGGTGCCGGTAGAGGCCGGCCCGGGAGACGGATATGGGGGCCCCAAAATGGCCCCCTGGGCCAGTTTCTACACTACGATTTTTTATATTTTCATCCTGAATTTTTTTTTTTTTAACATAATTATTGGCAAACTACATAAAACACCGTACAAAAAACAACACACCACATAACCAATGAAACGTAAGCAAGAAAACGTAAGCAAGGAACAAGAATTATTAAGCGCCAACGTCATCAGCCTCTGAAGTGTACTCTTCAGGTTCTGAAACTTGATCATTCTTAGTGTGTCGAGGGTGACGGTAGGGTGGGTGGTTTAAAGGGGGCTCCCTTGCCTGTTGGGTATTTGGCCGCACATTTGAGTTATTGGGAAACTGAAAGTTAGGCCGCACTGAGTTATTGGGAAACCGAAAGTTTGGTTGCAAATTGCTTTGGTGGGTAAACTGGGGGCGAGGTTGATCATCATTAAGGTGGTAATGTATGTGTAGATGTTGTAGTTGTTCGGTGATGGAATTCAATGGATTAGCTCTCAATTGTTCACCCCTTGGTGGCTCCACCCAACATACAAAGCCACCACTTCTTGGTCTCCGATTGCAACAATAATACCTACGGCCAGGGTTTCTTGTGCTCCTTGACACTCGAATAATAGTGCTGGAACCACAATTGCAATAGACCATTGTTTGTCACGGATATTTTACTGAGTGAGTGCTATGGACGTTATTTGTAGAGTTTGTGGAGCAGAGAAATCTGCAAGCTGAAGTTGCAGATTTAGAGAAATCCGCAAGTTGAAGTTGCAGATTTAGAGAAATTTTTGTCTACTTCCGCAATCTCAGATTGCGTGGATTTGTCTACTTCCGCAATCTCAGATTGCGTGGATTTGTCTACTTCCACAATCTCAGATTGTGTGGATTTGTCTACTTTTGCAATCTCAGATTGCGTGGATTTGTCTACTTTCGCAATCTCAGATTGCGGATTCTCTAGTCCACGAACTATACAAATATCGTTAACGAATCTCAGTAATAACCATTCCACAGTCAAACCTCACTCTACTTTTCCTTCGTAATGGACACCTTTACCCCTTTCATTGTTAAACTTTATTGGGGTGGTGACATTACTTACAAAAACCAGACAGACATTACACTTCACAACAATACAGAGTCAACTACGTTTATTATGACCCATAGAATGTCATACACGGAATTTCTCAATCACGTTTGTCTCTTTACTCAAATAGACAAGTGTTCATACAATGTTAGATTAACAATGTATTACACTTTCGAGGGGTGTTCTGAGGCTACATACATCACAGGAAATAAGGGTATGGAAATGATGTTCTATCTAGCATTAAACGTAAACCGCTACGCAACAGTGATCCACATTCACTACACGCCATTAGTTCCATTAGAAGAAATTAGTGCTATGGATCTCTTAAGGCGGTTCACGGTGTCGTACGGTGAAGAAACATTTCATACTCCAACACAGCAGCAGATGCAGTCTATCAATTTGGAACTCGGTTCTTCAATGTACAGTAGCCACACCGCAAGCTCAAGTAGACAACCTGTTCCAGATTACCACTATACTGATTATCACTTTAATGAACAGTATGTTGCTAATTTAGATGCCAATGATAACGATGAGGATAATGCTGATGAAGGTAAAAAACCTGCGTTGTACTATGTATCTTAATTTTTCAATACAAATACTTGAGCTTATCTAATAAATCTGTCGGTTTTTGGTGTACCTTCAGATGACTCTGAAGGGCAACATGAACGAGTTGCCAATGACGAAAGCGGTGATGACGACAACGATGAGAACGACAACAATTTTAACAATGTACCTTCAGATGAATCTCAAGGTTTTATGTCGGATACAAGTAGAGAGAGTGAGGATCAACCAAATGACGACGTTGATTCAGAAGTAAGCCCTGAAGAAGAAGGAGAAGGTTGGGCAGTACAAGCCCCAACCGGTGCTGAATTCCATGAAGGGATCAATCGTTCATTCCCCATAGACAAACCTGTCGACTAGCAAGACGAAGGCTTGGAAGCATATCGCCTACCCGATTTCGACGATGAAGATACGATGGAGATGTGGAATGGAAATGTAAACAGTATCCGTGTCGGTATCTACTTCGAAAGTAAAGACAAAGTAGTAAAAGCCATTCGGTATTGGAACGTAGAATGTAACAGGGAGTTACGTGTGATAGAAAGCAGACCGGGTACATTTAGAGTCAAATGCAAGAACGAAAACTCTTCATGCATGTGGGCTGCTGCTGCATCACGTCCACATAAAGGAGCCTTCTGGCGTTTGCACAAATGGAGTCCAACACACACATGCTACTCAACGGTAGAAAGAAATAACAACAGGGAACTACGGTCCAGAGATATTGCATCACATATCCATGCACAGGTCAAGGCTGATTTAACTTTCCCGGTTAAACAGATTATCACCCACATAAAGGAGGCGTTGAAGGTCGATGTCACCTACTCTAAGGCATGGACTACACGTAGAAAAGCAATTGAGAATGTCTACGATACTTGGGAGAGCAACTTCAAGGAGTTGCCTACCTACATTGAAAGCTTACTGGCAACAAATCCGGGTACCGTTGTGATGTGGCGTCATCACGAGAGGAGCACTTTCGAATGCATGGTCTTCAAATATGTTTTCTGGGCATTCGACCCTCTAATTGAGGTCTTTAAACATTCAGCACCTGTCATATCTATTGACGGCACTCATCTGAAGGGGACGTATAAGGGTAAGATGTTGATTGCGGTGACGAAAAACGCAAATAACTACGTTCTTCCGGTGGCGTATGCAATTGTGGATGAAGAGACAATTGAGAGCTGGTCTTGGTTCTTGGAGCAGTTTAGGGAGCATGTATCACATCACAATGCCAGCCGTCCCCTTTGTGTTATTTCAGACCGACATGTGGGAATCATACGGGCAATGGAGGAATTGGAAGGATGGAGGGAGCCACATGCTTACCATCGTTATTGTCTTCGTCACATAAGAAGCAATCTCGGGTCAAAGTTCAAAAGCAACACGTTGAAGAAGCTTTGCTGGACAATCGGAAGCACATCCCAGCGTTCTAAGTATCGTTATGCCATCAGACAGATGAAGTACATTAAGATGGAGGCGTGGAGATACTTGAGAGATATTGGCCTCCATAAGTGGACGCTGGTGCGAGACCACGAAAATCGCTGCTGGGGTAACCTAACAACAAACATGTCTGAGTTTTTTAACCATGTGTTATCGAAAGCAAGGATGATGCCTATAAAGGCAGCCATACTCTTTATATTTATAAGGAATATTGATCAATTCAACATCCATTATCGAATTGCCAGACGATGCGAAACAATGTTGCCCCCGGATATGGACGGTCATTTCCGAACGTGATGCTAAGTCCTGAGAACACTATGTACGTTTGTATGATGCTTCCCAGAAGCGGTACCACGTGGAGTCTCGTCTGCAACCCAATGATGACGGAGGGAACGATTATACGGTTGAGTACGGTAACAAAACTTGCTCGTGTGCAAAGTGGCAAATAGAACGTAAGCTATGTTCGCATGCTATAGCGGTTTGCCATTTACGCCGTAAGAATATTCATGACCTTGTTGATCCTCGATACCACACATCTATGTATCGGTTGCAGTACAGCGGGCATTTTTACCCCCTCGGTCATAAAAGAGATTGGGACCAGGCAACATGGAGAATTCGTGGTAACCCGTCACAAGTTACCGTCAAACGTGGGAGGTTGAAGCAAAGGAGGATACATAACGAGATGGATGTTACGCATGGAGACCAACCAAGAGCATGCCCTAAATGTAGCATTTGTAAGTTGACCGGGTACAACAAAAAGAGCTGCCAATTCCGTCAACAGTGATTTCTTATGATTTGTTTTATCTATGCTAGTTTGTAGTAGTAGTAGTATTATTTTGTGTTGCTTTGATATTGTATGTTATCGGTTAACCTTAGTACTCGTTTGTTACATTTGCGTGTTCCATTTCAATTTTCATTTCCATTTCATAAGTTTGCAATTCCACATAATACAATTTCATGCATGATTATATAAAAACCAGGACCACCACAACTAGGTAGATTACAATATCTACCACCGGCACCACATAAGGGTCGACCCACATTCCGATGTGGTTGTTCACTTTGAACAACTCGAGTGGACGAAGCTTCCTGAGTGTTATAAGGTGGTGGTGGGGGGGGTACACGTAATAGACTCGTGAGGAGTAGGTATGACCCCCCCAAAGTGTTGTGGAATGACCCCCCCCCCCCCCCTAACAGGGATGTGAATGAAATAGCCCCTGAAAAACTAACACTCGAGTTGTTCAAAGTGAACAACCACATCGGAATGTGGGTCGACCCTTATGTGGTGCCGGGGGGGGGGGGGGGGGGGGGTACACGTAATAGACTCGTGAGGAGTAGGTATGACCCCCCCAAAGTGTTGTGGAATGACCCCCCCCCCCCCCCTAACAGGGATGTGAATGAAATAGCCCCTGAAAAACTAACACTCTCATCATCATCATCATCATCATCATCATCATCATAAAGCAGCCTTGATAACTCAGCAAAGTCCACATCTTCATACAAGGGAGTATCTGGAAGTGTTGACGGCCCTGCTTCGTCATAATCATCACGTGTTGACGGCCCTGCTTCGTCATAATCAACACGTCTCCGCTTCGCGAATTGAAGACATGAAGGATAATTCACGCGATCTCCTTCGCGAATTGAAGACAACACTGCGCCGGCAGTGTTTTGAATGTCTCTGAGTTCTTCAGGAGCGCTTGCCATATACCGAGCCGCTAGACGATGTATCTCGGTATACCCTTCCAGCTGCAATAATATTAAAAAAACAAATATTAAAATATTTCATTGCATTATAAGATAATTCATAATTATTAAATGATATAAAAACCAGTAGTTCGGTAATCGACCCATGATCTCGGGATCCGGTTTGTGGTACCAGATTATTCATCGGGTTGGTGACGTATCCAACCGTGTTTTCCAAATACCAAGTCATGTAATCTGGAGACACGGAAGGAACTATCGTCCGTTCCCCGTCCACCCTATTGGCTCTGCGATTATCCCAGGAAGAGATATAGTCGGCATGTTCATGTGTCCAGTTTGTGCGTCTTCTCCCGGTACGCTTTATTTCATGCAATTTTTGGTGGACTTCAGGGGTAAGGGGAGGATCCTGAGGTCTCAATTGACAGAACCCGAACTGTCTAAGGACCCTCAAGGGTGAGTGGTATTCAACTATATGCATCCACACAATGTATGACTCACAGCACCATGAATCCTCCCCGTCTTTGCAGTAATCCGGCAAAGACGCAAACGCTTCTTCATATGGTCGCCAAATAAACTTGTTCACAAAAAAATATTATTATTAACACATGGTACCAATTTAACCAGTAACACAATGTAGATTAACTCTTACCAACTCCTCATGAAGATTTTGTAACTCTGAACGAATTTGGCGTAAGGAGTGTGACGCGGTCTCCGTAAAGTCATGTCTCACACGCCAACTATAAATATAATTATAAAAACAATAATTAGTTAAATTAACAAGTTTTACTAAATATTATGTAGGCATCACAGAATACTTACAGGACACCAAATGGAACTCCAGCTGGGAACTGGGGTTTAATTTTGGGGGATAATACCCGGATTCTGGTCCAGGCCCACAGTTGTAACAAAAACATAGGACCTGCAACCGTGGTTGTGGTCCTTACTACTGCTTTGCATAAGTTGCGATACAACCATGCTAACACAGCACTCCCCCAACTCAACCTCCCACATTGATGAAGATTCAACAAATGTGGTAAAAATGACAACGACACAAAACTTTGTCTTGTGTCGGGAAACAGACAAAATGACAAAATAATTAAGATCACACATCATGCGCGTCTTGTGATCTCGCCCTCATTGGCGTCAGCGGGTAACGGAGCCTTTATTTTTTCTACAATTATGCTGGATTCCAAAGTGTTTCCGCGGAAATTGCGGGGCTCACTTTCCACACCCGACATTTCTTCGACATACTCTACCCGTTCCGCATCATCTCTCATGCTGAATTGCGGTCCTGAGACCGCTGCACCATTAACCCGCAGACCCATTAGGACGTTAACGTCCTGTAACGTCACAGTGGCCTCACCAATTCTTAGGTGAAACGTGTGGGTCTCAGGACGCCATCTTTCAACAAGGGCAGATATTAGCCCCCGGTCAATTTTGCGTTATCCGCACTCAAGAACTCCACTAAAACCAGCGATCTGCACCAATTCTTGAATGCATGGATCTAACGGATGGTCACCAATGGCATGCCAAAATGGTTGGTCACCCCGTCTGCAATCCAATAAACCCTCTTCGCCATTTCCTTCAAACAGCTTCGCAGTACAATGTTGTGGTTGAGCCCAAAGAAGTGGATTATTGCAAGGATCGGGGTTTAGAGATGCCATATTAACTAATAGGGTAAATGATTTAAAGTGGTAATATATGTGTAGATGTTGGATTCCTGAACGATTAAAATTTTACATTCTATTGGTTGTAATAACACTTCGCTTATCTTCATTTTAATAAACTAACCTCTCTCTCTCTCTCTCTATATATATATATATATACATCTAGTCCTAGCCCACGGCAGTAAATAAAAAAACATACAGACTTCCGCAATCTAAGATTGCGGAAGTGCTTTGTAATCGTGCCACATCATCAGCTTTGTCACAGCCAAACAACACTCTTGTACACATCGATCGTCCCTTGCCTATTCACTTATACACATCACCACTTTCGCAATCTTAGATTGCGGAAGTCCTAGTTTTCAAAAACGTTTTCTGACAAACACCAAAAGCACAAAAGTTTTGGAAAAACCAACCATTTTGGCAAAAAAACTCGATCTCCAATTTGATCATAATCAGTCAAAATCTCAGAGTCATCAACATCAGAACTGGAACTGGAAGCTTTATCAGTCATCATAAGAATTGGATGTTTTCACCTACAACATTATTAGTGCATAAGATTTTCATCATTATTAGGGCATACAAAGTTAATTAAGCTGTAAATCAGTACATACATACCTAAACCCTAATTACGCTGTAAATCAACATATACATACCTAAACCCTAAATAATTACATTAATTGAAGCAATACATACATACATACATACATACATACATACATACATACATACATACATACATACATACATACATACATACATACATACATACATACATACATACATACATACATACATACATAAACCGTAAATCAGAAGAAAAAGAAGATCAACTGCAGAAGACGACCTGCATAAACTAGCTGCTGTGGAGGGGAACGAGCTGCTGGGTCTTCAAATATTGGATCTTCAATGGGAAGGATTTGATTTGTAATTTAGGGTTTATAGTGAATTGTGGGAAAATTAGGTTTATAAAAGAGAAAGGAGAGCACAAAACGTCTGGTTAAATTTTTATATGTGAGTTGACCATTTTACCCCTGACTTAAAGACACAGACTTAACTGGGTTAAGTCTTTGGACTGTTTTGACCTATTCTTCAAAAATCAAGAATTGTTCAAGCAATTTTTAAAAGTTCGAACTGAAGTGACGACCAAACCACAGGGACAATTTTGATAATTAACTCCAAAAAGAAATTACAAAATTTGCTACTCAGATTCTTCTTTTACTTTGAACTAACTCGTAGGATTCGTCAACAATTTTTATTATTTAACAGAATTGTAATTATTATTATTATTATTATTATTATTATTATTATTATTATTATTATTATTATTATTATTATTATTATCATTATTATTATTTAACATAATATTCAATATTAATTTCAAACAACAAACTTCTACATTTAATTTAAACGATTAAATATCTAAATTTATGACAATAATTAATTACAAAATGTAAATTTAGAGAATATACTTACAAATTATATAAGAGAATGATGGAAGTTCATGACTCATATCCCTTTCTCCCTACATAACAGAAACCTTAATTTAAAGCCTACATTTTCTTAAAAGATGATCCATCAAGACTAACCTGCCATGGATTCTAGTTTAAACTCACAATACTCTCATCCCACTAATTCTGCTTCTTATTCCGATTCTCGAACTCGCTCTAACGTAGCAGAAGGTGACAGCAATTCATCCACGTCAACCAAAGCATCAACCGGAAAAGAAAAAAATATCGTTGACAGAGAAGGGAAGGCGGAAGAGATTGGTCTGTTGGTGGATCTTTATAACCTACACAACAAAACTGGACGATACGCATTAATTTCTAATGGAAACGAGCAACGGGAGTTTTATAAGTTTTGGATCCAAGAAGAAGGTGATTACGCGAACATGAAAGAACTGGATGAAAAGATCAATGAGCTGCATGAAAGATTCTTGAATAACATGGACAACAATGTAGATGGTCCGACAGATCCTGTTGACGTCGAGATCCTTTGCTTGTCGGAGTGGATTTGGGGTGCCGAGATTGATTCATGTGAAGAAGAAACTGATGATAAAGAACCGAATGATCCTAAAGAAAGAGGTGGTTTGAAAGATTAGCCGTCAAAATCGAATGATAATCGATCCGCGGCTTCTTAGAATTGGTACGTTTTGTTGGTTTTTGGGTTACAAAGTTGTGTTTTCATGGATCAAGAAAAATTAGGATTGTAAGAGTGTAGTTGACGAGGCTATTAAAAGGTTTTGGAGGTATAGAATTTTTTTTAACATTCTAACCAATAATAAATATGTTTTTTTTTTCATATAATTGAGATCTAATATTATATTAAACAAAAAACAGCCAATTACAAGTGATACGTAGGTAAACGGGTCACAAGTTGCGCCGCTACCTTTTTTTTTACTTTAGGTGAGTCAAATACTTGATTTTTGGTAATATTATTTGATGTCATGAGTATTGTTAATTTGTTGTGTTTGACATCCATTGATCTTGATGATTGGATTGTATTAGAAGTCTTTTTTTTTTTTTTTTTTTTTTGTTGAATGTGAGAATGTCTATGTTTTCACATATTGATGTTAATAGGGTTTTTTTTTTTTTTTTTTTTTTTTTTTTTTTTTTTTTTTTTTTTTTTTTTTGTGGAAATATTATTTCTCAAAAAGTAAAAGCAGGAAGAACAAGAGTAAACAAATTAATATGGTTTTAATCTTCATACCAATCACACAATCAGATTATGAATTGTTTGCTTTGTACTAAATTCCTCATAAACTTGTATTTTAACTGTTTTATTAAGCTAAGTGAACTTAATTCTACATTAAAGATCATTAACTATTACCTTGTTTAGAAGACATATGCTGTATCGAGTTATAACTTATAGATTATAAAATACGTAACCGATATGACATTCTTTTAAGAAAGTATTAATTAACTGCATACATGATATCTAGTATATATTTACAAGATCAAAATACTCACACGTTTAAAAAATTGTCTAGATCGGAACACACATGATAAATTAAAGGGAACTTAAAGTTAATTTTAGCACTAGTATCATTTTTCATAATACACCATTTTAACTCTTTTGGTAAGAAACAATGGTTTGGTGAGAATCCTTAGCGTAAACAACCAATTAACAAATATTTTGCCAACCAATTGAATTATTCAAAACACAACTTGTGTTTAGTATTTGGCCTTCAAATGTGATTAAGATATAGCATTAATACGGGTGTTAATCATGCTATATGCTCACGGGTTGACAAGTTTCAGGTTCAATAGTGATTTAATTTAGGTTCAATAGTGATTTAATTTAGGCTTGTACACATTTGATGTACTTTTAGCTTGATGTAAGCCTTAGGTTATGGTATGGGGTGTAGTTCACTACTTATGCATTATCAACATCCTCAATCTCAACGTCACGTTAGCATCCTTTTCCCCAATATTTATTTTTTACTAGTTAAGGTGTGGTTCACTACCTCAAACTCTTCAATTGATTTTTCTCTTCAATAAAAAACAAAAATACAAATCAAGTAAAATCACTCATAGGCTTTGTGGGATTCTCCATGATCCTCACCATCGCTAAGGCTAGGGTTGGTGTTCCACTAGTGACCATGAAGCCATGTCACTCCATGACTCATCTCGACAATACCACACCTCATGATCTTAGCAAGTTATGAATACCGATCAAGTCGCTAACAGAACGGTTCAAATCAAAATAACATATAAATCTTTGAATAATAAAATAACGTATAATGGTATAATAACATATTTGTAGTTGTTGGTGACAATAACATATCTGAGGTCGTTATTATTATCGTCAAAAGAAAATGTAATTATCGATCTTATAACAAAATATTTTATTTCAAACGAATTTGTAATTAAATTTCATGACAACAAATTAATTAGTTTGATTTTTTTTAAACGGCTTCTAATCAACACCATTGTAAGGATAGAACCCTTGTCCGTTTATACAGTATATCTATACCGTTAGGCCAAAGTCCCTTTTAACAGTTATGTTCAGTGGCGGATCAAGAAATTTTTTTTAAGAGTAACGTTTAATTTTTTTTACCGCAGTTGTTTCATGCAATCTTGGTTTAAAAAAACCAGGCCTCAGGCACGAAGGGTATCGCCTTATGTGACCTGAGACGCACGACATACATGAAGCGCAGCTGATCAGGAGCGCTTCGTGGTTATTAGATAAATATTTTTTCAGTAACGTAACGTGGTAATGTATAATTTCATTTGGTAGTAACGTATTCTAAATTTTAGTAGCAACGTAAATTTTATTTTACCAGTAACTTTTTCGAAAAATCATAAAAAAAAATATTTCACAACGCGCACAAACCCGAGGGGCAGCGGGCGCGGCACCTAGCCTTGAGCTAGGTCCGCCCCTTTATGTTAGAAATTAATTTAAGAAGAAATAAATATGCATACAAATAAGTTGAATGACGGAAGTACGTCCGCCTATATATATACCGAAGTCGTTGTTCTTCAACTTAACCATCAATCCATCATATTCTTTTCTCTTTGTCTCTCTCTCAATCGAAAACCCTAATTCATATAGCCTACATTTTCTTGATCGAAACAACCCTAATTCATATAACCTACATTTTCTTAAAACAAGGCCCACCCGTCATGGATTCTTCTAACTCACAACACTCTCTTTCTCAGCCTACTAATTCTTCTTCTAACCCTAGTTCCGGTTCAGGCTCCGCGTCTGGGTATTCGGGTTCCGATTCTCGGACTCGCTCTGGTTCGGGTGGCTCTATCTCTCCGTCAACCGAAAATAACGTACCAGAAGGTGACAACAGTTCAAACAGCATGCAGATGGAGTGTTCTACTACTACTACTACTACTACCCCAGAAGATATGGATATTAACATGGAAGATTCGTCCACTTCAACCAATCCATCAACCGGTAAAGAAAACGTCAATGTCGAAACCGGTAGCAGTAACAGCAGAAGAGAAGGGAAGGAGGAAGAGATTGGTCTGTTGGTGGATCTTTATAACCTACACAGCAAAACTGGACGATACGCGTTAATTACTGATGGAAACGATCAACGAGAGTTTTATAAGTTTTGGATCGAAGAAGAAGGTGATTACGCGAACATGAAAGAACTGGATGAAAAGATTAATGAGCTGCATGAAAGGTTCTTGAAGAACATGGATAAGAAGAATGTAGATGGTCCGACAGATTCTGTTGATGTGGAGATCTTTCGTTTATCCGAGTGGATATGGGGTGCTGAGATTGATTCATGTGATCAAGAAACTGATGATGGTCAGGAAGAAGGTGTTAAAGATTCATCTGATGTTAATGTGGTTGACGACGGAGCTAATGCAGATGGTTCATCTCAACCGAAAGAATCGTGGTCGATTGCGAAAGGAAAGGGATCTGCGGCTTCTTAATTAGGGTTTGTGGAAAGCGGTACGCTATGTTGGATTAATTTCTTGAATCATATTAGGGTTAATTAGTCGATCTTTAGCGTTTTAATAGTTTAGTTTACATGTGTCAGTTAAAAGATTTGGAGGTATAAGCTAGAATTTTGACTTTATGGAAGTCAAAGACTTGAGTTTTGGTAGTACTGTTTGATGTCCATATTTTTTGTTGTTGTGTTTGATCGACATTAATTCATTTCTTGATGTTTGGATTGGATTAGAACTCTTTTGGGGGGATTTCTGTGTTTTCGAATATTGATGTCAATACTTTTGTCATTCGTGTGCACGTTTGATATTGTGTTTTGTGATGAATGTAGACTCATAAATTAACAACGGAAACAAAAAAGAGTATACAAATATGGTATTAATAATCTTATAATTTAGCTGTTTTTAACGTGGAAGAAACTATCTTTTACATTAATGCTATAGATCATTAATTATTTAGAAGAGAGATAATTAACTATATATTAAAACCGTTGTAATAAAAGTTAATTAACTATTATTAATTAAGATACGTAGCATTGAGTATCAAAAATAATATTCACACGTACGTATAAAGATCGTCAAGATCGAACCACATCCAGAATCTAAATGAAATATATCAAAGTTCATTTTAGACTCTTATATCATCACTTTTAGGGGTATTGGATTTTAATAATCCAAAGTTTTAACCGTTGGCCGATAATAATCTCTACTTCAAAAATTTCCAATAATAATCTCAACTTTCAAACATTTGGCCTCTGGTAAACCTTTTTTAACTAAACACTAACTGGGTTAGTTTGTGCTGACGTGGAATCTGACTAGGAATGATGATGTGGCAAATTTAAGCTTACTTGGCATTTTATATTATTATATCATTTTAAACCAACTTCTAGCCTTTATCATTAAAAAAACCCAGTATACAACATATATCCTCTCTCTTTTCTTCCCTTGAATCCATAACCGAAACCCTAAGGAAACGAATTGGAAGCTGAGTGAACAGATTGAATAGATCTTGAATAATTTATATAATGACAAGAAACAACAAATCTGATCTCCAATTAGTCGAAACCCTAACAAATAAATTAGGTGGGAATCAACAACCCAATAATCTAATCTAACAGATCTAAAAAATTAAACCTAATAATAATAAGGTTTGTGACACCATTGTTATATCATCTGGTATTATATTACACCTGGATTTTTTTAATGGAAAGATCTAATGGATTAAACCTAATAAAATCTCCTTTCTTCCCTTGAATCCATTCGATCCCTTTTCAATCGAACACCCTGACGTCGATGGTGGAGGTGGTTGTGTGTTTAGGATGCCGGCAGTGGGTTTTTTTGGTTTTCTTTGCAGAATGATTGCAGAAAGATTTGGGTTTTTTTGGGGGGATTTGGATGGGGAAGATGGTCTAAAGGGTTTATTGTTTCAAGGGTGTGGTTGGATGAGGATGATGATGGGTGATGATGGTGGAGATATGGTTGTGGATGAGGATGTGAGATTGATAGGGGTGAAAGTTGTAAAAGATGAAAGATGTTTGAAATTATAAAATGGTATAATAATATAAAATGCCACGTCAGCTTAAATTTGCCACGTCATCGTTCCTAGTCAGATTCCACGTCAGCACAAACTAACCCAGTTAGTGCTCAGTTAAAAAAGGTTTACCAGAGGCCAAATATTTGGAAGTTGAGATTATTATTGGGAATTTTTGAAGTATGGATTATTATCGGCCAACGGTTAAAACTTTGGATTATTAAAATCCAATACCCCTCACTTTTATATTAGAAGTTCTTATTCTTTTGGTAAAATTGGGGTGTTGTGTAGAGTTTGTGATGGATACAACTAGTGCGAAATATTAAAAGAAAATTTTAAAACAACCATCATGTGCATTATACACCATAAAAAAATTGGTTTAGATTGTCTCCCTATTGTAAGTAGGTTTGATGAACATTCCAACTTGGTTTTTGTGATAAACTAGTAAATTAGACTCACGTTAGTGATACTCAACAAGTGATTCATCGAACTTGATTCTACATTAAGTTTGATGAATCACCACTCAACAAATGAGTATCACTAACGGCCAATTACCTATGAATTTTCAACGAAAATGAGAAAATCTAAAATTGTTGTGACGGGTTTCCAACGTAGCGTTCCATAAGTTGGTGGTTAAGGATACAATAGTTAACATTTGTTTTAGGATGAAACGAAATTTTATGGAATAGCATGTCCTCCGTACTAAAACATATGCAAAAGAACTGTGTTAGAGTGCAGGGGTGGGAAGGAAAAGGGGCGTGGAGAGGCCTTCAAGCCCATTTACACCACACTGGTGGTGTGGGAGGAGGGGGGGGGAGCCCCTTGGGCAGGGACTGCTTCACGGGCGGTGGTAGGGGGAATGTGATGTGGCGACATATTATTGGAGTGGAGGATTTTCATTTGGTTTTAAAAAAAAAAATTAAAAACTTGAAAAGTACCCACTGAGGGTTAAAAAAATCAATTTTTGAATAAAAGTTAACCATTGGATCTAAAAAAATTATAAATTTTTAAAAAGTAACCGTTGGATGTTTAAAAAAAAAATATTATATATTATAACATTACATAAACTTAAAATAAAACATTACAAAATCCCAACATTGCATAATCCTAAATTTTACATAATCCTAAAACATTAAACCTAAATTACTTAAACACACCTACGAAGAGTAGTTATCCAAATCTTTCAGCGTATACTCCAGCGACGACATAGAACGGTCACTATCACGACCGTCCGACCTAGCATCCGAGCGGATGCAACCAGAGTCAGGTGTTAGAAGATAGTATGGTTCATCATCCATACTCATATACTCCCCACCAATATCTGCTTTGTATCCTTCCTCATTTGGCTTCGGAGCAAGAGGGTTTGAAGTGAGGTTAGGTTGGGTCTCCATCAGTTAGTTGCCCCAATCCCATGATAGCCATGGTGTATAGTCAATACACATCGGTTACTATTCCACCTGGTAAAGGAGGAATGGTTGTTACTCGACGAGGAGGAGTGTACACTATAGAAGGAGAAGTGTACACCGTAAGAGGAGGAGATGACAGTGGTTGAGGTTGGGGAGGAGGAGATGACAGTGGTTGTGAACGTCGTCGTCGGCGAAAGTATCACCTGAGGTTTGAATGACCTGCTGAATCGTTATGATAACCATCACCCATATCATTATGTGTGTGTAGATTGAATTGTGAGATCAAATTGTGACTGACTCTGAGTATTATGTCTTCTATTTATAGTCTTAGACAAGTAGCTGTTTGAATATTAATTTTTTTATTAAATATTTAAATAATTTTTCAATATATATTTAAATATTTTTTATTTAATAAATTTATTAAATAGATTTATTTTTCATTTATACTTTATTTTATAAAAAGAAAAAAGAAATTTCACGTGGCACTTCCACCCCCCCCCCCCCCCCAACCCTTCCACTCCCCACAATTTTACCTTTCATACTTAGGTCTCACAACTGACACATGGCGCTTCATACCCCTCTTCCCCCTCCACTCTACTCCCTATAGTGTTAATGTTTCTAAAAGCGTATTTGATATTGTCATATTAAAAAAAAAGTAAAATATATTTAATTGAAAATATTAATTGAATATTTTATTATGTACTATATATATGCCATTATAGATTTTCGATGTGTCTATAGTTCGGCTCTAAATATCAAAACTTACCGAAGTGGTACTTTAATACTATTATGTAACATGTAATTACAACTACCTATTATATATCATATTATATAAGTTGGATGTATTGTTTGGTTTATAAAACAAAATTTAAACCAAATATTTGTGTTTTGTGTTTATCTTGGTCATATTTAAATAGTTTTGCCAATTAATAAAAGGGGGTGGCGGCGCAGCTTGTTGCCCGACTACCTTCTATTCTTATGTAATTTGCCCCTTTTATTGAAATAAAAAATATTATTTGATTAAAAAAAATTAAAAAAATAAAATATGTTAGTAACATGTAATTTTTTAAGAAAAATATATATTTTTATGGGATGAAGTGTCAAGGACTCAAGGTTGAAGTCCTTAGTTGCAATTCATTGTAAAATTCACAGTAGGTTTCAAAACAGTTATCTTATTCACAACCCCTATACCATCCACTCATCCACCCCTCCTCCCACTACCATCCTCCTTTCATCATCACCACCACCCCATCCTAACTCATCTTCTTCATCCTTCACGGCTCTCTCTAAAAAAAATAACCCAAAAGCAAATGAACACCAGTGGTCGCATTTCCTTGATTGGGAACGAAGGTTGTGGCAGTCGACGCCAAATTCCTACTTTTCATATTAAAAAAAGTAAAATATATTTAACTGAAAATATTAATTGAATATTTTATTATGTACTATATATATGCCATTATAGATTTTCGACGTGTATACAGCTCGGCTCTAAATATCAAAACATACCCAAAGTGGTACTTTAATGCTATTATGTTGTAACACCCCAACCGATGGCGGAAACATCGAGGTGTCACGTAGTGACGATTGTTCAATAGCTCATGGACTAAAGTGTAAATTTGAATACATTGATTAGATAATTTATTACATTGAAATGAAATACAACGATTCTAACTGCCAACTAAATTGTAATACAATGATACAATGATTCTAAAGCATGAAGTCTACTAAAATACAATAAAGTTAAAACTTAATTATAAATCCAAAAGCTTAAAAGAAGCGTCTCAAAATAACCTGAAACATGTACGAAAATAGTATATGTCAATACAAAAATGTATTGGTGAGCATACCCTGTTTGAATAAATATAGTAGGAAAAGTGATTAGCAATTCATGTGCGGTACCATTTGCAATTATGTAATAAGTAATATCCGTTCAAAACCAAACCTGAGAATAATGACTAACACATGACTAACCAACTGAATAATGAATTAACAAGACAATGACCAAGATTCTCTTAACAGAGTCTCAAGGGGGTATACCATAGTACTATTCATTGAAAAGCTAGGCCGCCCAGCGGTTAATGATTTTGACAAGTCATAGACACACCAATTAACATAAAGCAAACACACATGAGAATTGCATTAAGTATAAGAAATTGAAACTTGATTAATATATATAGGTACATGAGTCACCCCAAAGTAGTAAAACAGTAAAAAGGGGAAAGATATACTCACAGTTTGCGAAAGCGATCAAAATCCACTTAAGCGGTCGTGAGCTAAGTAATGGGAATTCCGAGGAATTCAACCTATAATGTGTAAGAATACTAATAAGGAAGTGTCTAAAAAGTCTAAGGTAACTAGGGTCTAAGGCATTAGGGTTTGCTAAGTCGATTTGGGGAAGTAGAGTTTTTATGATAAGTCGCGTTAATGTAACAGTTGTATATCACAAATAATATATGAAAGGTTGTAAATGTGGTTTAAATAATATAATTATTACCAATTGAGTATTTAGTTAAAAAAATATGTTTATATAATTAAGACAAAATAATTTAGTTAATTACTTTAACTAATTATTGTAAATAAATACAATAATCATAAATATTGAAATAAATAGTTATGAGTTACTCAAAGATCCATTAACGATAATAAAGACTTTCAATCATAAGACATTTCTATTTTATAAGAAAATATTTATAAAATAGATGTTTAAATAGTGTAAATAAATAAATGTTTAATTATATCTAATTAAACATAAATAATGTTAATAATACAAGACATGACTCAAAAATACTATTTTTATAGAAAATGGATGCTTTCTGAAGTAAAGTAATGAAAATAATTTTCTCAAAATTTTTATAAACTTATTTATATTTAAAACTGATTTAATGGGATTAAATCATGTTTAAATGATTAAAAATAGGAAAATCAATAAAAATAAATGTTTTTTGAACCAATAATTTTTATTTTAGTTCAAGATCATTAGAAATAGTTTATCAAAACTTTTGAGACTAAAATCATTAAAAATGAATTTTTAATCAATTAAATATGATTAAAAAAATTAAATTAATAAAAATAAGAAAATAAAATATTTTTCAGAAACTAAAAATATTCTAATTTTCTATAAGTTATTAAGAAGCTATAATTAAATTTTCATAATTTTTGAATCAAAAATGAATTTGTTATGAATATTTAAAGATTTGCATATATTATAATAATTGTAAAGAAAAACAAACAAATGAAAGGAAAATGAAATTTGTTACAAAAAAATAATCTGACCATGCCTGGGTTCGAACCCAGGCGCTCTGAATGCAACAACACACCCCAAACCATTATACCACCATAAGTCTTTGTATTTTATTTAGAGATATAAATATAAAAATATTAGTTCCAACCCACCTTCTTCCCCAAATCATCCTACATAAACCCTAACCCTACCCTAAGATTAATAAACCACGGTTCAACAAAATTAAACCACGAATTTATGGTGCTTTTGTAAAGGAAGGATAATAGAATGAAACGACATAAAGAAAATAACCTTACAACGAACGATTAGCGGTTAAAAATGCGAAAAAAACAGGTCCGACATAAAACTCCTTTCTTGAACACTTCAGGTCACGATTTGGGTGTTTTTATTGTGGGTTTATGTCTTGTGAAGGTGCAGAAGTCTAATGATAAGGTCCATTTATATCCGGAGTGGTTAACAGTCGAGTATTGATGCGATTAAAAGCTCGGCTGGTTACACTTAATCTTGCTCGTTTTAAGTCCATTTAAACGCATTTAAAACCTGTTTTATATATTTAAACTCGATAATTATAAGGGAGAAACGTTCGGGATTAGTTAAAACGAGTTAAAAGGGTTTTAAGAAATCAATTGGGTTTGGCCGGAGTTTAAATCCGGTGGCCGGAACTGTGGCCGGAAAACCGTGAGGGAGGGAAAGAGTGAAATTCAGATTTGAAGTTTCAAGTTTTGTCAATTTTGGTCCCTCAATTATAACTAGGTTAGTTTTATTATAGTATAGTTAGTTTTCCCTTTATAATACACTAACCAAGTTAATATAATTTAACAAAAATGTTTTTAAAACTTTATAAAACTATTTTTTTATACAGTCTTTTACGAATACATTTCACCTACGCATTTGATTAAAACTTATACCCGATCTATAATTAGTATAAATGATAAAAAAAATTTACTTCGCTTTAAAATTTATTTTGAAAACGACAAAATTCACAAAGACTATAATGGAAATAATCGAAGGGCTATTATTGTCAATTTGACGAAAGACGAGGGTGACGAATGTCACATATGTAACATGTAATTACAACTTCATATTATATAAGTTAGGATGTATTGTTTGGTTAATAAAACACAATTTAAACCAAATATTTGTGTTTTGTGTTTATCTTGGTCTTAGTTAAATAGTTTTGCCAATTAAAAAAAATAAAATATATAAGTAACATGTCATTTTTTGTAAGAAAATATATACCTTTTTTATGGGATGAAGTGTCAAGGACTCATGGTTGAAATCCCTAAACTCACAGTAAGTTTTAAAACAGTTATCTTATTTACAAGCCCTACACCACCATCTCATCCACCCTTCCTCCTACTACCACCCTCCTTTCATCATCACCACCACCCCATTCAAACTCATCTCCTTCATCCTTCACCGCTCTCTCTCCAAAAAATAACCTAAAATCAAATGAACACCGGTGGTCGCATTTCTGGGATCGGGAACGAAGGTTGTGGCAGTCGACGCCAAATTCCTACTTTTCTTTCAGTCCGCGCATGTTCTATTTCCGCAGTCATGATCTCGTCACAGGTTTCTTGCATCCCGGTGTGGCCGGTGATGGTGCGGATGAGTTCATCGTACCGCACGCCTTGGTTCCACTGTGATATCCCCCTCCCCTGGTGCCTGTGTGCATGGTCCCTTTGCGTCTACAGTTGCGTTGCGTGAGGGATTGCCAGACATGGACAGTACATGTGTGTCCTCCAGTGGTGGTTTGTTAGCAACCTCTGCGAGGCACTGTTCATGAACTTTTGCTTATGACGGCTCGTCAAGGCTGCATGTTCTTGAATCAGCCACATCCCTAGACTAACCATCGACTCTGCCTTTTCAGTAGGTGAGTCTTGATGCGACTGAAATTTTTTTGTAGCAAAGTGGAAAGAAGCGTTTGAATGCTGGGACATTGTAGATGGAGACATGATGCGCGAAGCATCATTTACTTTATTTCCTCCTCCCTGTTGGTTATCCTGCGGTCCGGTGTTAGGTGAGAACGCCGGTGGCCGCGGATGTAGCACTAGGGAAAGAAGGCAATTGGTTACTCATGGTTTTGGTGCAAGAAACAAGAACTTTTTACTGCTCTGTTTGCTCCATACGGATGACGCTAATGAGAAACACTAGTCTAAATATACTCAAACGAATAAAAGAATGAAAAAAATGTTTGTTATAAATGATCTTGGCTATTATAAGGTGATTAAACGAGTATAAATGGACAATGATTCGAATATAATGTTTTCGACAATACTACAAGTAGCTTAAGTATGTGTTTTGTTATAAGAATGACGGACCCTTTCTCACTAGGAAAAATGGGGTATTATAGTGATGGTTGACTCATGCAGATTGGCTCTTTGTAGGATGACAACCCATCCTTGTGGGTCCTACAGCTAACGACCGTAAGGATATTCAATGGAATATTACGTTGTCCTTCTCTCATTAGTTATTGTCCCTTTCACTCATCCTTGTTGTCCTTGCTGCCTGGAAGGAGATCGTGGAGCAGAGAATTCTCCCTTTTGACTGACGAGGTGTCCCTTTCCTTGTCTTCTTGTAGCTAGAATGTCCTAGGTATTATGCGGGGCCATAAAAGCTTCCTTTAATTATTCTTATTGCTGATGTGTGTCTATGAGACTATGCACGTGCGGGTACATATCTCTTCAATCAGAAAATGTGTCACATTCAAAGGAGGTTGGTGAGATGAAAAAGACAACATGCATATAGGTGGTTTAGGTTTTACTATTTTAGTAGGCCATGGGTTATATTAGTATATAGCTTTCAAAGAAAATAAAGAATACAAGTAATAGATAGTAATCAGGTGACCTTGTAATTACATGGTCTTAGAACACTAAATAAAAGTTTAGTTACTTTAGTGAGAGAACACAAGCTTTGGATGATTTAATAGGAACAATTGATAAACTCGGTTACATTTCTCTGACATTTTTCCTTTCTGGCTTTTTTATTTGTTTAAATTTAAATGGGCCCACAAAAATATCCGTTCATGCTCATTATTGGGCCAGCGATGCTTCAATGGCGCCTGAAAAATGGAGAGGCACGCTACTAACTAAAAATTGCATGCATTAAAAGAGGGTGCGATTCCGCACCATTCGGCCTTATGATCAACTCCTTCACATAAGCATTTCTCATAACTTTGTAGTATTAAAGTGTATTAACAATGTAGTTATTTAATACTACTTTAATATATATATATATATATATATATATATATATATATATATATATATATATAGGGGAAAGATCCTGTATAAAGTGTTTTTTGGTAAGAACCGTGAGAATCAAAGGATGGTATTTTTTTTTAATTTTTTTTTCGAATTTTTTTCCCATATTGTTATACATGTATTATAGTATTGAAATCTAAAAAAACAAAAAATAAATAAATTTTGGTGTAGAGTAATTACGTAATTACTGTTGTAGATTAATTACATAATTACTTTAGTGTAAACTAATGTATTTACTTTAATGACGTAATTACACTAAAAAAATTAATTTTTTTTTGTATTATTCATTTAGAAAGCATGTTTAAGCACACGGGAAAAAATTCTAAAAAAAAAAAAAAATCTCCTCCTCTTTGATTCTCACAGTTCTCACAAAAAAACACTTTGTATTTGATCTTTACTATATATATATATATAGGGGTAGGTTCACGTACAAACAACTTTTTCAGTACGAATTGTACGAATTGAAGGAAAAAATACGCGGAGCATGTATAACTAGAGTAATTATATAATTACTCTAGTTATACATGCCCCGCGTGTTTTTTCCTTCAATTCGTACAGTTCGTACCGAAAAGTTGTTTGTATTTGATCTTTTTCCTATATACATATATATAATAAACAAAAATTGGTATCCCGCATGGTACTAGTTGGGCCTTTACATCCCTTGATTTTCCTTCAAAAGTTTTTTTCTCTCTCATGTGAATGACACATGCATTTCTTCTACAATTTTTGAACGTTGGTAACTTTTATATACGCCATTTTAAAAAAATTACACCAAATTAACGAGGTTTTTATTACCTTTCCAACGAGCACCATAGTGCTAAAAAATGAAAAAAAAAAAAGACTTTTTAGTGGGTTTTTGTTAATGCAAAAAACAAAAACAGAATGGGTTCACAAAGTTCATTAATCATGTCTAGGCAAGTCATTAATCATGTTAAGATAGTATAAATGCTTTTGAACCTACTATTTTTTTTTAACGGCGATATTCTATAACAGGCAATAGACATCGTACCCATCTCATATATCATCGGCAGGCCCTCTACCCCACTCTGGCTAAGACTATGTTGCTTTAACCGGACCCACGATTGGCATTAGAGTTTGGCTTGGCGCTCCCCAAGAAAATTTATGGCCGCGTACCTATGGAAGAACAGAGCTTTGCATCCTCCACAAAAGTCAGGGACTCTCTGTAGTAAATGCACCATAATAGAAAACTCAGGTGTGCTCAGGATCGAAATGGAGACCAAAGGGTCCCCCTAAGCCCTTCACCATCATGGCACTCCCTCATGAGTTCTCTAATTTTACTATTTAATATAATAAATTCAAATATAATTATATTAATTGATTTGCAAAATCATAATATAAATACATAACGTTAAAAAAAATATATAAATACATTAATATCATAGTTGTAACAGAAATCATTAAAAACGGATTTAATGATTTCTGTTATTAATATAAATACTAAAATTCTATTTAACATATTTATATTATGTTTTCGCATTTAATATAATTATGTTTTAATACAAAAATTGAAATAAATTATTAGACATACTTTTAAAAGATCTATTAATAACCGAATTAAAAATTATTTAAACATTAGTGATTCTTTTTTATATAACATATTTATATGTTATTACTTTAAATTTAAATCATGTACCTTAAATAAATCCATTTATAAAATTTTGATCTTTTATTCTACGTTTAAAATTATGTTTGTTATGATGTTTGACTAATGATTATTATGTTTTTTTATTATTTTGGTCATTGTTTTAGATGTTAAATATGTTCAGCAAGTACATACTAATTCTAAATGTTTAAAAGAGTTCAAACGTCAAATAATTAAATTAATACACAATGTAAGTGGCTAAGTTTTTTTTATTAGACTTTCATATTGTTCTAAACAAATAAATAAAGTAAACCAATCAACATTAATCTATCGCTATCTATACTAATAAAAGACAACACATGGAATACTAAGAAGTAAGAACTCCCTCATAAAGCCTCTCATTTTCTTATTTAAAATAATACATTTATTTTAATTTGTTTCTTTATTTAAAAATAATTATATTTTAATTTTTATTAGTTATAACTATAACTATTAATTTAATTATCAAAATTTAGTTCAATATATATATATATATATATATATATATATATATTCATACTATATATTTGTAAATTAATTAATATGATTATATTTTAATACAAAATTAGAAATGAATTACTAGACATGATTTGAAAATTTTTATTAGCTAATAGAAGTAATTATCATTAAAAAAATATTTATTTTTTTAAGATAACGTATTTATATGTTATCAAATTTAAATTTAAATCGTGAACGTTAATTAACCTATTTTTTAATATGTGGTATTTCACTCTGAGTTTAAAACCATATTTCTTATAGTGTTCTGAACAAACAAAATAAAACAAATCAATCCACGTTAATTAAATATTTGATTAATTAAAACTAAATATGCTTAGCTATTTTTGTATTATAATCTTTCAATACTAATAAAAGAAAACACATGAGGGACACATGGTACTCCCTCATGAGTTCTCTAATTTTATTATTTAATATAATAAATTCAAATATAATTATATTAATTGATTTGCAAAATCATAATATAAATACATTAATAATCGTAGTTGTAACAGAAATCATTAAAAACAGATTTAATGATTTCTGTTATTAATATAAATACTAAAATTCTATCTAACATATTTATATTATGTTTTCGCATTTAATATAAGTATGTTTTAATACAAAATTTGAAATAAATTATTAGACATACTTTTAAAAGATCTATTAACTAACTGAATTAAAAATTATTTAAACATTAGTGATTCTTTTTTATATAACATATTTATATGTTATTAACTTTAAATTTAAATCATGTACCTTAAATAAACCCATTTATAAAATTTTGATCTTTTATTCTACGTTTAAAACTATTTTTGTTTTGATATTTGACAAATGATTATTATGTTTTTTTATTATTTTGTTCATTGTTTTAGATGTTAAATATGCTCAGCAAGTACATACTAATTCTAGATGTTTAAAAGAGTTTAAAAGTCAAATAAGCAAATTAATACACAATGTAAGTGGTTAATCTTTTTTGTTAGACTTTCATATTGTTCTAAACAAATAAATAAAGTAAACCAATCAATATTAATATATTGCTATCTATACTAATAAAAGACAACTCATGGAATACTAAGAAGTAAGAACTCCCTCATAAAGCCTCTCATTTTCTTATTTAAAATAATACATTTATTTTAATTTATTTCTTTATTTAAAATAATTATTTTTAATTTTTATTAGTTACAACTATAACTATTAATTTTTATTATCAAAATTTAGTTCAATATATATATATATACTATATATTTGTAAATTAATTAATATGATTATATTTTAATACAAAATTAGAAATACATTACTATACATGATTTGAAAATGTTTATTAGCTAAAAGAAGTAAATATCATTAAAAAAAATATTCATTTTTTTAAGTTAGCATATTTATATGTTATCAAATTTAAATTTAAATCGTGAACGTTAATTAACCTATTTTTTAATATGTGGTATTTTACTCTAAGTTTAAAACTATATTTCTTATAGTGTTCTGAACAAACAAAATAAAACAAATCAATCCACGTTAATTAAATATTTGGTTAATTAAAACTAAATATGCTTAACTATTTTTGTATTATAATAGCTTGATATATAAAATACATTTTATATATGAAAAACCATTATTTGAAATTTTCATTGACTGTGTTGTTTTAAGTTACTTTAACAGAGAAATATAATATCTAAGTGGCAACAGTCTTTTCATTAGTAATTTTTTTAGCTTCATTTTCACGCTATTAAATCACGAATTTTTTTATAATTACAGTCATATTGAACCAATAAATGTCATTATGTTTAAGGACCTTGATGTTAGAAAAAAATTATTATACACTCAAGGTTAGAAATATTTTGGCTTTGCAAGAAACTTGATGTCAAATCCAAATTAACGATACTCAATTGGGATGGTTTAACGAACGAGGAGATATTTTTAAATTAATTTCATTTTTTACATCTTAGCCTAAACAAATTTATCTTATTACTTTTGATTTTTTTTGGTGTACCTGCAGTCTAGAAGGTAACAGCCACGGTATGGAAGATATATATTGAAAAGTTTGAAAATAGTTTTATGTGAATATGAATGTTTTTTCAAAAAATTATTTAGGGGTGATGAATATTTAATATTTTTTGGTTGTAAAGGCAATTTTATTTATTTTAAATATAATATGTAATCTAATTTTTCTTAATTATATTTTTAATTTTATATGTAATATATATAATTTAAATTGTTCAACCCGTGTATCACACGGGTACATATATAACCTATATATAATAAAATAAAAGAAAATTAAATTCGCTACCCACACGTCCGTCTAGCTCAGCACTATTATAACAATGCAATTCCATGTCTGCTAGCCGCTTTCTTCTTCTTCCTCTCATCACCAAAACCCTAATTCAAAAAACATGCATCCTATTTCTGCTTCAGCTTCAGCTTCTGGCGATTCCACTGGAGCACCCTACCCGCCCGATCAACCGCGGCCAGACGACTGCGAAAGCTCCACCACCAAGAACACTTCCACACATCCAAAACACAAAAAACAATCCAAACTCCATAAAAACCAGTCATCGGCCACCACCGTCACCATAACCGCTAGCATTCCAGGAACAACAGGAGACATAAGTGTTCTGTCTCTGCTCTATGAATTCCACACTAAAACTGGACGGCTTCCAACTTCTGCAAACCAAGACCTGCACAATTTCTATGAGTACTGGATCAAACTCCGTATACCAGGCGTTTATGCGAATAAAGAAGTATTGGAAGCTACAATCAATGAGCTGCATTCGAGGTTTTTGTGGAACATGAGGAGGGATGTGGATATTCCCATCGGGCCGATTAATATCAACATTCTTCAGTTGTCTTCATACATTTGGCATGATGATGAGGTTGATACGATGTCGGACGAATTTAGTACTCCTGATTGTGAACAATGTTCTGCGGAATTATCTGATGCAACGAGTCGGATTAGTGGCAATGATTTATGTTCAGACAATGGTAAAGAAGATGAATAAAGCTGGTATGATGTATCACCTTTTATAGGGTTAGGGGTTAATTGATAATTTGATATTATGCAATAGAATGAATAGAATAGAATAGAATAGAAATATGGTTATTTTGTTGTAGGGAAGGTAGGTTGACTTTTGGGGAAGTCAACAGATTGAAATTTGGTAAATGTGTTTGCTGTTCATATATCTTTGCATTTTTTATGTTGATGATTTGAATGGTATTCAACAATTTTAATTTGGAACCCCTGAACCCATGATTTCTTGTCTTTTTAGTTTTTACTCTTGATTTTGACCCGAAAAAGTCAAAACAGAAAGAACAATAATATGTATAGAGCATACGTGGTTTTTACTACAGCGGTAATATATAAGTTAATTTTTTAGTATCACTCCTATAAAACTAGGTAACTTAAAATGAATAGATGAGGTTTTGTAGACTACCAATATAAAGATATGTACTAATTGTGTGTGTGTTTTTTCTGATCATATAATTAAGGGGTTTAATTTCATAGTAGACAACTAGATAATAGATTAGGGAGTTGGTTTATTTTGTAAGTTATTCTAAAAAACTTAACTTAATGAATCAAAATGCGGCAACACCAACCACCACTGTTGTCAATTCTGTGGAGATCGATAGTCGCTGGCTCGTTGCCACCATGCGTACCAATGTCACGATGAGCCACCAACACGCGGAAACAGATATAATAGGCAAACTCATTTTAATACTTTTTTTCTTGGGGATGGAACTGTTGGCCCTAATCTATAAATTTGATATTAAGAAAAGATAAAATAAGAATAGGATTGAAGAGAACTTTATTTCAACTGATTACAATTTTAATACATGATCGATCTTATATATAAACTACAACAATCTGGAGCTTTAGGGGCGACGTCTGTCGCCCCTAATGCCCTATTATTAGGGGCGACACGAGCTTTAGGGCCAACAGTGTCTTGCTTTTGGTGCCGATTCCCAATCGATGTGCCCCTGTGGTGCATCGCCTCTTTATGTTGTGGACCTCCCCGGTATTAAGTACCGGTGGTCATCGATATTATATTTTGTTTATTGATGATTTTACCGATTTTCTATGGACATTTCCCTTATCCAATAAATCTCACGTCTATAACACATTCTCTCAATTTTACCAATATATCCAAACCCAATTTGAATAAAGCAATTCCAATGTGACAATAGCACCGAATAGAAAACCAACTTTAAACTGTTTTGTCAACAAAATGGAATGCAATTTCGTTTCTCATGCCCACACACATCCTCCCAAAACGGCAAGGCCGAACGCCAAATTCGAACTATAAACAACATGGTTCGTACCCTCTTAGCACAAGCTTCCCTACCACTAAATCTTTGGCACCACGCCCTTGAAACTGCAACCTATCTCCTAAATATTCTTCCAAAGAAAAACCACAACTTCCAATCACCCACCAAACTTCTATATAATGTTCCCCCGACATACGAACACCTCCGTGTGTTCGGCTGTCTCTGCTACCCCCATACTACCCTCCACCACCATACACAAACTTGAGAACCGATCCCAACCATGCGTATTCCTTGGTTATCCCTCCAACCATCGTGGATACAAATGTTATAACCTTACCACCAAACAAACTTTTATCCCCCGCCACGTCCATTTTGAAGAAAACATTTTCCCATACTCTATACAACAACCTACCACCCTCCCTACCTACGACTTCTTATCTCACCCAATTTCACCACACCTTTGGGAACATATACATCCCCACACCACACCCGGTCCCACTATCCCCCCAACCCCTACTTCACCCGGGTCTCCTCTCCCTTCTGAACCGGCCCACCCTCATCACGTGAACCACGACCCATCTCCTACCGGCCCAACAACATCTATCAACCCTACTACATCCACACCCCTCCCAACCAACCCGGACCCTTCTCAACCCTCAAACACGCCGAGCCCACCCATTACATCACACAGCCCTTCTGACCCGAACTCTCCACCCCCACCACCTAGGCCCACAATACCGACACCTATCACCTATTCGAGACGACCCCGCTGTGACATCCGTCACTTTTTATATTTACATAATAATAATAATAATAATAATAATAATAATAATAATAATAATAATAATAATAATAATAATAATAATAATAATAATAATAATAGTAATAAGAAAACAGATTTTTTTTTTATATATCTAAACCAAGCCATAAATCAAAAAGCCACCTTTCATCTTGATAGAAATTCAGAGCCCATTAACAAGTGCCCAGCCCAGAAACAAGCCGGCCCAAGCCCAACCCTCTCTTTATGTTAAAAAAGAAAAAAAAATGGGTGCCTCAGCCAAGGCTCGAACCGGAGCCAGACATACAAACACACACGCCTTCCACCACTAAGCCACTTAGGCACTTGGTATTTCATCTAAAGCATTAAAACTTAAATACACACTTTTCATTTTTTTTCCTTTTTCCTTCTCCTTCGTGAACCAGCAACAGCAGATGTTCTTTTTATTATTTTTTTTTTCTTCTCTTTTGATCTATTGATTAACACTAATAACACTACATTAACCACGATTTGACCTTGATACGCAATTATCGGCCTACTTATCATCAATTTCACATATTATTACAACCAATTTGACCAGATTGATTGATCATACGCGTGTACTCTTTAAAACGAGTCAAACTTGCCAATTATACAACCTGGACCTAGACACTATAAATTGATCACCTACGATCATTCACAACTCGCCAAACATCTTTTCTTCATCTTCAATTCCTGTTAACGATCAATTTCGAAGCTTATTCTAACCGCGTTTGACTTTTTGGTTGACCAAGACGTGGGTGCTCGATTCTGTTTCAAAGGTAAAAATTATCTATAGGGTTTTGTTCATCGGCATTTTCCGACCAATAACCCTATGATTTCTAGGGTTATTGGTTGCCAAATCACTGGATTAGGAAACTAGGGCTCGAAGGCCTTGAATTGGGGAAGATGAACCAGGGCCTGTCTGTTCTTATATCATAACAACTGAAATCAAATACCAACTGATCAATAGATCAGTTGGTAGACGCGTGATGTTTAAAACATGCGAACCGGCTGGGACCTTGTGTTCGAGTCCCTCATGCCCCTTTGTTTTTTTTCTTAATTATTGAAACCAACACAATGAACCTATATAAGTAATTATAATCCAATATAATTCGTTCTCAGGGTGTGGCTCAGTTGGTGGCCACGCTTGTGATAAAACCCGAACCGGCCAGAGGCCCGGGTTCGATTCCCTTAACCAACAAGTATTTTTTTTGCCACTTTTATATATATATTTAATACATTAAATCTTTTAAAATCAATTTTAAATACTAAAAGTGCTTTATAAATTCTACAAAAATTATCATATGATCTCCTAATGATAAAGTTCATTACCCAATTTTTAGTTTTTCAAAAATAATTTATTTAATATATATTATTAATAATACAAGTTTATTCATTTATATTTATTAAATTCTATAAAAATATCAAAACAACTTTATTAAATTCTACAAAAATTATCCTGAGTTTGTATTAAGTGAAACTTTACTGAAATGATTTTTAATTTTGAAAAATCATTTATTTAATATTTTTAATCAATTTTTGTTAGTTTTAATCATAATTAAATCATAATAAATTCGTTTTACAATATTTTTGCACCAAAATTTTACATAAATTATTTCTATCCATTTAGAACAGAAATATGATTTTTAAAATAAAAATTCTTTAATTTTAGTATTTTTTTTAATATTAAAGTTAAATGTTGGCTATTTATAAATAAATAGATTTAAAAATCTATTTTAAATGAAATAATTTTATAAAAATTATTTCTACACTTCAAACACTTTATTGTGTATATTCTAAATTCAAATTTCATTAAAAGACTTTTATTTAATTATTTATTAAATTTCTCTTAATTAATAGACAATTTGTTTATTAAACAAATAAACATTATCCCCAATTCGAAGCCCTAGGAATACATGTAGCCTAGAGTTATTTCACTCACACATTATCAATTACTTTAGGTTAATCATTTGGGAGAAATCTCAAGTTCATATTTCGTTGTCCAGTCCAAATTCAAGTTACTACGTGAACAGTGAGTATTACTTATCCCCTTTTTCGTTTTTACACTTTTGGGGTGATTCATGCACAACTATACAAAGCTTCCATATTCATTTACACATACATTTTTATTCATTTACAATTCATATACGTGTCTTGTTTATCTTTGTGCTTATGCTTGAACATGAACGTAGCTTACATACAAAATCATACATTTAGACATAACTTATGTTATGGTGCTCTTTACACTCAGACGTAACTTATGTTACGGTGCTCATTTAGACATAACTTTGTGTTATGGTGCTCTTTTAGACTCACACGTGTTGAGGTGCTCATTATCAATTACATTGTACAACTTTACATGTGATCTTTGTCTTGTTTGGTTACTTGCGTGTTTACATAATGCCTTGGTGATGCTAGACACATGAATTGTACTACTTTTCAAAACTTATACTATATGTACAAAACTAAGTAGTACTCACCAACATCATATGTTGACAAAATTATTTTCGTGCATGTTTCAGGATGAGCTGCTTGACGCTTCACATAGGACTTTGGACTTAGATTAAATCAATCAATTATCTTTATTTGTTGTCTTGTATTTAATTTCACATGTTGTAAAACAATATTCAATGATAATATATTTACATTTTAGTACCATGAGCTTTTGAACAATCGTCACTACGTGACACCTCGATGATTCCGCCATCGGTTGGGGTGTTACAGATTGGTATCAGAGCCATGGTTATAGGGAATTAGGTTATTAGATAAAATGGCCTAGACTATAACCGAACTTCAATTTTCATGCATAATATTTCCTGAATTACCCTACCCCTCATTTTCCTCTACTTTCCTCCCTCTATCTTTCCCTTCTTCTCTTCTTCTTATCTTTCATCATGGTGCATAGAGATGGAGTCCTACAGAGAGTGGAAAGTTTACACCATCATGGAACGGGAACAGTACCTTTTATGAAGACACTCTTAGATACAATATCTACTCTTATTGTTACTCCTTCGAAGTTGTTGAACCTTAATGAGTGTGATAAGGACACGTGCAATCTGGAAGGGTGGACGCCTGTACACTGGGTTTTCTGGCATAGGCAAGCATAGCGCATAAATCCATTTACGGACCTGTTATGCTTACCTGGGGATTCCTGGAGTGAGTGTCCACTTATAGGCTAAAGCATGTCTCCTTTGATCACCATTGGATTCAATTCCTTTGAAAAGTCAACGTTCTTGTTGAGCTTTACAGCTAGACAAGGGCACTCCAAGCATTTTGTACAAGTTTTTCCAATAATACCCTCTCATTTCATATACAATACTTTGCATATCATGATTGCTTACAAGATCACATCTTCATAATCATCTGTACGATTATACACTTACATTTTCTAATCTCATGATTATTAATTGACTGCCTCATAGATGTCTGCTCGCCGCATGCTCCGTGATGCCAGCCAACGCCCTGTTCGTGCTTCTGGACGACGTTCTGATCGTCGCCTCGCATCTTTAGTCGCCGAGCAAATTGCTGCAGTGATCCCAAACCTTGTCGGTGAGATAACCCAGAATAGTAACAGTGCCAACACAGGGAGTACGACTCAATTTCGGTGCACTTTCAAACACTTTAACTCCTGCAACCCCACAAAATTCACTGGCGAGGAGGGTGCTACTGGCCTCCTCCAATGGTTTGAAAGCATGGAGAGTACTTTTGTGAACAGTGAATGTCCTGATGAACTCCGCGTTCGCTATGCTACCAGTGTCCTTCAAAAGGGAGCGTTAACCTGGTGGAATGGCGAAAAGCGCAATCGAGGAGCTGATGTTGCTTTATCTTTATCTTGGGCTGAAGTTAAGGAACTCATGATCGCCAAATTTTGCCCTAGGAACGAAATCAGGAAACTGGAAGAAGAATTCCATGGACTGAAACAAGACAGTGGTGAGAATCTAGCGTATAATACTCGATATCACGAACTTAGCATATTGGTTCCACACATGGTCACCCCGGTCTCTCGAGCAATCGAAAAATATATTGAGGGATTACCTGACCTGATTCAAGACGTTGTCACTGGAGGCAAAGCCACTACGGTAGAAGAAGCCATCCAACTTGCAGCCACATTAACAGACAAACACGTAAGGAAAGGAAACTTGGTTAGGAAGGGCACCAAGACACCTACTGAGAAAACCACCAATGTTGTTGAACAATCTAAGACTATTTTAGCAAAGGCCGCCACTACTGCTTCGAACTCTAAGAAACGAATGGGCGATAATTTGAACCATGCTGTTGTGGATCATGTGGCTCAACCCCCTGTCAAGAAAGCCTACACGGGAATCCATCCTCAATGCAACACTTGCAAGTATCATCACCCTACAAATCTTCCATGCCGTCAATGCACTAGATGTGGAAGGTTTGGACACTTTGTCACCACTTGTCGAGTAATGGTTGGAACACAGGGAAATCATCAAACAGCTGCTCAGGAACCACTACAGATTACTAACGGTCGGGCGTGTTATCATTGTAGAGACCCTAACCACATGCGACCTCAATGCCCTAAGTTGAATAATGTAAACCTGGTGGCACATGGACGAGCTTTCAATATCAATACCAACGAAACAACTGATCAGGATGACGTTAATCCCACTGGTTAAGCCATGGATGAAATCTTCCCAAGACTCGAGAATCCAATACTTGTGTTTTCATTTTCATAATTCTATTTTCATTTTGTATCCAATTTTGTCACACTCATTAGCATACAACATCTAGAAATTTCCTTGCGTATTATTGTGTATTAACACAGATTGGAAATTTATTATATTTATCATACAAGACTCTACCTTACATTTATTTGAAACGTTTGGACTTAATACTTGATCTTACAGATGCTTTTCTAAGAAAACATCATTGGTTATTACATGAAACTAGATTTTTCTCTTAATTTGACTACGCATTGAACACCTAATTATTCATGATACTCGTAAACATTTAATTATTCATGATAACACTTACACTTAATGGTTGTAGTACTTACAAACCTGCTTGCTTAAACATGCTATCAATTTGCAATCTATGTGAATAATAATTGCTGCACTTAATAGAGGTCATCATGCCTTTTTCAACAGTCGGGAGAGGCCCTACAACCTACTCCACGACTGGTAGAGGCTATTGAACATACTCAACGATTGGTAGAGGTCGCTATGCCTTTCAAACAGTCGGGAGAGGCCCTACAACCTACTCCACGACTGGTGGAGGCTATCAAACCTACTCAACAATCGGTGGGGTCATAGAAGGACGCAAAACTTTAATGTAAGGTAAATTGATGATTCCGGTCCGGAACGTAATCATGAATTTACAGGTACATTAGGGTAGTGTGAAATTCTATTAGTGTTATTGGGAAGACGTCCAGTACGTTTTCAAGGTATCAAAGGTGTGGTGGGTTAGCTGCGGTACACCCTGTATACAAACACTAATGATACATTGAAAGTGAGACTGGAAGTCGGACCAGAAACGAACTCTGGTTATTTGATAGTTCATTTGATCTTTTTATAATCAATCAACTCATACAATTATTTTAGGATTTCTAAGCTTAGTGTTTTACTAGATTCGTATTCTCCTTATTATTTGAGACGGACCTAATACAATCCTTAACTCACACCTATCAAACCCCTTATCCAGATCAATCAAATTTTACAACCCACTGCTACCTTAATTTCTACACAAAACGTCCATAACCCTATGTTTCTAATAACTTCGGGACGAAGTTTCTAAAAGTAGGGGATGCTGTGACATCCGTCACTTTTTATATTTACATAATAATAATAATAATAATAATAATAATAATAATAATAATAATAATAATAATAATAATAATAATAGTAATAAGAAAACAGATTTTTTTTTTATATATCTAAACCAAGCCATAAATCAAAAAGCCACCTTTCATCTTGATAGAAATTCAGAGCCCATTAACAAGTGCCCAGCCCAGAAACAAGCCGGCCCAAGCCCAACCCTCTCTTTATGTTAAAAAAGAAAAAAAAATGGGTGCCTCAGCCAAGGCTCGAACCGGAGCCAGACATACAAACACACACGCCTTCCACCACTAAGCCACTTAGGCACTTGGTATTTCATCTAAAGCATTAAAACTTAAATACACACTTTTCATTTTTTTTCCTTTTTCCTTCTCCTTCGTGAACCAGCAACAGCAGATGTTCTTTTTATTATTTTTTTTTTCTTCTCTTTTGATCTATTGATTAACACTAATAACACTACATTAACCACGATTTGACCTTGATACGCAATTATCGGCCTACTTATCATCAATTTCACATATTATTACAACCAATTTGACCAGATTGATTGATCATACGCGTGTACTCTTTAAAACGAGTCAAACTTGCCAATTATACAACCTGGACCTAGACACTATAAATTGATCACCTACGATCATTCACAACTCGCCAAACATCTTTTCTTCATCTTCAATTCCTGTTAACGATCAATTTCGAAGCTTATTCTAACCGCGTTTGACTTTTTGGTTGACCAAGACGTGGGTGCTCGATTCTGTTTCAAAGGTAAAAATTATCTATAGGGTTTTGTTCATCGGCATTTTCCGACCAATAACCCTATGATTTCTAGGGTTATTGGTTGCCAAATCACTGGATTAGGAAACTAGGGCTCGAAGGCCTTGAATTGGGGAAGATGAACCAGGGCCTGTCTGTTCTTATATCATAACAACTGAAATCAAATACCAACTGATCAATAGATCAGTTGGTAGACGCGTGATGTTTAAAACATGCGAACCGGCTGGGACCTTGTGTTCGAGTCCCTCATGCCCCTTTGTTTTTTTTCTTAATTATTGAAACCAACACAATGAACCTATATAAGTAATTATAATCCAATATAATTCGTTCTCAGGGTGTGGCTCAGTTGGTGGCCACGCTTGTGATAAAACCCGAACCGGCCAGAGGCCCGGGTTCGATTCCCTTAACCAACAAGTATTTTTTTTGCCACTTTTATATATATATTTAATACATTAAATCTTTTAAAATCAATTTTAAATACTAAAAGTGCTTTATAAATTCTACAAAAATTATCATATGATCTCCTAATGATAAAGTTCATTACCCAATTTTTAGTTTTTCAAAAATAATTTATTTAATATATATTATTAATAATACAAGTTTATTCATTTATATTTATTAAATTCTATAAAAATATCAAAACAACTTTATTAAATTCTACAAAAATTATCCTGAGTTTGTATTAAGTGAAACTTTACTGAAATGATTTTTAATTTTGAAAAATCATTTATTTAATATTTTTAATCAATTTTTGTTAGTTTTAATCATAATTAAATCATAATAAATTCGTTTTACAATATTTTTGCACCAAAATTTTACATAAATTATTTCTATCCATTTAGAACAGAAATATGATTTTTAAAATAAAAATTCTTTAATTTTAGTATTTTTTTTAATATTAAAGTTAAATGTTGGCTATTTATAAATAAATAGATTTAAAAATCTATTTTAAATGAAATAATTTTATAAAAATTATTTCTACACTTCAAACACTTTATTGTGTATATTCTAAATTCAAATTTCATTAAAAGACTTTTATTTAATTATTTATTAAATTTCTCTTAATTAATAGACAATTTGTTTATTAAACAAATAAACATTATCCCCAATTCGAAGCCCTAGGAATACATGTAGCCTAGAGTTATTTCACTCACACATTATCAATTACTTTAGGTTAATCATTTGGGAGAAATCTCAAGTTCATATTTCGTTGTCCAGTCCAAATTCAAGTTACTACGTGAACAGTGAGTATTACTTATCCCCTTTTTCGTTTTTACACTTTTGGGGTGATTCATGCACAACTATACAAAGCTTCCATATTCATTTACACATACATTTTTATTCATTTACAATTCATATACGTGTCTTGTTTATCTTTGTGCTTATGCTTGAACATGAACGTAGCTTACATACAAAATCATACATTTAGACATAACTTATGTTATGGTGCTCTTTACACTCAGACGTAACTTATGTTACGGTGCTCATTTAGACATAACTTTGTGTTATGGTGCTCTTTTAGACTCACACGTGTTGAGGTGCTCATTATCAATTACATTGTACAACTTTACATGTGATCTTTGTCTTGTTTGGTTACTTGCGTGTTTACATAATGCCTTGGTGATGCTAGACACATGAATTGTACTACTTTTCAAAACTTATACTATATGTACAAAACTAAGTAGTACTCACCAACATCATATGTTGACAAAATTATTTTCGTGCATGTTTCAGGATGAGCTGCTTGACGCTTCACATAGGACTTTGGACTTAGATTAAATCAATCAATTATCTTTATTTGTTGTCTTGTATTTAATTTCACATGTTGTAAAACAATATTCAATGATAATATATTTACATTTTAGTACCATGAGCTTTTGAACAATCGTCACTACGTGACACCTCGATGATTCCGCCATCGGTTGGGGTGTTACACCCGCACCCAATCCACTACCATTCCCCCTCCCACACCTATTGTCCCACCCACCGTTCACACCCGTACCATGCGCACACGCGCCATGGACGACATCACTAAACCCAAACAACTCTTTAACCTTCACTCCACCTCCATTGTCCATATACCAAACCCCCCCTCCCCCCTAAATTGCTTGTCCACACCCGAATGGTTCAATGTCATGAACGACGAATTTAGTGCATTTATTAAAAACGAGACCTGGGAATTAGTACCTTGGCATCCTGACATGAACATCATTCGTAGTATGTGGTTGTTTAAGCATAAATTTCGCTCTGACGAAACCTTGGAACAGGTGGTATTCACTGCGGAGAGACTTTTAGCCTTGTGGTTAAACCCACCACGATCAGCACTGTCCTATCCTTGGCCTTAACTCATTCTTGGCCTATTCACAAGTTAGACGTCAGTAATGCTTTCTTACATGGGCATCTCAACGAAACGGTTTATATGCATCAACCCATGGGTTTTCGCCACAGGGAATATCTGGATCATGTTTGCTGTAACACCCCAACCGATGACGGAAACATCGGGATGTCACGTAGTGATGATTGTTCAATAGCTCATGGTACTAAATGAGAGTTGAATAATATTAAACAATTTACAAATTTGTCTTACAAGTAATGATTACAAAAGTTGATTAATATAAACTAAATCCAAAGCTCCTACGTGTTCCAAGACTTGTACAACTTCCAATAACAAACAAAACCTGAAACATGTTAAGTTGGAAAGATGGGGGGGTCAACTATAAATAGTTGGTGAGAATACATAGGTTTTGCATATAGTTGAAAACAACATGTTGTATAGCAATCATTGTTGAAGTATAATAATGAGTAATGATAGAATATGAGTCCGACATGTAGCAATGCGTCTTTTGTACAATCAAACCTTGTGTCGACTGAGACCTAACTCACAAGTTAGTAAAAGTGTAACTGTTATCGATCATCCCTGAATTTATGCGGGGGGATGGGTTTGTCAGACCTATAGCGCTATAATCTAAACAGGCGGCTTGATCAATGTTAATGATTGTACTGTGTCTTTTTGTTACAGTCAAATGATAGAATGAGTAAATGATAGTGTTTATAATTGAATAATAAGTTTCAACAATGTAAGAATGAGTAAATGATAGTGTATAAAATGTTTAAACATGTTTCACCCCAAAAATGTAAAACAGAAAAAAGGGGCTATGTAAACTCACCTTAGGTGCATAATGAGTTCGTGCGTTTTATTGAGCGTGCAAACACTTAGTAATAATGCCTTGGAAAACTCGAAACTAGCTAGAGGAGATAATGACGGATGAAAACTTTAGTATATGGGAGATGGGTTAATAATGTTTTTTTTTTTTTTTTTTTTATGGTATCAAGAGTTGAATGGTAGGCTAGTGTATTTATAGTGTAAAATTTGGAGTTGTAATTAGGGACTACTTTGACTAGGCTAGAATTTAGGAACAACTTTGACTTGACTAGAAGACCATATTTACTAACACTTTGACTTGACTAGGAGACCATATTTACTAACACTTTGACTTGACTTGACTAGGAGACTACGTTTGACTTTTCAGGTTTGACTAAGGGACCTTGAAAGGGTTTAAGTTTAATTGGTTTTAATTAACATCACAAAACACCAAATGGTGTAGTGGTTTGTGTGGTGTGGTTAAGGTTTAGGCCGCCAGGGACTCGGGTTCGAATCCTGGCACAGGCAAACATTTTTTTTAACGTTTTTAAATCAGAATTTTTAATACAATCCAATTTAATATTGATTATACGTCATTATTTAAACAAAAAAAATTAACAAAATGGATGGTAAAGATACTGTAAACATGAATCGGATGAATAAACGAGGGAGTTATATATATATATATATATATATATATATATATATATAAAGAAAATTTGTGTGATGTTACATTTGCCGCCTCAAGCGGTCACTATACAGCCTTAAGCAGGCACCCAGAGCCTGGTACCAACGTTTTACTGATTTTGTGCTTCAACAGGGGTTTTCTCAGTGCAAGTCAGATAATTCTCTTTTTATCTACCATCACAGTCAGGACATTGCATATCTCTTAATCTATGTGGACGACATTATTCTCACCACATCTACAGACGATTTAAGGAAACGTCTTATGTCCATTCTAGCTAGTGAATTTGCAATGAAAGACCTTGGCCCACTAACCTACTTCTTTGATATTTCAGTCACTCGTACGGTCGGCACTCTTTTCCTGTCTCAACAGTCTTATACAAAAGACATCATACATCATGCAGGTATGGATTCTTGCAAGCCCTCAGCAACACCAGTTGATACCCAATGCGAACTTGGTTCGGACATCAGTCAACCCTTTGAAGACCCTATTCTTTTCCGAAGTATCGCTGGCGCCCTTCAATATCTTACATTCACCAGACCTGACATTACGTATGCGGTTCAGCAGATTTGCATGCATATGCACGCACCATCTGTTACTCATTGAAATGCTCTCAAATGCATTATTCGATACCTGCAGGGCACATCTGAATTTGGTCTTCATCTGACTTCATCTTCTACTCTCTCTCTTCGAGCTTACACTGACGCTGATTGGGCAGGTTGCCCAGATACACGCCGGTCTACTTCAGGGTATTGTGTATACCTTGGCAACAACCTCATCTCGTGGTCTTCAAAACGCCAACCCACCATCTCTCGATCCAGTGCTAAGGCTGAGTATCGCGGCGTTGAAAATGTTGTTGCCGAAATATGTTGGCTCAGAAATCTTCTTATTGAGCTTCACCGCCCGCTATATCATGCTACATTGTTCTATTGTGATAACGTGAGTGTTATCTACTTGTCTGGAAACCCCGTTCAACATCAACACACCAAGCACATTGAACTCGACATTCACTTTGTACGCGAGCATGTCCAGAAAGGTTTGGTTCGGATTTTGCATGTTCCTTCACGTTATCAGATAGCGTACATCTTTACAAAAGGCCTGTCGCGGATCCTGTTTGAAGACTTTCGTTCCAGTATAAGCATTCGTTCTCCTCCCACTTCGACTGCGGGGGTGTAATGGATATCGCCTAATTATAGCAATGATTTGAATTTTGAATTTGTATAGTCAATATCATTTATTGTAATTACTGTATTGTATTGTTATCATCTCTAAAAATAAGGAGATTACCTTGTATCTATATCTATATATATATATATATATATATATATATATATATTCAAAGGAATGAGAATACACAAATCAAGTTAGCAATTACCTTCCTATATTTAGGCAAAATATCTTATCGGCATTCTAAAAAGTTTGGTTAAGCCCATCTTTGCCTAAAAAAAATCATGGCTCCCTTATCTTTTTTTTAACGGTGTTTACAATTCAAGCTCAATAGTATGCCTCTTTATAGCCCAGGTCTATCCATGCCTTGGACGGGATTTCAAACATCCATCTTGGTTTGACGCTCGAGGATGACATCTGTTTATGACCCAACCTAGCTTATATTCGTCTAATATGTGTTTTTTGAGTGGTTCGTTTTATAATATCATTGCCACTCTTAAACGAGGTGTAGTACAACGTGAAAATGGGCGTGGAAGGGGAAAACCCCAAAACGCAGGGCACACCGCCCCATGGGTGTTTTTGGTGCTTTTTTGTGTTGGCGTTTTATTTTTCAAGTTGGATTAAGCGTGAATTATGAATTATGACACAAATTTGAGTAGGCAATCAAATAGCTCAGTGGATGAAGTGGTGTTTGGTCTTAGAATAAGGTTTCTACTTGCATATTACAAAACTTTAGAGGCAATTACCTAACTCAAACCGTAACAAACTTTTCTTTGATGTAAATACTTCAATAATTCTACCCGGAGCCGAAGCTTGGTTTTTGAATTGGAAGGGATCAGACTTAATTTTTTCGATCAATAGTGGTAAATCGGCGGGGGCCGGACTTAACCCAAACTCAAGTTACCTACAAAAATCGTAAATTTATACCACTGAGTTAAAAAACATGGGACAGACCTGGTCCTCAAAGCCCCTGATATTTCTACCATATCAAACGACCAATCAACTTTCCCAAACCAGCATATCACGATAGTTTAGTAATTCCGTAACTGGCTTAAAGGGTTACTTACGTAATTTTACAAAAAAAAAACATAATAACTTCCATAATGCTAACATGCACGGCTATCATTATTTATGCTTACACATTCAACACACACAAACAGAGCATGATCATCAATGACGGTTAACACTAGATCGAACACGGTGGTGGTTGCAACAGCGTTGTTTTCTCCGGTGAGTTTTCGTCTCCTTTTCTTCTTACTCCTAATTATCTCCGGCGTCTGCGTAGCAAAGAAGCGAGTTCACATTCCCGACGACCTCCACGACGTGAAGGACAACGAGGAGGACGACGCATGGATACAACGGGGACAGAATAAGAAGAAAATGACGAACGAGGAGTTTGATCCGCCACCTGACAATTTTTCTGATCTGGATATTACTCAGATGCAGGAAGAGATTATGAAACGACAGGTTGGACAGTCGTACGGATTCATTAAGCTCCGGTTAACTGATCATCGTACTCCGGTAAGCTGGTCGATTCAATTAGAGCATCGCTTTTGAACGTAAATGTTAAACGTAATAAAATTTATAGCGAATAATCGACGGTATGTATCATTTTTTTTTTAGTTTTTGTTGCAGTTCTGTGATTTTAGGATATGATTAATAATGGATTGGCATGGCGGATCAATCTGGAATTGCATGATCAGGAAAGGATCATCTCTAATTTGATTGAGCATTGTGGAATGTGGATCCATATGTGTTGGGCCCGAACCCGTTGGGCCGGGTCTAGTTAGGGTATCCACACACACACTATCCCGATAATGTGATTGGCTCAAACATCTGGTACCACAAAAACACCCAAATTAAGCGTTAAAAATATCACGCCAAAAAAAAAAAGGCCCAAAACGCTCAAGGGGGCGGTGTTCCCGACGTTGTGGAGCGTTTTGAGGCAATCCACGCCCATTTCACCCCACCACTACAGGTGGTCTTATTGGCTAGTTTCCCTTTTAGTAGTGGGTTGGTTTGTAAGGCTATAAATTACATTTTGATAAATAATTTATTTCATCTTAAACACGAAAAATTACATTAAGATAGCGGGCAGACGGGCAACAAGCTGCGACGCCACCCCTTTCTGGACGGCAAACCCTAACCTACTAAAAACGAACAAACCCACTACTAAGATAGCGGGCTATATTTAGGGCTATAAATATAGCCCTAATTTATGTTTTTACATTACGAATGATAAATCAAAAAATTGCTCCGAAGTCTTGTCTTTCTCGTCTACCTTGTTAGGAGATTAGCCGTCTCGAATCGATTTATATCATATTGTATTTAAAATTCAAATTGTCTGTGTGATATTTGCAGGATATGGTATCAGATATTGCGGATAAGTGGACCAAACTTGCAAGAACCGGAGCGATTGGAGTCACTTTCATGGGTTTTGATATTACTACTGTAATGTTCTCCTTACAAAATGCCCAAAACAGTTTGGAGGTTAGTCCGCCTTATAGTAACCATTTGAATTTTACTCTCATATTTTTGCTTGCATTGTTCAAACTCAATGCAAATGCAGAAAAAAAATGCTCCTTAACTAGTAAAACAAATTCATAAATTAAAAAGAATTAAAATTAAGATAATCTAGTATATATAATGAAGGTTTAATATTTTGAGAAATTCAAAGTATTCTAATGATTCACTCAAACTGTTTAGTCCACAAATTCCAATATTGTGACTTTTAATTTTTGGTAGATCTATGTTCATTTGTATGCAGGTGAAAGAGTTTCTATTGAGTCAACCAGAAGCATATGAAATCAAGATGGGGGATCAGTTTTTTCGAAGATCGGGAGATCCTCCATTCGACGATCTTCTAAAGGAACTACACAAACAAAAGAAAAAGCGTGCTACTTTGTCGAATGATACAATTCTAAAAACCGAGTTATGACTCAAAGTCATGTAATATTATCTTTTGGTTTCATTATCTTCTAATCACTTATTTGGTCATGACTTGATTTTGATTCTGACATTTTAGAGCCAAAATAACACAATGAATGGTAGCAACAGAACTGATTTGAGTTTGTTCCGGTTGTAATTGAAAACATATGTCCAAACATAATCCAGATACATTGATGTTAGTCATGTTATTAGAAACTAGCGGTTTTAACTTGCTACCATTATCCACCTATAATAACAACCGTCTGAATATATTATTTTGCATGTTGTTTTACTTGTTAGACAAAACATCTTACAATTAAAATCGCTATTTCTTGTTAGAGATTAAACATCTTACAATTATATTCACTATTACTTGTTAGACACGTCTATCCAATTATATCTTATATTTTGCAAGTGCTAGAACTAATATAAGTTTTATATGCATCTTGTGCAAATACATTTGTTTGGGAATTTTTTAACAACAAACACTCGATCAGACACTCGGGAAGTCGGGATCACTCTAGCAAATGGATCACTTTTCCGCCCAAAGAACATAACGTACTGTGACTTGGCCGACCTACCCATGAAGAACACTACAAGAAATTGGGATGTTTACCCACACATAATTTACCTACACATGTAAATGTGTGGGTAAATACCTACACATGTTATTATATGTGTGGGTAATGGTTGATGATGTTTTTTTTCATAATGACTAACACTTAATATGTGTTGGTAATGGATTTTACCCACATTTGGTGTTGGTGGGAAAATTTCCCACAAAAACTTGAAATCAGTTAAATGATACATTACCTACACATGTGAAAAATTTTCGTTATGTGTAGGTCAATTATCTACATATGTGTAAAGAACTGATATATGTGTGAGTAATTGATTATTTAACCAACACATAATACATGTAAATAAATATGTAGCTACGCTAAGTAAATAAATTTTTATTTTTATTTTTAAAAAATGACGTAGCAAAATAAATAACTACACATATTAAAAAATTTTACAATACATGTGGATATTGAATACATGAGTAAGTAAATAGTTTTTATTTTAGTTTTCTGAAAATGATGTGGCAAAATAAATAGCTACACATATAAAAAATATACAATCGATTTTTATTTTATTGTTTGAATATGACGTGGCAAAATAATTGCCTACACCTCTATCTAGACCTGGCAATTCCAACCCATCTAGTTAAGTTTGGGTTGTTTTGGGTTTAAAATTTGAGCTTGTGGGTTAAAATGGGTTTAGTATAATTTTCAAGGGGGTTAGGATGAGTAATTTTAATTCTAGGAAATAAGTAAGTGGGCCAGGATGGGTATGTCAAGAAAAAAAATGGGTCAGGATGAGTATTTTTAGATAACCATAAACAAATCTGAATTAAAACTCACCCAATACCAAAAACGTTGATGCCTCATAGAAATCAATGTCACTAAAAACAAAAAAATATATCTTTTGCATTTGTTGATCACCCCAGTCGGTTCGAAACCGTTCGGGTCGTTAACGGACTGAAGGGATAGGGAGCCTAATCTGAAAGGCGTCCCTATCCCCACTAACAACCCTGCGCCACGTCACGGCGCAGGAGCATACTCGCGCGAGGACAGCCAATCAACATCCTCGTGCGCTGGCACAGATGATAAGCAACAACTAATACCTGATACGCGCGTGCCATCACACGCGGAAGATTCCCCTGGCACGCCAAAGGAGGTACAAGGGATGACAAAAGGAAGATTCATAAGGATCTGTGTCAGAGCATACACCAACAGAAGAAGGACATGTGGCAGATAGTACAAAAGGGGAACGGCTGCACTGTACACGCTGTCGTGAACAGTGACCAGCAGGCATTACTTCGCCCACTGTCAGGCGTCAAATCAGCCAGCAGAGATAGCCTGGACACTGTAGCAAGTACGACGTTACTGTGCACCACCAGAAGGCGGACACGTGTCCAACTACAACAACGACCACACTGTAGGCTGACGTCATCAACAGTGCCTCGTCCTTTCCCGCCATTTCCAGAAAGACCATGGGCTTGGGCCCCGGTTGGGCCCAAGCCAATGGTGTCACTTGTGGGCCTCTCCATGCAGCCCACTACTAAGCCTATAAATAGCATCAGATACAACTCATGTAGGCATTCACAAATACAGCCATCGCCACTATACTCACTACTTGTAATCCTCTCTTGTTAGTAATAATATTCCGGTGTATTTACAGTGGACGTAGGTCATTAACGACCGAACCACTTAAATCTCTTGTCCGTATCACACACAACACATATCACACTCACCTTAACGAACTCTCGGGTTGTCATAACGGTTTGGGTAAAGGATTAAACCTGTAGTTACATAAGTATTAACCCCCCGGAGGTTAGTCCTAATCTCCGGTGTACTTATTGTTTCTTCATTGGCGCCATCCATCGGTTAGAACAGCTATTTTAACCCATCTTTTAACCCACCCATGGCTGAACCCAACCCTAATGCATCCGGCATGCACCAAACAGGAGACGAGGACCTCCGACAGCCGGATAACCAAACCACACCCAACACTGTCGTCAAGCAGACGACGTCTAGGCTCGACGGGTCAGCCGTTGAAATCCGTGACGTCGAATCCGACGACGACAGTCAAGAGCTCTCCGAAGAAGATCCGGATCGTTGGCTCCTCCGTCAGAATGCCAAGAGTGCTGCAATCTACCAACGCAAGCTGTTGCAGCAAGCGAAAAAGAAAGGTAAGACGCTTGCTTTCGATACTCCGTCAAAAGCAAGGTACAAGAAGAAGGATACGGCTAACCACGGTGAGGGTCGTAGCGGGTAGCTCGGCGGAAACGTCAGAGCTCGGGGCTACGCCAAATCACGTGAAGAGCCAGATGGTTACGAATCGTCAAGCAGCGACTCCGATCACAGGGGGAGGAAACACACTCACACGTCGCGAGACAGTGAGATAGACGATGACTTGGTAAAACCATTTCGACCGAAAGCTTTTGCTGAGAAGTCCAAATTCGTCGCTCGCATAGCGGCTGCAAAAGTACCAAGAAAGGCCAAACTCCCAAGCAGCATCGGTAGATACGATGGCCTGCGTGACCCAGATGACCATGTGCACGATTTCGAATGCGCAGGTGTATCTGTGGATTGGCCTGTTCAAGTGTGGTGTCACCTTTTCGCTCAAACCCTCACGGGTGCCGCCAGAGTATGGTTTGATAGCCTCCCAGCGGGAAGCGTGAAGGATTTCGACGACCTCACAGAAAAGTTCGGTAGCCACTTTTCGCACTTACGTAAGCATAAGAAAGACAAGGCGGACATCCTGCTATGCCGACGGTATGACAGGGAAACGATCGAAGATTACATAGTCCGGTTTAACAAAGAAGCACTGCAAATTGGATGCGGGGAGGAGCTCACACGGGCCGCGTTCATTCACAATGTGCGCAGTCCAGACCTCATGAAATGCCTCACCGGCAAAGATGGCATCCCAGAGTCCTGGGATGAGCTCATACGCTCAGCCAAGATATATGCCTCCTCCGAAAAATCCTTCAACCAACAACACGGCTTCCAGCCACAACACCATAATAATAATAATAATACTAGACACAAAAACAAATCCGTCTGGAACCGCATCACAGGCACCACCGACGAAGGAAAATATTCCCCGGCCGGTGATGCCCGCCAGATAATCAGCTCCAAACAAACGCGGGACCAACGCGGGCACTCCAAGAAAAATCACGACTGGACCCCGTTAACAAAAACTCCATCTCAAGTTCTGAAAACCGAGCAGGTCACCCTGAAAGAGCCCAACCCCCTAGGGAAGCGCCGAAACGTGGACCGCAGCAAGTTCTGTGAGTACCATAACGACTACGGCCACCTCACGGACAACTGTTACAGTTTAAAAATGGAGATAGAGGCAGCGCTGAAATCAAGCCAGCTCGGCCACTTGGTCAAAAATGTTCACCGAGCTGGCAAAGGGCAAGGCAACGAAGAAACCCAAGGTGAAGGGTCGCGGAAGAAGATCCGGGACCTAAACACTCACGCTGCAACTCTAATCCCCCGCCACCAATGCAACATGACATGGCGGAGCAAGAACACCCAACATGGGAAGCGCACCCGGGTACAGCCACTAGACGACTCATGGAAGGAGGCTGACATCCTCATGCCAAGGGTCAGAGGGGGTGCCTCCTGCACAGCTCCATTGGTGATTACTGCCGTCTTCGGACATTACCGCACACGGTATATGTTTTTAGATGGCGGCAGCAGCACAGATATCATGTATGACCAATGTTTTCAACAGCTAGATGAAGAAGACAAGGCAAAACTCATTCCGGTCAATGAGCCAATCTCTGGTTTCATCCACGAAACCATCATGCCCCGCGGCATGCTCTCTCTGCCTGTAACATGGACGGATGGTACACACGAGCGCACAGAAATATGCGACTTCATGGTCCTACCAGCCGCATCAAACCATGACATACTCCTAGGAAGAGAAGGCATTGCTCACTTCAACGCCAACGCCTCCACGGCGCATGCAATGGTTGGTTTTCCCACCAAAACAGGCGTTGCCTTCATCCGGGGGAACAAAGATTGCCATGTCACGGAGACAGCCAAACCGCCAAAGATGGTCAAGACAGATGCCCGCACAGAGCCGGAAAAATGGGCGCTCAACCCCAAATTTCCGGAGCAAACGGTGACCATTGGCCATGTAATCTCCGAATCCATACGAAATCATTTGAAGCAACTTCTGATCAGCAATATAGACATTTTTGCATGGCAACCGGCAGATATGGTGGGTGTTCCGCGGGACATAGCGGAACACAAGCTTAACGTCTATCGTTCCGCAGAGCCAATTGTACAGAAGAAGAGGAGTATGGGCCCGGAGAAAACAAAGGCCATGAATGAACAAGTCACCGAGCTGCTCAATGCGGGCATCCTCCGCCCCATCAGATATCAAACTTGGGTGGCCAATCCTGTCATGGTCGCCAAAGCGAATGGAGGATGGCGCATGTGCGTCGATTACAAAGACATCAACAAAGCGTGCCCAAAAGACTGTTATCCCCTACCAGAGATCGATTTGAAGGTGGACTCCCTCGCCCCTTACAGATTCAAGTGTTTCCTGGACGCCTACAAAGGATATCACTAAATACAGATGGCGAAAGAAGATGAAGACAAAACAGCGTTCCGCACGGACGCGGGTATCTTCTGCTACACAAAGATGCCTTTCGGCCTGAAAAATGCGGGCGCCACATACCAACGCCTGATGGATACAGCGTTCGTGAAAGAAATCGGCGTACGGCTTGAAGTGTACGTCGATGATTTAGTGATCAAAAGCAGGGAAGAAACCGACATGCTACAAGACATCCAACAAACATTTCACCAGCTACGAAAGGTCCGCATGAAGCTAAACCCAAGCAAGTGCTCGTTTGGAATGGAAGAAGGGAAATTTCTGGGAGTCATCGTCACGCGGGACGGGTTTCGCGCCAACCCAGACAAGGTACAAGCAATCGAGCGGATGCCATCTCCCGCCTCCGTCAAAGAGGTGCAGACATTGATGGGCCGCCTGGTCGCCCTAAACCGGTTCCTATCCAACTACGCTTCAAAGTCATTTCCTTTTGTTGACACCTTGAAAAATTGTCTGAAGAAAAGTAACTTCCGCTGGACAACCGAAGCTGAGTCAGCTTTTCAACAAATGAAGCAGTGTTTGATGAACCTTCCTACACTAACAGCCCCGCTCCCTAAAGAGCCACTCACGCTCTATCTTTCAGTCTCGGAACGGGCAATTGGCGCAGTTCTGATGGTCGATCGTAAAGGCGTGCAAACGCCTATCTATTACATCAGCCGCACGCTGTTAGATGCGGAAACTCGGTACACCATAATGGAAAAGCTGGTCCTAGCTTTAATTCACGCTTCCCGAAGATTGCGCAGATACTTCCAAGGTCACCCGATAAACGTCCTCACGGACTATCGGATCAACGATATCTTGGCCAAACCAGAATTGTCAGGAAGACTGGCGAAGTGGGCTATTGAGCTCGGAGAGCACACAATCAGTTATAAACCCCGACCCGCAATCAAGGGACAAGTGCTGGCAGACTTCGCAACCGAGATCCCAGCCGACAAGGTTCAAGAGTGCCGAGAAGAAGAATCACCTGCGCCAGCGCACGACCCATCGCAAAAGTGGTCCTTATACACTGATGGCGCCTCCAACGGAGACGGTGCTGGCGCCGGTTTGCGCCTCATCAGCCCAGACAAACATGAGTTCACATACGCCATCCGCCTCGAGTTCAAAAGCACAAACAACGAAGCGGAATACGAAGCGTTGCTGGCAGGCCTCCGCATAGCGGAAAAAATGGGGGCCAGGCACGTAGAGGCACATGTAGACTCTTTGTTGGTAGCACGGCAGATCAACGGGGTATACGATGCAAAAGACGAAACCATGGCTCTATACCTGGAGCAAGCCAAGAAACTCATGCGCAAGTTCGACACATGCACAGTCGAACACATCCGGCGCAGCGAGAACAAACCCGCTGACGCACTCAGCAAAATGGCATCCACGGTTTTTGAGCACATGGCAAAAGAGGTCCGCGTCGAAGTACGAGATAAACCATCGGTCCCCGTGCGCCAGGTCAACGTTACTCAAACAGGCAACGTGTCATGGATGACACCGATCAAAGCCTTTTTATCATCGGGAGTTCTGCCCAATGACAAACTCGAGGCCCGGAAGATAAAAACCAAGGCCCTGCAATATCAACTGACCGATGACATCCTGTACCGCCGCTCTTACTTGGGGCCACTCTTGCGCTGTGTTGACCCGGCCGAAGCCTCCTTTCTCCTCAAAGATATACATGAAGGAACATGCGGGCTACACGCAGGCCCAAGAATGGTAGTGGCAAAGCTGATGAATGCAGGATATTACTGGCCTGGCATGCACGTCGACGCAGTTACCGAGATACGCAAATGTGACAGCTGCCAGCGCCACGCTCCAAACACCTTGCGCCCAAAGAATAATCTCGTACCAGTTACCGCGGCTTGGCCCTTCCAAAAGTGGGCTATTGACATAGTCGGACCATTCCCGGCGGCGCCGGGCAATGTCAAGTACTTGGTTGTCGCTATCGACTACTTCACTAAGTGGGTCGAAGCGAAACCTCTGGCAAAGATCGACGGCGCACATGTCAAGAAGTTCATCTGGGAGTTCATTATCTGTCGGTTTGGATTACCGATGCAACTGGTCAGTGACAATGGGACACAATTCGAAGACCAGGCCCTCCAACAATGGCTGGCTCAAATGGGAGTCACGCAAATCTTCACATCCGTTGCGCACCCGCAAGGCAACGGTCAGGTAGAAAGAGCCAACCGCACAATCGTTGAAGGCATCAAGACAAGACTCGGAACCAGGCGAACAGGGTGGGTAGACGAGTTGCCGCACGTCTTATGGGCCTACCGTACCCTCACGAAAACAAGCAATGGCGAAACCCCGTTCAGGCTAACATACGGGTCCGAGGCGGTAATCCCTGCAGAAATAGCTTGCCCCACGGCAAGGGTACTGATGGCAAACACAACCGACAATGATAAAGAACTCCGCATGAACCTTGATCTGTTAGAGGAACGCCGCAACCTCGCGGCAATAAAAGAAGCAAGTTACAAGACCCAACTCGAGCAATACTACAACAAGCATGTAAAGGAGCAAGCCTTCAAGATTGGGGACTACGTCTTCCGCAACAATGAAGCTTCCAACGCCGAAAAGCCTGGGAAGCTCGCCCCAACTTGGGAAGGCCCTTACAAAATTCAAGAAGTGCTCGGGAAAGGTGCCTACGCATTGGAAAAGCTCGATGGCACCCCTATTCCAAGATCATGGAACGACGCTCAGTTACGGCGTTGTTATTTGTAATCAAAATGGCTACACATGCCATATTATTAAGGAAAACGTTTCCTATATCTGTGTTTCTACTTGTACTTTCCGCGTCAAGGTCTTCAAGACTTAGGCAAAATCACGTCGGACACGCTAGCAAGGCATGCCTTCAAGGCGCGCCACGTGCGCGTCGGGCGCCTACTCAAGCAGCGTAGTCTTCAAGACGGATTTACTCGCCGGACCTACAACACCGCAACATGCGCCTCAACTCTTGTCTTCTAGAGTCATTGCAACTCGGACAGAGTAGCGCGCCAAATAAACGCGGTAAACGGGTCTTCAAGGCGAGGCGATCACGCGCCTAAGTCGGACTCAATGGCACAAGTCGCCTCCGCTACAATCTTCAAGGCGAGAAAGTATTGAACACTTATACGTCGGATTGTCTAGCCGAGCGCGCGCTCTAACTCTTACTTACACACTGGGTGACGACTTGGTTAAATAAGTAAATTAGAGACGAGACAACACGATATAACAAACAAAAGTTTCATTAACAAAGGGAATTAAAAACCCTTCTATATTTACAAGGAAAAGAAAAGTTACAAGTATTAAAAGGCCTAATCACTGGTCAGCTGCGCCGGAAGGCCCCTCGCCAGAAGCTTTCGCCAGCGCATCAGACGTTTATATAAAATATCTAAGGGCCGCAGGTGGATCCGCGTTCTTGTTACAGTCCGCAAGCACTTGGAGGATGGGGAACTCTATCTTCTCGAACTTTTGGAGTTCCGCCTCATGCTCATCCTTCAGTGGCTTGCCATAGTGTTCCGCGTCCACGATGCGCCCATTATTTTGCGCATGCAAGAAACCGTCTTCATAGCCCTCGCCATAACCATAGGCTTGGGCACTGGCAGCAATGGCGGCAATCTGGTCTCCGAGCAGAGGCTCCTGCCAAAATCTCTTGAAAATCTGCACATAGAAACAAAGTTAGAATATGGAAAAGACAAGTCTCAAAAGCAGAGAAAGCGCGAAGACTTACCCCAGCCATCCCGTCTGTCATCAACCATTTGATGGAGTCCTGCATCTGGGACTGGGCGGTGACAGCTTCATCCAGCAGCAACTTGGCCGCCTCACCTTCCTTCACAGCAGCAAGGCGAGCCTGGTCACAAGAATCCAGGTCTCGCTCAAGGTCCTCCTTCGCACTAAGGACCTGGGCCCTCTCCCGCTCCAGCGAAGAGACGCGCTCAGTAGCCGCAACAAGAGCTTCGTCCTTAGACTCGAGCTCCTTGCGCATCTCTACATATTTCGCCGTCCTCTCCGTGAGGGCCCTGCTCTTCTCTTCAAGGCTCTTCACCGCCGCCCGCCGCTCCTCACGCGCCACTGACAAAAGCTCCTTGAGATCGGAGATGTCAGTGTTGGCCTTCTTCCATGATTCTGACCAACGGCGCCTTTCAGCAACCGCGTCTTCTTCAAGTTTGGCAACCTTAGCCTCCGCGTCATGGGCACGGCGGCGGTATTTGGCAATCTCGGCTTTGAAGGCAGCCTCTTTTTCAGCAAGACTGGCCTTCTCCGCCTCCACCTGCTCCATGTCCCGCCACAACGCCGAGTCACGGCGCCGCAGCGAGTCCATCATGGATAGTTGAGTCGCCTGGTTAACGCACAAGGCGGCTATTAGGTCTTCACGACTCAACATATCCTGGTGAGTGCGCTCATAGGGAGGCACCACCTCACTGACAAACTCCTCGGCAGCCAAGGAGTTGGAAAACAATGTGTTTTCCCTTATCGCCCAGCGAGGGCGCCAGATGGCGTCACCACCAGACCAGCAAGAGCCGTCATAGACTCCTGCTGATTCCCCAACCCTGGAAGCCTCGCGCCGATCCCGACGCGAGCCGCTCGCACCAGCTCCAGAGGCGCCCTGCTGGAGCAGAGCCCTCTCAAAAGCATCCCCTCCATCACGAGCCATTTCCTGGCTCTCAGCTTCGGCACGCTCCCTTGCAGCGCGCTCCTCAGCCAGCTTGGTTTTTTCCTCCAAGAACTTCTGCTCTTGGAGGCGAAGACGGTCCGCCTCAGCCTTCTTGTCTGCCTCAGCCTTTCTTGCGGCTTCATCGGCAGCAGCCTTCTTCTCCGCCTCAGCCCGGCGGCGGGCTTCATCGGCTGCCGCTTGCTTGGCAGCAGCGGCCTTCTCAGCCTCAGCCTTTTGGAAGGCTTCATCGGCCCGCGCTTGCTCCTGCGCAAGCTCCTGCTCCTTCCACAAGGCATCCTCCTCCCTTCCACCCGCTTCGGCGGAAGAAGACAAAGGTGCAGTGGGCACAATCTTCGGCGCCACTACAAATCAACAATAACTTATTAATAATAATACAATTAATGAAAATAAAAAAGAAGAGAGAGGAGGAAAAAAGAACTTACCAGGAGTCTTCTTCCTCAGTAACTTTTGGAAGAGTGGTTGGCGCGCAGGGGCGGCACCAATGCCCATGCTGAAAACGGGCCCGCCACCGCCACCACTTCCAACAGGACCCTTGGAAACATTAACTGGGTCCGGACCAGGTACCGATCCCTCACCACCTCCAGCGCCAGGCGCGACTGGAGTCTCCTTCACCGGGCCAGCGGTCCGCGACCTCTTCCTCTTTTCCAGCTGAGAAGATTCCACCTCCTCGTCATCCTCGGAGGGCGGGCCATCCTTCCTCCGCCGACGCCCTTTCACAGCTTCTCCTGCTGAAACGGAAGAACCCGAGTCAGAAAGGGTAATCATGGCTCGGTACCTGTGCTTCCGCGGAGCGTGCTTCCAACGACCACGCCTCGCGGACGAGCCCACTGGCGGAGTCTCCCCTACAGTATCATCTCCGAAAATACTATCAAATAAAGGGCTGGGAGACTCACCAGTTGTAAAATAAGGTTTGGGCGCCGCAGCAAGGTCAGGATAATAAAAACGATCCGCCAACGCATCCAAGCACGAGGTCTGGCCCTCCGCCACTGGCCTCCACTTAATGCCCTTTTCCTGACGGGCAGCGTAGAACTCAAACTTGCTTACACCTGCAAATGACACATCATAAGGAAAGGAACGCGGGAGGCAATAATGATAATAACTAATATAAAATACTTACCCTCCTCCGCGATGTAAGGCTCTTTACCCGCCCGGATACCGTTCCGGCTCATCCCCAGAAGGAAGAAGATTCCCTCTGTCAAGTTCTGGAACTCCAGCCTAGTGGCGTTGGCGGTAAGAGCAACGAACCAATCCTGCTTCTTGTAATCTTTAAGCAGAGGCATGTCCGCCACGCGCTGACCATCCCCTATTATCTTCCAAGGGAGGCCAACAGGGATGACCCCCTTCTTCACAAAGAAGAACTTCTCCTTTGCCCAGTGAAGGGACTTTGGGGTATGGGTGGCCATGGCGGGCACCTTGGGGCGTGGCTTAAAAGAAAACCACGTTTCATCCCGCGCCATGAAATAAAACACGTTGAACCGCTCAACAGTCGGCTCAATGTCTAAGGCGCGGCACGACGCCTCAAAATGAACTAACCTCAGAAGCCCGAAGGCGGTTAGTTGAGTAGGGCCGACGCCATAGGCAACCATGGTATCTATCTGGAACCGGGTGCATGGAAGCCGGAACCCACACTTGGCAAAGTGGGCTTCATAAAGGGCCAGCTGGTCGCTACCAGCAGATAAGACGGTGCTGGTTGGAGAAGGAAGCGTGGGCTCCCACTCCGGGAGGATCCCATACATAACACAGAAACGGTTAAAAGCCTCCTGACCCCAAACACAGAATGCGTTGGTCATGAGTTTCCTCTCTTTCGTTCGGCCATGCTCGACGATGGGCTCCTGCACCACCTCCTCCGTCTCCTTACCCAGAACTTCACCGGAGATACTGTGACTATCAGACATTGTGGGAGTTTAAAAAAGAGAACCTGGAAATCTCACCGGAAAACTTGAAGATCAACCGGAATCTTCAAAGAAAATGAAAAAGAACGGTTGATGGAAGGATCAACAAGGAGAAAACAAGAACAGAAGACACTCTAGAAAGGAAGAAACTTGAAGTTTCAACAATGAATCTTCAAGATCAGGGATATCTTTGAAGATTAAACGGAAACTTCAACAGAAGAATGACCGGAAGTTGAGAGAAAGTTGAGAGTAAGAAGGAAAGAAATAAAAGAAGTAACCGTTCATAGCAACATTGCTAATCCTTATATACTCATCGCATTAATGACAGAGGGACCCACCGGGGGAGTGTAAACCGTCACAACTTTTCAAATTCCATTCACAAGATGGTGACACGTGTCCGCAACGAAAACGAGTGGCCTGGATGGAAGTGTATGACAGTTGTACACTACACAGGCGCCGGATGATCGACACGTGTCAACAGATCTCACAATATCAACCATTCAAGCGCGTGGCAACCCACGCGCCTGACAGACAACACGTGCCCTTCGACAGGTGGCACAATCTCAACCATGAAGAAAAAATGTCAGACGCGTGAAACCCCACGCTCCTGACACAGACGATATATTGATAACTGCAACCACGATGGGACGTGTATCAGTCTGTACAACCAGACAGTCGCTGACACATCAGCAACCACTAAACTTCCCTCAGAAGTAATTGATCATTCGAATTCCAGGCGCATTTATTCCAATTTATGAGAGACAAATTCAATGCTAATGATTTAGAATTTATCACAACTCCAGACCCGCATTAAATTACTCCAGCAGCAGTAAATTTCTCAGCGGAAAGTTGACGTAAACTTTCAAAAGACGTTCCCCGCCCAACCACTGCAACGTTGGAGCGGAGAACGCCCTCCTCAGCGGAAAGTTGACGTAAACTTTCAAAAGACGTTCCCCGCCCAACCACTGCAACGTTGGGGCGGAGAACGCCCTCCTCAGCGGAAAGTTGACGTAAACTTTCAAAAGACGTTCCCCGCCCAACCACTGCAACGTTGGAGCGGAGAACGCCCCCCTCAGCGGAAAGTTGACGTAAACTTTCAAAAGACGTTCCCCGCCCAACCACTGAAACGTTGGGACGGAGAACGTCCTTCACGGCGCAAATTTGACGAAAAACGGAGAAATACGTTTCCCGCCTATATTTTCTCAAATCAGAATAATACCCCCAAAGGCTACAACGCAAGCAGATGAGCTTTCATCCGCGACTTCTACATTTCGAGTCTAGCACTCCACCTCCTCATCAGCGAGCAGGAGAAGCCCTAGACTAGGGGGACTTGAAGGGATAGGGAGCCTAATCTGAAAGGCGTCCCTATCCCCACTAACAACCCTACGCCACGTCACGGCGCAGGAGCATACTCGCGCGAGGACAGCCAATCAACATCCTCGCGCGCTGGCACAGATGATAAGCAACAACTAATACCTGATACGCGCGTGCCATCACACGCGGAAGATTCCCCTGGCACGCCAAATGAGGTACAAGGGATGACAAAAGGAAGATTCATAAGGATCTGTGTCAGAGCATACACCAACAGAAGAAGGACATGTGGCAGATAGTACAAAAGGGGAACGGCTGCACTGTACACGCTGTCGTGAACAGTGACCAGCAGGCATTACTTCGCCCACTGTCAGGCGTCAAATCAGCCAGCAGAGATAGCCTGGACACTGTAGCAAGTACGACGTTACTGTGCACCACCAGAAGGCGGACACGTGTCCAACTACAACAACGACCACACTGTAGGCTGACGTCATCAACAGTGCCTCGTCCTTTCCCGCCATTTCCAGAAAGACCATGGGCTTGGGCCCCGGTTGGGCCCAAGCCAATGGTGTCACTTGTGGGCCTCTCCATGCAGCCCACTACTAAGCCTATAAATAGCATCAGATACAACTCATGTAGGCATTCACAAATACAGCCATCGCCACTGTACTCACTACTTGTAATCCTCTCTTGTTAGTAATAATATTCCGGTGTATTTACAGTGGACGTAGGTCATTAACGACCGAACCACTTAAATCTCTTGTCCGTATCACACACAACACATATCACACTCACCTTAACGAACTCTCGGGTTGTCATAACGGTTTGGGTAAAGGATTAAACCTGTAGTTACATAAGTATTAACCCCCCGGAGGTTAGTCCTAATCTCCGGTGTACTTATTGTTTCTTCACGGACGACAATGTCGAATCAACACGGGTTGTTAACGAGACCAATCTCATCGAAACGGTTCGAGTCGTTAGCGGGCTTGATCGAGTCCAAACGGTCTGGGTTGTTCACCGGCCCGTTCGGGTTGAAATGGTGTGGTCGTTGACGGCCCGGTCAGGCCTAAACGACCCGTGTTGCTAACGGGATCGGTCAGGCTGAAACGTTCCAGGTCGCTAATGGGCCGGGTCGGGTCGAAACAGTACGGGTCGCTACGGGACGGGTCAGGTTGAAACGGTCTAGGTCGTTACCGGGCCCGGTCGGGTCGAAACGGTCTGGCTCGCTACCGGGCCCAACCGGGTCGAAACGGTCCGGATAGCTAGCGGGCCCGACCGGGTCGAAACGGTCTGAGTCGCTACGGGATGGGTCATGTTGAAACGGTCTGGGTCGTTACCGGGCCCAGTCAGGTCAAAACGGTCCGAGTCGCTACCGAGCCCAGCCCGATCGAAACGGTCCGGGTCGTTACGGGACGGGTCAGGTTGAAACGGTCGGGTCGAATTGAGCCTTCCTAAGATGTCCACCTAGATTCCAATTCAAATATGGGGCTCCAACTCTCTCAGTTCTTTTTTCTTAAACCCTAGCTTTCATTTTTCAGGCTTACGCGATCCCGTCTTCTTCAATCTCTCCGATCATTTTCAAGTCAGAAATCCAATTAGAAAAAAAGCACAGGTTTCTAATATGATATCCTGACCCGACATTAGAAACCCTACCTTTCTTTCCATTCTTCCAGAGTCTGCGTTCTACAAGAATCCATTCTCTCTAATCTTTTCAATCGCTCCAAGATGATGAATTTTCGATCTTCATATCGCAAGTAATTATTCGATTTACATTCAATCGCTTTTTGTTATATGTTATTATTTTATGTCGTTCAATCGATTGTTCTTTTCTTTAACTGAAGTTTAATCGAAACCCTAACTTTATGTTGTTAAGAAATCATTTTTTTATTTTCAATCATGTGATACGTGTTTTGGGAAGTTGGGCTTGGGGTTGGCGTTGGCTTTGATTTTGTTGTTGATATTTTTGAAAGAGCCATTTCTGGATATTAGTGAGCATTATGTGTGGGATATACTTATTGTTGTTGTTGTGTTTGAGTTCAGTATAGGTAAGTGTTATGTTTATTGGTTGGATTTAGATTTTATGTTTGGTAATTTGATTTGGGTTTATGCTTTTAATCCGTGAATAAAAATTGTCGTTGTGGATATTGAAGTGATGCTGCTCTTCGTTTTTTTTTTCTCAACAATAGGAAGCCACGATAGTCCTGTAGAAGACGATTCCTTGTCGGCATGTTCACAATTAGAACTCTTGTCATTGTTTAACAATTGGTTTGTGTGATGAGTTGATAATTGCTCCAAATTTCTTAAATTAAATCAAAATCTAGGTATGTTTTTTAATATGAAAATGGATACATAAGAACTCCAGTACCTTGGGCATGTTTAACTATAATACATTTTTTGTTCCTTCTACAGGGGCAAGATTCAAGCAATCTGTTTTACTAGAGCAGGGTTCACCCTACCTGGACATTTTCTACTATAGGTATAATACAAGCTTCTCGTATTTTTATTTTATTTTATCACTGTATTAATTATATTTAGTATTGCTTTATGTTTTTAACATAAAGGAACACAAAACAGAATGGGGCTTGACATGTTGATGAATATGTTTGGTTGACTTATAGTTGGCTTGGTTTTTGCTAATGTGCATGATGGTATGGCTTTACTTTTCATCTAGATATGCAGATATGCCTTCATACATAGGCATATAGTAGATTTGGCTGGGTGTGAAAGCATATCTAGACATCGCAAATTCAATAATAGATTAGCAACAATATGTTAATAAAAAAATTATAACAAAACTTTTGTGAGATATGCCATACTATGTATAAAAAACGAAGAGTATAAAGGGTTTTTTAAATTCTTAATGTTGGTTAATTCGTTTATATATACACACACACACACATGTATACAGATGACCGAACCATACAACCAAAGATTGTTATATGGCTCCCTCAATCTTTGAGAACCGTAAATATGATAAGAAAGTCAATGTGTTCTCTTTTGCATTGATATTTTACCAGGTAACTAATTTGTGTTAATAGAAGTTACGGTAAAATCAAATGAATTCAGAATTATTTGTTTATTTTGTTACAGATGCTTGAAGGAGACCCATTACTACGAAGTTTGAACCATATGAAGCAACAAAGTGTGCATCCAAAGGGGTCCATGCTATTTTAAAATAAAAGAGTTACAGTCCTGAGCTAAGAGGGTATTTACTTTACTTGAACCACACTTATGTTTCATGAATTGCATCATCTACGATTACTCTTATTTATCTAATAATCAAAAGGGTGGCAACTGTTTAACAATTTAGCTTGTAATTAGCATATCACTGTTTGCAAGAGCTTAGCTGCTGTTTCTTGGGTATTATGTTGCAACTGAATTTGTGATGACATTGCTCGCTGGATAGGCGATGCTGGTCGACAATTAGGACGGTGCGGCTCAGGTCCGAACATTAGTTTCAGTCATTGTCCGGGTTGAATAGGGACGAAGTGTGGCTCAGGTCACGGATTGGAGAACTGGGTTGCATAGCGAGCGAAATGGATTTTTCTTACTAAGTCACTTTCTTAATCTGAAGTGTGTAGATGTTCAGGTTTGTATTTAATTGCTCCATTGAAAAGAATACGAACTAAAATTTCGTGTTTCGGTGAAAACTATTGACAATTGTATCTTTTTATGCTTACAATTCTCTTACTGTAGACTGGGTTAATGGGCAAAACTCTTCTTGAACTTCAATCAAACAAAGGAGACGTTCTTCCAGCTCACAAGGTAAAACGGTTGCCACACACTAACACTCATTGCGTGGCATTTTTTTCTTTATTTGGTGATGTGCATTAATATATTTTGTTATCCGGTTTCATAAACTTGATGGTCTCTTATTTTTGTTGCAGTTTGGGACTCATGATGTTGTTCTAACCGAACAAGGATGATTTAGGCTCCCCTGCGCTTGGACAAGGCGTTGTTTATCGATTGAAGGTAGATAAATTTCCTCTAAATTAGATACATCTTTAATTTTTTTCCTGAATATTAAGATGCTTGCATTACATTTTTACAGGATTCATCAATCACCATTGCTTTTGATGATATACCAGAAGAAGGTTTAAATAGTCCTTTACGCATTGAGAAAGTGATTGTTGAGGTAGAATTTTCATAACTAATTTTCACTATTTTGTCTAATTCCCATCTTCTCATAGTAAGAACCATAGTACACAAGCAATGCTAGTGAACAAAGTTAAATTCTTAGCAAGTAATGTGATTAATATATAGTCATATAAATATGCAATTATTTTATCAGCATTCTTTCGAATTTCTTACTTTTAGGTGTTACGTGGGGATAATAGTTCTCTCACAAATGACATCCAAAAAGAGATGAAGGTAGATTATTTTTTAAGAAAGTCAGAACTTGAATATTCCAAACTTTTTTTTCCCTAAAAATTGTACTTTCGTCTATTGTAAATGACTTTATAGGCACTGAATAGTAAACTGTTGAAGGTTAAAGACGAAAACACAAAAGGGGACATAAGGAAGGAGCTCAAGATGCTTTCTAAAGAAGAACGCTAGAGACAACAACTGGCTGTGACAAATGTTATAAAAAACGCATATGTTGTTTTAACAACTCACTGTTCATTGTTAAAAAAATTAGATGACACTTCATTTGATCATGTGATAATTGATGAAGCGACTCAAGCACTTTTAACATCAAGATGCTAGTTTAATTTTCTATCTCGATTTTTAGGTGTATTTTTCTTGTATGTAATTCCTTAATTTGGTCCCTTATGTTTCTATAATTGTGTTTGTATTTGTTTGTATACATTTAAAAATTATTATTTAAATAAATCGTGGTTATTATCCACACATTTGAATATTTTACCAACACATGAATATATATTATTTTTACATATGTTAAGATCAATATCTACACATCCTTTACATTTACCTACACATAATTAGCTGCCATGTTGGATGCAACGTCAGCTGCCACGTCATACCTCAATCCAACAAGTTGCTATACTTTTACCAACACATATATATTAGTTTTATCCACACATATATGTGTAGGTATAGCTTGCTATATACCTACACATAATAAATGTGTAGGTAATGATCAATATCTACAGTGCTGAGTCTACACATCATAACACTTAATTTATGTGTAGGTAAACATAACTACTAACACATTATATGGTTTTTCCTACACATACTATGTGTGGGTAAATACCCAAATTTCTTGTAGTGGAAACCCACACCTAGGAAAACCCCCTGGCTCAACCCCCGTAACAAATTGTTGCAGGTAAGACTCCAACCCACGACCTCTCATAAGGAAAGCTACGGGGCAACGTACTTGAAAAGAAAATCATCCTTTATTTTATTTTATTTGGTAGCTAAATGTGTTTTTCTATGGCTTTAAAACCGTTGTAAGAAAACTAATAATGGTCCTTACAAATCTTCCACAACTTCATTATCATGTGATACATCATCATTCATTGTGTTCTAGATTCAACGTTTTGAAATATTCTAACTAGTGGAATTGTAAGTTTGATTTGGTCACATATATTATGCATGATCCTCAAAAAACTTCAACCACAATTAGTGCCAATTACCATCACCGGGTGTCAATTGTCATCAGGTTCTAGATGTTTACAATTATTCTATTAGATAAAGGATATAACATGCATTGATCTTAAAACAAGTCAATAGAAGACGCATATGAAGGATACTTATTATGGTAATAAACTAATAAACAGACCTACACTGTGGCAACGTAGCAGTGAGCATAGAGTATGTTATGTGACTTGTACGATATGGTCACTTGTATTGTTCAAATTTTATTATTATTAATATCATCTTATTATTATAAGATAACATTTAATTGCCAAATTGGTTCAAAGATAAGTGTAATAATAATAACATTTGAAGCTAATTATCAATTAACAAAGTAATATTGTTATTTAATTTTAGTGGATGAAGCTTTTATTAAAACATCTCACAAATGAAGAAGAGAAAAATACAATTTCTAAATACATACAAATTACAAATATCTATCACTAATTTAGCTACATTTTTATAATCCTGTAAACCGTCCTTCGATTTGAAATAAACATATATGTTATTTTAAAACTGGAACTTGGAAATTATTGCGATTGGGAGATACTTTACAAATTACAAAAAGAAAAAACAAACATAAAAGGTTGCTAATAATTTTTTTTAAGGGAATAAGATTTGTCATGAATAAAGACAATACCTAGCCAAATTGATCAATTTAATGGACCATTATTAATTTATATATGTAGGAGTGATGGTGTTTGGGATTGCGTTTTGAATCTAATGTTTAGATTATTGAGTTTTGAAAACGCAGATAATTAGTTTTTAGTGTTTGGATTGCGTTTTGAAAACGCAGATAATCAGTTTTTTAGGCTACCAAAACGCAATAATCTATAAGCAGTTCCACCCCTGCTTTTCTAAAACGCATAATCTGTTTTGAATAATCAATCCCAAACACCCCCTAAATCGACCATTACTGATCCAATATATGAGTAAATTACTAATTTATATATATATATATATATATATATATATATATTGCAAAGGGATTAATCCTACATGTCATACTCTTATGCAATCTTTCTTTTGAGAGATGTCACATAAGATGTGATGTGGCAACTTTAAACCAATTAAAAAAAAGAAATAAATATGATTTAACCTAATCTATTATAATCTTTAACCTAATCTACTAAATCTAAATATTAAACCTTTATTATTTTATCTCTTATGTTTCCTCCCATAACTTTTAAACGTTAATATCTTTTATATACGAGATTTTTTAAAGAAAAAAATTACACCAAACTAACGAGCGTTTTATTATCTTTCCAACGAGTACCATAGTGCTATATAAAAATCGGAGAAAAAAAATGACTATTTTTTGGAACCCGACATGTATTTCGGGTTTGTAATTAGTTTAAAAAAATTGTAGGTTTGGGTTGGGTCTGGGATTAGGTGATACCTGACCCGATTACCCGAAACAACATACCCAAATACCCGAACTACATACCCGATCATATACCCATGAATTTTTTAACGCATCACATAACCCTTAGACTGATGCGTTCGATATTTCAATAATTAACTTTTTTTTTTCTTATTTCATGTTAGTTCTTTTTAGAATGATCGATTACAAACTTCCGAATTCATTTGTAATGGCACTAGATTTATACCCGGGCGCAGAGATTCGTTTTTTTTTTTTTTATATTTGAATATGATAACTTATGGCAGAGATTTGTTTAAAATAATAATAATAATAATAATAATAATAATAATAATAATAATAATAATAATAATAATAATAATATATTTTATTATGTTATATTAGATATTTCAACCCGGGACGCTCCCTGGATAAAAACTAGTATTATTTCTATAGTTAGGTATTTATGTAATATTGGCAATTTTTTCATCTTTCTCTCCTTTTAGATCACTAAATATTGAGTTTTTTGCCAAAATGGAAGATTTTCCTCGTCCATTTGTGTATTTGGTGTATGTCAGAATGGAAGATTCAAAACTAGGACACCCGCAATCTTAGATTGCGGGACTAGTCCAAATGGGATGCCACCGTGGAGATTTTGCTGATGTTGGACGATGTTGGCACTACTGCTCAAGACGTGGAGATGCAAGGCACGTGCTGGGGATGACTAGGCAGACCCGCAATCTGAGATTGCGGGTGTCTGTCTCACCTTTTCAGTGGGTTTTAGCTCCATCTTGCTGCATGTATAGACATTAATATTACTCTCGCAATTTAAGATTGCATGAGAGTAGGTTGGAATAGTGTTTTGCAGGCATATGGATTGGATGCATGAGTCTTTATGAGTCTTTATTTTAGTGTTGATGAGTGTAAGAGAATCAATTCTCTGATGGCAAATAGTGTCATGCTCCAACTCCAAGCAAACATCAAATCAAGAGTTAAAATCTGCATGCATTTGCTTGCAATATATATGAGGATGATGTTTAGTGAAACCATAATAATCTTCAACATACACAAAGCAAAAAAATTCACAAGCACAAGTATCATCTTAAAAAAAAAAAAACAATGGCACACTTACACCCGGGTCCAAGAAACAACGAGCTTCTATGGCTGCAGCCACAACATCGTTCGGCTTATCTGTTCGAAGATGATGCTGGCCATGCCACAGAGCTTGATATTAGGCGGGGCGACCAGGCATTATTTTCTGCCATTCAAAAAAATCCGTTAAACCCCAATGTCGAAGAGCTGGTTAGAATGGCAGGCTTTGGTAGGGTTCTTGATGTTGGATACGTGCTTTTTGACCGTGGTTTGATAACCGCGTTGGTTGAAAGATGGCGTCCAGAAAATCACACGTTTCACCTATCGTTTGGTGAAACGACGGTGACTTTAGAGGACGTGAACGTGCTCTTGGGATTGCGAGTCAACGGTCCCCCATTGGGAGGACCAGAGGAAAAATGGTCATCCCAAGATAGAATACAGCTAGTTGGGGTTTTGTTGGGCATAGATGAGGATGCAGGAATGTTTAGTGGAAATAATATTAAAACAAAATACCTTAAAAACAAAATAAAAGAAGTTCTGCCTGAAGGGGCAGATATGAATCAGATTACACAAAAAGCACGTTGTGTGGTCTTGGTTATTGTGGGTAACATATTGTTTGCTGACTCTTCTAACGGTTTCACCTCATTGTCATTTTTAAGGCACCTTCAATCGTTAGAAAGATGTGCCCAATATAGTTGGGGGAGTGCTGCGTTGGCTTGTTTGTACCGAAATATGTGTAAAGCCGTAGTCTCCACTGAGAAAACAATTGGAGGACCTATGATTATACTCCAGTTGTGGGCCTGGACAAGAATCAGTGTACTATCCCCCCAAGTGTTCAACCCGGTTGATGCCTGGAAAACCTTATGGTGCTATGTATGTATTTATCCATTACCTTTATATTATATAAAATAATTATTTGTTAAAAAAACTAAGTCGTTTGTTTTATTATTTTTTACAGCTGGAAAGGTAAGCACGAATTAAAGGAGGTTGCCTCGCGATCGTTAAGACAGATACGATCGCAATTACAAAATTTACATGCTGAACAGGTATGAGACCGTTGATGTTGTGTTACAAGTAAAATACGTTATGAGACTAATAGTGTTTCTTATTAAAAATTTTTGCAACAGTTTATTTGGAGACCCTATGCACAATACATAGGGACATTGCCCCAAAGTTGCACAAAGGGGAGTGATTGTTGGCGCTTGGATTGCTTTCTTGTGTGGTTTCAGGTGGTCGAATACCACCAAGCTAGTAGGGTCATGAGACAATTTGGGTTACGTCAATGGATTCCTGATGGCGTGCCCTGTACCCCCCAAGTCCACACTGAACTGCACAAAAAAACCCGTTCTGGCAGACCATACGAATCTTGGTTTGCAAACTTTCATAGCGAGTATGTGCAGTCGTGGAATGACCGAAAAAATAGAATAGTGGTCGGGGAAGAAACGCCATTTCCTTCCGTGTATGCCGGTTATATGGAATGGTACTTAGAAAGAACCGTGGCATACATGACGAATCCAATGTCTATCCCGGTATCGCAATCGGGTTTCAGAGATGACGGTGGGATTGCCCAAGTGATGGTATATATATGAATTTTTTTTCCAATATATATAAGTGTATATTTTTAATGATAACTTTTTTAATACATAACTATTTGAACTTTATAGATGGAAGGATACACGCAGATCCACCGGGAAGTGTCCCAAATCATGGCGTCTGTCCCTGCCGACTTTAGCTCCAATCTTGGGGTTATTCAAAGCACTGCGGAAACAGTGATGTCACAGTTTGGTGTCGATGATCGTTTGAACTACCCTTCACGGCTTCACGGTAGACCTGCCGCCTCGGTTGCAGACAGAAGCCGTCCTCAACGAGCGCCTAGGCGTAGGCAGAATCAAAGAAATGTGGAGGTTCAAACAGAAGAAGTGGGAATGGATAGTCAGTGCCTTTAGACATTCAGTGCCTGTCATATCAATTGACGGCACTCATCTGAAGGGAACGTATAAGGGTAAGATGTTGATTGCGGTGACGAAAAACGCAAATAACTACGTTCTTCCGGTGGCGTATGCAATTGTGGATGAAGAGACAATTGAGAGCTGGTCTTGGTTCTTGGAGCAGTTTAGGGAGCATGTATCACATCACAATGCCAGCCGTCCCCTTTGTGTTATTTCAGACCGACATGTGGGAATCATACGGGCAATGGAGGAATTGGAAGGATGGAGGAAGCCACATGCTTACCATCGTTATTGTCTTCGTCACATAAGAAGCAATCTCGGGACAAAGTTCAAAAGCAACACGTTGAAGAAGCTTTGCTGGACAATCGGAAGCACATCCCAGCGTGCTAAGTATCGTTATGCCATCAGACAGATGAAGTACATTAAGATGGAGGCGTGGAGATACCTGAGAGATATTGGCCTCCATAAGTGGACGCTGGTCCGAGACCACGAAAATCGTCGCTGGGGTAACCTAACAACAAACATGTCTGAGTGTTTTAACCATGTGTTGTCGAAAGCAAGGATGATGCCTATAAAGGCAGCCATACACTATACATTTATAAGGGATGTTGATCAATTCAACATCCATTATCGAATTGCCAGACGTTGCGAAACAATGTTGCCCCCCCCCCCCGGATATGGACGGTCATTTCCGAACGTGATGCTAAGTCCCGAGAACACTATGTACGTTTGTATGATGCTTCCCAGAAGCGGTACCACGTGGAGTCTCGTTTGCAACCCAATGATGACGGAGGAAACGATTATACGGTTGAGTACGGTAACAGGACTTGCTCGTGTGCAAAGTGGCAAATAGAACGTAAGCCATGTTCGCATGCTATAGCGGTTTGCCACTTACGCCGTAAGAATATTCATGACCTTGTAGATCCTCGATACCACACATCTATGTATCGGTTGCAGTACAGCGGGCATTTTTACCCCCTCGGTCATAAAAGAGATTGGGAGCAGGCAACATGGAGAATTCGTGGTAACCCGTCACAAGTTACCGTCAAACGTGGGAGGTTGAAGCAAAGGAGGATACATAACGAGATGGATGTTACGCATGAAGACCAACCAAGAGCACGCCCTAAATGTAGCATTTGTAAGGTGACCGGCCACAACAAAAAGAGCTGCCAATTCCGTGAACAGTGATTTCTTATGATCTGTTTTATCTATGCTAGTTTGTAGTACTAGTAGTAGTAGTAGTATTTTGTGTTGCTTTGATATTGTATGTTATCGGTTAACCTAAGTACTTGTTTGTTACATACATATCTTTGTTCCATTTCATAAGTTTGCAATTCAACATAATACAATTTCATGCAGGATTAATACAAATACCAGGACAACCACAACTAGGTAGATTACAATATCTACCACCGGCACCACATAGGGGTCGACCCACATCCCAATGTGGTTGTTCACTTTGAACAACTCGAGTGGACGAAGCTTCCTGAGTGTTAGAAGGGGGTGGGGGTACACGTAATAGACTCGTGAGGAGTAGGTATGACCCCCCCCCCCCCAGAGTGTTGTGCAATGACACCCCCTAACAGGTCACGAGTAGGTATGACCCCCTCAGAGTGTTGTGGAATGACACCCCCTAACAGGTCACGAGTAGGAATGACCCCCCAGACTGTTGTGGAATGACCCCACCTAACAGGTCAGTGAATGAAATAACCCCTGTAAAACTAACACTCTCATCACCATCATCATCATAAAGCAGCCTTGATAACTCAGCAAAGTCCACATCATCATTCAAGGGAGTTTCTGGAAGTGTTGACGGCCCTGCTTGGTCTCGATCATCACGTGTTGACGGCCCTGGTTCGTTAAGATCAACACGTCTCCGCTTCGCGAATTGAAGACATGAAGGATAATTCACGCGATCTCCTTCGCGAATTGAAGACAACACTAAGCTGGCAGTGTTTTGAATGTCTTTGAGTTCTTCAGGAGCTCTTTCCATATACCGAGCCGCTAGACGATGTATCTCGGCATACCCTTCCAGCTGCAATAATATTAAAAAAACAAATATTAAAATATTTTTTTGCATTATAAGGTAATTCATAAATATTAAAGTGATATACAAACCAGTAGTGTGGTAATCGACCCATGATCTCAGGATCCAGTTTGTGGTACCGGATTATTCATCGGGTTGGTGACGTATCCAATCGTGTTTTCCAAATACCAAGACATGTAATCTGGAGACACGGAAGGAACTATCGTCCGTTCCCCGTCCACCCTATTGGCTCTGCGATTATCCCAGGAAGAGATATACTCGGCATGTTCATGTAGCCAGTTTGTGGTGCTTTTCCCGGTACGCTTCATTTCATGCAATTTTTGGTGGACTTCAGGGGTAAGGGGAGGATCCTGAGGTCTCAATTGACAGAACCCGAACTGTCTAAGGACCCTCGAGGGTGAGTGGTATTCAACTACATGCATCCACACAATGTATGACTCACAGCACCATGAATCCTCCCCGTCTTTGCAGTAATCCGGCAAAGACGCAAACGCTTCCTCATATGGTCGCCAAATAAATTTGTTCACAAAAAAAAATATTATTATTAACACATGGTACCAATTTAACCAGTAACACAATGTAGATTAACTCTTACCGACTCCTCATGAAGATTTTGTAACTCCGAACGAATTTGGCGTAAGGAGTGTGACGCAGTCTCCCTAAAGTCATGTTTGACACGCCAACTGTAAATATAATTATAAAAACAATAATTAGTTAAATTAACAAGTTTTACTAAATATGCATCCACACAGACTACTTACAGGGCACCAAATGGAACTCCAGCTGGGAACTGGGGTTTAATTCTGGGGGATAACACCCGAATTCTGGTCCAGGCCCACAGTTGTAACAAAAACATAGGACCTGCCAGCGTGGTTGAGGTCCTTACTGCTGCTTTGCATAAGTTGCGATACAACCATGCTAAGCAAACACTCCCCCAACTCAACCTGCCACATTCATGAAGATTCAACAAATGTGGTAAAAATGACAACGACACAAAACTTTGGGTTGTGTCGGGAAACAGACAAAATGACAATATAATTAAGATCACACATCGTGCGCGTCGTGTGATCTCGCCCTCATCAGCGTCAGCGGGTAACGGAGCCTTTATTTTTTCTACAAGTATGCTGGATTGCAAAGTGTTTCCGTGGAAATTGCGGGGCTCACTGTCTACACCCAACATTTCTTCAACATACTCAACCCGTTCATATGCATTTCTCATGCTGAATTGGGGTCCTGAAACCGCTGCCCCATTAACCCGCAGACCCATTAGGACGTTAACGTCCTGTAACGTCACCGTGGCCTCACCAATTCTTAGGTGAAACGTGTGCGTCTCAGGACGCCATCTTTCAACAAGGGCAGATATTAGCCCCCGGTCAACTTTACGGTATCCGCACTCAAGAACTCCACTAAAACCAGCGATCCACACCAATTCTTGAATTCGTGGATCTAACGGATGCTCGCTAATGGCATGCCAAAATGGTTGGTCACCCCGTCTGAAATCCAATAAACCATCTTTGTCATTTCCTTCAAACAGCTTCGCGGAACAATGTTGTGGTTGAGCCCAAAGAAATGGATTATTAGAAGGACCGGGGTTTAGAGATGCCATATCTTAGATTGCGTAACGAGACAAACGTGAGGCACAAACAATTTTTAAAAACTCTATCTTTAATTGTGATGGCGTAATTTCACTATAACTGCTTGCCTATCTGTATATCTGTATAAGTGAACTAACAACAAGATCTTGCTATTATATACTAACATCTTGAAGTAAAAAAAAAAAATCTATACTAACACCCGCAATTTTAGATTGCGGGTCTCTTCCAAGGCAAGTCCACCGTGGCATGGTGTTAAAGGTGATCGTGCAACACATTGAGCATTCGTCCAAGCAAGCAGCCGAGTCAGCTGATGAGTGTACACACCCGCAATCTCAGATTGCGGGTCTACTAAATGCACAATCAACTTTCTGACAAACACCAATGGCACAAATATTCTTGGGAAATCTTCCATTTTGGCAAAAAAAACTCCTAAATATTAGTGTTATACACGATATAAACTAATTAAATTCAGAGTTACACGGATGGTCCTGTAGTATGTATATATTGCAACTTTTGTCCTACTATACATTTTATAACTGTAATGGTCCTGACACGGATGAATTTTAAATTTTTCGATTAAGTGAGATGTGAAATTAAATCCACATTAACTATATATCAAAATAAAATGATCATGAATAGTACCTAACCCATCTTAAACCTAAGTACCTAATTACAGTTAGCTTCTTTTGTTTTGGTTTGCCTACCAAAGTTGACCGGCTCAACTTCACTCAAGTCTTCAGCTTTGTTTTGTCCACACAACTAATGAGTGTGCTCTCTCTCTCTCTTTTATTGCAAACCAAAAGTTTGCAATATTTTTTTTAAACAATATCTGATATGAGTGTGTCATTTTATTGAAATTTTGTTAAGCGAAAGTTTATAATTTAACGAACATGAGTTGGGTTTGTTATTTCATTGAAATTTTGTTAATGATTATGCTCTATGCGTTGTATGTAGTAACATCATGTTATGGATCGGATTAGCTTTCTTCATGAACTGATCTTACTAGCGTCCCCGCCGCAACGCGCGGGAAACCACCTAGTTTTTTTAATATTAACAGAAGTTAGATTACCCGCCCCCTAACCCCCACTACTTCTTCTACCAAACAAACGACCAAAATCATCCACTATAAGAAATTTAACCTTTAGCGGCGACGCCTTTAGCGGCTACGGCCAGGCGGGTCGCCGCTAAAGGTTCAAAACAATCTCAACCCTTACTTTGTTGATCCAACGGCCAAATGATCTGATCATTAGCGGCGACAGTGTCGCGCTAAAGGTACCCAAAATTTTCACTTTATACCGCCAAACCCTCTCTTCTTCCCTCTCATTTCTCTCAATCTCACTCTCTCCCACTCTCTTCTTCCTCTCTCTGCTCGCAGCCCACCTCACCGCCGCCGCCGCACCACCAGCCCGGCCAGCTACCACCCCGCCTCTCTTCTTCCCTCCCTGCAGCCCCGCCTCTCGCAACCCCATTTTCTTCTTCCTCCTCCTCTGTCACCACCGCACCCTGCCACCACCACCGAGCCCCGCTACCACCACCGCCCTTTTCTTCTTCTCCTCTCTCTCTCTCTCTCTCTCTCTCTCTCTCTCTCTCTCTCTCTCTCTCTCTCTCTCTCTCTTTCGTTGTCTGCCTCACCACTACCACCACCGAGCACGTACAGCCCCACCACCACCACCGGAGCACAGCCCCACCACCACCACCGAGCCCCACCACCACCACCGTCTCCTTCTTCTCCTCTCTCTCTCTCTTGTAAGTAATTTCAGTTGTTTTTTATTTTTTTCAGTTGTTTTTTAAATTTTTTTGTTTTTTCAGTTTTATTTTCTTTTTTCGTTTATTTTTGTTTATTTTTTCTTTTATTTTCTGTTTGTATTTTTTATTTTCAGTTTTTTTTTAATTTTTTTCCAGTTTTTTTATGTTTTTTGTTTATTTTCTATTTTTTAATTTATTTTCTGATTTTATTTTGTATTTTTTAGTTTCAGTTTTTTTTTTCTGTTTTAAGGTTAAAAAATTTATTATTTTTCTGTTTTTTTTATTTTTTCTGTTTTTTTTTTTATTTTTTTCTGTTTTTTATGTATTTTTTTTGTTTTGTTTTATTTTTTCTGTTTTTTTTTTAATTTTTATGTATGTATGTATGTATGTATGTATGTGTGTGTGTGTATGTATGTATGTGTGTGTATGTATGTATGTATGTATGTATGTATGTATGTATGTATGTATGTATGTATGTATGTATGTATGTATGTATGTATGTATGTATGTATGTATGTGTGTATGTATGTATGTGTGTATGTGTGTATGTATGTACGTATGAGTATATGTATGTATGAGTGTATGTATGTATGTATGTGTGTATATATGTATGTATGAGTATGTATGTATGTTTGTATGAGTGTGTGTATGTATGTATGTATGAGTGTGTGTATGTATGTATGTATCAGTACATGTATGTATGAGTGTATGTATGTATGTATGAGTATATGTTTGTATGAGTGTGTGTATGTATGTATGTATGAGTGTATGTATGTATGCATGCGTGTATGTATGTATACGTATGTATAAGTATGCGTGTATGTATGTATGTATGTATGAGTGTATGTATGTATGAGTATGTATGTATGTATGAGTATGTATGTATGTATGCATGAGTGTATGTATGTATGTATGTATGAGTATGTGTATGTATGAGTGCATGTATGTATGTATGAGTATGTGTATGCATGAGTGTATGAGCATGTGTATGTATAAGTGTATGTATGTATGTGTGTATGCATGTATGAGTATATGTATGTATGAGTGTATGTATGAGTATGCGTGTATGTATGTATGAGTGTATGTGTGTTTATATTTGTATGTTATTACATATTGAGACTAGAAAGACATGCCCGAAAATGAATCCCCTTTAAAACATGGTGAGCTTAGAAATACCCGCCCGAAATTGATTTAGTAATTAATTTCGGGTAGTCCCTGTTTTGGGACTGCTTTTTGAATACTTTATCTCATTTAGGATGTGAATGTGTACTACATGATTGTTTTATTTTGAAAGATTCGGTTGGCGTTTCCTCTTTGCTCCTCGGGTATATATTTATATTATATACTTGGGGGCTAAGGGGAAATGTTGCCGAATTTTTCTCAAACAAACAATCATGTAATACACATTCATATATGAGATAAGGTATTCAAAAAGTGAGTTTAGCAGCCTACCCTTTAGGTGTTAATAATACGTTTCATTTAAATTATCGTGCCTCAAACCCAAATTATGTTTCAGTCACATCATCATGTCGATCGATAAAAGCTGGATGTTTATAAAGAACCGTTTGGATGTTGAGTACCAAAAAGGAATTGACAATTTCATTGAGTATGCCAAACCATTCGTCAACTCAGATGGAACGATTAGATGTCCGTGTAAAAGGTGTAATAATTCTATCTTCATAGACTTCTTAACAATGATATATCATATATTCGTATAAATGGTTTCGATGAATATTACACGCCGTGGATCTATCACGGTGAAAATCCAATTACGCCGTCTCCTGTAGTCGTAAATGAGGTTAGGGGAAGAAGCGATAAGAATGACGTTATCGCAGACCTTATAGCGGAGCGTGTGGTAGTGGAAGAGGATACAGACCTTAACGAAGGGGGCTCGAATACAGAGAGTAGTGATGTTCGTGATGAGTTTGAAGCCCTGATAGATGAAGTCGAATCAGAGCTATATCCTGGGTGTACTGATTATTCCTCCCTTGACTTTATATCAAAGCTTATGAATATGAAGGTAAGGCACAAATGGACTAATAATTCGATTGATGAGCTTCTCGGGTTTTTCCAGTCTGTACTTCCAGCAGGTAACAAGGTCCCCCCTTCGCATTACAAAGCCAAAAAGATATTAAAGAAGACTGGTTTGGGATATGAGATGATAGACGTGTGTAAATGGGACCGTGCTCTCTTCTAGAAAGAACATCAGTCGCTGCAGAACTGTTCTGTTTGTAATGAGAGTCGGTGGGTAAAGAAAGACACAAGTGGCAAGAATGTACCTCACAAGGTGTTACGATACTTTCCTTTGACCCCCAGACTACGACGCTTGTATGGCTCAAGGCACACAGCAAAAGATATGATATGGCACAGTACCGGATGATCAGAAGAGATGGTATTATGCGTCATCCAGTTGATGGATCTTCATGGAAGGACTTTGATCTAAGGTACCCTAACTTCTCGAGTGAACCCTGAAATGTTCGCCTAGGGCTTGCAGCTGACGGTTTTAATCCTTACAGCATCAAAAGCTCGACTCATAGCACTTGGCCGGTTATACTCACCACATACAATCTGCCTCCGTGGCTATGCATGAAAGAGTCCACATTTATGTTGACCTTGTTGATTCCAGGCCCTAAATCCCCTGGGAAGGACATGGACGTTTTCCTTAGGCCGTTGGTGGATGAACTTAAGGATTTGTGGCAGACAGGCGTACTTGCTAAAGACGCTGCGACAAACACGCACTTCACAATGAAGGTGGCGTTGTTATGGACTATAAGTGACTTTCCAGCTCATAGCAGTCTATCAGGTTGGAGCGGGCAGGGATACAAAGCATGCCCGACTTGCAACGAAGACACCCCTTCAGTGCGTGTAATAGGTAAATGCGTGTATGTAGGCCATCGGCGGTTCCTAGATGCCAACCATCAGTGGAGAAAAAGTTCTGAGTTTAACGGGGCACACGAGACAAGAGCCCCCCCCCCCCCCCCGAGACGGTTTAGTCCCGCTGACATAGATGCTCAACATGCTCTTCTACTCAATCGCCTACCAGGCAAGCATCCACAATTTGGAGGTGCTAACCCTAATCGTGAAGACTTCGAGTTGAACTGGTCCAAAAGAAGCATATTTTTTGAATTAGAGTATTGGTCTTCTCTGCAGTTGAAGCACAACTTAGATGTTATGCATATCGAGAAAAACGTGTGCGACAGCTTGCTTGGTACTCTTTTGATGAATGAAAAGACGAAAGACAGCTCAAATGCACGAATAGACTTAGAGAAGCTGAAAATTCAAAAGACGCAATGGTTGAAAAAAAAGGGAACCCAGTGGACCTGCCCACACCCAAAATACTCATTCACCCGGCGTGACTGAAAGAGTTTCTGCTAGTTTATAAAAAATATTAAACTACCAGATGGGTTCGGATCTAATATTAGTAAAAGGGTGACAGATAACGATACTAACATTACTGGTTTGAAATCACACGACTGTCATATTCTCATCCAAAATTGATACCAATTGGGGTTAGAGCATTTTTTTGGCAAAGATGTTTATACACCAATGGTAGACCTTTGTGCGTTCTTTAAACAGCTCTGCTCCAAACACTGGTAGTGGAAGATATGAAGAAAGCGAGGGATGCCATTCTTATGATCTTGTGCAGGTTAGAGTTGATATATCCGCCGGCCTTTTTTGACATAATGGTTCATTTAGTTATGCATTTACCCGATGAAGCGATTAATGGTTGTCCAGTCTATATGAGATGGATGTATCCCTTTGAACGGTATATGAAAAAACTGAAAAACTATGTTAAAAACCCGACAAGGCCAGAAGGTTGTATAGCTGAAGGTTATGTAGCTGAAGAAGCTTTAACATTTTTCTCAATGTATCTGTAAAATGTTAAGACTAAGTTCAATCAGCCTGAGAGAAATGAGGACGTCGTTGTAGAAAAAAGAAAGTTATGGGTGTTTGAGTCCCAATGCAAGCCGATCAGTGCAACGAATGACAAGCTACTTTCAGTTGAGGACAAACTCAAGATAGAATGGTTTGTCCTCGATAATTGCGAAGAAGTCAGGGGCTACATGAAGTAAGTGCTCCTATCCTTTATATATTTACCGAACATCCCAATATATAATTAAGACTAATTTTTCTTGCTTTTATACATATTTCTTCAATGTAGTGAATTCAAATCTACACATCCCCAAGATGATATTAAAACTAAGTTTCCGGAATGGTTTCAACACAAGGTAATACATATATAACACTCGTTACTATATATTTGTTAGGTAATGCATATATAACAAACAATATTATTTTAAATTTGTTAGGTCTATAAGATGAAGAAAGAAAGTTCTTCAGAATTCCACCCAGAGTTATATGCTCTTTCATTGGGCGCGCACGTAATGGCCCAAACTTACACCGGTTGCATAGTCAACGGTGTTAGGTTTATGGTGGCTTCACGTGATACAAAACGTGCAACGCAAAACTCAGGAGTTATGGTGGAGGGAGAGAACGGTGAGAAATATTATGGCGTATTAGAAGATATTATTGAGATCAGTTATCCTCGTGGGTATACAACTGTCCTATTTCGGTGCAAGTGGTACGATACTCGAGTTACGGTTGAAAACAATATCACCAGTATCAGCACAGAACACTAATAGGACAAAGAAGATCAGCTCATATTTGCCCGACAAGCCAAACAAGTGTTCTACATCCAAGAACCATCTCGAGGAAAACAAAATAATAAACATAGGTGGGTCGTCGAAAATGTTAATCACCGGAAAATTTGGAATAGACCACCACAACTCGAGAATGTTCAAAACGTAGACACTGAGTTAGGCGAGGATGTTGATGTCGTTCACAATAACTCTTCATCTAATATTGGCCTAATTATTGACTTCCACCAATACATTCAAAACATATCTTCTCATGCTACTCCAGGTGAGAATGCAATGGAAGTTGATGCCCCGAGCAATGACGACAGTGAAGTTGCTAATGCTGGGGCATATTATGACGAGGACGATCCAGATTATGATGACATGGAGTCTGATTAAAAAACAGTAATTGTTGATGATTTCATGTATTTATTATAATAAATCAATGTTTACTATTTATGCTTTATTTATTACATATAATAATGTGACTAATAAGTTTTATTTCTAATTGCATGACTTACATATAATAATGTGACTAATATTTTTTATTTCCTTTTTGCAAGACAGTATGAGTTCGATTTTGTTTTTGTTTGTTTATTTGATGGCCGCTGTTATGGGCCACGGGGGAGACGGTGCAGGGGCGCCGCCACCGCCACCAGGCGGTGATGATTGGTGGAACAACCACCAGGAAGATGGTGGTAAGTCTTACAGTTCTTTACTGTTTACTATTTTTATTTCTTTTTCAATTCTAATAATGTGACTAATTATTTTTTAACTCTAAATGCAGCTCCTCGTCGAAGAACATGGGGCCCTGCAAAAAACAAGGGCTTAAGAAAAGCGCTTAAGACAGGCAAAGGCAAGATAGCGATTCCATTTGATGATGCCGCCACCAACATGCCTGTAGGCAAAGATGGCGGCTACTTCTCCCGGGAGGCGTCCATGCATATATGGCGTGAGATCCCGTTGGATGTGGAAGGTTGGGATAATGTTTCCGAGGCTTACAAAGACAAGTTATTTGAGATTTTAAAGGTTAGTGATTTGTAAATATATATTCTATATGTTATTTGTTGATTTTTTTTCTATCTGACTAGCTTGTTTTATTTAATTATTAGGGTTGCTTCGACTTGGATGCTATTAATGAAGAAATGAATGTCGCTAAAAAAAGGAGGCATTATGGCGGTTATCAGAAAGCGGTACAGCGACCGCAAAGCGTTATTATTTGCGGGTGTTGGGAGATGATGGGGATGTGGAGTTCGCAAAGCAAAATCCTCCCAAGGGTATGAAATTGGAAAACTGGCATCGAGCTGTTGATCACTTCTGCACTGCAGAGCATCAGAGGAAGTCTGCACTTGCTAAAGCCGCCTGCCAGAAACAAACGAACACTTACCGAGGTGGATCAAGCTCTCTTGCCAGTCACTGTTACAAGAAGGTATATACACACACATATACATAGACGATAATGTTTATTTAACTTATAATTTAACTTTTAATGTTAAACAGGGCGTGGAACGGTATGAAGCATACCGTATTGGACATAGGAAGGCAGGGGACGTTTGATAGCCCTCAGAATGAAGAGAATTATGTAAGCATTTATTTATAATCTATTATATGCATTTATAATCTATTAAATCACTTTTGTAAAATACAACACAAGTTAAAGTCACGGGTTGAGTCTGAACGTCACGGATCGCCGAAGAAGAAGGAGGAGAAGCAGGTAGCTCCGAACAGGTGGATCAGGTTGGTATATTTGAAGAGGTGTTGGGTAGTCGTCGAAGACATGTTATCGGGATTGGGCATATGCCTTTTCCGAAAGAAAGCCTTCCTCAAGTTACACCTACGGAACCGAATATTACACAGGTATCTCTTTGTAGTTTAAATGTTAGTATTTGACCCGTTTGGTATAAATATGTTTAGTAAATAGAATATTTGACCCATTTGGTATATATTTGTAGTTATTTGTTCATAGTTGACCCATTTGGTATAAATATGTTTACTAAATAGGATATTTGACCCATTTGGTATATATTTGTAGTTTAAATGTTGATAGTTGACCCATTTGGTATAAATATGTTTAGTAAATAGGATAATTGACCCATTTGGTATAAATATGTTTAGTAAATAGGATATTTGACCCATTTGGTATATATTTGTAGTTTAAATGTTGATAGTTGACCCATTTGGTATAAATATGTTTAATAAATAGGATTGTTGACCCATTTGGTATAAATATGTTTAGTAAATAGGATAGTTGACCCATTTGGTATAAATATGTTTAGTAAATAGGATAGTTGACCCATTTGGTATAAATATGTTTAGTAAATAGGATAGTTGACCCATTTGGTATAAATATGTTTAGTAAATAGGATAGTTGACCCATTTGGTTTAAATATGTTTAGTAAATAGGATATTTGACACATTTGGTATATATTTGTAGTTATTTGTTAATAGTTGACCCATTTGGTATAAATATGTTTTGTAGGAGCACCTTAATGATATCATAGCGACTCCTCAATTCCAAGCGCAATTGCTCCAAATGGCTAATCAACTGGGCCAACAAAGGCTTGGAAATCTAGGCGGAAGGGGTAATAGTGTCGATCACGATCACGACGATGAAGATGAAGACGAAGACGAAGACTTTTAGGCAGCGTTGGTATGTTTGTTTAGTTTTGATGGTGTATACTTGAATCAAATATTAGGTTGGTATGTTAGTTTATTTTGTTTGATATGTTTTGACGAATGTTCGTTTAACTTTGTTACGTTTATTTTATATATATGTAGATGTTGGTTTATTATTTTTGTTATTATTTAGTTTGGTTATGCGTGTGCGGAGTAAACAAATAGCAAAAAAAAAAAAAAAAAAAAAGACCTTTAGCGGCTTGCCCAGATTGCACAGGAATCTGCCACGTGGCATGCCACGTGGCAAAAAAAAAAAGTTAAAAGATAATGCCACGTAGATAATTACTTTTAGCAGCAACAGGAGCAATAGCGACAGACTAAAGATGGCAGGACCTTTAGCGGCAGCAGGCGTCGCCGCTAAAGGTGGACTTCCTTGTAGTGATCGGTCACCACCATCTCCGGCAATATGGACTCCACCATCTCCGGCGAGAGTCAAAATTGCGCACCTACTTTAGATATGAACTCATGTTGATGTTGTTTTGGAATTAAGGTTTATCATCTGAACTCATAATTGTCAAAATTGCACACATGCTTCATAAAAAGATGAAAGTTTTTTTTTTTCCACGGATACTGGTTGCTAACTATTGACTATACAAAGTGAGGGTCGAGTTTCATCGATCTCTGCAACATTTAAGAATGTTTGTGAAATTCTAAATTCTAATATTACGAAAGTGGCTGGTGAGCGGTTACTGGACATTTAAGAATATTTATGATATTGTAACATTAAAGAAAAGTCATATATGACTATATGAGTAGCATAGCTTTGGTGATGGTTGTGGTTTGGGGTTATGGTGATGCTTTTGGGGGGTGTTTGCTTTTAAAAAAGAAGAGTGGGTGATTTTACTTAATTAAAAATGGTTAATTGAAATTGTTTGGTGTATTAGGAGGGGTAAAATAGACATTTCATATCCATTTAACAGAGATATTTAACGAACGTTAAGGATAAGGACCATGCCAATGTAAAATTGTATACATCTAGGACCATCTATGTTAACTAAGGGCATTTATGTAATCTGTGCATATCATACGGACCATTCGTATAATTAACTTTAAATTCATATTCTAATAATTGCATTTTTATTTGTCCATACCATAGGGACCATTCGTGTAATTAACTCTAAATTCATATTCTAATAATTGCATTTTTTTTTAACATTTTTTACACCTAAATATCATCTAACATTGCATTTACAAAGATATGAATCCGTAACATTTTTGTTAAGGGCAAATACCATATCATTAGACCACTGGGTCATGAGTAATTAATTGGTTAAATAGCCCAATTGTTTAGTTTTGAATTACGCTTTTAAAAGCCAACTTTTCAAAAATTTCATATTTAATTTCAATTTTCCATGACTACACTTTCAGTTCCAACTTATTTGATGAGCCGTAAAACCATTGGTCCTTGAAGTTAAGGCGTAAACGTGTTAAACCGTTCTTGAGCTACATGATATCAACATTTTCAACAAGTTTGACAAAGAGCACATTAACCCCATAATTATAAGAGTCGGGTTTGAAACTTCACCTTGAGACATGATCTCGAGCAATCTTCGGAATAGGGTAATTTTCCTGAAAGTATATGTAAACATATGAATTTGGTCAAAACTAAATGAGGTGTACATAATAACCCATATGTATTTCTACCCCAACAGGCCAAGACTATCACTTCCTTTTCTTCTGCATTCAGTTTTAAGCTTAATCACTATTTTTATTTAGGCTGTTTGGTAACCTCTTAATGATTTCAACAATAAGTCGATCTCTTACTCATTAGTTTCAAAATGATATTGAACGAAAATATTGACCTTTTATGCCTTCACTTGTGTCCAGAACCCTTACTCGACCACTCACGCACCATCTCCTCGACCCACCATAACTAACCACCACCACATAGGCGTACTCTTACTAACCCAGAACTTACTAATTTAAAGCCTCTTACCCGGTTAGACCTCTTACTGGTTCAACACTTACTGACGTAGAGGTTGCCTAACAACCTTTTAGAGTCACTAACACGATCGTAATTCTATTGATCACATTAATACCCATATGTCCATTTTAACTTGTGTGAGCCTCATAAGTCATAACTATCCATGCGCTTAAATCCATATAATCACATAACTGGCCATGTAATCCTTTAACCTATATGATGGTTCTTGATGAGAATCGGACGGTGATGACCAAACGGAAGATGAAGCAAGGAGGACCAGGGGAAAGATGCAGATGATGGATGATCAACGTTAGAGTTGCTGAGTGGAGGTGGGGAAGTTGAAGAAGATAAGGATATATCGTTCTTTATGTTTGTTTATTTATTTATTTTTAACAATAGTGTGTAATAACAATTTTGCTAAAACTTCACATACTTTTTTTAATCGTTGACTAGCTAATGAAGTACTTTTTGAAAAATAGTAGACTGACATTTTTGTTCCTGTGGTTAGCCACTTTTACCAGTTTCATCAAAATGTTATTTTTACACATCTGATTCCATGAGGTTTCCAAAACTTGCAATTTTCATCCAACTTAAACCACCATCTCCGGCAACCTTTCACAGTGATGACAACTACCGTGATTAAACTACTACTCCAGTAGTCGTGGTGTGTTCCAGTTGGCGTCTACAACTGCGATGGTTCAACGATTGTGTTTCGTCCTGGTAAGGGGAGTGCCGGAGTGGTGACCTGATGGTGATTGACGTTGGTCCTTCCGGTTAGATATGACGGATCTAGCAACCGGAGGAGATGGCCGAGTGTGACCGTCAAAGTGTTTTGGCGTTGCTCGGTAGTTAGATCGAAGAGAGCAACCAACAGAGGTACCCTTAAAGTTAGATCAACGTTTGAGAGAGCATCAACAACAAAGTTCAGAGGTTGACTGGTTTTCCTGTGAAAGCTTATGGTTAAATGTCGAGATCCACAACAAATCTTGAGTTCTGTTCTAGGTTGTTTTTCATTTCCTGAATAGGTCCGTTCTTAGGGGCACATTTGGAACATTCTTTTTCATCATCACCGACACAACGTTGGATGGATTTCATAGGGTTTAATTCAGGCAGCCCTAATGGAGTCTCACCCACCAGTAGGTTTCAGCAATTCAGAGGGTGTTTAGGGTTGAGTTTTGAAATTGGTTTTTAGATTATTGCATTTTGAAAATGCAAATAATCAGTTTTTAGTGTTTGGGGTTGAGTTTTGAAAAAGGATTTTTAAGCTCTCAAAACGTAATAATTTAAAAGCAGCCCCACCCCTACTGCAGCAAAACGCATAATCAGTTTTCAAAAGGGAATCTCAAACACCCTCTCCGAATAGTTTGTCCCTCTGCATATGATTCTTCTATGGGTTATGTTCTTCATCCTCAGTTTATTGCAATTGATGGTAAATTATGAATTTAGAATATTATAACATGAATTTTAATAGTTAGATTTTGATTTTAAGGACATGAGAATACAAAAAATGAGATTTTAGAACATGTTTGGGATTGAGTTGAAAAACAACCTATTGACTTATTGGTTTCTTTAAAAATAGAAGCCAAGTAATAAGCACTTTCTGTTTTGGTTTTTTTATATAGATTGAAAAGTTGTTTTGGAGAAGTCATATATATTTTGGCTTTTGAGTTTTTGAATACAAATTACAAATCTACCCATCCACCCTTTTCATTCATTACAACCAAATGCACTTGTTTTTATCACTTTACATAAATAAGTCAAGTCAAACACTTTTTAAAAAACAACTTATTGATTTATTGATTTTTCCCACCATAAAAGCTCATCGAAGCTTTTTTAAGCTTCTTTTTAAAAAGTCATAACTTAATAAGCACTTACGAGAAAAAAAACACTTTTAGAGTTATATAAGCAATCCCAAACACCCTCTAAGTGAAGAGAATGAACGTTGGCAAACTGAAATAACAAAGTGCTGAATTTGCAGGTTTTAATAAAAAATGGTGAAAATTAGGTTTTATGAATAAAATATTCAAATATGTAAAATGACTTAAATACCCCTAATTTAGTGTTATAAAATAATTAGAGTTAACCAGTTGGATGAAAGTGACAAGATTTAAGAACGTCAAGGACCTAGCAGAGTAAAAAAAACTTTTGGATAAAACTAAAATAGCAATTTACACTTTGAAAAATAAAGACAAAAGTTTTAATATTATTAACATGGACCACCCATGTAATATGCTTGTAGACACTTTCAACCTAATAATTTTTTGTTCTTATCCAAAATAGTAGAGTAATGCTTTGCCAAAGTTATATTAAACGGATGTACCAAGTTTAGTAGAAATATTATCTACTATCCTAAAATCCAATGTCGGTGCCCCCGTGTAAAGACAAGTTTGCCCTTGACTCTTTCTTCAAAAGTACTATAATAACCTCCTAGGCCTACATCAAACACTTACTCAAATGTAGGTGGAAATGTTTCGCCTTAAACCCCTGCAAGTTTACTTTTTTACAACTTTAATCCTTAGGCTAAGATTTTATACACAAAAGCAAGTAGTATACCACACTATTTTTTTGCATGCGAGCTTCTATGTATATAAATCATATATCCTAGATTGTCGTCTAAACAAATTAAGATATACTGAGTTTGCTACATCATGTAAATCAATCGAAACAAACTAAGAGATGATAACAATGCTCTGGCCGCCGCAACGCGCGGCGGGCAAAATCCTAGTTTAATTTATATAGAAACTTAAGTTTTCTTTTCATAAAGGAAATAAATGGTACAAAATAAAATCTAACATAATTTACAAACGTTTGATTTCTTTGACGTCGCCCACTAACCAAACAGTAGGACCGTCTCAATGGACGTTATTGTTTGACCCTTGTCATTTCATGATGTCTTGTATCATAAAAAAGGGTGGACGAGATACTATGCTAGTGTATCCTAAGAGTGCTCAGAGTGGGGGAGGGAACACCACCGCCAGGGTGGCGTGGAGAGGGCAGGAAGGTGAGGGCGGGGGCTGATTTTTTTTTTTTTAACTTTACACACACAATAATAATAATAATAATAATAATAATAATAATAATAATAATAATAATAATAATAATAATAATAATAATATTCCTTCCCCCCCCCCCCCCTTCTTCCCCCCTTCCACTCCCCACAATTTTCATCCCCTCCACATGGGACCCAAAAGTGCCACATGGCGTTTCATCCCCCTCTTTCTCGCCCCACCACTCCGAGTAGTCTAACACCTATCAATCATGCTAATTCACCTCATTTCTATTCTCAACAACCTTCACACAATAAAATCAGTAGTGTTACACCCCCAAATTTCACTTACGGGGTTTTACCGCGAGACGTGCGACACACCACGATCCAAGTCAATTGTCACAATAAACCAACCAAAAGGTTTAAAAGTCAGACAACCATAGTATAGCGGAAGCAGTTATCAAAAGTTACAATCCGAAATATAATAGTTTAAACGTTTAAAAGAAAGTTTATTAAATGATGCATGAGGCAGGCGGATGCTGTGAACTCCAGTGCATCCTAAACCAGTGCAGCTACCTTAGCGACCTAAAAAAACATGCAATGTTAGTCAACATACAGTGTTGGTGAGTCACAGAGATAAAGTTTGAAAACTATGTAAACGTTTGTAACCCAGACCCAACAATGCTTACATTATACATGATGCTAGCTAGACATCGTTACATGATACTAAAGCATTATGAACCATTGCTGAACGTTAGAATGCCTTATACCTGCCACCGGACATCACCCGGTGTCATAAGTTAGATAGGACAAATATGCACTTGAGTGGAGCTTACTGCGCCCAATAGATCTATTCACACTTTCCTCACTATGTATCCACATATTCATGGTTCAAAAGTTAGAAAAAAGACTTGAATGATGTAAGGTTAATTAGTACCCATGTGATATAATGTAATAATGTGGTCTAAGAAAGTAAAGTTTGTACCGCATGTTTCTCCCCCGTTATGAAAACAGTAAAAGTTGGGCCTCTGACACTCACCTTAGATTGCATTCTTCACATAAATAGAATACCAGGTTTGTTATGATAGTTCGACTACTGGAAACCTACCATATATAGCCTATTAATGTTTAACCGAAGATAAGTTTGTAAAATAACCCTTAGTGTCCAAGACCTTGACTTTAAATGTTTGTAAAAGTGTTTAACGTTTGACAAGACTGCACAAGACAAGACTCGACATCCCGTTGGTGACCCAATATCCCCGTGTTAGCCAAATACAAGTAAGCATGTGTAGATATGCACCTTATACGAATAACAGTTCACGAGTTCATGCATATAGTTCATATATTGCACGTATACATCATAACACATGTTACAAGGTTTCCTAGACATGCGACGGGGGTTACAATATGTTCCTAGATGTTAAAACATGTTACGGGGTTTCAAAACACACTTCCGGCATCAAAACACACGACTACGCATCAAAACACATGACTGTGCACCCAAACAGGAAACTATGGTTCATAGTTGCCCCTAATCTACACGACTATGAACCCTAGTCGCCCCCAGACCAGGCGATTGTGATTCATAGTCGCCAGCTCTGTAGGTTAGTGTCTGTTTTGCACGCAAAAATCCTCCAAATCAAGTTGTAACACCCCTAATCAATCCCTAAACATTAAACAAACTATTCCCATTAAGAATCCCCTAAATAATCGCCCGTTTATCATGTTAATTGCTAATGTTTCCAAAAATGGATAATATTATGGATATATCACATCAACGTAAGAAAACTTTACCCTAAATGGAAAATAATCAAATTTCATCACATAATCACATCCTAAACATCATCATGATGTTGTTACACCATTCTAGCATAAACCTTAACAAGAATCAATCATCAAATCATCACATATCATCCTAAATCCCTTTAATGCCCTCAAACGGGTCAAAACACATATTATTCACAAAACACAACAAACATCCATCAAAACCTGAGATATTCATCCTAACAACAAATCCATATCATCAAAGTAACAAACACACAAGAATCCTCATGTTTAGATCATCAAAACCCATTTCTAGTTTGTATCTTTCATTAAAAACTCATATAAATGATTAGACATAGTTTAGAAATGTTTTTCAAAGGTTTTAAAGGTAGAAACTCTATAAAATCGGGTCTGGACCTTTAGGGTTCAAAATAACGACTTAAAAAGAGCTTAGGATGAATAACACACCTTATATCTTGCTTGGAAATGATGATTTAAGCTTGGAAATGGTAGTTTTAGCAGGGCAAAAACGGGTTTCAGAGGTTAAGGATGGTGTGAGAGGGGTTTGGGACGAGTTAGTGTTGCACAGATGATGTTTAACAAGTTAAGGGTGGTATTTATAGGTGTTTCTAGTCGTTCCAGACATGTTGGGCGACTATGGACTGCAGGACACGACTATGAGTCATAGTCGTTCCCTTTATACACGACTATGAATCATAGTCTCCTCTTTTTTACACAACTATGAATCATAGTCGCCCCCTGCAGGTCTGGGTGGTTTGGTGCGTTATTTGCTAACTTAACACATTAATTCACGTATTCACATATCGGCAAGTTATATAATGACTGTAAAACACTTATTACTCGATAACTAGCATCTTTACGCTAATTCACCAACTTTCGGGACTCGAGACTCGCATGTGTGCGTTTTTACCCCGTGATCCTCTGAATCGCCAACCCTTGGACATATGTGCATAACCGACCCCCGATGATCCACCGGACCATCGAACCAACTCCCGATGATTCCCCGAATCATCGTAACGACTCCCGATGATTCTCCGAATCATCAAATTGACTTAACTAACCCAGTAAATTATGTTTTGTGAATGATTTGCTAAAATAGACTTATAAGTTTGATAAAAGTTATTAACCTGAGTTTGCCGAGTGTCACAATTAGTAACACTGAATACCCTCAAACCACCTCCCCCCTTTCTCTCAAACAAGCATAAGTCACCACACGCAAAAAGTATGTGGTTATGCTTACCCGCTACGAGTACCTACCAGTTTATCTGCAAGAGGGTGGGCGCGATGTTACCGTGTGGGTTCAAACAGGGCCAACTTTAAAGGAGGACGGGGTGGGCGATCGCTCGAGATCAATCCATCGTTGGGCCCGAAATTATATATATATATATATATATATATATATATATATATAGGAAAAAGATCAAATAGGAACCAATAGCCTAGTTAGGAACTTAGGAACCAATCTGAGCCCTTCATTTTTAATCTTGATCTAGGGGGTAATTATGTAATTAAACAATTATGTATTATATTTTGATTTAAATAAAATTCTTATATATGAAAGTTAATAAAACTTCCTCCGAATAACATTCAATTGCCTTCCTAAAATCTCTCAACATCTTAAACGATTATTCATCTTTATCAATTAAGATTTCTATTATATTCTTCAAAAAATCACATATTTACAGTATATTCCGACATTAATCTAATAAACATCAACGTATAGTATACACCAGTGTATATTGAAATTAAACACGATGTTACTCATAAAGGTCTCTTGTATACACAAATGTATACTTAATACATATGGTACCCCTGTTTTATAATCTCTATACACTGATGTATATTCAAAGTAGATTAGCAACGACAATAATGATTTACAATATTTTATTATGTTTTCAAATACCTTTTTTTAAAAAAAATCAACACCAAGGTATACCTTTTTAGACTAACACTGGTGTATACTCAAATTTAACATGCTATTGCTCATAAAGTCTCTTTGTATACACCAATATATACTTAATACTTATGGTACAACTGTGTATATGCTGTATACACTAGTGTATATTCACATTATACTAACATCGACCCTCTTCAATTACAACCTGACAATATTTTATTAGGGTTTCAAATACCCTTTTTCATAAACAAAAAAAAAATAAACAAAAAAACATATTTAGAACGAGTTTTTACAGTATATTCCGACATTAATCTAATAAACACCAACGTATAGTATACACTAGTGTATACTGAAATTAAACACGATGTTACTCATAAAGGTCTCTTATATACACAAATGTATACTTAATACATATGGTACCCCTGTTTTATAATCTCTATACACTGATGTATATTCAAAGTATATTAGCAACGATAGTAATGATTTACAATATTTTATTATGTTTTCAAATACCTTTTTTTTTTAAATCAACACCAAGGTATACCTTTTTAGACTAACACTGGTGTATACTCAAAATTAACATGCTATTTGTAACATCGCAAAATTTTTCCCCAAATTTTAATACATAAAAACCCTTATTTTTTTTATTTACATCTTTATCATTAATATTATACAAATGTGCCTAAGTCTTTATTTTCCTAACTCACAACTTATATATATATATATATAAATGTATATATAATAATAATAATAATAATATGATCTAAATTCTATTTTTTTTTACACATACACTTGTCAAGAATTTTTTTTTTTAATAAAGCCATAGTCAAAGTCCTGGTCAAAGTCCTAGTCAAAGTCTTAGTCAAACAGTCAAAGTCTTAGTCAAATAGTCAATTCATCATAAAACCTTACTTTATGGTGTTGACCAATTTTAATGGTTAATTGAATCCAAAACTAGTATAAAAACCCACCTATGACCCATTACACTTTGCACCTCTAAATCGATTGTTTCAATTCGATTAAACTCTCCCTCATACCTTTCTTCTAGAGTATATTACTTCTACATTTGAAGCTTTGATTATAAGCTCTTGCAATTGGCGAATTGGAAGCTTGATATTCTTTCTTTTTCGTTTATTTCTTCAATTTGGACTAGCTACGTTGTTGAGTCTTTGGGATTCGCCTCGCATACATTCACAACACTTAGAGGATAATTCACCTTAGCCAATGTGAGTTTTACATAGCCTCTTTTCTATTTATCACCATTTTTGGGGTGAAACATGTTACAACATTATTCATGCAATTCAATCATAAATGTGTCTATTTGTATTTCTATGTTGCATTATGTTTTGAACATGACTAGGGTAAGCACAATTCTAGCATAAACATTCATCAGCCAAACGGTATACATTGATAGATCTATTGGACTGACAATCCCACCCGGATACGTGCCTCCCACAAAGGTTGCGTGGGTGTTTGTTACTGCAATATAAACGAGTGAACCATGAGCGTATGGGATGTACCACAATACAACAGTCACAATGGTTGATTATGCACTCGATTTACTTCTAGTATGTTTTCACATATGGACTAGATTGCCATGACACATGAATTGCACAACAATTTTATTCGATTATCAAAACCTATGTAATTCTCACCAACTTTTGTTGACCCAAAATATTTTCAAACTTAACATGTTTCAGGTTCTACATGCTTGATGATTCGAATTATTGCTTGAAGATGTGTGCGTAGTTTTATTCACTTTGATGTACGAATTCTTGTAGAACAATTGTATGTAAATTATTTAAATCATATAATGAAATTTATTATTTACCATGAGCTACTGAACAATCATCAATACGTGACATCCCGATGTTTCCGCCATCGGTTGGGGTGTTACAGATTGGTATCAGAGCCATGGTTATAGGGAATTAGGTTATTAGAAAAATAATCTAGTCTATAACCATAGGATTAAACCAGTACTTGCTTCTTTTACTTGTTATTCTCTATCTCCCTCCTACTTCTTATCCCTACTTTCATCCTTACAAGAAGGTTGCTCTCCATCACAGGATCTACTCTTAGACTAATAGGACAAAATCCTCAGGTTTAACCTGAACCACCTTGAGATCTCGTCAAAGTTCTAGATTTTAATAACGAACACGTGCAATCTGGAAGGGTGAACGCCTGTATTCTGAGTCTTCTGTCTAGGCTGGCATTGCGCATATATCCCAATCAGACGAGGGACCCGGATGCCTACCTGGGAATTCTCGGGATGAGTGTTCACTTATAGGCTAAAGCATGTCTTCATATGTTATTAGAATCTGGAATCTTTGATAAGTCAACGTTTTCGTTTATTCGTTTTAATAAATGAATAAATGATTACATTCCTTATATTACCTCATTCACTTCATGCCCCATTAAAACTTCATTATGTCCCTTACAGATTATGTCTCCACGTCGCAGCACTCGTGACAATCAAGATGAAGTGAATAGTAACGACCACAACACTAACCACAATAATGGAAGTGATGCCCAACTAGCTGCGATTATTTCCCAACAAATGGCGCAACAAATCACAACTCTGGTTTCTAACTTGTTGGCTCAAGTCATCCCAATGAATGGGAACGGCAATGGAAATGGAAATGGCGTTGGAAATCACGTTAAGAACGGGACCTTAGTTCGGAAAGGCGAGAAAACAAGTATTGTGGCCACAGTAACTACCGAGAACCGGAAGCGTAAGACCAGGGATCCTGATGTAAACCTCACTACACAAACTTCTAACAAAAAACCTTATACAAGAAACTTTCCATTGTGTAACGCATGCAATCGACATCATCCCACTGTTTCAGCATGTCGCTTGTGCACCAATTGCGGTAGGTATGGCCATCTGGTCAATACATGCCGCGAGACCCCAAACCATAATACCAACCAACCAACCAACCAACCCTGCTCAGGTTACTAATCCTAATCATCCTGGTAATTACAACTATGGTCAATGCTATGAATGTGGAAACCCAAATCACTTCCGTAACCAATGCCCTAAACTAAACAGAGATCAAGACCCTCCAGCTACCTAACAACAAGTCTCACCATTTAACTATTGGTTGCTTTTATTCTATGTATTGATGCTATTTGATTCAAATAATAAATTCTAGTATTGAAATTTTTGTCTGAGAGTTGTTTACATGGTATAATCATAACACTTGAATACATATTTGTTTGAATGTGAACTAATATACTGTGCTTGTTAAATTTGCTTGTATAAACATGCTATCAATTTGCAATCTATGTGCTGCACTTAATAGAGGACATCATGCTTTTTCAACAGTCGGGAGAGGCCCTACAACCTGCTCCACGACTGGGGGAGGCTATCGAACCTACTCAACGATTGGTAGAGGTCATTATGCCTTTTCAACAGTCGGGAGAGGCCCTACAACCTACTCCACGACTGGTGGAGGCTATCGGACCTGCTCAACAATCGGTGGAGACATAGAAGGACGCAAAACTTTAATGTAATGTAAATTGGTGATTGCGGTCCGGAACGTAATCATGAATTTACAGGTACGTTAAGGTAGTGTGAAATTCTAATAAGGTTTTAGTAGTTCATTTGGTTTTCATATAGCCAATCAATTCATGCATTTCTTATAAGATTCCTAAAACATAAGTTTAGTATTTTGCTAGATTCTTACACTCCTTACGATTTCAGACGAACCTAATCCAACCCATAGGACTCACACATATTAAACCTCTTACCCAAATTATTCGAAAACAGATTATTCTATTACCTATAAGTTCATGTCGTCCCTTAACTCAAATTTTACAAACCATAGTTGCCCTAACTTCTACCCAATCACCCTCAACCCTGTGTTATTAATAACTTCGGAACGAAGTTTTCAAAAGTAGGGGAGACTGTAACATCGCAAAATTTTTCCCCAAATTTTAATACATAAAAGCCCTTATTTTTTTTATTTACATCTTTATCATTAATATTATACAAATGTGCCTAAGTCTTTATTTTTCTAACTCACAACTTATATATATATATAAATGTATATATAATAATAATAATAATATGATCTAAATTCTATTTTTTTTTACACATACACTTGTCAAGAATTTTTTTTTTTAATAAAGCCATAGTCAAAGTCCTGGTCAAAGTCCTAGTCAAAGTCTTAGTCAAACAGTCAAAGTCTTAGTCAAATAGTCAATTCATCATAAAACCTTACTTTATGGTGTTGACCAATTTTAATGGCTAATTGAATCCAAAACTAGTATAAAAACCCACCTATGACCCATTACACTTTGCACCTCTAAATCGATTGTTTCAATTCGATTAAACTCTCCCTCATACCTTTCTTCTAGAGTATATTACTTCTACATTTGAAGCTTTGATTATAAGCTCTTGCAATTGGCGAATTGGAAGCTTGATATTCTTTCTTTTTCGTTTATTTCTTCAATTTGGACTAACTACGTTGTTGAGTCTTTGGGATTCGCCTCGCATACATTCACAACACTTAGAGGATAATTCACCTTAGCCAATGTGAGTTTTACATAGCCCCTTTTCTATTTATCACCATTTTGGGGTGAAACATGTTACAACATTATTCATGCAATTCAATCATAAATGTGTCTATTTGTATTTCTATGTTGCATTATGTCTTGAACATGACTAGGGTAAGCACAATTCTAGCATAAACATTCATCAGCCAAACGGTATACATTGATAGATCTATTGGACTGACAATCCCACCCGGATACGTGCCTCCCACAAAGGTTGCGTGGGTGTTTGTTACTGCAATATAAACGAGTGAACCATGAGCGTATGGGATGTACCACAATACAACAGTCACAATGGTTGATTATGCACTCGATTTACTTCTAGTATGTTTTCACATATGGACTAGATTGCCATGACACATGAATTGCACAACAATTTTATTCGATTATCAAAACCTATGTAATTCTCACCAACTTTTGTTGACCCAAAATATTTTCAAACTTAACATGTTTCAGGTTCTACATGCTTGAAGATTCGAATTATTGCTTGAAGATGTGTGCATAGTTTTATTCACTTTGATGTACGAATTCTTGTAGAACAATTGTATGTAAATTATTTAAATCATATAATGAAATTTATTATTTACCATGAGCTACTGAACAATCATCAATACGTGACATCTCGATGTTTCCGCCATCGGTTGGGGTGTTACACTATTGCTCATAAAGTCTCTTTGTATACACCAATGTATACTTAATACTTATGGTACAACTGTGTATATGCTGTATACACTAGTGTATATTCACATTATACTAACATCGACCCTCTTCAATTACAACCTGACAATATTTTATTAGGGTTTCAAATACCCTTTTTCATAAACAAAAAAAAATAAACAAAAAAAAAACATATTTAGAACGAGTTTTTACAGTATATTCCGACATTAATCTAATAAACACCAACGTATAGTATACACCAGTGTATACTGAAATTAAACACGATGTTACTCATAAAGGTCTCTTGTATACACAAATGTATACTTAATACATATGGTACCCCTGTTTTATAATCTCTATACACTGATGTATATTCAAAGTATATTAGCAACGATAGTAATGATTTACAATATTTTATTATGTTTTCAAATACCTTTTTTTTTTAAATCAACACCAAGGTATACCTTTTTAGACTAACACTGGTGTATACTCAAATTTAACATGCTATTGCTCATAAAGTCTCTTTGTATACACCAATGTATACTTAATACTTATGGTACAACTGTGTATATGTTGTATACACTAGTGTATATTCACATTATACTAACATCGACCCTCTTCAATTACAACCTGACAATATTTTATTAGGGTTTCAAATACCCTTTTTTTATAAATCAACAACAATGTATACTTTGAACATATTTATGAACGAAATTGGAAACACAATAATTTTTCATAGAAAAATAACATTAACGAAACATTCAACAACATATTGAAAACGTATTTATTAAATCATCAAAATAAATCGATAAAACTTGAACATCAAACGTCGTCGTTACGAAACAAAAAAAAATCAATATAAATGACGATTGATTAAGAATAAGAATGTAAGTTTGAATCTTTATACGTACATGTATACGATTGGTTGCATTTCAATCGATTTCTGAACATTCTTCTCGTATTTGGATGATATACAAGAACGCAGAACATGATATTATTGTGGTGTTGTCAGTTACAATGGATACTAAATAACCTGTTAATGATCACATACCAAAAGACACTATTACCCCTTGAATTAATTAAATATTTAATTAATGTTTTACTTATTTACAATCATGTCATTGAAAATGGATGACTCAGATTGATTCATATAGTTCCTACTTAAGGGTTGGTTCCTATTTGAACCCTACCCTATATATATATATATATATATATATATATATATATATATATATATATATATATATATATATATATATATATATATATATATATATATATATATATATGCCTACTATACATAGATTTTTGTTAGTGTTATTGGAAAACCCATCTTAAAGACAAGTTCAATCATTGTCTTTACACTAAGATCTTATTATTTTTAACTCATTCTTCTTTTTGAACCCGGTTTTTATGTTGCCTAAGCCCCAAATTATTATTTTTTGGGTTCTTGGGAAACGGCCCTAGGTTCGGACCCGTGCGGTGCCCTGTCCCCCTTTACATCTACATATTCTTGTTACAACATATATAATAAGCTAACTTGCATTTGGGATTTTGTTCTTATGTCATACTCAATTAAATAAAAGCATTTGTAACTTGAAATACTTGGGTTTGGTCTATGTATTTTAGTCCATATTTATAAAGAGATCTAATTATTAGATAGATAGATATTATATATATATATATAGGATTTGGTTCAAATGAGAACCTTTTCCCAAATTGAGAACTAGAGAACCATTCTGGGCCACACATTTCTCTAAGGCAAAAAAAAAAAATTTTTTTTTTTTTTTTTTTTTTTTTTTTTTTTTTTTTTTTTTTTTTTTTTTTGCAAAAATCGCTGCTTTATATGTAAGGAAAAATTTTTTTTTTATTTTTTTTGTATTTTTTTTTTCAGTATACACATGTGTATAATTGCATTATACACATATGTATAATGCTATATACACATATGTATAACTGAAATATACACATATGTATAGCTGAAAAATGCTATATACATATATGTATAATTGCTATATACACATATGTATAATTGTCATATACACATATGTATAAATGAAAAAAAAATTCAAAAAAAATAAAAAAAAAATTTTTCCTTGCATAAAACTGTGCGATTAAAGCAAAAAAAAAAAAAAAAAAAAAAAAATTTTTTTTTTTTTTTTTTTTTTTTTTGCCTTTATATGAAATGTGTGGCTCAGAATGGTTCTCTCAGTTCTCAAATAGGGGTTGGTTCTCTTAGGATCCATACCCTATATATATATATATATACATTAAAAAGCATGGTCACGTGGTGACCATGCTTTTTAATTAAGGACCTTCAACTTTTATTAAATAACAAGTTTCACCCTTTAAGTTTTCAATTTAGTAAAATTAATTTTCAACATTGATATCATCCTTACCATGCTTTTTAATTAAGGACCTTCAACTTTTATTAAATAACAAGTTTCACCCTTTAAGTTTTCAATTTAGTAAAATTAATTTTCAACATTGATATCATCCTTACATTCTAATCACCTTCAACTTTTATCAAATAACAAATTTTACCCTTCAAGTTTTCAACTTAGTAAAACTAATTTTCAACATTCACATAAATGACCCTTACATTTTAAGGTAACAAAAATATCTATTTTACTTTTTAACTTTTTTTAAATCCCAAACTTTTGACATATAACCTATTCTATCCTCAAACTTCACTATAATGTCAAAAGTAATCCTCTAGCTTTGCAAACGTGACTTTGATCCCCCCCCCCCCCAAGTTTGTAAAGTTTTAAGCTTATCGTAAAACTACCTTCTTACGTTTTTATCTTTATGGATGTCACGGTACAAAACGAGTTAAATTTCCTTGAAAAAGAGTTAGGTAAAAATTAATATGTTTTGATTCGCCAGTAAAAATTCGAGTTACCAAAGTTTATGATAAAATACACAAACAACCCTTTAACTTTAGAATTGATATTTATGCCCCTACACTTTGTAAAAACTTTACAAAATGTCATTTTCACCCCCGTTGAGTTCTAACTTTTCAAATTTACCCATGTATATTCATTATTTACATTAAAAGAAAAAACATATTCTGACACAGTTATTATTGTGTATGTGTTGGTATAAATCACTTTTCGACATAAATTTATTTTTATGTATGTTTTTTTACTAGTCTAAGTTTTGCTGTACATGATGGTATAAATTTATGCTTCAACGCAAACAATATAAATTCACGTTTCGACATAAGGTTATTTTTCTGAAACGACTCTGGTAAAATATAAAACTTTTCCATTCTTATTTTTACTTATGATATCAGCTGGTCTACGATTCTGACGTAGTTTTTGTTCGGAAACGGGTTGGATCAAATATAAAACATTTTAGTTCGACAGTAAAAATTCGAGTTACCTACGTTTTTTCCGTAAACTGTGTTCGGATACAAATGCTTTGGCTCAATATAAAATGTTTTCATTCGATTGTGTAAACTTGAGTTATTGAACATTTTCATACGGATAACGCATCACTTGACGTGCCGCCACCTATAAACAACTTAAACGTCGCCGCCGCAACGCGCGGCCTACGGCAATCATCTAGTATAAGATATTCATCAAGTATTCAAATTCATTAGTTAGTTATACATAGCCTTATTATTCAAAATTTTATAATATCTTAGGAATCAGATTAGGAGGTTTAATAAATTGGAGAGGTGGGTCTGAATGCCTGATAAATTAGATACATTGCATGTGAAGATGGTGGCTGTGCGAGGATTTGTAATACAAATTCCATTTTACATTGTTGTGAATCAAAACTTTCACTAACTTTTTACTTGTTTGATGGACTTGTACATCAAACTAATTGTAGATAGCGATACAGAGAAATGTTACTGTCTTGTAGATTATTAAAAATTAGGAAAAATGGAAATAAATAATCCCAACTATTGACTATTGGCCAATAACAGTCCCAACTACGAAAATCACCAATATTGGTCCCAACTTTCGACATATTGGAAACCAACGGACCCAAACTAACGGAGGCTAACTCCGTTAGTGTGATGCTGACGTGGCATGCTTAGGTGGCAAGATGATCCTACGTGGCAAAATAATCCTATGTGGCATCCTATGTGGCATGCCGCGTGGCAAAATGATCCTGCGTGGCATCCTACGTGGCATGCCACGTCAGCATCACACTAACGGAGTTAGCCTCCGTTAGTTTGGGTCCGTTGGTTTCCAATATGTCGAAAGTTGGGACCTGGTGATTTTCATAGTTGGGACTGTTATTGGCCAATAATAAATAGTTGGGATTATTTATTTCCATTATTCCTAAAAATTATGAGAAACAAGTATTTATATTGTTGTTACGTCTACTTAAAATTTGTTTCAAACCAGTCTATAGCAAATATGTAAATTTGTTGTTGAGGTGTTTATAAATATGCTTGCACCAAATTTTTTAGAGTAAATTGCTAAAATGGCCTCTCAGGTTTGGCCCAAAATGCTTGTTTGGTCAGTTATCTTTTTTTTGTGCCAAAAGAACCCCTCACAGATTGAAAATTGCCATTTTGGCCCATATTTAACAGAGTTTCTAACTGAGGATGGAAAGTCAGTTAACTCTGAGGGGCATTTTCGTCCTTTCATGTTCTAATGTTTTAAAACCACGTTTAAACCTTTCTTCTTCATCATTTGACCTCTGTACTTAATCTTCTCCATATAAATGGCCTCTGTGTTCTTCTTCCCCCTCTATTTCATCTTCAACAACTCCACCTTCAACCATAAAATAAATAATTTTTGTAAGATGAGTTAAATCACAGATTTCCCAAACAAAGACGACAGTCACGTGCGGCTCAAACTCTGGCCCACCGAACTCTGATCGGAGACTGACCATCAGTTTCTTTACCCTCTGTGATACGTCTTCTGGTGGGAGGGCCCACACCGAGTACATGTCTTTGTTTGGGTGGTGTTGTACATCGGCCATGGAGATTGAAACGAGGAAGAGAGAGAAACCTAGGATGCCCAGAAGAGAGAGAAGCCTGATTAATATGAGGCGAGATCTTGGAGAGGCGTACATTCAAGAATATGATTGGGGATCTAGAAGAAGATGCCATTTTTATGGTTTTTTATTTTAATTATTTTTAGATTGATTAAGGAGTGGTTAAAGTGTTTAATTGTTTATGAGACTAATTTAATCACAGACCTTAGATGTTGTGTACCCAGCAGCCAAAGCAAGTACCGGTTGCACAGCAATGGTGACCGGAGATGGTGACCGGAGTTGTAGAGTCGTCGGAGATGGTGACCGGGTGGCCTGCTGTTCTGAGGAGAGCTTGAGAGAGAGGGTGTTTGCAGAGAGATGGAGAGATGAAGTTCAGATGGGTTAAAAGGGGTTTTAAAACGTTTAGAGATGAAAGGACGAAAATACCCCTCAGAGTTAACTGAATTTCCATCCTCAGTTAGAAACTCTGTTAAATATGGGCCAAAATGACAATTTTCAATCTGTGAGGGATTCTTTTGGCACAAAAAAAAGATAACTGACCAAACAAGCATTTTAGACCAAACCTGAGGGGCCTTTTAGCAATTTACTCAAATTTTTTATTAAATGCACCAAGTGACGGGAAGAAAAAGGAGATGTTTTAGACATAAAATTTTGCCGGTGAATATATATATTACACGACCCTAATTTAATCAAATTTATATTGAAACCTAAATAAAAATATAAATTCATTAAAGCACATTCATTTTTATATAAAACATGTTATGCCAAGAGTTATAGAAGAAAAACAAACAACAACGAATCTTTTTATATAATTTATAATGTATATATGGTGGCTATTATATATGGTGGCTATAAATAATTGTTAACGAAGACCATTTGGTCACGTTTTACGTTTGTTTTAACTTTTTTATCTTTCAACCCCACGAGTATGACTCCAAACTTGACCAAACTCAAATTTGTAAATAAGTAAAACTTCAAGGGTATAATTTAAAATTAAACCCACTATAAAATCCTTCTCTTTCTTCTTCAATCTACACTCCATATCTCTCTCACACACTGTAGCTCCATAGCTTGCATTTCGTACTTACTTACTTTCTCTCTCTAAATAATAATCCTCCAATAATAATAATATTAATATTAATATTAATGGCGGCATTAGCAAAGCTCTTACTGAAAAGAAGAAACCAGCAGCTCATCTGTACAGAGAATTTGATCGGAGCTTATAGATTGTATACATCTCAACCGTCGTTCGCTCAGAGGATCAGAGATCTACCGAAATCTCTTCCTGGAACTAACATTAAGAAAGATGCGTCTCAGGTATAACGGCTACTTTAATTTAATTGTGTGACTGGTATTGGTTACTGGAGATTGATGATTTTTGGATTTATGTTAATTAATTAATAATACATGACGTCATAATTTTTATCTTTTTGAAACCCATAACCCATTAAATAAATAGAGGACAAAATATAAGTGGCCTACTGATCCACTTGTTTGCATGGTTTATATATTTTTTTTTTCTATTGTTAATATATTACGTATTATTTACGGAAAAAATGTGAAGAAGTTTTTTTTTTTTTTCTTTTTTAACAAAATCTATACATATAATAAACCAAAGTCATTTTAATGACATGTCATTCAAAGAGGCATTCTCCTCTTTGAGTATGCCATGTGTCATCACATGTGGCATTGAAATATTTTAAGAAAAAAAAATTTAAAAACAAAATTTGATTTTTATCTCTTATCTTTTTTGTTTTCTCCCACAATTTTTAAACGTTAATATCTTTTATATACGACATTTTTTAAAGAAAAAAATTACTCCAAATTAACGAGCGTTTTATTATCTTTCCAACGAGTACCATAGTGTTATATTAAAAATGGAGAAAAAAACGACTATTTTTTTGTAGGGTTCTGTTCATACAGGAAAAAAAACACAAAGTGTTCAGGTAAATCATTAATCATGTATAGACAAGTCACTAATTATGTTTCGGTAAATATGAATTCTATTTTCAACATGCGTTAGCATTGGAGTTTATACATTGTTTTAGGTTAGATATTAATATTAGAGTTATACATTGTTTATGGTTAGGCGTTAACATTGGAGATACATTTTTAATTGTTTTAGGTTAGGTGCTACCCGAAGCTTTCCTGCATGTAACTGTAAAGCGCATCATTCTATTTTATATGTAAGATTAATATGTCATATTAAATTTCTCAACCCCGGGAGGTTCCCGGGGTATAATCTAGTACAATATATTTGATTATTTATGTGATATCATATCTCTAAGTGGTCATCTGTCATTTAATTAAATGGTGATTTGTATACACTGGGAGCTTATTTTGTAAACAAATTCTATAATATTTCAATACTCTTAAAACTGTTTTTTTTTTTTTTTTTTATAATATTAGATTTAATTTATCTAAATTATAATATTTTATTGTGTATGAATCACTCCTAACAAACTTAATGATATATGAAGTAATTTTGATGATATAATAATATAAATCCACTGATTTTATAAATAAGCATCCGCATTTAATTTGTTAAGTTGTATTTGCTTGAATATACACCAAAACCGAAAAACAAAGTAACCAAACGTACCCAACACTAGTGGTCCATATAGGGGATTGAAAAAAAATAAATAAATAAATAAAAGTAGCAAGATGCTCAAGTAGGTACGGGCTAGTTTGGTCAATTAAAATAACATAGGATATTATGTAAGTTTCTTTTTTTTTTTTAAATACCGAGACTGATTTTTTTATTTTTTTTTATAAATGTTATAATATAATATTTTGATTTTTAATGAACTTCACTATAGATATTTATATCCATTTGGTATGTTCTCACTTCTCAATCTGTATTGGCAAATACAAGAGTATTTATATTTTAAAACGTTAGTTATTATATCATGGCACTAAAAGAGAAAAACCAAATTTTAAACGTGTAAAAAGATATATATAAATAAATATAGATACAAAACATATTTTTTTCGTGTTAGTACTATATCTCAAAAGGATATTTTTTTCTGTCTACTTTTAAGGATTGGTTATATTTCTTCAAAATATAACTATAAGATTAGGGGTTGCAAACGAACCGATTTCGTGTTCGTTTGTTAAGGAAAATATGTGTTCATGAACACATACCAAACGTGATTTTTTGTTCGTGTTCGTTTGTTAAGAAAACAATCATGTTTGTGTTCGTTTATTAATTTTGTTCATGAACGCACACGAACACAAACGGACATTCATGAACACAAATGAACATAAAGAAGTGTTCATGAACATAATTAAACACAAACGGACATATATTAACTTTCTAATAAAATCGAATTCATATACATATATGTTTATTTAATTATTCAGGTTAAATAAATAATAATAAGTCAAATTATAAAAATTAAAAACCTTATTAAACGATCAAACATAAACAAACAAACATAAATGAACATGTTACCGAACGTTCACGAACATAAACAAACGAACGTGGCCTCTGTTCATGTTCGTTCGTTTAACGAACACAAAAGGACTTCCCGCTGAACGGTTCATGAACAATTCGCTGAAAGTTCAGTTCATTTGCAATCCTATATAAGATCATGTAGTCATTTTCAACTTATATATACAGTTATACACAATATTATATATTGTATATAAGTTTTTTTATTGCATTTAAGTAAATGATCAAATATAAAATTGAAGTATTTATGATTTATGAATAAGTACTTTTTATATTATCTTTTCTTTTTTGGACAATTATAATATCATATAAATTTGAATAGGAATTTATAGAGTTACCCCTTAGAAATTTGGGGTCAAAATTGAATTTTTACAAATCTAACCGTTCATATATCAGATTATTGGAAAAACACCCCTTGTATATCTGAACAAAGTCACAGAGGGTTGTGAGGCTTATGTAGCAGTCAAGCAAGAAATGTTTCAACCAACTTCTAGCATCAAAGACAGGTCTCCCCACTCTCCCTGCCTCAATTATATTTCACTTGTGATTTGTAGGCTTGAATCTATAAAGTCAAAAGTTGACTTTTTTAACGATCCGAATGGCATTAAACTTGTTACATATTTGTCATTAGGCCGGCCCTTTCTATGATAAACGATGCTGAAGAGAAAAAACTAATCACACCTGGAAAGGTAAGCAGTTTGATGAACTGTAATTTGTGACAGTATGTATAACTACATGTGATTAATATGTGTACAATGTGCATAAATATCAGACTGTGTTGATTGAGCCGACTTCAGGGAACATGGGGATTAGTATGGCATTCATGGCTGCTTTAAAAGGGTACAAGATGGTACTGACAATGCCATCATACACAAGCTTAGAGAGAAGAGTAACAATGCGCGCATTTGGTGCCGATTTGATCCTAACCGACCCTACTAAAGGGATGGGAGGTACCGTTAAGAAAGCATACGATCTTTTGGAGAAAACACCCGACGCTTTCATGCTTCAACAGTTTTCAAACCCTGCAAACACTAAGGTAACTTTCATCAGCTTTAACTTGATAGTTTTGAGTTAGAACGGGTGAATTTTAGTGTGGGTTGGCCGGTTGGGTTGACCTGCAAACATATTTTTGTCCATTTTATTGTTTATTGAATAAGTAAGATGCTTACTGTAAATTTGGTATCATGTGATAATGCATATAGGTGCATTTTGAGACGACAGGACCGGAGATCTGGGACGACACCAATGGTAAAGTCGACATCTTTGTGATGGGAATAGGTAGTGGAGGCACTGTATCTGGTGTTGGACAGTATCTTAAATCAAAAAACCCTGATGTTAAGGTGAACCTTGTTATAAAATTTTGAACATAGTTCATAATGATTTGGATGATTGTTGGTTGGTCTTAAGATTCGTATAATTTACAATATTTTTCTTAGATTTATGGACTTGAGCCCGAAGAAAGCAATGTACTAAATGGTGGCAAACCCGGTAAGTTATTTTGCTGTTGGGTCAAAATAGGTTCGGGTCAAACTGGGTCAGCTAAAATCATTAAGCATATGTATTGTACCTTGTTTTCGCGCAGGACCTCATCAAATAACAGGAAATGGGGTCGGATTCAAACCTGATATCTTGGACATGGATATAATGGAGGAAGTTCTTATGGTAAATTTAGCAAATTTCGTTTTAACTATTATTTGCGGGTATAATAACACCATAAGATGATGTTTATGCTTGAAAATCCGATATTTATCTTTTCAAGCGTCTAGTGAAAATTAATCTGTTATTTATCTGTAACCATTACAGGTGTCTAGTGAAGATGCTGTAAACATGGCTAGAGAATTGGCTGTGAAAGAAGGACTTATGGTAAGAATTGTCATTCGACATACTAAATCTTTGTGAGGCATGTCTTGTATGATTATGTTATACGACATGACATGATATTGTATACTATGTTGTTACAATACAAAGATGAGACATAATGTTATTTTAAAAATTATGAAAAGTTATTTTGGGGAATTTCCACTTGTGTTTGTTGTAGGTTGGAATATCATCTGGAGCAAATACTGTTGCTGCCTTAAGACTTGCTAAAAGGCCAGAAAACAGAGGGAAACTTATTGTGGTAAGTAGTTTACTTCCTCCATTCTTTTCAGAGATAAATTGTAGCATAATTATTATAAAAAAAAAATCATATTTCCTAAAATAATTATTTAAAAAATTAATAAAAAATATTTATGAACTAATCAGATTTTTATAAATACTATAGTTTTTAACCAGTCATAATAGTTAAGGGAAGAAATAACTAAGGATCAAATTGTAATAATGTTGAAATATGCTTTTTGTTGTTATTAATTTAGTTTAAAAAAAAAAAGAAATTATATAATAATAGTTTTCATATATTGGTTTTAGACCGTTCATGCTAGTTTTGGAGAGAGATATTTATCATCTGTCTTGTTTGAGAAACTGAGGAAAGAGGCTGAAGAAATGCAACCAGTTTCAGTTGAATAGCGAATATCATTTACAGTGAGATTGAATGTAATGTTTATTCATTAAATTCTCAAACATTATAATAAATTTGGCTGTGTTAAATTATTGTAGAGTTTGAAAATTATATATCTATTAATGCCACTTTATTTGAGTAGAAATCAACGAGGGTGATATCTTCAGTCAACCATGACAATAACTTTACCACTTAAAAGTTTGGAATATATTGTATTTACATTTTACGATGCACCTTAATATACCATTAGATCATAAGTCATTCGGTATAGATTTAGGAGTAGATTTAGGTGTATGAATTGTTTGTTAAAAAAATCTAATAATAAGTCTCCGGTGGTGAAATGGGTTGTGCTAAACGGTCTTAGGTTAGGTTCAATTCTAGCTTAAAGGTGTTCCGATTAGGTATAGATGCGAGTCGTCTCTGGATTAGGCATAGATGCGAGTCGTCTCTGGTCCAGACTAGTCCACAAGATCACAGCCCATGGTTTTATGAATAGTAATGGAGCTTGATTTTTTTTTTGAGGTAGCCGAAAGTCACTAAGACCCATAAAAAGGACTCAATACGGTATAAAAATTTTGAACAAAAACGCAAAAAATTTAAGCACCCAAGGAAATCAAACCTTTGTTTATACGAATAGAAAGATGATATATAGTATAGCAAAAAGAGTAGCAAATAAATGGTGCTTACATTTCTATAAATGTACCAAAAACATGCAAGCATCAAAGCCCTCAAACTATGCCTCTTTCCCATTTACATCCATAAACTTTAAATTTTCAAAATATGGCCCCCAACTTCTTCAGTTTTAATCAACTGGGCAACATCTATCCTTCACCTTCAAAACTGATAATAAAGAAGAAAAACATCAACAAGCATCAGTAAATTTCAGATGCACTTTTGGGGAGCATAAGATGGACTCTATAGACTCATGCGAAGCTGTCTCGAGTTCATCGTCATCACTATTAACATTACTTGGATCAGCTCGATTCTGGTGTGCCCTACGCCTCAAGAGGTAGACGCTAAAGTAGTAGCTCACGAGAACAGGCCTTGTTTTGTTCTTGAAATACATCACAAGTACATCCCAAAAACACCTGCCCGAAGACGCAGGGTTTGACTTTATAATACTTGCAAACTTCTTTTCTTCAGTTTTAGTCCATCTGAATGAAACTTCTTCGCCCATCATATCAAATTTCCATTTAGCAAAAGCAGACCCCAACTCAAGCTTCAGCCGGTTTCTTTTTTCAGCAACATGAAATCTAACACATTCTATGGAACCAATGAGCTGGCAGCCACACGACCCTTGTCTTCCTTTTCCAATTGGTTCCCTTTCAATCAAACTGGCTCGGTTTTCTGTTTCTTCCAGAGGCCAAACACGGGTACCAAGCCATCTAGTTTCACTTTCTTCAGTTTTCCCGGTCCATAATTGTACTTCTGCTTGAAAAGACCGACCCAATGGGACTCGTTTTTTCTTGTAATTATTCCATAAAGAATCAGCATATTCAACATCACTGCCAGGGGATGATGACTCAGCATAATCTAGACATTGTGATTTTCTGGACAAATCGATAGGACGATTCTCTTCTATGGAAATAAGCCTCTGGCTGCATCTTGTGTATGCTTTTTTGAATTGGTCATTGTACATATCAGGATGCATCTTTCGCTTCTTCTGGAAAACATGAAACATTAAATCTTATACATTTGGAAACAGATTCATATAATAAAGACGATGAGAGCAATTGGGTCATTTGCACGTGGACTAAATTCGTAATACAGGCATGAATATAAGTCGAAGATTTATTAACAATACAAGCAAGCAAAAAAAGGACAGGGTATACTTACTGTTTTACAGGGGTTATGAATAATTGGCATGTTTAAATATAATTACAAAAACTATTTATTACACTCGTAATTTTCTTTTTTAATATATCGGCTCTAATCATTTGAATACACTTTGATGCATTCGCTTAATCTGCTTTATAAAACATAGCCATGTGGTCGGTTGAATGTTCAAACAAGAAGAATCCAACTAAGGTTTAATTACCAAATTAGAAAGAATTTCGATAGGAATATTTTTAATATACCAAACCAAAAAATTATATCAATTGTTAATACGATATCAAATTTGAATACTCAAAATCAAAATCAAACCCGGATTTGCAACAAGAAGTCAGCTGCAATGTAGCGTTTTTGACGCAGCAAATAGCTTAGTCAAAATAAAAAGGATCATGTAAACCAAAATTAATGCCATCAACTCATTTGTAAAGGATAACCGCTATCATTCACAATGCAAGATATATAAATGCAAACCTTATAAATCAGTAACGAGTAACGACATGCAAACAGGTTCAATAAACAAAATATGTGATACTAATATGATCAATAAATTCGAAGTAAACAGAGAATTACCTGCCAAATAGACCGTCTGGCATTCGAGTCAGCATCAACATTAACCTTCAAACTCATCACCTCTTTAGCCATTAGAACCTGCTTCCAAACATGCTCACTTCCATAAGCCTTCCACTTATAACTCTCAGGTAACGATCCAATTGCAGGATCACACGGGTCTTTCGCAGCGCGATTCACCCAATCCAACAACTGCAAACAACACTCTTTCTTTCTCTTTTTATTCAGTTTTTTCTCTTCTTCAATACCGACACATACCCCACCAACAACACCATGTTTTTCATTTTCGCCAACACAACAATGATTCACATTCTTAAAACCCGCAAACTCTGATTCATCTCCAACATCAATACCCGTAAAAAACCGTTCAAAATCCAATTTCATATCCATGAAAAATTTGACCCCTTATCCGATATTCTGCACATAAACAAATCCGTTTATCAATATTACAGTCCAAACAGAAGAACTCAACCCAAAAAACTAGTATGATGGGTGGGAGGGCCCATTCGGACATTCGGTCTATAAACCCCACACCGGTTACCCATACAACTAACGTTGGACAAGTCCCATACCTTACAAAGGTTTCGGGGTTCGTAACAATCAATAAATCCAATGCATACTCAATTGTTTGCTTTAACGATCCTGTCATTGATTAAAAAAATTCAAACCCTAAGTAAATGTCACACAATATATACATTTGATCTAAACATTAAGCAAGCAAAACTCTGAAATAACTAAGCAAGACAAGTCATGTAGATGACTTCAATGAACTTAATAAAGGATTATTTTTAGGGCTTTTGGCGGGAAGATGAAGCTTGATCTAAGCCATGGTAATAATCATTAAGTATAAAAACTTAGGTTACCTTTAATGTCCCACCATCACACACACACCCACACACACTCTCTCTCTCTCTCTCTAAACCTATAGAGAGGGAAAAGGATGCAAAGAGATTTTTCAAAGAATTTTTTTACAGTTTATGACAAAAGAATCAATCAATTTGACAATGTGAGAGAGAGAAAGAGAAAGGGATATTACCAACTTTTTAGGGATTTCTTTTAGAAAGAGAGAATAGGACTCTTCATATCTTTAGTGGAGTTTATGAATAGTGAAGACTATTTGGATATTGAATCCCAAATTATGGTTTATATAACATGGTATATGGGTTGGTTTAGGTTAAGTTTCATAGGTAAAGTATTTGGCCCATAAGTTTTGGGTTGTGTTATCATAATCCAAAATTTTGGGATCCGAGTTAACATTCGGGTCCAAGTCAAAAATAGGTATACGAATCGGGTTTTGGGTTATACAGGCCAAAAGTATTTGAATTTTAACTTGGACCCGACTTTAATTAGCAATAACACTTTGTAACATAAACTAGGTTATCACCTGTAAATTTTAAAGGTAAAACCAAACATTTGGTTCGGGTAATGAGACATGTATTTAGTATGAGAATGGATATTGGATCATGGTTAACAATGTTGGAATAACCGGATAAAAAAACGCAACAACACACAAAGATCTTGTGAGAACTTCTCACGACTCTTTTATTATTATGTTAATAAAGATAAAAGCAAACAACCTAAGAATTACATGCCATAATCCATCTATTTTTTTATAACTGACTATTTTACTTCTCATTAAAACAAAATACGAAAGTTACATCATAATAGCAGGTAGATGGGCAACAAGCTGCGCCGCCACCCCCCTTTTGAATTGCAAACCCTAGTCTACTAAAGACAAAACCTTGCCCCCTGGGGATGAAACATTGCTGTGGACGACCCGTTGGACCCTGGTCAAGAAACGAATAGCTTCTGGCGCCAGGGAGCCAAAGGTGTCGAAGGCCAGAGGGATAAAGACATGTTGGTTATCTGCACAAGCTTTAGCGTGTTTATCTACTTTCTTTGATTCCGCCTTTCTTGATGCTTGCCCAGCTACGAACCCTGTTTCCCTTAACCCAACCAGCGGAGATACCCCGGTGAGGTCCACACAGGCATGTTTCCCCCTCTCCCAACCAAAGACAAGCAGATCTGCGGGTCGCAGGGTGGATCTCCCTTCCGTGGGGTCTGTGAGGAAGTTTACAGAGGCCTCCTTTTTGGCAGAGATCCCAGCTCTTCTCAAGATATCCCACAAAACGTCCCTCACCAATTCTATTTATACTAAACTAATTACTTGTTAAACAAGCTATCCTAAATCAATACCAATTCTAACTTAATTAACCAACTAGTGGGGAACCCGCGCGTTGTTGCGGGGCGACATTTGCAGCTCGGTAGTCGTTCCTATTGGTTTATCATTCATCTTGTGATATATTATATAGTACTTGTGTTGATAATTTTATTCGTATAATATAATGTCATAGTAGCAAAACGATATAAGATACAAGTACAACACGTTTAGTATCAACAAAAGTAGTGGAAACTGGTACATTGTCTGATAACGGGGGAGGAATATTGTATCAAATTTATGTTGCTAGATGTGTTTGCATATTCAATTCGAAAACATCATTGCAATCCTTGATTGTACATCCATAAGTTATTCACCTGAATTATCAGACATATCACACCAAGATCAAATACATTATTTCTTTCGAACCCCATATTTTAACAATTTAAAGTCAAAATAGCAATTTACAGACCAAGTCAAGTTAGATTTTTTTTTAAAAAAAAAATGCTAAGTATAGATTTTTTTTAAAGACACAAAGTATACATTTTAAAAAGAAAGTAACCAAAAAAAATTTTAACTCACAGTAATAAAATTGTTGGTTAAACTTGATTAGTTAATATGAAAACTTCTTGTTTGTTGTAGACTCACCTAAATTTACTGTGCGACTCACCTAAAACGGGCCACCAAGGCTACTCCACACGAAACATGTCACTACTAAGACAAGTTACCGTGCTAAAAAATCTAATGATTATGATTTTTAAAAGGTTTGAGAAATAATTTGGATACCTAAAACCAAAAAGAAAAGGTAACATGATCATATAGTTTACTTTTGAAATAAGTCTCCTATCTTAAAGCCATATTAAAAATATATATTTCAACTCGGTATTAATACACATTGATATTCCAGCTGCTTCATGTCGGCATCTTCGCCTTTGACTTATCTATTAATTGCTACATGTCACATTCTTCACAAACCGGTCCGTAGCGCTAGGCATGTTTCATTAAAAAAATTTTATTTTCATTTTGATAAGACTCGTATAGTACATATAGAAATGGATTTGATAAGGTTACCTTCGATATCGAAACACATTCCCGATGTAGATCAAAGGGTAGCATTCAATTTGTAGTTCACATTAGTTGTTCAAATCTTCTGTTGGCTAGTGGTGGCTCCAATCTAAAGGTCACATGGTAGCAAAGAGGGTTTGTGGTAACTGAGTCGAAGATAGCAGCCCGTGCTTTCGAGAATCCCCGGCGATGGTGAAGGTTTCTGGTGACATTAAAATCTGGCCGAAATAACCCGACGCATGTAGCAACCTGGCAGAGAGTAGAGATCAAGAGAGGGTGACTGGGTGGGAGTTGTATGTGGAACGAGATAGCGGTTATTCTTAAAGGAATTTAGCAATGTCTCAGTTACTCATAATATTCTCAACGGTTGCTCCTGTTAACAAGAAATATATGTGACATCCGTCACCTTTCATTTTATCTTTTGTCCGATTTTAGTCCCTCTCATTTCATGAATTTTCATCTACTCGAATCGTTGTCATAATTGAGAAAAAAAATTCTTTCTTTTATAATAATAATAATAATAATAATAATAATAATAATAAATAATAATAATAATAATAATGTTAGTTTTAATATTATAAGCAAATAATTTAACTAAACAAACCATCTAAACTAAACCCAAATTTATAACCCAAACCATACACTTTGTACAATTTTCGAAGCACAGACCATAAGCCCACCAGATACCCAGCCCAACCAGCCCATTCTCCCTCCTTCCTTTCAGCTTAAAAAAAAAAGAAGAAGAAGTTTGATGCTGCCAAGACTCGAACCCGAGTCAAGAGGATGGGGGTACATCAACACAAACCACTGGACCACAGAGGTCTTTGTGATAGAATCTAGAAACATTAACTCTTTAAACACACATGAAAGTCCCAAACCACCCCTTTCCCTTTCCTGCCTTGCTGCTCCTCAACACAGACCACATGGTCATCTTTTTTTTTTTTTTTTGACAACCAACCCTTATACTTTGACCACATTAATTTAGGTTGTTATGGAAACCATTTTTATAATTGAATTGTGTTAACTGACCGAGTATATTATACACGTTAAACCAGTCCATTTAGCCGTGATTTCAGCTCATTTCAAGCTTGATTGGTTCGGTTTGACCGAGTTTTAGTCAAACATTAAAAACATTCCATCCTATAGCTTTATTATAAATTGAACCCCCAATATCAATCACTAGGCGCCGATTTCAATAACCCCTAACTCAAATCCCTCATTCAAGCTTCGCGTGACCTGTTTTTGGCTCGATTTTACTCGTTTCTTTGTGGTACGGTTGCACCTGCTTCGAGCATTTATAGGTAACAATTAATTGCATCTTCTTGATCGATTTAGGATACTAAACGAAAGCCCTATGGTTTCATTAATCAGTTGCATCGTTTTTATGTCCAATTGATTGGATTAAGGGTTAGGGTTTATATAGTTAATTTGGGGATAAATGGTGTTACATGTTTAATTTAAATAAACCTAGGATCTGATATAATTAACAAACAAATACCCAGACCAGTTGGTCTAGGCATGCTTTTACTAAACGTGGGTCTCAGGTTCGAGCCCAAGGGTGGGCATACCCTTTTCAGTTTTTTTTTTTAAAAAAAAAACCCTTTTTCTTTTTTATTATAACCAATATAAATCTACTAATTATTAAAAATAGTTTTAAAATACTAAAAGTGCTTTATAAATTCTATAAAAATTATTTTATGATAATCTCATGACAAAGTTTATTAAATAATTTTTAGATTTTGAAAAATCATTTATTTAATATATATTATAAATATTACAAGTTTATTCAATTAAAATTTTAAAATTCTATAAAAATATCTAAACGATTTTATAAAATTCCACCAAAATTATTCTAAACTTGTATAGCAATAAGCATTTCAGAAATAATTTTTATTCCAGAAAAATCTTTCGTTTCATATTTTTAATTGATTTTTGTTATTTTAAATCATAATAAATTCAATTTTCAATATTTTTATACCAAAATTTTACATAAATTATTTTTGTTCATCTAGAACAAAAATACAAATTTTAATTTGATATTTCATTAATTTTAATATTTTTAGATATTAAAATTATATTTTGACAAATAAATATAAATATACTATATATTCAATTATTAAGAAAATAATTTTATAAAAATTATTTTCTTATCTACTATATTATAATACAACCATCCTTAACCAAAGTTTTACAAAAAGTCTTTTTATTTAATTATTTTTCAAATTTCTTTTATATACTAGTTCACTAATAATTTATCTAAGCTAACAAATAAACAAATGCTTATCCCCAAATTAGGAACCCTAGAAATACTTGTAGACTAGAAAGACTTAAACTCATTTATTACCTTAAACATAGGGTGATACTTGGCAACGTTGGATTACACTTATTCAATTCCACAAGACTTAACACCTTGCTAAGGTGAGTATTACTAATCCCCTTTTTCGTTTTACACTTTTGGGGTGATTCATGCACAAGTATACAAAACTTGCACATTCATTTACATATATATTTTTCTTCATTTACAATTCATATACGTGTCTTGTTTATCTTTGTGCTTTATGTTTGAACATGAATGTAGCTTACGTACAAAATCATACATCTAGACATAACTTATGTTATGGTGCTCTTTACATATAGACGTAACTTATGTTACGGTGCTCATTTAGACATAACTTATGTTATGGTGCTCTTTTAGACTTGACACGTGTTAGGGTGCTCATTATCAATTTTATCTTACCAACTTTACATTTAACCTTTGTCTTGTATGGTTACTTATGTGTTTACATAATGCCTTGGTGATGCTAGACACATGAATTGTACCACTTTTCAAACTTATACTATATGTACAAAGCTAAGTAGTATTCACCAACATCATATGTTGACAAAATTTATTTTCGTGCATGTTTCAGGATAAGCTGCTTGACGCTTCACATAGGACTTTGGAGTTAGATTAAATAAATCAATTATCTCTATTTTTGTTGTCGTGTATTTATTTTCACAAGTTGTAAACGATATTCAATTATCAAATATTTACATTTTAGTACCATGAGCTTTTGAACAATCGTCACTACGTGACACCTCGATGATTCCGCCATCGGTTGGGGTGTTACAGATTGGTATCAGAGACATGGTTATAGGGAACTAGTTTATTAGATAAAATGGCCTAGACTATAACCGAACTTCAACTTTCATGCATAATATTCCATAGATTTCCATTTCCTTCTACTTTCCTTCCTCTACCTTTCCCTTCTTTTCTCTCTCCATTCTTCTCATCTTTCATCATGGTGCATAGAGATGGTGTCCTACAGGGAATGGAAAGTTTACATCATCATGGAACAGGAGCAATACCTTTCACGAAGACACTCTTAGGCATAATGCCTACTCTTATTTTGCTCCTTCAAAGTTGTTGAGCTTTAATGAGTGTGATGGAACACGTGCAATCTGGAAGGGTGATGCCTGTACCTTGGGTTTTCTGGCATAGGCAAGCATAGCGCATAAATCCAATAACGGACCTGTTATGCTTACCTGGGGATTCCTGGAGTGAGTGTCCACTTATAGGCTAAAGCATGTCTTCTTTGATCACCATTGGGTTCAATTCCTTTGAAAAGTCAACGTTCTTGTTGGGCTTTATAGCTAGACAAGGGCACTCCAAGCATTTATGCAAATTTTTCAATAATACTCTCTCGTTTCATATACAATATTTTGTATTTCATGATTTTCATATATTGCTTACAAGTTCATACTTTCATAATCATCTGTACGATTATACACTTACATTTTCTAATCTCATGATTATTCATTGACTGCCTCATAGATGTCTGCTCGCCGCATGCTCCGTGATGCCAGCCAACGCACTGTTCGTTCTTCTGGACAACGTTCTGAACGTCACCTCGCATCTCTAGTCGCTCAGGAAATTGCTGCAGTGATCCCAAATCTTGTCAGTGAGTTAACCCAGAATAGTAACAGTGCTAATACAGGCACGACTCAATTTCGGTGCACTTTCAAACACTTTAACTCCTGCAACCCCACAAAATTTTCTGGAGTGGAGGGTGCTACTGGCCTTCTCCAGTGGTTCGAAAGCATGGAGAACACCTTTGTGAACAGCGAGTGTCCTAACGAACTCTGCGTTCGCTATGCCACCAGTGTCCTTCAAAAAGAGGCATTAACTTGGTGGAACGGCGAAAAACGCAACCGCGGCACTGAAGTTGCTTTAGCATTGACTTGGGAGGAAGTTAAAGAGTTGATGATTGCAAAGTTTTGCCCTAGAAATGAAATCAAAAAGTTAGAGGATGAATTTTATGAGCTGAAACAAGACAGTGGAGAAAACCTAGCGTATACTACCAGATATCATGAACTAAGCCTACTTGTTCCTCACATGGTTACCCCGGTGTCTCGAGCAATTGAAAAATATATCGAGGGATTACCTGACCTGATTCAAGATGTAGTCACTGGAAGCAAACCCACTACGGTGGAAGAAGCCATTCAGCACGCAGCCACTTTAACAGACAAACACGTAAAGAAAGGAAACTTGGTTAGGAAGGGCACCAAGACGTCTGCTGAGAAAACCACCCATGTAGTTGAACCATCTAAGACTATTTTAGCAAAGGCCGCCACTACTACTTCGAACTCTAAGAAACGAATGGGCGATAATCAGAACCATGCTGTTGTGACTCAACCTATCAAGAAAGCCTACACGGGAGTCCATCCTTAATGCAACACTTGCAAGTATCATCACCCTGCAAATCTTCCATGTCGTCAATGCACTAGATGCGGAAGGTTTGGACACTTTGTGTAACACCCCAAAACCATTTGTTCGCCTAACTACGCCATTAGGCGTGATTAGCAAAATATTAACACAAGACTTAGAGGATAAGAACATAGGTTATATTCTAATATGGAAATAACCTAGTTAATAATATTATGTTTATAAATGAATAAAAGGTGTTTGAAACTAGCTTAAAAGTTAGTTTTTATAAAAAAATGACCTGGTGGGTTAGTTGAGGGGCTATAGTTGCCAATGTGATGAACTTGATTATTATTAATAAAAAAAAGAAAACAATACACACACAAGTGTGTGTTACGAAAATTCATCAGGAGATTCAATCTCCTTTCACCTACAAACCCTAAACATCAAACCCTTGCTCAAATCCAAGCCAAATCAACGGGTTTTTCTGTGCATTAGCAAGAAACGAGTCGTCTAAGGCTTACTAAACATCAAGGTACCTTTTATTTGGTAGAAATTGATGCTATATTCATTCTTGAACATGGTGTAAATTGAGGGTTTTTACAAAAACGTGGAATTTTGGATTTTTAGTGGTTACTCTAGCTTTAGGGAACCTCAATCTAGTCTAATTCGGTTATGAATTTCATTTTATTTGTGTATTTGATTATACTCATATGATTATGTTAATATGTGAAATTTGGGATTCAACCTCTAGGTTGAAACCACATACATCTAGTAATCATGGTGGTTCTTTGGAGTTGTTATAATGTGAAACATAGTATAATTATGCTTTGGATGATGAATTGCCTAACCATCATGAGTAGGGTGGAAGGAGGTAGCATCCATAAGACCTATGGAGTTTAGAAACTAAGTTGTAAATGATGCCTACAAGGTGTTTGATGAAACGCCACAATGACCTTGTTTGCAAACTAAGGTGATACCTTAATTGAGTAAAACATGGAAATACTTGCATATGAAATATGAAGTACATGCTTAGAGGATAGATCACACCATATGATATTTAGTAGCCTAATGATGTTTAGGAAGTTGTATGTGCAATACGTTTGACGACATTGATATGATAAATGAAGGGATAGTCCCAAACTAGAGACTTTGTCCTATTCTAGTGCACATGATCATGCTAAGGGTAGTTGACTTTAAGAAGTCAAACTGACCCAAGATTTGAATATGATATAATGGTGTGAATAAACTCATGAGATGTGTTGGTTATTGGATATGATGCCTAACTTGACCGATCTTGTGAGTATAGTGAAGGTTTGGTCTTATCAAGCTAGGTAGGAGCTTGGATGGGATGAACCTAACGAAGCAAATGGATCATCGAACGCATGAGTTGTGGCCAAGGTAAGTGACTTATCTTAAATAAGCCTCTTAGAAACTAGAAGATCTTGTAAACATTCTTGAATCATGAATTCTTATATCGATTGTAAAGAATGGGTTACTAGCTTGTAATGGGCTAGAATCGCCTAAATAAATAAAATTGATAAGTCCGGTTGGGACGCCTAACTAGATAATGGAAAAATCTTTGTGAATGGGTCTAATGAGTTAAAAATGTTATTTTCATTAAAACTCATGAATAAAACTTGAAGATTGAAGATTGTATGAATAAATAGTTAAACGGGTCAAATGATGTTGTGAGCATCAATTGAACTCGGTACATAATGCTCCTATGCTAAGCATTTAGATGTTATAATGTTGACGGGCCGATTGGTGGTGGATCGCCATTTGGATCCTGGGCTATTAATGTGTGTGAAATGAGATGTTCACATAGGTTACTAAATTGAAGGAAAAAAATAGAACACTTGATGTCAAGGATTCATATGGATGGTTTGATAGGCATGAGAATGGGTCAACACTACCGGGTAAGTCCGTAGTTAAATAAACGCCTTCGGGCGAAGCAATATGGGTGCTAAAGCATCACATGAAGTGAGGGTGCCAAGTAGGTAAGTTAATCCCATAACTATGTCTAATGCGCGCTAAGGCGCTTAGAATCGACCACATTAGAACAATCTTGAGAAATGTTGAAAATCTAAGTCCGTATGGACTTAGAAGTTTTTAAACAAGTCATTGAGTCCAAAACAATGGGTTTGAATTAAGAAGATTCGCCATGAATGGCTAAATCGAAAGATTTGGCTAGGAGGGGCATTTTGGGAATTTATAAAGATTTACTAAAGGATAAATCTAATAACAAAGTCATAATGAACAAATCGGACAAACACTTTAGTTGATCAAGTGTCTAATGACTTGACAACATAAACTATACGCATTGCGCGTGGTCGAATGGTGTTTTGCTTAAGTTCAATGTCTAAATGGGTCGATTTGTGTAAAAGTCGCCATAAGCATTCAAAACTAAGAACCGGATCATGGCGACATAAACCGGGCAATGATTTCCGTCAAACAAAGGTTTATTTAGTCGGCAAGTCAATACTTAGGCTTCGGGAATCATCAAATGCGGTTGCGACATGATTCCCATGCTTAAAAATCACAAAAAAACGATCAGAAGCTTTGCGCGGCCGCGCGCTTAAACCGACCGGCCGCGCGAATGGACCTGCATGTCAGCACGATCTTTAAAATTCCATATAAAATCGTAGAAAAATCGTTAGGAGGTGTTTTTTATATGCCTGGAAAGCTCTCGGAGCGTAGAACAATTCTCATTTGAAAGTCGAAGTCAGATTTTGGGTTTTAGAAGGGGTAAAAGCGATCCGAACAGCTGTTGCGCATAAGTTGCAGCAGTTTGTTCTCCTGATAAAGGGCCGTTTGGCCTGGTTCGTTCCGTTTCGACGTGTAACGACTATCGTACTAGTTAAATGTTTCATTTGACCACTCATTAACCATTATTTGTGTAATGGTGCTAGGTAAACATGTGATGGAAGTCCCGGAGCAAGGATCAAGTCGCGATAAGAGCCGAACACACCCGATCACTCATACAAGCTTCCGCACTAGAATCTAAGGAACTCCCGTTAAAACGCAACATCTTAAAATATGTTTTAACTATTAAAATGTAGAAAAAAAATTTGTGTGAATCAAACATGCATTTGATCTTAGTGGGTTGACTTATAAAGAAAATTTCAAAGTTTTAATCGGGAGTGGTTTTTAGTTAAGGTCAAAACCCGTAAGATTAAGCAATAATCGCGTGATTTCGGGTTAGGGTCTTACAAGTGGTATCAGAGCCACTGGTTTGAGGGATCCGAGTGTTGAGAAGGATACTTGGACTCAAACTGTGCGCTCAAGTGTTGAAGGGTGTTCGGTTCTAGGCTTGATCAAGGAATCCGGTAAGTAATGCTTGTAATAACATCCGGTTTGATCGGAAATTGTTATAGGTAATCAATAGTGATATCGTGTAGATACACGCTATCTAAAAAGCTATGCTAGGAAATGGTTAGGTACTCATGGGGCCTATCCAAAAGATTGATTCGGGCAACGAAAATCTCGCATAACAAGAATTCTAACATCACTATTGTAGTGATGCATACTAATACTGAAATGTCATGTTACTAATTAATTGAAATTACAAATGTGACAGGGATGATAACATTTTATTTGATCGAGAGAGGATCAAATGATTCACCAAACGAGGTTGTAGAGGTTTCGGGAGCACGGCTGATAGCATGCTCACTAAGGACTAAGTCAAGTAACGACTCAGGCTAATGGATCAGTAACGAAAGGGAACACGGGAGCAAGTATCAAACAGGTACATGCTCGAAACCATAGTAGGTGCATTAGTATGCAATTATCACCTGAGAGTGGTAATTGCATATACAAGCAATAGGAAAAATGTGAAAGGTGCATAGTTCACGATAATGAACGTTCAATGCACAAACTTAACTTGAACATCGAGACCGGGTTGGGGGTAATCATCCCAAACTAATGTTTAGAAAGGCGTTGTGATCATACCAATGAGTGTGATCACACAAAGCTTATTAAATTGAAAACACATCGCTTTTTCTTAATGAATAAAGGTAAAAACCTAACATCGAATAATTTATCAGGGAAGGGTTTTACCAAATAAAATAGGGGGCACAAGCATGAGCTGAAAATTTGTTTGCATGGGGTGTGATGCCTTAATTATAATAAGTCTGTGCGTACCATATGTGAATTACTTACCCTGGCCAGGTAAGTGTCAAACATATGATACCATGGGTTTCTTATGATTAATACATATACAACCTATGTAACAAAGGCTTAGTAAATGTGAGGTGCCGGGGGAGATTTTGAACGTAGTCCACTGTCTAACACGGCAGGGATGCGATCCATGCAAGACCTCGAGCGAGGCACCAGCTGGAATACGCTGGGCTAGCAAAGAGGACAACAAACTGGAGCGTTTGGACGTAGTCCACTGTCTAACACGACAGGGATGCGAACCATGCAAGACCTTGAGCGAGGCACCAGCTTATACGTTGGGCTAGCAAAACGGGCAATATACGATTCGAGTTATCCTGGGTTGATACAAAGATTGACTTGAACCTTAATCAAGGTCTAGTCATAAATAGATTCAGTTTGGAAATAAACTTGAACCTTAATCAAGGTCGAGTCATAAACAGATTTAGCTTGAAAACAGACTTGAACCTTAATCAAGGTTAAGTCATAATTAAACTTGGACTTTTATAGAAGCTTAAATTCGTAAAGAGGGACTTGAACCTTAATCAAGGGTTGAGTCATAATCACATTCGGGTGAGTCGTGAATCTCTGGATTATGACATAAACAGCGGGATTGAGCCGTGATAAATCAATAATTCTTTCAACCCTCGGGTTAAGGATGAAAAAGGGTGTAAACTGCAATAACATTAGATTGTATCATTGGTACAATTTAAAGCAAATTATGATAACGGTCGGATTGTGTAGTTATTACAATATGATGCAAACCGTGATAATAAGAGATTAGTCGATACAATACGTTGTAATGACAAATCAACACCAGGTTTTATAAAAAGGAAACCGACCTCAATTTATATTGAGATCGGTAATCAGAAAGAGGACTTTTAGAAACTAAGCGTTCTAAATATATATAAACGATTAGAAATCTAAAACTCAAAAGTCTTTAAACGGGTCGGTTGGGGCAATTACCACCAATCGAGTTAGCAAAACAGAAACTTGGGTAAACTAAATAAATGGCAAATTCTTAAAATAAGGATTAGCCAAAGAAAGGAAAATGTTAGTGTAAAGCAAGGTTTGTTTATAACATTATAGAAAACTAAGAAGAAATGAGGGTTGGATTCGGGGATGAATCCAAGAAACTAGAAAACGGCTATGTTAAAAAGCCGAGTTAGTCTTGGAAACCAAGACAAATTACTTGTTAGAAATAGACGCATAGACATGTATGCATATGCATGCTACAATCGAGTATTGCAGCAGATACCCTAAGGTGCATGATAGTATGGTCCCTTAAACATTACATCATTCGGGATAAAAGTAGACGGGGATAGTCTACGGATCTAGGAAAGACCTATGAAGAACATAAGTAGCTAAAATGTCGGGTAGGGGGTATGTATGTAGATATTTCCCCTAGTTAACCGAAATAATAAGATGACTTAAGTCATACTATGAAAGCTAAGGCTTCCATATAATAAAAGTTAGAAAGCCGAGTAAAGGGATACAAACAATAAGTATATAGTACTACTCGTTAGACTATAGAATGTCAAGGGAGTGAGCGGTGCTCAAAATTGATGAGAAACACTAAGGTTCTTTGGTGTAACCAAAGCAACAATACAAGAAAGGTTTCGAGGACAAAACCTCCTTAAGGGGGGTAGACTTGTAACACCCCAAAACCATTTGTTCGCCTAACTACGCCATTAGGCGTAATTAGCAAAATATTAACACAAGACTTAGAGGATAAGAACATAGGTTATATTCTAATATGGAAATAACCTAGTTAATAATATTATGTTTATAAATGAATAAAAGGTGTTTGAAACTAGCTTAAAAGTTAGTTTTTATACAAAAATGACCTGGTGGGTTAGTTAAGGGGCTATAGTTGCCAATGTGATGAACTTGATTATTATTAATAAAAAAAAAGAAAACAATACACACACAAGTGTGTGTTACGAAAATTCATCAGGAGATTCAATCTCCTTTCACCTACAAACCCTAAACATCAAACCCTTGCTCAAATCCAAGCCAAATCAAGGGGTTTTTCGGTGCATTAGCAAGAAACGAGTCGTCTAAGGCTTACTAAACATCAAGGTACCTTTTATTTGGTAGAAATTGATGCTATATTCATTCTTGAACATGGTGTAAATTGAGGGTTTTTACAAAAACGTGGAATTTTGGATTTTTAGTGGTTACTCTAGCTTTAGGGAACCTCAATCTAGTCTAATTCGGTTATGAATTTCATTTTATTTGTGTATTTGATTATACTCATATGATTATGTTAATATGTGAAATTTGGGATTCAACCTCTAGGTTGAAACCACATACATCTAGTAATCATGGTGGTTCTTAGGGATGGCAATGGGTCGGGTTTGGGACGGGTTTAGGTAATCCCAACCCCATACCCGATTAGGTATGCTTGTCCCAAACCCGGCCCAAAACCCGTCGGGTTTGTGTCGGGTAATTACCCATCGGGTATCGGGTATACCCGCGGGTTTCGGGTAAACCCATTAATTTTTAAAACTTCCATATTGAGTATATCTGACCAAAAATCCGACTGGCTTTTATTAGGTAACTATTAACCAATTACGTTTACCATTATTAAATAGATATGTAAATGATTACAATGTATAATTATAAAATACTTAGATCATACAAAAACAATCAAAGACATATATAACAAATATTATACACTAACTTTTCGGTAATTTTAGAACATGGTGCAATGTAGATAGACAATTAGATATATTATGCATACATATTTAAAAAGATATATTAGAAATTATATTGGGTATCTAATCGGGTAAACGGATATACTTTATCGGGTAATTGGGTCGGGTAAACGGGTATATCATCAAATCCCAAACCCGTCCCAAACCCGCGAAAAAAATAAAAACTAATCCCATACCCGGACCCATACCCGATTACCCGACCCCAAACCCGTCCCAAATGTGTCGGGTTTCGGGTTTACCCATCGGGTTCGGGTTTGATTGCCATCCCTAGTGGTTCTTTGGAGTTGTTATAATGTGAAACATAGTATAATTATGCTTTGGATGATGAATTGCCTAACCATCATGAGTAGGGTGGAAGGAAGTAGCATCCATAAGACCTATGGAGTTTAGAAACTAAGTTGTAAATGATGCCTACAAGGTGTTTGATGAAACGCCACAATGACCTTGTTTGCAAACTAAGGTGATACCTTAATTGAGTAAAACATGGAAATACTTGCATATGAAATATGAAGTACATGCTTAGAGGATAGATCACACCATATGATATTTAGTAGCCTAATGATGATTAGGAAGTTGTATGTGCAATACGTTTGACGACATTGATATGATAAATGAAGGGATAGTCCCAAACTAGAGACTTTGTCCTATTTTAGTGCACATGATCATGCTAAGGGTAGTTGACTTTTAGAAGTCAAACTGACCCAAGATTTGAATATGATATAATGGTGTGAATAAACTCATGAGATGTGTTGGTTATTGGATATGATGCCTAACTTGACCGATCCTGTGAGTATAGTGAAGGTTTGGTCTTATCAAGCTAGGTAGGAGCTTGGATGGGATGAACCTAACGAAGCAAATGGATCATCGAACGCATGAGTTGTGGCCAAGGTAAGTGACTTATCTTAAATAAGCCTCTTAGAAACTAGAAGATCTTGTAAACATTCTTGAATCATGAATTCTTATATCGATTGTAAAGAATGGGTTACTAGCTTGTAATGGGCTAGAATCGCCTAAATAAATAAAATTGATAAGTCCGGTTGGGACGCCTAACTAGATAATGGAAAAATCTTTGTGAATGGGTCTAATGAGTTAAAAATGTTATTTTCATTAAAACTCATGAATAAAACTTGAAGATTGAAGATTGTATGAATAAATAGTTAAACGGGTCAAATGACGTTGTGAGCATCAATTGAACTCGGTACATAATGCTCCTATGCTAAGCATTTAGATGTTATAATGTTGACGGGCCGATTGGTGATGGATCGCCATTTGGATCCCGGGCTATTAATGTGTGTGAAATGAGATGTTCACATAGGTTACTAAATTGAAGGAAAAAAAGAGAACACTTGATGTCAAGGATTCATATGGATGGTTTGATAGGCATGAGAATGGGTCAACACTACCGGGTAAGTCCGTAGTTAAATAAACGCCTTCGGGCGAAGCAATATGGGTGCTAAAGCATCACATGAAGTGAGGGTGCCAAGTAGGTAAGTTAATCCCATAACTATGTCTAATGCGCGCTAAGGCGCTTAGAATCGACCACATTAGAACAATCTTGAGAAATGTTGAAAATCTAAGTTCGTATGGACTTAGAAGTTTTTAAACAAGTCATTGAGTCCAAAACAATGGGTTTGAATCAAGTAGAGTCGCCATGAATGGCTAAATCGAAAGATTTGGCTAGGAGGGGCATTTTGGGAATTTATAAAGATTTACTAAAGGATAAATCTAATAACATAGTCATAATGAACAAATCGGACAAACACTTTAGTTAATCAAGTGTCTAATGACTTGAGAACATAAACTATACGCATTGCGCGTGATCGAATGGTGTTTTGCTTAAGTTCAATGTCAAAATGGGTCGATTTGAGTAAAAGTCGCCATAAGCATTCAAAACTAAGAACCGGATCATGGCGACATAAACCGGACAATGATTTCCGCCAAACAAAGGTTTATTTAGTCGGCAAGTCAATACTTAGGCTTCAGGAATCATCAAATGCGGTTGCGACATGATTCCCATGCTTAAAAATCACAAAAAAAACGATCAGAAGCTTTGCGCGGCCGCGCGCTTAAACCGACCGGCCGCGCGAATGGACCTGCATGTCAGCACGATCTTTAAAATTCCATATAAAATCGTAGAAAAATCGTTAGGAGGTGTTCTTTATGTAACATTTCGTATTTAACTATATATGCGTTACGGATTAAAACGACAAGCCCTATTATTTTTGGTGATATTTTGAACCCCTATACAATGATAATTATATTTATATATATATATATAATAATAATAATAATAATAATAATAATAACAATAAAAATAATAATGATTATTACATATACTAGATTAAGAACAATTTGGTTTTTTTTGTGATTCTGTCTTACCCAAACACCAGCCCAAACAAGATGTCCCGGCCCACCTGAACCGGCCCAGTTAGCCCAAGCCCAACCCCCCTCTTTATGAAAAAAAAAGAAATAAAATGGTGTTTGTGCCGGGTATCGAACCGGACTACCCCCACACTCACACACGCGTTTAAACCACTGGACCACACCCGTTTATTGTTTTACTCCCAGCCTTGATTTTATTTAAACACTCTCATCTCCCTCTTTCCTTTCTTCTTCTCTGATCGAGCAGCAGGCAACAGACGTGAATAATTATTTTTTTTTCTTTCTTTTGACCCTTAATTGGCTTAATTAACTCATACTAATTATTGTTTGACTTGGACTCGTGAAATCCGGCCATCTTTGACTCGAGAATACCTATAATTACAATCAATTATAACCAAATTTAACCAAAACGCGTCAAACATTAAACAAGGTCAACGATTTGCCAAATTTATGATCCAGACTCGATCACTATAAATTGAAGGTTGCTGAACCTTCTAATCTCGCCGAACATCATCTCTCAACCTCTAATTCTTACTTAAAAACCCTCTGTGTTGATTAATTGATCACGCTTTGACCTTGTTGGTTGACCGAGCATTCGTGATCAAAACAAGTTTGTAAGTCCTATATTTTTTATGGGTTTTGTTAATCAGAACCTACACAACATTAACCCCATGATTAATTGGGTTAATGTTGTGTAATTCAATTTATTGTGAAATCTAGGGTTCATATTAATAATTTGGGGAAGATAAATGATTGTTCTTTATATTAAATATTTTCGAAACTGAAATGAAACAAGCCTGTTGACCAGACCAGATGGTTTGATGGTTGTTGAAAAACCATTGAACCGCCCTGTGAGGCAAGGTTCGATTCCCATGCCCTACAAAATATTTTTTTAACAAATTCTTATATATTATGCATATATATTATGTCTAATATGTGTTTAAAAATACTAAACATGGTTTATAAATCCTACAAAATTTATTTTAAGTTATTCCTATGATAAAGTTTAATACCCAACTTTTAGTTTTTCAAAAATATTTTATTTATTATCTATAATAAATAAATCAAGTTTATTCTATTTTATTTATAAAAATCTATAAAAATATCAAAACGATCTTATTAATTTCCACAAAAATTATCCTAAGTTTTTATAACATTAAGCTTTTCAAAAATGATTTTTATTTCAGAAAAATCATTTATTTAACATTTTTAATCAATTTTTGTTAGTTTTAATCATAATTAAATCATAATAAATCCAATTTTCATCATTTTTGCACCAAAATTTTATACAAATTATTTCTGATCATTTAGAACAGAAATATAATTTTTAAGCTAATAATTCTTTAATTTTAGTATTTTTAAATATTAAAGTTAGATTTTGACAATTTGTGATAAATAGATTTAAAAATCTATTTTAAAGGAAATAATTTTATAAAAATTATTTTTATACTTTAAACACATTCTTGTGACCATCCTAGATTTAACATTTATAAAAAGATTTTTAGTTATTTATTTACTAAATTTCTCTCAATTGGCGAATATTTTTAATATTAATCAAACGAGCAATTATCCCCAATTCGAAGCCCTAGAACTTATACATTTGTAGACTTGATAGACTTAGACATATTTATTACCTCATTTTAGGGTGATACTTGATACATTTGGTCAACACATTTCTCAACAGATATAACATTTTACCAAGGTGAGTTTTACATAGCCCCTTTTCTATTTATCACCATTTTTGGGGTGAAACATGTTACAACATTATATATGCAATTCAATCATCAATGTGTCTATGTGTTTTTCTATGTTGCATTATGTCTTGAACATGACTAGGGTAAGCACAATTCTAGCATAATCATTAACATTGATCAGCCGACGGTATACATTGATAGATCTATTGGACTGACAATCCCACCCGGATACGTGCCTCCTACAAAGGTTACGTGGGTGTTTGTTATCGTATAACATATTGGACCATGAGCGTATGGTATGTATCATTTTATAACAGTCATCAGGGTTGATTATGCACTCGATTTATTTCTAGTATGTTCTCACATATGGACTAGATTGACATGACACATGAATTGCACATCATCTTTATTCATTTATCAAAAACCTATGTAATTCTCACCAACTTTTGTTGACCCAAAATATTTTCAAACTTAACATGTTTCAGGTTATAGCTTGCGTGAAGATTAGAGTTATTGCTTGAAGATGCGTAGCTAGTATTTTTCATTTTGATGTACAAAATTCTTAGAACAATTGTATGTAATTTATTTAAATCATTTATTGAAATTTATTATTTACCATGAGCTACTGAACAATCATCAATACGTGACATCCCGATGTTTCCGCCATCGGTTGGGGTGTTACACTTTATATGACTGGAAAGCTCTCGGAGCGTAGAACAATTCTCATTTGAAATTCGAAGTCAGATTTTGGGTTTTAGAAGGGGTAAAAGCGATCCGAACAGCTGCTGCGCATAAGTTGCAGCAGTTTGTTCTCCTGATAATGGGCCGTTTGGCCTGATTCGTTCCGTTTCGACGTGTAACGACTATCGTACTAGTTAAATGTTTCATTTGACCACTCACTAACCATTCTTTGTGTAATGGTGCTAGGTAAACAAGTGATGGAAGTCCCGGAGCAAGGATCAAGTCGCGATAAGAGCCAAACACACCCGATCACTCATACAAGCTTTCACACTAGAATCTAAGGAACTCCCGTTAAAACGCAACATCTTAAAATATGTTTTAACTATTATAATGTAGAAAAAAAAAATTTGTGTGAATCAAACATGTATTTGATCTTAGTGGGTTGACTTATAAAGAAAATTTCAAAGTTTTAATCGGGAGTGGTTTTTAGTTAAGGTTGTAACACCCCAACCGATGGCGGAATCATCGAGGTGTCACGTAGTGACGATTGTTCAAAAGCCATGGTACTAAAATGTAAATATTATTGAATAAGCCAAAATTGTCTTACATGGAAATGGAAAATACAATGTCTAATTGAAATGTAAATATTGCAATAACTGATTAAAATAAAGCACTAAGTATCCCTTGCTAAAGCACTAGATCAAACTGCACCTGAAACATGTACAAAAATAGGTTTGGTCAACATATGAAATGTTGGTGAGCATTCCTAGTTTTGATATATATAGTAAGTTAAAAAGATATACAATTCAAGTGCAAGCTACAGTGCAAATATGTAAACTATGTATCATACAAATGAGCGAAATCAATCCTGTGACTGTATAATGTACTGTATGAACGGTGGTGTACTCATCCAATAAATGGGTGATAACTTAACAATGGCCACGGATTCTCCGATGAAAAAGGGGGAGAATCAATCTAGGCGCGTTGTCAATCCAAATAGCGCTATACAATGTTAAGGTCGGCTTGTACCATGTTAATGATTTCACTAAGTACAAATGTAATCCACATGTATTGTCTAAGCATAAAGCACGTTGTAAGCAATGCACATAGTGCTAGAATTGTATTGTAAAAATGTAAACTTGTATTTGAAATTGTAATAGTGTACATGTAACACCCAAAAAATGAATAAAAGCAAAAAGGTGATAGGAATACTCACTGTTTACGTAATAGCTTGAAATTTAACTGGACAACGAAATATGAGTTGGAATTATCCCAAAGGATCAACCTAAAGAATTTTATAACGTGTAAGGGAAATAATTCTAGGGTACATGTATTTCTAGGGTTTCGAATTGGGGATAAGTATTTATTTGATTAAAAATCAAATTGTTTACTAAATATAAGAAATTTAATAGATAAATAAATAAAAGTCTTTTTGTAAATTTTTAAGTTGAATATAGTCACATCATAAGGTTTTAAGTATGAAAATAATTTTTATAAAATTATTTTCTTGAAAATAGAATATATAATCTATTTATTTCAAATTGTCTAAATATAACTTTAATATCTAAAAATATTAAAATTAAAGAATTTCTGAATCAAAAATTGTATTTCAGTTCTAGATAGTTAGAAAAAATTTATATAAAATTTTGGTGCAAAAATATTGAAAAATGAATTTATTATGATTTATTTATGATTAAAACTAACAAAAATTAATTAAAAATATAAAATGAACGGTTTTTCTGAAATAAAAATAATTTCTGAAATGTTTAAGGATATACAAGTTTAGAATAATTTTTGTGAGATTTAATAAAATCGTTTAGATATTTTTATTGAATTTTATAATTATAAATGAATAAACTTGTATTATAAATAATATATATTAAATAAATTATTTTTGAAAAACTAAAAATTCTAAAGTGAACTTTACCATTAGAAGATCATATAGTAATTTTTGTAAAATTTAAAAACCACTTTTAGTATTTAAAAACTATTTTAAAAGATTAATATACTACATATATATATATATAAGGAACAAAAAAATATAGTTTTTGGTTATGGGAATCGAACCCGGGCCTCTGGCCAGTTCGGATTTTATCACAAGCATGGCCACCAACTAAGCCACACCCTGAGAACGAATTAAACTAGATTCAAATTAATTATATAGGTTAAATGTGTTAGTTTTGATAATTAGTTTAAATAAGAAAAATAAATTGATTCGTGGGGTTCGAACCTTGGCCGTAGGCCGGTTCAAGCTTCACAACAAAGTGGGTAAACCAACTGATCTAGATCAGTTGGTTGTTTATTTTCTGTTCCAAAATAATTATATACATTATCTGTTTCATGTGTTCTTCCCCAAATCCATCCAATCGAACCCTAACTTTCCAATTACAAGAATTAGAGACCAATAGCCCCTGGATTCTTGGGGCTTTTGTTCTTCATGTGCCGAAAAATAAAACCCACAAAAAAAAAACTTACAATGATGCAGTAATCGCGATATGAAGGGTCGGTCAAAGGAGAAAGTTAAACACGGCGCAAGAGCTTCGAATGCAGGTTGTTTTAACAGAAATTGAGAGTGGTGAGAGGTTTATCAGCGAGGTGTGATGGTCTAGGGGTGTCCAATTTATAGGGGAAAGCTTAGATGAACGAAATGGAAGGTTTGACTCGGCCTTGAATACATTGACGCGTCGTGTGTGTATTTTTGGCATGATTACTGATAATTGACCGGGTAATTGACGCGTACCAGTCAATGGTGATCAATACCCTTCCATAATTGGATCAAAAACGCGTTAGATGGATTGATTTGATGATGCTCGATGAAGACAGTTGACTTTTGCAGTCAACTGTGCGATTTTCAAGTATGGTATATAATTATTATCGCGTGGGTTAGATCAGATAAGATGGTGTAGCCCAGTTGGTTGGTGTGTGGTGTGTATTGAACCGCCTTGGGACGCGGGTTCGAACCCCGTCCCAAGCATTTATTTTTTAGGCAAAGTTTTAACTATTATTTTATTATTATTAACATATATTATGATCAAACAAACCCGAATGTGTCACAGAATATTTTTTAAACATTCGAAAATGATGAAAATGTAACGTCTCATTAATTGAGGTTTAACGTACATAGGATTATAAAAAAAAAACAAAGAAAAGTGACGGATGTCACAGCATCCCCTACTTTTAGAAATTTCGTCCCGAAATTCCTTCAGGTGGTAGTCTCTGGAAAAAGATGAGGATACTTTGACATCATTTGGTCGTCACGCTCCCAAGTAAACTCTGGGCCTCGTTTGGATTCCCAACGAACTTTGACAATTGGAATTCGGCTTCGCTTAAGCGTCTTGACGTCTCGATCCATAATCTCCACAGGTTTTTCTATGAACCGCATCGACTCGTCAATCTGGATATCCTCTAAAGGAACATGGAGGTTATCTTCAGCCAAACACTTCTTAAGATTAGAAATATGAAACGTTGGATGAACATTATTGAGCTCTGGTGGTAAATCGAGCTTGTAAGCCACCTTCCCAACTCGCTCAAGGATCTTAAAAGGGCCTACAAACCGTGGTGCAAGTTTCCCTTTCTTTCCAAACCGAAATATACCCTTCCAAGGTGAAACCTTGAGAAGTACCATGTCTCCGACTTGAAATTCTAGAGGCTTGCGCCTTTGATCGGCATAATTCTCCTGTCTGCTTCGAGCAACTTGCAAGTTCTCACGAATGCGAAGAATTTTGTCTGTCGTTTCCTGTATTAGTTCGGGACCGGTGATTTGTGTTTCACCAACCTCGCTCCAACACACAGGGGAACGACATTTGCGACCATAAAGTGCCTCAAACGGTGCCATGTTAATACTGGAATGGTAGCTGTTATTATACGAGAACTCAACCAAGGGTAAGTGCGTGTCCCAATTACCACCAAAGTCGATGATGCACGCTCGAAGCATATCCTCCAATGTTTGGATGGTTCGTTCAGTTTGACCATCCGTCTGTGGGTGATAAGCCGTGCTAAGGTTCAGTTGTGTACCAAGTGCGGACTAAAATGTCTGCCAAAAGCGGGAAGTAAACCAGCTATCACGATCGGAAATAATGTCTAGAGGAATACCATGACGGCTGACAATCTCACTGATGTAGATCTTAGCCAGTTTCTCAGCTGTGTAGGTCTCACGAATGGGTAAAAAGTGAGCAGATTTGGTCAATCGATCGACGATAACCCAGATACTGTCATTCCCACGAGTGGTGCGTGGAAGCTTCGTGATGAAGTCCATAGCAATGTTCTCCCACTTCCACACTGGGATTTCTGGTTGCACGAGTAAACCAGATGGACGTTGGTGCTCAGCTTTGACCTTGGAACAAGTAAGGCATTTAGCCACATAAAGAGCTATGTCCTTCTTCATACCGGGCCACCAATACAAAGTACGCAGATCCTGATACATCTTATCTGCACCAGGGTGAATGGAGTAACGAGACTTATGAGACTCGTCCATGAGGAAGGTACGCAGGTTGTCACGATCAGGGATCCAAAGACGGTTCATGAAATAAAGTAAACCATTTTTGGTTTCCAACTGATTTTCGGCTCCACACGACATTTCTTCGTACATGTTGCCTTCAGTAACAGAGACATGTTGGGCTTCAATGATGCGGAGTTTGATATCAGACTGGACCTGAGCACAATAAAGCTGGGCATGACCTTTACGACTAAGGGCATCGGCTACAACATTCGTCTTGCCAGGATGGTAGCGAATCTCGCAGTCGTAGTCGTTTAACAACTCGACCCATCGTCGTTGTCGTATATTCAGATCTTTCTGGTTGAAAATGTGTTGAAGACTCTTGTGGTCAGTGAAGATTACACATTTTGTACCATATAAATAGTGCCGCCAAATCTTAAGTGCGAAAACGACCGCTCCGAGTTCAAGATCATGGGTAGTGTAATTTTTCTCATGGTTTTTCAGTTGTCGTGATGCATATGCTATAACCTTGCCTCGTTGCATGAGAACACAACCAAGACCTTGGTTAGAGGCATCACAATAAACCATGAAATCCTCATTGCCGTCAGGTAAAGTGAGGATTGGAGCATCACACAGTTTCTGTTTCAATGTCTGGAATCCTTCTTCCTGACTGGGTCCCCATACATATGGTTTATCTTTATGGGTCAAGGAAGTGAGAGGTAAGGCAATCTTGGAGAAGTTGAGAATAAAACGACGATAGTAACCCGCTAAGCCAAGAAAAGAGCGAACTTCTGTGGGAGACTTGGGTGTAATCCAATTCTTAACAGCCTCAATCTTAGCTGGATCCACGTGTATACCCTTATCACTGATAATGTGTCCCAAAAATTGAACTTCCTTAAGCCAAAATTCACACTTGGAAAATTTGGCATACAGTTGTTCATTCTTCAAAAGACTTAAAATTTGTCTAAGGTGTTGTTCGTGGGCTGATTTAGTTTTGGAGTAAATGAGAATGTCATCAATGAAAACGATTACGAATTTATCCAAGAAGGGTTTGCACACGCAATTCATGAGATCCATGAAGACAGCGGGTGCATTCGTTAGTCCAAAAGGCATAACCATGAACTCGTAATGACCATAGCGTGTACGAAAAGCTGTGTTTGGAATATCGTCTTCATGGACTCGTAGTTGATGATATCCCGAACGAAGATCGATGTTTAAGAAGCAAGTCGAACCTTGAAGTTGATCAAAAAGGTCATCAATGCGGGGTAAACGGTACCGGATTTTAATCGTGAGTTTATTCAGCTCCCGATAATCAATACACATTCGGAAAGATCCATCCTTCTTCTTTACAAATAAGACTGGAGCTCCCCAAGGTGACGAACTGGGGCGAATGAAACCCTTGTCTGCCAACTCTTGAAGTTGACTCGCAAGTTCTTGCATCTCGGAAGGTGCAAGGCGGTACGGAGATTTTGCAACGGGCGTAGCACCAGGTACAAGATCAATACGAAATTCAACAGGACGCACCGGTGGTAGTCCAGGTAAGTCATCAGGAAAGACTTCTAGAAACTCACGAACAACAGGAACATCTTGGATACTCTTGTCATTACCTTTCTTTTCCGCGATATGGGCCAAGAAAGCTACGTATTCTTACGTAGATATTTTTGTGCTTGAGTGCAGGACATGAGTTTAAGACCACTGGATGGTTTCTCACCATAAACCCGTAAAAAGTCACCCGATGCGAGAGGAAACCGAATAAATTTCTCAAAGCAGACAACTTCAGCATGATGTTTAGAAAGCCAATCCATACCCACGATAACATCAAAGCTTCCCAATTTCATGGGTATGAGATCAATGGCGAAGTCATGTTCGTTAAGGCTAAGAGTACAACCCTGGATGATGGAATCGATTGAGATGGGTTTACCATCCGCGACCTCGACCGTGAAAGGCGCTCCTAATCTAGAGCGAGTGTGAGATAATAAAGGTTCGAATGCTAACGATACAAAACTTTTATCCGCACCAGTATCAAATAAAATCGAAGCATAATGACCATCAAGTAAAAACGTACCATTCACCACATCATTTGCTTCCTGGGCTTCTGCTGCATTGATGTTGAAAGCCCTACCACGAGCCACTGGGTTTGCTGCACGGTTTGCTGGGACAAGTGCTGGACATTGATTTCTAAGGTGGTTTGGATCACCACAATTGAAGCAAGCTCGACCATATGCTATAGGTTGTGGGTTTTGGCGAGCTGGTTGAGGGTTGGCTGGTTGAGGGTTAACAGGTTGAGCATTGATTGGTTGAGGTCGAAGCACTGATCGACATGTGGCAGCTACATGACCGTACCTACCACAGGTGGTACAGTGGCGACAAGGAAAATTTGAGGGGTGATGGTACTGACAGGTGGCACACTTGGGTAAGTTTCCACTATAAACCTTCTTAACAGGAGGAGCCTGAGCCATTGGAGCCTGGGCTATTGGAGCCTGAGTTACTGGGGCTACAACAGCGTAGTTTCTACCCCTGGACTTCCGCTTCCTAGTGTTGGAACCGGTATTGTCTACAGCAACTCTTGATGATTCAACAGTAGGGGTGGGGGTCTTCTCAGTTGGTTTCTTGGTTCTTTTCCTAACCAAATTTCCCTTTTTGACGTGCTTGTCAGTCAAGGAGGCTACAAGCTGGATGGCTTCTTCCACCGTAGTGGGTCTGCTTCCAGTGACTACATCTTGAATTAGGTCAGGTAATCCCTCGATATATTTCTCAATTGCTCGAGAGACCAGGGTAACCATGTGTGGAACCAAAATGCTGAGCTCATGATATCGAGTGTTGTACGCAAGATTTTCACCACTGTCTTGTTTCAACCCATGGAACTCTTCCTCTAGTTTCTTGATTTCGTTCCTAGGGCAGAATTTGGCGATCATGAGTTCCTTGACCTCAGCCCAAGACAAGGATAAAGCAACATCAGTGCCCCGATTACGCTTTTCACCATTCCACCAGGTTAGTGCCCCCTTTTGAAGGACACTGGTAGCATAGCGAACGCGGAGGTCATCAGGACACTCGCTGTTCACGAAGGTACTTTCCATACTTTCAAACCATTGGAGGAGGCCAGTAGCACCCTCCTCCCCAGTAAACTTCGTGGGGTTGCATGAGTTGAAGTGTTTGAATGTGCACCGGAATTGAGTTTCACCCTCTGTGTTGGCACTGTTGCTGTTCTGGGTTAACTCACTAACAAGATTTGGAATCACTGCAGCAATTTGCTCAGCAACTAGAGAAGCAAGGCGACGATCAAAACGTTGTCCAGAAGCACGAACAGTGCGTTGGCTAGCATCACAGAGCATACGGCGAGCAGACATCTACAAGGCAGTCAATGAAAAATTATGAGATTAATTAATGTAAGTGTATAATTGTACAAATGATTATGAATACAAGATATTGTTTATGAAATAAGAGTGTATCATTGAAAAATTTGCATAAATTGCTTGGATTGCCCTTGTCTAGCTGTAAAGCCCAACAAGAACGTTGACTTTTCAAAGGAATTGAGCCCAATGGTGATCAAAGAAGACATGCTTTAGCCTATAAGTGGACACTCACTCCAGGAATCCCCAGGTAACAGGTCCGTAAATGGATTTATGCGCTATGCTTGCCTATGCCATAAAACCCAGTGTACAGGCATCCACCCTTCCAGATTGCACGTGTCCTCATCACACTCATTAAAGTTCAACAACTTTTAAGGAGCAAAAATAAGAGTAGGCATTATGCCTAAGAGTGTCTTCATGAAAGGTACTGCTCCCGCTCCATGATGAAGTAGTCTTTCCACTCCTTGTAGGACACCATCTCTATACACCATGATGAAAGATGAGGAGAAATGGAGAAGAAGGGGAAAGATTGAGGGAGGAAAGTGAAGGGATATGAGAGGAATGATAAATTAGGAAATGTTGTACCTGAAAGTTGAAATTCGGTTATAGTCTAGGCTAAAAGGCATTCTAATAACCTAATTCCCTATAACCATGGCTTTGATACCAATCTGTAACACCCCAACCGATGGCGGAATCATCGAGGTGTCACGTAGTGACGATTGTTCAAAAGCACATGGTACTAAAATGTAAATATTATTGAATAAGCCAAAATTGTCTTACATGGAAATGGAAAATACAATGTCTAATTGAAATGTAAATATTGCAATAACTGATTAAAATAAAGCACTAAGTATCCCTTGCTAAAGCACTAGATCAAACTGCACCTGAAACATGTACAAAAATAGGTTTGGTCAACATATGAAATGTTGGTGAGCATTCCTAGTTTTGATATATATAGTAAGTTAAAAAGATATACAATTCAAGTGCAAGCTACAGTGCAAATATGTAAACTATGTATCATACAAATGAGCGAAATCAATCCTGTGACTGTATAATGTACTGTATGAACGGTGGTGTACTCATCCAATAAAAGGGTGATAACTTATAATGGCCACGGATTCTCCGATGAAAAAGGGGGAGAATCAATCTAGGCGGGTTGTCAATCCAAATAGCGCTATCCAATGTTAAGGTCGGCTTGTACCATGTTAATGATTTCACTAAGTACAAATGTAATCCGCATGTATTGTCTAAGCATAAAGCACGTTGTAAGCAATGCACATAGTGCTAGAATTGTATTGTAAAAATGTAAACTTGTATTTGAAATTGTAATAGTGTACATGTAACACCCCAAAAATGAATAAAAGCAAAAAGGGGATAGGAATACTCACTGTTTACGTAATAGCTTGAAATTTAACTGGACAACGAAATATGAGTTGGAATTATCCCAAAGGATCAACCTAAAGAATTTGATAACGTGTAAGGGAAATAATTCTAGGGTACATGTATTTCTAGGGTTTCGAATTGGGGATAAGTATTTATTTGATTAAAAATCAAATTGTTTACTAAATATAAGAAATTTTATAGATAAATAAATAAAAGTCTTTTTGTAAATTTTTAAGTTGAATATAGTCACATCATAAGGTTTTAAGTATGAAAATAATTTTTATAAAATTATTTTCTTGAAAATAGAATATATAATCTATTTATTTCAAATTGTCTAAATATAACTTTAATATCTAAAAATATTAAAATTAAAGAATTTCTGAATTAAAAATTGTATTTCAGTTCTAGATAGTTAGAAATAATTTATATAAAATTTTGGTGCAAAAATATTGAAAAATGAATTTATTATGATTTATTTATGATTAAAACTAACAAAAATTAATTAAAAATATAAAATGAACGGTTTTTATGAAATAAAAATAATTTCTGAAATGTTTAAGGATATACAAGTTTAGAATAATTTTTGTGAGATTTAATAAAATCGTTTAGATATTTTTATTGAATTTTATAATTATAAATGAATAAACTTGTATTATAAATACTATATATATTAAATAAATTATTTTTGAAAAACTAAAAATTGTAAAGTGAACTTTACCATTAGAAGATCATACAGTAATTTTTGTAAAATTTAAAAACCACTTTTAGTATTTAAAAACTATTTTAAAAGATTAATATACTACATATATATATATATATATATATATATATATATAAGGAACAAAAAATATAGTTTTTGGTTATGGGAATCGAACCCGGGCCTCTGGCCGGTTCGGGTTTTATCACAAGCATGGCCACCAACTGAGCCACACCCTGAGAACGAATTAAACTAGATTCAAATTAATTATATAGGTTAAATGTGTTAGTTTTGATAATTAGTTTAAATAAGAAAAATAAATTGATTCGTGGGGTTCGAACCTTGGCCGTAGGCCGGTTCAAGCTTCACAAGAAAGTGGGTAAACCAACTGATCTAGATCAGTTGGTTGTTTATTTTCTGTTCCAAAATAATTATATACATTATCTGTTTCATGTGTTCTTCCCCAAATCCATCCAATCGAACCCTAACTTTCCAATTACAAGAATTAGAGACCAATAGCCCCTGGATTCTTGGGGCTTTTTTTCTTCATGTGCCGAAAAATAAAACCCACAAAAAAAAACTTACAATGATGCAGTAATCGCGATATGAAGTGTCGGTCAAAGGAGAAAGTCAAACACGGCGCAAGAGCTTCGAATGCAGGTTGTTTTAACAGAAATTGAGAGTGGTGAGAGGTTTATCGGCGAGGTGTGATGGTCTAGGGGTGTCCAATTTATAGGGGAAAGCTTAGATGAACGAAATGGAAGGTTTGACTCGGCCTTGAATACATTGACGCGTCGTGTGTGTATTTTTGGCATGATTACTGATAATTGACTGGGTAATTGACGCGTACCAGTCAATGGTGATCAATACCCTTCCATAATTGGATCAAAAACGTGTTAGATGGATTGATTTGATGATGCTCGATGAAGACAGTTGACTTTTGCAGTCAACTGTGCGATTTTCAAGTATGGTATATAATTATTATCGCGTGGGTTAGATCAGATAAGATGGTGTAGCCCAGTTGGTTGGTGTGTGGTGTGTATTGAACCTCCTTGGGACGCGGGTTCGAACCCCGTCCCAAGCATTTATTTTTTTGGAAAAGTTTTTACTATTATTTTATTATTATTAACATATATTATGATCAAACAAACCCGAATGTGTCACAGAATATTTTTTAAACATTCGAAAATGATGAAAATGTAACGTCTCATTAATTGAGGTTTAACGTACATAGGATTATAAAAAAAAAAACAAAGAAAAGTGACGGATGTCACAAAGGTCAAAACCCGTAAGATTAAGCAATAATCGCGTGATTTCGGGTTATGGTCTTACACTTTGCCACTACTTGTCGTGTAATGGTTAGGACACAAGATAATCATCAAATAGCTGCCCAGGAACCACTGCCGATTACTAACGGCCGGGCATGTTATAATTGTGGAGATCCCAACCACATGCGGCATCGATGCCCTGAATTGATTAATGTAAACCAGGTGGCACATGGACGAGCTTTCAATATCAACATCAACGAAGCAACTGGTCAGGATGGCGTTAACCCCACTGGCTAAGCCATGGATGGAATCTTCTTAAGACTCGAGAATTCAATACCCGTGTTTTCATTTTCTTGATCCTATTATCATTTGTACCCAATTGTGTCGTACTCATAAGCATATAACATCTAGAAATTTCCTTGCATATTATTATGTACGAACGCAGACTGGAAATTTATCATATTTGGTTACGTCTATTTTAATCGTAGAAATTTAAGACTCCACCTTACATTTTATTGATAATTTTGGACTTGACTTCCATGAAAACCAAGCTATTAAAAACATGATACTCGATCCTACAGAACTTTTCTAAAAACATGATTGTTTGTTATATTAAACTTGATTTCTCTTAATTTGATTTTCTTTGAACATTTAACTATTTATGATACTCGTAAACATGGCTGGCCAAATATGAACTATTTTCTATAGTCAACTAAGATAAAACTTATACTTAATAGTTGTCGTAATTACAAACTTGCTTGCATGTGTGTATTATCAATTTGCATGTTGATCTATGAATGACAATTACTACATTATCCACTCAACTCAGAGAAACATTTCACTTAAAGGGCTCCTCGGGTGAGTGGTAGCCCATGCTTAAAATTTTGTTATGCTTGCAAGTCGTTGCAAACCAATGCAATTGACCTCATTATTACAAAGCCTCATTTCGTTGATAATGCCTCATTGTAACCCAACGTGTTTGTTGTGTTATCTTCTTGTGAAACTTATTTGCTTTAATGTGTTGTTAGGCTAGGTTCATAGAAGGACATAAAACCCTAATGTAAGGTAAATTGATGATTCCGGTCCGGAACGTAATCATGAATTTACAGGTACATTAAGGTGGTGTGAAATTCTATTAGGGTTTTTGGTGGGCGTCCAGTACGTTTTCAATGTATCAAAGGTGTGGTGGGTTAGCTACGGTACACCCTATATATAAACACTAATGATGCATTAAAAGTGGGACTGGGAGTCGAACCAGGAACAAACTTTAGTTACTTGGTAATGCATTTAGTCTTTTATAGTCCATCAACTCATGCATTTATTTTAGGATTCCTAAAACTTGAAGTTTAGTGTTTTACTAGATTCTTATTCTCCTTGTTATTCGAGACAAACCTAATCCAATCCCTAACTCACATCATTCGAAACAGTTTACTCTGTTACCTATAAATTCACTTCGTGCCTTAACTCAAACATCCGAAACCTTATGTTTCTAATAACTTTGGGACGAAGTTTCTAAAAGTAGGGGATGCTGTGACATCCGTCACCTTTCATTTTATTTTTTGTCCGATTTTAGTCCCTCTCATTTCATGAATTTTCATCTACTCGAATCGTTGTCATAATTGAGAAAAAAAAAATTCTTTCTTTTATAATAATAATAATAATAATAATAATAATAATAATAATATTGTTAGTTTTAATATTACTAGGTTTGAGACCCGTGGGTACCCACGGTGCAAACCATAGTAAATTAAAAAAAATATATTAAACTAAGACTTGTATTATTCAAGTTTAGTGTCCACAACGTAAAGTCTTAAGAATAATGGTTAGCATGATATTTTTTTTCTAATATAAACGTCATGTTTCAATGTTGCGTTGATATTAAGTGGATATTAAAACTAATAAATAACTTTGGTTTTAATGTCAAAGTGGATAATTTACGTAACTTATAAATAACGATAACAACGAAAACCGATTACCTATTACGATCAATACTCAACCAAAGTATAACATTTAACAAAAAACCACAAAGGTATAAATACATTTTGTTTTTGTAAATTACCTTTATTATATTTTTATTTTTAATGTAATTGTAATTAGGAAATAACTTGTTTTACAGATCAATGGTCAAGCAAGGTTCAAACCAAACAAAAAACAAAAAAAAAATTTAAAATAATACTTTATTATTGAAGTTATATATACATAACGTCAATAAAGATAAGTAAAAAATTGCATCAAAATTACTCACATTATTCATAAATCTTGAATGACTTCTTTGTACACAACATTTGATGTTTTGTTCGTCAGTTCACCATTTTCATCTACTATAACTATCTTCAGTCCATCTCGACTTCTGACTCTTGATAGCGCAACATACAGCTGCCCGTGCGAAAAAACTGGATCCTTCAAATACAACCTAACCCTAGATAAGGATTGTCCTTGACTTTTGTTTATTGTCATTGCGAACGAAACAGCAATTGGAAATTGCTTTCTGTTAAATTTAAAAGGAATTTTTTTATCTGAGGGGGATAAGGTAATTCTTGGAATAAAAGTTCGCATTCCAATGTTACTTCCTGAAATGATTTTGGCTTCAATTACACGTTTTCTCATTTTAACAACTTGTAACCTTGTCCCATTACACAAACCGCTTTTCTGATCAATGTTTCTAAGTAACATTACGGGGACACCAACTTTCAAAACCAAACGATGGTTTGGTATTCCAGAAAACTTAAGACCATTCAGCACATCAGGAGAAACTAATCTTTCATCAACCTGTTTGTTAACATCTTCTGACTGGAAAACACTATCCGAACTTAGATACTCAACTTCGTCACCGGGAAACATTGAAAGTAATATATCATTAATTTCATGAATAACTTCATTCTTCGGTGCCAATATAGCTCGATCTTGAAAATAAGTCGGAATGTGGATGTTATCCAAAAGTGACGGATAAACAAAGTCTATCAAATCAGAAACAGGATCCGAAGATTGAGAAATGAGTAAGTCATCAGGTATCAAAATAACATCCTGATCATCACTTATTGTATCGACCTTTCCTTCTCCTATATCCAGAAGCCAAGATGCAAACTTTTTAGTTTCCTCAATATCAGAATTGCAGCTTCTTGGAAGCAACCTCATATTTTTTGTTAATTCTAAAACAGTGCATTTGTGCCAAATGTATGATGAACTTAAAGAGGCATTAACAATGTCATGCTTAGTTCCATTTTGTACAACTGGTAGAATTTGTCTAAAGTCACCCCCAAACACAACAACCTTTCCACCAAATAACAAATCAGACGACTCATCAGCATGTACACCAAATATATCTTTTAAACTTCGATCTAGTGCTTCAAAAGCATGTTTATGAGTCATGGGTGCTTCATCCCATATAATCAAGTCGGTTTGTATAAGCAGTTGTGCAACATCACTATTAGGTCGTATGTAGCACATAGAATCTTCAGTTAGGTTTATAGGAATACGAAACCCGGAATGTGCTGTCCTACCACCTGCCAGTAGCAAAGATGCGATACCACTCGAAGCAACATTCAAAACGATCTTTCTTTTACATCTTATGGATGAAGATAGAGTCTTCCATAGGAACGTTTTACCCGTACCACCGTAACCATAAACAAAAAAAAAAAAACTCCTCCCTTCTTCTCCTCAACAGATTTCATTACACAGTTATAAATATTTTTTTGTTCATCTGTTAAAGAAGCGAACTGGGCATCAAATTCTTCAACCAAAATGTTGTGTCATATCCCAACTCCTCACAAATAAGACGATTGTCTAATAATGATAGAAACTCATTCTCAGGATATGGCATACCTATGAAATGTCGTAGACTGCAACTATTACGCAATAAGAACTTCTCGATATCAAGTAAAGCTAAATTCTTAATTTCGTCGTCTGAAAGGATCAAATCTGGAAAAAAAAAATGTGTTAGAATGAAATATATAATATAATTAACATATAAAATGAACAATTGAATATGCCGAACCATTAAAAATAGTATAATTTAGATTCCTAATAATTATTAATCATTACTATGTAGTATATGTACCAAAAATTGTAGAAAATCTATCTTAAAGTAATAATATATTAAAAAACGTTAAAAACCTGGACAATTTGAATCTTTTCTTCTGTTGCGTAAAATGTTATCAGACAAATAATTCCATGTTTCCTCCCAAACAATGTCAGGTCTTGACAAGCTGTTGGAAGCTAACAGAGTTGCAAATAAGTTCCTTAGATAAGGGCCAGAACCTGCAAAAGCCGCTTCCTTTATTGCTTCAACATATTCTGTATCATCATCCAAGAGTCCCATAGCGTAGCATGCATCCCTAAAAGAGAATTGGACTTTCCCATCAACTTTAAGAATATCTTGAAATGATGTTTGTCCTTTAACCTTATTCAAAAGAATTCTCAAAAAATAAGCTTCACCAACAGAAGCAGGAACTGAATGAATCCGACCAATTGTCTTTATTCTTTGCCTAGGCTCTTATTTTCTTTCTTGTAATTTCCAAACATATTGTGAAGGGAATTGGATGTAAGTTAGTTGCCTTGCGTTGGCATCATTTTTGTTGCGTTCCATCCAACCCAAAAACATAGATGTAGCACAAGAGGGTTTATTGAGAACGTCGTCAGTGTCCTGCGTAGCATCGAAAACAATTCTTTGTTCACCGGGTAGATGAAAAGGTAATCTCATTACAGGAGGTGTCCTGTAATGAATATCATATGAGAATATTCTCCATGAAGCCTCACACGCAGAAATATAACGACAATCATAAAATCCTTTGACTTCATCAACCACTATGTCTTCACCCGGTACTTTCTTGCTTTCCACAAAATTAATAGTAACTCTATCTGGACCCTTGTTAATGTATTTAAATAAATACTTAATGGATCCAGCTTGGTTACACCATTCAACGTTGATATGTGCCTGGTATCTTTTAAGAAGAGTCTTGTTATATGGAACGACATATCTGTTATCTAATTGCTTACCAGACTTTTCTACAAAAGAACCATTATCTCTTCGTCTATACACTGCATAACCATCAGTATCGATAGAAGTCTCATTCTGGAAATCTTTTGGGAAGTTTTTTGAACATTTGTCATTGACCATACACGGACAACTCATGTTCAAAGGTCCACAAGGACCGTGAATCATAAATTCACGTACAATTTCATACAATTCTGGCTCTTCATCTTTATTCGGTATCTCTGCTGAAATGAACTTGTCAATATGGTCAACTGTTGGAAGCTTATAACCAGCGACCGTAAACAAACAGATGTGTGCGTGTGGTAATCCACGTTTTTGAAACTCAACTGTGTATACAACTGCAAAGTATTGGGAGCAAACAAAAGAAAATAAGTTAGAAAGGTTATAAAAAAATAATGTGGTAATAAAAATAACTTCAAGTGTTCGTACCAGCTTCAACAGTCCCAAACAAGTGTTTATCTTTCAGGTCTTTAATGATGGAATCAAGTTTAATCTTAAACAACCTGCATAAAATGTCTGGCCTATCTTCTGGTCTAAGAGTGGTATCTTGAAGATATCTTCTCATCTCTGTCCATTTAGGATTACAAGTAATTGTAATAACATAGTCAGGGTATCCGTACCACTTACATATTGCCATTGCGTCTAGATAATTTTGCATCATATATCTAGCGCCACCTGTAAAGGAAGATGGAATAATAACTCGTTGACCCATGGTTGATGTTTCTGTTTGTCCTTCTTCTCTTTGTTTGCTTAGGACATTATGCTTCTCACTCCTAAGAACGGTTTGCTTACCCTTAATGTAATTTAGTCTTTCCATTTCAATCATTGTATACGAATCAACTATAAATTGCTGCAAAAGCCTTTGTGCATTAAGAATTAGTGAGAATTCATTACTCCTATCTTGAATCCTATAAGCAAAAAACTCCCTCGTTGTTACACTTTAATGTTTAAAATATAAATATGGATACTATTATATTTTTTGACACGGTCAAATTCTAAATAAATAAGGCAGTAAAGGTTTAATTATTTTGAATAAATTTATAGTCAATGGTATAATTACATTTACTGCATATAAATTTGTTTACATATTTATAAGGAAGTTAAATGTATATAAGGAATTCAAATTCAATACACATATTTATTTCCTTATGCAATTGGTGAAACATTAGGAAGATAAACGTATATAAGGAATTCGAATTAATTTTGGACATTCAATTCGTATTCAATTACGCAAAAAGTTTATACATGTAATTAGTATTCATATATATTCTTTATAAATTCTTTATAAATTTCGGCTCATATTTATAAATACGTCAAAATGTACATTAATGTCAAAAATTTAATATGTAGATAGATATTCAATTTGTATGTATAAAAGGAAGTAAAATTCAATGTAATTTATAAGGAATAAATTCGAAACTTATAAGAAATTCTAAGTCAAGTTTTGAAATAAATAAGTAATAAATTCGAATCAATTTTAGTCAATACGATAATTACATGTTTTCCATATAAAGGAAGAACAAACATTTATATTAGGAAGTCAATTTCAATGCACATTAATACCAAATGGCGAAAATTATAAAAAAGTCAATGTAAAATGTGAAATTAATAAGACAATCAAATTCGACATTAATTTGCGTGAATTATATATGGAAGGTAAATTGAAATACGTTAATCTTCAAAATCAAAAATGATAACAAATTCAAAGTTAAACCTATAATTAATAAGGTATTAAAATTCAAATTAAATTGAATCAATTTTAAAGTTAATGTCATATGTTTATAAGGAAATCAATGTAAAATGGCATATGATTAACGTATGTCAATTTCAATAGCCATTAATACCAAATGGCAAAAATTATAAAAAGTCAATGTAAAATGTGAAATTAATAAGACAATCAAACTCGACATTAAATTGCGTGAATTATATAAGTAAGGTAAATTGAAATACGTTAATTTTCAAAATCGAAAATGATAACAAATTCAAAGTCAAGCCTATAATTACTAAGGTATTAAAATTCAAATTATATTGAATCAATTTTAAAGTTAATGTCATGTTTATAAGGAAGTCAACGTAAAATGGCATATGATTAACGTATGTCAGTTTCAATGGCCATTAATACCAAATGGCAAAATTATTGATAAAGTCAATGTAAAATGTGAAATTAATAAGAAAATCAAACTCGACATTAAATTGCGTGAATTATATAAGGAAGGTAAATTGAAATACATTAATCTTCAAAATCGAAAATGATAACAAATTCAAAGTCAAGCCTATAATTAACACGGTAGTAAAAGCCAAATTCAATTCACATTAATATCCAAAATTAAATTAAAATAAATATAAAAGGAAGTCAATTATGACCATCAATGTATAATTGACGAATTTATTGGAAATGTTTATAATGGAATTAACAATAAATACATTGAACTCACATTAACTAAATAAATCAATAACTTCTTGTGTGTTAATCTTGGTAACAAACAGCCTACGTTGGTCTGAACACCATTTGAACACGCAATAGTCACCAACAAAAATATCTTCTAATTCAAGCAAGTCATCCCATCCAATGACAGTAAACTTTAATAAAACAATCAACAATACAAAATATATATAAGAGGTAAAACAATATAAATTAAGATAAATGAAAACGTAGATGCTAAAAATGCAGAAAACACACCTAGTGACTTGAGAATGAACTCCTACATGCACCATAGGAGACCACAGGTACCCATTGGTAAATTTAATCTTGATCTTGGATGATTGATTTAAAGTTTTAGAGTGTGTATTTGTAGGAGGATAGATTAGGAGATAAACATGGAATGGTTTTATGACTATATTATTGCATAATTATTACATAGTCAACGCAATAAAGGGTGATTGATTTTGGAACATTTTGTGGCATAAATCACAAATCAATCCATGGTTAATAGGTTGAAGTGTTGGTGATAAAGTTTTAGAGTGTGTATTTGTAGGAGGATTTCGGCAATGTCTGGATGAACACGTAAAAAACAACATTATAAAAAGGAAACATTGCTAACCTTCACAGTTCTTACCTATCAAGATACAATTGAAATTCAGAAATATTAGAGCAAGGTTTATAAGAGAACTGTCTTTAATTGCTAGCTATAATGCCTACCCCTAATAAAACTGTTTAGCTATAACCAATAAGCATCAGGATATAAATGATATAATAACTTAAGTGAACTTACAAACATGATGGCTGCACACACAATAAGAAACTGATGGCCTTTACGCAGCTCAGCAGATATCTAACACCTTGTAGTTGCAAAAATTAGTCATGAAAACACATAACCGACTTTTAAAATAAACAATTACAGCGACAATACAACAAACTGAAAAATAATTCAAATTTACCATCCCGGAATGACGATGAACTGAATTAATTCTACGTTTTGATCCAGGCAACATCATCTTCGACGCAATCAGCTTCTACAATAACATTAAATTTTTAATGTGCTGTAAGTAGCATAAATAATAGAGAATTCAAGACCAAATTTGTTCAAATACAAACAGGATATACAAAAAACAAATCAAAGGAAGTAAATTTTTCAAAAATAGAAGAAAAGGACTCCTGAGTTTATTCAAAGAACATTATATGATCATTTATATAATTATACAAAATGAAGAGTAAGATAAAACAAACTTGTGTACAGATACTGAATTAGATGGCTCATACACAACCTTGACGAACTGTGTAACATTGTGGTAACACCTATCCAATAAATAGAAAAATAAGTGAGAATTGGAATACATGATTAGCAAATAAATAGGTAAAAAAATAAAAAATAACATCAATGAAGATAAGCGAATCTAAACCATAAAACGAATAAGAACATACATCGAAAAACAGATACAAATAAATGATTGAGTAAGATGCGAGCATAATAATTTGCAGTATGACATCGCATTTATAGTATTCATAGGCAAAGTATAAGTAGAATGTTTACAATATAATTAAAAATATAAATCATTACCAAAAAATTTTAAATCATCAATACATAAATGATGATTGACTTATTTTTGGGTAATTATATTAACATTGAAAACGTTTGACCAAAGTATATATTTATGGCAATGATATATCATACAGTTGTAACGAAAATGTTTTAAATAAATTTATTCTAATACATCAGTGGTAAAATTCAATATTTGGACGAATTATATTATATTATATGATATATTATGTGAGATATATATATATATATATAACGAAACGACAATGAAAATGAGAATATTGTTAAAATTATTCAAAATATTCGAATTTAAAGTCAATCCCACCTTTATCTCCTCATTCAAACCGTATATCAAAACATTTACACTCTTTCCAAATCAAGATGAACCAAAATAGGAAGGTCAAACATTAATTATGATCCGTATCCAATTAACACAAACCAAACACTATTCGGCACCTACTCATGATCGTTCATCCAAAACATCCAAACATTATTTGAAGGTCCATCTTATAGTCAATCCTCAAGAACATCCATGAACAAATGAACTTAAGGACCATGATCAACATAACAAATGACCACCCATATTCTAATTATACGAACAATCAATCCACAAACAATAACACCCCTTAAAACATTCGGCCTATACCCGATAATAAACAATCAATCCCATAAAAATCCATCAGCCGATATGAACCTTATGAACATGGCCCAAGGTAGCAAGTTGATTAACCTTATGAACATGAACCTTATGAATATGTAAATGATTGTGTAAATAATCTATATATGAAATAATATTTGTAGTTAATAAAAAAACGTGTTGATCATTACAAAAAAAACGTGTTGATCATTACAAAAAACGTGTTGATCATTACAAAAAAACCGATTGTGTTTTTTCCAAGGTTGATGTAATACGATTTTGATTTTTCTGTGTAGTAACAAGAAAATACATAAACGATTGTATTTCTCTTTGATGTAATATGATTGTAAGAAGTTATATATCAATCTCATCCAAATCAGAAAATTGATAATAAAACAATTTCGACACTTATGCTAATCGTAAAACGTTTTGATCATTACCAAAAAACCGATTGTATTTCATACAAGATTAATGTAATATGATAAATATAAGATTAGATGGACAACATACCTTGCAAAAAGAACAATGAGAAAGGAATGAGGAATGAGAAAGGAATTAGGATATGAAGGATGAACAATGTATTAGGCTAGGAAGGAGGAAGAATGTTTTAAGATACAAATGGATGGTGAGAAAACAAAAAAAAAGAGGTTTATATACTACATTTCATGGAGCTCCATTTACCATTTGGATCCTAGGAGACCCTCTGAAAAGCTAGGATTCAACCCTAGTGTTTTCATTTATTATATAGATAGATAAGCAAATAATTTAACTAAACAAACCATCTAAACTAAACCCAAATTTATAACCCAAACCATACACTTTGTACAATTTTCGGAGCCCAGACCATAAGCCCACCAGATACCCAGCCCATTCTCCCTCCTTCCTTTCAGCTTAAAAAAAAAAGAAGAAGAAGTTTGATGCTGCCAAGACTCGAACCCGAGTCAAGAGGATGGGGGCACATCAACACAAACCACTGGACCACAGAGGTCTTTGTGATAGAATCTAGAAACATTAACTCTTTAAACACACATGAAAGTCCCAAACCACCCCTTTCCCTTTCCTGCCTTGCTGCTCCTCGACACAGACCACATGGTCTTCTTTTTTTTTTTTTTTTTACCACCAACCCTTATACTTTGACTACATTAATTGAGGTTGTTAAGGAAACCATTTTTATAATTGAATTGTGTTAGTTGCCCGAGTATATTATACACGTTAAACCAGTCCATTTAGTCGTGATTTCAGCTCAGTTCAAGCTTGATTGGTTCGGTTTGACCGAGTTTTAGTCAAACATTAAAAACATTCCATCCTATAGCTTTATTATAAATTGAACCCCCAATATCAATCACTAGGCGCCGATTTCAATAACCCCTAACTCAAATCCCTCATTCAAGCTTCGCGTGACCTGTTTTTGGCTCGATTTTACTCGTTTCTTTGTGGTACGGTTGCACCCGCTTCGAGCATTTATAGATAACAATTAATTGCATCTTCTTGATCGATTTAGGATACTAAATGAAAGCCCTATGGTTTCGTTAATCAGTTGCATCGTTTTTATGTCCAATTGATTGGATTAAGGGTTAGGGTTTATATAGTTAATTTGGGGATAAATGGTGTTACATGTTTAATTTAAATAAACCTAGGATCTAATATAATTAACAAACAAATACCCAGACCAGTTGGTCTAGGCATGCTTTTACTAAACGTGGGTCTCAGGTTCGAGCCCAAGGGTGGGCATACCCTTTTCAGTTTTTTTTTTTTTTTTTTAAAAAAAACCCCTTTTTCTTTTTATTATAACCAATATAAATCTACTAATTATTAAAAATAGTTTTAAAATACTAAAAGTGCTTTATAAATTCTATAAAAATTATTTTATGATAATCTCATGACAAAGTTTATTATATAATTTTTATATTTTGAAAAATCATTTATTTAATATATATTATAAATATTACAAGTTTATTCAATTAAAATTTTAAAATTCTATAAAAATATCTAAACGATTTTATAAAATTCCACAAAAATTATTCTAAACTTGTATAGCAATAAGCATTTCAGAAATAATTTTTATTCCAGAAAAATCGTTCGTTTCATATTTTTAATTGATTTTTGTTATTTTAAATCATAATAAATTCAATTTTCAATATTTTTATACCAAAATTTTACATAAATTATTTTTGTTCATCTAGAACAGAAATACAAATTTTAATTTGATATTTCATTAATTTTAATATTTTTAGATATTAAAATTATATTTTGACAAATAAATATAAATATACTATATATTCAGTTATTAAGAAAATAATTTTATAAAAATTATTTTCTTATCTACTATATTATAATACAACCATCCTTAACCAAAGTTTTACAAAAAGTCTTTTTATTTAAATATTTTTCAAATTTCTTCTATATACTAGTTCACTAATAATTTATCTAAGCTAACAAATAAACAAATGCTTATCCCCAAATTAGGAACCCTAGAAATACTTATAGACTAGAAAGACTTAAACTCATTTATTACCTTAAACATAGGGTGATATTTGGCAATGTTGGATTACACTTATTCAATTCCACAAGACTTAACACCTTGCTAAGGTGAGTATTACTAATCCCCTTTTTCGTTTTACACTTTTGGGGTGATTCATGCACAAGTATACAAAACTTGCACATTCATTTACATATACATTTTTCTTCATTTACAATTCATATACGTGTCTTGTTTATCTTTGTGCTTTATGTTTGAACATGAATGTAGCTTACGTACAAAATCATACATCTAGACATAACTTATGTTATGGTGCTCTTTACATATAGACGTAACTTATGTTACGGTGCTCATTTAGACATAACTTATGTTATGGTGCTCTTTTAGACTTGACACGTGTTAGGGTGCTCATTATCAATTTTATCTTACCAACTTTACATTTAACCTTCGTCTTGTATGGTTACTTATGTGTTTACATAATGCCTTGGTGATGCTAGACACATGAATTGTACCACTTTTCAAACTTATACTATATGTACAAAGCTAAGTAGTATTCACCAACATCATATGTTGACAAAATTTATTTTCGTGCAGGTTTCAGGATAAGCTGCTTGACGCTTCACATAGGACTTTGGAGTTAGATTAAATAAATCAATTATCTCTATTTTTGTTGTCGTGTATTTATTTTCACAAGTTGTAAACGATATTCAATTATCAAATATTTACATTTTAGTACCATGAGCTTTTGAACAATCGTCACTACGTGACACTTCGATGATTCCGCCATCGGTTGGGGTGTTACAATATACCAAGGGTCACCACACTTTAAAAGGTTGTCCCATAATATTCTCAATGGTTACTCTCTTTAACAACTTATAACTTTTGGTCATAAAATGAGATATTGAATGCATTAAACCTCTAAACAATTTATAACTTATGCTAAGGTTAGAATGACTAAAAGACTGATATACCCCTATAAACTTTTTAACAAATGCATCACTTATTTGTACACTGAGCAATTAAGATTGTAATTACTTAAATTTTGCAAGAATCCCTCCTAAATGCTTTATAATATAGAATAGATAGATAGATATATATTTGCTAAAGAAAACATAGAATTCATGATGATAGAAAAGTACTAAAGAGTCAAGAATCAAAATCAAGGGAATAAAAACATAAAAAGATAGCACGTATTGAGTCTTGTAAACAACAGGTAGCAAAATGCTTGTTACGTATAAAATTTGATACTTAAAACCAAAATCACCTCTGCTTTTGAAAATCTTTATAAGAGCATAAGGAGATGATGAGACCTTTCGTGTTATCCCCGGTGATCTTGAATCCATATTTTGCCATTTAGAGACAATATTAATCCCACCTGTCAATTATCATCAATCACCATAAAATCCACGAACTCATATTTTCCATTAACACAATTTCATGGTTAAAAAAACTATTTGACCAACTAAATCAAGATTCCTAAAAAAATACTAATTAACATCACAATGTTTGCGTATCAAGCTTCAGTGGAAATAATGTTTGCGTATCAAGCTTCAATGAAATGCCATAGAGGAAAAAAAAGAAAATAATAAATAAAATGAAAGATACATAAAGGAAATAATGTTTGCGTATCAAGCTATTTGCAGCTCGGTAGTCGTTCCTGTTGGTTTATCATTCATCTTGTGATATATTATATAGTACTTGTGTTGATAATTTTATTCGTTCCTATTGGTTTATCATTTTATCACTTCATATTAAATTTATCTATCTCAGAAAGCTTTCAGAATATAAGCTAGTAAATAAGGCTTGATTCCATCGTCCTAGTCGAACTAAAAAAAAAAGTACTGCCTCTAAATTTTTTTTTACTCCGATCACGAACAAAAATATAGAGGAAGGTTTTTGTATAAATGATTTTTTTGAACATCCGGTGACATTGGCGGGCATGTCGGTAGAGACGGGTAAAATGTTGATAGGAAAAAAACTAAGAAAGGAAAAGAGACAGTGGAAGTGGCCAGTGGTGGTGCCGATAGCGATGGTTGTGGTCGGTATGGCGTTGTCGGTTCCGTTTACATTCGTGGATATGGCGTTATCAGTTATGGTGATGGTTGGTATCAAGTGACGGTGGATGTAGAGACAGAGAAACTATGCTTGGAAGTGTGGAAAACTACTTTTTTGTTCGGGATATAAACGGAAAAAAAACAAGCTCTCACATGTTCATTATTAATGATTATGTATTTGGTTGCGTGAAAAGCATTCTACCTTTATTAGTAAAGCGCCTACATTTTAACCATGTTGTTGTTGGTTCGAGTCTCAATCAAACCGGGTTAGATACATTACATGTTCTCGAGGCAACGCCCGCGGGTAAAAACAAGTTATATATATATATTATAGATTGAACCACTCATTACGTACCACTTATTTAATTATTTGACTTTACGTTTTCTTTTTAAAAGCTTTATAATCTTACACGTGACAGAAACATAATATAGCATACATGTACCCATTTTCACATAATTGAAGCACATACACATGAGCGTCTTTTTGTCTTAGGGGGATTTAATAAAGATGCTCAAATGTCAGCTAAAACAATATGCCACAACCATCCATTTCAAAAAACTGTTAACAACCCAAGTTGCAGCCCTAAATAAAACCGCCAAAAATAACCGAAAACATAATAATAATAATAATAATAATAATAATAATAATAATAATAATAATAATAATAATAATAATAAATTTCAAAGCATTAATCTTTCTTTCATAACCAATACTTTCAAGATCCCAAATGTAAAGGGTCTTTCACACAAAGGAACACAGTTACATTCACCTATGATTAAGCTAGGTTACCATAACGTGTTAGCATTACAGAACCAATTGTTAAGTTTTTATGTGAAATGTAACAAGTTGAATAATGCCCGCAAGCTGTTCGATGAAATGCTTGTTAGAAATGTGGTGACTTGGAACACTTTGATCCGTGATTGGCACATGGGTTTATGTTATTTTAGAAGAATGTTGTTGGAAAAGGTCAACCCGGATCGTGTAACTTGTTTGAATTTAGTTATAATGTCGATTCAAGTGGGACGGATTGAGATGGGTAGACAGTTTCATTGTTGTATAGTGAAATGGGGGTTTGGTAAAGATTGTTATGTGAATAGCTGTGTTGTGGATATGTATGCTAAACTTGGATTTGTGAGAGAAGCGAGATGGGTTTTTGATGATGTGTTGGAGAAAGATTTGGTTTTGTGGAATGTAATGGTGTCTTGCTACGCGTTAAATGAGTTAAGGGATGATAGTTTTAAAGTGTTTTGGATGATGCGGGTTGATGGGGTTAAAGGTGATGAGTTTACATATACGAGTTTGCTGAATTGTTGTGTTAGTTTAGCGTATTGTGAATTGGGAAAGCAAGTTCATGGTCTTGTACTTAGATTTGGGTTTGACCGGGACGTGGTGGTGGCTAGCGCACTTGTTGACATGTACGCCAAGAATGAAAGCATCGTTGATGCACGTAAGGTGTTTAATGATATGTCTCTAAGAAACGTGATCTCTTGGAACGCTATGATTGTGGGTTATGGACAGTGTGGCGATGGTAAGGAAGCCATAAAGCTACTAACAGAGATGTTACAAGAAGATATTTACCCTGATGAACTGACGCTAGCGAGTATTGTTAGCTCGTGTGGGGATATCTCTTTGAACAGTCAAATCCTGCAAATTCATTGTTACGCGTTCAAAAGTGGAATTATGTCTTTCTTATCAGTTTCTAATTCTCTTGTAAGCGCGTACTCCAAATCAGGGAACATAGTATCTGCTTTGAAATCATTTAATGCGATTAAAACACCCGATCTTGTGTCATACACTTCCATGGTTCAAGCATACGCGTTTCATGGTCTTTCAAGAGACGCTGTTGATCTTTTTAAGAAAATGGTATCAGAAAGAGTATCAAAACCTGATAAAATAATGTTTCTTGCTGTTCTTTCTGCGTGTAGCCATGGTGGATTAGTAAGTGAGGGTCTACATTACTTTGAATCAATGACAAAAGATTACAAGATTATGCCAGAACTCGAGCATTACACTTGCCTAGTTGACCTTCTCGGTCGCGCTGGTCAACTTGATGAAGCTTTTAATGTTCTAGTTTCAATGCCAATGCGGCCTGGACCTGACACACTAGGATCTTTCATTGGACATTGTAAAGTTTATAAAAATCTGGACTTGGCAAAATGGGCAGGTGAAGAACTTTTATTGTTGGAGCCAAACAAGAATGTTAATTACGCCCTTATGTCTAACACGCTTGCGTGTTCTGGTAGATGGTCTGATGTGGCTAGGATTCGTGAGGTGATGCAAGATAAATCCGGTTCAAAGGAACCAGGATGTAGTTGGTTAGAGGTTGTTGAAATTTGAAATGACGACGGGCGACTAACTAAATGAGTAATAGTTGAACTGACCATTATACCCTTTCAATGTGAACTATGTTAAAACATAGATTTTTTTTATGTTTAGCATTTGATTTTCCTAAGAGTGTCTTGTTAAATACAGGTTAGGAAGAAATGCACAGTCAGGGTATATAGTTTTGGATTATCTAACATGTTAAAGGGAAAATAAGTTAGGGACATGGTATGTCTCAACTTCCTTAAAGCAATATATGCAAACATATAATTTATATAAGATTGTAAATATACAAGATCCCATGAGTTTACATAAATGACAAAACCACCATCTTAAAATTTTATCCATTTTTCTCTTTCTTATTTACATTTTTGTTTCCTATAATCCTATTGGTGATTAATACACCACTAAAATAACTTCACACACCACCAGCCACTACACATTAGTTACATAAGGTAGAGTCCCATACAACATATGTGGTGGTGTGTGAAGTAATTTGATGGTGTGCAAATCACCTCTGTCATAAAAGTTATTGAACGATAAGCTACTCGTTCGCTTGCGGGTCTTCACATCTCGAGAGAGAATCTTGTCGAGTCAACTGGTAATCTCTACTTGTAGACCCTTGATTTTCACATTCGGCCGCATTGACTTTTGAGCAAAGAAAAAAGAAGGAAGCCGAGTATATCGATACATGCCACATGCTGCAAAGAAGTTTATGTAAACAAAACATTATCAAGATAAAATCAATGTACCAAACGCGTGCCTGGTTTAAGAAATATTCTATCACAAGGTCAGCCGATTAGTGGCCAACCTTTTTCCATTTTATGGGTCCGATTACTGGATAAGTGATACTTGTAATCGAAGCCATAAAATGTTCATTTTCCATTTTGTGCGGTCCATATTATTGTTCTAGGTACCCCACAGAATGTCTTGATTGTTTGGCAGCCATTAGTACCCACTAACCTGTGCCAAAACCAGTAACTTTGAGTTGATTCAAGACTCCAGCTTATGGCAGCCATTGATAATGCAACAAATCCCGTAAGCACAAAAAACCACCGAAAACGTCTAACAAGCGTTTTTACAAGGTTATGAAACCATCCTTTTAATGTTTGCCACCTGGTACGTTTTAATATTCATAAGATTAACACTTTTGTAACGCAAAGATTTCATATCCATAACTAGAATAATCTCACCTGTGACGCATATTCAGAAAAAGTTCTGCAGAAAATGAGAATCGTCTATAATGAGTGAAGAACTCGATCAACCAACCAGCAAGAAGACCGGTTGCTCCAATTGCTATTACAAGAACAATGTTGGAGGGCCTGTGAAAAAAAAAAAAAAAAAAAAAAAAAAAAAGCCAACTGCTGAAGAAGAATGTACAGCTTTCTATGAAAGTGGGAAAACCCGTAAAGCCTACCGTGTAGCTCTGGTTTCGGACATGAGTGCTGTAAGGATTGCAGCCACCATATGAATTGCCCTCTTTGAGGTTTCATCAATGGTAGCTAAGTATACAAATGTGCTCACTACAGCCATGAATGAAAGCCAGAAATCCATGAACTGAACAAACATCGGTAATACATTTTGTTACAAGTCCATAATATTTGAGGGTGTGTGTCACAACAGGAGATTTTACTAACCTGAAAAACATGTGAAGATAGCGCGCACCAGGTGCCAACATCACACGCATGATATAAGCCACTTGAAATACCACTAGATGTATAGATCACCCACTCTGCAAATGCCTGCATTTGACAGAAAGATACATATTTATGTTCAGATTAAATGTAACAAAAATAGGATAGAAAATACTGCTTTTGACTTTTCAAAGTCAAACAGATTTCAAGAACTCAAATTTGATAACCAAATTAAATAACATGAAGTGTATAAGTTCCACTATATGTAATCTACCATCCATGAAAATTGAAAATAGTCAAACACTTGATTTAGGTCCTCATGGAACAAGTTTATCTGTCCCTGAAAAGGGTATTTTAGGTATTTTACAAATATACAAAAAACTTATCGTTACCTTTTGGCGTAGGGCCCAATAAGCGGGAAAAACGAATGCAGCATTTGATGCGATAAGCGAAACCGATTGAAGTATATACCCTACAAGGAATGTTACAGGACATCATATAACATTACAATTTATGTCATTGCTTAGATGAAAAAAGTAAAACGAGGCAAAATACAGACAAAGTATATGAAAAAACCATACATCCACTTCCATATTTACAGTAGGCTCACTGAAAATATCCTCTAAATTCCAAGATTACCCTTGAAGATTATTGTGTGTACTATGTAAAGGATCCAACCATAATGTAAAAAACTAAGGGTGCATTGATAACTTCACACAAGGTAAGAGGTTTCTTGATATTAGAAGGGGTAACAGATAGATGAAGCACATATACCCTCACACACATAGAGATTAGAGAATGAACAAAATGCAAGGTTGGTTCCACCCCACATTAAATGACACTCTCCGGAAACGATTCTCGAGTTCCAAGATTACACTTTATGAATGTGTGCGCCATAAGCCCATAAGACTACCCTTGAGTATAAATGAGTGTACTATGTTAAAATCTAAAAGATCCCAGAGTATTGAAAACAACAAGGGTATTTTGTAACTTCACATAAGCTATTATGCATACCACTATTTGCATGTTCAAAAGACTGAGAACCAAACTCAGAACCCCATGAATGTCGATGCTTTGCTCCCTTTGTCCATCCTGCATACATATAGTTTGTAGCTTATGTCTAAGCACTATATCATTCATTCATACTCGATGCAGGGGGACAGATGGCAGAGCATTGACATTCGCCCCACGCCCCTCCTAGATGAAAGGAAAAAAATAAAGATTCTTAATAAGTGTATTCCAGAAATTAAAAAAAACATGCAAAAAATAATGTTTGTGTTTATATTTTCTGGGTTCCACATTCCACATATATAGTGACATGAATATGAAGATATTAAAGGTGGGTCTCCTGCGCTTAATGAAAATAAAAAAAAATAATTTTTACATTTATTCATTTGAGTTACCTCGATGGGAGACAAGTTCAACGCTACAGTCAAAGCCTCCATGTGTATGATCACAGTTACAATAGCTGAAATAAGTTATAATGATACATCATATCAATGAAAGCAAGTGAGCAAACAAGAGTAATATCTTTGTGCCATAATGCAGCATTTGACTAAACATAATTTCAAGAAAGTGTTTGACCTATCTAATCAAATGTCTAAAATATACCATCCATTGCCAACAAAAAAAAAACAAGCTTTATTTAAATATGACAAATTACCTGTAGAGCGACAATCCACTCATTTCAACAACATTTAGACATGTTCCGTGAGAAGAACACCTTCTCGGGCATCTTTCTACCGAAATAGCCATAGTAGTTAGACTTTGACTTTGATGAGAAGAAACCAAATGTTTTATACCAAAACTCCAAGTCCCTCCTCTAGCATATACGATATAAAAACCGACATTTTCTTCATCTGAATCATACAACTTAAAGAACATAGAACCATTACTGTTACTAGTAAAATTCACATAGAAGTAATCCCATTTATCTTCCAATGGTAATCCACCGTATGAAACATAAATCTCATAATTTAATTTAGTATCTGAATTTATTCGAACATGAATGCTTCCTCCAGCTGCACCTGATGGGACGTCTACTACAAAATAAGTCCATGCAAAATCTTGACTTTGACTTTGATTGAGTGAATTGTAGCTAAGAAGAGGCTCAAGAAGGAAAATAGATGACCGTGAAGATCCATTATCGCCTACGGGCATATAGTACGACTCAAAAGGAAGAGCGGGATTCTTCCTCAAAATTGTCTGTGAAGAAAAGGACATTTAAAACCACATCACACTAGAGTTCAACGGGTCAACTTGGGTTGTATCTTATTGCTAAAGGGTCAACGCGTAAAATAAAATAAGTTTAAAAAAGTAGAAGGTCCAACAGGTCAAAGACTGCGAGTAGCACACTCAGATGTTTACAGCCTCCTAAAGAGCGACTTTTCATATTTATCCTCCTAAAATTTGGAAATCTCATATGCATCCTTCTAATTTCATAATATCGTATTTACTCTTTCAATAGTAAAGATAATAAAATAAGTTACTTATACAGTCTGCTTCATTGAACAAACAAAGAGAACATTATGTGCTGAGATGATTCACAGTAAAAAAATGTTACATGTTTGTTTATTAGGTGAGTGAACTGTTATAAATAATCGATTCTATTTATTTAATACGAAATGGGAAAATATGATACTTCTAGTGTATTGTAGGGTAAATATGATATCAAGTTGCGCAAATAAATTGCATATAAGAGCAAATTTACAAACCTGGAGCATGTATCGTTCCCATGTACAGTTCACACCAGCTTTATTTTGAGGACATTGACGCATTTGCCACGTCAGCGAATAGCAAACCTTCATGTTCCTCACTGTTCCATTTGAGAGGTCTAGAGGTAAAATGAGGATATACCACCGGCCAACTTTTGGCGATTGTATAGCCAAAGGGGCATCAATGATATTACCCGAATAATCATGAACAGATGACGATGGCATGGCACCATGCCTAACATAACACATTAAACCAATGCTACCATGATGACTTGTACCGACTGAAAGTTGATTTTGGTTGACTTTGACTTCTGAAGTTGAGATCGTTATTGTTTCAGAAACTCCAAACAAGTCCAAAGTGTAGATTTTAGTTTCATTTGGGCCGCTGCACGAGCTTTCATAGTTGTTTCTGCAAGAAACAAAGTTTTCTTGTATTGAATTCTGGTCAACGCAAGAAAGTTGGTCAATGGTTTGGTTACAGAATTGGCCTGAGATAGACGGGCCCATACAACCTTCAATGCTCACATTTCCACTAAAAGAAAAGCCCAATCCTCCTCGATTTATCTGTAGCAGAAAGTATATACTAACAATAAAAAAAGTATGATACTGATAATAAAACTGATAATAAAACCATAGATGCACATTATATGACTGTTTAAAAGAACGGTGTTACCATCTTTGATTGGGTCCTTGTCGATCCAATGCCATTGAATAGGCCAAAGTACCATACACCTGGAGAAATCTGTTAAACAACATGACAAATGCAATTTTAATTACTTATATATGTGTGTGTGCGCGCGCGCTTTTAAGCCTGGCCACTGCCTTGAAACTATAGAGGGGAAATCAAACCTGTTCATTTGTTAGTCTTAAAAGAATATTTTTCTGCATAGGGTAACACTTCTCTGCAAATTGGAGACTTTGCGTTCCCAAAGATTCATAAGAAATAGGATCCAACACTGCGAAACCAAGTGAAAAAAATAATGAATAAGACTTCATTTTATAAAACCTTAAATCGAACAAGCCATTAAAAAACAATTCTATTTTCAAATATTGGTAGCCTCTTAACGAGGCTCTGAACCGTTCAGCTTTGAATGGTTCAGCATTCAGACTGTTTGTTTCAACCTAAAAAAGGCTCTAAATGGAATGGTTAAGAGCTGAACCATTCAGACTTGGTGCAGCTGAACCTTCAGACCTCTTAATGATTCAACACTTAATCAACCAAACAGCCCCTAAGTGTTCCATGTAAATTGGAATAAAAAAAACAAAATTTTTGACAATTGCCAACAAAAAATGATTATTATAATCTACATCGATAAGATTTCCTTTGTTGTTACTACTAACGGGCAATTTAAAGATGTACCCTATGATAAAAACTACGTGGCCGATCAAGCGAACAAGTTTCATTTCAAATTTGGTAAACATACGATACACGAAAATTTAATGCAATGTAAGTAAGTATATTATTTTGAACAAAAGAGTTTACCATTGTACCTAAACCAGTTATAGAGGTGTTATATGCATCAGGCAAAGGAGGGCTGCCTTCGCGGACACATATCACAGGGAGATTATATATACTCGCTTTCTTAAACTGATCTTTATCCTGGAATTTGAACAACATGTTCAACAGCTATGAGAAAAACAATGCATGAATAAACCGACAGGACCAAAAATCGACGAAATACCACTTTTAATAGGCATACTTACATGGTGTACATCAGACTCTAAAGCAATAGTCATTGAAGAAAACAATGTTGGTATATCAACTGCAAGAAAATTTAAGAAGTATCAGATTAAAAAAACTCTTGGCAATATACTCAACCAAGGGCGAAGCTTTAGAAGGGACAGAGGGTGCCCTGGCCCCCACCGTTTTTTGGCTCGGTAGTATAAATTTTTCCGTTTTCATCAAAAAAATTGTATATATCAAGTCCAGCCCCCGCTTAGACTATCCGTTGTGGAAGCGCGAGCGGCATTACGCGAACGGAGTTTTTGCACCGGCGTTCACCTCATGACACAACAGCCCCACGCGAACCCCGACGCGAGCGAGCACAAGCGACGGTGGTCGCGTGGGCTAACGGGAGAAACTGACATTTGGTCGCGTCGATGCTCACCTCCAGCCACAACAGGGTCAAGTGATCGGGTTACTTGAGAGTCACGTCGGTCGGTCGCTCGCGGCTCCACAACGGACGGCCTTAATTAAAAAAAATCAGGTCTCGTGATTTTCGGCCCCGCCAACCCAACACTATTTTCCCAAGTTGTCATAATGTTGGGCCACCAAAGAAAATCATTGAAATGATAATTACAGTTTAATCAGTTAGTAACCAAGTAGATTAAGAACCAGCAACAGATAATCAGAATTCGATCAATTAGATAAGAATCATAATCTAACGACACAAAGTTCAATCAAAAGCATGAATTGAACTGCAAAAACCAGATGGCTGACGATCATTACCTCTGATATAACGCCAATCATAAGGTCTGATGGAAGTTTTAGAGTAAGTAAAGCTTGAAATTGTGAAAGAAGCATCTTCATGCGAACAACAACCAATGAGGAGGAAAGTAGTAAAATAACTAAAAAGGTAGAATCTGTTGGAATAAACAAAATCGGCCATATGATTATGATATGAATCCTGCAGGTGATTGTTGACGTGTGTAATCAATTGGAGTTGTAATATATTATTGAAACAAAGAACAGAGATGAACAAAATAATTGTATGATTCTTGACTTTTGGACTTTTGGTTGGTAGACCGTGAGTCCTCTAGATGGTCAAAGTCTTGTACAAAATATTACTGTACTTGACAGGGGATATATATATAGAGTAAAGATCCGGTACAAATAACTTTTTTGGTAAGAACTGTGAGAATCAAAGGAGGGTATTTTTTTTTTATTTTTTTTTTCAAAATTTTTTTTTCCCATATTGTTAAACAAGTATTATAGTATTGAAAACTAAAAAAAAAAAAAAAAAAAAATTGGTGTAGAGTAATTACGTGTAGAGTAATTACATAATTACTCTAGTGTAAACTAATGTATTTACCTTAATGACGTAATTACACTAAAAAAATTTTTTTTTTTAAATTTTTTTTTTGTATTATTCATCTAGAAAGAATGTTTAAGCACATGGGAAAAAAAAATTCTAAAAAAAAAATAATTTTTTTTTACCCCCTTTGATTCTCACAGTTCTTACAAAAAAACTCTATGTATTTGATCTTTACTCTATATATATATATATATATATAGGGGATGGTTATAATAAAAACCCTTCAAAATGAGTAAACCTTGCAAACTAAATCCTAGCCATCCATCCATTTAATCTATGGTCACCATTTTTTCTATAATATTAATTTAATTAAATATGTGATAAAGGACAAGAAAGGGTAATACGGTAATTTGGTTTTTCTGAAAAAGAGACTGACAAAAGCTGATATGACACCCCCATCACATCATCTCTCTCTTACTTTTTTCACATTGTTATATAAATTGTCAGATGCCCGAGTTACATATGTAACATACGCAGTGTTACGTACGTAAAATCCGTCACGATAGTTTTATATTAATTTAGAAAAATCCTAACCTGTTAATTTTTTTAGTACAACATGTTTGTTTTGATTTTACTGTACCAGTACCAGAGTTGTTGCATACGTAACGAAAGGTCCATATGGTTATTTTTTGATATTCACTACTTTTAAGATTCATGTGAAATTAGTACTACATTGCATTACATTACAAAAACCTTGCAGAAAACATACTACTAAAAAAAGCGATACATCATATTGTTCATCCGCCTAAAACATACTAGTCAAGAAATATATTACAATGAAACTGTATCAACAACAAAACATACAATTAAAGATTCATACCCCACCATGCATGCAATAACCCCGGCATCCCGCACTGCAACCAACAGTAGCTGACGGCATCCAATAACCATACTTTGCATAAAAAGCCCACTGTTCCTCAGTATAACCTATACCCTCCCATTCAGCCCTAATACGCCCACCTCCCGGATACGTGAACGGCAGCACGGGTTTGTTAAGTTTAGGTTCATATGGTTCTTCATATTCAGCCCCTAGGTCTGATTCATAACCAACCGCCCATTCAGGTGTGTGATTTACATCATGCACATCATCCTCCGGTGTCATATAGTCTTCTGGTGGCGGATATTCTTCGGGGAAGACGTAATCAAAGGCCGCATTCCAATCAAAATCTTCGTCACTTTCAAACCCATCGTCCGCCTGCACTACGGATATAACAGGTTCTAATGGCGGAATGTCCGGGGCAACGGGGGGGGGGGGGGGGGGGGCGGGTTCATGTTCGGCTGCGACAGGAGGGATGACCAAATCAACCGGTGGGGGTGGTTCAGGTACAATTGCAATGTCCGGTTCATTTTGAGGTGGCTCGTGTACAATTGGGATGAGATGGTCACGGCCCTCAAAAACCTCCCAAGGCGGAGTGTTGGGCTTGGAATCCATGCTTTGACAAAAACAGGACCTGTAACGTATGTTATAGCAGATTAAGTGTTGACATTGGAAATATGAAACAGGGGAAAAAAACTACTCTCTATTAAAAACATATAGGTAACAGAGAAAAACTAATGCTGCAAAAAACAAAAAAAAAAAAAATAATCTATGACTAAAGGTGGAAAAAACACGATTGTTACATGTGTAACAAGGTTTTTTCTGGAAACACATACAAACTGCTGTAGTCTGCACCCAGCATCCATTTTTTGCTGGTATAGAAAGCAAACTTTGACTACAAAACAGATACGCTACACACGTAACACCCGAATATTACATGTGTAACAGGAAAACACAGACAACACTTATCTAATCTGCAATGAACAGAGAACAGAGTTTGATATGGTAAAACACAGAAACCATAATATCTTTTTGAAAAAAAGATATGCTACACACGTAACAGTCTAACTAAACACAAAGATTATACAAAGATATGTCTTCGATTACACTCAGAAAATTTACTATTATTTTACTATTATGTTCTAAACCTAAATGACTCCATAATCAATCATCCAAAAAAAAATCTTTTTCGATGGTTTCAATTACAAAAAAAAGATTAATAAAAAGTCTAAACTTGATTATTATAATATATCAGAAAAAGAATTTAACAAACAGGGGGCATTTCTTCTGTAAATAAGACATAGGTAACATAAAAAAACTCATACATGATAAAAAGAAAAAAAAATAGACAGGCATGGTGCAAGAACACACGAGTATTACATGTGTAACAGGAAAAACACAGACAACACTTGTCTAATCTGCAGTGAACAGAGAACAGGGTTTGATATGCTAAAACACAGAAACCATAATATATTTTTGAAAAAAAGATATGCTACACACGTAACAGTCTAACTAAACACAGAAACCATAATATATTTTCGATGGTTTTTATTATGTTCTAAACCTAAATGACTTTATATTATATTAGTGGTTTTCCATAATCAATCATCCAAAAAAAATAATCTTTTTTGATGGTTTCAATTACAAAAAATGAAGATATTTTAGTAAGAAGTTTGGTTGAGACATATAATCAAATACCTGGTCTACATCCACAAACGCAGAAACTTGCAAAAGAATTTCAACAGTAATTTTAGCATCAAATGAGCAAACTCAACTACAGTATGACAATTCAAACGTGACCACAATCATTAAAAGATGTTTACATATCATAAATTACTATCCCCTCAACCAACCCTCTAACCCTCTGTTTTATGAAAACATTGAATAAACTTCTTATTTTGATAATAATATTATTATATTAATCTTCTTTTTTTTATTCAAAATCACTATCCCCTCAAACAACCCTCTAACCCTCTGTTTTATGAAAACATTGAAAAAAAAAATTGTGTGATTAATTACATACCTGGTAATTCGGAAAGCTGTTCGAGCTCAAGCAGTGGATTGGGACGATTTCGGCTCCGGTTCGCCACCTGAAATCTCGGTCGAATCTGTTTGTTTAACGTAGGAAACCGGATTAATTACATATGGCGTAGGAACAAGGACAGCGATCACTTTGGAATGGTGATGCAAAACATTAAAGCTTCATCCTGGATTATTAGAGAGAGAGAAGAGAGAGAGAGTGTGTGTGTGAAAGAGAGAGATGAGTTGTTTATATAGGAGGGAGAATAAAGAATTCAAACTTTTAAATGGGGGGAAAAGCAAAATTACTAATATAGCCCTCAAGGCATAAAATAATACAATTATTAATGGGTGATGTGGAGCATTATGGTCCACTAGTTAGGGTTTCATGAGTTTTCTCATTTTGGAAGGTTTCTCTTTTCCCTTTCCCCTATATATATATATATATATATATATATATATATATATATATATATATATATATAGGGCAATTATAAAATGAAAACCCTCTTGAGTTGAGAAAACCTTGGAAACCAATGTAAAATACATGTTTTTAAGTGTTTTGGGCCAAAAAAATAAAAAAAGCGCCGAAGGGATTTTTTTAAAAAAAATAAACAAAGCTGCGAAAACACATGTTTACACCTGATAAAAAACAACAAATAGCTGAAAACATATGTTTTTTTAGCAACTTTGTTTATTTTTTTTTTTAAAAATCCCTTCGGCGCTTTTTATATTTTTTTGGCTCAAAATACTTAAAAACATGTATTTTACATTGGTTATTTTTTTCAAAAAAAAAATTGATTTTTTACATGGGTTTCCGAGGTTTTCTCAACTCAAGAGGGTTTTCAATTTATCCTTCCCCTATATATATATATTACCGCACGTTGCTGCGGGTATTTTTAGTCATCTAAGGGTGTGCATGGGTTGGTTTGGCTTGGTTCGGTTTTTACAAAAAATCATAACCATTACACTCGTATATCATGAAAAGAATTACCGCTCGACGGGTAATTTCATATCCTCGATTCGAATTGTGCTAGAAAGAGTTATCTATTTTCTATAACTTCTTCCTCTTATTTTCTTTTGTTTACTGCTTTTTGTACGCTGAATTCTAATTGTTAGAAGGAACAATCTTATAACTTATGAAACATGCTTTGTCTTATTTTCTGTTAATGGAGTTACTAATTATCATATTGCGTAAATCTGATGTAGATGAAATTCAAAAACAACTAAACAACTATCTGTACCTAAATCTAATATAGATGATAGATCAATATCACAATTAATTGGTGTTTAATTTTATAGTCTGATGTAGATCAATAGCACAACTAAATGATGTTCTAATTAAAAAAGAGCATGTTATATAGATTATACACTAACAGTTCACCTTATACTAACTACTTTGTTTAAATTAAAAAGTGAAACATAACCTCAAATAAAAAGTTTTTCAAATGAGTTAGGTCAAAAAATACAAAAGTTGAGATCGACCCATTAAATTATGAATAAACAATAAAGAAGATCATAAGTTATATTAACATCACCAATTACAAACTAATAAGATGGATTAAACCACAAGAATGTATCAAAAAGTTCTTAACCTTTGACGCCAGTCTTTTATTTGCTTCATCCAGTTCTAGATTCTTTTTATACAACTTTGTAGCCGTGATACCAATCCGCAAATATCACTCTGCAACAAATGAACCAAACAAGATTTTAAGCATATAAGAAGGCTTCACGAAGTACATCAAGATTTCCACAACACTCGAAGCTGAAGTCTACCCCACCTTCTGTCATCTCTCTTATTTTCTGTATGAGTTTAGTGAAAAATTTATTAACATTAAATTACATCATCATAATGCTTAATCATATGAATACTATGATAACAAATGTTTAGAAAAGGATAAGAAATTTAATATATACATACATGTGCTACATACTTATCTCATAATTATAAGATCCCTTAGGTTTATAAAGTTAGTCATGCCCAATGTTTGGCCTGTCATAATAAATAGAAGTTAATATGTTGATCAAGTATTTAGTAAATGCATTTCATTACACCAATATGGCTAAGAGATACTCTTAGTTTGAGCTTTGTTGCAACTCTAAAGATTTAATTTGGACTTCAAAATTTATTTACAATAAATTACTTTAATTATTCAACAAAGATGTAACCTATGAAAAATATTAATGAAGGGCTAAATATTAAATCAATTTTTTCCTGAAAAAAAAGAATATAGATCTTAATATATGTTTTGTAGCTTGCATGTGGTATAAGTTGGTTGAAACATATCCCACATGAAGGAAACGTCTACACAAACTTTTCCAAGTTTAGTGAGACACACCTTAAGAGCCCATAAACATGAGAACGCCTAACGTGTATATACATGGAAATACAAAAAAACACAAAAGTTGAGATCGACTCATTAAATTATGAATTAAGCTTAACAATAAATAAGATCATAAGTTATATTAACATCGCCAATTACAAACTAATAAGATGGATTAAACCACAAGAATGTATCAAAAAGTTCTTAACCTTTGACGTCAGTCTTTTATTTGCTTCATCAAATTCTAAATTCTTTTTCTACTACTCTTGTAGCCGTAAAACCAATCCGCAAATATCACTCTTCAACAAATGAACCAAACAAGATTTTAAGCATATCTTAAATACTCATGCCTTGAGCATTATTAATCAAGCATGTTTTTTTTTTTTCATTTTTTGGTTGCAAATCAAAACATCTGATAAGAAGCACAACAAACACAATTATAGATTAACCTACACCTAAATTAAGCCCTAATTAGAAGGAAAAACCCAACTAATTTCACAAAAATCCTCCGTCCAAAACGTGAAAATTCCATAAAACATACATGATCACTTCACTAACAATTAAACAAACGCACAAAGTACCTCTAAAAACATACTAAATGATTAAAAAAACAACAGATTCATTGAGTTCACGAAATACCTCTAAAAAGGTTCAATTGAATAACATGGATTTGAGGCCTGCGATTTCTAGGATTGACAATCAGAATCATAAAATGCTTGTGGAATTTCAGAACCGATAGTAGATGTTTGAGTTGGTGGATTAAAGGTGAATATTATGATTCAAAATAATGATTTTATAGTTGTCATCAAATTAAATTGAAACAATAACTTTTCACCTTTAATGGATCATTGATTTCTTGGAAGGTGAAAGGTGGAAGGGTATTATGTAAGACCCTAACCCGTAATCACGCGATTATTGCCTAATCTTACGGGTTTGGACCTTAACTAAAAACCACTCCCGATTAAAACTTTGAAATTATGAAACCCAACTTAATGAATCCCATACACGTTTAGTTCCAATAAATTTTTACATCATTGCTACAAAAAGAATGTATTAAAGTTTTTGTTTTTAACGGGAGTTCGTTAGATTCTAGTGCGGAAGCTTGATGAATGTTCGGGCGTGTTCGGTTCTTCTCGCGACTTGATCCTTGCTCCGGGACTTCCTTCACTTGTTTACCTAGCACCATTTCACAAAAATGGTTAGTGGGTTGTCAATGATACATTTAAACTAGTACGGTATTCGTTACACGTTGATACGGAACGAACCAGGCCAAACGGCCCTTTATCAGGAGAACAAACTGCTGCAACTTATGCGCAGCAGCTGTTCGGATCGCTTTTACCCCTTCTAAAACCCAAAATCTGACTTCGACTTTCAAATGAGAATTGTTCTACGCTCCGAGAGCTTTCCAGGCATATAAAGAACACCTCCTAACGATTTTTCTACGATTTTATACGCAATTTTAAAGTTCGTGCTGACGTGCAGGTCAAAGCGCGCGGCCGCTCGGTCTCTGTGAGCGGCCGCTCGAAGCTTCTGATGTGAATTTGGTGATTTTTAAGCATGGGAATCATGTCGCAACCGCATTTGATGATTCCCGAAGCCTAAGTAATGACTCGCCGACTAAATAAACCTTTGTTTGACTGAAATTATGGTCCGGTTTATGTCGCCATGATCCGGTTCTTAGTTTTGAATGTTTATGGCGACTTTTGCCCAACTTGAACCATTTAGACATTTAACTTATCCAAACACCATTTGACCATGCGCAATGCATCTAGTTCATGTTGTCAAGTCATTATATACTTGATCAACTAAAGTGTTTGTCCGATTTGTTCGTTATGATTCCGATTATTAGATTTATCCTTTAGTAAATCTTTATAATTTCCCAAAATGCCCCTCCTAGCCAAATCTTTCGATTTAGCCATTCGTGGCGACACTTCTTGATTGAAACCCATTGTTTTAGACTCAATGACTTGTTTAAAAACTTCTAAGCCCTTACGGACTTAGATTTTCAACATTTCTCAAGATTGTTCTAATGTGGTCGATTCTAAGCGCCTTAGCGCGCATTAGACATAGTTATGGAAATAACTTACTTGATTTGCACCCACACTTCATCTGGGTACTTTTATCACCTATGTTGCTTCGCCCGAAGGTGTTTATTCGACTACGGACTTACCGGGTGGTGTCGACCCATTCTCATACCTTGTGCGTATCCTCCACGATTCTTAGCATCAATCGTGCATGCGCAAATGCATCTACCTGCGTGCTTTCTAAATATACACATTAATTCCTCGAAACTCAAATGGTAATACCTTGCCATTTGAGCCGTTTAACCTCATGAATCTTATTGCTTGAAAAACAAGCATCAAGTATTGGACTCACATGGTGGGGATATCACCATTTGATCCGTTTAGACACGTCGTTCATAATACTAAGTTATCCAAGTTTTTATATATGGTTCAAGTGTCACAAACTTGACCCATTTAACAACATTCTTAACAACTTCATTCAATTGATTTAATTGGATTAAAACATCATTTCTCACATATCTTTATTAGTTGACCCGTTTGATGGATTTCTCCATTTGGTCATAACTCATTATCTCGATTAAGGTCATAAACCGCATTTTGTATTGAGTGCACATAAGGCGACCCACTTAATAGATTCTACCCCTTAGGGTTTATCTTTATCTCGCACTCAAGATTTAAAACTAATATTTATAACAATTTAAGCTATGTTATAGTATATTGGTGTAAGTAAAACTTACCTCGCATCCGTTCTTGTTTCCATAAGTATCCGACTTGCATTCGTTTGACCCGTTTGCATCCCTAGTTCTTGTACCTAACTTAGGAACATGTCAAACTCGATTATTAGAATACATAATATGGAATTTTGTTCACTATCCATAACATCATGTATTCATTATCATTACTAGCTAAATCCATAGCCATTTTCTTACATGTCTAGTTGAGATTAACTCACCTAGGCATTTCATCAAACATTTGGCGTGCATCCACCAATATACTTAGTTTTCAACATTCTAAGTTTAACCAAAATATAGCCATATGTCTAATTATTATCATAACAAGATATTTAGGCATTTCAACTAAATTTGATCATTATAACAACTCCTAAGAGTCACCCAAGACTACTAATCATGTGTGGTTTCAACCTAGAGGTTAAACCCCAAATCTTACATATTCACATAATCATATGATCAAAATCAAATACACATATTAGTGTGATTTGTGACCGGATTGTACATGTTTAAGGCTCCCCAAGACTAGGGTAACCCATATTAACCATCAATTCCACGTTTTTATCAAAACCCTAAATTTTCATATGAATCAAAAACGAATATAACATCAATTTCTACCAAATAAAAGGTACCTTGATGTTCTATAAGCCTTAGATAACCCATATCTTGCTAATGCACTGAAAAACCCCTTGATTTGACTTGGATTTGAGCTTGAAATTGGTGTTTTGGGGTTTGAGGTTCAAGGAGGTGAACCTCCTGATGTTAATCGTATACATACACACACAAGTGTGTGGGTTCTCATTCAATTTACCATTACATATTTCTTGTTTGGCTAGATGGCAACTATAGTCCCTCATGTTATCCCACTGTCATTTTCGTATAAGAACTAGCTCATAAGCTAGTTTCAAACACCTTTCATTAATTTATAAACATAATATTATTAACTAGGTTATTTCCATGTTAGAATATAACCCATATTATTATCCTCTAAGTCACGTGTTATTATATTGCTAATCACGCCTAATGGCGTAGTTAGGCGAACGAATGGTTTTGGGGTGTTACATATTATGGGGATGAGATTTTAGTTTTTAACTAAAAACAAAACACAAAATTACTATCATAACCTCCAAAGTGTCTTAATTGTCATAACTATACCTATTATACCCTTAAATTTATTGCTTAAATATGTTGTACATGTTGCTTCTTAAGTTGTATGGAAATGAAAATGACCATGTTGGCCATCACTCCTCCTTTATAATGTACTAGTTGGTAACCCGCGCGTTGCGGCGGGTCTAAAAACTACATCAAATTGTATCAATTCATTAAGACGTAAAATTCATCGAAAACTTTTTATTTAAATGATATATTAAATAACGAATACTTGTAACAACATAAGATAATTATTCTTATCTCAACTAAAGTATAATAACATCCGTACGAATTATTGAAATAAATTGATTTTAGGTGGATTCTAGTAATAATCCATTCAACAACTCGTAAGGTTAGTTCCATAATACATTTATTCTCAAGACTACACTACCTCACACGTAACACTTTGGTCACGCCTACCACTTAACGATATATACTATTAAATGATACAAACAACTTTGCCAAATAACTTTACGTTTTGTTTCATACGTGACATACACACATGAATTCACCAAAGTTGCTCCATGTAATAAATAATAAGTAGGAGAGGGGATGTACAAGAGGATTTTGCATAGAAGGGTATTATTGGGAAAATTTTCATGACATTTTGGATGTGAAGCACTAAACTTTTCATATGCCATCTTAAAAAACATAGGAAATTACTAATGTAGTCATCTCTCCTCCTTAATAAGGTAACATAGATTATAGATATTATAGATTATAGATATATATGGAAAAATCACCTATCCATCCCTTGACTAACCGCACTTACCAAAATACCCCACTCTCGTCTCTTCTTTTTGGAGAGACATTTTAGGTGTCTCCAGTGAGGTTTCCCATGGGACCAATACAAAACCGACACATGAAACCTCACAAGTTTCAATACACAATCAAAGTTTGGTTAATGTTGTTGGGCCCAATTGATATTGGGCCAAATGTGATCCATATATCTTGATAAAAACCAAGTTACATCCGAATAACGGATAAGCGAGTAAATTACGTCGTTATCCCCTTTTGAATCGCAAAGCCTTTATACAAAATATAAACCATATTCTACTAAATAGAATGAAGCAAATAAAGAAAAGATTTTTAGTGTTCTTGAGTGGGGTTTTCTTGTTTTAACATAACTTGTTCATGAAAAAAAAATAAAAAATTATAGATTATGAATGATTAAATGAAGATTGAAGTATTGTTTGTTACCTGGTCATGTAAGGAAAAAGAGGAATCTTCATCTGGGAAATTAGTGATGATATTCCATTGAGATTGGTTGAGCTGACAAAAGTGCTTCTGTTGTAACAGACATTGATCAGCATCATTTGAAACATTTGTGTTTGGGTAGAACAGTGTTGAGATTTTTGTATATTTTCGTATTCGCATGGTGGAAATAGAACAAACGGAACACACAGAAGCGAGGTGGCTAGAGACAGAGTCTTGTGTAATAATCTATTTTGTTAGGATAGGAGGTGTGCATATAGTAGTCATGTACAACTTTCAATTTAAGATGTACAAGTATGTGATGGATGGGTAAGTTTTTGTATCAACCATGGTTGTAATCAAGCAGAGTTAAGTCGAGCCGAACAGAGAGCTAGATAGGGCTTGAACTCAGTTTGTAAAAAGATCGAGCCATTTCGTTAAGAATGAAATATATAATTTAGTCGTATAAATATTAATCTTTCCTAAAATGGTATTAAGTAAGTATTGGGGAGCAAGGGTAGACATGATCGGGAACCCATACGTGATCGGTAACACCATCATTGGTGGTTCGGGTAAGAGTATCGAGTGTGGGTTTTAGGATTGTGTATGTGTGAGAGAGAGTTGTGTAGTGGTGTGTGAATAGTACCTGAACGGGTTCCACCCTTGATTCCGGTGACTTGACGTGGTACCGCTTGGTTTGTTATCCTTAGTATACATCCATTCCTCCCTCATATTTTACACATTCATTTTTCCTCCAAACCCCCCAAATATCAATCAATCATACCAAGATATCCCACCAATAGTAGAAACTATTGGTAGGGTCAGGGGAGGGTGAGATGTAGGCACATCTTACCTCTACCCATTAGGATAGAGAGGCTGCTTTCAGAGAGACCCCCGACTCAAAAAGAGAGAACAGAAGACAGGCAAGCATACAAGTAAGGAGACAAGCACCACAGGGATATATCGCTATCGGCTAACGGACCAAGTGCGGGAATAAGCTAGTAAGATAGTGCATAAAAATATAATACATTGAACATCCTACAAACATGTAAGCGAGACTACAACCACATGAAAGTTTCACACTAAAGCAAACAGAATAAATAGACACATGAATCAAAATAGGTTTAGAAAACCTATAGTTAAGGTCTCATAATACCCGGTTATGCTACCTAAGTGTCAAATCCTAAAAGTCACTTACTTTAATCCTACTTTCCACGAACTCCAAACCCCCCAAATAAATAAATAATAATACATGGCATAAATCGAAAAGGTTATTTAGTTCTTAGTGATAAAGAACCGTTTATTTAGAGTTACACAAATGTTTCTTGTGCTTTGCACATATTACAACTTTGATCCATGTAACTTTTAAAATATACATATGCTTGGTGATATGCTTGGTGATTGTCGTATTTTTCACTTAAATGAGTGTAAAATGTACAATTTATATTCTTATGCTAAAAGACAAAACACGGAATAATCTTTTTTTAATGTTAAATTATTCAAATACGGCACACTCCACTTACCTGCATTTTCAACCACGACCATCCACCCTCGTCTTCGACCACAACCGACTCAGAACTTAGGCGAATTTGCAAAAACAAAACCAATAATGAATAATACCAAACATATGTGCTGATTGGGGTAACTTACTTATTAATCTTGATTTTTATTGTGTTGGAAATTATATATGTGAATGCGAGTTTGGTCTTATCCCACATTGATTGGGGAATGAAAACTAGATTGGTCTATAAGAGGAAACCAAATTGAAAGGAATAAAATGTTTAGTCACTTTTTATTTGGGCACCTACCTACGCGCACAGGGGGGTGTGCAAAAATAGGTTTTGGTTCGAGAAAAATTCCTGAACCAACACGACCTGCGGACACAAATGCAGCTCGAAAAAATCCGGGTTCGCGTGACGCTGGGTTTTGGTACCCGTTTTGATTTTATTTTTGTGACTATAGAAAACTTCCAGAAGAAGTCTCCTTGTCTTCAGCTTCCAGAAGACTGTTTCAACTTCCTGGTTTCAGACAAGTGGGATAGTCCGGCAGTGCACAACCACTGTTCGAAGCGGTATACCCTGGGAACAGATAACGAATCTGTTTAAGAGAATTGTGTCAAACACAAGCCCGGTTCTGTAAATATTTTACTGTTTCTTCTTCTCTAATTTTTGTAAGCCTTTTCTAACATATTGTCCATCAGGGTTGATGTGCTCTTTTTTAAGGGTGTTTCGTCATTTTACACAGCATTAGCTTGTTAGTTACACCGTAGTTACAAAATGCATACCACTCAGAACATTGGTGTAATTTAGCAGCATTGATAAAATCTGTGTGAATAACCATTCATGTAATTAAGTCGTTTATTTATGTATTAAAAGTTTACAAACAAAAACAAAAAGGAAGATTCACACATCTTTCCATGATTCTTATACACAATTACATAGCAAACACACATTTGACATTTCTATTAATTGAACCCTTTAACTTGAATCGGTTCAAAGTGAAATGAAAAAAGAAGTGCAGAGTGCAGACCAACATCACCAACTAAAACTTATGGACTCAAAATGCAAGTTTGAAGCTAGCCCAGATGAACATATGTTTGCAACCTCATGCCTCAACTTCTTTGGCCCACAAACAAGGACTCCAACACTTGATTCTTTTTGCTCAAACAACATTCCTATAAAATAAACATTAAATAAGTATATGTGACAACATTGTTTGCGTTTGGTAATGATTGCTTAACAAGTACTTATTCAAATGAGGTCAAGGGTTCGAGTTTTGCCAAAGACGGATTGTTGTCAAAATCTGTTATTAAAAAAAAAGTAACAAAAATTTGTTTAGAAAATTTTAATAATAAACTATTTTTTTTTTCATTTTGTATAATGTATATGGCCTGACTCTTGCTAGTGTCACCTCTAACTGATTACGAAATGTTAAATAGAAACTTACTTTTAAGATCTGGCCTTTCACCGTAATGTACATTTGTGGATTGAAGGAGTGAATGTTGGGGCACGCTTTCGAGCTCTCTATCCATGTTATAAAACCATGAATTAGGTGAGCTAACCGGTGTCACACCTTCCATGTTTTGAATTTGCTTCGAGTCCATAGCATTTTTCTTGTTCCACCAAAATCCCACACAACATGTTACCATTATAGACAAACAAATGAGTAACATGTTCAATGTGGCTTTCAATCCATACGAGTACACTTTGTTCGTGTTGTTATCAATAGGGTAGATGTAAAATCTCGTTAAAAGTCCCATAGATAAAAGGAAAACCACAAACGAAGATGAAATTATCGCTCCAAGCCATAACCAACCGTTTTGTCCTAATATTGGAGTTATGGGAACATCAGAGGGGTTTGGTTTGAGCCAAATGGTCCTCACTAGCTTCTTATCATTGGTCGTAGGTTGTTTCTCTCGTGTCACATAGGCCTCGATTTGTAACTCTAACTTAGAAAACTCTGTTGGTGCACCAGATGTAGGCAACAACAATTCGAGCATGGTGAGATCTGAAGAGTCTTTAAACGCACTTATTAAGAGAATTTTTGGAGCTTTACGTTTTAGAGTTTCTGTGATGTAAACAAGCTCCCTAAATATCGAAATAAATGGTGTGACCCCACTTCCTCCACTCACCATCACTAGCGTATCGTGCCTGAAACCCCAATTTGTTTTAGTATACATGAACTGACTAAGAGACATTTGACTTAACAATATCAATGTAGCCACACCAAACAATAGCTTACGGGTTTAATTGTTAATAAGAGCCAATGGCGGACCCATGTGTAGTGTAAGGGGGTGGGCGCCCCCCTTAAAAGATAAATTTTAGTGTACTTTGTAGGCAAAAATCCCGACCACACCCCTTAAAAGTTTGGTTAAACCCTTTGATCGCACCCTTTGAAAAAAAAATCATGGGTCCGCCACTGATAAGAATAAACAAACAAACATAACTCGTTCTTGTGAGTTTTTTACCTTAGAAAATTAGTCGATATAGGTCCATAAGGTCCTTCAACGCATACATCGAGCCGATCAATAAAATTTGGGGATGATAGCATTTGGTATAATTTCTTAGACCAACTTCCTTCACCTTTGATCATAACACTTAGCTTTTCAGGCTCCAAATTGCTGCTTGAACTAATTGTGAATGGATGCCATTGAATCTTTGAAATACTTGGGACATTGATGAATATGATGCTTGTTGGTGTATAATTCAAACCTATTATAATATCATAAAAACCTTTATGTTTTAAATAAAACTTCATATATTATGTTCCCAAGTTATATATACTCAATCGTACCTATGCTTTTGGAGAAGTTTAGTTCGAGAGTTTCACAAGGTAGAACACGAGTAGAAACCAAACGAACGTTCCCTTTCGATTGTAAATATCTTAAGAATCGATCAATCATGAAGAGGTAGAATCCTGGAAGCATTAAGAAGGCGTACGATACGCCAACATGGAACACGAAGAACACAACGAAGATGATGTACAAGTAGTGAGTGTAGAAGAAAACCTCAAACATCTTTCGCCTAATGCGAGGGATCGTCGTTGCCCACATAATCAATCCCGCTACCAAAGCCAACTCTCCGGCTACATTTGATACTCCGGTTTTCGCCCATTTCAACATCTAAAAGCAACATTAAAAACACAAGCCTCATAACGTTGCAATAATATAACAATAGTTATGTATAACAACTTGTATCCATACATACTTTGACCGATCAGACAATAATTGGCTCGAAAAACATGTGATTGTGTTGACAAAACTTTGATTGATTAGTCAACAAGGAGTGAGCATGATTCACTTCTGCCTCATTATAGGTTAAAACTAAACCTATAACCATTGTTTTAGTTCTTATACATTTATAACCGCTAGGTTTTGTTTAAAACAGTTACTCGGTCAATTAATATATCGACAATATTTTTTTTAAAATATTTTTTTTACGAGTAATAATTAATAAACGATAACTAACATGTTATACATAGAAAATTGTATTTTTTTAACATATAACATATTATTTATTAAAAAATAAAAATATAGATGTTGGCTTTGACATCGATTCGATTAAGGGGGTGTTTGGGGTTGAATTTTGAAATTGATTTTTAGATTATTGCGTTTTGAAACGCAAATAATCAGTTTTTAGTGTTTGGGGTTGAGTTTTGAAATTAATTTGTAGCGTACCAAAACGTAATAATTTAAAAGCAGCTCCATCCTCGCTTTTCAAAAACGCAGAAGCTGTTTTGAACAATCTCAAACACCCTCTAAATCGGTTATTATCACAAAAATCATACCAAAACATCAGTCTCACAATTACCGGGTTTTTTTTGTTTAAAAATATAATTCTCATTCATAATTACGAAATAAACCAAGTTACATCTGGATAATGGGTAAGCGAGCAACAAGCTGCGCCGCTATCCCTAAAACTTTGTACTTATATACTTATATAATTCTTACTTTTTAAGTGGAAAATATGCTGCCCAATTACCGGGTTTTTTTTTGTTTTGTTTTTATTTTGACCATGTTTTCCTAAAACTTTTATTATGATTTAATTATTCGGATTTTTATACTTATATAATTCTTACTTTTTAAGTGGAAAATATGCTGCCCATCATGTGCTCATTATGCATTTTATCTTAATATTTTCCAAATTGGTTGGTCGAATATTTTCAGGACTTGTCAACCATACACGAATCCAAGAGTTTGCAAAACTTGATACCCACTTTTAATTGCCAAAACTCTTTAGGACATTTTAAACATTTTATTTGTTATGATTTATAAAACAATCAACCAATACCTCCGACGTTTGTTTTGTTACAATCCAATAGATGATGTAACAAATGCCATGAGCAGAGAAGAGGGTCATGACTATATGCCCAAGCCATATATGATACTTGACACTGGCCTCCGAAGTGAGCCCGAACGATGGCAATATGGACGAGCCACGAGTAACCGGAAAGAAAAGAAATGCTAGACATAAATTCCCAATTAACCCGAACCGTAGAGCCACTGAATCCAACTTTGATTGCCAACTGTGATTCACAACAAACATCATATGAGTATTATGTAAAATAAGTTACATAAGCATAGGGAAAATCACGAAAATACCATTGACTAATCAAATTCGCGAAAATAAACATGTGAAGCGTCTAAATTTAGACGCTATCCAATGTTTTAGACACTGTCATTTGTATTTTTAGATGCTACCCTCATGTTTTAAACACTAACATTTGTAATTTAGAGCTACCCTCATGATTTAGACACTACCATTTGTATTTTGGACGCTAAAACGTGGTGTCTACATCATACGTTTCAAAATAGTGAGGCGTTTAATTTTGGACCCCTCACATGTTTATTTTCGCTAAAATTTAGTGTGACTTGAAGTCAAGAAAAGTCAAAGGAAGATTGATGTCAATTAACTTACACTTCTTCCCCCTTTTTCGCCGCGGACTTAGGGGTGATCGTGGCAAAACTAACGTGTAAGTATGTCGCGAAAGACCATACAAGGAGAGTGATAAACATTAAGAAGAAAGCGAGCTCGACTTTCGAGACAATCCCTAGACCTTTGATGATCATTGGCCTTTTCCAAATGCTCAAGCCATCGTTGGTAGTTTCTTTGTCTCTGAATTATATAAAAATTAAAATATTTTAACTTAGAACACCAAAATAATTAAGAGAAACATTTAACTTAAATGATGATTATACCCTTCATCATGGTTTTGGTTCGCCTTTTTCCTTAAATGGAGATATACACTTCCTAAGACGGCCATGAATAGAACAGGAAATGTGTAGAGTAACATTGTTGCACCTAAATAGACGTAAAAGGAAACAAAACAAATATATAGTAACGTTATAATCATTTTATACGTTATTTATTCAATATTATGATGTAACAATCGACACTAGTAAAATGAGACTCGACTAAAAATTAATGCTAGTTGGGGAGGTAGAAGTGTAGAACCAAACCTTGAGTTCCAAAGTAAGTTGATATGGTGTGGGCTTTAACCCTAACGAGCCACTTTTGTTTAAAGACATAAGTTGGTGTGATCACCCATAGGAAAAGGTAGCCTATAAACACCATCATTGTAATCCCTTTGATCATCTTCATAATCATCATCTTCTTACTCTCTTGGTTTGTCTCTCTAGTTGGTTTGTTAAAGGATTAAAGGGATGTTGCTATTTATAGATATAATAGTAGCTAGATTAGGAGGAGGTTGAGTGTGACAAAGGGCAATTTTGGAAAACCTACAATTTTTTAATGTTTTGACATTTGTGTGTGAATATTTAAAAAGTAACTAAGATCATGATTTAAATATATACACATGCAAGTCCTACTATGGATGTGGCATGCACCGTTTGAGAGGAAGAACGAAATTCAGTAGAAGTGATATAACACTTAATAGAGGAAATCTTGCCGTAAATATCTCTTTTGTATTATTGCTATTAAATGTAATTTATTTGTATCCTTATTTACTTGTCCTCTCGTGTATTTATGGACATTGTGTGGAATGAGAATAGCAAGGCATTATTGACCATCTAGCAACACTGAGTATATGAAAATAAGCAAAATTAAACACATTACATATGTCATCCTTTCGTCTTTTTTAACACTTTTTACCCGCACTTCGTTTTTGTCAATTAATTGTCTCATATGACATATGTGAACTTTATTTAAAAGTATTTAAAAAGATGTAAGGTTTTCATTTTTACATTCGTAACCAACCCTCACGAATCATGATTTCCTTTTGCGATTTTGATGGCGATAAAGGGTACAAAGGTATATGATATAGACACTCACATATAAATGTATCCAATAGATCGATATAAGTAGTTGTTGTTGTTACCATCATCATCATCATTATTATTATTATTATTATTATTATTATTATTATTATTATTATTATTATTATTATTATTATTATTATTATTATTATTATTATTATTATCCAACAAATAGAATTATCACAAAAAAAAAAAAAAAGAGTTGACAAACTCGTGTAAAAACGGCATCGAACATGTCCTTAACATATAATGTAAGTTTTTTAATTGGTGCATGAATTAGAAGAATTTAGAATTTATAGTGATGCAAGAGAATTAAATTTCGGTATTTTATTAAGTTTGTATTATGTCATGTGGGAGATAAGGGAATTTCTTGTTGCATGGATCATGCAAACAGTTCTATGTCACCTTTCACGATTACTTTATTCTCAAGCCACACACTTGCACCCTCCTCATTCTATTTCGGATTACAACCATTCTTTTTACACCCACTATAAGTAATGTAATATGTAATGTGCATTGAAACTTGTATAGGTGTAAGTGGTGTGATCAGTAGAATGATTTTGAAAGAAAAACATATATATTAAAGGTATATATGTTATAAAAACCAGTTTTAGATAGAGAAATATCATAAGAACCATGTAAACATATACGTCTTTAGCACAAACAAATCATGTTATTTTGATACATCACTCGATTAAAAATTGATTTCAGAACATGTACCAATAGGGGAGAAGCATAATGGAGGCCCGGGGGTGCCCCAACCTCCGCTGTTTTTTGGCGAAGTGATGGGATTTTGCGATTTTCGCAGGTAATTTTTTTATGAATTGAGTCTGGTCCCACCAATTTGATCGTCTAGTCCCTACCGTTCAGAAAAAAATGAGTCCGACCCTCGCCAATTCGATCAGCAAGCTTCGTCACTATGTACCATACATGATCTCAATTGGTGATATATAAACTTTTATTTTTAATATTTATATATAATTAAAAATAAATAAATAATTAGATGATGTGGGTCCTTTTTTTAATAATTCGCAAGTGGAATTTGCCTAAAACATTCGGGGTGACTTTTTCTTTTTGTTAATTGGCATGGGTACTTGAGTTTGTTAGCCTGAAATACGAAGCATGCATGTGGTTTTGTGTTTATGCATGTGTTTCTTGCCGGTTGACACGTGCTCTATGGGTGACATGTCATTCTTAGGTTGCCTATCCATCATTGAAGTTGCAGGTCTACGTGGAAGAAGATATATGTACCTGGACCTATCTGTGGCCTGCGGTCCAAGGTATGCAAACGTCAGCACCAATAGAATGAAGAAAGGAAGGATCCGCATGGCTCACATGTCACATATGACCTGCTAGGTACGAGGAGACAAAAAGGACAAGATAAAGGGACGTCTGACCAATTAGAATGGAGAACGCCTCACTTCATGATCTCCTCCTAATCAGGTGATGACAGAAATGATGGCAAGGACAAGTGACAGTGACACCTAGCCTGTAACAGAAGGACAACACACGCATTCCTCTTAATTCTGTAGGCACACAGTATGAGCTAGCACTCAAGATCAACTAATGTGCAATAGGGAACTCTCTTATAAATACCATCTCTTCCAACATAAGAAGGGTCGATCCTTTGGATAAAAACACACACTCATACACTCGTGATTATTAGCGGAAACCCACCGGTTGAATACTATCAAATTGTAATCATTTATTGCCACACTTGTAACCTTAAAGACCATTAACAAGATTATCTCTTCATTCTCCTTTATATTTGATATAGTTAGACTAGTGTTTCTTCATTGGCGTCATCTGCAGTTGAGGCATCAACCAACTCAGACTCCTCGCGCCTAGTTGGCGCGGTAACCAAAGTATTGCCACAAGTGGCAGTGTCATCAACATGCTTCCCATCTCTTGAAGGCATGGCACCAGCTGAACAACCTCCATTCCCACCACCCTCACGACGTGTTGGACGCACCAACTTCTCAACCTCATACTCCTCCTCCTTTACATGATCATCCTCAACATAAACAGCCTTAGCGTGGCTCCGACTCCCACCTGAGTGGTTATAACCCCACGAGGAGGATAAAACTTCATCACTTGACAAAATCATGAAGTCCCGGCCCACGGGCGTAACCTCCCTAACATTCCTTTAATAAAATAAGAGGCCAGAATGTGCGCCTAATGAAGGAGTCCGTGTAGATTCGTTGTGAATGCCTGGGCAGACAAAACAACCTGCAGTGCCCTGTAGTAACTATGCTTCACCCTCTTGAAGAGCCCTAACTTCCCACTCCATAGCCGGATTTTTAAACAAGACACCATAAATATCCTTCGCTTCTAAAAAACATACGATTTTTTTAGTGCGCACAAATAAACTTAGTCAACACAGAGGAAGGTATAAAGAAGTTATGTCCGCGTGTAGATACACGCAGCTCATCCCAACAAAAGCCAAGGTTGTCTCATCAATAGGCCCAATATCCGTGGGCACCTCCTTGATTTCCGCGTCCACTCGACACACAATCATCTTAAGCTCCGCGACGCAGATAGAACATGAGCCATTTTTTTGGTTTCGGGCCGACGATCTGGTTCGCATCGGCTTAAACAATAAAAACTCAAAATCTAATGATTCAAATTACCGTTTTTTTCATATAAACCCCTACTTTTTTAAACAAACAAAGACAAGATGTGAGAGAAATGGTAAGTACATGGAAGAAGTATTATAACTTAGCCCGACGCCCTTTAAAATTTTTGAACTCAGATATGGGTTCCAATTCAAACTTTTCATGAATTTGTTTTCTATGTAAATTACCAAGCTATTCACAAGATACTCGTCTGTCATCCCATGATATGCCTAACAAAAAATAATCAAAATGATTGGGTTACACTAAAATTTCACTATACTTCTTCCTTAATTGATCATCTTCCCCAATTCCATCATTATAAACCCTAATTTTTGAATCCTTGAACACTAATCACAATAGACGCAACGCAATGGTCAAAAGGTGCCTCATACCCTAGAGGTTTAAGGGTTCAAGTCCCTCAGTAGACCATGGAGTAAATTAAATGGGTGTGTGAGTTTTCGTTGTATAAAAAACAAGGTTCACCACATCAACGAAGTATGCCACATTGAAGCAAGGTTTTTAAACTCGGACCTGGTCGTCCGGTTCAATCGTTTGGACCGAGATCCGGAGGTCACGCCGGGTTGGGTCGCCTTATAGGACCGCCCTTGCATTAACCCGCCCGGTTGGACCGGGAACCGCTCTATTTTTGGTGGTCGGACCGGTGTCGTTTGGACTTAGGGAGAAGGGAAGCTTGCCTATAGCAGCAGAATTAGAGAGATTAGCATCAAAGGAAGAGGGGAAGAAGGAGAGAGTATCGATCTAAACTACCTGAAACAATGGGGTTGCAGCGACTAAAAACCTTATATGCCTTCGAGGGAGATCGACAATTAGGGTTGTCCATAAAGTGAACCAAGGAAATGGGTGAGAACCAAAAAGTGAACAATGCTTCTTGCCGTTTCAATAAATGAAAAGTAAATGGAGATAAAGATATAAAGTAAATTATGATATACAACTTTATCCTTTACAAGAAATGTTTTTTACTAATTACTGTTACCAGCTGTATGCAGTCTACAATACTATATATATATATATACACACACACACCTGATTATATATATGTACTAAAGTTTGATTTAGTCAAACTCAATGTTTTATTTAATGTTTTTAATAAGCTTATACTATATTTTTATTATTAAGTATTTGTAATGTAATCTGGTTCTTGTCCGACCAGTTAATCAGTAAGGCGTTCGGTTCAATGTCGGGTCCGATTCTGAAAACATTGCACTGAAGTATGTAATCGTTCACCTGATGAAAAAAATCTCCATGATGAAGATTTTGGTTTTGCCGCAAAATTTTTGACTACCTAGGATAAACGACTTATATATTCACCATCTTTTGTACATTTTACAATTATAAAAATACAATTGCATATTAGTCTATACTAAGGGTGTTTAAAAAAATTCGAATCCGAATCCAAAATATCTGTATCCGTATTATCCGAAATTTTGAATTATCCGATTTTCGGTGTTCAAAAAAATCTGAATCCGAATCCAAAATATCTGAAAATCCGTATCCATATTATCCGAAATTTTGGATTATCCGAATTTTGGATATCCGAAAGTCGGATAATCCGAAATTTCGAATTCGGATGCTATTTTTAAAAAAATTCTGATAATCGGATTATCCGAATCCAAAATATTAAAAAATATCTATATTATATATAATATTATTTACATATAACTGCATATTTAATCCATTCCAAGTTAACTGTAACCTTAAACTAACATAATACGTCTTTCTCGAATCCGAAATATTAAAAAATATAATATACATTGAATGTTTATTTTAATCAGGTTCGGTATTAGACTTTTAGAATTAGAGAAAGTGATTTTTATTATGTTTCGGATCCGGATTCGGATCTCAATATTGACTATCCAAAATTTCAGATTATCTAATTTTCGGCTATTCGAAAATCGGATAATCCGACTTTGAACACCCCTAGTCCATACTGTCTATATATATTTGAATAATGCATTTATCTTGAGACATAAATTATAAACAAATGACGGTACATGAATCTACACGAGGCTTCATCTCTCATTTTGATCCAATTGTCTAGTGTGGGATGATTGATTAATGTTTTTATATAGCAGAGACAGATAAAAGGCATTAAAGAAGAGTTTACTTAACGAGAGAAAAGAAAGAAAAGGGAAGGAAAAAAACTTGGTTATGTTCTAGAGATTTTTATTTTAGAAAGGAAATGGAAGGAAAGTAAAAAAGTTGTGTTCCAGAGGAGAAAAAGAAAGGAAGAGAAAGAGGCCGAAAATAAAGGAAGAGAAAGTGTGACACCCGCCAAATTTCCTGGTCAAGATCTGTACACACTCACACCATCTTGTCATTTTCAGTTGTGCATTAGACATGTTATTACATTAATTGTGCCATCCCGAGTCTAGCAAAACCTAGAATAGTTTAGGAATTCATTATAATAACCCGTTTACGCATGCAAAACCCAAACAATCTGACACATAGAGAAATGGACTCATACAATGGAACTCAAAAATATATGTAACACAAGTTAAACAAAGAAATTAACACATGACATTATGTGGGTTTAACACCATGTTGATTTTCAATTAACAATCTATACATATGGTATCAACAATTTAGCATAACATCACGAACATATCGTCACCGATCAATGACTTTTAAAGGATTCATTCACATAATCATACAAAAATCTGCCATGTCTAGGCATATCCATGCGAGGAACTTAATCACAATTAACATGATGCATCTACATATATGTATGTATGTATGTATGTATGTATGTATGTATGTATGTATGTATGTATGTATGTATGTATGTATGTATGTATGTATGTATACAGCCACTATACACACACCCATGATGATACCTTGGTTGATAACACATCCATATACATATCGAATGCACACACACATATATATACACTCCATACATCACACAAAAACCAAGAGTTACCCCAAATAGAACACAAGCCACCCTATACACCCACCTTACACATTTTGACTTGCCATAAATCCAACATTGTTCTTCCTCATGAAAATTGGCTATACATTCCCACGAGAGAACATGTTCAACATGATTTTGGACCTTTCTTACCGCACACAACATACAATACACATACATATGTATATACTTGGCCACACACATATACCATACATATATATATATATATACACACGCGATTATATACACAGACACACAAGCTCAAAATTGCCAAAACAAAACTAACCTAGCTATACCTACATATATACATATGGGTGACCACACATACAAGTGTGTAACCTATGATTTATACACTACAAAACATATATAAACACACATACACACATGCGCATACATACACTCACCCACAATTCGCCATTCTTATCCAATTTTCCCAACTATCTAGAGCTTTATACAAGAATGGAGTGTACAAAACCTTACATGAATTCCAAGCTTGGTTGACTAGCCACCATACACCTTGAACCTTCCCAAGAAACCGGCCCCCAAGACACCTACATAAACCAACAAATTACATTAGTCAACTTATTATACCAAAGAGGTTAAACACCTTTTTGATACATTAATCCATAAACTTTTACTTGCCTAAACAAACCCACACCTTATGCATATCTCTCTCACTTTAGGGTATATATGGACCGATGGGGATCACAAGAACATCACCACACCGCACTAAATACTTGAACACACACACTACACCTTCATTTCTCTTCCTTTCCCTTTGATACCCTTCGGCCGAACCAAAAACGAGTCCAAGAGGACTGTTTTGATCGAGCTTCATCATCATGCACAAGCTACAAGCCACAATCGAGAGTTTTGAAGTCCCATTGTGGAGGGAACAATAGCATTCACCTTGTTTTCCTTCGGCTATAGCTAAGGTGAGTTGAACTGATCCAAACTTCCTTTTTACTCGACAATTCGATCGCATCCATGGTTCACCCGAGCTTTCACTATCGAACACACCTACACACACGAGTAAAATATCTAGAAATTGATTAAACACTCAAGCTTTATATAGTTAACTTCAATATATACTCACATACATACATTCATGCACAAGATATACATACATACATTAAAGGTGCACATTCAAAAATATACATACACACACGCACACACCTACATGCGAGTGTGTACGTGTATGTATGGGCCCAAGGCAAGCCACAAAACCATGATTTTGAACTTAAAACCATAGCATATTTGATAAAGACAATTTTGTAAACATATATTAATAAACCAAAAACATATGTTAATTTCGCTTTAACACTAGAACTTTTGGAAAACATATGTTAATAACCAACATGTATGTATTAACAAGGACAAAACACAGCTATATGTTATATTTTTATATAAGATGGCCGAAAATATGATAATGTCACTTTCAAGTACAAATAACAAGCACACATGTAACACATGAAAACACATGGGAAACCAAGACAACTGTTTTGCCACAAATGGTTAACTATGGTTACAGTAACAACAAAAACAAGCTTTTCCAACAAATACGGCATGTGACATATATGGCCAGTGGTACAGAAATACACAGTCCATAGGTGTGCAAGTCGGGTGAACAAATGCATGGTAAATAGTACAACACATAGACTTAAGTTGTCTTGGGCACTTTTATTCAGACATTTCCACACCAGACTCAGCCAGTTTTATCATTCAGACATCAGGTGAGTTCTCACGGGCCCATTTTTACTGTTTTCATGTTTTTTAGAAGAAAAACATGCGTAAAAGTTCAATTACATTTTTGAATATTATTTGAACATGAGACAACAAGGTTCAGAGTACTCATAAACCCTCGTGTCATACATTTTACTGTAACCATTAGCTATGGACTTAGCCATGAACACTGGGATAAATCTATTGGGTTGACACCCCCGCTCTTGGTTAGTCACTTTAACCGGATTAAAAATATCAAAAGAGTGCTTGTATTTCACATTTTATCATTGTCTTAAGTGTACAATGGGCGAGGCACAACATTCGTTAAGGTTTGGTTACGGGCTCATGACATGCACATAATCATTATTGTCTTAGCTAGGCAATGATCTAGTCACCCATGGTTTACATAGATTCCAAAACCCGTGACCTCCAACTTAATTGTTGAAATATTTTATTTGCATGTTTTTTGGGCAATTAATTGATTATCATGGAACTTGGAGTCGCGCATGAGCATCTTAGGGATATCATGAACCTACTTTTGATTAAATGATTTAGACATTATCATTTTGAAATGTGGTTTTTAAGACAAAGTTTTCGGTTACCATGTTAAACAATGAAGTCTTTTAAAATATCTATCAACTTATGAATTTGATGCTTGCGTGACTTGTGTAACCTCACGAATTTTCCCATTTATTTTGCATTAAAGTATTTCCCGATCCATGATATAAAGTCTAATTTATTTCTAAGTATTCTTATCTTTATCCGTACACTCTATTTTTCTAAGTTCCTTTTATCATTGTACTTAAAAAAAAATCTTCAATCATGACATATGTCCTATCCTAATTCTATTTATAAAATCGTCATTTTATAAGACGGTGTTTTTATTTTCTAATTCAAACTAATGATTTTTTTTATTTCTTATTTAAAGCTAATAATTTTTCCAATTACATTTATAATCTCAAACAAGGAAGATATAAATTCGTTTCAAAAAATATATATATATATATATATATATATATATATATATATATATATATATATATCAAAGCCTTGAGTCAAGAGTCAAAGCCTTGACAACATAATTCTTGGAGTCAAAGTCTTGAGTCAAAGAATTATGTGTAATTATTGAGTCAAAGTCTAGAGGAGCTTTTATCTCCATCTTTGTTGTGTTTGTATGTGTATATATAGTCTTGTATAGAAATGAAACAAACAAGTTGAACCATAAAGTTTATATCAACCATTTTCTGACCCAACTCTCTATCGATCTCTTGTGGGTTGGCGTGTGCTGGATAAATCCGTCTACAAACCCGTATTGAGCTAGCGGTTTCGCAACATCCACCACTATCGTGAACCACATTCCATACCTTCTTGGTCTCCTGCCTTCTGCTTATGTCAAACGGACGCCGCTCCGTCCTCAAATTTTGTATACACTTACACTCTCTGTTACTTGGAATCTTGTTGCATGTCCTTAGCAAAGTTCGGTCAGAAACTTTTCTAAAGTAGGGGAGATTGTTATATCAGCGCTCTGTCCTCACCAGTTACATACTTTCCCAAACCTTGTAAACTCTCAACTTCCTAGTCTCGGGTCAAATGTCAAAGATTTAAACCTTTCGCTTTGAATAACTACGTTAAACTTTGTCAGATTTATGACTGATGTATTCCTTAAAACTTACTTTTTTTTAAACTCTATTGTTTCATGGAAACTTTCACTTGAAAGTAATTTCGGGACGAAATTTTCTAAAGTAGGGGAGACTGTGACAACCTGCACCCTTCCCTTTTCATAAATGTGCATAATTGGTCCCTCAACTATTTCAAACTTTTCATTTTTAACCCTCCTATTTTAATAGGACCAAAAGTCACAATTTAATAAAACTTATAATTTTTATAAGTAAAAGTATTGTACGTTTTATACTCACATCTACACCCGAGCACGTATGTTTCAGACCTTGATACTCAAAACCCTTAATTTTCGATCCTAAAACAACTTAGTTACCGAAGGAAACAAGTCCGGAACTTAAAATTGATTAAATTAGAAAATTTGATTTTTTTAGTTCTCGCGGTCTGCGAAGACAGTCAAACAGTCAAAGTCCTAGTCAAAGTCCGAGTCAAAGTCATAGTCAAAGTCCCGGTCAAAGTCCTAGTCAAAGTCTTAGTCAAACAGTCAAAGTCCTAGTCAAATAGTCAATTCATCATGAAACCTTACTTTATGGCGTTGACCAATTTTAATGGCTAATTGAATCCAAAACTAGTATAAAAACTCACCTATGACCCATTACATTGGGCACCTCTAAATCGATTGTTTCAATCTGATTAAACTTTCCCTCATACCTTTCCTCTATAGTCTATTACTTCTACAATTGAAGCTTTGATTATAAGCTCTTGAAATTGGTGAATTGGAAGCTTGATTTTCTTTTTCGGTTTTTATTTCTTCAAATTGGACTAGTTACGCTGTTGAGTCTTTGGGATTCGCCTCACATGCATTCACAACGCTTAGAGGATAATTCAGCTCAGCGAATGTGAGTATACCTTTCCCCTTTTTCATGTTTACACTTTTGGGTTGACTCATGTACGCTTATTACTTCACTAACTTAATCATGCTTTAGTCTATATTCACAATCGCAATTCTTGTATGTGTTTTACTTGTTGATCGTTGATAGTGTGTACTTATGACCTTAATTATTAACCCGGTGTGGGCCTAGCATAGCAATGAATAGTACTTGACTATTGTCATGTGTAAACTACTTGCTTTGCTGCATACTATATATAATCATACTATTGGGCGACTACTATACATATATACTAGATATCTCATTATTCTTAGATATCATTTCTACTCTAAGGCTTAATTTTAGGTGACATTTGTACATAGCTACTAAATTGTAGACAGTATAACACGTGAATTGCGAAACTCTTTTCCTACTATATTTATTCAAACAGCGTATGCTCACCAATACATTTTGTATTGACAAAATTATTTTCGTACATGTTTCAGGTTGTTATGAGATCACTGTTAAGCTTTTGGAACTTAAACTTAGACTTGAGATTTACTAAATTTTATTTTAGATTGTTAGTTCTTAAACGTTGTATTCTTGTAATTTCATTTCAGTGTATTAAATTACTTAGTCAATGTATCAATATTTACATTTCTAGTCCATGAGCTATTGAACAATCGTTACCTCGTGACACCTCGATGTTTCCGCCATTGGTTGGGGTGTTACACGATCTCTTGTGGGTTGACGTGTGCTGGATAAATCCGTCTACAAACCCGTATTGAACTAGCGGTTTTGCAACATCCACCACTGTTGTGAACCACATTCCATACCTTCTTGGTCTCCTGCCTTCTGCTTGTGTCAAATGGACGCCGCTCCGTCCTCCCGACAAGCCACCGGTAACCGACAACCGTCAACTCCAGACCACCGTCCCTTAATAGTCTTAATCTCTGGCGCTCGCCATCACCGCCTCTTCCTCCGGCACTGTGAGTCTTATATTCTTTTTTCTCGATATCGAGCTTCCTGCCAAACACACATATAAAGATGTGTTTGAGGTGCCCTTTGTTCCTAATTTGGTCAAGTTTGGGAAGTTGTTGTTTAAAAACTAATAATTGGGGCACATGGACTATCATATCCTTTATACTAAATAAACTTCATATCTCAACTTTTCTTTTGCATCTTATTTGAAGTTTAAAACATTTTCTTTTTCTAATAATTATTTAAAATGATAAACCCATATCAAATTATTTAATGTTTGTCATCCAATTAACTATTTTTTTAGTACTAGTTAAATACTTATAAGTTTTTGTTCAAACTAATTTTATTAAATTATTTTAATCTATGAAATAAAAAAAAAACATACTGTTATAAATGGGTCATTGCAATTTACGTAGCATGTAAATCTCTTAATATGAAACTCATTTTAGATAATCATTGTAATTGAAATAATTATCCTAAGCCCTTAAAGGATTAAAATCTAATTATTATTTTTTTCTATAAACGTATACAATTGATTATATATTTTGAACACTTTCCATTAGAACTTGTTTTATCAAACTGATGACCGTCTGTCGTCAAGGGTCATACAAAACCTAAATAACCTAGGTAGCCAGGGTAAGTAGGGAATATCGAATCCACGAGGAGCATGTGGTTAGCGTCACAATGGTTGTTTATTTGTCTAAGCTAGTTACCAAAATAAATATACAAAATACAATTATGAAGTTTGCTAGTTTTATCTTTTTGTTTGTTTTATAAAAATGTTGAAATGATAACAAAATAATCTAAATAAATAATAAAGATAAATGTAACTTCCACCAGGGATCCTATTTGTATAATCTTGCAACCTATTCGATTTAACTACAAGAACACCACATAGACATGGCCTTGGTATCCTGTCACAATAACTAGCTATCCTGTCACAATAACTATTCAGATTGAAATAATAACTAGGGACATGTTTTCAACGTAAACCGTACGCCTAATTATTCCTATACAAATATCAACCAACCTCCCTATGATGCCAGAAATCACAGTTAATAGATAAATTGATTCAAATATAAGCAAGGTTTATTCAATCCAACACAAGTAGTAAAAATACTAGTTCATACATAATCAAAACGAGTTCAGAATACAAAATTAATACAATGATTCACCCGGGGGAAAGCTACAATGAAGGATTTAGATAATCATCTTCAAAAACCAAGCTTCAATCCTTAGTGTTATTCTGTTGTGCGAAAGTCCTAAGCAGCTAGAAGGTTGCGCCTTGTGTCCTCTGTCAAACTTTGCGAACCCCCCAATGTCCTCTGTCAAACTTTGCGAACCACCCCCCCCCCCCCAATTAATAATTAAACCCTCCTTTTCTTTTCACACTTTTTACGTCGAGCCCATCAACAACAATATTCCAACCCCTTTTCTTTTAATGGAGCCCACTTGAAGTTTAGCCCATTTAATTCTTTTCTCTCTTCTGATTTTGTGAATGCTTGGCCTATATTCAAGAAATAAATAAATTAGCATTTCAATTAAGTTTCTAACACATCTCTATCCATAATGACCATGATTGCTAATTAATGTTTCTTTTCATTTGTGGTAATGCCACGTATCATTAAGATTGGAAAACTCCACTATCAAAAGTCAAATGTATATGGATTTTGTATAAAAAAATGATTTACGTTATCAATCAATTATACTCGGTTAAAAGTATAAATATCATTAATTTAACATTAAACTATATACAAAACTAGCAAATTAACAAAGTGTGTTTCATAACACATCGCACCCCCACACTTATCTTTTTTCGTCTCGAAAAAATTATATTCACTCTGCTCAAAATATTATCACAGGCTAGCACCCCAGTCGCCCATCTTACTTTAGCTAAGGTCCAAAGTCATACCCCATTTACAGATCAGTATTAGATGTGTTAATTCAGCAAGTCAAATTGATTTCCATTCAAAAACAGAATTAACCCGACTCAGCCTAACATGCTTCCGGTTTTTATTTTCATACAACACACCCCTCACAATTTTTCGCTCCACTCGGTTTAATATCTGGACTAGCATGTAATGCGCTAGTATTATTCACTCAAAAACCAAGTATGTAACTCTGTTAGCATAGTCTTGTATAATAATCACACCTCAACTATAGACAATGCACATATCTAAAGGACTTACGGGTTTTGGGCTTCGGGTAAAGGTATGATAGATTTGGCTAACAATTGGTTTAAAAACAAAGGTTTCAACACGCTTGAATGACCATCCTTATTCACTAAGCACTATAATACAATAATCACACAACTTTGGGCATATTTGACCCATACACATACTTCTATTTTTTTCTTTTTTTTTTTCATATATATTTTTTTCTTTTCTCTTTTTTTTTTCACAACTTAAACATAACTCAATCACTTAAACAAAACATAAACACAATGGATGTCATCAATTTATTACACAAAGGTAAATAGGTCAATTTGGGTAATAGGTTTAATCAAATGAAAGGGTATAAGCTCAACATGGGTTACTAAGGGTGATTTTAGGTAAACGGGTCAACACATAACAAATAAATGGTATCAAAAGAAAAAGGGAAAACCTAAATTGCCTCTATCATCTATGTGCATATCTAGTCTACAACTTCGGCATGTATCAAATCACACAAGTTCTGCAATAGAGAAACATATGGCCTACACTCAACAAATGAAAATATATATGTATCAATCTATCATCTAGTAGGCTCAAGATCTCACAAAGTAGGGAAAATGGGTTGCCGATGTGTGCATGTATTTATTACCAATAGCTTGATAAACCTAGTCAGGCAATTCTAAACTTTTTTTTCTTAAAAATACCTGCTGAAAACGGTTCATATTACTTTTCCACAAATTAGACCATGACTAAGGATCTACTGCCAAAACAATCAAGAAACAACTGGTATGTGCCGAAATAGCTGTTTTATGTCTGATTAGAATGCTTTTTAAGAACAATTTTCAAGACATTTTCAAATTTTAATTTTTTTTTTGAATTTTTCTTTAGACTCAAAAATAAATAAAACTGAAATTTCCCCACCCCCACACTTGAACGACACATTGTCCTCAATGTGAACTAGGGAATAAAATAAAGTAGAAAAAAAATGTACAACAATAATAAAAAAGAACAGACTCCCCTAGATATAAGCAGTGCGCGTATGAGTCTCTGGAGTTCCTCCCAATCGAACCGTATAGCATTTCATTCGCGGCCGAAAAACAAACCTGAAACTAAGACTCAAAAGAAACATAAAATTCTGGGATGCCTGATACACCGATGGTGTACAGCTTTACCTCGCCTGAATGGAGATTGAGTACAGGCGAAGTTATCCGATTGCAAGTTAAACTCCAAGCATTCCCAGAAATCAAAAGAGACTCAAAATACAAACTAAAAATAAAAGAAAAAAATAAACAAAATATATAAATATACAAAATGTACAAGAATCATACCTGACTATCAAGGTGGTCTAAGAGCGCACTTACCTACCGAGTTTCCAATGTATGCTCGGTAGTTTACATGCCAAATAAACAGTTGTTTAAAGATTGGCATGTGAATTGGGCGCTTGGATTGTTGGGAAAGAACCATCTCACTAGCCTTTGCCCGATGTCATGTAATCTCACATTCCTAATGTTCACTCTTGAATCTTTATCCCAAACCTTGTTTATGAAGTTAATCCGTGCGGGATGAGAGTTGTGAGAATCCTGAGAAAGACTTGTGACACCTGCATCAATAACAACAACGACAACCTTTTCTACTTGTAACTCTTCAACAAGTGAAGGATTTGGTGTGGTATTAGTCTCCACGACCTCATCCTTAACTTGAGAATAGTCTCTGATATCATCAGGTAAGGGAGACATAGACTCTGATATATCTATCCTTGCCGATAACACCTCACATTTCAAAGTTAAGTACTCAATTCGTTGTTGAATTGAGAGGTTGGGTGTTGATAAAAATTCTTCCATCTTGGATAACATCGTTTCTGCTCGAGCAAGCTTATTTTCCTCCTCGCTTTGATATGTCATCTCTACACATTTGTCTTCATCGGGAGGAATTTGATATTCATCTTGATAGTAACCTGGAGAAAAACATGATTGTGAGTTTTCATAATCAGAGCCGGCTATGAGGGTGAGCCGGGTGGTCACCGGCTCCGGGCCCGACCCTTAAATGGGCCCGAACATTTTTTAAAATATGCGTATATATATATATATATATATATATATTAAATTCTATATTTAGGATATATATTTGTGTTTTATACATTAAAGTCTTGTTAGTGGAGTTTGAAAAACCATGTTAATTTAATGTAAAGGTCTCAAGTTCAATCCTTGGCTCTAGCACTATACCTAATTTTTTTTTTTATAATTCATTCATCTTTACAAAATTTTGGGCCCAAATTCTTTTTCGCCCAAGGCCCAAATTTTTTTTGACGTTTTCGGAGACGGCCCTGTTCATAATAATAATAATCCTCCTGGGTACCTGAGAAAGGTGCCTCTTCAAGTTCATAGTTAGAGTAACTATGATAGTCTTCTCGACATGGAGTTGCCCGGTACCCCGACTTCCACATTTCATCCCAATATTTTGGATCACTCCAAAATATTGTGCAGTCTTTTTTCCTATGTATTTGTCCTCAACAAAAACAATAAGGATCTACTAACGGTAGGGGCTTTGGACAATCTTTACAATTTTCAGTCGAGTGAGCGAAACTTCCACAACTATAGCATGGTTCATTGTCTTCATCAACCCAATTCATGGTATTCTACACCTGTAAAAGAAAAACCTGCACAACTAGAACACCCAAAGTGAAATCTAATAAAATTAAATAACACTTTTATATAAAAAAAATTGTTCTCCACGGCAACGGCGCCATTTGATGACCGTCTGTCGTCAAGGGTCATATAAAACCTAAATAACCTAGATAGCCATGGTAAGTAGGGAATATCGAATCCACGAGGAGCATGTGGTTAGCGTCACAATGGTTGTTTATTTGTCTAAGCTAGTTACCAAAATAAATATACAAAATACAATTATGAAGTTTGCTAGTTTTATCTTTTTGTTTGTTTTATAAAAATGTTGAAATGATAACAAAATAATCTAAATAAATAATAAAGATAAATGTAACTTCCACTCGGGATCCTATTTGTATAATCTTGCAACCTATTCGATTTAACTACAAGAACACCACATAGACATGGCCTTGGTATCCTGTCACAATAACTAGCTATCCTGTCACAATAACTATTCAGATTGAAATAATAACTAGGGACATGTTTTCAACGTAAACCGTACGCCTAATTATCCCTATACAAATATCAACCAACCTCCCTATGATGCCAGAAATCACAGTTAATAGATAAATTGATTCAAATATAAGCAAGGTTTATTCAATCCAACACAAGTAGTAAAAATACTAGTTCATACATAATCAAAACGAGTTCAGAATACAAAATTAATACAATGATTCACCCGAGGGAAAGCTACAACGAAGGATTTAGATAATCATCTTCAAAAACCAAGCTTCAATCCTTAGTGTTATTATGTTGTGCGAAAGTCCTTAGTAGCCAGAAGGCTGCGCCTTGTGTCCTCTGTCAAACTTTGCGAACCCCCCGATGTCCTCTGTCAAACTTTGCGACCCCCCCCCCCCAATTAATAATAAAACCCTCCTTTTCTTTTCACACTTTTTACGTCGAGCCCATCAACAACAATATTCCAACCCCTTTTCTTTTAATGGAGCCCACTTGAAGTTTAGCCCATTTAATTCTTTTCTCTCTTCTGATTTTGTGAATGCTTGGCCTATATTCAAGAAATAAATAAATTAGCATTTCAATTAAGTTTCTAACACATCTCCATCCATAATGACCATGATTGCTAATTAATGTTTCTTTTCATTTGTGGTAATGCCATGTATCATTAAGATTGGAAAACTCCACTATCAAAAGTCAAATGTATATGGATTTTGTATAAAAAAATGATTTACGTTATCAATCAATTATACTCGGTTAAAAGTATAAATATCATTAATTTAACATTAAACTATATACAAAACTAGCAAATTAACAAAGTATGTTTCATAACACATCACAAACAATTAACTAAAACTTTTTATGATTAGTTTTGTTTATGATTTATGTTACACTCCTTTTATTACGTTTCAAATAAATTAGGAACCCTAGAAATACTTGTAGACTAGAAAGACTTATTTATTGCCTTAAACATAGGGTAATACTTGGCAACGTTGGACTACACTTATTCTATTTCACAAGACTTAACACTTTGCTAAGGTGAGTTTACGTAACCTTGTTTATGCAATTCTTTATACTTGAAACTTTATACTTAAGCAATTCTACATACATGTCTAGTTGTAAACTTTAATGCCTCATGACTTAGACAAAGACTATTAGACTTAAACTTCAACTTGCATAATCATTAACCCTGATCAAGCCGGCGGTATACAATGATAGATCTATTGGATTGACAACCCCACCTAGATTCGTTGACCATTTCTATGGGGAGCACGGGTGATTGTTATCGTTCCAAACTTTATAACGAGAACCGTGAATGCGGGATGGACCTAAACTTTATAAGGAGAACCGTGAATGCGGGATGGACCTAAACTTTATAAGGAGAACCGTGAATGCGGGATGGACCTAAACTTTATAAGGAGAACCGTGAATGCGGGATGAACCTAAACTTTATAAGGAGAACAGTGGATGCGGGATGGACCTAAACTTTGTCGGAGGATTGATTATGTGCATACTACACTTCATGTTTATTCATGTAGACTTAAACTTACATTAGACATATGAATTGCTAAACACTTTTATAAAACTTAATTGCTTGACTTGGCTTATGTATTCTCACCAACTTCTAGTTGACCCCTCCCCCCCCCCCCCCCATATTTTCCAAACCCAACAGGAAATACTGATGCTTGAAGTCTAGAGCTAGCATGAGAAGATATTTGAAGTTTTAAGCTTTGTTTAATTATTGGATGTATTAGATTTCATTCAAGACATTTAATGTAATTCAATACTGTAATGAAATAAAGGATTATTTAAACTTATGTATTACCATGAGCTACTAAACAATCATTTATACGTGACACCTCGATGTTTCCGCCATCGGTTTGGGGTGTTACAACTTGTGTGCTTGAAAACCTTTCGAAGTTACATCCCATGTTTCCGCCTAGGCGGGGTGTGATAGAAAGGGAACAAAATCCTTCCCTATTTTCGTTTCCTTCCTTAAGTGAACTCGAGAACATAGCGTAAGACTAGAGAAGGGGATGAATCTGATTCTAAGTGGGGGATTGCATCGAGCTCCCATTACTAAACCAAAGTTGAGTGTGGGAGAGATATACAAATATACGGTGTTGGTATTCAAACATACAATCGGATGAACATAATGACTTCTAAACTTATAGAATTTATATATATATATATATATATATATATATGTATGTATATAACTTGCTCGAACACAAAGATTGTTCATACTATTACAAACATCGACACCCCTATATATACATATCGAATAGACACCTCTAAACATCGCAACCTGATGTATTGTAAAATACATCTATTTCCAGTGTAAAGTTTGTACAGTTTTCGAGTCGTTTAGATAGTTCTTTTATTAGTTTTAGGCTTGTACCGGTCTATTTTATTTAGTATAAATTTTTATAGACTTTTATTAGTTTTGTGTCATTTTTAGTATTTATCTATTTTATTTTATATTTTGTAGGTGTTCATGGACGTTGGAGCGTAAACAAGCAATTTTGGTCAAATCAAGAACACCCGAGTCGAAAGCACAGAATTATACTACTATATATATTAATGGTATATTAGATATAGTAACAATAATAATAATAATAATAATAATAATAATAATAATAATAATAATAATAATAATAATAATAATAATAGGAATGAGGAAAAAAAACGTGAAGTGAAAGTCATCAATCCAAAGCCCAAGCACAAATAGGGTTTCAAAAAAATATTAATGGATGATATATTATTGTTGGAGAGGCGGCGCACGTTTGGGGGGTTTTCTTTTGGGGGATTGGAGCAGCTTATATGATTCTTTGTGGGGAACAAAGTAGAGCCGGAGCAGATATCATATCTAGGGAGCCGCACATTAGGATTTGATTGGACAGCAGCAACTTTGAGAGGGGATCAAGGGTTGAAGCTGAGGTGCCAGCACGGGTCGGTTCTAATTCAATATTTATTATTTATTTATTCTAACCCGTTGTGAACGCCATGAATATGTTTAGTTTTATTTGTTTTGATTTTATCATGCCTTTTATTGGCTAGACTTTTTCGCTACCTAGGTTAAAGATGATTGCACATGTTTGATTTATTTTCTTTTGGTCTTGGAACTTTTGGTTGTGGGTTGAATTTTAAAGTAAAGAACTTTTTATTTTCTGGTTTGATGTGTATGCGTATTTAGTTTTGTCTAATTAATTTTTATAAACTCCACTTGCGTTTTTGTGAATGTCTTTCATGTATGAATGCGGGTTAGGTTGCGGACTGGGTGTTAGCAACTAGTTTATGGTTAATTGGCTAGGATTATCCATAGGAGTTGTAATTGTTAGTTAGGTAATTCTAAGTGTTCTACCAATTCTCAATAGCTGTGAGGTGCGAGATTGTTGGTCTGTCTAGGGTGTTAAATTGCTATGTTAGAGGCTTTGTGAGAAGATCTTCTTAGTTTCCCTAGCATTCCTTGTAGGCCAAGTCTTATCAGAAATATTGTAGTTACCCCTTGCACTTTCGGGTGTATTGTGACTTTCGCGCTGTGAGGTAGACTGTCTAGCGGGTACTTTAAGATTCGAGTAGGTAAGCCTGTGAGGGTAACCTCTCAACCGGTGGTTTAACAGCACAACAGTATTCTAGGGTTTCCCCTTGAGAAGGGTCGAGGGTGTCTAGTTTATTCTTGATGTTTAGTATTTTAAGATCCCGATTCCACATCAGTTCCATAGCCGTTAGAGACTTATCATTCATGTGTAGGATTCTAGCCTAGGTAGTGCCTTCCCATCATCTGATCCGAATTCCAGTCCAGCTTGTGTTTTAAGTTATTTTAGTTTTATTTTATTTATTTTTATTAGTTTATTAGAAAACCCCCCTTTTAAGCAACAAAACCATTTAAGTCAAGTTGTAGATAAGTAGCCGAGTCTAGTTTACGTTTTCCAGTAGAGTCTCGTGGGTTCGATACTCGGACTTACTTTAGCTGTACTGCACTGACCGGTACACTTGCCGGTTGTGTGGTTTAGGTTTAGAGAGTCTTAGGTTATAAATTTAAAACTTAGAGTGTCTAGTTTAGGTTAATTTAGTTAGTTTTTACTAAACCACTTTGAGCACATCACAACCCTTGGTGAACCGATGTGTTTCCTGTTGATTGATGCACCCCTTGGTGTATTGGTGCCTATTCTTGAACAGATGCGATGCATTTGTACGTCGCATCTCTTGAGATAAGTAGGTTATCAAGTTCGGGTTTTGACAAAACTAACCCTATATTTTGTAAAACATACAATATGTACTTTATACTAATTACACTAAGGCCCCTAAGTTTAGTTTAACTTTCAATATACATAGCAAGAATACATGCCGGAAAATATTTTCTTGAAGTGTTCAATATATACGAATACAAAATAGAGTTGGACTAGTATATTTTTCTATGGTTGGCTGGAGGTTTAGGAAGAGTCGTGGACTGTTCCCTTGGTTTCATGTGTTTGGACATACATGGAGATTGAAATCCCCAGGGTGTAAACGACTCAAGCTTTTTGAGATCAACTTGTCAGAATCTAGAATATAGAGTAACTTAAATTATCTGACCTAAAAATTAAGATTGTTTAGTAACTAGCCCGAGTGTCACTCGAGCTTGAGTAGGCTAATGAGCTTATATATATATTCAATATAGTTATGAAATTCTTGTAATTAAGATAAAATAATAATAATTATATATACATATAAAATAATTCTAAATTTATACATTAATTAATAAATAATAAACGAGGTGAGCAGTGGCGAAGTTTGAATTTTAAGATGGTAGAGACCGAAAGTAACAAGACCTAATTTATCCAATATCAAATCAATTCGGTGGGGGCCAGAGTTAATATATACAATTTTTTTGTACAAAAACGGGGAAATTAACATTATTGAGCCAAAAAATGATGAGGACCGGGCACCCCGACCCTTCTTAAGCTTCGCCCGGCCTTGGAGGTGAGCTCGAGCTTGAAAACCACTCTACTCATATGAGTCAGACCGAGCTTTAGAAATAGAGATCGGGTTCGAGCTCTCATACATCAGCTTATTTATAGATGTACTTCCAATATATCTTTGAAAGGTAAGGAGAAAATGTCATGTCCAAAAGTAAGCTTTTGTATAATTGTATCAATTCAGCTTTTGTTTGAATGTTGTTGCTAGCCCATCAAGATACGAAGGGTGGACTTGTATCTATATGTTTCTCTTTTAGAAGGCCCAAAAGTAAACATTTAACGAATAATCTTATAATCATGTAAAAACAAAACTACTTGAGGAAAGTGGGTTGTTAGAAGATTGACATGAAAAAGTCAACGGGTGACTATGCCATCATATATTTGAGAAACGTATGTTGTTAGAAGATTGACATGAAAAAGTCCATTGGTGGCTCTGCCATCATGTATTTGAGAAACGCAGATTGTTAGAAGATCGATATGAAAAATTTAATGCGGTTATGTGCTAGAGGGCTAAAAATAGTAATTATTCATGAATGCATACTTTGGTTACTTTCTAAGGACTCACGATGCATCACATTGATATACAACTTGTTGATAGTTGGTGCCGTGTTTGGGATTGCGTTTTAAATCTGAATTTTAGATTATTGCGTTTTAAAAACGCAGATAATCAGTTTTTAGTGTTTGGGATTGCGTTTTGAAAACGCAGATAATCAGTTTTTTAGGCTACCAAAACACAATAATCTATAAGCAGTTCCACCCCTGCTTTTCCAAATGCATAATCTTTTTTGAATAATCAATCCCAAACACCCCCTTAATCACATTACCGTGACTTTATTTTCGTGGTTTTCTTCTTTGGTTTCTAAACCGAATGTCTTTACCATAGCGATACCATAATGAATCGAACTTGTACCGGTTGAATTCCCGCTGCAACGCGAGGGGGTTTTTACTAGTTTGGTATAAATTTTATTGTAAATATATATATATATATATATATATATATATATATATATATATATATATATATATATTCAAATTCCGTATTCTTTTGGTATCTCAAGCTACACAGTCAATACCTAACGAACATCGATATCGACATCGGTATTATCCAACCTGTAATTCATTTTTATGGTTTTTTTATTGATGTAAAACACGTATCAAACCGATACCAACGGGAAATCCCACTAGTAAAGGTCGAAAAGTCAAACCCCCAAGACTATGTGGTGCGGTTTAGGCAAGGCTTGGGAAGCCTTGCCGCCACGTCAGCAAAAAGTGGGTCATAGTTTGTTTTAAACATTTTGAGGACTACCCAAGGGTGTGAGGGTAGTCATCCACTCCTATTAGCTACAATTTATTTTTTATTTTCTAATTTTTAACTAAGTAAATAATTAAAATAAATAACATAAAAAGTCACATAACATTAAAAAAAAGTTATAATGAAGTAGACATTACCGAAACCTAAAAAAAAAACCGAAACATAAAAAAAACAGGCTAAAACCTAGAACATTTTAAAAAAATCGAAAGCTTAAAAAAACATCAACCAATCGACATGAAAAAAACGCAACAATTGCCATGAGAGAAGATCGGTGATGCTGAATTCGACCTCGTGAGCAGCCGATGGTCTTCTTGTGTGCATTGAATTGCCGCTCGTTCAGTAAGACAAGGGTTTGCCTCCATCGTGGCTTAAAATAGGATATTCCACCTCATACACCTTCTTCGTATGGCTCGCCACTTACTAACAAGTTGATCCACGGTGCGGTGATTTGTTTGGCTTATACGATTGTAATCCACCAAAACGTTGTTCTAAAAAGAAGACGAATTTACTTCCAAGTGCGTCTCCCCTTTGATATTGATGTACGCCGTCACCAACTTGATCTGGTTATCGTTAGTCCAAGTCGCCATTTGTTTAGATGAGGGTTTTGGTTTTTGGTGGATTTTATATAAAAAAAAAAAAAGAGTAAAGGATTTGAAAAGAATAGAAGATGATTTGTAAAAAATGTTGGGAAGTAATTTGGGTTTTTATAGTGGGATAAATAGTGTTTTTTTTCTTTTAAAACTAACATTCAAATATTAAATTGTAGGGCCCACAAATTTCAAAACAACCAATGAAAGACACCGGCCAACTTCTCTGTATTTAGCCGTTTAAGCCGAACCACACACGGCGGGGGCGGTGTTGGCCGGCCCAAGACCCGTCGCCACCGCCCACACCGTTTAGTCTAAAGATAGAAAAAGAAAAGTCAATTTTGTTCACGAATTTCCACACCCGAATACAGTTCAAAAGTTATCATTCTTTTGAAATGTCAATATCCCACATTTCCTCCATATTCATCATCGTTTCTTCTGTAAACAAATATATTACAGAAACCATGGATCACTCCAACAACACTGCTGCTGCTACTACTACAGGAGGAGATCAGCAAAGTCATATAAAAGGAATCCTTACACACGGTGACCGTTACGTTCAGTACAATGTCTATGGTAACCTTTTCCATGTTTCTCGAAAATATGTTCCTCCCATCCGTCCTGTTGGTAGAGGAGCTTACGGTATCGTCTGGTATCAATTCTAACTCCTTTTATACACTCATCGGTTTCATCTCTTTTTTAGTTTCATTTTGTGTTTAGTACTAGGAGAACGGTGTCGCCCGACACCATTAAATTTCATGTAATTCACTGGCGGATCTAGACCAAGATTTCAGGGGTAACGTTACATAATTTTCACGGACGTAATAAAAATACACTATGCCAAAAGCCAAAAACGTTGAGGGGTAACGGACGTTACCCGTGCTCCTTCTCTAGATCTGCCTCAGGTAACGCGTAATAGGAAAATTTCGAACGTAACCATTGTTTTTTCTAAATCTTCATGTAACGTGTAATAGTAAAATTTTCGCTGTTTCTAAACCTTCTACATATATACTAAACAAATTTAAATAGTTATAGTTTAAATGTTAAGCCCAATTAACTTTTTTTTTTTTGGGTATTAAAAACCTTTCATACTAGTTTTTAATTTATAGCCTATGTCCAATTAGTTGATTTGAATCTTTTAAGCTATATTTCAAATGATTTCATATTTTTATTATGTGTTTTTTTTATTGACGTTGTACTTTTATTATTATGATATGGATTTCCTTTTACTATGCGTTTCGACCCGATCCGAAAATTTTGACTCCGGGTTATTATAAACAGATGTCTGGAAAAAAAAAATGACACGATAGGAAAAAATTCAGTGGTGAACACGATAGAAAAAAAAAATATTTCTTTTGTTGAAACGAAACGAAATGAATGGAATCTATATTTCAATTACATCCGGATTCCATTCCATTCGGTGAAACGAACACTAGTTTTCAGTTAGTAGAATAACGTTTTGTAATTATGTAGTCCTTGTTTTATGTGACTGATCTCATGAATGGTTACAATATGATCTTACAATCCTTGAAATTGTCTAAATCTGTTTGAGATTGGAGGATTTTTTGTATGTTAATATGCATCTATGTCTGACTGAGCAGCAGCATGGTGATAGAGCTTTTCTACATGATTTTGGAATATATTTTGGGACAAGGAGAGTAAGAAATTTATGCCAGAAAAAAAGATTATTGAGATCAATGCGTAAACACCTTTGATTTTTAATCAATTGATTTATGTTATATCTTGTTCTGTGTCTTCATGTTGCAATAATCTACTGTTTGATTCCTTAGAAAAGGAAAGCTGAATACAAATTAATATATTACATTGAGTTAGCTAAAAGGTTGGATAGGGATTCTTTGACCAAGATTGTGTAATGTTGTTTTATGATTTATATTTTTATGGATTTTGTTAGCGTCGTTCACTCGTCGATATCCATATTTTGTCAAGAAAATGAAGAGAACTGAACTGACTATTATCCTTCATTTACTACAGTGCTGCAATGAACGCAGAGACACGTGAAGGAGTTGCCATCAAGAAAATCGGTAATGCATTTGACAACCAAATAGATGCGAAGCGGACGTTAAGAGAGATCAAGCTTCTATGCCACATGGACCATGAAAATGTGAACTTCCTTAGTCCTTACTAATGTGTTATGATTGACTGCAATATAAAATCTTCTTGTGCTACAAGTGACCTTTTATGTTGAACTTATATATTTATATCCATTCGTTAATTAGCTAGTTTGGTTCGTAGTTTTACCTGTTATGAACAATTACAAGTGTAAGATTTGTGTACTATAACATCTGCAGGTTATTGCAATCAAAGACGTCATACGCCCTCCAGTGAAGGAAGATTTCAATGATGTATACATTGTTTATGAGTTAATGGACACTGATCTTCATCAGATTATACGCTCTAATCAACCTTTGACTGATGATCACTGCCGGGTTGGCCCTCGCTCTTACCTATTGTATATTTTTAATTTATCATTTCAGGGGTAGTTTGGATTTGCTTTCTGAAATTGATTATCTAAGTGTAAAATATGATTTACTTATTGCCCCTCTTTTAACTTCATTTGAAAGGCGTCTAGTGGCGGTTTATGTCTTTATGATTAACCCTTTGATACATGCTATGCAGTATTTTCTTTACCAGATACTTAGAGGACTCAAGTACATTCATTCCGCAAATGTATTGCATCGTGATCTAAAACCTAGTAACTTGTTTCTAAACGCTGACTGCGGCCTAAAAATTGGAGATTTTGGACTTGCGAGAACAACATCTGAAACAGATTTCATGACTGAATATGTTGTCACTCGTTGGTACCGTGCCCCAGAATTGCTCTTAAATTGTTCAGAGTACACAGCAGCTATTGACATTTGGTCAGTAGGTTGTATTCTTGGTGAAATTATGACCAGACAACCGTTGTTCCCGGGTAAAGATTATGTTCATCAACTTAGACTTATCACTGAGGTAGTAGTCTTTTACATCACTACTAACAGCTGGTTTATAAATCTGAAGGAGTTTGACCATGTGTTTCGGTGTACTTGTTTATAATAGCTGATAGGTTCACCAGACGATGCGAGTCTTGGATTTATGAGAAGTGATAACGCCCGAAGATATGTTAAACAACTTCCTCAGTATCCAAAGCAACAATTCTCTGCTCGATTCCCAAATAAATCTCTCGGGGCCTTGGATTTGCTGGAAAAGATGCTTGTTTTTGACCCAAATAGGCGTATTACAGGTATAACGCTTGCTTTACTAATTATATGGCCTCAAATAACTGAAATAATATTCATTTTGTAAAAAACTATAAGTTGTTTAGATTAGACACATCCAAACACACCATCTACACAAAAATATGAACCATCCATGATTCTTGATTTTTGGTTTTTGCAGTTGAGGAGGCTCTTTGTCATCCATACTTAGCACCCCTTCATGATATCAACGAGGAGCCCGTTTGCCTGAGACCGTTCAGTTTTGACTTTGAGCATCCATCTTGCACCGAGGAGAATATCAAAGAGCTTGTCTGGAAGGAGTCAGTAAGATTCAATCCCGACCCGTAACACTTCCATGCATAGTTGTTATATATATGTATATTTATACTAGCTAGTTAGATAATTATGACATGATCCTAGAATCACTGTACTTTATATCCTTTAAATGTGCTTTCGAGTTGATTTGTACCAACTTCTTGTTCGATAAAAGAAAAGGGCGCCGTACAAGATACAAAGCGTTTTTATAATTTTCCTGATTTTAACAAACCAGCCTTAATCTAGTCGCTACATGAACACTAGACGCGACTTTAAATGCGTAAGATAAAATACAGGTATAAAAAAAACCAACTCGAAGAATTACGCCATAACATAAGAACACTTCTTGAGCTCAACATTCTCTATGTCTAGTTTTTCTTGAGGAAAACTGCACATTCCAAGCTTTTCTGGCCCTTGGTCAGGCAACAACTCACAAGGCTTAGGAACCACACCACTAGTCACCCCTTCAACATCACTACATGTCCATGGGACCTTTTTAGCTTTGACCCGCATACCAATAGTCGCGTTCGATATACAAATCCCAGTAAAAGTATCCCCTGATATTCCCTCCAGTCGAGCCGCCATTGTAACATTTTCCGCCACTATATCCCTATAGTTTATGTTCTGGATAACAGGAATTGCTTTTGGGTCCCAGTGAGTGTCAGCGTGGGACCCATAGTTTCCAGTGATCCAGAACACCCATTTCATGGTATGAAGTGTCATGCCTTTTACAAAAATGTCCTTGACAAATCCGCCACGCCCCACTCCTGTCTTGATCCGGACCGCTGATTCAGTGTTGATGGCGACAATATCCTCCGCCCTCACGTCCTGAATCCCGCCTGACATTTCACTTCCTAGTGCAATGGCTGCACTGTAAGGGGAGATACATGTGAGACGTTTGATGATCAGGTGTTGTGTTGGCATACCGTATGATATACCGTACTCATCCCAACCGCTCTTAACCGCCACACAATCGTCCCCAGAGACGATATAAGTGTCCTCTATCCTCGTGTTTGAGCATGAATCTGTTACACATTAAATTCATAAAAATTACTTTAAATTCTAGTGAATGATGATATGGAAAGGTAAAATAACATAGGTTAAGGCTAACCTGGGTTAATTCCATCAGTGTTTGGAGATTGAATTGGAGCCAAAATTGTAATTCCTTGTAAAAGAATGTTGCTGCATTACAACAGTTATATAAGACCATTGTTTATCAAAAGAAAAGGGCATTTTAGTAAATCCCGAGTATACCGAGCCATAGGGAGGTTCACGGTCTAGTTTGGCCGGTATGACAGATAATTCTAGGCCGAACTGCTAACTATAGTTTTCTAAAAAAAAGACAAATCTAACTAGCTAGGTTAGTCGGTTTTGACGGTTTGACTGTTTTGAACTATTTTTTAATTTCTTTTCAAAGGCATAATAATATTTTTTTTTTAAATAGTAAGGGTGTTTTATGAATATAATACATGTACATAACTTTGTAATTCTAAACTGTGAAAAATAAATAATAAATGTTAATCGGTTTGGTTTAGACGTTCGGTTTAAGTTTCCGAACCTAAACCAAAGCGGTATGTATTTTATACTGGCTAAGTTGTGTATAGTTTGATCGGTTTCAACAGTTTATGAACATGTAAAACGATCGTTACCTGCTATAAACGGGATGGACATTCCAGGAGGGAGAATTTAGGAATGTTACATTCGAAACCTGAATGGTATCCGAATACATGATCTCAAACAGGTATGGGCGGGTGTACTTTAGTTTTTTACCATGGAATTTCTGCCACCAAAGTAAACCTTGGCCGTCAATCGTGCCATTGTCACCTATAAATCCAATGGTCACAATTAAATTTCGAAGATTTACAAGAATTTTTTTCTTTAATTAAAAAAATGTAGACTGATGCTTAGTTTGGTAAATTTACCTGTAATGATGACGTCAGTGAGATTGGTGCCAAATATGAGGCTAATGTACCTTCCCCCTGCTGCATCTCGCCCGTGACCATATGATGGCAAAGGATCGATCACTGGCCATGTATTTATGTCCTGTAGTCAACAACTTAAAAATTATTCGTGTACAAGTTATTATGCCATTGGTACAAGTTGGATTAGTCCAATCATTAGTGTACAAGTTAGACTCGGGTTATATGGGGTAACGCCCCCTTAACATGAGCTTAATAGAGCCCAATGGTGCCTCTCACCCATTTCCGTCAATGCCACTAGTTTGAGTATGAGTTGACGAACAAAACACAAATGATTTGACTGGTTTGAGTGAACCAGATCATGACGCTAAAATCTAGCACAATGTCAGGTGCAAAATGTTGAATGCTTTGCCCTCTTTACATGATGTTGAGGTCTTTAAGACTAGTCTAACCGGTTGAACCAGTGAGGCGTAGAAGCCAACAATTTGGTTGTTATGGTTTTCCGAATATTGCTTTTAAAGTTATATTTTTAATCATATTTTTTTATATATTTTAAAATAAAAACTACTTTATAGCATTAAATTTTGTATAATATTTAGTTATGATCAGGGTTTTATACCTTTGTTTATATTTTTGAAATAAGGACAAATGTATATCACATGTTGGAAACAAGCCAAAAGTCCTAGTATCAAAAGCAATTCTACCTCTTTATTGGTTTGTGTACTTTTGTTTGTTTTCGGGACATGAATATACTCTTTGTATTAACACTTGTCATATGTTTTGAGGGTGTTAGATATTCCAATTGAATGCCCCATCCATTGTGATGTGGTGATGCTAACTTGAAGTCTAACATTTTACTAATATGAAGATTAGGGGTTCAATCCTTACTATCAATAAGGAAAGCAAGCTTAGCCATTTAAAGAAAAAAAAAAAAAAAAGATATTCGAATTGAATACGAGAAAAACGGTTTTTAAATCAAATTTGAGTTTATGATTTTCAAACAAATTCATCACTAATATTTGAATTTAAATTATATATGCAACATTAATTTTCTTTTGCACAAAAATATATATATTTTTATTATATTTTTCTAATAATTTAGTTTACCAAACCGAATTCTAATTTCATTTCGGTTCTATTTTACAATCTTTTTTTGACTTACAAAGTCAAACTATCAGTTTCTACTCTCCATATTAAAACTAATATATTCAATTCTTTTTTTTTTGACTTACAAAGTCAAACTATCAGTTTCTACTCTCCATATTAAAACTAATATGTCTAATATATTCAATTCTGAAAAAAAGGTAACTTCCTATATAAATTGAACCAATTAATACTACAAATACACAATCATTTAATATCATATATACCCACACTTTGTAACTGTAAAATTAAAAGAAAAAAAATACAAATTTGACTTAAGAAAAAGTCAAAGAAATACCTGTGAAGCAAGAATAGTAGCATCTTTATGAAGAAAGAGTGTAAAATGGCTTGTGAGGTTAAAGCTACCGGTCAACCATTGACCAGCCGGCACATAGAGCTGAGCCCCGCCGTCTGATGCGTATTGGCTCAAACTATTAACGGCTTCCTGAAAGGCCCTTGTATTTAGTGTTTTGCCATCTCCAACCCCTCCAAATTCTGTTATTGATGCACTATGGCTCCTGCAGTTTATTGCTGTGTACTCTAATGACCCCCCTATGTATTTTACATTTCTACCCTCAACTCGGGTCATACATCCGACCACCATCACCACCACCAGCGCCGCAAATAATTGTGTCATGTCTCTCATCTGTTTAAAAAATGGTGAAAATGTTATAGCGGGAAAAAGTGTTATACTGTTATTTGTATGGTGATGAAAAGAGGGACGGATTAAGGGAGAATGAAATAAAGCAGGGACTTTGGGCCCCAGAATTCTATAAAAATAAAATACATTTAAATGTTTAAGAATCATATAATCGAAAGCAAATATTTATGTTTTTAGCGGAAAAGGCCTTAATTTTATTATCTAACTGGATCTTTAGCTAGCACACGCTATAATATACACGTGTAAGCAATATTTACTTTACAAAATTATGTAAATAGCCATAGAACTCGTATTAATAATACGTTATATGCACTTGAATATTTACACTGATTTTGAATTGTAAAATTATTTGAAAATGTTAAGGTAGAAGTGAACTTACTTGAAGATGTGGAATGGTTTTGGTTTTGATGTTGTAGCAACACTGCATTGGTAGGTTTGAAGAATAATAATTTGTTTGTTTGGTAGAGTGTTGGAAAAACATGAACTCTTCTGTGGGTATTTATAGGACCAAAAAGAGTTGCAAGTTCTTGAGCATACAATCATTGAATATTTATTTTTCGGTTTAAGATTAGCATATATTGTGGAGATCTGTTACACTTATCACTTATCCATATTATATTATAAAGCATTTGAGAAGGACTTCTTAATTGCTTATGATACAACAAACAATGCATATAATAACTACGTTTTGAGGGTAAAATTGTCTTTTAAACACCATATTTAATCAAAAGGTAATGAAGAGTCATAAGATGTTTATGAGACCTCATGACATTCATTCTACAATTATTTTAAACACATTAATTAGAACACATACAAAAAATAATTCATAATGCTACATGTTTTGTTATAATCTTTTTTACATACAATTAGGTACTTTAGAAAAGCTAAAGTTTTATAAACCTTCTAATACTATATAGAAATTGAGAAATCGATCAATAACGAAAGTTGTGTTTTTAATCATGAGGTAACGATTTGAATTCTAAAATTACTACATATGGCTAATCTGATCTAAACTATACTGTCACCGGATTCTATGATCGGAAAAGAAATATTATGTTTATAATAAATTTTGAACAAAGATATTAAGAAATATTCATATAAAGGATTAGACAATAACAAAAAAAAAAAAAAAAAGAATTAATTAATAATAATGGTTTCTTCTTATTAAGTACTTCAACTCAAGTCCACATTTCCCGCTCAAGTAAAATTTTTGGTTATTTATTGAAAACCAATTGGACTGATGTTCATAACCGATTAACCAAATGGGAACAAATGAATGATTGAAACCAATCGGTTTTTGAAATATTTTAATCGAAAGTTTTGGTTTTAGTTATGGCTCAAAACTGAAGTGAACCGAACAACAACTTGTACACACCCTTAAAATCACCAATTGAAGTGTTGTGGTCTCCGCCGCAACGCACGGGCACCCGACTAGTTATTATCATTTCGTGGATCGTGATTGTTCTTTCATTTTGTCCGTATAGTTTCTTTATTTTCTAACTATATTTACTGGTTTTCATTTGAACTTACGCTCATACAGTCATACGTACCCTTTTATGTACTTTTGTTTCGGTAAAAAGAGTTATACAGGGTAAAAATGATCAACAAAACGACAAGATTTGGCAAATAAAATCATCAACAAAAGAACCAAAAACATTTGTTTTAATCTAATACGTGGGGTTTAAATTTAGAATCCGACATTTGTTGGATTATATGGTATAATAGTATTTTATTACGTTTTGTTCTTCTCATGTGACTCTCCAGTGATGTGATTCATGATTCAACTTTGGAAATTTGTGGCACGAGAAGATTTAGGGAATTGTTTCTTATCCTAAAGCATTTTTATTTGCATCATTAAACTTACTACATCATGATTTCTAATCAAACATTCTTTTATTAGTAGTATGCCTACAAGATATATTTCTAGAAGTGTTTTTCCAATTTATTATTTGTTATCACTCAGCCTTGGTTTAGTCTTTCTGGAAGTCGATATTTTATGGTTTAGTCTTTTTTGGTGTTTTCTCTCGTGCTTTGTTTGTTATCTTGGTGTATTTTTTCGGTGTATCCAGCTTCTTGCTAGTTTTATTTGGTGGAACGTTAGTTTCGTTTTTCGTTAAAAAAATAAAAATCCTTATATTACAAATGTAGAAAATGTTTTACTTTATATCAATCCAATCCAAGTATTATCTTTTTATACGAAACCTCTTTTATCATTTGGTGAAAGATGGAAAGGATAGTGGGGGTCCATATGAGTATGGTGGTGAGTGGTGACCGGTGATTACTATTTTATTCTGCCCGTGAAGACCCTTTTTGAACCCCATAACCGACCCACTAAACTTCACGGGGCACCCATTAACAAGGGTCCACAATATTATGTATACACAAGGGGACCAATGTGTGGTGAAGATGTGTTAATATTTATCCTGCTAAAATATTTATATATAAAAAACAATGTCACTGATTAATTATTGGTAACACTCCATACTTTTTTCTTACCAATCATAACTACCGGTTAACAGGTCAACAGTGGCGGAGCTTGAAATTTTTTTTCGTGGGGCCGAAAGTTACGGGAACCTTAACAACGAGGGGTCGGACTCAATACGTATAAAATTTTCGGATGAAAACGCGTAAATTTACACTGCTGAGCAAAAAAAAAAAAAAAAAAAAGTGGGGGCATGGGCACCTCCCGGCCCTCACTATACTTCGCCCTTGCTAGTTTAGACCAGCCAAACCTAGTAAATCGACCCGGTTATCGCATGAAACTGTAGTTGTAAGTTAGGTTTCGGTCCGAATCAGTTAGGTTTGCAAGTTTCACATCATTTGATTTAAGTTTGGAAGTTTCATTGATTAAAGTCTGCAAGCTTCATCAGTTGATTGAAGTTTGCAAGCTTCATTTGTTAATAGTTTGCAAGTTTCATTCATTTGATGTGAATTTTATTAATAAGTAGTATTTGACTTTCACTGTAAGTTTAAATATTATGCATTCTTGTAAACTAAGCTTAAATCAGGATGAAAAAGAAAACATGTATTATAACAATAATCTAAGTTGGTTATAAAACTGATACATTGCAAACATGCCCAAACCGGTCCAAGTTACGCTACTCTAGTGAACCAACCCGTTCTGAACCAGACCAACCTAACCTTACACAATCCGGCCTTCGCTCTCCATATTACCCATGTTTTTCAGTCAGCGTTCCCGTCCGGTGTGGACCGATTGCATAGACAAAAATAAAGATACAAAAATAAAAACCTAACAAGTATAGAATCTAAGTTGATAGAAGTAGTTGACCACGTCGACCCATTATCTATGTAAGTGGTTTATTATACGCCTAATATTAAGCATGCGTATAAACCCACTAATGCTTGGTTGGTGTGTGCAGTCTAAGAAAGTGCCATCCACTAAAAGTGGCCCATTATTCAAATTTTAGTAAAAGTGACCCAACCCATTATTCAAATCATATTTTCATGGCTAGGATATGGGAGGGTGGTTTAGAACATAAAATAAAGTTTAATAACCTAAATTATTCAAAATTGGCCGTTGGTACCACAAACTAAAAAATTGGCCATATATAACCTGTACTATTAACCTATTGGATTGTGACACCCAATTTGGGTTAAGTCACTAACCAAGTTAGTGTTTTGGCTGACGTGGCACCCTCATGCCTCAATCTGACGTGACATGCTGACGTGGTACCCACAATCTGACTTGGCATGCTAATGTGGCACCCTCAATGTAACTGGGTTAGTGACTTAACCCAAATTAGATATTAGAATCCAATAGGTTAATAGAACAGGTTATATATGGTCAATTTTTTAGTTTGGGGCGAAGAAAAATTAACAAAAGTATGTGACTTTAATATGCATTGCAATATATGTTACTAATTAAGACAAGAGTACATGTTTATAGCAGCATGGTACAACTACACAATAACATAACTTCTTACACCAAGAAAATTAATCAAAACATGCATCATGCAAGTTATACCAAGGAAGGATCATTTTCGTGACTTTTGCTTGGTTTTGGTGTTGAAATGGTGAGATTTCAACTTCTTCTTCCTCACGATGGTGCCGGTGGCGGGCCCAGCGCCTTCACGGAACGGCATTCCCATTAAAGCTAAAAGTTTATAAGCTTCTTTATCGGTTTGAGCCGTTGTGGTTATACAGACATCCATTCCCCGTGGTTTCCCCAGAGCGTCGTAACTTAGTTCTGGGAACACACTTTGTTCCTTTAGTCCAACACTGTAGTTACCATGCCCGTCAAAGCTGTTAGGACTCACCCCTTGGAAATCACGAGTTCTAGGAAGACCTAAGTTAATGAGTCGGTCGAGAAATGCATACATCACCTGTACCCACACATCAAAAGGTGTCAATTTACACGGTATAAGCATTTAAATGTTCAAAACTAATGTTTCAGAATGAGGGAATGACAAAAGCAATGAAAGAATTAACGACGCTAAAGAGGAAACTTACATTTCCCCTAAGGGTGACGGCAATTCCAAGCGTTTGATTTTCTCTGATTTTAAAAGTAGCGATGGCATTCTTTGCTTTTGTTTTTACAGGCCGTTGTCCTGTGATGAGTGCCATGTCATTTATTGCCGCATCAAGACCTTTGCTATTCTGCGCAGCATCTCCAATACCACAGTTCACCACAATTTTTTCAAGCTTCGGGACCTACCATATTTAATCACATAGATTATCAAAAAAAAGTTGCTAACAACTAGTTGAGGTTTTAGGAATTAGGTCTAAATGTGTTGGATGCTCTATGTGGCATCTATTCTTAAAAAATGGACATGAAAGACATAGTTACATGATAAAAGCTGAATTCAGTAGAGTAACTAAATGACTACAAATATTTCTTAGGCTGTTTTTTGCTAAGCAGTTAATGCGGTAAAAATATCGGATATCGGTCAAGGGCCAATATTTGAGATATAGGTTATTGTGGTGAGATATCGGTAACTTTTATATCATGCAAAATCTAATATATATATATATATATATATATATATATATATAGCAATTTAACACTTAACAATTAAATATAATCTCCTACAATTAACAAATTAACCTCTTGCAACTTGCAAAACAATAACAACTGTAGCAAGTGGTAACTTATTATAAGAGCATGTTTGGCTCTCCTCCTTTTCTCCTTATGACTTTTCCCACCTCAAAAGCTCCTTAATATCATAAGTCACAAATTGTGACTTATGACTTTTCCCTTCATTTCTCCTTTTCAAAGCACAAATTCTTCCATAAGTTCCTTTTCAAAACAATTACCCAAACACTTTTGTTTTAACTTTTGACTTATTGAATAAGTCAAAAGTTAAAAGGAGGGGAGAAATGGATAGCCAAACACCCTCTAAAACTTAAAACACTAATATTTACCACTAACAATTAACAACTAAGACTTGAAACACTAATATTTACCACTTACAATTAACAACTAAGACTTGAAACACTAACAACATCAATAAGAAGCACGGAAAATGGAAGAACTAAGAAGAAAGATACTGATATCGGGAATATCGGTGATATATCAGTCAAATATCGGAAAAATATCGGTCAATATTGCCGATAATATTGGTACCGATATATCGGCCGAGTTAACTACATAGGTTTTTTGTCAACTAAAGTTATACATTTCTATTTTTTCCAGTTACAACAACTTAAGCTGCTAGTACCTTGCAAATGAGGCACAACACATAACCAAGATAAGGAAATTGGAAATATTAGATCAATAACAAAAATCTGAGGTTAAATTATTAGAGCTGGAAATGAGAGTGCCAGTGCCCGTGGCCGTCCTTCATAACCTCGATCTAAGTAGTTAACTCGGCCGATATCTCGGTTATCGGTCATCAACCGATATGTTGGTACCGATATTTTGTACCGATATTATCGGTGATATATAGGTCAAATATCGGTAAGATATCGGTCAAATATCGGTCAATATCCTCGATTATTTGATCACAAAAGACCCATCCATTGACACACGCAAAGACACCATTCTTCTCTCAAACATATATATCTGAATGATTATTATAGAATCTACTTCTCTGATGATAATCAAGTTACTGCTTATCTCCATCATCTTTCAACACATACACATGTTCTAAGTTTGTCCTAAATTCAATAACACATTATTTGTAAATTTGTTCTAAATTATCATAAATAATAAGTCCAATTTAACCTCAATCAGTTAAATAAACAAAATTAAATACTTATATTCCTCAATAACACCATTTCTTAACAAAACTATACATTCCCCCAAATACATTTTCATAAAACATAACACATTATCATTATTATCCCTTACTAAATACATTATCCTTAATATAAAATGAAATACCTGAAGAAGGTTGGTGTAATTGAACTCTTCTTTAAGCAAAGGAACAATCTTTTCCTGGTACGATGTTTTCAGACGATTAACCTTATCCGCTTCTGATTTCTCCACCAACACTATCCCTGCCGCTGCTTCCGCCTTCACCGATAACCCACCGTTCCGGTTGCCTAACGGCGGAGGTAAGCGTACGGATGTTACCGGAAACTTAGAGATGAATGATGAAGCAGAGGATTGTAACAGGGCCATTGGAGGTGTGTTTGTTGTTCTTGCTGTGTGTGTGTGGATAGATAAAGAGATTTTATTAAAATTATGTTATTTTATGTGGAGAATATACACTGTTTTGGTCCTCTAACTATTGCAAAGTTACTTACTCATGCTTGTTTTAGAGTTAATTACAAGGATGGTCCCTATGATATGAACAAATTGCATCTTTGGTTCTCAAAACATTGAAATTACATAGATGCTCCTGTTGGTCTAACTTTGTAACAACGTTAGTCCCTATCTCTAGCAGTCGTCTATTATCTCCGTTAAATCCATGTAAAATGACCAATCTACCTTCACCACCTTCCCTGAAACCACCCTCATGTGACAAATTCCTTGAAACCACCATCCTCCTTCACCACCTTCCCTGAAACCAACTTCACCCTCCATCTTCCCTACCCTCCGGCCAGACTCAGATTAACTCTCCCTAACAGCTATTAAAAAAAAAAAAACAATCGCCCCACACCAGCCTAATCGCCCTCCTTTTGCTCAATCGCCCCTGGCCTTACAGCTACCCGCCACCCCACACTTTATGGCTACTCGCCCCATCTTTCTGGCTACTCGCCACTTTTCTACTTCTATTCTATTTCACTATTATCTATATTATCTTATTAAGGAGGAGTGATGGCTAACATAGTCATTTTCATTTCCGTACAACTTAAGAAGCAACATGTATAACATATTTTAGCAAGAAATTTAAGGGTATTATGGGTATAATTGTGAACATTAAGACACTTAGGAGGATATGTTTGTACTTTTACCATAATTATCTTACTCACATCTTAAGATTCTATTCCACTCTTGCCCTCATGACCACACCAATAAATTATCCATTGAATCATCTTTAAGAATTGTTTTAATTGTGTTTATTGGAAGGTGAGACCTTTGAGTGCCTCTGTGACACCCGGCAAATTCTGGTTAACAACGTTGTCTAGATTAAAGTCTACCTTAGCGAGTCACGCGTATGTTATACTTAACGAGGGTTAGCTAGATTGCTAGATAGAACATACGTGCATTGTTGTGAGTTTCACTACTCTTTTCTCAAAAGCATGCGTCTCGGGTTTGAGACAACTTACAAAACGTTTTCTAGTCCGGTTTGGGACTACTTTCACATCTCGGGTTATGAGATGCTTTGACTCCTTGTGTGGGTCGGGTTCTGACTCCTTGTGTGAGTTAACATGTGATTTCATGATTAGTGAACCTCGGACGTTGGTGAATAACAAACTTATGTGTCTCGGTGATATCTGACAAACTTATGTGAAAACCATACGTGATTATGTGATCCTAAACCGAACACGTTAATAAAAATTATAAAAAGTGGAGCGTGAAGTTGATTAGGGTCTTAACGCATGGGGTTACACTTGTTACGGTCCACGATAACGAAAACGTCGATGGATAACGCGTCGGGAGGCGAAACGAAGCAAAAGCGCGCGCCTCGGACCTGTGAGCGGCCGCTCACAGGCTCCGAGCGGCCGCTCGATGCTACCTGACGGGTTTAAACCGCCTCAAACTCATATTTAAACATCCTTAACTCCCATGCAACCCCCATACTCAACCCTAATCGCCCCCTTACTGCCCCACACGAATATTTCACTCCAAAAACTCCTGCTAAGGCTCAAGATCATCAATTGGGAGGCTCCAAGGCGCGCGATTGATTGATTTGAAGAGCTAAGGGTATAACTCATGATTTCTTACGCTTTTTACTTTATGTTTTATTGTAAAAATCATATAACAAGTTTGTCCAGGTCTGAATGGGTTTAATAAACATTAAAACATGAGTCTTGTTGAAGATTAAACGGATTAAACCTATTAATAAACGCGTAGTAACATCATAGGATGCTTGTTGCGCAAGTTATTGGTGTTTTGATCCTAAAAGCTTTGATCTTGACATGTTTGATAATAGGATCTGATGGGAATAGGTATTAGGAAAGTTGTATGATGATTATTAGGTGTTATTGATTGATAATATGCAACTAGGGTTTGATATAATTGATAATATTGCACGATTAGAATCTGGACAGATTCTGAATGTCGACTTGTAGGGTCTGTTTCGTGGCTTGAAAATAATTGGTTTGATCGATTCTTTGCATGATTGTAACGTACAAGGTCTTAGCTTTTCATAATGGGTAAAACCATCGAATTTGGATATCGTTTGAGTCGTTTTTGGAATTTTAATTGATTAGGGGTCATATCAGATTTTCGGATTTGTAAATTGGACTAACTTTAAATGGTCATAACTTGAGATTTACAAGGAGTTAGGTTATGAAATTTTTACAGTAGGTCAATACTAGAAAAATAGAGCTTTTCCAAGTAGATTCATCTCGTTTGGATGAATACACAATTTTTAAGAATTTTCCTACTAAACTGACCTGTTGAGGAGATTTTCTGGACATAGCTGTGTTGTACGAATTTTCATAATTTTTGTGTTTGGAATTAAGACAAAACAAAAATAGGTATTGTCGAGTGAATCCCAAAGAAAATTCAGTAAAAATTTGGGAGGTTAACTCACTGAATTGCTATTTTAAATAAATTCGTTTTGATGGCGCACAATCTGTCCTGAAAACACAGATTGTGTATTATGTGCTTCTGTGATTAATTGAGGTCTTAGGTGGTATGGAATCGACATGTAACTGAAGTACACTTGTCTGAGACACATACGGAATGTAGAAACTAATTGTAACCAACGTATTCACCAACGGGTCCGTAGGGTTTACTATTGCATGTAGAATCACTAGGCGTCGCATACACACTTTTGAACATTTAAAACGCCTTGGACAAACGAGTTATATGGGTAATGATATTACGCCTATACTCACTGAGCGACACTGTTATTAGGGTGTCAGTAGCATATATTGCTTGCTGTTCGGATTCTTTGCTTGCACGTTAAGGTGAGTTTACGGCCCCTCTTTTAAACTGGTTTCATATTTTCGGGGGAGAAAACATGTGTTAAAACGATTATTTGGTAACTACTGTCATACTATGGGTTTCTATTGTGTACTACACGATCTTTGGAAGTCCCGGGGGGAACCATGAATGTGCGGGTTAGCACAACGGGGAAATGTGAATAGCGCTATTGGGAGTGACCAACCCCGCTCGTCGGCTTGGAGGGCCGGGCGAGTGCATATTGTCTCAAACAGGAACAACAGGAACAACTGGTTTACTTTTCGGGCACAACATCTGGTATTCGAGTTAGTAATGGTTTTCCAATCGTGGTAGTAACAAAACATACGCCTAGCTAGCGTACACTGGTTTTCGATTTGTTATAGTATGGACAGGTGGACTTGGTACTTGGATACAAAACCTGTAAACTCACCAGCATTTTTGTGCTGACGTAAACTTTTACATGTTTTCTCAGGTCGCTAAGGTAGCACAATGGAACTAGGGCGCACGCGTCTGCACGGCGTCTAGTTAGAGTTGCATGGTTTTACAAACGTTGAACATTGGTTTACTATTGAATATTGTTTTGAATAAGCTTCCGCTGTAAACGGGAATTTTAAACATTGTTTTGAAATTGCATTATGTTCATTTTAGACTTGTTTATTGTGATCGTTGGTTTGGATCCTGGTTTGTCATGCGCCTCGCGGTAAAACTCCGCAAGTGGATTTTGAGGGTGTGACAGCCTCTGATGAAGTGTATATGTCATCTTCTTAATATTGTAGTTCATTATCTTTAATGGTTAGGAAGAAGAGCTCCGGATGAAAAAAGTTGCACTAAATATCTCCAAGGTGAAGAAATTTTGGACAAAAATTGAGAAGTTGTTAAGTCATATATGTAATTTAGTATATGAGGGGTTTGTTTTACATTATAATTTTGATTCATATTTATTTTCTATAAAATATCATGTCATTTTAGGTGTTATACAATCATCAGTTAGAGCTTGATCAAAAGAAGAAAAAAGCTCTTGATAAGCATCTTGAATTTCTTCTAGGGCAAGCCGAAAGGTAATTTCTTGACCTATGAATTTGGTTATTTTACTCTCTAATGGGCCAACTAGGTAAAATAAAATAAAATTAGACAGGAAGAATGTTGTTCAAATAGGTCGGATGGGTCAAAAGTTTGCCAAAGTGTAATTTGTAAATTGTAAAACATAAAATCTCATTTTTTGATTGAAGTCTCATATTTTCTGTTTACTTTTCTCATTCTTTGAGAGTTATTAATTTGTGCCATATTTACGCAAAACTGTAAAGCAACTAGATTTTTGTTTGTTTTTCAATTGGATGGTTTGTAAATGATATACTTCATATAAATAGACATAGTTAATTTAATGTTACCAACATTACAAATACAAGCATTATGTTATCTATATACATCTATGTGAAATATAGTTTGAAAACACATTGCATAGTACACGCACTTAAATTTTCATGGATAATGAGTATGGTATGCTGATTGATAACAAGACCTTTTGGTTTCATCATAATTGTGATAGTGAGAACTTATGTTTTCTTTGCTTAACGCCAATTCATTGAATTAAAATTGAACTTGTGGAGTCTGCTATAATACTATACCCAGGTTAAAATTTGTATAATATATGACTGAAGTCATCTGGATCTAAAGATGGAAGAAGTGATGTGATCTTGCTTAAGTTCTTGAAAGCTAACTTTAAAGTCGAAGATTTTTTTTTTTAATGCTTAAGAACACATTTTTACGTAGAAAAGCTTGTCACATTGACAATTTGGTATATGAAAATATTGGATATGGACTTGATAAACTAATATGGAGTATCATACTTTATATTATAGCTCATGCGGCAACGCGCGGGCTTTCTACTAGTTATCTATAATGATAATAGGTACCTTTTTAATATTTACTAGTGGGGTGCCCGCGCATTGCGGCGGGTAACATAATATTTAGATTAGTGATTTTAGGGGTGTGAACAGGACAGTATTTTGGTTTGGAACCGTAACCAATACCAAAATTTCCAGTTAAGGGTGTTTCAAAAACCGATTAGTTTTGATTATTTCGGTTTTGGTTAAACAATATCTAAATGATCCAAGGCAGAGCCAAGGTCGGCTCGGCTCATTCGTTTGGCTCGACTAACATCACGCTTTTAGATTAGCATTATATACATAGACGGCGCTAGACAATAACATACGGTTGCAAACTTTGGTGGATAAACTTCTTGAAATCATTGGTATGAACTCTTGGGTTGCATACAAATGCACTAAAAAAATGCAATTCTTAAAAACCAAATGTAGTAAAAAAGATTACAGTAACATACTTATTATATTTGATGTTTAGAAATAACGATAAAAAACAAAGAAAAAAGTAAAAATTAAAAGTACAACGAAAGAAAAAAATAAGTACATTGGTCCTAAAACACCTAGAAATAACAAAGCGTGTATTTTTTTATCCATCCCACATCGGTCCTAAAGCACATGTAACTTCAAGGTGAAGAACCCACCATTACGTATTTAAAGGCTTGAATGAATGTTCAGTTTCAAAACAATCATCTAGAATAACTTGCATTAGTAATTTGTATATCTGGTATTAAAAATTGTACAATATCTAAATGATCCAAGGCAAAGCCAAGGTCGGCTCGGCTCATTCGTTTGGCTCGACTAACATCACACTTTTAGATTAGCATTATATACATAGACAATAACATACGGTTGCAAACTTTGATGGATGAACTTCTTGAAATCATTGGTATGAACTCTTGGGTTGCAAACAAATGCACTAAAAAAAATGCAATTCTTAAAAACCAAATGTAGTAAAAAGGAATACAGTAACATGCTTATTATATTTGATATTTAGAAATAATGATAAAAAACAGAGAAAAAGGTAAAAATTAAAGGTACAACGAACGAAAAAAAAATAAGTACATCGGTCCTAAAACACCTAGAAATAACAAAGCGTGTATTTTTTTTTTTTGTCCATCCCACATCGGTCCTAAAGTACATGTAACTTCAAGGTGAAGAACCAACCTTTACGTATTTAAAGGCTTAAATGAATGTTCAGTTTCAAAGCAATCATCTAGAATAGCTTGCATTAGTAATTTGTATAATTGGTATTAAAGATTGTACATAACGGCATAAAGGGAAGAAAATTGGTAAAAAAAAAATAGAGGGTTATACTTGTGACTCTTGATATGGCATCTTAACTTTGACAATATGGACATATTTGCCCATGTCTCTCTCTTTATAATGTAGTATAAATATAGATATAGATATAGATAAATGAATGTTCAGTTTCAAAGCAATCATCTAGAATAGCTTGCATTAGTAATTTGTATAATTGGTATTAAAGATTGTACATAAGGGCATAAAGGGAAGAAAATTGATAAAAAAAAAAAAAAAAAAAATAGAGGATTATACTTGTGACTCTTGATATGGCATCTTAACTTTGACAATATGAACATATTTGCCCATGTCTCTCTCTCTTTATAATGTAGTATAGATATAGATATAGATAATTATGAACGTTTGTTTATATTTGTTTAGTAAGTTTTATCTATGTTAGTGTGTATATATATGTTCGTTTAGAAAAGTATCCAACGTACACGAACAAAAAAAATATGTTAGTGCCTACATATATGACATAAGCATAGATCTACATTAGTTATAACAAAACCAATGAATTCAAAAACTAATATAGATAGGCGTACCTACGATTATGGCAGGCAGAATAATTAGAATACTTATTGTAGCTCCTTACCGGACATTCGTCGAGAGTGTGTTGTTAAGGAGAAACAAAGCACCACCATCACCGTCGCTAACCGATGGATCTGCAACTTTACATATTGAGTTCATACACAAATAATGTATCCATTAATTAATAATTAATTAAAAACTGAAAAAAAAGAAGTAACAGACCTTCACGACAAAATGGTGTAAAGTTCATGGTATTGCTTTCCCACTTTACATATTGAGTTCATGGTATTGCTTTCTCACAAATCTACTAATTAATATTATAATAAAAAACTAAAATAAGAAGAGAAGTAACAGACCTTCACATGTTCATGTTCTGCATTCTGAAGCCTCCTAATTGAATGAAATGACCTGATTATAAGATAGGAACAATGCTAGTTAGACATGGGTAAAAAAATATATGATACAAAATGGTTTAAAGAAACAAATTTCTGTATAAACAAAAGAAGGTAGTGACTTCTTGGCTTCTCACCTGATGCATAATAATTAGGTTTAATTGCAGAGGACAGAATGGTCGATTCATTGGTTTTAGGGGTTCAACATGAGGTCCAAGGGTAGTGTTGTAAAATTGCAATGATGTTGTAAAGGAAGAGGTGGTAGAAATGACTACACTACCCTCACAAGTGTCTTAATTGTCACTAAGATTCCCATAATACCCTTAAATTTGTTGCTTAATTGTTTTGTACATAGTGCTTGTTAAGTTATACGGAGGTGAAAATGACCATGTTGGCCATTACTCCTCCTTAATAAGATAATATAGATAACAATATTAATATTAGTATTAATGAATTTAACATTTCTATAAATAAAATATTACTAATTATAATAATAATTTTAATTTCATTCTTATGGGTGCGCCTGTGGGTGGGAGAGGAACTGTTGTTGAGAAGACGGGTCCCAGCTCAGTCACCGGGAAGTGGCCTTGCCCCTTTAGAAATTACCATTCTTGCAAGGATGGTTTGCCCGGGTACAGAGGTTATTCTAGACTTCTTATGCATTTCCAGCTGGACCATATCAATGAGAAGGAACGGAGGGAATGGTTAAAGGGACAGATTGCCTTGGACTTGGACCTCTACACAGATGTTGTAAATACCCTGCGGAGGCTTGGGAAATGGCTATGTGGGGGATGTATGACCCTGCATGCCCTTAACCGTTATTGTCGTCACAAGGATGGTGTACATAAGAGCACCTTAGGTGCAGGAAATGCCACTCATTATATTGTAGGGATACCTCAACCGTGTAGGCCGCGTGCGGAGCCTGAGAGTGCCTTGTCTACAGGGGTGGTGGCAGATGTCGTTCTCCTTGAGCGCATCCTCGCGCTCCCGCTCTCCACTGTCAAGAGTATCCCGCATGTGTGTCGTATGGCGTTTATGCAGGCTTTGTCAGGGGGTTGCGTAAAGTGGCGGATGCCCCAGGATCTATTGAGGCATGGGTTAAGCTTCTGTTGTTGCATGTTACGGGCGATCAAACCAGCCTATAGGAAAGAACGCAGATCTGTGAACAAGTAATCGCTTCAATGTAACTCCATTATGCGAGCCTTAGCGGTTTGGAAAGATGGGGCCGGCTTTGAGGAGCTGGTCAAGAACCTCCTTGATCTACCTGCGGAGGGGCTTTCTTGTAAGCCAAGTGAGCAGGATAATGATGGGGATGGGGGCAACATTAAGTAATGCCTTCGAAAAGTGCCAGATGGGCACTACACAGCTGCGGTTAAGGTCCTGTGTTCATCAGGGATCGTGCCTCTTGGGGAGGCCACTTTGTAAGCCTTGATAGATAAACACCCTATTGTGGACCCTCCGACCAAGCCTTCCACCATGTTATCTGAGCCAGCTCTACAGATTGACGTTGATTGTGTGCTGGCGTGTATTAAATCCTTCCCGAAAGGGACCTCTTGTGGGAGGGATGGTTTGCGGGCTCAACATATTTTGGACGCATTTTGTGGCCAGGGGTCCCCCACCACGTCTGGGTTGCTTAAGTCCATCACATATGTTGTCAACCTGTGGCTCGAGGGGCTTTGTCCTTCTAAATTGGAGGAGTTCATTGCCTCCACCCCACTAACCCCCTTATTAAATCCTGACAATGGAATTAGACCTATCGCGGTTGGGACTATTTGGAGGAGATTGGTGTCGAAAGTTGCTATGCGTAAAGTGGGTAAGGAGATGGCTGCGTATCTAGGGGATTTCCAATTTGGGGTTGGGGTCCCTAATGGGGCAGAAGCAGTGTTGCACAGTGCCAATAGGTTTGTGAACATGTTCCATTCTGATGGCTCCCTGGCTATGCTTACTGTTGATTTCTCCAATGCTTTTAACGTAGTCGACCATACGACACTTCTCAGGGAAGTTAATTGTCGATGCCCATCCATTTACCCGTGGGTGCAATTCTTGTATGCCCGGCATGCCAGGTTATACGTGGGTGATACTCACATTGGTGCTACTACTGGGGTTCAGCAAGGGGACCCCCTCGGCCCCCTCCTTTTTGCATTGGTCCTTCATCCGCTTGTCCTCCGGGTGCAGGAAGCCTGCTCCCTCCCTTTCCATGCTTGGTATCTAGATCATGGCACTATTATAGGTAAAACTGAAGACGTAGCGAGGGCACTTGATATTATTCGATCTGAAGGGCCGTCTCTGGGGCTTATGCTTAATGTGCGAAAAACTAAGATTTTTTGGCCGACGTGCAATGGGTCAGCAACAACGCCCGATTTATTTCCTAATGAGATAGGTAGGCCCGACCGAGGGGCTAAACTCCTTGGGGGAGCTGTTAGCAGGGACGCAGGCTATATACGCTCCTTGGCCACAAAAGGGCTTTGCGCGCGGTTGAACTCATGAAACACCTGCCGAAATTAAGAGACCCTCAAAGTGAGCTTCTCTTACTATGCTCATGCATGGGGGTTGCTAAATTAGTGTTCGGGCTCCGGACATGTCAGCCAGAGCATGTCAAAGAGGCGTGTCCATTTTTGATGCAGGCCTTCGGGAGGCGGTTGAAAGCATTGTTGTCTGTGGAGGGGCACATTTTGGGGACCTCCAATGGAGGCTTGCATCATTGCTTATCCGGCATAGGGGCTTAGGGATTTTCACAGCAGGGGATGTGTCAACATACGCCTTTGTAGCTTTGAGGGCTCAGACGTGGGCATTGCAGGACCACATCCTGCGAAGTGTTGGTGTGATGGGGGTGGATTCTGACTACACCCTCGAACTTAGTAATATCGAAACAGTTCTTCCGGAAAATTGATCCAGGCGGTTATACCGATAAGGAGACCGCCCCCAAGAAACCTCAACAAACCTTGGCGAGTGCTCTTTATGGTAAACACGTGCAGACTATAGAGGGACAGTTTGATATGACTCCACGACAAAAGGCAGTGTTTGCATGCCTTCAAGAGGCTCATGCTCAAGATTTTCTGACTGTTGTGCCCATTGAAGGGCTTGGGCAGCGGATGTCGGCGATTGAATACAGGGCTATTCTCAAATACCGGCTCATGATACCTCTGTTCCCCTCGGATGAACCATGCCCCATTTGCAAAAAAGCATGTCTGGATAAATTTGACGAGCATGCGCTCCACTGCAAGGAATTACCGGGGTTTTAAGTATCGCCATGATTTGGTCAGAGATGTTCTATGGGACGTGCTTCGGAGGGGAGATCTACCTTGCGTCCTGCGGATGTGCTTGTGTTTGGATGGGCTGGGGGCAAACATGCTTGTGTTGACCTGACAGGGGTTTCCCCCTTGGTAGGTTTGCGAGACAGCGGCTTTGCACCGGGGCAGGCAGTTTCGAGGGCAGAAGCTTAGAAGGTCGCTAAGCACGAAGCAGCCTGTTTAGAGAATCAACGTGTGTTCCTGCCGTTTGCTTTTGACACATTTGGATCTCTAGCCCCTGAGGCAGTACGGTTTCTGAAACGAGTGTAGAAGGTGGTCCACAGTGACTCGCAGAGCCCTAAGAACCAAGGGTTTGTGTTTAGCAGGATAGGCTTTGCGATTCAAAAGGAGATAGCGGCGCAGCTTGTTACCCGCTTACCCACCATCTAAATGTAACTTGTTTTGTCTTATTTGATGGAAAATAATTTATCTTTAAAAAAAAAAACTACTAGTAACTAGGTAAGTTCTTTTCTTAAACAAAGCAGAAATATTCTTCCAAAAAAAAAACTAATTATTATTAAAGATTTCACATGAGGCCCACTTCTTTTTTGTTCTTTGAACGGCAAATTTCTACTTGTTGTGGGACTTGAACCCATGACCTCCATATCTTAGATGTACTAAAAGTTTTACTTCTACCATTGAGCAACCAACCCCAATAGCGTGGGCCCACTTCTTTTATTTTCTTCTCCTTTATCTCTCCCACCTCTCTCTCTCTCTCCTTGACAAACCCACAACCCAGAATCTATGAGATACTAGTAGGAATGCCCGCGCGTTGCGGCGGGTGCATCTGTTTTGCCCCTTGTGCATTGTGTTTGTTGGTTATTCGTTATGTTAAAGTAGAAAACAACGATGTATAAAATATATGTTATCAAAAACTGAAACTCATAAGTATATCTTCTGAATATTTTAAATGGGTACATCACAATAGGTCGTACTATTCCTTACAACACCCTTAGATTGGCCCACGTCCTTCGGTGGGACCCTTTTATGTATCTCGGAGGCTATCGTAGAGCGGTACTTAGCGTAGTGAAGTGGCGTTGTATCTCTTAATGACCATAAGATTGTAGTGGAAGTGATGTAATTACTAAAATGCAGTTTGTAGTGTGCAACATATATCTATTATTTTAGGGCACCCGCGAGATGCAACGGAGTCAATGATTTACATAGATACTCTCGTTTTATGTTAGTTTGACAAGCGTGGTAACAAATATATTGGACCAAACAAATTAGTAATCAATATAGTTAAAACTACCAAATCGACTGATAAGAACTTGTATTCTTTTGGATATGTAAACAATTGGTGACTTCGTGAGATCAAAAACTTAAATTCTATTCCTATAAGCTTATAGTAGCGGAGAAAACAAAAAACCATCGAGGAAGATGATGACGTTGCTCATGAAGTATCTCTACCATATTTGCTTGTATAAAAGTCAAGCCTATATATATCGCTCACTTTAATGGGTTGAAACGTGTCATGGGTTGGGTCTGTTGGCAAACTTCAAGCCTACATATTCATTTGTGTGCAGAAGTGTCACATCATACCATCCTGCAGCCACATAAATTTAAAAAGAAGATATAAATACATAATATATGATGTAATTTATTTACTATAAACATTGAAAGATATGTAAGTTATGTATGTGAAGAGTCACCACATTATTTATGTACTAAATACATGACAACTATTTATAAGACTTTAACATTGATACAAACATAATAAAGACATGGAGGTTATGAATGTAAAGAGTCACCACATTATCGTTAATTTCCTCATCAATTTTATAATTATGTTTAAATTAATTTCTTCAACAATTTAATATTTAGGTAGAAAGACAATTTTACGCTCTAAATGACTTCAATAAGCATTGTACTATAAGCAATAAAGGTTGTATTAACTTAAATTTTGCGGGTATCCTTCACTAATGCTTTATAATATATAGTATAGAAGATAAAGATTCGGGTTGATTCATTAGTGTGAGCGTGAATTTATGGCGTTTTGATTTCTTATTTCTTAACACAAATAACATAAGTAACTAACACATAGTTAAGTTTTTGTTTTCTTTTTATGCTAGTGTTTAATTTATTTTATTAATTAGAATTACAACTTAAACAATATACAATTGCCGAAAGCAAAATAATATTGTGAACCACACTTCATACAACGTTTAACAAGAACATTATATATAAACAAATACCTTAAAAGTCTTAGAACAAATATAGTTTACGTATAAAGTTATATTTGAGCATGCATATATAGATTTATAGAGTTAACTATTTCATGGCGTTCAAGGAGACCATGTTGATTGAAATTGAGGAATGTCTCCATACCCTTCTCCAACCATCCTCTCCATCATCTGTCCTTCATTTGTTCCCTGCAACATCATGTTTCATCCCATGTAGTAAGTGGAAGTAATATTTATAATATATTAGAAACGTATTAGCAAATCTAGAATGTTATATTTATAATTTTGTCCGTTGTATTTAGTTAACAATATATATGATTCAAGATAAACAACTTCTTAACAAGGATAGTTAAGAAAGCCACCTGTCACCTTCATAGGGGCCATATTATCCAATTCAGCAGAGTTGAGGTTAATAGGTCATAGAACATCCTGGCTTCTGAAAGCTTCATGAAGAGAAACTAAAAATGCACAAAGAAGAGAAAAACTGTACTAACTAATTTTGAAAAATATTTTCTCATCAATAATTTTGAATATTGTTTGTTTATTGTTTTAATTGTTAGCTGCACAATTAAATTACCTCAATTTGATTCTGCAACGATCCAACATGGTTAATTATTACATCCAACATCACTGGCATTCCCATTGTATATAGCAAATAACTAAATTTAAATGGAGCAAAAAATGAAATATTATGAAGATAAATTTTTGTAATTGTTAAAGAAAATATGAACAAGTAGAAAAAAAATATATATATGTATATAAAGATTAACTCATATCTTTATACCTTGTAGCATCCGGGAACCATATCTTGCAAGCGTCTTAACTTCTCATTGATTTTTTTCTCTTCTCATCTAATGAAGACATAAAATTTTTGGACAAAACAATGTTTCAAAGCATGAAATTAGCTCTAAGATTTTGTTTGGGGTTATGATATGAAAAGACTATTAGCATTCAAGAAATTGATTATAATGAAGTATATATAATAATATAGATGGGGGGTTGAAAGGTCTCACATTTAAGATGCATCATAAGTTAAGTTGTATTTTGTGTTTTAAAAGTTGGACATAAGGGCATAATTGGGATAAGATTTTAGGATGTGGGGTATTGGATTATGTTAAATTTACTAATCTACCCTTCTAAGTGTCTTAATTGTCACAACTATGCCAATAATACCCTTAATTTTTTTGCTTAAATATGTTGTACATGTTGCTTCTTAAGTTGTATGGAGGTAAAAATGACTATGTTGTACATCACTCCTCCTTTATAATGTATTATAGATAAGGTGGTAAAATCCACATGCAACCCACCTGAAACAAATTCCCAAAACCAACAACCCACCTGCAATCAGCATTGCTCACTTAGTCATCGGCAACCACCATATTTTTTCCGACCATTATTTAGAGAAACAAGTCATGTGGTCGTCGGAATCTTGGATCTTTGACAACAAAACATCATCGGAGTTCTAAACATGTCTTCCAAAGCGTAAATATGAACAGGCGGGGCAAAAAATATACCTATCCGCAGTAACGCGCGGGCATTCTCACTAGTTTTTAATTAAAGTTTGTGTTTCTTAACGCTTATTTACACGATAATGTAAGATTGTGAGCTTGCCCTTGTGTTAGATGCTTCTTTTATGCAAAATCTACCCACTACGAGACCCGGATAATAAGTAATAACCCACTAGTCTATTTAATATGTTACGTTGTCGGTTGTCATAATATTACAATTTACATTATTTTATACTAGGTTTGAGACCCGTGGGGACCCACGGTGCAAACCATAGTAAATAAAAAAATTATATGAAACTAAGAGTTGTATTGTTCAAGTTTAGTGGCTACAAACGTAAAGTGTTAAAAATAACAGTTAGCCTGAAATTTTTTTCTTATATAAACGTCATGCGTTGATATTAAATGAGTATTAAAAGTAAAACTAACATATAACTATGGTTTTCATGTCAAAGTGGATATTTTTTATAAGCCCCCAGTAACGTTAGTAATGAAAACCGATTACCTATTATGATCAGTACTAAACCAAAGTATAAAGTTTTGAAAAAAATAACAAAGGTATGAATACATTATGTTTTTGTAAATGACTTTTTATCATATTTTTATTTTTAATGTAATTGTAATTAGTACATAACTTGGTTTATTGACAAAATGCAACGCACTGTTCAAAGCACACAAAAAAAGTTTAAAATAATACTTTATTATTGAAGTTGTATATACATAACGTCAATAAAGATAATTAAAAAATTGCATAAAAATTACTCACATTATTCATAAATCCTGAAAGACTTCTTTGTACACAACGTTTGATGTTTTGTTCGTCAATTCATCATTTTCATCTACTATAACAATCTTAAGTCCATCTCGACTTCTGACCCTTGAAAGCGCAACATACAACTGCCCGTGTGAAAAAACTGGATCCTTCAAATACAACCCAACTCTGAATAAGGATTGTCCTTGACTTTTGTTTATTGTCATTGCGAAAGAAACAGCAAGTGGAAATTGCCTTCTGTTAAATTTAAAAGGAATTTTCTTATCTGAGGGGGATAAAGTAATTCTTGGAATAAAAGTTCGCATTCCAATGTTACTTCCTGATATGATTTTCGCTTCAATGACACGTTTTCTCATTTTAACAACTTGTAACCTTGTCCCATTGCACAAACCACTTTTCTGATCAATGTTTCTGAGTAACATTACGGGAACGCCAACTTTCAAAACCAAACGATGGTTTGGTATTCCAGAAAACTTAAGACCATTAAGGACATCAGGAGAAACTAATCTTTCATCAACCTGTTTGTTCACATCTTCAGACTGGCAAACACTATCCGAACTTAGATACTCAACTTCGTCACCGGGAAACATTGAAAGTAATATATCATTAATTTCATGAACAACTTCATTCTTCGGTGCCAATATAGCTCGATCTTGAAAATAAGTCGGAATGTGGATGTTATCCAAAAGTGAAGGATAAACAAAGGCTATCAAATCAGAAACAGGATCCGAAGATTGAGAAATAAGTAAGTCATCAGGTATCAAAATAACATCTTGATCATCACTTATTGTATCAACCTTTCCTTCTCCTATGTCCAGAAGCCAAGATGCAAACTTTTTAGTTTCCTCAATATCAGAACTGCAGCTTCCAGAAAGCAACCACATATTTTTTGTTAACTCTAAAACAGTGCATTTGTGCCAAATGTATGATGAACTTAAAGAGGCATTAACAATGTCATGTTTATCTGTTTCTTCATTAAGGTCACCAATTATCAATCCAGCAACTTCAGAAACCGTGGGTAGGTTGTAGGTTCTACCATCTTCTTTCCTCATTCCGTTTAATCGAAGCTTGACTTGTGCATCAGGGTTCTTCTGAAAACAATCTCTCGCCATTCTATAAAATTTCACCAAGGAGTTTTTGGCATCCAACATTTTTTTCAATTCCTTTACAATTTGAAATTCAAGGGCCTTTTCTGATGAGTATTCTTCATCTGCATCACTATAAATAAAATGAATACATTAGAATCGAAAGTACTTAAAAATCCTTAAAGTTTTCTACAAAAGACAATAAAAAAATAACATACCCAACAACATTGATTCTATTCGAAACTTCATTTTCAGTATCATATATGTATAGCTGAGAGAATACTGGATGTTGTCCATGTGATGGTAAAAGATTTCCCAAAGCATGGTAGTTCTCACCACTTATACGATAGATGAATGGAGCATTACCATGATTTATAGACCTATCAATTTTTCCACCCATGGATGTAAATGCAAACATAGAGTTGAATCGTCTTATGTTCTTTAAAAAGAATTTGCTTTTAGAATCAACTCCATTAAAATACTCTTTATAACTGTGTGGCGCCTCCTTAAAAGGAGGAAGCATAACTTTTCCATAACCACAACACAGAGAGAAATTTTTTTTAGTATTACTTCTATTAAGCCCTCTAGTAGATTCACAGCTCCACAGTCTAGCATTACAATCTTCACAAGTGACATTCTGATCACCATGGTCCAACTAAGCTAAAAAAAGATATTCAAATTTATTAAATGTACCATATTTCTAAACATGAAGTCTGCAAGTTATTGAAAGTATCGAAATATCTTAAAAGTGAAGAAGATCAAGGGTTACTTACATATTGGTAAAGTAGTTTTTTGGGAGAACCGAAAAATATGAAAAAGTGAAACAATTATCAATTAGGTAGGTATATAATGAAAACAATTGTTGTTGGGCTGAATCAGACATTAAGAGTAAAACAATCGGGCCTATGGCTAATAATAAACATTCAACCCAATAAGTTATGTAATATGTATGTTATGTATTTTATATGGGATTGTTTTAGTAACATATTGGGCCGATCCATTTTTCCTTGTATCACAACAATATATTTCGGTAAAAAAATTGAAACGATTTACAACATTTATGTTACAATCTTTTAGTTTTAATTAGATATGAATCATACAAAAATAAAACTGAAAATTATGTTTGATGAGTACATCCACTAATCTAGTTGTATCTATATATACTCAACATAATATTCAAATGGATGAAAACATACTTATCAATCAAGCAAACACATTTATTAAATATTATGATCGTTATGAAACTTAATAAAAAGAGGAAACCATATCATGGTATAAAGAGAAAATAACAAAGTAGAAATTGTTCAAAATTATTAAAAAAAACAAAACATAAAGCAATGAAACTGGTTGACCATAAGCATAGAAAACAAATCCTCTTCATTTTGGGTTTAGGAAGACGAGAGGCTCAACGTAATTTTAAGTTACTCCATACTACCACCACTTCCAATCTTAGTTGAAGGAATTGGTGTGCTTTCATCATCAGAGATCGCGTCAATCAGTTTACGCTTAACCATTTGATACTTGGAACTGATAGAACATTGTTCTCCTTCAGCATAAACTTTCTTATCAACAATGGAAATTGGCGTATCATTATCGCCTGTGTCAGATTCCTAAACAAAAAATAGTTACAAACATATGTATCAGAATCATCAGTGATTGTGTATGAAAGAAAAAATGAGTAAAATGTATTACTATGAATATAAGTGTTTGTGCAAATGGTACCTTGGAAACAGAAATAACATTAGACGGCATTGCCATGAGAGACGTGTGAAGTGATTCTGATTCAGCAGGCTGTTAAAAAAAATATGCAAAAACTTAGACATGTAATAAAGTCTTACATAAATAAAATTTGCTAAGTTATGTGAAATGGAATTCGAATATGTACCTGTCCTACATACAACTTTTTCTTAAGATGCGAGATAATTGTTGGATCATCAGTTATCTTAGTTACACCATAAACATCATATTTGTTGTTTAAATTGAACCCAGAGACAAAGATTTTAAAAGCAAACTCTCTGTCTAACAAAGTCTTAATCTCTTCAGGATATTCAACTGTATCACCAACCTATATATAAGGAATAACCAAATACATAATTATTACAAAACTATAATTAAGGAATTATTAAAAATAATTTTATACTTAAAATGTAGTTAAAAATATGGAATACCGTATTCAACTCAAGCAATTCAGAAGCACTTTTACTAATAAGTTGTGCAACGTCACGATGAAACAACGTAAGCGATACAACACCATTAACGTCTTGCACACGAACCTGAATTTTAAACCTAGAAAAAAAATTTGAAAAAAAAAACAACAAAAATTTATAACTAAGTTGGGTTGAAATGAAAGTATATTTGTGAAAATTATAATAGATGTTAAAAATATATCCGACCTTGGTGTAGGCTCAACTTTTTTGGCACTACAACTATCATTCAAACACTCGTAAACATTTTCTTCCTCAAAATCTGAACTTCCTTCACCAACCTGCTTGATTATATAATCAATACTACATTTTCTGGTGCATTTGGGGCATCCCATGTAGTACCAGCCAATTTCGGTAAACAGGTCTTTAATAGTACCCAATAATACCAAAGCCTGCGCCTGTATGAATATTATAGTTTGTTACCAAAATAAGATAGTATATGGTATACATTGGAAATTAATATTAAATAAAAATTAAAATTTTAACCTCATTACAATTTTTTATATTTAATTATAAATATCGTATTTAAGTATGAACATTATACTTACCTCTTGAATCTCACAAATGTCGCCAATGTTACTAAAAAGAGTGTTATGGACAAATTCATCTTCATCAGAGCGAAACATAGAAGTTCCATATGGTTGATGAGAAGAGGAAGGATTATCAGCGATTTTCTTACCCAACCTGATAAAAATAATTTAATCAATACACATTACATATTTATTGAGACTGTTTATAAAGGTTGTGTAATTCGTATTGAAAAACGTAATAGTACATACCCTTTTTTGTACAGCTTTATATCTTCAATATCTCCATTTATGAACAGTCGACTAACGCGATCTCCAAAAGAGTTAGAAACATACGGTTTTCCAATAAAAAAAATTAGGAAAAAATATTTTATTTATTTAATAAAAAGAAAATTTAGAAGTTAGAACTTAATTTATAATGCAAAATATAATGTATGTATAAATATAAATATAACTATATATATTTATTAACATTATACAACCATTATAAAACTTCAAACGGCCAAACTGCATTATTATTATAAATTCTTTCTCTGTTTGATGAGTTGCAACATATTTAGACATCTCCATGGCATAACTATCCCACAACGTTAAATAGATGCGCAAGCCCCTTCAAAAAAGTACAAATTATTTTAGTAAAAAATAAATAAACAATTTATAAAGGTACGTAATTTTTTTTATATATAAAATGCAAAAAAAAAAACAAAAAAAAATAAATAAAGAATACATACTCGATATCTTGAATTTCCATTGTTAACCTCTTTTTATCAGCGACAACCTTTTTTTCTTTATCATCATTGCTGAAGAACTTGTTAACATGTCCAATAACATCTAAGATCAATTATAAAATAAACATTAATGAAAGATAACTTATAAAACTATTATTATTGTTTGGTTGTGATAAAAAAAAAACTTTAGAACGAAAATATACCTATTGTAACATATTCATCAACCTCCTTATCCAGAATTCTTTGAAAGGGCACAAAAGAGAAACCAAAATCTGGACCTTGGAAACCATGATATTCGGAAACTTGAGTATTCATATTCAAGCAGAGTTTGTTTGGGTTTGGAGCATACTTGTATTTAGAGGAATTGACCCCAACTCCTGGATTTCTTATAATAAGAGAAGAAATTTCAATCAGAAACCTCTCGAATTTAAAAAACAACCGCTTAAATACATTCGCTTGAATCCTGTCACCCTGTTGATTATAAAAAAAATAAGATAATTGATATACATTAAAATTAAAAGCATCACAATTAAAAAAAAAAAGTTATGAAATTTAAAAATAATAGGATATAAAAAAAAACGTGTTGTTAACTTTTACATTTTCATCACATAGGATCATTTCAATTGAGTACACATCATTAGGATTGCGACGATCGGGTAGACGCCAAACCCGAATAATCTTTAGCTTTAACGCCACACTGTTTCGGTTTACATGAATTTGGTTAACCATTGTAAACTCATTTGCATCTACAGCAGCCATTGATCTTGTTAACTGGGAAAAAATGATGTAAAAACCAAAAGATGACTTCAATAAAACAACAAATCAAAATCAAAATAACTAATGTTTAAGTAATTAAATATGAGAAACAGAAATTAACCTAATAATATATCTTTGCGATTACTCAAAGTGGTTCCAACGTGTCTTATTACAATCGTATGTGAATTGGTTTGACTTGTTTATATAGTTATTGAATTTACCGAATAATAAGAAATGGATGAAATGGTGGGCGGTTAATTATCATTTGAATTAGCATTGTTTTAAAGGTTATAACATTATGTATTGATTGAATTTAGTCAAGGTCAATCATTTATTGATTAAATGGCGTATGTCAAGCATTATATAGGTATTGATGTAGGAATTAAATAAATTCAATAATAACAAATAGATTAAAGAGTGGAGGGTAATTAGGAACCGAATTACGATTGTTATTATTGTTATAACTTTATGTACTGATTGAATTTAGTCAAAGTCAAGTAGTCAAAGCAAAACAGCCGTATGTTAAGCATTATAGTTAGTTGTAATTTGTTTTGATATATTCAATGTTATTTAACTAATGTTCTTTATATGTTATGTCAAGCATTATATAGGAATTCAATCAATTGAATAATAAAAAACGGATGAAAGAGTGGAGGGTAATTAAGATTCGACTTACAATTGTTATTATTGTTATAACTTTATGTATTGATTGAATTTAGTCAAAGTCAAGTGTGGATGTCAAGCATTATACTTAGTTGTAATTGTAATTTGTTTTGATCTATTCAATGTTATTTAACTAATGTTCTTTATATGTTATGTAAAGCATTATATAGGTATTCAAACAATTGAATAATAAGAAATGGATGAAAGAGTGGAGGGTAATTAGCATCCGAATTAGCATTGTTATTATTGTTATAAATTAATGTATTGATTAAATTTAGTCAAAGTCAAGCATTGAAATCATTAATGGCGAATTTTAAGTATTATACCTAGTTGTGATTTTTTTTTGATCTATTCAATGTTATTAAACTAAATGTTCTTTACATGTTATGTAAAGCATTATATAGGTATTCAATCAATTCAATAATAAGAAATGGATGAAAGAGTGGAGGGTAATTAGCATCCGAATTAGCATTGTTATTATTGTTATAAATTAATGTATTGATTACATTTAGTCAAAGTCAAGCATTGAAATCATTAATGTCGAATTTTAAGTATTATACCTAGTTGTGATTTTTTTTTTTGATTTATTCAATGTTATTAAACTAAATGTTCTTTACATGTTATGTAAAGCATTATATAGGTATTCAATCAATTCAATTATAAGAAATGGATGAAAGAGTGGAGGGTAATTAGCATTCGAATTACCACTTATATATTATTGTTATAAATTAATGTATTGATTAAATTTAGTCAAAGTCAAGCATTTAAACCATTAATGCCGAATTTATATGATTGTACATATTTGTGATTTTTTTTGATCTATTCAATGTTACTAAACTAAATGTTATTTACATGTTATGTAAAGCATTATATAGGTATTGAATCAATTCAATAATAAGAAATGGATGAAAGAGTGGAGGGTAATTAGCATCCGTATTAGAATTGTTATTATTGTTATAAATTAATGTATTGATTGAATTTAGTCAAAAACAATGATTGAAACCTTTAATGCCGCATGTCAAGGATTATACCTAGTTGTGTTTTTTTTTTAATCTATTCAATGTTATTTAAGTAAATGTTCTTTATATGTTATTATATGCTTTACTAACATGCTTGAAAATTGGACAAGTAAATGCGTATTCAAAGTAAATTTGTTATTGTATAAGGAAACCATAAATTTCGCAATTACATTTATCAATTCATTATGAATGTTGTGAGTAAATTCAGTTGTGAATATGTATTCTAAATTATTCCGTATTGCCACCACGGGTTAACGTATTCATATTGTTACAATTACAACATACTAAATATTCGGTAAAATTAGACATCTCCATGTCAATATACCAAATGAAAAAAAAAACACAAAATTTTAATGATTATTGATTCACACATTGTCGTACTCATTTATTGATTTAACCATAATTAAATCTTAGTCAATGTGAATAATTACACATTTAAATTAAAATTAATAAGAAGTTGTTGACCATGGTATGTCGAAACTTTAATGTTGTTGTTTCGTAAGTTTTTAGATAACAAAAACCTGTTCATGGATTTAGGAAATGTCTGCACAAACACGTAAAAACCAACATTATAATAACAAATAAGGTTTTTTTACTTAAAAAATATTAGAAATGTCATACCAAAACTCGTGCGGAAGGGTCATGAATAACCTTGAAGAATTTGTCACCCTTGTGATAAGCCATATTGAAGTTATTTGTCCTAATGAAATCCTGTTCTTCGTATGCAAAAAACAAACTTTTGTTAAAATATACATAAAGTCACTCATACTAAAAACTGATTTTAATTATCTTGTTTTATGAAATCCGGTATTTTGTTTTTTTTTATATAATTGTTTTTTATATGGAATAATGGAAATAAATAATCCTAACTATTGACAATTGGCCAATAACAGTCCCAACTACGAAAATTACCAATAGTGGTCCCAACTTTCGACATATTGGAATATAATGGACCCAAACTAACGAAGGTCTAACTCCGTTAGTGTGATGCTGACAGGCATCCTAGGTGGCAAAATGATCCTACGTGGCATCTGACGTGGCATCCTAGGTGGCAAAATGATCCTACGTGGCACCCTATGTGGCATCCTACGTGGCATGCCACGTCAGCACCACACTAACGGAGTTAGACCTCCGTTAGTCTGGGTCCATTATATTCCAATATGTCGAAAGTTGGGACCACTATTGGTAATTTTCGTAGTTGGGACTGTTATTGGCCAATAGTCAATAGTTAGGATTATTTATTTCCATTATTCCTTTTTATATTCACACATACTCAAAACCGATTTCAATTGCAATCTGTTTATTAAAAAACACAATCATATATTCAATGATTAAAGCTGAGCAGAATTACTCGCGTATCGATTACATCCAAAGCAGAGAGTTGATTGTAAACAGATTATCAAATGGTTTTAATAAAAAAAAACGATTCTGTTTGGTTTAATATGTTAGTAAACCGATGTGGATGGATTTCAAAAATTGTCAGAAACATAATCGACAAACAATAGGATTAGAAAGTTATTTTAATAAGAAACCGATTGTATTTATATTTTATGTAAGATGGTTTCAAACATTTACTTTTGGGATTTTATAAAGGGTTAGAAACATAATCGAAAACTTGTTGATAATCACATATTTTGTAGAAGGTTGATAGATATAGGATTGTCATTTGTCTTTGTATAAAAATAACGATACAATCCTATTGTTTTTATCTTTTATGTAAGATGATTGCAAACATTATGTATCAATATAATAAAAATGCAGAAAAAGATTCAAAAACATTTTCTAGATTCATCTAAGATTGATGAAGAACATACCTTGCAAAAATGACAATGAGAGAGGAATGAGGAATGAGAAAGGAATTAGTAGGATAGGAAGGAGGAAGATGTTGTAACATACAAATGGATGTTGACAAAACTAAATAAAAAGAGGTTTATATAAGACTTAGTCTTGGAGCCCCATTTAGGATTTGGATCCTTCAAGACCCTCTAAAAATCTAGGATTCAACCCTAGTGTTTTCATTTTATTATATAGATAGATGATCGTAGCTTCGAAGACCCAATAAGCCCAAGCCCAAAAAATGAAAGACTAGTGATTAGATTGGGAATGGGTTGTTGTCTTGCTGACTTTGAAATTTTAGTTTTAGTAAAGTGTAAAAGATTATGCTAAACTTTTACCTTTTCCCTATGTTTATCTTAAAAGATTACGTTCTTTCTTTTTCTTGAATATATAGTTAGGCTAGTGGGTGTGGAGACATGCCAACTAAGATGTCACATCATCAAGGTCCAATTTTTTCTCATTTGAGACATGAGTGGGGTGTGGAGACACCACAACCTTCATGTCTCTTGCGTTATTTAATTAATTTTTTTAGTTTTAAAATAAACAATAAAAAACAAAAATAATATAAAAGAATACAAAAGGAAAGGAGAGCACCTCCTCCTGAGTCTCAATGCCGGCAAATATGGTGGGCCAACCTTCGTTCATCAAACGCTTCCATCTGCCACCACAATCAAACACTCTCAATCACCATCTATCAACCACCGATCACCACCATGACAACCATCGGTGCCTTCTCTTCCACATCCCTCCTCAACCCACCACCCCACCACCACCACAAACCCTTCAAACAAAAACAGATCACCACCGTTCGCGCCACAAACCCACAAACCCTCCTCTGTTTTATCTCTTGTAACTTTCAAAAAAAAAAAAAGAAAGGACCCTATTGGTCTGTCCTTCACGTCCCAGGAAAGACGGGGAGAGGGGGGCGGTGTAGCTAGGGCGAGACGGAACAAAAGTGGAGGACAGGGGTACCGGGTAGCCTTAGCAAGTATAATGTTTTTATGTTCCCTTTTTAGGTGTACAAATCCAAATAATAATAATAACAATAATAATAATTTTTTTTTTTTTTGTTTTATTCCTCTTTATATGTATGTACAATGAAATGAAGTCATAGATACCAATATGAAAGAACTAATTTGGTGGTGCCAAAAGCTAAACAATCCTATAGCACAAAAGAAAGAAGAAGCTCACAAAGCCAGCGAAACTTATCACCCGACTACTCGCCACAAAACTCAAACTTTATGAATTTTCTTGTACACAATACCGAACACTTTCCAGACCAACTTAAAATAAACGAGTGGTACAAAATCCCAAGGCAAAGAATGCCTGAATAAAACCATATGCACACAGTTGTGTATGTAAAAATGACAACCGGTCACACTCATGACCTTTGACAACTTTTTGTGTATGTAAAAATGAAAGCGACAAGAATTACTTTGACAAACAAAATGTAGTACAAACCTCATCACAAAGAATGTGAATAAAATCATGTGCACACAGTTGCTTAGCTTTTTCATGTTAGTACAGGATTAATCAAGCCACCGGGTTATCCCGTCATCATCTCCTACAGTTGCTAGAATCTCCACACGTACATCTAAAACTGCCTGCAGTTTGCATGGGTTCAAATGCTGGTATCAGAAAAGGCATAAACTGAGCAGGAAGTAAATAAAAGACTGAGCATAAAATTTATAAGAAAACTCAGCACTTTGGGTATATGACTTAACCAGGTCAAATATGTCGAAAGGATCACCCTCAGCTTTAATATTAATGCATACATTCCTAAACCGTATTATCCAAATATCTGTCTTAATTTTGGCATATCATATTCAACATACTAATTATTAGTGAAAGCTAGAAATAAATGAAACCCTAGTCAAACTACATGCACTCAATAGTTAGTGCCTTGTTTGGTGACACTTGTACTTCATGTTTATGATTTTTGTGATGTATGAACTGTGTTTTAATATGCATCTTTTATTAGTGCATGATTACAAGCAAAATTACGTGAAGCAAAAAATAAATTCTAAACGACCATGAAGAAGTCAAGCTATGGAATTTGTAGTAAAACTTACAGAAGGATTTCTACAGTTAACCAGTCTGCATTCATCCAACGAGCCTTCAAATGTCCAACTCTCCCAAACGTCGAAACTATGACTGGCGAATACAAATTCCATTCTTCTGTTTATCTGCATAGTTCAAATAAAAATTGCATCTATAAATAATTTGCAACTTCCATCATCTTAATTGAGTTTCATCATTGCACATTGAAATTCATTCAAGATCAGACACCATTATGCATGTCAATAGAAATACAGCCCATTATGTCAGATTATATAAATATTAACTTGAAGCAAAAACATACCTGCAACAACTTCCCACCAGCAGTGAAAGATCTTAAACCAATTGTTTCCTGCATGTATATAAAACAAAAAATTCAGCTTAAACCAATTAGCCCAGTTCGGTTCTCGGTTCTAGATTGTTTCAAAAAATGGTTTGTTTCGCTGCAATAAAGTTTTAAACAGGAAATAAAACCGGGGCTCTGTTTTTTTCAACCTTGAAACATGGTTTATAAATTTGTAATTTTTCAAATTATGACATCTGAATACGTATTTGGTTCATGGTCTTTTGGTTTCATTACTCTTTCTTTGCCGTTTTGGTAGGGCTAGGTTCCTACCCTGTGCACATCTTAAAACGTATAGAACAGTCAAGTTAAATCATCAAAACACATTCCACAAACCTTGCTTCTAAAAACAAGAAGAAACTGTGCAGCCGGGTCTCTTTTGGTTACATTTGACAGCGTGTCTAGAAACCATCCGCCACCTTGAGCCCTCTGTCTAGAAACATGCAGTGCAGCACAATCTCGAGCTTGCAAAGAAATAACACAACCATCTTTTAACAGCTCAAGAGAATTTTTACTAACACCAGTGCTTGATTTAAGATGTTTAGCTGATGAATCATGTATTGACCCAAATATTGGTGTCCTTTTACTTCTTGAATCATCAGGGGAAGCAAAATGTGAACTAGAACTCAATGCTTGGTCTGTACCACTCATGGCAGTATCATCTTCTTTGTGTGGTGTACTCCCTTTATCACCAACTTTCTGCATCGACTTTTGGCGGGCGTGTCTTTTTTTAGCCTTTTTACTTGATCTAGTGCGTTTGACTTCAGATTTAGGGGAAGTGTTTTGTGATAATGTTGATTCTTGAGGTTGGTTAATATCATTTTTCATTTGGGTCTCGTGTGATATACGAATACTATCTGTTAACTGATGAATATTAGAAGAGGGTGATGCACTGTGTTTGGCTTCTTTGTCACTTTGTTCAGCTTCATAAAGCATGTCACTCTCCTCTTCATCGATGTCGGAAACAGCATCAGCTGGAATGACATCATCCAAGAAGAATGTATGTAATATAGAAGCGGCCTTTTCCCGAATCTCCATCCATACTTCTTCACTGTAATCTGCACTTCGGGGAAGTATTATAACATTGGGCATCTCACGTACCTGAAGTAAGTTTGTGTTTGGAAATCAGTATCAAACAAAAACTAGTGTTCATTGTAAGAAAACATCAATCAGCCAGATAAATGTAATCCAATACTGCCCTATTACGCATGGCGAACAAGCTCATTGTCCCCAAATAAAGATGGGATCTTAAAACCACAAAATCATAGTTTCCAAATCGTGATATGTATGATATTAGACTTTTTGACTCCATTGCTGTAACAACACATACAATAGCATGTTTTATGATTTCTCATACCATATATTTATACATCTTACCCATGCTTCCATCCATTGAGGGCCTTCGGCACCATCCAGGGCACATCCTGCAAGTGTGCCATCAATCAAAAGCTGTTTTACTGCACAGTCATCCAACAGCTGGCTGCTACCAGTATTTACCAGAAATGCCCCTGTATAAATAGGCAAATTAATGAAAAAAATAAACATTAGCATATCCTTCACCAATAAATATATAAAATTTAATCACAACCAAAAAAGTACCAGGCTTGACATGCTGCAAGCATTCGGCATTTATAATCTGAATTGTATCATTGGTTAGGGAACAATGGAGTGAAATGAGGTCACTTGCGGCAAGTAAATCGTTAAGAGTGTCCATCCTCCTAGCAGCAGGAGGAAACCTGCTTATTCTCTTACCTTTTTCCTGAAAAATATAAATATAATTAACAAGAGAAAGGAAAACTGTACATGATACAAAAGCAGATGTTAGTTATTCATAAGCTAATAAAACTGAAAAATTTAAGGACTGTTCAACAGTTGGTACATCATTCATGTACGTGCTAACTGATTAAAGAGCTCATATTCCCAATTAACTACAACCTAACTACTTCGTTCTTTATTACAAATGCACCAGAAAGCCTGTAGCTTATAAAAAAAAAAAAAAAACATTTGCCAGCTTATAGTAGGGCGTTCAAACGTAATACTTCCAGAACCAAAGTTAGCATGCCTTCCAATCTGCAACCGGAGTCCACTATAGACTTATAGTGAATCTCATAGCCCCATCTCCCACCCCACCCGAGCGGGTAAAAAATAAATGAGTTCCTTTTAGTTGAAAGAGGTTGATCAGTTCCGATATCTTAGTACAAAATAATAATAAACATATTGTTGTGAGGCTCACAACAATATACAGCAACTCAGCAAATACACTTGCGAAATATATTACACTTATTCACCTCAAATGTTTCTTTAGTAGATAACAAACTAATGATATATCAAACAGTGAATGATAATTCATTCAACTTAAAGCATAGCAGACCCACTTTTCTAACCAGTTACCATGCCGATAACACTTGCCCCGTGGGATATATACAAAAATATATATATTATCGTCTTGCGCCTCGGTTTTAGACCTTGTCGCTTTTGTGTGCTTTTCAAAACCAAGCTCGGGGTGCACTTTTTAAGCAGCTTGCGTCTATACGACAGGCTCACCCTTTGCACCTTGACACTACCTAGAGTACTATGATAATATTTAAAAGATTACATTCTTAAATGACAAACTAACATCCCATAAAATCAGGGAGTAAGAAAGATGCCTCGTAACTGAACGATTCATAGTACACTATTCAGTTTGACAGTAATAATATGAATGAACAGGTTTGGCAGGTGGCATAAGCCCTGTTCAGTTAGTCAATTGTTAGTTAGTCTACATTTTTACCATGAGTTTTTTCAACTTCACTGATTCCTACCAATCCTGCACTGCCACATCACTTCAGTGATTCACTTCACTGAAACACATTTTGGTAGGCAGCACTACCTTGAACTACCCAACCCATAAAAAACAACCCCCCCCCCCCCCCCACACACACACACACAAAAAAAACCACTACCAGAATTTGCTTCACGGTCAGTTAACTAGAACCAGGATTTGCTTAATGGATCCACTACCAGCACCACCGGCGGCGGTGTTACCGTGCTGGTAGCGGCCTACCCGTGAAGAATTCTGGTAGTGCCCCGTCCCCCTAACAACTCCTCTAAACCAATCTACTATCTAAACTCTAATCCTTCCATCACAATAAAAGGTGCTCTAAATTCTAATTGGCTCACGATAAAATAATTCAAAGTTCTAACAATCACGCAACGCGACAACCAATCGGAAGCCTATAAAAGTTAACCACATATTCAAACAGCTAAAAAAACACTCAACAATGAAACAAATCCAACTGTAATCATAAATTAATGTAATACCTGATGAACAACATCATAATAGAGCACACTAATCTTAAACGCCAAGCTCCTAGTCGCCAACGCCTTAGCCGAACCAGACCGACCAACAATCCCCAACACAAGCCCTCTACACCTTCTCATCCCACGACACAACGGCTGAACAGACCCCAGCCAACCAGAAGCCGACAACGCATGACGCGACAACAAATGCGTCCGTCTCAACAACCCTAGAAACAACGCCATCACTGTATCAGCCACCTCTTCATCTCTACAAACATCCACGTGTACAAACCTACTAAGCCCTAGGTCAGAAGCTATAGCCGAGTCAACGGCTCGGTCAGCCGAGCCGAGACATAGAACGAGCTGATATGGCCTGAGCCGGCGTTGGGCGGCGCGTGGAAGGTAGACGAGCGAGTGGAGAATAACGGCTGAAGCTGACTCGATTTTAGCGTCTGTGAGGTGGCTAAGAGGCACGTGGTCGACACGTGCAATGTTGGTGAGGTATTCGTGTTCGATTGATGTGTCTTCGATGCAGTTGAGTGTGACGACTAATGGAAGGGAAGAGTGTGGTGTAGGGTTGCTACGGTGGGACATTGTTGTAGGTGATCTGGTCTCCAGATCTCGGTGTTTAACTGATGATGATGACATGATCTTCGTGTGTTGTAGTGTGTGTAGAGAGAGTAAAAGAGTTGTTGTTTCAGAGCAGGTCCCTGAAAACTTTGATTATTTCTTTTAGGTCACAAAGTATTATTGTTCACTTTATTTATATGCAACCATTTAATTAGGGGTGGGTTTAATTGTTCATGTTATGTTTATGATTATGTTGTGAAAGCAAGTTTGTTGGTAGAGGATTGTGACACTAGCTTTTTTTCTTTTGTATATGTTTGGATTCTTTGAAATAATTTTGTTTTTCTGCACTTGTGTCTAAGAAATGTCATGTTGGGTTGTACTAGAAGTTATATGGTTGTAACAACTAAATATGAGAAATACATTCGTGGATGACAAAACTTGAAGTGGTTTATAAGAAGGAGTACTTCTTGTATATTGTTTAGCTTGAGCTAAACACTAGTGGGTCCCCTAAAGGGTACAAAGCACCCTAACTCGCATTCGCACAAGTGTGTGTGCATGGCGTGGGCGATGGACGCAATGTAGTGTTTTGAAACAGCTGGCCTGGACAAGATCAGGTGTTGTTGGTTCAAACCAGTAGTTGTGCACCAGCAATTCGAACCATAAATTGTTTTCGATCAACAATTTAGGACCAGCTATTTCAGAGCAACAGTTTAAATCGTTTAATTAGAGTATAAACTCGTTTATTGCAAGATGAATTATCTTGTTTATTACAAGGTTAATGTCTTGCTTATGTAAGAATAAATGGGGTAAATTATTATGTATGTATATAAGAACATGGATGTTCATACTTGAAACATGATGAAGTATAACACACAAGAAAAAGCTTATTCTCTAATTGTGTCTATACAGCTTCAACTTTTTCCCACAATTTAATAAACACCAAATAACCCCAATGGCATCATGGGGCAAGAGCCATCTCTGACACTAGACATATTGTTTTGGTTATACCCTGGGAGATAGACTGTCTGAGAGGAGACACAAAATATGTTTTAAGAGCCTCGTGTTTGACACGATCCTTAACCAAAACCGTCAACAACGTTTTGCTTATTCTTGCAGTGGATTATGCGACGTGAATAAGTGCGGTTGACTCATTTGGTGAAGTTATAGAAAATGACGTTTGAATAAAGTTCGGTAAATTATTTATTTTATATTCAATTTTATGTAATTTTGTAAACGGTATTGTACTTTTATATTTCCTACGAATAATGAAAGTATCGTTATTGTATTTTTATTATTATTTTTAATAAAAAGTGAACCATATTCCTACAATTCAAAAATAGATGTGAATCAAATTCTCAATTATTTTAGGGCTTCCTAAAAGCATCCACACGCACACATATAAGATAGGGAAATTGGATTTTAACACCCTGAACTATTGATTATTGGCCGCTAACACACTCAAAATTGTTCACCACGACACTTCACTTTCAACTTCTTGGCCTGTGTCACCCTTAGACTAACCATGGTTAGTTTTTTTTGTTGACGTGGCCATTTTTTGCTGATGTGGCATGGTGACGTGGCCTTTTTGCTGATGTGGCATGGTGATGTGGCTATTTTTTGCTGATGTGGCATGGTGACGCCACCATGCCACATCAGCAAAAATGGTCACGTCAGCAAAAAAATTTAACTATGGTTAGTCCGAGTGTGACATAGGCCAAGAAGTTGAAAGTACAGTGTGGTAGTGAACAATTTTATAGTTCAGTGTATCAGCGGCCAATAATCAATAGTTTAGGGTGTTAAAATCCAATTTCCCTATAAAATATAGTATCTACTATCTACTATAATATCCACTATCTACTATAATATATAAATGAATCTACTATAATATATAAATGAAAGTATATGAGGGACACTTGGCACCTTCTAAAGCCATCCTTATGTTGTTTTCCCGCTCATTCTTTGGATCCACTTTTTTTGCTTATTTCCTATAAAACCGAACAAGTTGTTAACCCACAATATAGCTATTTTAACCCACTCATTTGTTAACCCACAATACATATTACATCTTATTTCCCTAGCATCATTTTCTCCAAAAAAAAAAAAAAAAAAAACTAAATCTGCTTCAAATATTGTCATTGCCTCTTATTGTCGATCTACTATGCTGATGATTTCTGGTTATCTGCGTCCATAATCTACACGATCTTGGTATGTTTTTGTTTCTTAGGTGTTTAGTTCTTTGATTTCTTCCAAATTTGAGAAAAAATAGTGTTTTGACTTCATTATAGACGGATAATTTAAATTTTTTCTTTTCATTTTATGTTCTAAATCTACAATACTGTGAATATATTCTTCCTTTAATATTTTGTTTCTTACTTATAAATCTCTTCATCTGTTCATAAATTTAGGTTTTATTGTGTTGAATATGCCGACTGGTTAAGCATTTGACGTCGATCATCTCGAGATCTGCAGTTCACGTGGTACAAGCTAGACTGGATAGTTTCCTTTAACAATTTATGTTCTTTAAAGTTTCATGAACTTCATTGTCCTAGATTTTGGTTTATCAGATCTATTGTGATGCTTTTTGAACTAGATTTGATGTAATTAAGGGGTGTTTGGTATTCAAATGATAGATATTAGTATTTGTTATTTGTTATTCATTATTTAGTGTTTTCATTACTTCATTTTGTTTCTTTTGCCATTACTCTTTTGTAGGTTAATTGTTTCCGGATAAGCTCCTATATTTTCTTAATAATTAAAAGATTCATAAGTTTTTTGCTTTTAGTTCACAACAGATTATTGAAGTAGTCAGCCAAAATATCTTGGATTGAGAAAAATGTGCAGGTCCAATAACATGTTTTGAAGTGGTCAACCAGATAGCTTCTATTGCATCAAAATTCCTAACAAAATGTGTTGTACTTTTCATATCAGGTAGAAAGATTAAATTGATTATTATTACTAATTGTTTGCATTGGTAAAGCTATACTCTAAACTTGCCATGCGCATCATAACAGAGTTGTTATGAAAGAATATGCCTTTTCAAAACTTGTTCAGTATGATGTTTCTATTTTTTGGATGCTGACAAGTATTGGAAGCCGAAGAAGCGACCTAAGTCCATACAAAATTAATTGAAGCAACCCAAGCTACAACCCATCATTCTTCTTGTGATGATGTAAAAGAAATATTATACATTGAAAGATTCAGCAATTCTAAACAAGATATGGTTTTTTTGGCTAATTGGCTTTGACTCACAAAGGTAAATCGATAATAAAAATTTTCATGAGCATGTGAAGCTCGTAGAGAACCATATTAAATTATTGCTTTATGTTAGAAAAACTAGACTTCTAATTATCTTTTTCATCCTACAGATTGTGGATGGGAGTATAGATGGGATAAGTGATGATGCATCTTCAAAGATCAAGTCATTTATATAAGGGAAATTGGATTTTAACACCTTGAACTATTGACAATTGATTGCTGACGCACTGAACTACAACATTGACCAACACTGCACTGTACTTTTAACTTATTGGCATGTATTACCCTCAGACTAACCATGGTTAATTTTTGCTGACGTGGCACGGTGACATGTCCATTTTTGCTGATGTGGCAGGTGATGTGTCCATGCCACGTCAGCTTATTCCCCATGCCACGTCAGCAAATGGACACGTCACCATGCCACATCAGCAAAAATTAACCATGGTTAGTCTGAGGGTGATACAGGCCAATAAGTTGAAAGTACAGTGTGGTGTTGTTCAATTTTGTAGTTCAGTGCGTCAACGGCCAATTGTCAATAGTTTAGGGTGTTAAAATCCAATTTCCCTTTATATAAAGCCCAGATTGATGGGTATTAAATATTAATTCAAGAATTTATGACACACTATGTGCACAGTTGCAAAGTTTGACCCGTTTACTTATAAACGGGTCAATTTGGGCTATTTATGTATGTCCTCTATTATCATAGTGTTTTAAATTGTCATGGTGGTGAACCAAACGAAAGAACTATAACGTTTATAAGTTTTTGTATAATTTTATTGTACAACCCGTCCACCGGACGAGTATAAAACTAGTAAGTAAAATAAACCTAGCTGAGCTAACGAGTGAGCCACCCTATCTTAGCTCGGTTTCAAATTAAACCACTTTGAGCAAGGTTTTTAAAACGTTTTTCTGAACAAATTTGAGTTTTGGGATCTTTGGATAATTTTAGGATGAGTAGGAACAGGAGTAGGGGTGTTAAACGGGCCATGTTTGTGGGTTGACGGGTCTAACCCGAACCCGAAAATTCAGTCAGACATATGAACTCGAACACGGCCCGTAAATTCGTTAGTTGACCCGAACACAACCCATTTGACCCAAATTTTCTTTATTTTGTTATTATTTTGGCGTATGATATTATTTTAAATTTAACAACAAAATTAAAAATTAATATAAAAACATGTTTTTTATTGTTAAATCTTATATGAATTTTTTTAAGTTATAAATATGGCATAAAATACTGATAAAAAAAACTAAATTATAATATTAATGGTAAAAACGGGTCATCCTGCCAACCCATTTGGGTTGACTCGAACCTGAGGTGTTTAGCTAAACTCGATCCCATTTAATCTAAACCCAATCCGTTTAAGCTAAACCCACACCCGCAAATTAGGTAAAAGATTTGATCTTTTAACCTACAATTTTACTAAACTTTCAAAAATCTAAACGTACACTTTGGTGCTAAAAACACCCAAACTAGCAAGCCACCAATTTAACGTTCCGTATTTTCATTGTATTTTGTTATATTCTAATACATTTTTCAATTTCAATCATTGTAAATCCAAGACTTTGATCATGGTGGAAATTGTATTTTTATCAAACTTACACAATATATAATCAACCACAAATACGCGTTTTTACACCACACCGAACCATACTTTAAGTCTATAATCGCTTCGGAATATGATCATACATTTTAATCGTTATACATACTTGCATACACTTATTCATAATTATGAGTTTTTAACATAAAATAATAAGTAGATCAAACTTTAGGGTTAAATTGAAAATACTAATTATGTTAACTCCCAACCGCCTTCTTTATTACCCCAACCCTCATCCTCCTTATAAATACCAACCTTCACTACCTCCTAAACACTTCTCACACTCTTTAATCACTCCCAAATCTCTCTGATCTTCAAGAATATCAAGCAAATTTCTGCTAAAAATTAGTGAGTTCTAAAGCCTTAATCTTCACTTTTTTTTCACAACCTCACTTCTCCTCCTCTTCTAACCCCTTGGGAAAACCTCTAGGACATTGCTCTTGTTTGCTAAGGCAAATAAACATGAGTGGGACACCAATTTGAGGCCTCAAATGTGGTTATCTTCTATTATTTTTTTATGCACTAGGATGTTAGTTGTAGTGATACCAACTGAGTTCACCAAGAACTTAATGTTGGATGAACTTGTGCTATGGTTAATGGTGAGTTCATACTTGTCCCATTTTTCCCTTTATCACTTTTGGGGATCAACATGTATCATATGCAAATACACTAAATGCTTTCATACACACATGCTCAATCTATCAAACATGCCTATATGCCATTGCCATGCTAGAAATCAAATTCCAAGATACAAAAGCCATAGCATACAACCCGCCTTAACATGTATAGCGCTATAGGAGTAGCACACCGCCCTCTTAGGGTCATTGTTAAGTTTTAACGGCCTAACACGATAGTGTTATGATATGCAGTGGTAACAAGGGATTGATTATGCCTTTTGTATGATTTGTATGTGCAAACTATAGCATGATGGTTTGAGTAAAACATTTTATTATTACGTATGTATTCAAAAACTAGTATGTTCGCCAATGCTTTATGTATTGACAAGATATTTATACATGTTGCAGGAAATGTTTGATGTGTTGATTCAAGAAACTTATTAGGGTGGACTTAGATATTCACACCTTAAATTTTGATTATTATAAATGTTGTAATTTCTATTTGAATTATATGTACTTCTTTACCCTTATGTTATGAAATGAAATCATTTAAAATATATTGTTGCAAATCTAGTGTCATGAAGCTTTTGAACAATCTATCACAAGTCGCGTCTCGACGTATTCCGCCATCGGTTGGGGTGTGACAACCAAAACCTAAAAGGGCTGTTTTGGCCAGTCTAACAAACCTAGCCAATTCAGCCGGTTCAGTTTTATTTTTTTTAAAAAGCATACTTAATAGTTAATACTTATCATTGTGTGTCGTAAATTTTGTCAAAACCAACCAAACCAGAACAGAACACCCCTTTACACTATGGGTATTATAAATGCATAGATGTTACCAAACATATGGGACAACGGATGATGTAAATCATGAAAAAAAACATATATACAATACCAAATTCTAGGTCGTACAATAAATCATGATAAAAACATACCTCAACTTAAAAAAAGTAAAGAAAGAATGTGAGTGGAATGCATGAAAAATTGCAAAAACATGCAAAGATTCCCCATCCAACTAGGACTGTGTCACCTAATCTTATGTCCTTATTTCCCATCACCCTATTGAAATTCAATAAAATAACTTTATATGTCCCCAGTTTGTTCGATTCTTAGTTTATAAGGTACAGTAAAAGTTGATAGCGAGTTTAATACTGAAAACTAATTTATTAAGTTAAACACAATGTTTTGATGGATATAATCACATGTCTCTGTTTTAAACTTGTTAGGATCAATATGGACTATTCAAGCTGCATTGTTACTAGGCCTTTGTATTTGACTATCCCGTAATATAAGCGATAACTTTGTTTTGTGACATCTAAATAGTGTAAATACATTCAGATGTTATAACTTGACTAATGACCCAATATCTTATAACATTAAAAGATATGCGTGAAGAGGTGTGGTACTAAACCCGAGCTCTGACTTTGATTTATTATATTACTTTTCGCGTTGTTATTGTCGCCGTCTAAACCAATAACGATGTCCAATGCAATATAGGATTATAGGTTATCATACACTAAGGGGCTGTTTGGTTGATTAAGCGCTGAATCATTAAGATGGTCTGAATGGTTAAGAGGTTCTGAATGGTTAAGAGCTGAATCATTCAGCATCCCTTATTAGCTTAATGATTCAGCACTTAATCATTCCATTCAGATGCTGAAACAAACAGTCTGAATGCTGAATGATTCAGACCTGAATGGTTAAGAGACTACCAAACAACCCCTTACATAGCTTGGGTTTTGTGTAGGTAACCCTAATCAGCCTTGGCCCATTAAGTTAGGGCCCCATGATGGTGGAGTTCCATATTTTAGAGGTGTTCACTAGAGATGCACAAAACCAGGTTTTTTGAATACCCGGGTTCGGGTATGATTGGGTAGGGTACAACTAGGTATTACGAATAACCGGGTCGGGTTCAGGTTTTCAATACCCGGTGGTTTAAGGTATTAAATACCCTGTTTCAAGTACAAAAAACCCTATCCGTGTGATTTTTTTTCTTCTATTTTTTGTAGTTTTTTTGTGTTTAATTCATTTTTTTTTCTTTTTTTTTTTCTAAGCTATTTTTGCATACAAACTTCTTAAATATTAGTAAATAACATAAAAATACATACTTTAATATTAGATTCCTATAAAACATTACAAGTTACATTAAATAGCAATGCTTACATCTTTTTTTATGTAATATTTAAAAGGCTAAAACTAGTAGTTAGGAAAACACAAACATACATACAATATACATACATAATTCTCATATTTCTGTCTATAATTTCTCATTAATGATATGAAATAAGTTAATTAATCTAATACTAGTGTAAACAATGACAACTACGTTTAAAATTTAGATTAGTTATAAAATTAACTATTTTAAATAATTGTTAAACTTCACAAATGAACAGGGTATTCTAAAGAACCGGGTACGAGTATTATAATAACCGGTTTCGGGTTTAAACCGGGTTGAAAAAAACCCGGGTTCGGGTTCAGGTTTTAGGTGAGTTGGGTATACCCTGACCATACCCTACGGTAGGGTCGGGTACGGGTATGAAATACCCAGGTTTTAAAATGCCCGGGTTCGAGTTCGGGTATTTTGTGCACCACTAGTGTTTACATCTCATCTAGGACATGCTCTCATATAAGAGCCCTCCACTAAAATTTTTGTGCTTGTGAATAGGGGCAACTCATGGCACTCACCTCCACCCCTAATTGTTTATCTTATTACAGATCCGGAACCAAGTGGAGAGAAGAACGAGGTGTGGTTCTCCTGTAAAAGACCGTTGAAGCACGATCTTAACGACTCGTTTCGGTTCATGTTTCTTCAATGCACACACAAGTGAACAATAACACCATACCGTGCGGGGTGGGCAGGGTGTTTTGGATGTAGATTTCCAAGTTCAAAATATATTTATGTATCAATTTTTGGAGTTGTCATTTACCACTGTAGGGGGCATTGACAATACGACACTACCTAGTTACTTATCATAAGATATTTATAACTTGGCATATTTAACTTAACATAGCATAAATATGTGTAATTTTTAAGTTGTGGGTTTTAAACTTTTAATTATCACATCTCTACAAAGTAATTAGAGACAAACTCGGCCTTTGTGCACATTTGGCAAAAAAAAATTATATCAATGCATACCCCTTCTATGCTTTAAACATCAAGCCAGGGTGTAGTTTACTAGTGAATTATCATCAACATTATCCACCTTCAGTGGCGAATCTTGACCCGAAACTTCGGGGGGGTCGGAAGTCATCGGGGGGTCGGAATTCACTAGTTTCGGGTAGGGGTGAGCATTGGTCCAGAACCGACCCGACCCGATAAGACCCGACCCGACCCGAGAACCGGCTGGAAGCAATAATCAGAACCGAATTACAAACCTATAAACAGGTTCGGTCCTCGGTCCAGGGCATTTCGGTTCTATCGGTCTTAGGAACAAGACCCGACCCGAGAAGACGGCAACATGAATACATATTTACAGGAAAAAGGTAAATTGCATAAAATGATAATTGAACAAAAATGACCAGCTGTACAACATTTTTATGACCAGGGGAATAACTTATGTGACCAATTGTTGCACCATTGTTTCCTACTGACTGGTGGGACATAAGTCCAGATATACTAAATTTGTAGTATAGGTATGTTCACAGTCGAGGCGGTCTTAGCAAAAATTCTACTCTGAACTTCAAACTTGAAAAACGCTAAACCAAACCGGTTGGGCTGATTGGGTCAGAAACAACAATGGAGAAGTCTCACCATTTGAGTTCAGATCAACAATTGGAGGATGGTCGCAGCCTCTTGTTCTTGCAGATCGACAGCAGCCTATGAAGATTATGATTCGTATATGTATATTAGGTCATAGGTGGGTTTATATTAGACTATGTGTAGTTGTCCATTGTATTAGGCCCATGATTTGGCGCCTAAAATAGTTGCAGTTAGTTAATTTAGGAATGTATTTCGGTCCATCGGTTTTGTCTCGGTTTCATTGTGGTCCTGGACCGACCCGAGAACCGGCTGGAGCTAATTTACTGGACCGATAACAGAACCTACATATCAGATTCGGGTCGGTTTTCTTGTATTTTCGGGTCGGGACTCGGTTTTTTTCGGTCCGGGCCAATTCTGCTCACCCCTAGTTTCGGGGGTCGAAACCTTATATACCAAAAAAAATTTTATACGAATACTATATAATCGAAACTTCTGAACGAAAATTCGGAGGGGTGGGCCGCCCCCTACCGCCCCTTAAAAGGATCGCTTCTGTCCACCTTAGCGCCACGTCAGTATCCTCTTCCATCATCTCTCTCTTCCACTAAACATACATGTGGTTCATATGTGGAAATCACCATTGAAGGTCCACCCTAACAATTCTTTCTTTCTTCTCTCTCAATCGTGCACTTCGTGGAATTCTCCATGATCATTACCTCACTAAGGCTAGAGATGGTGTTCGACTAGTGACTATGAAGCCACCTAAGCTCCACATCAGCTCACAATGGTGTTTCACTAACCCACACCGTATAGTCTAAAAGGTATTTCTAAGCTTGTTTTTAGAGTTTATCTAACTGAAAAAGCCATAAGACTTATCTTAATACCTTATTGGGTTATCAACTTAAGCTTGTTGCTTATTTTAAGTTACAAACGATTAAAAATAAGCTTATTAACATTCAAAGAGTTTTCATAACTCTTACAAACAAACTTATCCAAACGTAAATAATGACACATTAATGTGCTAAAAGTAGTTTCATAAAAATAACTAAATTAAACCTAAAACTAGACACCTAGTAATACTCTACACTCTCTAAAACTAAACTACTGACAGGCAAAGTGAACCTATCGACTCTAGTAAAGCTAAAGTGAGTCCGGATATCGAACCCACGAGACTCTAATGGAAAACGGTAACTAGACTCGAAAACTTATCTAAAACTGAAATAAAATGATTTATTATTTTAGAGGGGAGTTTTACTAAAAACTAAATTCAAGAAAAATAAAGATTAACTAAAATAAACTAAACTGAACTTAATACGCGAACTGAGCTGAACCAAATTCAAATGATGGTGAAAATACTACCTAGGTTAGAATCCTACTCATGACTGACGAACTTCTATGGTTATGAGACTAGCTATGGAACCGGGATCTTCAGATACTAAACTTACAGGATAAACTAGAGGACCATCGACCCTTCTCAAGGAGAAACCTAAGGTTACCTTTAAGCCGTTAAACTACCGATTGAGAGGTTACCCTTACAGGCTTACCTACTCTGATGATAAAGTACCCGCTAGACAGTCTACCTTACAGCGCGAAAGCCTCACTACACTAAGAGTGCAAAGGGTAACTATAGAAAACCTGACCTGACTCGATACGCAAGTAGTGGTAAGGAAACTAGGAAGATCTTCTTACAAAGCATCTAGATCTAGCAATTTAACGCCCTAGACATATCAACAATCCCGCACCTTACAACTATTGAAATTGAAAGAATACCTAGAACTACCCAATCAACAAAAACCACTCCTATGAAAAACACAAGCAATTTACCATAAACTAGTTGCTAACACATAGTCCACAACCTAACACGCATTCATACATGAAAGACATTCACAAAAACGCATGTGGAGTAAATAATTATTAATTGAACAAAACTAGGTACGCATATACACCGAATAACAAATAATCAAAGTCTTTACTAAATCATTAACCCATAGTCAAAGTTCCAAAAAACCATAAAAACGTTCAATCAATCATGGGTATTCATCAAAACCTAAGTAGTAATAAAAGTGTAGCTAATAAACATGTTCAAAACAGGAATAAAATCAATTCTAAGTTCATGAAACATAGTTTGCAACTTAAAAAAACAAAGGAACGAAGAACCCGAATGATTAAAACCCGAATCTCTTGATCCAAATGCTCAAAATCTTGACTCTTGGCCTTTCTCTCACCTCCTATTGCTCCAGAGCAGCTTAAGTTTGTCCAAAGTGATTACAAAATCGATTTATGGCTGTCCTAGGGTTTTTAATATCGAGATTGGGCCAAAAAACAATTTTTTCACGAAGTTACTCCCGTCGCATAGCGCGACGGGCTTTCAGAATGGAAAATACACCGTCGCGTAGTGCGACGAAAAGTGGCCAAACCCGTCGCGTAGCGCGACGGGACAAAATTTCCCAATTTTTAAATTTTTGACTTCCCGATCAACCGCGACTCGTCCGGAGGCTCGTTTTTTCTCGTTTAAGCCCCATTTTACTTCCTTTCTTGTCCGTACTCCTGTGCAACACCAAATAATAAATAGAATACGAAAATACCACAAAAACGACACAAACTGACTCGAAAATAATATAAACTATAAACCGTAAACAGATGTATTTTGCAATTCATCAAATATCCCCACACTTATGTTTTTTTCGTCCCTGAAAAAGAATTGTGCTATGGGATCACAATCAAATAATCTGACCTCAAAACATAGGTTACTTTAATTTTAAAAATCTAATCACGTGCCAACTGCAATTGCAGGCATACTTGTCCTCTTAAACTCAACCGCCGGCTTCTAAGCCCCTTATCATGTTAGTTAAATTTTAGGTTCATTTAGTCTACCTAGGGTCTCACACTAAAGAAGCCACAGTTTCACCTAATCCCGCCTCAAGCTTATGAAACAAAAGGAACAACCAATTAACTATTCCTAACCGTTTTATGTAGAAAACCGAGAGAATTTAAAATCATTTGTTTTTTTTTTTCATTTTCATCTCAGCATACTTAACTTAGAGGGTGTGACCAATCCAAGTCGCTATCCCAGTGGCCAGGCACCTTAAGCTTCAACACTTTCGCTTTGATTTCTAATTAATTCATGAGCTTTTTTAGATATTTATTTTCAGACAATCATAGAGAGAGTCGTGTCCGGAGTCCCTATCCCTAGAAACGACACCATTGGTCTTACCCTTATTTTATATCCAGCTCTTTTTTCTTCAACTTTTGATTGGAAATTCTAATGGTTTTAAACTTATAACGGCATTTCTTATACTATTATTGGGGCAAATAAGGAACAAAATGTTTAGTTTTTCATTCAGCATCAATTTCTTGCTGAACCATTCGGTCTTAATGGGTTCCATTAAGAGGTTGGTTTTTTTCAACCAAACATCTTCACCACTGAGCGATTCAGAGGTTGCCTCTTAATAAAACCATTAAGAGGTCAACCAAACAGACCCTAACTGGTATCAATATGACTATTAAAGCTGACGCGAAATGGCCATTTTACCCTTTTTTTTCTATTGATGTGTTGCAAAATACATAAGTTATGTTGAACAATTGAAGTTAGTGGTAGGGATCAAATGGTGACAATGCTGATTTGACATTGCGGTTTAAAATTTTGTTGCCGCTTCAAATCAACGACCAACGATTTGAGGACGCTGAAGAGATGGAGAGTCATAATAGTGATGATCGTCATCAATGAACATCACAAGTTACTTTCATAGCTACTTCTAAAGCGTGTTATTGTAATTGCAACGAGTCAAGTTTTCGCCTTTTGCTTATATATTGCAGCAGTCAAACTCTTTCCAACGCTTGTTTACTTTCTAAGTTTCAGGCACTGTGACATCGGTTAGTTTATCTGTTGATGTAAACATATTTTAGCTTTTCGTTGATTTCGGTAGGAGTAATAAATTTCTTTTCTTATTTCTAATAAAAGAATAAATTATAACCATCAAATTCGTGCAAAGAGAAACATATGAAACGAAACTGTGAAGAGACGATCTTTAAACAACCATAAAACATGTCGAAATCCACAATCTTTTTATTTGCAAAGTTTTTGGTATATTTGGTCGTGGCAACGAATCTTGTATCAGCATTGAACGAAGATATATGCAAAGATTCTAGCAACCCAAAGGCATGCAAGACAACAATAGCGAGGTTAAAGAAAGAAAAAGAAGTCGATCCTAATAATACGATTCGTAAGATCATCAATTTCGGTCTTCAAAGAAGCATAATTCTAAAGGAAAACATGACTGATTGGGTCCGTAACAGATATCTATGGGCCAAGGAGCTTGCGGCCATAAAGGGTTGCTTAGACGCGATTGATGTTACCGTTGACGACTTGAGGAAAACGTTGAAGGAGGTAGATGAATTAGAGGCTGCTCAAAAGATACAAGACACGCGAAAATTCACGTTCCATAGTGGAAACATCAAAACGTGGCTTCAAAACGCGGTCAATGCCCTCCAATCTTGCGAAAATGATGATTTTGCAATGCCTGGATTGGAAGGCCCGGTAAAGCAAGATGTATTGAAAAGAGTTGCGGATTTGATGATTGCGACCCAACTCGCTATACAGACTGTTGAATTACCTTCACGAGGCTCAAGAAGACGTTAATTTTTTTCTTTTTTAACAAAAGATATGTATGATTTCAAGTTATGTTTTTCATTGATGATTCATGTATGAAACATACCAAAGAACACACACCACACACAAATTTTCTTTACATATTTTATTTCTGAGAGTCAATTCCAAATGATTATTCTCTTATGATGGGAAACATTTTTCTCATGTATTTTGACGAATTTCATATGTTTTTACAACGGTTTCTTGAGCAATGTTCATTTCTTGCTTTACATTCGTTTTTAGTTTCCCTTGCAATCGATGCGTAGTTGTTCGATTTGTAATTGTTTTTTATATAAAATCAAATATATCTATCTTTAGTGGGATTGGTTTTCTATCCAAAAAGGGGTTGCAACTCAGTTAATAGAAGTACACAGAGCTGGAACGTACTCCCACAAATTCGAGTGAGTTTACGTGAACCGGTTTCAGACTTTTTTTTTTTAATTCAAAACCGGTTCCAGGTATAGTCAAGAAGGTAAAAACCAGTTATTACAATAACCGGTTTAAGTATGAAACCAAGTTTTGAAGAGAAAGTGATCGGGCACCCTTGAAGAATCGGGTCACACGGTTTGGGCACCAAGTTATAAGAAGCCCAAATAAAGGATCATAGTGGAATACACATTTGGGCCATACTTAGGGGCTGTTTGGCAAGTGCTGAACCAATAAGTGTTGAACCAGTACGAGGCCTGAATGGGTAAGATGCTCTGAACTAGTAGGTGTTGAACCAGTAAATTGTTGTTTGATTAAACATTTGAATAGATTTGTAAAATGACTATTTTACCCTTACCCTACCCCACCCACCTACTTGTTTTTTCCATTTATTTACGACATTTTCATTTCCCAGCCCCACTCACGCTTTCCATTTCTTCTCTCTTTTTCTTTCTCTCTGCATAATCACATGGATTATTATTGAAGAATGAAGAATCTCTCAACCTTTTCTTTTCTCTTTTTATATTATATTTTTCATTTTCACCACACCTATACACTGTAAAGAGAGAGGGACAGTAGAAAGAGGAAGCGACTGGTTAAGAGGAGAGGGAGGAAGGCGGAGCTATGGGGAGAGGAGATAAGGAGGAAGGCGGCTGGTGGAGACTGGAGAGGAGAGGGAAGGAGGCGGAGTGGAGGAGGGTGGGTGAGGGTCAGACGACGTGGAGGAGGGTGGGTCGGAGGTCAGACAACAGTTGAGAGCTTGAAGGAGAGGAAGAGAAGAGGAGGAGAAGGTTGGGGCAAATAAGGAACAAAATGTTTATTTTTTCATTCAGCATCAATTTCTTGCTGAACCATTCAGTCTTAATGGGTTCCATTAAGAGGTTGGTTTTTTTCAACCAAACATCTTCACCAAACAGCCCCTAAGAGTGCAAGAGGTAACTATAGAAAACCTGACCTGACTCAATACGCAAGTAGTGGTAAGGAAACTAGGAAGATCTTCTTACAAAGCATCTAGATCTAGCAATTTAACACTCTAGACATATCAACAATCTCGCACCTTACAGCTATTGAAATTGGAAGAATACATAGAACTACCCAATCAACAAAAACCACTCCTATGGAAAACACTAGCAATTTACCATAAACTAGTCGCTAGCACACAATCTACAACCTAACACGCATTCATACATGAAAGAAATTCACAAATACACCGTCGCGTAGCGCGACGGGACAAAATTTCCCAATTTTTAATTTTTTGACTTCCCGATCAACCGTGACTCGTCTGGAGGATCGTTTTTTCTCGTTTAAGATCCATTTTACTTCCTTTCTTGTCCGGACTCCTGTGCAACACCAAATAATAAATAGAATACGGAAATACCACAAAAACGACACAAACTGACTCGAAAATAATATAAACTATAAACCGTAAACAGATGTATTTTGCAATACATCACACATGTTAGTTACCCTTTTCACTGAACCACACAGTTATATGTCATTTTACCTATAGTATTACTTTGCGTTGTTTGTCATGTGTCGGTGCCATCAAGTATCCATACATGGTTGCTCTTATGTATGCCATTACCTAACAATTTTCAGTGGCCACATGACTTGCCAAAGGTTACTATGAGGAGAGAAAAGACAAGAAGACTAAACTACATGGGGTAAGTCGTAAGAGGCCAAGACAAGAAGACTGTTGGCGTATACACATACAGTCAATGCAAGAAGATGACTCAAACCCGTCGTTCATAGGATGTGTGATTACTTGTTCTTTAGAATCCACACAACATAAAGATGGTAAATTTGAAATGGTAAATAATTGGTTATCAAGGTGAAATGAGTCTTGCCAAACTCACCACAACCCCTCTTTCATCCACATCAACGCTACATCAAACTTTTTCACTACTTAGCTTTTACTTGTCACAACTCGCTAAATCACCGGAAATCTTACACGTTTCGCACGCTTCACACAGCAAAACCAAATTGCAAATTAAATTAAAAAAACAATGTGATTGCTTACTTTTGGAGAGGGGCTCACCCAATACCTACAAACCAAACGGTTTGCTCGGTGTGTGGGTAGCCACCCTCATTGAAATTGACATACCGAAGCACACTTGCTGAAGACGCCGAGTCCGCTTTGCGGGGACACTTGCATTGCCTATCTCCTGACTTGCCACAAGATTCCGTCCACCATCATCCCCTCTTTTTTACAATTTCTTCATACATGGGCAATTTCAATAGCCAAACACATAGACAAAAGAGAGGTAACTTAAGGAGTCATACACTCATACTCTTTAGTAAGTCTCAACAGTCAACACAAACCTAAAATCATGTGAGCTCCTACAAATATTTTTTCATTCTCTCTCCTAGTTTGCAAATTCTTGTTTTTTTATACCTCCACCCACACCTTCACTCTTTTTTCAGTCATACCATTATTTATACACCATACTTTACACAATTACCTCTCTCTCTCTCTCTCTCTCTCTCTCTCTCTCTCTCTCTCTCTCTCCATTGAGTTCTAACTCCCATTGTAATTCTCTGAACTTAGGGAATCCAATTCCAGAGCATCCACATGAAGGTTAGATTCTACCTTAATGATTAACCTATCATTCCCCTGTTTTCAGTTTGTTTTACAAGATTCTATAGGCTGTATATTTATTGCTCCTTTAATTCTATTATTATTTCCCCTGTTTTCAAAGTTTACTAGATAATGTATTTCCATTGATTTTTTTTTTATTTTTTGTTTTCAAAAACAGATTCCATATATTTACTTTGTATGCTGAAAAGCCCATATGCATGTTTTATTACATTAACATCCTAAAAAATGAATCCGCTTCATTCCCCTGTTTTACAAGATCCCGTTTTTGTGTAAGTTTGTTTTCGGAAACATATACAGAGTGAACTGTTTGTGATCTTTAAGAGTACATAAATAAATAAACATTTGATTAAATCTGATTAATTCCTGCGTTTTGTTTCTTCCACTGTTCTCAAAGATTTTTTTTATTTATATATTTTTTTTTCAAAAATATATTCTGTTTAAAAATTTCGATTGTTTTTCCTGTGAAAAATCATAGTTATAATTTAAATTTTTATTCTTTTTAAATCAAAGTTCTTCATTGATAAATCATAAAGGATGACATGTAAACGGATAATAAGTTACGTGTATACCCGTTCTGAATAACAAAAACTATCTACTAAATATTGCATTTTCATTAAAAAAAACTAACTTTGAATCCATCTGTGTGTTGGTCAAAAACTATCTACTAAATATTGTATTTTCATTAAAAAAATACAATAGTATCTAACTATTAAGAAAAACTAACTTTGAATCCATAGCATTTCTTGATATGTGATGTATTTTCAATACAAAAGCCATGATTCAAGGTTCATGAATATTCATGTCCTAGACTGACTACTAGGTGTTTATTGTTGATCCCATAGGATCTTGTGTCTCTATGCATAATATTATTATTTTTTATATATATCGTCTCCCAATATTTACAATTTTATATATGAAGTTTAAATAGCAACATTTGATTTGTTATAAATGTTCTCTTGAAAAAGTTTAAATAAATTAACTGAATAATTTATATGTTTTTTTTTTATTTGCAGAAGTTTATATTAACATTGGAATTGAATGATGATAAAGACAAGAGGAAGGCTATGAAGATTGTTTCAGCTCTTTCAGGTAAAGAACTATTTTAAAACGTGTATATTTGTAGTTTTGTTATAAGTTACGTATTGGCAAATTATATATATATATATATATATATATATATATATTAAATTATGTTTTTTTATTAAATAGATTGAATATTAGTGATATAAGCTTTGTTTTGCAAGATTTATGTCGAAAGTATTTTATACTTTAAATAAATAAAAGGGTGAAATACAAGCAAATTTATGAATGATTCCTATTTTATACTTGGCACCGGAGGCGGTGCGGTTTTTTGCTCGGGTTTAACGAGTAGTGCACAACAACTTTTCCACCCCCAAGGGCGGGGTTTTGTTTTTAGCAAATTGGGATTTTCTATTCAAAAAGGGGTGACGACGCAGCTTGTTGCCCGTCTACCTACCATCCTTATGTAATTTACCCTTTTTTGTCAATGAAAATTTGTTAGAAAAAAAAATATTTGCTTTATTGCACATTATTATTGAATTAACCGACGGTGAAAAAAATAATATCATTTTTTATATTTTCACATATATTGTTCAAAATAGTAAAAAGCCACGAATTTTAATAAAAAGTTTTTCTACAGTCACGTGGCATATGGTGATTGGTCTGGTCTTCTTTTTAACCCACCAAGACGGTCGGTAGATCCAGAAACTCTTTTATAAAAATAATCTTTGCCATGTTTGTTTTAATCGGGTTTCCCTTTTCTTTTACTCTACATATTTTTATAAAATTTTCATGCAATGTGTAGTTGTACTCTATGCATGATTAAAAGTACATATTAGAATTAGAATAGAATTTAATAGGTGGGGAAAATGATACTTGATGTGTTGTTTCACCAAGAATGACGTGGCGCAGTGATGCCCGATTTGCAGTTCACTTTAGCTTTTAGTGCAAATTGGGAATTATCGAGTTGGTGGGGTTTTCTATAATAGTAAAATCAAACTTTATATATATATATTTTTTTTTGAACGGCAAATTTCTACTCCTTGTAAGACTTGAACCCATGACCTCCTCTTAGGTGTTCCTAGAAGCTTTGCTTCTACCAGTAGGCCACCAACCCCAATGGCAAAATTTGGACCATTTCTCGATTTGTGCGTGTCATCCTTGCGCAGGGGCCATGCTAATCTTCTCTGTATCGTTCCAATTTTATCAGATGTCCCCGAAGGGACAAAGTCAAACTTTATATAATACAAGTTTTGTGTATGTTTTAAGGGTGGGCGGGGCACTCTATAATATTTTCAAACTTCACTGAGTTATCTTAATCTTGCGTTACCATATCATTTCATTGAAACATAGTTTTTGAGGCAGTACTATCATAAATCACCAAACTCATAAAAAAAACAAAAACCTCCACTCTCAGTATATCTATGGTATAACACCCGTGAAACATACCAGCAAAACACTACCCCTGTCACCTGAGGCAGTGTTACCGTAAGGGTAGAGAGGTCACTCACCAGCACGGTTTGCTGGTAGTGCCCCGCCCTCCCTAAATCATTGGTATTTAACAGTATTTCAGATATTTCATATTCGATTAATAATAGTATTTCAGATATTTCATATTCGATTAATAATGAAATATATTATTATATTGTATATCTAAAAAAGAAAAACACATATATTATTAAATTGTGTATCTAAAAAAAACACATGCAACTATAAGTGCACCTATTTTTAAAGTACCAATTACTTTGTTAAATGTCTTATTCTATTTGCTTCATAAGAGAAAAAGAGTTATTTGGTAGAACTATGAATTAGGTCAAGAGATAATAATTGTGTATATCTTGTAATTTGTTTTATGTCTAGGTAGCTAAGTGTAAATGTATTTGTTTATATTATGCATCCTTGTATTTATTAGATGGCAATAAATACCACTTATTCACAAGTGCTTACAAGTTGACTGGCTAACCCCTTGGTAGAGTCGCATCCTTTGCTAGAGTCGCATGCCTCTCAAAAAGGAGGTTCCATGTTCAAACTTGGGCAATGAGAGTAATTTAGGAAAAATGGTGTAAATTAAAGTAAAAGTAACATCCGCCGTTTAGAAAGGCATTATAGGGACATAAAGAAGAAGGGACATTTCTAGTATAATGCTCAAATAGGAGAAAAATAAGGAAAATAATAATTAAAATGACATTAAAAGGGGTTAACCATTACACATTGTTTGAAAGGGCATTATGATGATGATGTGGCGAAAAATGCCCTTTAAAGTCATTAACCATTACCCATGGTCTTATAAACACAATATTGATGGTGGAATTAAGAGGATTTGCATATTTAGAACAAACAAAAACATGAAATGAAATGAGAATTCAAGATTAGATTTGTTTATTAAAGAGGATTTGCATACTTAACAAACAAAAACATGAAATTAAATGAGAATTACAAAAATAGATTTGTTTGTTCCCCGTTAATATCAAGCCGTAATTAGACTGTTGCATTAAAGTAGGAAATATTAGTTCAAGCATGACACATCATACCGATCACATGTCATATGAGTAATGGATGATATATAAACCTAGATACATATTTTAATATAGGTTTCATGTGGCAATATGAGTGTTGATCAAACATGACTATGTTTTCCCAGGGATTGATTCAATCACCATAAACATGAAACAAAAAAGCATGATAATAATTGGAACTGTTGATCCAATAAGTGCTGTAAGCAAGCTTCGTAAACTTTGGCCTACGTATTTAGTTTCCGTGGGTCCTGCTAAAGAGCCTGAAAAGAAGGAGGAGCCCAAAAAAGAACCCAAAAAAGAGGAGTCGAAGAAAGAAGAAGAAAAGAAAGAGGAGCCGAAGAAAGAACCAGAAGAGAAGAAAGAAGAGCCGAAGAAAGAGGAAAACAAAGAAGAGCCTAAGAAAGATGAGCCTAAAAAGGAAGATGAAAAGAAAGAAGAAACCCCAAAAGAAGAAGTGAAGAAAGAAGAAGCTCCAAAGGAAGAGAAGAAAATTGTTCCACAAGGAATGATTATGCCCTATAGGCCATATTACCCTCCAATGCATACCTACTATAACTACCAACCACCACATCACCATAGCATTGAGGAGAACCCAAATGCATGTGTTATTTGTTGAGACGTGTTGTTAAGAGAGTTTTCTCCTAATCTTTTGAGAGGTTGTCTATCTTGATGCGAATTTAAGGCAAAGATAACCAACATGAGAAGGCATTTATGTACAAAAGTGGTGTGTTTTAATTGGGTTTTGATAAGGTTGTAGAAGACAATAATAAGAGAACTTCGTGTATTTTCATGATTGTATGATGTAAATACATAGTTTTAAATGAATTTAAATGTGCTTTTATATTCTAAACTACTATATTCAAGAGTTCTTGATGGTAAAGATTGAGCTTATATCATCGTTCAACAAATGATTTATATTTTATAGTTTATATATATTTCCTATGAATCCCATGTGTGGTTCAAAGTGTTATGTTATTTTTTGTAGTTTAAAAGCCAATCAATTGTTTTCCATCATTATATGTGTACCTTTTGAGATTTAACTCGCCATATCACTTTGTTACGTGTGTGAACTAATGGGATTTAAAATGGTGAGACGTCTAGTATTTACTTTAATGTACTAAAACACCAATTTCTGATAGATTTTTTGTAAAATCGAGTTAAGATGTTATATGATTCTACGAGAGTATCTAATAGGAGATAAGTAGTGGCAATGAGCTTTAGCTCAACTGCATTATAGGGAAGTGAAGATTTGGTTGAAGACTGTTAAAATGTTATACATTTAATCTAATTCAATTACTATTGTTTGGGCTTATATTTCTTATTTTGGATCATTACTTAATATGGACTTGAGTGTATGCAGGCTTGTTGAGGTGATATGGGCCTGTGTGTTTGTGGGCTTATGTTTCATATGCCAATGGGCCAATGGGCCTCCAGATGGTTGTGATTAGCTGGCGTATCATTTCGAGGTTTTATGTTGATCGTTGGATTAAGTTAATCCTGGCCGTTCGTTTTGGTAGCTGAGAGAAGCTTCTGGATCCACATATATATATCTTTTCTGTGTATTATTATCATTCATTCGTTTCATTTTTTTGTTTTCTTTTGAGTCTTATTTCTCTCTGTAATTAGGGTTTCAGTTGTCTTCGTCTTCATCAGTGATTATTATTAATCACTGTAAGTCTGTATTAGTCTTGTTCTTGTTTTCCTTATGTTTGTATCTACTGGTCTAACTAATCAGTAGTTATAAACAAGTATTGTATTGTTTCTTTCTGAGTTCTTCTATTGTTGAACTCTTGGGTATTGGGGGGAACATTTTTGGGTTGGTTTAATAAAGATTTTGTCACCGTTTTGTCGCCTACTTTTGTTGTTATTGATCTAGAGTTTGTGTTGGCTCTGTTGTTTATTTGTTATTGTGTATTGAAACCCTAATTTTCTACATGGTATCAGAGCTATAAGGCTCTTGATCTGGTCTTGGGTGTCGTGTATAAGTCTTCCGCTGGTCTTGATGTATATGTTAGGGATCTGATCTTTGTAGATCTGGTCTTTATTTTTCTGGTTTGATAGATCTTGTCTGATCTTGTAGATCTGGTCTATCATCACCTCTTGTCTGTTATTTGTGGCAATATTGCAGGTTATTTGAGGTCAACTTTTGTTGGCTTGATTGGTCTTGTGGAGCTATTGGAAAGTGGATGTGTAAAGCAACAGTTGCTCCCATAACTCAACACCCTAAGTGAAGGTGTTGGTTGTGGGTTGGCGAAACCCTAACTTAGGTTCCCCCTCATTGTGAGATCGTTCCTCTCTTTTTGATTCTTGTTGTGTCTAGTGGCACTGACCGGGTTAGGTGGACCGGTATTGGCCAATCTGTGTGGTTTGTTGTCTTGTCTTGTTGGTTCTTGGTCTTGATTTGTCTGTGTATTTGTTTTTTTTGTCTATATACGTATATAGTATATTAGTTAATAAAGGGCTTCTGTGCTAAGAACTGCGTGGGCACCTTTTGAGTGATGAACCCATGATCTGTAGCACTGACACAGTTTCGTCCTAATTAGGTCTTTTGTGTGACAGCTGCTGTTGTCTTTTGTTTCTTGTATTTGTTGCTTGTGCTGTCTGTTTTACTGTTTGTTGTTGACTCTGTGTTTTATTAAAACATGGGAGATGTTGTGGATCCTAATGGAGAAGGTAGAGGGGGTGCTAATCAAGGACCTGATCCAACCTTGGTCAGTAAACTTGACATTAGTGATCCCTTGTACCTTCATCCAAGTGATACTTCTAGTCTGACTATTATCAGTATTAAACTAAAAGGTACTGAAAATTATTCTGTCTGGTCTAACTCTATGAAATTGGCTTTGCAAGCTAAAAATAAAATGGGATTTATAGATGGGTCTTGTGTTAGGTCTGTTGATGATAATGTCCTAGCAAGTCAGTGGGATAGGTGTAACTCAGTGGTGTTGTCTTGGTTGATTAATTCTGTATGTGAAGAGTTATATCTTGGTCAGGTGTTTTCAAAGTATGCTAGAGATGTTTGGTTTGACCTTAGGGAAACATATGATAGAGTTGATGGATGTGTTATGTTTAACTTGCATCAGAAAATTAATAGTTTGTCTCAAAATGGTAGTTCAGTTGCTGAATACTACCATAAGTTGAACACAATGTGGAAGCAGTTTGACTCTATAGTTCAGCTTCCCATGTGTACTTGTCAAGCCTCAAAGGAATTTAATGATTTTAATTCTCTGATTAAACTCATGCAATTCCTTATGGGTCTTGATGAGATTTATCAACCAGTCAGAACAACCTTGCTCACAAGTGATCCACTGCCCTCAGTAAAGACAGCCTTTGCTGTGGTCTCTAGGGAGGAATCCCATAGAGGCACAAGCAGTGGGTCAAAAGGGTCTAATGTCTCTTTTGTTGCTAAGTCAAATCAGGTTAATGATAATAGGAGAAGGTTCAATAGTAACAACAATAGAGGACCTAATCCTAATCTTAAGTGCACACATTGTAATATGATTGGTCATACTGTTGATAGATGTTTTGAGATTGTGGGATATCCCCCTGGATTCAAAAAGAGACCCTTTAATCAGACAAATAAATCTGTTAATAACAATGTTTTTTGGTAACAATAAAACAAGTATGAGTAATAACAATGTGTGTGCTAATGTTGCATCTACTTCTAGTGCTGGTTCACCTTTTACATCTGAACAGATTTCAAAGCTGATGAGTTTGATTAGTGAGAAATCAGGAGAAGATCCTCAGTGTTCTAATGTTGGAGGTGAGTCAGTTGTGTTTAATGGTTTTTCCAGTCTGTCTGTTTTAAACAAACTGTCTAAGGTGTTTGAAAATTTTTCTAGTTGTTCAAGTATGTTGAAGTTTGCTTTGTTTCTTGGTTGGTTAATGGATTCTGGGGCTAACCATCATATGATAGGAAATGATAAACATTTAATCAATTGGGTTGATGTGTCTAGATATAATATGGAAGTTAAACATCCAAATGGTACTAATGCTAGGGTAACAAAGATAGGAGATGTTAAACTAGCTGAGGATGTTGTTTTAAGAGATGTGTTTTATATACCTGATTATTGTGTTAATTTGATCTCTGTGCATAAACTTGCTAAGGATAGTAAACTAGATGTTTTGTTTAATGAGCATACATGTTCTGTCCAGGATTCCAACTCAAAGAGAATCCTGGTGACTGGTAGACAACAAGAAGGTCTATATTTTGTGGGTGATAATGTGAGTTTCAGCAGTGTATGTTTTAATAGTGTTAGTGATCATAGTCTATGGCATAGCAGACTAGGACACCCTTCTAGTCAAGTTCTTGCTGTGTTAAAAGATACTCTTAATATAGGTGTATCTGAGTCTCATCCTTGTGATGTGTGTCACAAGGCTAAACAAGTTAGGGTACCATTCCCTATTAGTGATCATAAGTCAACAAGTGTGGGTGATCTTGTACATCTTGATGTATGGGGTCCTTACAAGGTCACTAGTAGTGAGGGGTATAGGTATTTTTTAACAGTGGTGGATGATTATTCAAGGTCTGTATGGGTTTACTTGTTGAAAAGTAAAAGTGATGTTTTTGAAAACATAGTTAGTTTTTATGAGTTAATAAAAACCCAGTTTCTAAAACGTGTTAAAGTATTTAGGAGTGACAATGGTACTGAATTCGTAAATAAACAAATGAATGAATTTTGTAATCAAAGAGGTATACTACACCAAACTACCTGTGTTTACACTCCACAACAGAATGGTGTTGTGGAGAGGAAACATAGACATCTTTTAAACACAGCAAGGGCATTGTTGTTTCAAAGTAGTCTTCCACTTAGATTCTGGTCTGATTGTATTCTCACTGCTGCATATCTTATTAACAGGCTGCCTTCTTCCGTCCTAGGTGGTAAATGTCCGTATGAGTTGATTTATGGGTTCCCCCCAAAGTTGAGTCATTTAAGAAACTTCGGGTGTTTGTGTTTTGAAACAGTCTTTAATGAACCGGATAAACTTTGTAGTAGGGCAAATAAGTGTGTCATGTTAGGATATTCTTTTTTGAAAAAATGTTATAAGATTCTGAGTCTTGAAACTAAACAAATTGTCTTTTCTAGAGACGTCAAATTCTATGAAAATATATTTCCTTTTAAAACTGAGTTTAAAGAAAATGTTTTTGATAGTGTAAATCATTTAAACTTTTTCGACTGTTTTGAAAATGAAGTTTCAAAAGATGACTTGAACCAAAGTAACACATGTCTTCCCGATGATGAAGGGGGACCTAGTAGGACTCATGACTCTTCACCTGGGGATCAATTAGATGACTCTCCCAGGGCTGCCAGAGAGGTAGACCATACTGATGGTCAGCCACCTGGTAGTACAGTAGGTAGAGGGACTAGTCCCTCAGGGTTTGAAGAGTCAAATGTTGAGACTATATCCTCTGAGGGAAATAAGACTTCTAGTCTTAGACAGTCAAGTAGAGAGTCTATATTACCTAAGAGATATAGTGATTTTATTTTAGATAATAAAGTTAAGTATGGAATTGATAAGAGTGTTAATTACTCTAATTTGTCTAGTGAAAACTTATGTTTTGTTTCAAATGTTAACAAAGTTTCTGAACCTACATCTTACTATGAAGCTTCAAAAGACCCGAGGTGGGTTGAAGCTATGAATAGTGAGATGGAGGCCTTATACCAAAACAATACTTGGGTTGTTACCGACTTGCCTCCAAATAGGAAAGCTATTGGATGCAAGTGGGTATACAAAGTCAAGTACAAGTCTGATGGACAAGTAGAGAGGTATAAGGCCAGACCCGTTGCTAAGGGTTACAACCAACGAGAAGGTTTAGATTTTGGAGAGACATTTTCTCCGGTTGTTAAAATGGTCACTGTACGATGTGTTATTAGTTTAGCTGTACAGAATGGTTGGTCTTTATTTCAGTTGGATATTAATAATGCGTTTTTGTATGGGTCAATAACTGAGGACGTGTATATGACACTTCCTGAAGGATATTCGTCTAACAATGAATCGAAAGTGTGTAAGCTTGTCAAGTCTTTATATGGACTGAAACAAGCTCCTCGAAAATGGAATGAGAAACTCGTAGAAGTTCTTGTTAATATAGGATTTGTTCAGAGTAAGTGTGATTACTCATTGTTTGTGAAATCTGATAATGATGTTTTCTTAGTTTTGTTAGTCTATGTTGACGATATTGTTGTGACTGGTAATAGTGAAGTTGAGATTAATAATGTTAAAACTTTTTTAAAGGAAAGTTTTAAAATAAAAGATCTTGGTAAATTGAAATACTTTTTAGGTATTGAAGTTTTGTATTCTGGAGAAACTGTTTGTTTAAATCAACGTAAATATTGTCTTGATTTGTTAGCTAAATTTGGCTATTTGGGTTGTAAACCAGTAAGTATACCAATAGAACAGAATTATATTTTGTCTATTGTGACAACCGGCAAATTTCGTACAACGATTAACGTGATTCTAATCATGTTTTAGAAATAATTAACATGGTTTAAGGTTAATTATGGTTAGTTGAGCTAATATGAGTCCTACGATGTCCTTTTGAAAGTTCGTTGAAGTCTTGATGCCTTTAAAGAAAGACTTCGCGTAATTAACGTAACGAACTGACATCAGTGAAAATTTGTCAAAGTGGACTAACATAAGGCTAATAAATGTAAATACGACATGTATTTACTATCGATGCGTTCGGATGTGAAATCGGCGTGGTAAACGGCAAAAAACGCAGCGTTTTGGAGAACGCGGAGAGGAACTGACGTGGGATTCGAACGTCAAAACGTGTGGTTTTAACCGTTATCGAACCTTCGGAATAATTATTTATTATAAATAATTTCATTTATTTAGTTTCGAAAGTAAACAGGTCATTTAAATGAAGGATAACACAACCGAGTCGATTAACGCGATTTTAACGCGTGTTCCGTTTTCACGCGTCGAGTTACGAAAATAACATTTAAATTGCTCGGTTTAGTTATGCTTTTCATTTCGAATAAAACCGACTAGTTTTTGTAATTAATTATCGGGCCTAATAACAAACCGAAGCGTTTTCGTTTAAAACGGGTTCGATACGCGGTGCACAACCCACCTACCTAACCCTAAGTATAAAAAGCTTGAGATGCTTCTTCTTCTTCACTTCAATCAGCCGCACCCTCTCTCTCTCTCTCTACTCTCTCTCTAAAACTCTCTCCCTCTCTCTCATCGCGTCCCTCTCTCTCTCTCCTCCTCTGTTCAGGAAGCGGCCGGCCACCACCACAGCTTGGTGGTGGCGGCGTGAAGTTTTAGGCCAGGAGGGGGCTGATCGGGTGGAGATGGGGGTTGACGAGGGTTGGGTCAGGTATGGATGACGATGGGACGGTGGCGGCGGCGAGGGGTGGTGGTTTATGGTCGGGATTAGGTGGCTGGGTACGGTGGTGATGGTCTTGGTTCGGGGGTGCAGCAGGTGGTATTTTGGGTGGTGTGGAGGCCGATGGATGGTGGTTGTTGCAGGTTTAATAGGGTCGTTGATGGTGGTTTTGAAGTGGAAGAGGGCCGGTGGTTGGTAGTGGCCGTAGAGGTGGTTGTTCCGGTGGTTCAGGGCGGCGGTGGTTCCAGATCCGGCATGATCGAGGGTCCGGATCACATTTGGCTCGGGTGTGGAAGTGGTTCAGCTCGGGTCAGGTTTGGTTCAAATCTGGCTCGGTACGGGTCAGATTCGGTCTTTGGGTTCGAACCAACCACGGGTCAGATCGCGTTTGGTCCGGTTATGGTTGTGGTTCAGTGATGGTTCGGTGCCGGGTTGGTCCGGGTCGGGTCAGATCTGGCTCGGTTTGCGTGTCGTCTCCAAGTTCTAGTCGTGGGTCAAGGATGGTAGTCTCGTGACAGATCCGGGTCAGATCTGGTCAACCTTGCTCACGGATCAGATTTCGAGCTCGGTTAAACACGAGTCAACTCCGGTCAAACTTTGACTCGGTCAACGCGTCGTTCGAGACGTGTCTAGTCACGCACGCGCATTTCGGTACAATTTAATCGTGTTTATTTTCCGTTACATTTATAAAGCATATTATAAATATAACATGAAAGATGTGCTAACTCGCGGCGAACCATATACGAAAATAAACAAAAACTTGTATATTAAAACGTGACTTGTGTTTTGTCGTCGGACTAAATTGTTGGACTATACGTATATATATTTATATAAATAGTATGATTTATATAATAGTCAAAACGTATAAAGTCTCGTGGATTAGAAATGCGGATAAATGTAATGTCGTCTTTTGTTTAGGTGTTGATTTTGGGAAATTGCTGGTTTATACAAAAACAGAGGAAACTCTGCCAAATTTTTGTAAAGTCGTAAGTGCAACGAATGTGATATCGTTGTGCGTTTCACAAATAACTTTTCATTTCAATTGTTGCACAAGAGTAATTTCATACAAATCGCGACGCTTTGACAACGATTATGTCTAACAATAATAGTCGATCTCGAACAACACTTGCAAGGCAAATGTATATAGTTTTCATCGGGCGTCAAGTATGATGAGTTTTTGAAACCTTTCGATAACTAAATAATGTTTAACGTTCGGATTCAAAATATAATGCGTGCGATTTTATTTGGAAGTCTTTACAAAAAGCAAAGTTTTGAGATCTGTAAGATATTCGGAGTTGGAAAAGAAATAACAAATGTTATTAAACGGATTTTAATAACTATATTATATTTCCGCAAGGTATATTTTTCCAAAAATAATTATACAAGACAATCATATTATCCGATTTACGAGACAAGCTACTACTCGGGATGAGTTGAGCGTTTCATGGTAGTAGTCCAACATGGCTTACACACGAATAGTAACAGGTGCGCGACTTGGGTACTATGTCGTATGTGAACTCATGAATTATGATAAGTCACGATCGGTTCGTCGAGTTAAAACACTTAAAGACTCGGGTTAGTACACACGAGTCGAGATAGTTGAATAAACTATCTTTTAACCGGAAAAATAAGTTAGATTTATATATGATAGACTTTGAGGTGTCCTTTATTGGTAAATAGGGCACGAGGAAGTCGGTCAAAGCTTTGGGCTTTATTTGCTAGCTAAGCTTGGAAATTAAGGTGAGTTTCACGGCCCCATTTTACTGTTTTAACTGGGGGAAAGATATGTTTGTCAAAAGTTATCACATATTGAAATGTTTTCAAAGGTTAAAATGTGGTAAGTGGCATGATGAGTACTTGAGTTTTTGGTCGCCACTCGGGGTTGGGTCCTCGCTACTGTAACCATTAATTCAGGTAAATGAAACCAAAGGAATATTTGGATAGTACTATTGGTGCCTGACGAGGCCCACCTCTGGTTGATAGCGTCAACCCGGTAAAGACAAGAGGTGCACGTATTCTGAACTTAAGTCGTTGGGTTCCGAGAAACGACTTGGAGTGGGGCATATTTATTAGTCTTGGTTTGGTTATGGGACTCAGGGGATTGCTTATCATCATAATTTGTAGGAGCTAGCTACTCCATACAAAGGCCACAAAATGTGCTGGATTGCACAGGATCTAAAAATGTGCTGGATTTGCACAGGATGTAAGAATGTGCTGGATTTGCACAGGATGTAAAAATGTCGTATTTACGAAACTAAAACCTGTGAACTCACCAATATTTTATATATTGACGTCTTTTTAAACATATCTTTCAGGTAACTAAGTGCTGAACAGGTATGCGGCTAGTACGGTGGAATTTGGGATGTCGGACACTGGTTGGGGGTTTCATCCATTGTTACCTTCGGGTTGGGACATAAACGGAAACACCCCACTTTAAAACTTAATGTTTGTGGTTTTGAGTAATGTTTGAAACCAGGTACTCCTTCCCGACATCTTAATATAATGATCTTTTCTAATTAAATATAGTTTGTGTTATTCTTGACTTTGATATGCTTTCGAGCGTCGCGCCACGTGTTTCCGCCATTGGCGTGGTGTGACAGAAGTGGTATCAGAGCCAAGGTTATAGCGAACTAGTATTTTTGAAAAATCTAGACTATAACCGGTTCTGGCTCGAAAACGAAGTTTCAAAAATAAAACACAACGAAATATTTTAGAAAAGAAAGAAAATTGTACATGGATTGTACAAGGGGAAATTCCGACCGACTAGCCATGCGTGTCAATATATAAAATGTTAGAAAATATGGATATGAATATTTATATTGGGTAAAGATCCAATTTTCTAACTAGTGCTAGTTAATGCATATAAGTAGTACAGATAGCTTGCCTATAAGGATATCGTCTCACACTTCACTTTAGTCCGCACTTTTGCATCGATTACCGATATCGACAAGCGGTGGTCTACGACGAACTCACCCGCTTACCTGCGGACGGGATGATCGGAAGGGCTAACCTTTATCGTGCTTGTGGACGTTGTCGTGTTGCTGACGTTGTGAAGGCGAAGCTAGTCTAGGTCCTTTATTGTGTGGAATCTTTGTTTTGGATCAGGAAGCTCGGAACTAGCGGGCACCAAAATTACCTGGCAACACCGATTATCATTGCGGGTGCACACGTAATAATAACTTGTGGTGCACGGTAACCTTGGTGGGCGCTAGGGCTGGGGTTGGTGATCACTTCTTGCCTTGTCTATTCTTGTTCTGTAGGTTCAGTCTTAGCTTTTGATTGGCCAATGAGTTAAAAAGGGAGGTCTTGTTGATATCCCTTGATTTCGATCCTCGCAAACTGAATGAGCTTTCTTCAGCATTACCTCTAAGGTACGAACACGGAAGAGCTCGAACGTCTATTCATATGAGTAATCTGACGAAAACCCTCGCATCGGATAAGGACAGGAGACGAAAACTTCCTTGTATAGGAGTTTAATGCCTCCGCACAAAGTTCTTCGATGGAGCGGACATACGAGGATGCGCTGCCTACCGAAGAGATGAATGCTTGGTATGATGCGTGGAATGCTAAACTTGGAAACCATTGAAGACCGAGGGTGCGTCCCTGCAAAACCAGTGCGTTTTGAGCACGGGACCCTGTGTGGATCAGTATTGAGACTAGTGGCCCGTGTGCTGCCGTATTATTACTGTGAGTAAGTCATCCTTGATCTAACACATGCCCAAGTTGTCTTCGAGGGTCAGGCGTTCCTTTCCCCTATTGGAGGGCAGAATCGTCCTTGCTGAGTTAATAGGCTTGATCATCCTTATCTAGAAGGCATGATAGCCCCCAGCTAAATCAACAATGTCGAATCGGCAAGATCCTAGTATATTTATTTAATGGGAAAATAAATATATGGTAAAGTGAGCCGAGTCGGGTGTTGAAAACGAAATATCGATCGGCAAGATCCTAGTATATTTATTTAATGGGAAAATAAATATATGGTAAAGTGAGCCGAGTCGGGTGTTGAAAACGAAATATCGATCGGCAAAATCCTAGTATATTTATTTAATGGGAAAATAAATATATGGTAAAGTGAGCCGAGTCGGGTGTTGAAAACGAAATGTCGAATCGACAAGACCCTAGTATAATTATTTAATGGGAAAATAATTATACGGTAAAGTGAGTCGAGTCGATGGTCGTAAAATACAATGTCGAAGCGACAAGATCCTAGTATAATTATTTAATGGGAAAATAATTATACGGTAAAGTGAGTCGAGTCGATGATTGTAAAGGGTAGTGTCGAATCGACAAGATCCTAGTATAATTATTTAATGGGAAAATAATTGTACGGTAAAGTGAGTCGAGTCGATGGTTGTAAAACGAAATGTCAAATCGACAAGACCCTAGTATAATTATTTAATGGGAAAATAATTATACGGTAAGGTGAGTCGAGTTGATGGTTGAGAAATGTAATATCGAATCGACAAGATCATAGCATATTTATCTAATGGGAAAATAAATATATGGAAAGGCGAGTCGAGTCGATTACGGGAAAAATGAAATCTCGACTGACAAGATCCTAGTATGACTACTTAATGGGAAAGTAGTTATATGGTAAAGTGAGTCGAGTCGGAGATAATTTTATCCAAGTCAGTTAATATATATGGAGACATACATATATATTGAATATAGGATCACGACGTGCGTTTTGCGTCTGAATCCGTCATAATACTTGGGGAGTGAAACCACATTTCGGGAGCCGAAATCGTAAAGTGTGTGATCCGTAATTTTCAAATGTCACAGAACGCTTCGGCTGACATTGAAATCCCCCTCGAAAAATCAAATAACGGACTACTGGAAGTGGTCACGTTATTCTGTCAACTAAGCTTACCCATGGGACGGCAAATCCATTGCTCATGTTGCAATGTTGAACGTCCGCTACCCTCGTCAGGACGACGAGACTGGTTGTCTATTTGGGGTGGCAATTGATGCGAAGTGTTTTCCATCAATCCCCATAGATATTGAGACGTTGCGTCCCTTTGTCACGGTGTTTTATAAACTAAGGTTGTGAGATCCATTCGTTATGGACAATGTGACTTGTCTAATCTCTTGTCGTATTCCGATACTCTCACTGCGTGGCCTATCAGGAAGAAAGTTCACTGGCCTCGCTTAGGAGGCGGAGAGGCATTTCGGTTGATGATTATCGATGCTAGGGCCAAAATAACATGCAAGAGGACCCTAGTAAGAAGGATGACTCGGCTGAATTGCCAGAGTCTGTATCGTTTTATGTTATCGTGGTGTCTCGATAAGTCATGATCCTTCTACCTCTACTATTCTCGTTGTGACCAATATTTTTGATACTGGAAAAGATGTAGCTTGGTTCCTAGGCCCTAGGGATACTATTTACCACACATCTAATAACTACGACGGGTCTAAGGTTTCTGCTGAGCCTGCTGCTGTTGCTGCTATCATTGTCCTACGGCTCAAGCGAATCCTGTTGTCATTACTAAGTGTGGGACTCTTGTCGAGTTTGTCGTTGTTGTTCCCTAAATCTCCGCTAGATTTGTCACAATCGTTTCTGTAACTCGTGTCAGGCTTCTTCTTCTTGTTCTATGGCCCAAGCGAATTATGTCGTCGTTGCTGAGAGTGTAACTCATACTTAGTGTGTTGAGGATGTTTCTAAGGCTTTTGTCAAGTTTGATGTTGCTGTTGCTTCGGAGGCTCCTGCCAAGAATGGTTCTCAAGCTTGGGTTAAGTCTGTCAATGATGCAGTTGCTATTATTCGAGTGACTTATATCGAGCGTACAGTCATTCTCCCTAAGAACGATATCGGCTTGATAAGTCTGCCAAATTATGTAGAACCCATCGTTCCCATTTCTTTTATGATGACGGATGCCTTTATTAACCCAATTGTTCCCACCAATGAGCCGATGGAGTATAGGTTACTGCGGAGGATACGAATAAGGATTCCGTCACCATAAGTGAGCTGAAACGCACTGGGGTGCGTGCTCACTGTGATGGAGCTTCTTGTGGTTATGTATAGTGGACTCGCTAGGTTGTGTGTCATCCTGCTGTCACGAATTCATGTTGTGGCGTTACCCCTACCGATTGTGCATTCTTGTAACTGCACGGTTCTGCCGATTGCGTATCCATGTGGTTGCGCTGCATTGACGACGGTGCATTCCTGTTGTTGTGCTGCTCCTGCAGTGGTGTAGCCTTGTTGTCATGTTTCTCTGTGTCATGCGATTCATGTTGCAGTACTACCTGGTTGTCATGCTTCTTTGTCGTCGTGTTGTTCCTGTGCGGTGTTCCGTTGTTGATGTGTTTCGCGAACGTGTTGCGATCATTGTCGCGTTGTCCGTACTGCCGTATCGCACCGTGAACGTATTGCTACAATTATTGGATTGACTTGATGATGTGATAACTTGTCGTTTGATTCACTCCTGGTTCCTTTGGGATAAAGACATTACCCCAAACCCACGTAGCTGTTGTTATGTTGCTGAATGGTTGTGTAGTGTCGCCATTGATTATGTAGGAATTCGGGTGTCTAACGGACTTTCCAGTAGTCGTACTAAGACACTCTAGTCCTAGTGTTAGCACATGTATCCCTCTAAAGTTCGAATCTCGTAGTTTGAGTAATTGACCGAATCATGTGTCGACCTCTTTATATGCTCGCGTGTCTCGTGAGCATTACCTCTTCAACATCTAAGGCATCAGTGACGCCATGTCCAGCCTTAACCTTTTACGCGCATTTCGGTCGACTAACCACTCTCGAATCATGTCGGAAGGAAATCCCATGATTCGCACATGACGAGGCGAGGTTCGTGATAAGGGATTTCGAATACACCTCGAACTTGAAGGTATCGAGTGAATGTGAGCGATATTATGACCCATACCTTTGGGCTAGTAAGAGTTGAAAGACTCAATTTATTATTGCTCATCCCAGTGGATTCGTTGACGTTATACATGCCGACGTGTCATACTGGTGATTATGGAACTACCATTTTGGACCCACCTAAGGAGTGGGCATTGGTGGAGTCCCCGGTACATGATTCGGAGGTCTTATGAAACCCTGAATCTAGAAGGGCATGTAGCATTGTCTACTCTATAAGAGTGCTACCCTACCGTGATGAGATCTTCGATCAACTCAGCCCTTCGATTGATGTTATCCTGCTAATGGTAGGTTTATCTTGTCTTGGTGTCGTTACGTAGACTCTTGGGATAGTGGAACCCTTTTGACCTTGGGCCAATACAGGTGTTCCCAGGTATTTTTCAGTAGCATTGCTCGCTAGAGCAAAATCCCCTGTCATTGACAGGCACTGTTGGAGACACCAAAGTAATATGAGCTGCCAGGTCAGTGCGTTTAGTACCTGACTAACCAAGAAGAGCTCGAAAGCTTACATGTTGCACCCATGCGTGTGACTACCTGAGTCGTTGAATGGGATGCCTTATTGGAAGGCTAAAGACTACTTCTTGTAGGGCGATCTCGGTCGTTTGTTGTTTTAAGTAACGATTTTGGCGCATGAAGCCGTCAAGCCCAAACGTGAGATCTATGCCAGATGCATTCATCTATGACTCAATTTCACCTCTTACCTCGAAAGATCCCGGAAGATGGAATATTCGGCGAGTGAGGATTCCGGGTCAGGACTCCTTTCACTCAGATCTCTGCATAGGATCTGAAGGTCAATTTAAGGGCGTGTGTCCTGTGTTGGTCAGAATTGACTTACTAGGTTGCTAATAACGATAGGACACCAGTGCTCGTGAGGCACATATAGCAGGACAAGCACTGGGTACCCTTGTTTTGGGTAGTTACCAATGCTCTGCTTACCGTCTCGAGGAAAGCCAACGTGTTGAGATGTTGTCGAGACCTTATCCTCTGTTTGTTACGGCAACCACATTATGATGATTCATATACATCATCCTCATGTTGACCAATGTGATGAGGTGATGTGAGCCTCTAGACATTTGTGTTAAGACGGCTCAAGTCCTCGCGTATTGTGGAATTGTATGGCCGTATGTCGAATATACACTGTCTACTGTTTGGGGAACTGAGGGGTGAAAGTGACGCAAAAACTTTCGACCTCCATCAGTCGATATTAGGCGCCCTAGTACCACTAACCACAATCGCTCATGCGAAAAGGTTGTAAGTTGGTGCATAGTGGATTTCGGTCCATGTGAGGACACAGGAATACCATCCGCCACTATAAACAACCTGGAGCGTCCTCGAGAATGTCGACTGCTTTGTGATCTGGTAAGATCACCCGATTAGTGAAATTCAACGAGCGAACCTAATGGTCATGTCGCCTGAGGTGTCCGGTGGCTGTGATGAGGCACAGGAATGATCGATCGCTGTTGGAACCTTCTCATCCCCCTGCTCGTTTGCAAATATAATATGAGGCATACGGATAGCCATCTATACTCTTGGAGAGTCGTGGCTAGACACTAGATGCCAACGTTCATAATATCGGATTTTAGTAGTTATCCTGCCCCAGGGTGTGCCAAACCTTGAACGCAAGTCGGGGACACTCAATTTGAGATGAGTATGGATTACCATTCTCGAACGAATGAATTATTGTCCTGGACGGAAGTGTCCTGTGTGATACGAATAGTGTCGGTGGCAAATCAAATTCGTGTACTTCATCGCCAGAATTTCCTATGTGATAGGAATTATCACCCTAGTATTCGGGGTGTACTGCTCGAAGTCCTCTGGAGTGCTTACGTGTACGTCTCTAGTACATCGAATGACAGATAAAGACATACACATGAACTGGCTTGAGTTCAAGAGATGACCAACGAATCGGGTAGATTCAAATCTGCTTGAATAAGTGGCCAAACCGATCAGGAAGTTGCACTAACAAGGCGTTGGCCTTAGGAACTTCGAATTGATATAGGACCTTGCTGAGTGTTATACTCTGAAAGGGTGTTGTTAAGCACGAAAACGGTAATGGAGTGACTTCGCTTAGTACTCCAGTGACTCGGAGATATCGGTTAAAATTGGCCTTGCAACGAACAAGCTCGAACTATCGCAAGAGCTTAGTGGGACTCTTGATGAATCCCGCAAGTCTGGCTTGAGGAAGCATTGTCAATTCCTCGACCGACAGAGTTCAGGTTGACGCAAAGCTCTACTATTTCGGGAAAACCGATATTTGTGCCGGGTTGCGATACCCAAGAGCTCGGCCGTAGCCGACTCATGACATTGTGTTCGTTAGAACGCTAAGCGTGAACTTGGGTTCACGTAGAAAAGGGGTAATCGTGTGAGTCGCAAACATCCCACCCTATTCAAGGATACTAACGTATCGGATGACTTGAATTGAATTCCGGGACGGAATTCTCTTAACGGGGGGAGAATGTGACAACCGGCAAATTTCGTACAACGATTAACGTGATTCTAATCATGTTTTAGAAATAATTAACATGGTTTAAGGTTAATTATGTTTAGTTGAGCTAATATGAGTCCTACGATGTCCTTTTGAAAGTTCGTTGAAGTCTTGATGCCTTTAAAGAAAGACTTCGCGTAATTAACGTAACGAACTGACATCAGTGAAAATTTGTCAAAGTGGACTAACATAAGGCTAATAAATGTAAATACGACATGTATTTACTATCGATGCGTTCGAATGTGAAATCGGCGTGGTAAACGGCCAAAAACGCAGCGTTTTGGAGAACGCGGAGAGGAACTGACATGGGATTCGAACGTCAAAACGTGTGGTTTTAACCGTTATCGAACCTTCGGAATAATTATTTATTATAAATAATTTCATTTATTTAGTTTCGAAAGTAAACAGGTCATTTAAATGAAGGATAACACAACCGAGTCGATTAACGCGATTTTAACGCGTGTTCCGTTTTCACGCGTCGAGTTACGAAAATAACATTTAAATTGCTCGGTTTAGTTATGCTTTTCATTTCGAATAAAACCGACTAGTTTTTGTAATTAATTATCGGGCCTAATAACAAACCGAAGCGTTTTCGTTTAAAACGGGTTCGATACGCGGTGCACAACCCACCTACCTAACCCTAAGTATAAAAAGCTTGAGATGCTTCTTCTTCTTCACTTCAATCAGCCGCACCCTCTCTCTCTCTCTACTCTCTCTCTAAAACTCTCTCCCTCTCTCTCATCGCGTCCCTCTCTCTCTCTCCTCCTCTGTTCAGGAAGCGGCCGGCCACCACCACAGCTTGGTGGTGGCGGCGTGAAGTTTTAGGCCAGGAGGGGGCTGATCGGGTGGAGATGGGGGTTGACGAGGGTTGGGTCAGGTATGGATGACGATGGGACGGTGGCGGCGGCGAGGGGTGGTGGTTTATGGTCGGGATTAGGTGGCTGGGTACGGTGGTGATGGTCTTGGTTCGGGGGTGCAGCAGGTGGTATTTGGGTGGTGTGGAGGCCGATGGATGGTGATTGTTGCAGGTTTAATAGGGTCGTTGATGGTGGTTTTGAAGTGGAAGAGGGCCGGTGGTTGGTAGTGGCCGTAGAGGTGGTTGTTCCGGTGGTTCAGGGCGGCGGTGGTTCCAGATCCGGCATGATCGAGGGTCCGGATCACATTTGGCTCGGGTGTGGAAGTGGTTCAGCTCGGGTCAGGTTTGGTTCAAATCTGGCTCGGTACGGGTCAGATTCGGTCTTTGGGTTCGAACCAACCACGGGTCAGATCGCGTTAGGTCCGGTTATGGTTGTGGTTCGGTGATGGTTCGGTGCCGGGTTGGTCCGGGTCGGGTCAGATCTGGCTCGGTTTGCGTGTCGTCTCCAAGTTCTAGTCGTGGGTCAAGGATGGTAGTCTCGTGACAGATCCGGGTCAGATCTGGTCAACCTTGCTCACGGATCAGATTTCGAGCTCGGTTAAACACGAGTCAACTCCGGTCAAACTTTGACTCGGTCAACGCGTCGTTCGAGATGTGTCTAGTTACGCACGCGCATTTCGGTACAATTTAATCGTGTTTATTTTCCGTTACATTTATAAAGCATATTATAAATATAACATGAAAGATGTGCTAACTCGCGGCGAACCATATACGAAAATAAACAAAAACTTGTATATTAAAACGTGACTTGTGTTTTGTCGTCGGACTAAATTGTTGGACTATACGTATATATATATTTATATAAATAGTATGATTTATATAATAGTCAAAACGTATAAAGTCTCGTGGATTAGAAATGCGGATAAATGTAATGTCGTCTTTTGTTTAGGTGTTGATTTTGGGAAATTGTAGACAACTTGTGTTGTCTGGTTTATACAAAAACAGAGGAAACTCTGCCAAATTTTTGTAAAGTCGTAAGTGCAACGAATGTGATATCGTTGTGCGTTTCACAAATAACTTTTCATTTCAATTGTTGCACAAGAGTAATTTCATACAAATCGCGACGCTTTGACAACGATTATGTCTAACAATAATAGTCGATCTCGAACAACACTTGCAAGGCAAATGTATATAGTTTTCATCGGGCGTCAAGTATGATGAGTTTTTGAAACCTTTCGATAACTAAATAATGTTTAACGTTCGGATTCAAAATATAATGCGTGCGATTTTATTTGGAAGTCTTTACAAAAAGCAAAGTTTTGAGATCTGTAAGATATTCGGAGTTGGAAAAGAAATAACAAATGTTATTAAACGGATTTTAATAACTATATTATATTTCCGCAAGGTATATTTTTCCAAAAATAATTATACAAGACAATCATATTATCCGATTTACGAGACAAGCTACTACTCGGGATGAGTTGAGCGTTTCATGGTAGTAGTCCAACATGGCTTACACACGAATAGTAACAGGTGCGCGACTTGGGTACTATGTCGTATGTGAACTCATGAATTATGATAAGTCACGATCGGTTCGTCGAGTTAAAACACTTAAAGACTCGGGTTAGTACACACGAGTCGAGATAGTTGAATAAACTATCTTTTAACCGGAAAAATAAGTTAGATTTATATATGATAGACTTTGAGGTGTCCTTTATTGGTAAATAGGGCACGAGGAAGTCGGTCAAAGCTTTGGGCTTTATTTGCTAGCTAAGCTTGGAAATTAAGGTGAGTTTCACGGCCCCATTTTACTGTTTTAACTGGGGGAAAGATATGTTTGTCAAAAGTTATCACATATTGAAATGTTTTCAAAGGTTAAAATGTGGTAAGTGGCATGATGAGTACTTGAGTTTTTGGTCGCCACTCGGGGTTGGGTCCTCGCTACTGTAACCATTAATTCAGGTAAATGAAACCAAAGGAATATTTGGATAGTACTATTGGTGCCTGACGAGGCCCACCTCTGGTTGATAGCGTCAACCCGGTAAAGACAAGAGGTGCACGTATTCTGAACTTAAGTCGTTGGGTTCCGAGAAACGACTTGGAGCGGGGCATATTTATTAGTCTTGGTTTGGTTATGGGACTCAGGGGATTGCTTATCATCATAATTTGTAGGAGCTAGCTACTCCATACAAAGGCCACAAAATGTGCTGGATTGCACAGGATCTAAAAATGTGCTGGATTTGCACAGGATGTAAGAATGTGCTGGATTTGCACAGGATGTAAAAATGTCGTATTTACGAAACTAAAACCTGTGAACTCACCAATATTTTATATATTGACGTCTTTTTAAACATATCTTTCAGGTAACTAAGTGCTGAACAGGTATGCGGCTAGTACGGTGGAATTTGGGATGTCGGACACTGGTTGGGGGTTTCATCCTTTGTTACCTTCGGGTTGGGACATAAACGGAAACACCCCACTTTAAAACTTAATGTTTGTGGTTTTGAGTAATGTTTGAAACCAGGTACTCCTTCCCGACATCTTAATATAATGATCTTTTCTAATTAAATATAGTTTGTGTTAATCTTGACTTTGATATGCTTTCGAGCGTCGCGCCACGTGTTTCCGCCATTGGCGTGGTGTGACATCTATGAAAAGTGTTAAATTTGAGAAGTATATAGAGGATATTACAGGTTTTCAGAAACTTGTTGGTAAGCTTATATACTTGTCACTTACTAGACCCGATATAAGTTATACCGTCCAGTTCTTAAGTCAATTCATGCATAAGCCAACAGAGGCTATTGTGCAGGTTGCCTTTAGACTGTTAAGGTACCTTAAGTTGTCACCTGGAAAAGGGTTACTGTTTAAGAAAACAGATGATTTTGTTCTATCTGCATTTTCAGATGCAGATTGGGCAAAATGTTTGCAAACTCGTAAATCTGTTACGGGTTTCTGTGTGTTTTTAGGATCTAATTTGGTGTCTTGGAAAAGTAAGAAGCAAAGTGTGGTGTCTCGGTCAAGTGCCGAGGCTGAATACCGGGCTTTATGTTCCACAACTTGTGAACTAGTCTGGTTGTCTAACGTTTTAAGTGAATTAGGTATTAAATCTAAGTTACCATTAAGCTTGTTTTGCGATAGCAAGTCTGCTATCTCAATTGCTGAGAATCCAGTGTTTCATGAGAAAACGAAACACTTTGAACTGGATCTTCACTTCTTGAGAGAAAAGGTTAGTAATAATTTTGTAAAAGTCATAAAGGTTGATTCTAGTCAGCAAGTGGCTGACATATTTACAAAGGGTTTATATGGTTCACAACATGATAACTTTTGTAAATCTTTGGGATTAACTGATCTGTTTAGTAATTGAATTAAGGGGGGATGTTAAAATGTTATACATTTAATCTAATTCAATTACTATTGTTTGGGCTTATATTTCTTATTTTGGATCATTACTTAATATGGACTTGAGTGTATGCAGGCTTGTTGAGGTGATATGGGCCTGTGTGTTTGTGGGCTTATGTTTCATATGCCAATGGGCCAATGGGCCTCCAGATGGTTGTGATTAGCTGGCGTATCATTTCGAGGTTTTATATTGATCGTTGGATTAAGTTAATCCTGGCCGTTCGTTTTGGTAGCTGAGAGAAGCTTCTGGATCCACATATATATATCTTTTCTGTGTATTATTATCATTCATTCGTTTCATTTTTTTGTTTTCTTTTGAGTCTTATTTCTCTCTGTAATTAGGGTTTCAGTTGTCTTCGTCTTCATCAGTGATTATTATTAATCACTGTAAGTCTGTATTAGTCTTGTTCTTGTTTTCCTTATGTTTGTATCTACTGGTCTAACTAATCAGTAGTTATAAACAAGTATTGTATTGTTTCTTTCTGAGTTCTTCTATTGTTGAACTCTTGGGTATTGGGGGGAACATTTTTGGGTTGGTTTAATAAAGATTTTGTCACCGTTTTGTCGCCTACTTTTGTTGTTATTGATCTAGAGTTTGTGTTGGCTCTGTTGTTTATTTGTTATTGTGTATTGAAACCCTAATTTTCTACAAAGACCACAGGTCTCAAATTCGAATCTAGCCCTAACCGGGTTCTACTGCAGTGGACATTCGGCCTACACAGCGCTATCTATGATCACGGGCGTAGAGGGTCGTCTTTTTCCATTGGGTTACCTTAGGTAGTCGGGCTTTAATTTGTTGGTCGTTAAAAAAATGGAGATTAATAGTGAATTGTTGTTTTATTTGGTCCTATGTGGGAAACTTGATGAGGGGAGAAACCTGTATACTTTACAAATTAAAAATTAAATCTTCAAACCCGTTATAGTTCGTTCCACTTTTGATTTAAGTTATATAATAAGAGAAAAGATTAGATATAATAAGAGAAAAGATTAACACAAAGGATTCTTATGTGCGAAGTTGAAGGTAAATATGAGGTGCGTCATTTTGTTTTAAGAGGTGCATAATTTTGTGTTTCTTCTAAATCACTTTCTGTAGTATTCTAATTAAATAGTGTTTATTCCAAATCTCCTCATCAGATTTCTCTTCAGGTTCTATAACAATCGTTTAATCTATTTCAATTTATAGTATGTACTGATTTGTTTTTGTTACCCCTATTCGTTGAATAAATAACAACCATTTCCAGCCAATTCGTCCGAATGCATCATTGCAACCGGCCAATTTTGACTCAGATGACATCGGCGAGATACTGAGATAGGGTTTGGTCCGATCGCCTCATAGATCTCTTGATTTCGTTGAGCGTTTGCATGCGTTATTTTGTAATTTATTCATGCGTGATTGTGGGTTTTTATTGAAATTTGTGCGTGCATAATTTTGAATTTGGTCGTGCGTCATTTAGAATTGGCTCTTTGCACGCTTCGTACGATAAGAAGCCTTTTGAAGGTTCTCACTATCCAAGCCCTTTTTTTATCTATTTTTTGGTTTGCCATTTCATTAAACTTTGCCTAGTTAAAGAGGTAACAAATTATTTTCTAAAAATTTATAACTAGAGACTTTAATATATCAAAGTCAAAGATAAAAATATCTAGTAGTTTCATAGGGTTAGATTAAATACACAGTAAAAAAAAAAAAATAGGAAGTCATAGAAAGGGTATCAAACGGACTCTGATTAAACTCATACAAGCGGCAATGAAACCGTCTTATCAAAGCCTACGATCTTAGTCTTTAGGTTTTTGCTATTTTGGATTTTTAGCTTGTAGTTTTTAGAATTTGTGTTAGATCATTGTGTCTTTTATGTGCAGTGTCTTTTATCTGTTTTCATTATTGTGTCATTTTTACGATTCATTGTGTCTTTTTTCCTCGGTGTTGTGTTATATTTCTTAGTATTGTGTTATATTTTGTGATCCATTGTGTTTTTTGTATCATTCTCATTTATTTTACACTATGTATGATAATGTAATCAAAGGTTCTTATAGTATTATCTCGAAACTTAATTACCAAACACGAGCTATTTGTTATGGGACAATTCGAAGATGAAGTCTGTCCGATTTGCCGTAAGGCATGCTTGGACAAATACGGGGAACACGCGGTTCATTGTAAGGAGTTGCCTTGTTTCAAATATAGGCATGACTGGGTCCGGGACGTTCTTTGGGACATTTTAAGAAGGGCTGGGATCTCAGCCAAGAGGGAGGCTCCTGTGAATTTCCTCTCGGACCCCGCTGACGGGAGATCCACCCTACGTCCAGCAGACCTGCTTGTCTTTGGGTGGGCCGGGGGGAAACACGCTTGCCGACCTAATAGGTGTATCTCCTCTGGTTGGTTTGAGGGATAGTGGTTTTTTAGCAGGGCATGCGGTGCGGAAAGCAGAGGCGAAGAAAGTTTAGAAGCATGCTAAAGCCTGCGAGGAGAACCAACACGTTTTTGTTCCCCTGACATTTGATACCTTTGGCTCTTTGGCGCCGGAAGCCATCCGTTTCCTGACCAGAGTCTAACGGGTTATTCATAGCAGTGTCTCGACTCCGGGGGGACATGGGTTCGTTTTTAGTAGGTTAGGGTTTGCCATCCAGAAAGGGGTGGCGGCGCAGCTTGTTGCCCGTCTGCCCGCTATCTTGATGTAATTAGTCTCGTTTATTTGTTTATGAATGAATAATATCCAGTCTTAAAATCAAAAAAAAAAAAAAAAAATCGAAAATTATTATATTTTTAACGAAGAATTGCTTGACAAAAGATTTATAATAAAATAAGAAACTAAAATAAATATTATTGGTGGATGGCAAATCTAATAAAGACATGATGAAAAGCTGTAGGTCGGTTTCGAACACTAAAGTAAGTTGAAAAGATAAGCCTATGAAATGAAATTTTCAATCAAGTTATGATTTCTACGTCTTTTTTATACATCCTTTTCTTGAGATGATTTTTAGATTAAGAATTCACAAAATAGTTGTTTCACGTCGCTATAATCGTATCAAGTGAGATCACTTTAACAATTAATGAGACACGTCTCAGTGATCGCACATATACGTGTGTTCGTGTATTAAACTTTCTTTATATTAACCAAACATAAAGTCATGTGATACGCAACCGTAGTCGTATATTAGTTTTATCTTTCTCATTTCATCCTTATATTTCCCTCCGTAGATGTTTGTTTACATTGGTTTAGTATAAGTTGTGTGACACCTATTTTCATTGTGCACTGTAGGAGTTTATACATTGTCTTAGTATGCTAGTAAAAACTAGTTAAGTGCTCATTTGGACAGTGGGTAACATTTTTTGTAGATATCCAACAGACTGCGCCGCTATTCCCTTTTGAATCGTAAAGCCTATTCTGTTAAATTTGGCTGATTGTGTTTTCAAGGTGTTTAAAAATGACTCAAGGTGTTTAAAAATGACTGATAGATATTATTGGGTTATTTTTGTTCCTTCCGTTATTATTTTTTTTTTTTCTATAATTCCTTGCTTTGAGAATGAAGGGTTAAACTATTTAATTGCATATCATATCAATGTTACTAACATATTGCTAAAATTAAGATGTCCTGAAGTAATATATATCTACATGTCAATGAATGACAAAGAATTAGTCAGCTAGAGGGTTTAGAGAGGCTCCAAAGAGGAACCATTCAGCCCAAAATTCTATTGAATTTCGGGTATGTTCTATATGCTAATGTAAATTTAGTATTGATTTGTGACTAGAAAAGAAAAGGGTAAAGTGGTTACATGATTATTGAAGGTCAGTTGGTTCATGAACATTGTGATTTTTTTAAAAGTTTGTAAGTGTTTCTGCATATGTTTTATGTTTATTGCAAAACACCATCGTGAAGGTACAAACTTTGCTTTAAACATGATAACATGCTTATCTTCTGGCACCATTTTGTTTAAAGTAATTGGCCATGATGCATGTGCATTCATGGGTTGGATGGAGACATAAACATAGACATTTTAGAAACATAAAATCAAAACATAAATTATTAGACATGTTAATGTTGTTACAATTCATTATTTTACTATTTGCATCTCAAAGCCTACAATTACTTTTTTTATAAAATGTAGGGTTGGCATAACAGGTAACACGAACCTGTTAAGACACGAACACGAAATTTGTAAACCCAAACATGACACAAAATCTAATCGTGTCATTTTTTTTCAAACACGAACACGAACCTGTGTATAACAGGTTAACACGATAAGGAACACTTAGTAAAACAAGTTAACACGATAAGATACGATAAGACACGCCAAGACACGATAAGACACGACAAGACATGATAAGAAACACGATAAGACATGAGACCTGTTAAGACACGAACACGAAACAGGTAAACACGAACACGACACGAAAATAAACAGGTCTTAATGTGTCGACCTGCTATAGACACGAATCCTGTTAAGGCCAAATACGAAACCTGTTAAAATCGTGTAGGTTCATGTCAGATTATCGTGTTCGTGTCTGAATTGCCAGCCCTAATAAAAAGTAAATTTTGTTTTGATATGTTTTGTTATTTGGCTTTGGTTGTTTGATATGTGACTTTGGTTGACATCATAATTAAATTCCTATTATTTGTTCAGAAGTTGATTTTAAACCACTCAGTTGTTAATGAAGGGTATGTGTCTCATTAGTGAAATTAGCTTCCTAATGAGAGAATTCTATTTGCTGATTTACCTTCTCGCAGACCGATATGGTGAATGGGTCCTTCCTTTGGACCTGAAGAAATGGTGATGTTTGCAGGGGTGGACATAGGGAAGAAGTAGCGGTCGTGGACGTTGCGGCTTAACTTCGCGCGCGTAGTGGAAAATTTGGTTTTTTTTTACGAAATTTGGAAAACGTTGCTACTAAAATGAAAAAAAAAAATGAAAAACGTTACTACTGATTTTGTAGCCTAGATCCGCCACTGGATGTTTGCATTATTTGTAACAACAATTTCAGATGCAACAGACTAACACCTTTTTTATGCCATCATACACAATAAATATAGCTGAGATTTAAACAATGTTTGTACGAGATCAATGACCTAATCATTTAAATCGTGAATGGAAAACGTTTGTAAAGTGCATGGGTTCAAGCAACGAAAATGGGGTGCAACCTAATGCCGCGTGCAAACCATTAGGTGCAAATTGCATTTAACTCTATCGAAAAAAATTAATAATTCCTTACCCTATTAGTTGACCCTATACCTATCCCAAATGTGTGAGGACCCATCAAGTTTGGGCTTGATTGCCATCCCTAGATTTGGGTAACAGGTAAAAACAGATTAGGTTGAGTTTGACCCGAAGCACTTTTTGACATAGCATTGGCACAAGATCAAAATTGAAAACGTACTAAAGTGAACCATTCATTGGACCATGCGTATGTGAGAACTTAAAACTAAGGAATGATTCAAACGTTTAACAAAGAAAAACTATTTTGGATAAACGAAATGATGAGAGATTAGGGTTCGTTCATTCATTCATCGCTTCCAACAACAGCTCCCTTGACTTCCATGAATAGTTCGACTCAACCCATAAACTTTATAACTGCATATAAACAATTAAGTTAGTATTAGCAAATATTTTCAACAGTATCAACAAATCCTTTAAATCCAAATATGCTCTGACAAAAACATGATATAATCTTTGAACCATTTCTATAGCTGGGGAGATCTATATGCAAAAAAAAAAAAAAAAAGAGTTGACTTGTTATTTAATATTGGATTAAAGACATTAACATACAGCTTGATTTTCTATTCAAAATCACTTAAAATGATAACTTCTCCATAAAACAGCATTACACTCACCAGTAACTATTGACCTGCTTTACTGAAAAATTGTTCAATCTGCAAGCACCCGCGAGAAGATTGCAAACTACTTGCTTTGGCCTTAATCTTGTCAATTTTAGCAGAATTTTAGCAAAATATGTCATCAAATAACCACAGACAAAACAAGTAGAACTTTAATATAACTATATAAGCATAAAGCAAATAAGTGATTTGGGTAACAGGCACAAGATCAGAACTGAAAATATACTAAAGTGAACCACTTATTGGACTGTAATGTCAAGTGAGAAAACTTACATGTGATGACAGATTTGGAGATTTCAATACTTTCATTGTACCACCTCTACCATTAGGTCCAACAGCAATAAGATCACCAGATGCTGCTTTACATGTAAACATATTAGTAAATTAGTTATCCAAATTATATGAACAAAATTATATAGGAGGTTGTAAACACTTCAAAACTGTCAAAGTCCAAAAAGTATAAACATCTTTTTAATCCCCTTAACCCGTTTCCTTCTCAACATTTTTTTCTCACTAGAGATGGTAATATGGTTTGTTGGGAAGGTTGGGTAATAGATCAAAATGGGTTCAAGTTAAACCAATTAACAAACTACACTATTACCTTCTTGAGGATTAAAAACTGGAGGAGAAGCTTCTTGTGAAATGTTAAGAACGGGCTTATGTTGTCCACTCTCATTTACCACATCGTCATCTTTACAATCATGCCAAGGAACGCCGTTATGTTCACTTGTTTCATGCACGTTTTTTGATAGATATGAAGCATCAGTTGTTGCGCTTTTAGTACGCTGAGGTACTGAACTATTAGATAAAGATAGAGATGACACTGAAACCTTTGGTGCATCATCTTTGATTAGGATGTAAGAACCATCATCATCTTTATTACAACTTTCATTAATATTCTCAGACATTCGTAACCTCTTTCTTTTTCCAAGATGAATATCATGCTCCTTTATTGTATCTTGTGGTGTGCATGTGTCATTAAGAGTGGAGTCGACTCCATTTAGCACACTTGAAAGATTTTTTGTTTTCTTTGGGACTTCTGGGGCTCTCAAGACTTCATTGTCTTTCATTTTTTTAGCTGTCTCCAATTTTTGCATTTTTTTCTGATAAATCAGACAAACTAAATTATCCATTAAGCAAATACTAGATATAGAAAACAATGTCGTTGTCATGGATTTACCTTTAATTTTTCTAATTGCTCTTTGGCTTTCTCAAGCTCTTTACCAGAGCTGGACTCTTTAACACTCAAAGCATTATACTTCCCCAATAGTTCCTTAAACAAACTATTAGAAAACAGTCAAACACGCAGTACCACATTAGTCCCTGTGTAAGTATGGAAAAAATAGCAACCCCCACTCACACATACAAAAATCAGGGATAAAGATTGTACAAGTAATAGAACTTACTTGTTACGTTCAACCAAAGACGTTTTTAGAATATCCTCAGCACTATTGTTTCTATGGGATGGGCTACCCAAAGAAGCAAGTTTGCCAATTTCGTGCTCTTTCAGATCCAAATCAGAGACCCTGCATTACAATACTGTAACACCCCAAAAATGTTAACTAATAATAGTATGGTGGAAATTATATATAATTATATACCTATGTGTATGAGTGTATAAGTATGAGTATGTATGTATGTATGCGTGTATATGTATGTATGTAGATGTTGTACCCCTAGTTGTAAGTGGTGCATTGGTAATTGTACATTTGACAAACATAAAATTTACCAAGTTAGTCACTTGGGTAAATTGGTAGAAACTTAACTAATAAAGAGGGAGGGGTTAAATGTGAAATGACACACACTTGAGGGGTGGTTTGGGGAAGACTAGAAGAGATAATATTAGGAGGGATTAAAAAGAAAAAAAAAAGAAAGAAAGAAAAAGAAAGAATAGAGAACGCAGAGAGAGGGAGGGAGGAGAAAAAGAGGAAGCTTCACCTCATCCATCCATAGCTGGAAATTAGAGCAAGGAATCATCCCCAAATCCCTGCATGTTTATGAATTCATAACCATCTAGTGGCCCTAATACTGTTGGTAAGTTGTAGAACTAGTAATTGTAAGATTTGGAAGTAGTTTGGTGGGTTCCATGATTATGTTGTGATAATTACTCCTTGTGGTTAGGAAAGCACGCTTGTTATGTGTAGTGGTGTGAAATTGAAGAGATTGTATGTTAATTGCTTGTAATAGGGTTGAATTGAGAATGTGTTAAGTGGGTGTTGGGATGAAGGTTTCTGTTGACTTTTAAAAAGTCAAACAGGACCTTAATCTCATAAGAACTCAATTGATTATGCTTATTGTTAAGAAATTCATGAAGATTGTAAGTATAAGTATAGAATTGGGAATGTTGTATCATGGAATGGTATAGCCACTTGAATGTAGGAATATGCACACCAATTGTATGATGAAATGTCTAATGGCTTAGAATAGGTGAAGTTGTGGGAAAATGCATGATAACTATGATGGTAGATGTTGTAGCTATGTGGATATGTTAGTTTATCTACCTTGTACCAAGAATGGTAAAGGGTAAAGTGCAAAAAGCTAAAGTATGAATTCCTTCGCTATGTAGGTGTGAAGGTGGAAGGTACAAGCGGTTACAAGGAGCAAGGTGCGCACGACAAAGGTAAGTTGGTTACTACCAACTACGTAGTCTAATGAGTATGTTAGTCATAGTTGTTTGTATGCATTTTGTGATTGAATTTGGTAGAATGGAAGTAACATGAAGTATCCTTGTGGCTACACAAGGGTATAAATTGGTAGAATGGTTTAAATGGTGGAAGCACCCTTAACGGGTCAAAATAGTAGGAACACCCTCGATGGGTCAATATGGTGGAAGTACCCTTAACGGGTCAAAATAGTAGTAACACCCCTAACAGGTCAAAATGGTGGGAATACCCTTAACGGGTCAAAATGGTAGGATACCCTTAACGGGTCAAAATGGTAGAAGTAAGGATTTCATTATGGATCCATGGACTTCTTAGATCCCTTGGACAAGACGATCATATGGTTTATAACCTACTAAACGTTTGCCTTGTTGATTTGTAATAGGTAAAGCACATGAATGAAGATCAAGTCTCAAGCAAGGATGGGTTATGCACGCTCGCGTTCTTTTGGGTTGGGTACCATGGTTATATTAGGATCTTTGAGTTTTTAAAACAAGTTGTTAATGTTTTGTAGATGGTTTTGGATATGGGTCAAAGATTCGCATGGTGGCCAAATTAGGCTTTGTCTTTTGTAAACTTAACTATTGTCGCCAAGGTTGTTGGCACGTTGTTGGACATGACGTTTTGGATATATATAAATATGTATATAATGGATGTTTATATATTGTCTATATGTTTTAAAAAAAATCGAGTCCTTACAAATACCCATAATTTAGTGGTGCCATTACAACCCGTCTAATTATTAATGGGTTAACAGGTTAGATGGGTCCACAAGCGTAATAGGTCAAACGAGTAAAACAGACAGAAAGTTGCCCATCATGTTTCTGTGATGCATACAACCTCCAAAATTGTTTATTTTATTCAAACATTTAGATTATAACTGTCCTCTTCCAAGTCCAACTCACAGACCCTGCAATATACAACCCATAATTTAGAGGGGGGATGCAAAACACGTTTAGTTATGAATGGGTCAACCGGCTTAGATGTGTCCAAAAGCGTTATAGGTCAAATGGGTCAAACAGGTTAAACAGAGAAAACATTGGCCATTGTGTATATGTAATGCATACAAGCTCCAAAATTGTTTAGTTCAAAAATTTAGATTATTACTGTAATTTTCGGTTCTTTTTTTTATGTAATCATACTGAACACACTAAAAATATATATAAAGTATATAGAAACTGGAGCACTAGCAGATAAGTAAGTGTATGTGATCCCAACCTGACCCATTTCAATACGATAGTATGATGCCGAAGGCCACAAACACTAACAAAGAGAAATGTAAAACATACTCAAAAGATATATAACCAGGTTCTTCAACATGAACCTTAAAAGCTCAAGAAACAAGATCATCAAGATCTTAAAATGGTTTAAGAAAACCGGAGTCACAATGATACGAACAGGGGAGAATTGGCAATCACGTCCGCAACAATGAAAATAAATAACCTTTGTGCCTTACACATATACCCTCACGATAGATTTTTCTTAGGACTTTCACGTGCCTGTAAATTCGCAATAACGTGACGTCTGCGTTATCGAAAATTTACCTCACTAGAGCATCCTATAAATCTCCCACCGTGAGTTATATGTTAGCATCCATTAAATTTACATAATCATATGTATATGTTACGTATATAATGTTAGCCGTGCGTGCCTGATGTGTGAAATGTGTAGTAAATAAATCGGTCAAGTTTTAAAAATGGAAAAACCTACAAAACCACACACTAACGGCAAGTGTACCGGTCGCAGTGTAGCAGAGCAAGTAAGTCCGGAATATCGAACCGTGGACACAATATGGCGACTCACGGTACTAAACCTCTGTCGACTCCTAGCCTAATAATTTGGATTTTTAAGAATTAATTTTAAACTAAATGCAAATAAAATAAAAGTTATTAAAATAAATAACACAGAGACGAAAACAGGAAACTAAGGACACTAGATCGAACTCAGATAATATGGAAGGCAACTACCTAGGTCTAGAATCCTACCCGCAGACTCACAACTCTCGGAATCGAATAATGGATTGGCTACCAGGTTTTCTAAAGATACGCCCGATCCAGGAAACCCCTAAAGCATGCTAGATCACCTCCCGGTCTCACTAACACTCTCAGAAAATCCTAAGGGACGTGTAAATCACTGGTTACTAGTTCGGATCACCTCCCGGTCTCACCTCACTAGGGAATGCTAAGGTACTCGAAAGACTCGCTCACCTCCCGGTCTCGCTAGTCACAACACACCCAAAAATGTGAAAGAGTAATCTAATTGGCTTGGAAATAATTCGGAATTACAAGAATCTAAAGACACACTAGGCAAGGATCACCTCCCGGTCTCACCTCTACCCGATACCTAAAGATCTAGACAACCCGACACCCTATCACCTCCCGGTCTCAAGGAATGGCAGAATACCTAAGCCCTCTAAACTCTCAAATCAAGTTCCTATGGAATTAGACGTCAAAAACCATAAACTAGTTACAAGCACAAAGCAAGTAACCTAACATGCATCTATAACTGAAAGACATTCAACAAGACACATGTGGAACTATCAAAGATAATAAATTAGACTTAAATACGCATACGCAATATAACCAAACACAATTAAATCTTTACCAAAACATAAGCCAATTATATAATTAAACGAATCCGAAAGTAATAAAAATGCTAAGTATTCATCATACCGACCTAAGTAGCCTAAAAGTTTAGCTCCTCATAGTCATGGAAAAAGACAAAAACATAGGTTCAAAATAATATATAGTCATGGAACTAATATTTATAAACACGAAATAAATAAATATAAAGCCAAAAATTATTATAATCGAACCCGTGCCTTCAATCTTGACCCGTGCCTTCCTAGCCTTCACTTTAGCTCTCCAAAATTACTAGAGCTCCTGTTCGATTGCCGCTGATGATGTATTTTTGCCCTTCACAAAAATGCGGCGCTTGTCTCAATTGATGATAATTGTTTTCTCCGGTAAATGTGTTGTCTACATATAATATTATCCCTTAGGGTTTTATTTTTTATTTTTTTTGAAAGATATGGGCTCGTGGACTTAGAGTCCATCACTAAAATTAATGCCTTTATTTATTTTTTTCAATATTATTATTATTATTAGTAGTAGTAGTATACTCCAAGCTCGCATCTTGGGTGTTCTTGGCTCGACTAAAATTCCTTGTTTACGCTCCAACGTCCATGAACACCGGCTCTCAACTGTTGGTGTCTCGATTAAAATTTTTCATTTTGAGCTCATTCTCTCCAAACACCTATAAAACAATAAAATACATAAATACATAATAAAAATGACACGAAACAGATAAAACCTTGACCAAATAATATACAAAATACATAGGAAAAGAGATGTGTTTTGCAACACATCAAACATCCCCACACTTAAACCTTTTTCGTCCCTGAAAAAGACTGCAATGGAATCATAATTAGAATTCTTGGTTTAAAAAACTTTTAGGTTCATTAATTAAGATCTAATCACGCATCAATCAAAACTGTCGGTATTGTTGTCCACCTAAACCCAACCACTAGCTAATCAGGCCCCAATCATGTAAAGCAATTAAGTTCATGTTATTTCAATCAATCAATGGGTCTCACACTCAAGAAATCCAGCTTCACCTAATCCCACCTTAAACTTTCGAAGCAAAGGTTAATTCATATAGATTTACCAACCACTGCAAACTAAACTCCCTAATGTATTAGAAATTAAATTTATGATGGATGATGGATGAAGTTTATGAGCTTAGACACATTTGTTTTTTTTCATACCTAACCCAGAGGTTGTCTCAATCAGAGTCACCATCCCCAAGAGCGACAGCATGAGCTTCGGTATTTTTTTTTTCAACTTGACCTCGAGGGAGTTTCGATCAGAAGCTTCAGTTTTTTTTTTTTTTTTTTGGGTCTAGCTCAATTGATGGACATGTGGATTTTTTTTTTTTTTTTGGCGCCACTTTTCACCGGATTTATTCTCATAAAAAGGATCAAGTGTGCCATTTAATTAATAATACATATGGGCTTTCAACCTACAGTGGTACCTCTAATTACAATCAGCGGTTTCAGTTGTACCGTTTCTCCTAAGATGAGAACCCACAAGATTTCATGATTTATTAAGGTATATTAAGAACAATCCTAGGACCTTTCAAAGCTAGCTGGGCCTACCGACACATCTTAAGCAAATGCGCTTTCAATCTATCTATATTCTCATATATATAATATTTTGAAAACCAAAAATCCTAATTTTACTATCATTTTCCATATAAAATGCACAAAAGATCAGGGACATTTTTCAAAATTTTTTTTTTTTACTCAACCTACAACTAAGCAAAATAAAGACGAAGTCTCCCATCCCCACACTTAGAAAGGCACAATGTCCTCAATGTGCTCCAGGATACAACGTAAACTAAAAAAAATAAAAATGCAAAAATAAAGCAGAAACAAAATAAATATATAACAACAACAAAATAAATGGAACAAACTCCCCTGGAATATATGGCGATAACTCGCAGACAGCGTTCTGTCCGTCCATCATCTACAGCCGTATAGCATTTCCTTCGCGGCCATAGTCAGAATCCTGCAAAAATAAACTAAAAAGAAAGTGAAAGTAAAATGACTCAATGACAAGTGAGTTGCCTGTTTACAAAAAATAATTTTAAGATCTACCCCCACCCGAATGGAGATTGAGTACGGGCAGGAGAGATCCAGCAATGAAAAGGCCATGGCAATCCCACAAGACTCGACAAACTAAAATAAATAAATAAATAAATAAAGAAGAATGAAAATAAAATAAAATAAAAACATATATGACAAATGATGATACAAAACTCTACAATTGGGTTTTCACCCGTGTGATCCTATTCTTATCAAGCACTCTAACCTGGATCAACGAGGATATCTACACCATCCTCATGCAAATCAATCGTTTTACTTATGTTATCTCTCCCAAGACATGATCTTTTCCACCTAAATCTAAGATCACCAGAAAATATTCTTAAATGCGAGTGGTAAATCAGGATCCTATCCCCACACTTAGGTTTATTCAGTACCTCAAGACTAGATTTAAATAGTACCCCTCTCTCATCATCTATCTTGTGCTCACTTTCACACTCAGGCAATAGAGGAATCTGAACTGAGGGCTTCTCAACCACCTCCTCGGTACTCTCAACAACCTCATCTACCTCTAAGCTATCGGGAGGCTCACCGGTTGCATAGCCCGGATCATGCTCCACAAGAACTATTGCCTCTATCTCTACCTCCTGCTTCTCTTCTGTTTGGTGCCGCCTATCTAATAAGTCTGCTCCACAGATGTAGTCAATGCATCGGTCGACATGAGACATGAAAGTGCCTAGAAAGCACACAGATTCGACCTGACTACTCATACTCTCCCTAGACCTATTAACACCAAAAGTGATGGACTCGTCCCCTACACGCAGTGTAATCCAACCATCCGAGACATCGATCAGTGCCTTTGCGGTGCGTAAGAAGGGTCGTCCTAAGATCAACGGCACATGCTCGTCCTCCCATATATCAAGTACGACAAAATCAACGGGAAACACGAAGCTCTCCACCCTTACTAGCAAATTCTCTAGAATGCCCATAGGGTACTTAACAGATTTATCCAGCCAACTGTAAGCACATCCTAGTTGGGTTCAACTCCCCAATATCTAATCTCTTAAACATGGAATAGGGCATGAGATTAATGCTAGCACCTAAATCAGCAAGGGCGTTCCTAACTGTCAAACTACCTATCTGACAAGGGATAGTGAAACTCCCAGGATCAGTCATCTTCTCGGGTAGTTTATTAAGAACGACAGTCGAACACTCCTCACTCAGAGTGACCTGGGAAAGCTCTTTCAACTTCTCCTTACGGGACAACATCTCCCTCAAGAACTTCCCATACTTAGGCATATCTCTACGAACATCAATGAATGGCCTATATTGCTCTAAGTTCTCACTCTTATTCAACCTACCAGGATAGGGCGGTACTGGTTCATAAGGGGCAGGTGGAACATAAACCTTTTTGGGCTCCCCCTCAGACTGTTTCTCCTTTAACCTATTGTTGGGCTGTGCGGTACTTGCTGGGTCTAGCCTAGTGGGTTGCACCATGCCCGGAGACTCTACCCTAATCTCCTCATCGACACTCTCCTCCTCAACTAACTCACTCTCTCTCGACACTGGGTGATCAACTCCTGTGCCCTTACCACTTTCGGTGAACACCGCATTCACATGAGCATCTGTCGAATTCCTAGTCAGCTTACCAACTAACTCTCCTACGACCCTCTCTAAACTCTGGAGCGTGGATCCCTGATTCCTAAATAACAACTCAAATTCTTGATTTTTCTTTTGCTGCTCCTGATAACGGGTCTCACGCTGCATCACTATGGTCTCTAGGAGTTTATTCGTCCTAGCCTGATTCTCCTCATTTTTCTTTATGAACTCACTAATCTCAGACTTAGGATCTCCTAGACTCTGCCATCCCGAGTTGTAACTATGGACTTGATCTGAACTCTGGACATAGTGTAATTCCTCAATAGGACCTACGTGACAATATATGGTCTCATGATCCCCTCTACAAATCTCACACTTAGCACTAATCTTAACCTGAATGTCCTTCATGACCTTAGCTAAAGATTCTACCTGGGCGGCTAGTGCAATGCTACTCTCAACAAAATGGATACCCTTAGGGGCAGCAGTAACGCCCCCAAAGCCAGGCTCGATGTAGGTGCTAGTGGCTAGGTCCTCTATCATCTCAAGGCATTCAGCAGCGGTTTTGGTTTTCATCATGTTACCGCCTGCTGTAGAGTCAAGAAATCTTTTGGTCGCGTCAGAAGCTCCATTATAGAATTTCTCCACGACTCTCCAGTCCTCAAGACCATGATGAGGGCACTTATTCAAAAGTTCCTTGAATCTGTCCCATGTCTCATAGAAGGATTCCCCTGACTGCTCAGTAAAGGCATAGATAAGATTTTTAAGACGAGCAGTTTTAGCAGGGGGAAAATACTTCTGCAGGAATTTCGTCTGAAGATCAGTCCAAGAGGTGATGGCTCCCTGTGGGAGGGAGTCCAACCAAGTAAGGGCCTGATCAGTAAGTGAGAACGGGAACAGACGCAAAAGAATGGCGTCATCAGTGACACCATTAAGCTGGAAGGTGCTACAGACTCTACCAAATCTAGTCAAGTGGGTATATGGGTCTTCATCACGCATGCCGTGAAATTGAACTGAGTGAGATATGGTGTTGATCAGAGTGGGTTCAATGGTCCAGTTGTTCGACTCAACAGTGGGTAGTGTAATACTGGATCGGATATGAACGGGTGCAATGTTGATGTGTTCAGCGACAGTCCTACGTGCAGCCATTTCTATGTGATCTATCTGGTGGGCAAAATTTTCTAAGACTGCAACGGGGTACTCCTATGCATACAGAAAAATTAAAATTATACTAGAATAAGAAAAACAAATAGCAAATAAACAAAAAATATTTTTTTTCTTTTTTTTTATAAAATTAAAAATAAAAATCTACCAAACTACGAAAGCAATAAAATGACTAGATCCCCGACTCGGGTCGTCCTCGAAAGCGCACTGTGTCCCCGGCAACGGCGCCAAAAACTTGATGTGTGAAATGTGTAGTAAATAAATCGGTCAAGTTTTAAAAATGGAAAAACCTACAAAACCACACACTAACGGCAAGTATACCGGTCGCAGTGTAGCAGAGCAAGTAAGTCCGGAATATCAAACCGTGGACACAATATGGCGACTCTCGGTACTAAACCTCTGTCGACTCCTAGCCTAATAATTTGGATTTTTAAGAATTAATTTTAAACTAAATGCAAATAAAACAAAAGCTATTAAAATAAATAACAGAGACGAAAACAGGAAACTAAGGACACTAGATCGAACTCAGATAATATGGAAGGCAACTACCTAGGTCTAGAATCCTACCCGCAGACTCACAACTCTCGGAATTGAATAATGGATTGGCTACCAGGTTTTCTAAAGATACGCCCGATCCAGGAAACCCCTAAAGCATGCTAGATCACCTCCCGGTCTCACTAACACTCTCAGAAAATCCTAAGGGACGTGTAAATCACTGGTTACTAGTTCGGATCACCTCCCGGTCTCACCTCACTAGGGAATGCTAAGGTACTCGAAAGACTCGCTCACCTCCCGGTCTCGCTAGTCACAACACACCCAAAAATGTGAAAGAGTAATCTAATTGTCTTGGAAATAATTCGGAATTACAAGAATCTAAAGACACACTAGGCAAGGGTCACCTCCCGGTCTCACCTCTACCCGATACCTAAAGATCTAGACAACCCGACACCCTATCACCTCCCGGTCTCAAGGAATGGCAGAATACCTAAGCCCTCTAAACTCTCAAATCAAGTTCCTATGGAATTAGACGTCAAAAACCATAAACTAGTTACAAGCACAAAGCAAGTAACCTAACATGCATCTATAACTGAAAGACATTCAACAAGACACATGTGGAACTATCAAAGATAATAAATTAGACTTAAATACGCATACACAATATAACCAAACACAATTAAATCTTTACCAAAACATAAGCCAGTTATATAATTAAACGAATCCGAAAGTAATAAAAATGCTAAGTATTCATCATACCGACCTAGGTAGCCTAAAAGTTTAGCTCCTCATAGTCATGGAAAAAGATAAAAACATAGGTTCAAAATAATATATAGTCATGGCACTAATATTTATAAACACGAAATAAATAAATATAAAGCCAAAAAATATTATAATCGAACCCGTGCCTTCAATCTTGACCCGTGCCTTCCTAGCCTTCACTTTAGCTCTCCAAAATTACTAGAGCTCCTGTTCGATTGCCGCTGATGATGTATTTTTGCCCTTCACAAAAATGCGGCGCTTGTCTCAATTGATGATAATTGTTTTCTCCGGTAAATGTGTTGTCTACTTATAATATTATCCCTTAGGGTTTTATTTTTTATTTTTTTGAAAGATATGGGCTCGTGGACTTAGAGTCCGTCACTAAAATTAATGCCTTTATTTATTTTTTTCAATATTATTATTATTATTAGTAGTAGTATACTCCAAGCTCGCATCTTGGGTGTTCTTGGCTCGACTAAAATTCCTTGTTTACGCTCCAACGTCCATGAACACCGGCTCTCAACTGTTGGTGTCTCGATTAAAATTTTTCATTTTGAGCTCATTCTCTCCAAACACCTATAAAACAATAAAATACATAAATACATAATAAAAATGACACGAAACAGATAAAACCTTGACCAAATAATATACAAAATACATAGGAAAAGAGATGTGTTTTGCAACACATCAGTGCCACCTATCCCGGTGCCGTCCCCAGCCACATTCCAGCTTGTTCAATACCATTTGCTAGACGAAGTGTCTTATCCAGACGTTTTATCATAAGTTAAAATTCAATATATACATATAACTTACGAATAAATTACGCAAATAATGTTAGTCGTGTGTTCCACCTTTCCTAGTGCCGTCCCTGACAACTTTTCTGCTTGCGCAATATCATCTTCATGACGAGATGCCTCTTCACGATGTTTCGAATCGAAGTTAACATAAACGACGTAAGCATACCCTAATTCCTGGGGATGCGAGACCACAAATGCTACAAACGTTACGTTTTGCATGTCGGCGCTGCCAACCTGCCCAGTTGCTTGACACGAGTGCGCGTCCTCGCCACGTCCAAGCTAGTGTCGACATTCGTTGACGATTCGTATTATTTCTCGAAACATACTTACATACTTTACGTATGCTCACACACAATATATAATCAAATAAATTGTTCCTCATAACCGAGAATCAGTGACTCAACTAAACTCTACGTGAATAAACACATCGCTATTCATAGCGATGACTCGACGGTCACTAGTGAGATATACTTAGCCACTTCGTGCATTCTTACCTTTCTATATACACGAATAGAAAATACTCACTTATTATTCACATTAGGAAATGTTTCTTGCGCCGAAGAAACCTAAGCTGAGCTAGTGTAATTCCATACAATAATATATTTCTTTTTTCAACTTATTTGGCAACGGTTGGAATTTTTACCTCCTAGGCGTTCGCACTAGTATTCCAATCTTAGCACTTTTGGTCCCTAATTAAAACTCAGGTTAAAGCCTAGGTATCCCCACTGACACCTAATTCGCTAAAACCTATAGCTCTGATACCAAACTTTCACACCCTGATTTTCCCGTCGGTTGTGAACGTTTGGCACCTTTGCTACGCAGCGGAATATTTTAGCTAAGACTTCTACATGTTCCGAACGCCTTTAACTAAGCCTTCTAGGGTCTCCAATCCCAAGACATCGCATATTTCCAACCGTGTCGTTGCCAATATCTAGACCTGAAAGACATGCTTAAAAGGGTCAGCATAAAGCCGGTGAGTTCATGGTTTTATGTTTATCGTTCATAACCCATTTTTCTTTCAAAACACTTGAGAAAGTATTTGCAAACGTTAATGAGAGTTTATTTTGTTTATGCAAAACATTATTTGGGAAAATACATATAAAAATCCCATTTCAAACCTTACCGGTTATTCCTTTCTTAACCTTCGACTCGACTCACTTTGCCATATATTTACCTCCCCATAAAGATAAATATACACAAGTTTCGTCGATCGAACATACATATAAAAAGTCTCTTTTACATTCTTACAGGGTATTCCTTGACCTTCGACTCGACTCGCTTTGCCATATATTTACCTCCCCATAAAGATAAATATATCCAAGTTTTGTCGATCGAACCTTAAACCCAAAAGGAGACTTCCACAATAACTTTTGAAAAACTCTCACATTACTATGAAAACCATTTTTCCCCCGGAATTACCCTCCGAGCAATCACGTACGCCGAAAGCGGAAATGATCAAATAAAATAACCATTATTTGAAAAGTTAGTGCGCATAACAAAGATAAGAAATGTGCTACATAAAACTTAGGGTTGCAAATCCTAATACCGATGGCATCCCCATGAGCCCGTAACCAAAACCAGACTACTTACTTTTGCCCCGCACGTTGTTATAGTGGTAACAACAAGTTTAGAATATCGTAACACCCCTTGGTCCATCCGAGTTGACGCTAATCAACCGGGGGTGGGTCCCCGTCAAGGACCGATAGTACTATCCCCATATTCTACGGCTACATCACTTTGTATTAATGGTTACAGTTAACCGCGGAGACTGCACGTCCCACTAGACTTTTCCGTTACCCATGTGCCCATCTTATGTACCATTTCAAGTTTCCACAGTTACTACACATTTTAATACTCATAACTTTCATTTCCGATTTTACCCACGTACGATTTTATAAAAGCATTATAAATTCACAAGTTTTTCATAAACTTTGTTATGCTTTAAAATAAACAGGTTTTCATAAAACAAGCATGTCTTCCCCCCGAAAACATTTACAAAATAGTAAAGAAGTGGGGTCATGAACTCACCTTAATTTCCTTGCTTAGCTAGCAAACAAAGCTCGAAGCTTTTACCGACTTCCTCGTGTCCTATTACCAACAAAGGACACCTTAAAAGTCTATCACATATAAGCCTAGCCTATTATCCGGCTAAAAGATAGTTTATTCAACTATCTAGACTCGTGTGTACTAACTCGAGTCTCATTATGCTTTAACTCGACGAACCGATCGTGACTTATCTTACTTATGCGTTAACACACGACATAGTACCCAAGTTGCGCACTTGTTCTATTCGCGTGTAACCCACGTTGGACTAATACCTCGAAACGTATAACTTATCATGAGCCGTAGCTCGCCTCGTTAGTCGGATAAATGTATTTGTCTTGTACGCTTATTTTTAGGAAAATATACTTTGCAGGTTACTATCCTTGTTATTATTATTAATTTTCGATTAATAACAAGATGTTACATCATTTCCAAATCCGAACATTTAAAGGTTTTCAAAACATTGGTTTTTATAAAAAAGGTTCCCAAATAAAATCGAACGTTTATATATTTTTGAATCCGAACAATAAACATTATTTAATTATCGAAAAACCTTTCGAAAACTCGTCATACTTGACGTATGGAAAACTATATATATTTATTTGTTTTCAAAATATTGTCCGGGATTCACTTATTGTTACCAATATCTTTGTCAAAACGTCACAAAATTTAAATAAATACGTTTATTAAAAACTTGGGAAAATTATTTATAAAAATATACACAACAATATTAACTTAGTCGTGCTTCGGATTTTATAAAAATTTCGGCAAAGTCTCCTCTGTTTTTGTACAAGCCAGACAACACCAGTTGTCTACAATTTTCCCCAAATCAATTTCCAGCACAAGGCCAAATTTCATTTATCCGCAATTCCAAACCAAACGACATTTATACGTTTCGACACTTTATTTAAATTATATACTTATTTATATAACACATACAACAATATATACACCATATAGTCCAACATATTTAGTTCATTATATAACGTTACTTAGTCCCGCTTTATATGCAATACCATTCATCCGATTACATTTATCGTTTATTATTTCGTCGGTTCGTCTCACGAGTTAATACGCTCGTATTTGTTATTTATAAATATATATATATATATATATATATATATATATATATATAGGGAAAGGGTAAAATGAAAACACACTTTTCGTAAAAGAACACCGGAAACCATTTCTATCCATTGATCTTAGTTGATCCAATGGTTATTATTATGCCACCACTTTTTTTGTCCTTTAGTGCCCACTTGTCCACCTTTTTAATAAAAGATAATAATAAAAAATCTATGGAGGGTATTATTGTAATCTTGACTCCACTCTCTCTCCTACTTTATCCACCCACTTGAATTTTTATAATAATATTAAAACTCACATTTATTTTCATTTTTTAATTAAAGTTTATTTTATTATTTTAATTAAAATAATATAATCTGATTTAATTTTTTAAACTTTATTTTATTTTTTAATTAATTTAATTTTTTAAAACAAAAAATCAGATTGAACATTTTGTAGTATCACTCTCGTTTTTTACACTGGTGTAATTTTTTACACCAGTGTAAATCTCTTATACACAAACTTCTACACAAAAACACTATTGTACAAAAACAAAACTTCATATTTACACTGGTGTAAATCTTCCAAAAAAATACAAAATTTTACAACAATTACGCTAGTGTAGAAAACAAACCAAATAAAACATAAAATGGTGTAAAATCTGCCATACACAATATTTACAAAAAAAATACACAAAGTGTAAAAAAACAAACTATACATTCATATTTACACTAATGTAACTGATGTTTTACACCAGTGTTTTCTTACATCAAAACGACTATACATTCATACTTACACTGTGTGTGTAACTAATCTGTGTTTTCTTAAATAAAAAACGTTTACACTGTGTGTGAAACTAAATGGTGTATTCTTACATAAAAAAACGTCTATACATTCATGTTTACGCCGTTGTAAACTGATGTTTACACCAATGGTTGCTTACAAAAAAGAGACTACACCATTCGTCGTAGTCTCCACAAACATCGGGTCCTTAAACGCAAAACAGCATCTTCTTCGCGGCATCATCTCCTAACAAGAAACAACAACAACAATAATAATAATAATAATAATAATAATAATAATAACAGAAAAAACAAAAAAATAACAAAAAAAAAAATAAACAACTTTAATAATAATAATAATAATAATAATAATAATAATAACAGAAAATAAAAAAATAATAATAACAACAGAAAATAAAAAAAATAATAATACATGTAGTAATAATAAACAGAAAAAATAAAAAAAATAATAATAACAGAAAAAAATAATAATAATAATAACAGAAAATATAAATAATAAAAATAATAATAATAATAATAATAGTAACAATAATAATAATAATAATAATAAAAAAAAAACCTTACTGTCATCTTCATCATCACCGCCGTCGACCACCGTCTGAGCCACCACCGACGTCTCCACCGTCGTCTTCATCATCACCACCGTCGACCCACCACCCCCTCCACTGCAAACCCACCGACGTCGTCCTCCCCCTTCAGATATGACAACATATCCTAAAAAAACACCACATCTTCGTCGATCAAACCACCTGAAAACCACCCCCCATCTTCATCGTCACCACCGTCGCCTTTGTAAAAAACCTACCACCATCGCCACCGCCTTCCCACGTCTTCATCGTCACCACCGTCGCCTTTGCTGCTGTTGTTGTTGTTGTTGTTATTATTATTATTATTATTATTATTATTATTATTATTAGAGATCTGAGAATTGAGAAAGAGAAGAGAGAGACGAGAGATAAGAGAGAGAATGATATTTGAATTGTTAAGAGAGAGAGTGTGGCTGACAATTATAAAGACACAATGATTTCATCTTCTAAAAGACTATTTTGCCCTTCCATTAATAAGATAATATCACTAATACCTAAAAAAGCTAGATTGAATCACAACCATTGATTAATTTGATCAATGGTTGTGAGTGGTTTCTATGGTTTTTTCATGAAAGGTTGGTTTCCAATGGAACCTAATCCTATATATATATATATATATATATATATATATATATATATATATATATATATATATATATATAGGATTAGGTTCTAATGGAAACCAACCTTTCATGAAAGAACCATAGAAACCACTCACAACCATTGATCAAATTAATCAATGGTTGTGATTCAATCTAGATTTTTTAGGTATAAATGTAATTATCTTTTAGATGGAGGAGCAATATAGTCTTTTCTCTCCCCCATGTCATTTTCTATCTGTCTATATCTCTGCATCATCATCATTCATAATATTTCAACTCTCTTCTCTCTCTCTCTCTTCTCTCTTCACTCTTTCAAATCTCCAGGAAGATAATTATAATAATTATAATAATTATAATAATAATAATAATAATAACAATAACAAAGAGTTGTAGAACAGATATGTGAATAATAATAATAGTAATAATATCGATGAACAGATCTGGGGTATGGTGCAAGCTTGATGTCGATCCTTCGATGGTGGTTGTGGTGGGTTCGATGGTGACGGTGGTTGTGGGGGGTTCGATGGTGGCTTGTGGTGGGTTTGATGGTGGTCCGATGATGGTGTTCAGGTATTATTATTATTATTATTATTATTATTATTATTATTATTATTATTATTATTATTATTATTATTATTATTATTTTGTTTTTGAAGGAGACCCTAGTGTTACAGATTTGTTTGATGGTGGTCCGATGATGATGATGCTGGTTTTAGATGTTGTTTTTGGTGTTACAGATCTTTGTGTTTTTGATGTATAAGATTTCATGGGTTTTTTTTTTGCAGATGATGTTGCTTCTTGAAAGACGACGACAATGATGATGCTTGAAGATGATGATGCTGGTTTGAAGAAGATGATGCTGGTTTGAAGATGATGATGCTGCTTGAAGACGATGATGGGTTTTTTTTATATATGGTAAGTAAACACTGGTGTAAACTGTGTGTTTGATGCTGTTTTTGGTTGATGAATAGTGTTTTTTTCATATAAGAAGATAATGATGCTGGTTTGGTTGATGCTGATTTTGGTTGATGAATAGGGTTAGGGTTAAAATTGTTGTTGTTTAATAAGTTTTAGATCTGGTGTGCTTAATCTTTATAAAATTATGGGAGTTTAATTTATTTGCTATAAATATAATTAGGAAATGATTTTGTAGCATCTTTAATTTGTAAATATGTTATAAAGACTTGGTTTTGAAAAGTGCGAGCTGCTTCGAGGTGTTTAGGTGCTAAAAGCCGAGGCGTGAGATGAGGGATTTACGTACGTTAGGCTTTGGTCTATGTATATCATTATGTTGGTCGTTTTACGTTAGGTATTGTGACATCCGTCACTTTTTCATTATATATATATATATATTTTTAATAATAATAATAATAATAATAATAATAAAAATAGTAATAATAATAATAATGTTAGTCTAAAGTCTTGAACCCAAAGAACAAACCCATCATCAGCCTAGCCCACTCCCCTTTCTTTCATTCTGGAAGCCCACCAGAACTCGGCCCAGTGGCTGAGGCCCATTACCCCTCCTTTGGTCCAGCCCATCTGTTGTATAAAAAAAGGAAAAAAGGTGTGTTCCCAGCGAGTCTCGAACCGGAGACCATCCACTCATACACACACAACATCACCCACTAAGCTACACACATACTTGATGTATTTTCCCAACCTAAATTATATTTATGCCTTACCTAAGCTACTAAACCTTCTGTCTGTTTGTTTCCTCCTTTCTCGCTGCAACAAGTGACCCGGTCAACCATTGACCAATTGATTTCAACATAATTTGGAAACCTTAATTATCTTGTCAAGACGTACGACCAGGAATCTCGCACCTTTCCATCACATTAAATCGCTTAATTTTTTTTACTAATCAAGCATAATTGACGCGTTTATATAAACCTTGGTCAAAACTTTCTAAATCTTAAAAACGTAGGCTTTACTATAAATTGAAACCTTGATAGCAATCTAACAAGGCCGAACAACAAAACCTCACCTTCAATTCCTATTAACAACTCGTTCCTGAATCGTAATTGTTCGTTTGGTTGACTTTCTTGTTTGACTCGTCATTCCTCTTCGATTCAGATTAGTAAGTTTGTTTTTTTCATATGGGTTTTGATGTCCGACATACACACAACAATAACCCTAAGTTTAATTGGGTTATTGTTGTGTGATTTGTAATGTTTGGAAATTAGGGCTCGAATGATAGGATTTGGGGAAGAACACTTGAAACTCATAGTGTATATAATTATTTTAGAACAGAGGATAAACAACTAACTGATCTAGATCAGTTGGTTTACCCACTTGTTTATAAGGATTGAACCGGCCATTGGCCAGGGTTCGAATCCCACAAACCTTGTTTTATATTTTTCTTATTAAACCTATATTCTAACTAGCACATTTAACATATATAATTATATCCAATCCAATATAACTCGTTCTCAGGGTGTGGCTCAGTTGGTGGCCACGCTTGTGATAAAACCCGAACCGGCTAGAGGCCCGGGTTCGATTCCCATAACCAACAAACTTTTTTTTTTACATTTTTTTTATATATATACTTAATACATTAAATCTTTTAAAATCAATTTTAAATACTAAATGTGTTTTATAAATTCTACAAAAATTATCATATGATCTTCAAATGATAGAGTTCATCACCCAAATTTTAGTTTTTCAAAAATAATTTATTTAATATATATTATTAATAATACAAGTTTATTCATTTAAAATTATAAAATTCAATAAAAATATCTAAACGATTTTATAAAATTCTACAAAAATTACACTAAACTTTTATGACAATAAACATTCCAGAAAGTATTTTTATTTCAGAAAAACCGTTTATTTTATATTTTTAATTAATTTTTGTTAGTTTTAATCATAAATAAATCATAATAAATTCATTTCCCAATATTTTTGCACCAAAATTTTATATAAATTATTTCTAACTATCTAGAACTGAAATACAATTTTTAATTCAGGAATTCTTTGATTTTAATATTTTTAGATATTAAAGTCATATTTTGACAATTTAAAATAATTAGATTAAATATTCTATTTTCAAGAAAATAATTTTATAAAAATTATTTTCATAATCAAAATCTTATGTTGTGACTATATTTAACTTAAAATTTTACAAAAAGACTTTTATTTATTTATTTATTAAATTTCTTATATTTAATAAACAAATTGCTTATTAATCAAATAAACGTTTATCCCCAATTCGAAACCCTAGAATTCCATGTATCCTAGAGTTATTACCTTACACATTATCAAATTCTTTAGGTTGATTCTTGGGATAATCTCAGTTCATATTTCGTTGTCCAAGTTCAATTTCAAGTCATTACGTGAACTGTGAGTATTCCTACCCCTTTTTGCTTTTATACATTTTTGGGGTGTTACATGTACACTATTACAATTTCAAATACAAGTTTACATTTTTACAATACAATTCTAGTACTATGTGCATTGCTTACAACGTGCTTTATGCTTAGACAATACATGTTGAATACATTTGTACTTAGTGAAATCATTAACATGGTACAAGCCGACCTTAACATTGGATAGCGCTATTTGGATTGACAACCCGCCTAGGTTGATTCTCCCCCTTTTTCATCGGAGAATCCGTGGCCATTGTTAAGTTATTATCCACTTGTTGGATAAGTACACTACAGTTCATACAGTACATTATACAGTCATAGGGTTGATTTCGCTCATTTGTATGATACATAGTTTACATATTTGCACTGTAGCTTGCACTTGAATTGTATAACTTTTTAACCTACTATATATATCAAATCTAGGAATGCTCACCAACATTTCATATGTTGACCAAGCCTATTTTTGTACATGTTTCAGGTGCAGTTTGATCTAGTGCTTTAGCAAGGGACATTTAGTGCTTTGTTTTAATTCAGTTATTTCAATATTTATATTTTATTTAGACAATGTATTTTCCATTTCCATGTAAGACAATTTTGATTATTCAATAATATTTACATTTTAGTACCATGAGCTTTTGAACAATCGTCACTACGTGGCACCTCGATGATTCCGCCATCGGTTGGGGTGTTACAGATTGGTATCAGAGCCATGGTTATAGGGAACTAGGTTACTAGATGAAAAAGGCCTAGACTATAACCGAACTTCAACTTTCATGCATTATATTTCCTAAACTACCCTACCCCTCATTACCCTCTACTTTACTTCTTTCATCTTTCCCTTTTTCTCTCTCTCCATTCTTTTCATCCTTCATCATGGTGCATAGAGATGGTGTCCTACAGGGGGTGGAAAGTCTACATCATCATGGAACAGGGACAGTACCTTTCATGAAGACACTCTTAGGCACAATGCCTACTCTTACTTTTGTTCCTTCAAAGTTGTTGAACTTTAATGAGTGTGATAAGGACACGTGCAATCTGGAAGGGTGGACGCCTGTACACTGGGTTTTCTGGCATAGGCAAGCATAGCGCATAAATCCATTTACGGACCTGTTATGCTTACCTGGGGATTCCTGGAGTGAGTGTCCACTTATAGGCTAAAGCATGTCTTCTTTGATCACCATTGGGTTCAATTCCTTTGAAAAGTCAACGTTCCTGTTGAGCTTTACAGCTAGACAAGGGCACTCCAAGCATTTTGTACAAGTTTTTCCAATAATACCCTCTCGTTTCATATACAATACTTTGCATATCATGATTGCTTACAAGATCATATCTCCATAATTATCTGTACGATTATACACTTACACTTTCTAATCTCATGATTATTAATTAACTACCTCATAGATGTCTGCTCGCCGCATGCTCCGTGATGCCAGCCAACGCCCTGTTCGTGCTTCTGGACGACGTTCTGATCGTCGCCTCGCATCTTTGGTCGCCGAGCAAATTGCTGCAGTGATCCCAAACCTTGTCAGTGAGATAACTCAGAATAGTAACAGTGCCAACACAGGGAGTACGACTCAATTTCGGTGCACTTTCAAACACTTTAACTCCTGTAACCCCACAAAATTCACTGGTGAGGAGGGTGCTACTGGCCTTCTCCAATGGTTTGAAAGCATGGAGAGTACCTTTGTGAACAGTGAATGTCCTGATGAACTCCGCGTTCGCTATGCTACTAGTGTCCTTCAAAAGGGGGCGCTAACCTGGTGGAATGGCGAAAAACGCAATCGAGGAGCGGATGTTGCTTTATCATTATCTTGGGCAGATGTTAAGGAACTCATGATCGCCAAATTCTGCCCTAGGAACGAAATCAGGAAACTGGAGGAAGAGTTCCATGGACTGAAACAAGACAGTGGTGAGAATCTTGCGTATAATACTCGATATCACGAACTTAGCATACTGGTTCCACACATGGTCACCCCAGTCTCTCGAGCAATCGAAAAATATATCGAGGGATTACCTGACCTGATTCAAGACGTTGTCACTGGAGGCAAAGCCACTACGGTAGAAGAAGCCATCCAACTTGCAGCCACATTAACAGACAAACACGTAAGGAAAGGAAACTTGGTTAGGAAGGGCACCAAGACACCTATTGAGAAAACCACCAATGTTGTTGAACAATCTAAGACTATTTTAGCAAAGGCCGCCACTACTGCTTCGAACTCTAAGAAACGAATGGGCGATAATCAGAACCATGCTGTTGTTGATCTGGTGGCTCAGCCTCCTATCAAGAAAGCCTACACGGGAATCCATCCTCAATGCAACACTTGCAAGTATCATCACCCTACAAATCTTCCATGTCGTCAATGCACCAGATGTGGAAGGTTTGGACACTTTGTCACTACTTGTCGAGTAATGGTTGGGACACAGGGTAATCATCAAACAGCTGCCCAGAAACCACTACAGATTACTAACGGTCGGGCATGTTATCATTGTAGAGACCCTAACCACATGCTACCTCAATGTCCCAAATTGAACAATGTAAACCTGGTGGCACATGGACGAGCTTTCAATATCAATACCAACGAAACAACTAATCAGGATGACGTTAATCCCACTAGTTAAGCCATGGATGAAATCTTCCCAAGACTCGAGAAATCCAATACCCGTGTTTTCATTTTCTTGATCCTATTATCATTTTGTACCCAATTTTGTCGCACTCATTAGCATACAACATCTAGAAATTTCCTTGCGTATTATTGTGTATTAACACAGATTGGAAATTTATCATATTGATTACGTTTATTTTTAATCATACAAGACTCTACCTTACATTTATTTGAAACGTTTGGACTTGATACTTGATATTACAGATGCTTTTCTAAGAAAACATCATTGGTTATTACATGAAACTAGATTTTTCCCTTAATTTGACTGCGCATTGAACATCTAATTATTCATGATACTCGTAAACATTTAATTATTCATGATAACACTTACACTTAATGGTTGTAGTACTTACAAACTTGCTTGCATAAACATGCTATCAATTTGCAATCTATGTGACTAATAATTGCTGCACTTAATAGGGGTCATCATGCCTTTTTCAACAGTCGGGAGAGGCCCTACAACCTGCTCCACGACTGGTGGAGGCTATCGAACATACTCAACGATTGGTAGGGGTCACTATGCCTTTTCAAACAGTCGGGAGGGGCCCTACAACCTACTCCACGGCTGGTGGAGGCTATCAAACCTGCTCAACAATCGGTGGGGTCATAGAAGGACGCAAAACTTTAATGTAAGGTAAATTGATGATTCCGGTCCGGAACGTAATCATGAATTTACAGGTACATTAGGGTAGTGTGAAATTTTATTAGAGTTTTTGGAAAGGCGTCCAGTACGTTTTCAAGGTATCAAAGGTGTGGTGGGTTAGCTGCGGTACACCCTGTATACAAGCACTAATGATGCATTGAAAGTGAGACTGGAAGTCGGACCAGGAACAAGCTCTGTTTACTTGATAGTTCATTTAGTGTTTCTATAGTCAGTCAACTCGTACATTTATCATAGGATTCCTAAAACTTGAAACTTAGTGAATTACTAGATTCTTATTCTCCTTATTATTCGAGACAAACCTAATGCAAATCCTTAACTCACACCTATCAAACCCCATATCCAAATCATTCGAATTTTCCAAACCACAGTTATCTTAATTTTTTTTACCCAAGCATCCATAACCCTATGTTTCCAATAACTTCGGGACGAAGTTTCTAAAAGTAGGGGATGCTGTGACATCCGTCACTTTTTCATTATATATATATATATATTTTTAATAATAATAATAATAATAATAATAATAATAATAATAATAAAAATAGTAATAATAATAATAATGTTAGTCTAAAGTCTTGAACCCAAAGAACAAACCCATCATCAGCCTAGCCCACTCCCCTTTCTTTCATTCTGGAAGCCCACCAGAACTCGGCCCAGTGGCTGAGGCCCATTACCCCTCCTTTGGTCCAGCCCATCTGTTGTATAAAAAAAGGAAAAAAGGTGTGTTCCCAGCGAGTCTCGAACCGGAGACCATCCACTCATACACACACAACATCACCCACTAAGCTACACACATACTTGATGTATTTTCCCAACCTAAATTATATTTATGCCTTACCTAAGCTACTAAACCTTCTGTCTGTTTGTTTCCTCCTTTCTCGCTGCAACAAGTGACCCGGTCAACCATTGACCAATTGATTTCAACATAATTTGGAAACCTTAATTATCTTGTCAAGACGTACGACCAGGAATCTCGCACCTTTCCATCACATTAAATCGCTTAATTTTTTTTACTAATCAAGCATAATTGACGCGTTTATATAAACCTTGGTCAAAACTTTCTAAATCTTAAAAACGTAGGCTTTACTATAAATTGAAACCTTGATAGCAATCTAACAAGGCCGAACAACAAAACCTCACCTTCAATTCCTATTAACAACTCGTTCCTAAATCGTAATTGTTCGTTTGGTTGACTTTCTTGTTTGACTCGTCATTCCTCTTCGATTCAGATTAGTAAGTTTGTTTTTTTCATATGGGTTTTGATGTCCGACATACACACAACAATAACCCTAAGTTTAATTGGGTTATTGTTGTGTGATTTGTAATGTTTGGAAATTAGGGCTCGAATGATAGGATTTGGGGAAGAACACTTGAAACTCATAGTGTATATAATTATTTTAGAACAGAGGATAAACAACCAACTGATCTAGATCAGTTGGTTTACCCACTTGTTTATAAGGATTGAACCGGCCATTGGCCAGGGTTCGAATCCCACAAACCTTGTTTTATATTTTTCTTATTAAACCTATATTCTAACTAGCACATTTAACATATATAATTATATCCAATCCAATATAACTCGTTCTCAGGGTGTGGCTCAGTTGGTGGCCACGCTTGTGATAAAACCCGAACCGGCTAGAGGCCCGGGTTCGATTCCCATAACCAACAAACTTTTTTTTTTACATTTTTTTTTATATATATACTTAATACATTAAATCTTTTAAAATCAATTTTAAATACTAAATGTGTTTTATAAATTCTACAAAAATTATCATATGATCTTCAAATGATAGAGTTCATCACCCAAATTTTAGTTTTTCAAAAATAATTTATTTAATATATATTATTAATAATACAAGTTTATTCATTTAAAATTATAAAATTCAATAAAAATATCTAAACGATTTTATAAAATTCTACAAAAATTACACTAAACTTTTATGACAATAAACATTCCAGAAAATATTTTTATTTCAGAAAAACCGTTTATTTTATATTTTTAATTAATTTTTGTTAGTTTTAATCATAAATAAATCATAATAAGTTCATTTTCCAATATTTTTGCACCAAAATTTTATATAAATTATTTCTAACTATCTAGAACTGAAATACAATTTTTAATTCAGGAATTCTTTGATTTTAATATTTTTAGATATTAAAGTCATATTTTGACAATTTAAAATAATTAGATTAAATATTCTATTTTCAAGAAAATAATTTTATAAAAATTATTTTCATAATCAAAATCTTATGTTGTGACTATATTTAACTTAAAATTTTACAAAAAGACTTTTATTTATTTATTTATTAAATTTCTTATATTTAATAAACAAATTGCTTATTAATCAAATAAACGTTTATCCCCAATTCGAAACCCTAGAATTCCATGTATCCTAGAGTTATTCCCTTACACATTATCAAATTCTTTAGGTTGATTCTTGGGATAATCTCAATTCATATTTCGTTGTCCAAGTTCAATTTCAAGTCATTACGTGAACTGTGAGTATTCCTACCCCTTTTTGCTTTTATACATTTTTGGGGTGTTACATGTACACTATTACAATTTCAAATACAAGTTTACATTTTTACAATACAATTCTAGTACTATGTGCATTGCTTACAACGTGCTTTATGCTTAGACAATACATGTTGAATACATTTGTACTTAGTGAAATCATTAACATGGTACAAGCCGACCTTAACATTGGATAGCGCTATTTGGATTGACAACCCGCCTAGGTTGATTCTCCCCCTTTTTCATCGGAGAATCCGTGGCCATTGTTAAGTTATTATCCACTTGTTGGATAAGTACACTACAGTTCATACAGTACATTATACAGTCATAGGGTTGATTTCGCTCATTTGTATGATACATAGTTTACATATTTGCACTGTAGCTTGCACTTGAATTGTATAACTTTTTAACCTACTATATATATCAAATCTAGGAATGCTCACCAACATTTCATATGTTGACCAAGCCTATTTTTGTACATGTTTCAGGTGCAGTTTGATCTAGTGCTTTAGCAAGGGACATTTAGTGCTTTGTTTTAATTCAGTTATTTCAATATTTATATTTTATTTAGACAATGTATTTTCCATTTCCATGTAAGACAATTTTGATTATTCAATAATATTTACATTTTAGTACCATGAGCTTTTGAACAATCGTCACTACGTGGCACCTCGATGATTCCGCCATCGGTTGGGGTGTTACAGGTATTAGCCTCATCAAGACCCTTGTTTTGACTCATATGTGAACGAAGTGATTAAAAATAAAGATTATAGGGTTTTGATTAATGGAAGCAAAAAACTAAAACCTGCATATTTGGGCTCAGTTATGATTATCTGATTATTATATCACCATTGTTAAACTTGTGCCATTAGATTTTACATTGATGATTTTATGTGCAAGCTTTTGATGTGTGTACAATGACTATTACATGAAACTGTTTTTACACTGGTGTAAATTACATTAGATTTTTACATTGATTATTATATCACCATTGTTAAACTTCGTGCCATTAAACTGTTTCTTACACTGATGTAAAATGTTTTTTGCCCCCATTTAATTGTAATTTTTATACAATATTTTTCATAGGTGTAAATTAGATTTTACATATATGTTTTTAGATATTTTCATGCAGTTGAACGACGAGTATGCAAAGATACTGTTGTTGGGGGACGATCCACCTTCTAGGGTAGTGCATGATGTGCACAGCGGTGTTTCGTGCACGTCCAACTGGTGATAACGCAGGTAACGAGAGTGTATGATGTGCACAACAGTCTTTTTAATAAAATTTGTTTTAAATTGTGTAGACATTTTGTATATTCGAGAAATGCAGGCCTGATTAGGACTAAAAGTGTTTGAATTTTTTCAACAGTAGCGTTTCAATGTTTTTTGGGGGTGTTTACACCAATGTAAACACCATGATTAATTCACGTTTTGGGTTTTTTTTCCATACAAACATTGTAAAACAAATTGAGTGTGTGAATTTACATCAGTGTGAACAACCCTCTATATAGGATTTAGGTTATTTTGTATGTGTTATGGGGGGTGTTTACACCAATGTAAACTTTGTAAAACAAATTGGTTTGTTTTCCATATTGGTGTAAGAGTAGCGTTTCGGATCTTGCCAACAGAGAATATGGGATGTTATGGAGGACCAAAGCGCATCGGACTTTGCCTACTAGGTATTATTACATTTGTAATTTTAGTCGGTAGTGTAGAGTTTTAGTTTTGGACGAACAGAGACGTAATTGTATTTGTATACACTGATGTAAATGGATTATGGGATTATTTCCTTTGTTTTTTATTTAATATCAAAATTATAAATATATTTGGGTGTTTTTACACCGGTGTAAACGATATTTACACATATACATTATTCGAAACAGTGGGTGCATATTCATTCTATAGATGAAAAAAAAAATATGTGATTCTTTTATGTTTGAAAAATAAAATAAAATGAAATAAAAAAAATATGTGCATATTAAGTCTATAAATGAAAAAAAAAATCTGTTTATAAATTGAAAATAAAAAAATATGTGCATTAAATGAAAATAAAAAAAAAATATGTTCATCAGATTGTGAGAAGAGAGAGAGTGGGCCCATGTGGAAGAAAAAAAGGAGGAGAGAGAGTGTGTGTGTCTTTTACCATTATACCCTTTCCTAATTATTTTATTATTACTTTCATAAAGCAATTGGACAAGTGGGCACTAAAGGACAAAAAATAAGGTGGCATAATATTAGCCATTGGATCAACTAAGATCAATGGATATAAATGGTTCCCGGTGTTCTTTCACGAAAAGTGTGTTTTCATTTTACCCTTTCCCTATATATATATATATATATATATAATATATATATATATATATATATATATATATATATATATATATATATGAATATATATATATATGAATAATACAAAAATAATAAATACGAATTGTTGTTATACCGAGATTCCACGCACGTATACCAAAGAAGCCCCATACGTCGTGTTGACCGAACCGTTTGACCAAGTTGAACCGTTGACCAGGTTTGACCAAACTTTTGACTGAGTTAGCTCGGTTTGACTGAGTTCGACTAGCATGACCATGCGTTGACCAAACACGAACCAACCAGATCTGGCCCAAGCTAACAAGTTCTGCCCTGAGCCAACCATATCTGACCCGGACCAATCAGATCGGACCCGAGCACCCCAACTTAAACCAACCATGACCCGAGCCAAGACCTAATCGACACCTAAACCACCAAAAACTCCCGAGAACGACCGGATCTGGAAGGAATCGTCATCACCAAGAAACCTTTGGCTAAACCCTAGGCAGTCAACCCCCACAGAGCCACAAACCGAGACCACAACCTTGACCGGACCTGACCAGCCCCTATCTGCACAACCTGCAGCTCAATAATCCAACCGGTAACCACCACCGCTCGCTGTTAACCACCCCCCATGAGCCAAACCACCTATCGGACCACCACCTGTGACCACCATCTGATTTGTACTCGAACCCATATCACATAACCGGGCACCACTGAGAACCCAGACCAGACCCCAACCACCATAACTCGAGGACCATCATCTCCGCACTAACCACTGATTGGTCGCTGCTACTCACGAAGGTGCCTGTTTTTGGGCTTAACACCACTACGCTGCCACCACCAAGGATGGTGGTAGCCGGGCACTGCTGTAACAGGGAGGAGGAACAGAGACGAGATGAGAGAGAGGGAGACGGGTTAGTGAGAGAGTGAGGGTTTGTGAGTGGGAGGTTTGCGGCTGCCAGAAAATGAGGAAGAATGGAGGGTTGTGGCTTTTTATAGGTAGGGTTTCTAGGTAGGTAACTATCGCGTATCGTATTCGTTTCGCGTTTGGTTTTATTTCGGTTCCTTAAATAATTAATAAACCAAGTCGGATTTGTTCAAATGTAACACATAACTAAACCGAGCAAAAATATAGTTATTTTTGACATTAGACAGGCGCGTTCGACACACGCGTTTAAATCGCGTTAATTAGGTCGGTCGTTGTTTCGCTTATTTAAACGATCTGTTACCTTTCGAAACTTAGTAAATAATAATAATAAGATTTATAATAAATAAGTACTCCGAAAGTACGATTACAGTTAAAGCCACGCATTTTGACGTTCGATTCCCACGTTAGTTACTTGTCGCGTTTTCCAAAACGCTGTGTTTTAGACCATTTTTCAAGGCGATTTCACATCCGATCGCTTCACTAGCAAACACGCGTCGTATTTACATATAATATCCTTATGTTAGTCCAGTTTACCCAATATTTATCGATGTCAGTTCGTTAACGTTAAGCACGCGCAAGTCTTTCTTTAAAAGCATCCAGGTGTCCACGAACTTCAAGAATGACATCGTAGGACTCGTAACGGCTTATCTATTCAAAATTAACTATAAATCATGTTAATTACTTTGAAACAGTAATTAAAATTTCATCGGACGTTGATTGAAATTTGCCAGTTGTCACAGTTAGTATTACTAAATATTTTCAACAGTATCAACAAATCCTTTAAATCCAAATATGCTCTGACAAAAACATGATATAATCTTTGAACCATTTCTATAGCTGGGGAGATCTATATGAAAAAAAAAAAAGAGTTGACTTGTTATTTAATATTAGATTAAATACATTAACATACAGCTTGATTTTCTATTCAAAATCACTTAAAATGATAACTTCTCCATAAAACAGCATTACACTCACCGGTAACTATTGACCTGCTTTACTGAAAAATTGTTCAATCTGCAAGCACCCGCGAGAAGATTGCAAACTACTTGCTTTGGCCTTAATCTTGTCAATTTTAGCAGAATTTTAGCAAAATATGTCATCAAATAACCACAGACAAAACAAGTAGAACTTTAATATAACTATATAAGCATAAAGCAAATAAGTGATTTGGGTAACAGGCACAAGATCAGAACTGAAAATATACTAAAGTGAACCACTTATTGGACTGTAATGTCAAGTGAGAAAACTTACATGTGATGACAGATTTGGAGATTTCAATACTTTCATTGTACCACCTCTACCATCAGGTCCAACAGCAATAAGATCACCAGATGCTGCTTTACATGTAAACATATTAGTAAATTAGTTATCCAAATTATATGAACAAAATTATATAGGAGGTTGTAAACACTTCAAAACTGTCAAAGTCCAAAAAGTATAAACATCTTTTTAATCCCCTTAACCCGTTTCCTTCTCAACATTTT